>OX030946.1:0-1232500 GCA_943735885.1 Stelis phaeoptera
GCTTTTGCACAGTTTTGACGCTAAACGTGCGTTTCGTGCGCCAAAACGCCGCTTTTGCAGCGAAACGTGCGTTTCACGCACCGAATCGCCGCTTTTGCTCCGTTTTGGCGAGAAACGTGCGTTTCGTGCACCAAAACGCTGCTTTTGCACAGTTTTGACGCAAAACGTGCGTTTCGTGCACCAAAACGCCGCTTTTGCAACGAAACGTGCGTTTCGTGCTAGAAATCGCAGGTTTTTGCACAGTTTTGACGCAAAACGTGCGTTTCGTGCACCATTACGCTGCTTCTGCAGCGGAACGTGCGTTTCGTGCACCAAAACGCCGCTTTTGCACAGTTTTGACGATCAACGTGCGTTTCGTGCACCAAACGCCGCTTTTGCAACGGAACGTGCGTTTCGTGCACCAAATCGCTGTTTTTGCACAGTTTTGACGCATAACGTGCGTTTCGTGCACCAAAACGCTGCTTTTGCACAGTTTTGACGCAAAACGTGCGTTTCGTGCACCAAAACGCTGCTTTTGCAGCGAAACGTGCGTTTCGTGCAGCAAATCGCTGCTTTTGCACAGTTTTGACGCAAAACGTGCGTTTCGTGCACCAAAACGCTGCTTTTGCAGCGAAACGTGCGTTTCGTGCAGCAAATCGCTGCTTTTGCACAGTTTTAACGCATAACGTGCGTTTCGTGCACCAAAACGCTGCTTTGGCACAGTTTTGACGCAAAACGTGCGTTTCGTGCACCAAACGCTGCTTTTGCAGCGAAACGTGCGTTTGGTGCACCAAATCGCTGCTTTTGCACAGTTTTGTCGCAAAACGTGCGTTTCGTGCACCAAAACGCTGCTTTTGCAGCGGAACATGCGTTTCGTACACCAAAACGCCGCTTTTGCAACGCAACGTGCGTTTCGTGCACCAAATCGCTGTTTTTGCACAGTTTTGACGCAAAACGTGCGTTTCGTGCACCAAAACGCCGCTTTTGCAACGAAACGTGCGTTTCGTGCACCAAATCGCTGCTTTTGCACAGTTTTGACGCTAAACGTGCGTTTCGTGCGCCAAAACGCCGCTTTTGCAGCGAAACGTGCGTTTCACGCACCGAATCGCCGCTTTTGCTCCGTTTTGGCGAGAAACGTGCGTTTCGTGCACCAAAACGCTGCTTTTGCACAGTTTTGACGCAAAACGTGCGTTTCGTGCACCAAAACGCCGCTTTTGCAACGAAACGTGCGTTTCGTGCTAGAAATCGCAGGTTTTTGCACAGTTTTGACGCATAACGTGCGTTTCGTGCACCAAAACGCCGCTTTTGCACAGTTTTGACGATCAACGTGCGTTTCGTGCACCAAAACGCCGCTTTTGCAACGGAACGTGCGTTTCGTGCACCAAATCGCTGTTTTTGCACAGTTTTGACGCAAAACGTGCGATTCGTGCACCAAAACGCTGCTTTTGCAGCGAAACGTGCGTTTCGTGCAGCAAATCGCTGCTTTTGCACAGTTTTTACGCAAAACGTGCGTTTCGTGCACCAAAACGCTGCTTCTGCAGCGAAACGTGCGTTTCGTGCAGCAAATCGCTGCTTTTGCACAGTTTTGACGCAAAACGTGTGTTTCGTGCACCAAATCGCTGTTTTTGCACAGTTTTGACGCAAAACGTGCGTTTCGTGAACAAAACGCCGCTTTTGCAACGAGACATGCGTTTCGTGCACCAAAACGCTGCTTTTGCACAGTTTTGACGCAAAACGTGCGTTTCGTGCACCAAAACGCTGCTTTTTCAGCGAAACGTGCGTTTCGAGCACCAAATCGCTGCTTTTGCACAGTTTTGACGCAAAACGTGCGTTTCGTGCACCAAAACGCCGCATTTGCAACGAAACGTGCGTTTCGTGCACCAAAACGCCGCATTTGCAACGAAACGTGCGTTTCGTGCAGCAAATCGCTGCTTTTGCACAGTTTTGACGCAAAACGTGCGTTTCGTGCACCAAAACGCTGCTTTTGCAGCGAAACGTGCGTTTCGTGCAGCAAATCGCTGCTTTTGCACAGTTTTAACGCATAACGTGCGTTTCGTGCACCAAAACGGGGCTTTGGCACAGTTTTGACGCAAAACGTGCGTTTCGTGCACCAAAACGCTGCTTTTGCAGCGAAACGTGCGTTTGGTGCACCAAATCGCTGCTTTTGCACAGTTTTGTCGCAAAACGTGCGTTTCGTGCACCAAAACGCTGCTTTTGCAGCGGAACATGCGTTTCGTACACCAAAACGCCGCTTTTGCGACGAAACGTGCGTTTCGTGCTAGAAATCGCAGGTTTTTGCACAGTTTTGACGCAAAACGTGCGTTTCGTGCACCATTACGCTGCTTTTGCAGCGGAACGTGCGTTTCGTTCACCAAATCGCTGTTTTTGCACAGTTTTGACGCATAACGTGCGTTTCGTGCACCAAAACGCCGCTTTTGCACAGTTTTGACGATCAACGTGCGTTTCGTGCACCAAAACGCCGCTTTTGCAACGGAACGTGCGTTTCGTGCACCAAATAGCTGTTTTTGCACAGTTTTGACGCAAAACGTGCGATTCGTGCACCAAAACGCTGCTTTTGCAGCGAAACGTGCGTTTCGAGCACCAAATCGCTGCTTTTGCACAGTTTTGACGCAAAACGTGCGTTTCGTGCACCAAAACGCCGCATTTGCAACGAAACGTGCGTTTCGTGCACCAAAACGCCGCATTTGCAACGAAACGTGCGTTTCGTGCAGCAAATCGCTGCTTTTGCACAGTTTTGACGCAAAACGTGCGTTTCGTGCACCAAAACGCTGCTTTTGCAGCGAAACGTGCGTTTCGTGCAGCAAATCGCTGCTTTTGCACAGTTTTAACGCATAACGTGCGTTTCGTGCACCAAAACGCTGCTTTGGCACAGTTTTGACGCAAAACGTGCGTTTCGTGCACCAAAACGCTGCTTTTGCAGCGAAACGTGCGTTTGGTGCACCAAATCGCTGCTTTTGCACAGTTTTGTCGCAAAACGTGCGTTTCGTGCACCAAAACGCTGCTTTTGCAGCGGAACATGCGTTTCGTACACCAAAACGCCGCTTTTGCGACGAAACGTGCGTTTCGTGCTAGAAATCGCAGGTTTTTGCACAGTTTTGACGCAAAACGTGCGTTTCGTGCACCATTACGCTGCTTTGCAGCGGAACGTGCGTTTCGTGCACCAAATCGCTGTTTTTGCACAGTTTTGACGCATAACGTGCGTTTCGTGCACCAAAACGCCGCTTTTGCACAGTTTTGACGATCAACGTGCGTTTCGTGCACCAAAACGCCGCTTTTGCAACGGAACGTGCGTTTCGTGCACCAAATAGCTGTTTTTGCACAGTTTTGACGCAAAACGTGCGATTCGTGCACCAAAACGCTGCTTTTGCAGCGAAACGTGCGTTTCGTGCACCAAATAGCTGTTTTTGCACAGTTTTGACGCAAAACGTGCGATTCGTGCACCAAAACGCTGCTTTTGCAGCGAAACGTGCGTTTCGTGCAGCAAATCGCTGCTTTTGCACAGTTTTGACGCAAAACGTGCGTTTCGTGCACCAAAACGCTGCTTTTTCAGCGAAACGTGCGTTTCGAGCACCAAATCGCTGCTTTTGCACAGTTTTGACGCAAAACGTGCGTTTCGTGAACAAAACGCCGCTTTTGCAACGAGACATGCGTTTCGTGCACCAAAACGCTGCTTTTGCACAGTTTTGACGCAAAACGTGCGTTTCGTGCACCAAAACGCTGCTTTTTCAGCGAAACGTGCGTTTCGAGCACCAAATCGCTGCTTTTGCACAGTTTTGACGCAAAACGTGCGTTTCGTGCACCAAAACGCCGCATTTGCAACGAAACGTGCGTTTCGTGCACCAAAACGCCGCATTTGCAACGAAACGTGCGTTTCGTGCAGCAAATCGCTGCTTTTGCACAGTTTTGACGCAAAACGTGCGTTTCGTGCACCAAAACGCTGCTTTTGCAGCGAAACGTGCGTTTGGTGCACCAAATCGCTGCTTTTGCACAGTTTTGTCGCAAAACGTGCGTTTCGTGCACCAAAACGCTGCTTTTGCAGCGGAACATGCGTTTCGTACACCAAAACGCCGCTTTTGCAACGAAACGTGCGTTTCGTGCTAGAAATCGCAGGTTTTTGCACAGTTTTGACGCAAAACGTGCGTTTCGTGCACCATTACGCTGCTTTTGCAGCGGAACGTGCGTTTCGTGCACCAAATCGCTGTTTTTGCACAGTTTTGACGCATAACGTGCGTTTCGTGCACCAAAACGCCGCTTTTGCACAGTTTTGACGATCAACGTGCGTTTCGTGCACCAAAACGCCGCTTTTGCAACGGAACGTGCGTTTCGTGCACCAAATCGCTGTTTTTGCACAGTTTTGACGCAAAACGTGCGATTCGTGCACCAAAACGCTGCTTTTGCAGCGAAACGTGCGTTTCGTGCAGCAAATCGTTGCTTTTGCAGCGAAACGTGCGTTTCGTGCAGCAAATCGCTGCTTTTGCACAGTTTTGACGCAAAACGTGCGTTTCGTGCACCAAAACGCTGCTTTTGCACAGTTTTGACGCAAAACGTGCGTTTCGTGCACCAAAACGCCGCTTTTGCAACGAAACGTGCGTTTCGTGCACCAAATCGCTGCTTTTGCACAGTTTTGACGCTAAACGTGCGTTTCGTGCGCCAAAACGCCGCTTTTGCAGCGAAACGTGCGTTTCACGCACCGAATCGCCGCTTTTGCTCCGTTTTGGCGAGAAACGTGCGTTTCGTCCACCAAAACGCTGCTTTTGCACAGTTTTGACGCAAAACGTGCGTTTCGTGCACCAAACGCCGCTTTTGCAACGAAACGTGCGTTTCGTGCTAGAAATCGCAGGTTTTTGCACAGTTTTGACGCATAACGTGCGTTTCGTGCACCAAAACGCCGCTTTTGCACAGTTTTGACGATCAACGTGCGTTTCGTGCACCAAAACGCCGCTTTTGCAACGGAACGTGCGTTTCGTGCACCAAATCGCTGTTTTTGCACAGTTTTGACGCAAAACGTGCGATTCGTGCACCAAAACGCTGCTTTTGCAGCGAAACGTGCGTTTCGTGCAGCAAATCGCTGCTTTTGCACAGTTTTTACGCAAAACGTGCGTTTCGTGCACCAAAACGCTGCTTCTGCAGCGAAACGTGCGTTTCGTGCAGCAAATCGCTGCTTTTGCACAGTTTTGACGCAAAACGTGTGTTTCGTGCACCAAATCGCTGTTTTTGCACAGTTTTGACGCAAAACGTGCGTTTCGTGAACAAAACGCCGCTTTTGCAACGAGACATGCGTTTCGTGCACCAAAACGCTGCTTTTGCACAGTTTTGACGCAAAACGTGCGTTTCGTGCACCAAAACGCTGCTTTTTCAGCGAAACGTGCGTTTCGAGCACCAAATCGCTGCTTTTGCACAGTTTTGACGCAAAACGTGCGTTTCGTGCACCAAAACGCCGCATTTGCAACGAAACGTGCGTTTCGTGCACCAAAACGCCGCATTTGCAACGAAACGTGCGTTTCGTGCAGCAAATCGCTGCTTTTGCACAGTTTTGACGCAAAACGTGCGTTTCGTGCACCAAAACGCTGCTTTTGCAGCGAAACGTGCGTTTCGTGCAGCAAATCGCTGCTTTTGCACAGTTTTAACGCATAACGTGCGTTTCGTGCACCAAAACGCTGCTTTGGCACAGTTTTGACGCAAAACGTGCGTTTCGTGCACCAAAACGCTGCTTTTGCAGCGAAACGTGCGTTTGGTGCACCAAATCGCTGCTTTTGCACAGTTTTGTCGCAAAACGTGCGTTTCGTGCACCAAAACGCTGCTTTTGCAGCGGAACATGCGTTTCGTACACCAAAACGCCGCTTTTGCAACGCAACGTGCGTTTCGTGCACCAAATCGCTGTTTTTGCACAGTTTTGACGCAAAACGTGCGATTCGTGCACCAAAACGCTGCTTTTGCAGCGAAACGTGCGTTTCGTGCAGCAAATCGCTGCTTTTGCACAGTTTTTACGCAAAACGTGCGTTTCGTGCACCAAAACGCTGCTTTTGCAGCGAAACGTGCGTTTCGTGCAGCATATCGCTGCTTTTGCACAGTTTTGACGCAAAACGTGTGTTTCGTGCACCAAATCGCTGTTTTTGCACAGTTTTGACGCAAAACGTGCGTTTCGTGAACAAAACGCCGCTTTTGCAACGAGACATGCGTTTCGTGCACCAAAACGCTGCTTTTGCACAGTTTTGACGCAAAACGTGCGTTTCGTGCACCAAAACGCTGCTTTTTCAGCGAAACGTGCGTTTCGAGCAGCAAATCGCTGCTTTTGCACAGTTTTAACGCATAACGTGCGTTTCGTGCACCAAAACGCTGCTTTGGCACAGTTTTGACGCAAAACGTGCGTTTCGTGCACCAAAACGCTGCTTTTGCAGCGAAACGTGCGTTTGGTGCACCAAATCGCTGCTTTTGCACAGTTTTGTCGCAAAACGTGCGTTTCGTGCACCAAAACGCTGCTTTTGCAGCGGAACATGCGTTTCGTACACCAAAACGCCGCTTTTGCAACGCAACGTGCGTTTCGTGCACCAAATCGCTGTTTTTGCACAGTTTTGACGCAAAACGTGCGATTCGTGCACCAAAACGCTGCTTTTGCAGCGAAACGTGCGTTTCGTGCAGCAAATCGCTGCTTTTGCACAGTTTTTACGCAAAACGTGCGTTTCGTGCACCAAAACGCTGCTTTTGCAGCGAAACGTGCGTTTCGTGCAGCATATCGCTGCTTTTGCACAGTTTTGACGCAAAACGTGTGTTTCGTGCACCAAATCGCTGTTTTTGCACAGTTTTGACGCAAAACGTGCGTTTCGTGAACAAAACGCCGCTTTTGCAACGAGACATGCGTTTCGTGCACCAAAACGCTGCTTTTGCACAGTTTTGACGCAAAACGTGCGTTTCGTGCACCAAAACGCTGCTTTTTCAGCGAAACGTGCGTTTCGAGCACCAAATCGCTGCTTTTGCACAGTTTTGACGCAAAACGTGCGTTTCGTGCACCAAAACGCCGCATTTGCAACGAAACGTGCGTTTCGTGCACCAAAACGCCGCATTTGCAACGAAACGTGCGTTTCGTGCAGCGAATCGCTGCTTTTGCACAGTTTTGACGCAAAACGTGCGTTTCGTGCACCAAAACGCTGCTTTTGCAGCGAAACGTGCGTTTCGTGCAGCAAATCGCTGCTTTTGCACAGTTTTAACGCATAACGTGCGTTTCGTGCTCCAAAACGCTGCTTTGGCACAGTTTTGACGCAAAACGTGCGTTTCGTGCACCAAAACGCTGCTTTTGCAGCGAAACGTGCGTTTGGTGCACCAAATCGCTGCTTTTGCACAGTTTTGTCGCAAAACGTGCGTTTCGTGCACCAAAACGCTGCTTTTGCAGCGGAACATGCGTTTCGTACACCAAAACGCCGCTTTTGCGACGAAACGTGCGTTTCGTGCTAGAAATCGCAGGTTTTTGCACAGTTTTGACGCAAAACGTGCGTTTCGTGCACCATTACGCTGCTTTTGCAGCGGAACGTGCGTTTCGTGCACCAAATCGCTGTTTTTGCACAGTTTTGACGCATAACGTGCGTTTCGTGCACCAAAACGCCGCTTTTGCACAGTTTTGACGATCAACGTGCGTTTCGTGCACCAAAACGCCGCTTTTGCAACGGGACGTGCGTTTCGTGCACCAAATCGCTGTTTTTGCACAGTTTTGACGCAAAACGTGCGATTCGTGCACCAAAATGCTGCTTTTGCAGCGAAACGTGCGTTTCGTGCAGCAAATCGCTGCTTTTGCACAGTTTTGACGCAAAACGTGCGTTTCGTGCACCAAAACGCTGCTTTTGCACAGTTTTGACGCAAAACGTGCGTTTCGTGCACCAAAACGCCGCTTTTGCAACGAAACGTGCGTTTCGTGCACCAAATCGCTGCTTTTGCACAGTTTTGACGCTAAACGTGCGTTTCGTTCGCCAAAACGCCGCTTTTGCAGCGAAACGTGCGTTTCACGCACCGAATCGCCGCTTTTGCTCCGTTTTGGCGAGAAACGTGCGTTTCGTGCACCAAAACGCTGCTTTTGCACAGTTTTGACGCAAAACGTGCGTTTCGTGCACCAAAACGCCGCTTTTGCAACGAAACGTGCGTTTCGTGCTAGAAATCGCAGGTTTTTGCACAGTTTTGACGCAAAACGTGCGTTTCGTGCACCATTACGCTGCTTTTGCAGTGGAACGTGCGTTTCGTGCACCAAATCGCTGTTTTTGCACAGTTTTGACGCATAACGTGCGTTTCGTGCACCAAAACGCTGCTTTTGCACAGTTTTGACGCAAAACGTGCGTTTCGTGCACCAAAACGCTGCTTTTGCAGCGAAACGTGCGTTTCGTGCAGCAAATCGCTGCTTTTGCACAGTTTTGACGCAAAACGTGCGTTTCGTGCACCAAAACGCTGCTTTTGCACAGTTTTGACGCAAAACGTGCGTTTCGTGCACCAAAACGCTGCTTTTGCAGCGAAACGTGCGTTTCGTGCACCAAATCGCTGCTTTTGCACAGTTTTGTCGCAAAACGTGCGTTCCGTGCACCAAAACGCTGCTTTTGCACAGTTTTGACGCAAAACGTGCGTTTCGTGCACCAAAACGCCGCTTTTGCAACGAAACGTGCGTTTCGTGCACCAAATCGCTGCTTTTGCACAGTTTTGACGCTAAACGTGCGTTTCGTGCGCCACAACGCCGCTTTTGCAGCGAAACGTGCGTTTCACGCACCGAATCGCCGCTTTTGCTCCGTTTTGGCGAGAAACGTGCGTTTCGTGCACCAAAACGCTGCTTTTGCACAGTTTTGACGCAAAACGTGCGTTTCGTGCACCAAAACGCCGCTTTTGCAACGAAACGTGCGTTTCGTGCTAGAAATCGCAGGTTTTTGCACAGTTTTGACGCAAAACGTGCGTTTCGTGCACCATTACGCTGCTTTTGCAGCGGAACGTGCGTTTCGTGCACCAAATCGCTGTTTTTGCACAGTTTTGACGCATAACGTGCGTTTCGTGCACCAAAACGCTGCTTTTGCACAGTTTTGACGCAAAACGTGCGTTTCGTGCACCAAAACGCTGCTTTTGCAGCGGAACATGCGTTTCGTGCACCAAAACGCCGCATTTGCAACGAAACGTGCGTTTCGTGCAGCAAATCGCTGATTTTGCACAGTTTTGACGCAAAACGTGCGTTTCGTGCACCAAAACGCTGCTTTTGCAGCGAAACGTGCGTTTCGTGCAGCAAATCGCTGCTTTTGCACAGTTTTGACGCATAACGTGCGTTTCGTGCACCAAAACGCTGCTTTTGCACAGTTTTGACGCAAAACGTGCGTTTCGTGCACCAAAACGCTGCTTTTGCAGCGAAACGTGCGTTTCGTGCACCAAATCGCTGCTTTTGCACAGTTTTGTCGCACAACGTGCGTTTCGTGCACCAAAACGCTGCTTTTGCAGCGGAACATGCGTTTCGTGCACCAAATCGCTGTTTTTGCACAGTTTTGACGCAAAACGTGCGTTTCGTGAACAAAACGCCGCTTTTGCAACGAGACTTGCGTTTCGTGCACCAAAACGCTGCTTTTGCACAGTTTTGACGCAAAACGTGCGTTTCGTGCACCAAAACGCTGCTTTTGCAGCGAAACGTGCGTTTCGTGCACCAAATCGCTGCTTTTGCACAGTTTTGACGCAAAACGTGCGTTTCGTGAACAAAACGCCGCTTTTGCAACGAGACATGCGTTTCGTGCACCAAAACGCTGCTTTTGCACAGTTTTGACGCAAAACGTGCGTTTCGTGCACCAAAACGCTGCTTTTTCAGCGAAACGTGCGTTTCGATCACCAAATCGCTGCTTTTGCACAGTTTTGACGCAAAACGTGCGTTTCGTGCACCAAAACGCCGCATTTGCAACGAAACGTGCGTTTCGTGCACCAAAACGCCGCATTTGCAACGAAACGTGCGTTTCGTGCAGCAAATCGCTGCTTTTGCACAGTTTTGACGCAAAACGTGCGTTTCGTGCACCAAAACGCCGCTTTTGCAACGAAACGTGCGTTTCGTGCACCAAATCGCTGCTTTTGCACAGTTTTGACGCTAAACGTGCGTTTCGTGCGCCAAAACGCCGCTTTTGCAGCGAAACGTGCGTTTCACGCACCGAATCGCCGCTTTTGCTCCGTTTTGGCGAGAAACGTGCGTTTCGTGCACCAAAACGCTGCTTTTGCACAGTTTTGACGCAAAACGTGCGTTTCGTGCACCAAAACGCTGCTTTTGCAGCGAAACGTGCGTTTCGTGCAGCAAATCGCTGCTTTTGCACAGTTTTGACGCAAAACGTGCGTTTCGTGCACCAAAACGCTGCTTTTGCAGCGAAACGTGCGTTTCGTGCAGCAAATCGCTGCTTTTGCACAGTTTTAACGAATAACGTGCGTTTCGTGCACCAAAACGATGCTTTGGCACAGTTTTGACGCAAAACGTGCGTTTCGTGCACCAAAACGCTGCTTTTGCAGCGGAACATGCGTTTCGTACACCAAAACGCCGCTTTTGCGACGAAACGTGCGTTTCGTGCTAGAAATCGCAGGTTTTTGCACAGTTTTGACGCAAAACGTGCGTTTCGTGCACCATTACGCTGCTTTTGCAGCGGAACGTGCGTTTCGTGCACCAAATCGCTGTTTTTGCACAGTTTTGACGCATAACGTGCGTTTCGTGCACCAAAACGCCGCTTTTGCACAGTTTTGACGATCAACGTGCGTTTCGTGCACCAAAACGCCGCTTTTGCAACGGAACGTGCGTTTCGTGCACCAAATCGCTGTTTTTGCACAGTTTTGACGCAAAACGTGCGATTCGTGCACCAAAACGCCGCTTTTGCAACGAAACGTGCGTTTCGTGCACCAAATCGCTGCTTTTGCACAGTTTTGACGCTAAACGTGCGTTTCGTGCGCCAAAACGCCGCTTTTGCAGCGAAACGTGCGTTTCACGCACCGAATCGCCGCTTTTGCTCCGTTTTGGCGAGAAACGTGCGTTTCGTGCACCAAAACGCTGCTTTTGCACAGTTTTGACGCAAAACGTGCGTTTCGTGCACCAAAACGCCGCTTTTGCAACGAAACGTGCGTTTCGTGCTAGAAATCGCAGGTTTTTGCACAGTTTTGACGCAAAACGTGCGTTTCGTGCACCATTACGCTGCTTTTGCAGCGGAACGTGCGTTTCGTGCACCAAATCGCTGTTTTTGCACAGTTTTGACGCATAACGTGCGTTTCGTGCACCAAAACGCTGCTTTTGCACAGTTTTGACGCAAAACGTGCGTTTCGTGCACCAAAACGCTGCTTTTGCAGCGAAACGTGCGTTTCGTGCAGCAAATCGCTGCTTTTGCACAGTTTTGACGCATAACGCGCGTTTCGTGCACCAAAACGCTGCTTTTGCACAGTTTTGACGCAAAACGTGCGTTTCGTGCACCAAAACGCTGCTTTTGCAGCGAAACGTGCGTTTCGTGCACCAAATCGCTGCTTTTGCACAGTTTTGTCGCAAAACGTGCGTTTCGTGCACCAAAACGCTGCTTTTGCAGCGGAACATGCGTTTCGTGCACCAAATCGCTGTTTTTGCACAGTTTTGACGCAAAACGTGCGTTTCGTGAACAAAACGCCGCTTTTGCAACGAGACTTGCGTTTCGTGCACCAAAACGCTGCTTTTGCACAGTTTTGACGCAAAACGTGCGTTTCGTGCACCAAAACGCTGCTTTTGCAGCGAAACGTGCGTTTCGTGCACCAAATCGCTGTTTTTGCACAGTTTTGACGCATAACGTGCGTTTCGTGCACCAAGACGCCGCTTTTGCACAGTTTTGACGATCAACGTGCGTTTCGTGCACCAAAACGCCGCTTTTGCAACGGAACGTGCGTTTCGTGCACCAAATCGCTGTTTTTGCACAGTTTTGACGCAAAACGTGCGATTCGTGCACCAAAACGCTGCTTTTGCAGCGAAACGTGCGTTTCGAGCACCAAATCGCTGCTTTTGCACAGTTTTGACGCAAAACGTGCGTTTCGTGCACCAAAACGCCGCATTTGCAACGAAACGTGCGTTTCGTGCACCAAAACGCCGCATTTGCAACGAAACGTGCGTTTCGTGCAGCAAATCGCTGCTTTTGCACAGTTTTGACGCAAAACGTGCGTTTCGTGCACCAAAACGCTGCTTTTGCAGCGAAACGTGCGTTTCGTGCAGCAAATCGCTGCTTTTGCACAGTTTTAACGCATAACGTGCGTTTCGTGCTCCAAAACGCTGCTTTGGCACAGTTTTGACGCAAAACGTGCGTTTCGTGCACCAAAACGCTGCTTTTGCAGCGAAACGTGCGTTTGGTGCACCAAATCGCTGCTTTTGCACAGTTTTGTCGCAAAACGTGCGTTTCGTGCACCAAAACGCTGCTTTTGCAGCGGAACATGCGTTTCGTACACCAAAACGCCGCTTTTGCGACGAAACGTGCGTTTCGTGCTAGAAATCGCAGGTTTTTGCACAGTTTTGACGCAAAACGTGCGTTTCGTGCACCATTACGCTGCTTTTGCAGCGGAACGTGCGTTTCGTGCACCAAATCGCTGTTTTTGCACAGTTTTGACGCATAACGTGCGTTTCGTGCACCAAAACGCCGCTTTTGCACAGTTTTGACGATCAACGTGCGTTTCGTGCACCAAAACGCTGCTTTTGCAGCGAAACGTGCGTTTCACGCACCGAATCGCCGCTTTTGCTCCGTTTTGGCGAGAAACGTGCGTTTCGTGCACCAAAACGCTGCTTTTGCACAGTTTTGACGCAAAACGTGCGTTTCGTGCACCAAAACGCCGCTTTTGCAACGAAACGTGCGTTTCGTGCTAGAAATCGCAGGTTTTTGCACAGTTTTGACGCAAAACGTGCGTTTCGTGCACCATTACGCTGCTTCTGCAGCGGAACGTGCGTTTCGTGCACCAAAACGCCGCTTTTGCACAGTTTTGACGATCAACGTGCGTTTCGTGCACCAAAACGCCGCTTTTGCAACGGAACGTGCGTTTCGTGCACCAAATCGCTGTTTTTGCACAGTTTTGACGCATAACGTGCGTTTCGTGCACCAAAACGCTGCTTTTGCACAGTTTTGACGCAAAACGTGCGTTTCGTGCACCAAAACGCTGCTTTTGCAGCGAAACGTGCGTTTCGTGCAGCAAATCGCTGCTTTTGCACAGTTTTAACGCATAACGTGCGTTTCGTGCACCAAAACGCTGCTTTGGCACAGTTTTGACGCAAAACGTGCGTTTCGTGCACCAAAACGCTGCTTTTGCAGCGAAACGTGCGTTTGGTGCACCAAATCGCTGCTTTTGCACAGTTTTGTCGCAAAACGTGCGTTTCGTGCACCAAAACGCTGCTTTTGCAGCGGAACATGCGTTTCGTACACCAAAACGCCGCTTTTGCAACGCAACGTGCGTTTCGTGCACCAAATCGCTGTTTTTGCACAGTTTTGACGCAAAACGTGCGATTCGTGCACCAAAACGCTGCTTTTGCAGCGAAACGTGCGTTTCGTGCAGCAAATCGCTGCTTTTGCACAGTTTTTACGCAAAACGTGCGTTTCGTGCACCAAAACGCTGCTTTTGCAGCGAAACGTGCGTTTCGTGCAGCATATCGCTGCTTTTGCACAGTTTTGACGCAAAACGTGTGTTTCGTGCACCAAATCGCTGTTTTTGCACAGTTTTGACGCAAAACGTGCGTTTCGTGAACAAAACGCCGCTTTTGCAACGAGACATGCGTTTCGTGCACCAAAACGCTGCTTTTGCACAGTTTTGACGCAAAACGTGCGTTTCGTGCACCAAAACGCTGCTTTTTCAGCGAAACGTGCGTTTCGAGCACCAAATCGCTGCTTTTGCACAGTTTTGACGCAAAACGTGCGTTTCGTGCACCAAAACGCCGCATTTGCAACGAAACGTGCGTTTCGTGCACCAAAACGCCGCATTTGCAACGAAACGTGCGTTTCGTGCAGCAAATCGCTGCTTTTGCACAGTTTTGACGCAAAACGTGCGTTTCGTGCACCAAAACGCTGCTTTTGCAGCGAAACGTGCGTTTCGTGCAGCAAATCGCTGCTTTTGCACAGTTTTAACGCATAACGTGCGTTTCGTGCTCCAAAACGCTGCTTTGGCACAGTTTTGACGCAAAACGTGCGTTTCGTGCACCAAAACGCTGCTTTTGCAGCGAAACGTGCGTTTGGTGCACCAAATCGCTGCTTTTGCACAGTTTTGTCGCAAAACGTGCGTTTCGTGCACCAAAACGCTGCTTTTGCAGCGGAACATGCGTTTCGTACACCAAAACGCCGCTTTTGCGACGAAACGTGCGTTTCGTGCTAGAAATCGCAGGTTTTTGCACAGTTTTGACGCAAAACGTGCGTTTCGTGCACCATTACGCTGCTTTTGCAGCGGAACGTGCGTTTCGTGCACCAAATCGCTGTTTTTGCACAGTTTTGACGCATAACGTGCGTTTCGTGCACCAAAACGCCGCTTTTGCACAGTTTTGACGATCAACGTGCGTTTCGTGCACCAAAACGCCGCTTTTGCAACGGAACGTGCGTTTCGTGCACCAAATCGCTGTTTTTGCACAGTTTTGACGCAAAACGTGCGATTCGTGCACCAAAACGCTGCTTTTGCAGCGAAACGTGCGTTTCGTGCAGCAAATCGCTGCTTTTGCACAGTTTTGACGCAAAACGTGCGTTTCGTGCACCAAAACGCTGCTTTTGCACAGTTTTGACGCAAAACGTGCGTTTCGTGCACCAAAACGCCGCTTTTGCAACGAAACGTGCGTTTCGTGCACCAAATCGCTGCTTTTGCACAGTTTTGACGCTAAACGTGCGTTTCGTGCGCCAAAACGCCGCTTTTGCAGCGAAACGTGCGTTTCACGCACCGAATCGCCGCTTTTGCTCCGTTTTGGCGAGAAACGTGCGTTTCGTGCACCAAAACGCTGCTTTTGCACAGTTTTGACGCAAAACGTGCGTTTCGTGCACCAAAACGCCGCTTTTGCAACGAAACGTGCGTTTCGTGCTAGAAATCGCAGGTTTTTGCACAGTTTTGACGCAAAACGTGCGTTTCGTGCACCATTACGCTGCTTTTGCAGCGGAACGTGCGTTTCGTGCACCAAATCGCTGTTTTTGCACAGTTTTGACGCATAACGTGCGTTTCGTGCACCAAAACGCTGCTTTTGCACAGTTTTGACGCAAAACGAGCGTTTCGTGCACCAAAACGCTGCTTTTGCAGCGAAACGTGCGTTTCGTGCAGCAAATCGCTGCTTTTGCACAGTTTTGACGCAAAACGTGCGTTTCGTGCACCAAAACGCTGCTTTTGCACAGTTTTGACGCAAAACGTGCGTTTCGTGCACCAAAACGCTGCTTTTGCAGCGAAACGTGCGTTTCGTGCACCAAATCGCTGCTTTTGCACAGTTTTGTCGCAAAACGTGCGTTCCGTGCACCAAAACGCTGCTTTTGCAGCGGAACATGCGTTTCGTGCACCAAAACGCCGCATTTGCAACGAAACGTGCGTTTCGTGCAGCAAATCGCTGATTTTGCACAGTTTTGACGCAAAACGTGCGTTTCGTGCACCAAAACGCTGCTTTTGCAGCGAAACGTGCGTTTCGTGCAGCAAATCGCTGCTTTTGCACAGTTTTGACGCATAACGTGCGTTTCGTGCACCAAAACGCTGCTTTTGCACAGTTTTGACGCAAAACGTGCGTTTCGTGCACCAAAACGCTGCTTTTGCAGCGAAACGTGCGTTTCGTGCACCAAATCGCTGCTTTTGCACAGTTTTGTCGCAAAACGTGCGTTTCGTGCACCAAAACGCTGCTTTTGCAGCGGAACATGCGTTTCGTGCACCAAATCGCTGTTTTTGCACAGTTTTGACGCAAAACGTGCGTTTCGTGAACAAAACGCCGCTTTTGCAACGAGACTTGCGTTTCGTGCACCAAAACGCTGCTTTTGCACAGTTTTGACGCAAAACGTGCGTTTCGTGCACCAAAACGCTGCTTTTGCAGCGAAACGTGCGTTTCGTGCACCAAATCGCTGCTTTTGCACAGTTTTGACGCAAAACGTGCGTTTCGTGAACAAAACGCCGCTTTTGCAACGAGACATGCGTTTCGTGCACCAAAACGCTGCTTTTGCACAGTTTTGACGCAAAACGTGCGTTGCGTGCACCAAAACGCTGCTTTTGCACAGTTTTGACGCAAAACGTGCGTTGCGTGCACCAAAACGCTGCTTTTGCAGCGAAACGTGCGTTTCGTGCAGCAAATCGCTGCTTTTGCACAGTTTTGACGCAAAACGTGCGTTTCGTGCACCAAAACGCTGCTTTTGCACAGTTTTGACGCAAAACGTGCGTTTCGTGCTCCAAAACGCTGCTTTTGCAGCGAAACGTGCGTTTCGTGCACCAAATCGCTGCTTTTGCACAGTTTTGTCGCAAAACGTGCGTTCCGTGCACCAAAACGCTGCTTTTGCAGCGGAACATGCGTTTCGTGCACCAAAACGCCGCATTTGCAACGAAACGTGCGTTTCGTGCAGCAAATCGCTGATTTTGCACAGTTTTGACGCAAAACGTGCGTTTCGTGCACCAAAACGCTGCTTTTGCAGCGAAACGTGCGTTTCGTGCAGCAAATCGCTGCTTTTGCACAGTTTTGACGCATAACGTGCGTTTCGTGCACCAAAACGCTGCTTTTGCACAGTTTTGACGCAAAACGTGCGTTTCGTGCACCAAAACGCTGCTTTTGCAGCGAAACGTGCGTTTCGTGCACCAAATCGCTGCTTTTGCACAGTTTTGTCGCAAAACGTGCGTTTCGTGCACCAAAACGCTGCTTTTGCACAGTTTTGACGCAAAACGTGCGTTTCGTGCACCAAAACGCCGCATTTGCAACGAAACGTGCGTTTCGTGCACCAAAACGCCGCATTTGCAACGAAACGTGCGTTTCGTGCACCAAATCGCTGTTTTTGCACAGTTTTGACGCAAAACGTGCGATTCGTGCACCAAAACGCTGCTTTTGCACAGTTTTGACGCAAAACGTGCGTTTCGTGCACCAAAACGCTGCTTTTGCAGCGAAACGTGCGTTTCGTGCACCAAATCGCTGCTTTTGCACAGTTTTGACGCAAAACGTGCGTTTCGTGAACAAAACGCCGCTTTTGCAACGAGACATGCGTTTCGTGCACCAAAACGCTGCTTTTGCACAGTTTTGACGCAAAACGTGCGTTTCGTGCACCAAAACGCTGCTTTTGCAGCGAAACGTGCGTTTCGTGCAGCAAATCGCTGCTTTTGCACAGTTTTGACGCATAACGTGCGTTTCGTGCACCAAAACGCTGCTTTTGCACAGTTTTGACGCAAAACGTGCGTTTCGTGCACCAAAACGCTGCTTTTGCAGCGAAACGTGCGTTTCGTGCACCAAATCGCTGCTTTTGCACAGTTTTGTCGCAAAACGTGCGTTTCGTGCACCAAAACGCTGCTTTTGCAGCGGAACATGCGTTTCGTGCACCAAATCGCTGTTTTTGCACAGTTTTGACGCAAAACGTGCGTTTCGTGAACAAAACGCCGCTTTTGCAACGAGACTTGCGTTTCGTGCACCAAAACGCTGCTTTTGCACAGTTTTGACGCAAAACGTGCGTTTCGTGCACCAAAACGCTGCTTTTGCAGCGAAACGTGCGTTTCGTGCACCAAATCGCTGCTTTTGCACAGTTTTGACGCAAAACGTGCGTTTCGTGAACAAAACGCCGCTTTTGCAACGAGACATGCGTTTCGTGCACCAAAACGCTGCTTTTGCACAGTTTTGACGCAAAACGTGCGTTGCGTGCACCAAAACGCTGCTTTTTCAGCGAAACGTGCGTTTCGAGCACCAAATCGCTGCTTTTGCACAGTTTTGACGCAAAGTGTGCGTTTCGTCCACCAAAACGCCGCTTTTGCAAAAAAACGTGCGTTTCGTGCACCAAATCGCAGTTTTTGCACAGTTTTGACGCTAAACGTGCGTATCGTGCGCCAAAACGCCGCTTTTGCAGCGAAACGTGCGTTTCACGCACCGAATCGCCGCTTCTGCTCCGTTTTGGCGAGAAACGTGCGTTTCGTGCACCAAATCGCTGCTTTTGCACAATTTTGACGCAAAACGTGCGTTTCGTGCACCAAAACGCCGCTTTTGCAACGAAACGTGCGTTTCGTGCTAGAAATCGCAGGTTTTTGCACAGTTTTGACGCAAAACGTGCGTTTCGTGCACCATTACGCTGCTTTTGCAGCGGAACGTGCGTTTCGTGCACCAAATCGCTGTTTTTGCACAGTTTTGACGCAAACCGTGCGTTTCGTGCACCAAAACGCTGCTTTTGCACAGTTTTGACGCAAAACGTGCGTTTCGTGCACCAAAACGCTGCTTTTGAACGAAACGTGCGTTTCGCGGACCTAATTGCTGCTTTTGTACCATTTTGACGCTAAACGTGCATTTCGCCCTCCAAATCGCCGCATTTGTAATGAAACATACGTTTTGCGCACTGAAATGCCACTTTTGCTACGTTCTGGCACCAAATGTGCGTTTCGTGCACCAAAACGCCGCTTTTGCAACGAAACGTGCGTTTCATGCTCCAAATCGCTGCTTTTGCACAGTTTTGACGCAAAACGTGCGTTTCGTAAACAAAACGCCGCTTTTGCAACGAGACGTGCGTTTCGTGCACCAAATCGCTGCTTTTGCACAGTTTTGACGCAAAACGTGCGTTTCGTGCACCAAAACGCCGCTTTTGCAACGAAACGTGCGTTTCGTGCACCAAATCGCAGCTTTTGCACAGTTTTGACGCTAAACGTGCGTTTCATGCACCAAATCGCCGCTTTTGCAACGAAACGTTCGTTTCGCCCACCGAATCGCCGCTTTTGCAACGAAGCGTGCGTTTCGCGCACCGAATCGCCGCTTTTGCTCGGTTTTGGCACCAAACGTGCGTTTCGCGCACCGAATCGCTGCTTTTGCTCCGTTTCGACACTAAACGTGCGATTCGTGCACCGAATCGCCGTTTTTGCCACGATACGTGCGTTTCGCGCACCGAATCGCCGCTTTTGGTCCGTTTTGAGGCCAAACCTGCGTTTCGTGCACCAAATTGCCGCTTTCGCAACGAAACGTGCGTTACGCGCACCGAATCGCCGCTTTTGCTCCGTTTTGGCACCGCACGTGTGTTTCGTGCACCAAATCGCCGCTTTTGCAACGAAACGTGCGTTTCGCGCACCAAATCGCGGCTTTTTTTACGAAACGTGCGTTCCGCGCACCGAATCGCCGCTTATGCTCCGTTTTGGCAACAAACGTGCGTTTCGTGAACCAAATCGCCGCTTTTGCAGCGAAAAGGACGTTTCGCGCACCGAATCGCTGCTTCTGCTCCGTTGTGGCACCAAACGTGCGCTTCGTGCACCGAATCGCTGCTTTTGCTCAGATATAGCACCACACGTGCGTTTCGTGCACCGAATCATCTTTTTTTGCTCCGTTTTGGCACCAAACGTGCGTTTCGTGCACCAAATCGCCGCTTTTGCAACGAAACGTGCGTTTCGTGCACCAAATCGCCACTTTTGCAACGAAACGTGCGTTTCGCGCTCCGATTCGTTGCTTTTGCTTCGTTTCGAATTCAAACGTGCGTTTCGTGCACCAAATCGCCGCTTTTGCAACAAAACGTGCGTTTCGTGCAGCAAATCGCCGCTTTCGTAACGAAACGTGCGTTTCGTGCACCAAGTTTCGCGCACCGAATCGCTGCTTTTGCTCCGTTTTGAATTCAAACGTGCGTTTCGTGCACCAAGTTTCGCGCACCGAATCGCTGCTTTTGCTCCGTTTTGAATTCAAACGTGCGTTTCGTGCACCAAATCGCCGCTTTTGCAAGCAAACGTGCGTTTCGCGCATCGAATCGCTGCTTTTGCTCCGTTTTGACGCTAAACGAGCGTTTCGTGCACCAAATCGACGCTTTTGCAACAAATCGTGCGTTTCGTGCACCACATCGCCGCTTTTGCAAGGAAACGTGCGTTTCGCGCATCGAATCGCTGCTTTTGCTCCGTTTTGACGCTAAACGCCGTTTCGCGCACCGGTCGCTGCTTTCGCTCCGTTTTGACGCCAGACGTGCGCTTCGTGTACCCAATCGCCGCTTTTGCAACGAAACATGCATTTCGTGCACCGAATCGCTGCTTTTGCTATTTTTTGACGCTAAACGAGCGTTTCGTGCACCGAATCGCCGCTTGTGCAACGAAACGTGCGTTACGCGCTCCGAATCGCCGCTTTTGCAACAAAACGTGCGTTTCGCGCACCGAATCGCCGCTTTTGCAGCGAAACGTGCGTTTTGCGCACCGAATCGCTGCTTTTGCTCCGATTTGACGCCAAACGTGCGTTTCGTGCACCAAATTGCCGCTTTTGCAACGAAACGTGCGTTTCGTGCACCGAATCATCTTCTTTTGCTCCTTTTTGGCACCAAACGTGCGTTTCGTGCACCGAATCGCCGCTTTTGCAACAAAACGTGCGTTTCGCCCACCGAATCGCCGCTTTTGCAACGAAACGTGCGTTTCGCGCACCGAATCGCCGCTTTTGCATCGAAACGTGCGTTTCGCGCACCGAATCGCTGCTTTCGCTCCGTTTTTTCGCCAAATGTGCGTTTCGTCCTCCAAATTGCCGCTTTTGCAACGAAACGTGCGTTTCGTGCACCAATTCGCTGCTTTCGTTCCGTTTTGTCGCTAAACGTGCATTTCGTGCACCAAATCGCCGCTTTTGCCACGAAACGTTCGTTTCGCTCACCGAATCGCCGCTTTTGCAACAAAACGTGCGTTTCGCGCACCGAATCGCCGCTTTTGCATCGAAACGTGCGTCTCGCGCACCGAATCGCTGCTTTTGCACCGTCTTGACGCTAGACGAGCGTTTCGTGCATCAAATTGCCGCTTTTGCAAGGAAACGTGCGTTTCGCGCATCGAATCGCTGCTTTTGCTCCGTTTTGACGCTAAACGCCGTTTCGCGCACCGATCGCCGCTTTTGCTCCGTTTTGGCACCAAACGTGCGTTTCGTGCACCAAATCGCTGCTTTTGCACAGTTTTGACGCAAAACGTGCGTTTCGTGCACCAAAACGCTGCTTTTGCAGCGAAACGTGCGTTTCGTGCAGCAAATCGCTGCTTTTGCACAGTTTTGACGCAAAACGTGTGTTTCGTGCACCAAATCGCTGTTTTTGCACAGTTTTGACGCAAAACGTGCGTTTCGTGAACAAAACGCCGCTTTTGCAACGAGACATGCGTTTCGTGCACCAAAACGCTGCTTTTGCACAGTTTTGACGCAAAACGTGCGTTTCGTGCACCAAAACGCTGCTTTTTCAGCGAAACGTGCGTTTCGAGCACCAAATCGCTGCTTTTGCACAGTTTTGACGCAAAACGTGCGTTTCGTGCACCAAAACGCCGCATTTGCAACGAAACGTGCGTTTCGTGCACCAAAACGCCGCATTTGCAACGAAACGTGCGTTTCGTGCAGCAAATCGCTGCTTTTGCACAGTTTTGACGCAAAACGTGCGTTTCGTGCACCAAAACGCCGCTTTTGCAACGAAACGTGCGTTTCGTGCACCAAATCGCTGCTTTTGCACAGTTTTGACGCTAAACGTGCGTTTCGTGCGCCAAAACGCCGCTTTTGCAGCGAAACGTGCGTTTCACGCACCGAATCGCCGCTTTTGCTCCGTTTTGGCGAGAAACGTGCGTTTCGTGCAACAAAACGCTGCTTTTGCACAGTTTTGACGCAAAACGTGCGTTCCGTGCACCAAAACGCTGCTTTTGCAGCGAAACGTGCGTTTCGTGCAGCAAATCGCTACTTTTGCACAGTTTTGACGCAAAACGTGCGTTTCGTGCACCAAAACGCTGCTTTTGCAGCGAAACGTGCGTTTCGTGCAGCAAATCGCTGCTTTTGCACAGTTTTAACGAATAACGTGCGTTTCGTGCACCAAAACGCTGCTTTGGCACAGTTTTGACGATCAACGTGCGTTTCGTGCACCAAAACGCCGCTTTTGCAACGGAACGTGCGTTTCGTGCACCAAATCGCTGTTTTTGCACAGTTTTGACGCAAAACGTGCGATTCGTGCACCAAAACGCTGCTTTTGCAGCGAAACGTGCGTTTCGTGCAGCAAATCGCTGCTTTTGCACAGTTTTGACGCAAAACGTGCGTTTCGTGCACCAAAACGCTGCTTTTGCACAGTTTTGACGCAAAACGTGCGTTTCGTGCACCAAAACGCCGCTTTTGCAACGAAACGTGCGTTTCGTGCTAGAAATCGCAGGTTTTTGCACAGTTTTGACGCAAAACGTGCGTTTCGTGCACCATTACGCTGCTTTTGCAGCGGAACGTGCGTTTCGTGCACCAAATCGCTGTTTTTGCACAGTTTTGACGCATAACGTGCGTTTCGTGCACCAAAACGCTGCTTTTGCACAGTTTTGACGCAAAACGTGCGTTTCGTGCACCAAAACGCTGCTTTTGCAGCGGAACATGCGTTTCGTGCACCAAAACGCCGCATTTGCAACGAAACGTGCGTTTCGTGCAGCAAATCGCTGATTTTGCACAGTTTTGACGCAAAACGTGCGTTTCGTGCACCAAAACGCTGCTTTTGCAGCGAAACGTGCGTTTCGTGCAGCAAATCGCTGCTTTTGCACAGTTTTGACGCATAACGTGCGTTTCGTGCACCAAAACGCTGCTTTTGCACAGTTTTGACGCAAAACGTGCGTTTCGTGCACCAAAACGCTGCTTTTGCAGCGAAACGTGCGTTTCGTGCACCAAATCGCTGCTTTTGCACAGTTTTGTCGCACAACGTGCGTTTCGTGCACCAAAACGCTGCTTTTGCAGCGGAACATGCGTTTCGTGCACCAAATCGCTGTTTTTGCACAGTTTTGACGCAAAACGTGCGTTTCGTGAACAAAACGCCGCTTTTGCAACGAGACTTGCGTTTCGTGCACCAAAACGCTGCTTTTGCACAGTTTTGACGCAAAACGTGCGTTTCGTGCACCAAAACGCTGCTTTTGCAGCGAAACGTGCGTTTCGTGCACCAAATCGCTGCTTTTGCACAGTTTTGACGCAAAACGTGCGTTTCGTGCACCAAAACGCCGCTTTTGCAACGAAACGTGCGTTTCGTGCACCAAATCGCTGCTTTTGCACAGTTTTGACGCTAAACGTGCGTTTCGTGCGCCAAAACGCCGCTTTTGCAGCGAAACGTGCGTTTCACGCACCGAATCGCCGCTTTTGCTCCGTTTTGGCGAGAAACGTGCGTTTCGTGCACCAAAACGCTGCTTTTGCACAGTTTTGACGCAAAACGTGCGTTTCGTGCACCAAAACGCCGCTTTTGCAACGAAACGTGCGTTTCGTGCTAGAAATCGCAGGTTTTTGCACAGTTTTGACGCAAAACGTGCGTTTCGTGCACCATTACGCTGCTTTTGCAGCGGAACGTGCGTTTCGTGCACCAAATCGCTGTTTTTGCACAGTTTTGACGCATAACGTGCGTTTCGTGCACCAAAACGCTGCTTTTGCACAGTTTTGACGCAAAACGTGCGTGTCGTGCACCAAAACGCTGCTTTTGCAGCGAAACGTGCGTTTCGTGCAGCAAATCGCTGCTTTTGCACAGTTTTGACGCATAACGTGCGTTTCGTGCACCAAAACGCTGCTTTTGCACAGTTTTGACGCAAAACGTGCGTTTCGTGCACCAAAACGCTGCTTTTGCAGCGAAACGTGCGTTTCGTGCACCAAATCGCTGCTTTTGCACAGTTTTGTCGCAAAACGTGCGTTTCGTGCACCAAAACGCTGCTTTTGCAGCGGAACATGCGTTTCGTGCTCCAAAACGCTGCTTTTGCACAGTTTTGACGCAAAACGTGCGTTTCGTGCACCAAAACGCCGCTTTTGCAACGAAACGTGCGTTTCGTGCTAGAAATCGCAGGTTTTTGCACAGTTTTGACGCAAAACGTGCGTTTCGTGCACCATTACGCTGCTTCTGCAGCGGAACGTGCGTTTCGTGCACCAAAACGCCGCTTTTGCACAGTTTTGACGATCAACGTGCGTTTCGTGCACCAAAACGCCGCTTTTGCAACGGAACGTGCGTTTCGTGCACCAAATCGCTGTTTTTGCACAGTTTTGACGCATAACGTGCGTTTCGTGCACCAAAACGCTGCTTTTGCACAGTTTTGACGCAAAACGTGCGTTTCGTGCACCAAAACGCTGCTTTTGCAGCGAAACGTGCGTTTCGTGCAGCAAATCGCTGCTTTTGCACAGTTTTGACGCAAAACGTGCGTTTCGTGCACCAAAACGCTGCTTTTGCAGCGAAACGTGCGTTTCGTGCAGCAAATCGCTGCTTTTGCACAGTTTTAACGCATAACGTGCGTTTCGTGCACCAAAACGCTGCTTTTGCAGCGAAACGTGCGTTTGGTGCACCAAATCGCTGCTTTTGCACAGTTTTGTCGCAAAACGTGCGTTTCGTGCACCAAAACGCTGCTTTTGCAGCGGAACATGCGTTTCGTACACCAAAACGCCGCTTTTGCAACGCAACGTGCGTTTCGTGCACCAAATCGCTGTTTTTGCACAGTTTTGACGCAAAACGTGCGATTCGTGCACCAAAACGCTGCTTTTGCAGCGAAACGTGCGTTTCGTGCAGCAAATCGCTGCTTTTGCACAGTTTTTACGCAAAACGTGCGTTTCGTGCACCAAAACGCTGCTTTTGCAGCGAAACGTGCGTTTCGTGCAGCATATCGCTGCTTTTGCACAGTTTTGACGCAAAACGTGTGTTTCGTGCACCAAATCGCTGTTTTTGCACAGTTTTGACGCAAAACGTGCGTTTCGTGAACAAAACGCCGCTTTTGCAACGAGACATGCGTTTCGTGCACCAAAACGCTGCTTTTGCACAGTTTTGACGCAAAACGTGCGTTTCGTGCACCAAAACGCTGCTTTTTCAGCGAAACGTGCGTTTCGAGCACCAAATCGCTGCTTTTGCACAGTTTTGACGCAAAACGTGCGTTTCGTGCACCAAAACGCCGCATTTGCAACGAAACGTGCATTTCGTGCACCAAAACGCCGCATTTGCAACGAAACGTGCGTTTCGTGCAGCAAATCGCTGCTTTTGCACAGTTTTGACGCAAAACGTGCGTTTCGTGCACCAAAACGCTGCTTTTGCAGCGAAACGTGCGTTTCGTGCAGCAAATCGCTGCTTTTGCACAGTTTTAACGCATAACGTGCGTTTCGTGCTCCAAAACGCTGCTTTGGCACAGTTTTGACGCAAAACGTGCGTTTCGTGCACCAAAACGCTGCTTTTGCAGCGAAACGTGCGTTTGGTGCACCAAATCGCTGCTTTTGCACAGTTTTGTCGCAAAACGTGCGTTTCGTGCACCAAAACGCTGCTTTTGCAGCGGAACATGCGTTTCGTACACCAAAACGCCGCTTTTGCGACGAAACGTGCGTTTCGTGCTAGAAATCGCAGGTTTTTGCACAGTTTTGACGCAAAACGTGCGTTTCGTGCACCATTACGCTGCTTTTGCAGCGGAACGTGCGTTTCGTGCACCAAATCGCTGTTTTTGCACAGTTTTGACGCATAACGTGCGTTTCGTGCACCAAAACGCCGCTTTTGCACAGTTTTGACGATCAACGTGCGTTTCGTGCACCAAAACGCCGCTTTTGCAACGGAACGTGCGTTTCGTGCACCAAATCGCTGTTTTTGCACAGTTTTGACGCTAAACGTGCGTTTCGTGCGCCAAAACGCCGCTTTTGCAGCGAACCGTGCGTTTCACGCACCGAATCGCCGCTTTTGCTCCGTTTTGGCGAGAAACGTGCGTTTCGTGCACCAAAACGCTGCTTTTGCACAGTTTTGACGCAAAACGTGCGTTTCGTGCACCAAAACGCCGCTTTTGCAACGAAACGTGCGTTTCGTGCTAGAAATCGCAGGTTTTTGCACAGTTTTGACGCAAAACGTGCGTTTCGTGCACCATTACGCTGCTTTTGCAGCGGAACGTGCGTTTCGTGCACCAAATCGCTGTTTTTGCACAGTTTTGACGCATAACGTGCGTTTCGTGCACCAAAACGCTGCTTTTGCACAGTTTTGACGCAAAACGTGCGTTTCGTGCACCAAAACGCTGCTTTTGCAGCGAAACGTGCGTTTCGTGCAGCAAATCGCTGCTTTTGCACAGTTTTGACGCAAAACGTGCGTTTCGTGCACCAAAACGCTGCTTTTGCACAGTTTTGACGCAAAACGTGCGTTTCGTGCACCAAAACGCTGCTTTTGCAGCGAAACGTGCGTTTCGTGCACCAAATCGCTGCTTTTGCACAGTTTTGTCGCAAAACGTGCGTTCCGTGCACCAAAACGCTGCTTTTGCAGCGGAACATGCGTTTCGTGCACCAAAACGCCGCATTTGCAACGAAACGTGCGTTTCGTGCAGCAAATCGCTGATTTTGCACAGTTTTGACGCAAAACGTGCGTTTCGTGCACCAAAACGCTGCTTTTGCAGCGAAACGTGCGTTTCGTGCAGCAAATCGCTGCTTTTGCACAGTTTTGACGCATAACGTGCGTTTCGTGCACCAAAACGCTGCTTTTGCACAGTTTTGACGCAAAACGTGCGTTTCGTGCACCAAAACGCTGCTTTTGCAGCGAAACGTGCGTTTCGTGCACCAAATCGCTGCTTTTGCACAGTTTTGTCGCAAAACGTGCGTTTCGTGCACCAAAACGCTGCTTTTGCAGCGGAACATGCGTTTCGTGCACCAAATCGCTGTTTTTGCACAGTTTTGACGCAAAACGTGCGTTTCGTGAACAAAACGCCGCTTTTGCAACGAGACTTGCGTTTCGTGCACCAAAACGCTGCTTTTGCACAGTTTTGACGCAAAACGTGCGTTTCGTGCACCAAAACGCTGCTTTTGCAGCGAAACGTGCGTTTCGTGCACCAAATCGCTGCTTTTGCACAGTTTTGACGCAAAACGTGCGTTTCGTGAACAAAACGCCGCTTTTGCAACGAGACATGCGTTTCGTGCACCAAAACGCTGCTTTTGCACAGTTTTGACGCAAAACGTGCGTTGCGTGCACCAAAACGCTGCTTTTGCAGCGAAACGTGCGTTTCGTGCAGCAAATCGCTGCTTTTGCACAGTTTTGACGCAAAACGTGCGTTTCGTGCACCAAAACGCTGCTTTTGCACAGTTTTGACGCAAAACGTGCGTTTCGTGCTCCAAAACGCTGCTTTTGCAGCGAAACGTGCGTTTCGTGCACCAAATCGCTGCTTTTGCACAGTTTTGTCGCAAAACGTGCGTTCCGTGCACCAAAACGCTGCTTTTGCAGCGGAACATGCGTTTCGTGCACCAAAACGCCGCATTTGCAACGAAACGTGCGTTTCGTGCAGCAAATCGCTGATTTTGCACAGTTTTGACGCAAAACGTGCGTTTCGTGCACCAAAACGCTGCTTTTGCAGCGAATCGTGCGTTTCGTGCAGCAAATCGCTGCTTTTGCACAGTTTTGACGCATAACGTGCGTTTCGTGCACCAAAACGCTGCTTTTGCACAGTTTTGACGCAAAACGTGCGTTTCGTGCACCAAAACGCTGCTTTTGCAGCGAAACGTGCGTTTCGTGCACCAAATCGCTGCTTTTGCACAGTTTTGTCGCAAAACGTGCGTTTCGTGCACCAAAACGCTGCTTTTGCACAGTTTTGACGCAAAACGTGCGTTTCGTGCACCAAAACGCCGCATTTGCAACGAAACGTGCGTTTCGTGCACCAAAACGCCGCATTTGCAACGAAACGTGCGTTTCGTGCACCAAATCGCTGTTTTTGCACAGTTTTGACGCAAAACGTGCGATTCGTGCACCAAAACGCTGCTTTTGCACAGTTTTGACGCAAAACGTGCGTTTCGTGCACCAAAACGCTGCTTTTGCAGCGAAACGTGCGTTTCGTGCACCAAATCGCTGCTTTTGCACAGTTTTGACGCAAAACGTGCGTTTCGTGAACAAAACGCCGCTTTTGCAACGAGACATGCGTTTCGTGCACCAAAACGCTGCTTTTGCACAGTTTTGACGCAAAACGTGCGTTGCGTGCACCAAAACGCTGCTTTTTCAGCGAAACGTGCGTTTCGAGCACCAAATCGCTGCTTTTGCACAGTTTTGACGCAAAGTGTGCGTTTCGTTCACCAAAACGCCGCTTTTGCAAAAAAACGTGCGTTTCGTGCACCAAATCGCAGTTTTTGCACAGTTTTGACGCTAAACGTGCGTATCGTGCGCCAAAACGCCGCTTTTGCAGCGAAACGTGCGTTTCACGCACCGAATCGCCGCTTCTGCTCCGTTTTGGCGAGAAACGTGCGTTTCGTGCACCAAATCGCTGCTTTTGCACAATTTTGACGCAAAACGTGCGTTTCGTGCACCAAAACGCCGCTTTTGCAACGAAACGTGCGTTTCGTGCTAGAAATCGCAGGTTTTTGCACAGTTTTGACGCAAAACGTGCGTTTCGTGCACCATTACGCTGCTTTTGCAGCGGAACGTGCGTTTCGTGCACCAAATCGCTGTTTTTGCACAGTTTTGACGCAAACCGTGCGTTTCGTGCACCAAAACGCTGCTTTTGCACAGTTTTGACGCAAAACGTGCGTTTCGTGCACCAAAACGCTGCTTTTGAACGAAACGTGCGTTTCGCGGACCTAATTGCTGCTTTTGTACCATTTTGACGCTAAACGTGCATTTCGCCCTCCAAATCGCCGCATTTGTAATGAAACATACGTTTTGCGCACTGAAATGCCACTTTTGCTACGTTCTGGCACCAAATGTGCGTTTCGTGCACCAAAACGCCGCTTTTGCAACGAAACGTGCGTTTCATGCTCCAAATCGCTGCTTTTGCACAGTTTTGACGCAAAACGTGCGTTTCGTAAACAAAACGCCGCTTTTGCAACGAGACGTGCGTTTCGTGCACCAAATCGCTGCTTTTGCACAGTTTTGACGCAAAACGTGCGTTTCGTGCACCAAAACGCCGCTTTTGCAACGAAACGTGCGTTTCGTGCACCAAATCGCAGCTTTTGCACAGTTTTGACGCTAAACGTGCGTTTCATGCACCAAATCGCCGCTTTTGCAACGAAACGTTCGTTTCGCCCACCGAATCGCCGCTTTTGCAACGAAGCGTGCGTTTCGCGCACCGAATCGCCGCTTTTGCTCGGTTTTGGCACCAAACGTGCGTTTCGCGCACCGAATCGCTGCTTTTGCTCCGTTTCGACACTAAACGTGCGATTCGTGCACCGAATCGCCGTTTTTGCCACGATACGTGCGTTTCGCGCACCGAATCGCCGCTTTTGGTCCGTTTTGAGGCCAAACCTGCGTTTCGTGCACCAAATTGCCGCTTTCGCAACGAAACGTGCGTTACGCGCACCGAATCGCCGCTTTTGCTCCGTTTTGGCACCGCACGTGTGTTTCGTGCACCAAATCGCCGCTTTTGCAACGAAACGTGCGTTTCGCGCACCAAATCGCGGCTTTTTTTACGAAACGTGCGTTCCGCGCACCGAATCGCCGCTTATGCTCCGTTTTGGCAACAAACGTGCGTTTCGTGAACCAAATCGCCGCTTTTGCAGCGAAAAGGACGTTTCGCGCACCGAATCGCTGCTTCTGCTCCGTTGTGGCACCAAACGTGCGCTTCGTGCACCGAATCGCTGCTTTTGCTCAGATATAGCACCACACGTGCGTTTCGTGCACCGAATCATCTTTTTTTGCTCCGTTTTGGCACCAAACGTGCGTTTCGTGCACCAAATCGCCGCTTTTGCAACGAAACGTGCGTTTCGTGCACCAAATCGCCACTTTTGCAACGAAACGTGCGTTTCGCGCTCCGATTCGTTGCTTTTGCTTCGTTTCGAATTCAAACGTGCGTTTCGTGCACCAAATCGCCGCTTTTGCAACAAAACGTGCGTTTCGTGCAGCAAATCGCCGCTTTCGTAACGAAACGTGCGTTTCGTGCACCAAGTTTCGCGCACCGAATCGCTGCTTTTGCTCCGTTTTGAATTCAAACGTGCGTTTCGTGCACCAAGTTTCGCGCACCGAATCGCTGCTTTTGCTCCGTTTTGAATTCAAACGTGCGTTTCGTGCACCAAATCGCCGCTTTTGCAAGCAAACGTGCGTTTCGCGCATCGAATCGCTGCTTTTGCTCCGTTTTGACGCTAAACGAGCGTTTCGTGCACCAAATCGACGCTTTTGCAACAAATCGTGCGTTTCGTGCACCACATCGCCGCTTTTGCAAGGAAACGTGCGTTTCGCGCATCGAATCGCTGCTTTTGCTCCGTTTTGACGCTAAACGCCGTTTCGCGCACCGGTCGCTGCTTTCGCTCCGTTTTGACGCCAGACGTGCGCTTCGTGTACCCAATCGCCGCTTTTGCAACGAAACATGCATTTCGTGCACCGAATCGCTGCTTTTGCTATTTTTTGACGCTAAACGAGCGTTTCGTGCACCGAATCGCCGCTTGTCCAACGAAACGTGCGTTACGCGCTCCGAATCGCCGCTTTTGCAACAAAACGTGCGTTTCGCGCACCGAATCGCCGCTTTTGCAGCGAAACGTGCGTTTTGCGCACCGAATCGCTGCTTTTGCTCCGATTTGACGCCAAACGTGCGTTTCGTGCACCAAATTGCCGCTTTTGCAACGAAACGTGCGTTTCGTGCACCGAATCATCTTCTTTTGCTCCTTTTTGGCACCAAACGTGCGTTTCGTGCACCGAATCGCCGCTTTTGCAACAAAACGTGCGTTTCGCCCACCGAATCGCCGCTTTTGCAACGAAACGTGCGTTTCGCGCACCGAATCGCCGCTTTTGCATCGAAACGTGCGTTTCGCGCACCGAATCGCTGCTTTCGCTCCGTTTTTTCGCCAAATGTGCGTTTCGTCCTCCAAATTGCCGCTTTTGCAACGAAACGTGCGTTTCGTGCACCAATTCGCTGCTTTCGTTCCGTTTTGTCGCTAAACGTGCATTTCGTGCACCAAATCGCCGCTTTTGCCACGAAACGTTCGTTTCGCTCACCGAATCGCCGCTTTTGCAACAAAACGTGCGTTTCGCGCACCGAATCGCCGCTTTTGCATCGAAACGTGCGTCTCGCGCACCGAATCGCTGCTTTTGCACCGTCTTGACGCTAGACGAGCGTTTCGTGCATCAAATTGCCGCTTTTGCAAGGAAACGTGCGTTTCGCGCATCGAATCGCTGCTTTTGCTCCGTTTTGACGCTAAACGCCGTTTCGCGCACCGATCGCCGCTTTTGCTCCGTTTTGGCACCAAACGTGCGTTTCGTGCACCAAATCGCTGCTTTTGCACAGTTTTGACGCAAAACGTGCGTTTCGTGCACCAAAACGCTGCTTTTGCAGCGAAACGTGCGTTTCGTGCAGCAAATCGCTGCTTTTGCACAGTTTTGACGCAAAACGTGTGTTTCGTGCACCAAATCGCTGTTTTTGCACAGTTTTGACGCAAAACGTGCGTTTCGTGAACAAAACGCCGCTTTTGCAACGAGACATGCGTTTCGTGCACCAAAACGCTGCTTTTGCACAGTTTTGACGCAAAACGTGCGTTTCGTGCACCAAAACGCTGCTTTTTCAGCGAAACGTGCGTTTCGAGCACCAAATCGCTGCTTTTGCACAGTTTTGACGCAAAACGTGCGTTTCGTGCACCAAAACGCCGCATTTGCAACGAAACGTGCGTTTCGTGCACCAAAACGCCGCATTTGCAACGAAACGTGCGTTTCGTGCAGCAAATCGCTGCTTTTGCACAGTTTTGACGCAAAACGTGCGTTTCGTGCACCAAAACGCCGCTTTTGCAACGAAACGTGCGTTTCGTGCACCAAATCGCTGCTTTTGCACAGTTTTGACGCTAAACGTGCGTTTCGTGCGCCAAAACGCCGCTTTTGCAGCGAAACGTGCGTTTCACGCACCGAATCGCCGCTTTTGCTCCGTTTTGGCGAGAAACGTGCGTTTCGTGCAACAAAACGCTGCTTTTGCACAGTTTTGACGCAAAACGTGCGTTCCGTGCACCAAAACGCTGCTTTTGCAGCGAAACGTGCGTTTCGTGCAGCAAATCGCTACTTTTGCACAGTTTTGACGCAAAACGTGCGTTTCGTGCACCAAAACGCTGCTTTTGCAGCGAAACGTGCGTTTCGTGCAGCAAATCGCTGCTTTTGCACAGTTTTAACGAATAACGTGCGTTTCGTGCACCAAAACGCTGCTTTGGCACAGTTTTGACGCAAAACGTGCGTTTCGTGCACCAAAACGCTGCTTTTGCAGCGAAACGTGCGTTTGGTGCACCAAATCGCTGCTTTTGCACAGTTTTGTCGCAAAACGTGCGTTTCGTGCACCAAAACGCTGCTTTTGCAGCGGAACATGCGTTTCGTACACCAAAACGCCGCTTTTGCGACGAAACGTGCGTTTCGTGCTAGAAATCGCAGGTTTTTGCACAGTTTTGACGCAAAACGTGCGTTTGGTGCACCATTACGCTACTTTTGCAGCGGAACGTGCGTTTCGTGCACCAAATCGCTGTTTTTGCACAGTTTTGACGCATAACGTGCGTTTCGTGCACCAAAACGCCGCTTTTGCACAGTTTTGACGATCAACGTGCGTTTCGTGCACCAAAACGCCGCTTTTGCAACGGAACGTGCGTTTCGTGCACCAAATCGCTGTTTTTGCACAGTTTTGACGCAAAACGTGCGATTCGTGCACCAAAACGCTGCTTTTGCAGCGAAACGTGCGTTTCGTGCAGCAAATCGCTGCTTTTGCACAGTTTTGACGCAAAACGTGCGTTTCGTGACCCAAAACGCTGCTTTTGCACAGTTTTGACGCAAAACGTGCGTTTCGTGCACCAAAACGCCGCTTTTGCAACGAAACGTGCGTTTCGTGCACCAAATCGCTGCTTTTGCACAGTTTTGACGCTAAACGTGCGTTTCGTGCGCCAAAACGCCGCTTTTGCAGCGAAACGTGCGTTTCACGCACCGAATCGCCGCTTTTGCTCCGTTTTGGCGAGAAACGTGCGTTTCGTGCACCAAAACGCTGCTTTTGCACAGTTTTGACGCAAAACGTGCGTTTCGTGCACCAAAACGCCGCTTTTGCAACGAAACGTGCGTTTCGTGCTAGAAATCGCAGGTTTTTGCACAGTTTTGACGCAAAACGTGCGTTTCGTGCACCAAAACGCTGCTTTTGCAGCGAAACGTGCGTTTCGTGCACCAAATCGCTGCTTTTGCACAGTTTTGTCGCAAAACGTGCGTTTCGTGCACCAAAACGCTGCTTTTGCAGCGGAACATGCGTTTCGTGCACCAAATCGCTGTTTTTGCACAGTTTTGACGCAAAACGTGCGTTTCGTGAACAAAACGCCGCTTTTGCAACGAGACTTGCGTTTCGTGCACCAAAACGCTGCTTTTGCACAGTTTTGACGCAAAACGTGCGTTTCGTGCACCAAAACGCTGCTTTTGCAGCGAAACGTGCGTTTCGTGCACCAAATCGCTGCTTTTGCACAGTTTTGACGCAAAACGTGCGTTTCGTGAACAAAACGCCGCTTTTGCAACGAGACATGCGTTTCGTGCACCAAAACGCTGCTTTTGCACAGTTTTGACGCAAAACGTGCGTTTCGTGCACCAAAACGCTGCTTTTGCAGCGAAACGTGCGTTTCGTGCACCAAATCGCTGCTTTTGCACAGTTTTGACGCAAAGCGTGCGTTTCGTGCACCAAAACGCCGCTTTTGCAAAAAACGTGCGTTTCGTGCACCAAATCGCAGTTTTTGCACAGTTTTGACGCTAAACGTGCGTTTCGTGCGCCAAAACGCTGCTTTTGCACAGTTTTGACGCAAAACGTGCGTTTCGTGCACCAAAACGCTGCTTTTGCAGCGAAACGTGCGTTTCGTGCACCAAATCGCTGCTTTTGCACAGTTTTGACGCAAAACGTGCGTTTCGTGAACAAAACGCCGCTTTTGCAACGAGACATGCGTTTCGTGCACCAAAACGCTGCTTTTGCACAGTTTTGACGCAAAACGTGCGTTGCGTGCACCAAAACGCTGCTTTTTCAGCGAAACGTGCGTTTCGAGCACCAAATCGCTGCTTTTGCACAGTTTTGACGCAAAGTGTGCGTTTCGTTCACCAAAACGCCGCTTTTGCAAAAAAACGTGCGTTTCGTGCACCAAATCGCAGTTTTTGCACAGTTTTGACGCTAAACGTGCGTATCGTGCGCCAAAACGCCGCTTTTGCAGCGAAACGTGCGTTTCACGCACCGAATCGCCGCTTCTGCTCCGTTTTGGCGAGAAACGTGCGTTTCGTGCACCAAATCGCTGCTTTTGCACAATTTTGACGCAAAACGTGCGTTTCGTGCACCAAAACGCCGCTTTTGCAACGAAACGTGCGTTTCGTGCTAGAAATCGCAGGTTTTTGCACAGTTTTGACGCAAAACGTGCGTTTCGTGCACCATTACGCTGCTTTTGCAGCGGAACGTGCGTTTCGTGCACCAAATCGCTGTTTTTGCACAGTTTTGACGCAAAACGTGCGTTTCGTGCACCAAAACGCTGCTTTTGCACAGTTTTGACGCAAAACGTGCGTTTCGTGCACCAAAACGCTGCTTTTGAACGAAACGTGCGTTTCGCGGACCTAATTGCTGCTTTTGTACCATTTTGACGCTAAACGTGCATTTCGCCCTCCAAATCGCCGCATTTGTAATGAAACATACGTTTTGCGCACTGAAATGCCACTTTTGCTACGTTCTTGCACCAAATGTGCGTTTCGTGCACCAAAACGCCGCTTTTGCAACGAAACGTGCGTTTCATGCTCCAAATCGCTGCTTTTGCACAGTTTTGACGCAAAACGTGCGTTTCGTAAACAAAACGCCGCTTTTGCAACGAGACGTGCGTTTCGTGCACCAAATCGCTGCTTTTGCACAGTTTTGACGCAAAACGTGCGTTTCGTGCACCAAAACGCCGCTTTTGCAACGAAACGTGCGTTTCGTGCACCAAATCGCAGCTTTTGCACAGTTTTGACGCTAAACGTGCGTTTCATGCACCAAATCGCCGCTTTTGCAACGAAACGTTCGTTTCGCCCACCGAATCGCCGCTTTTGCAACGAAGCGTGCGTTTCGAGCACCGAATCATGTGCTTTTGCTCCGTTTTGGCACCAAACGTGCGTTTCGTGCACCAAATCACCGCTTTTGCCACGAAACATGCGTTTCGCGCACCGAATCGCCGCTTTTGCTCGGTTTTGGCACCAAACGTGCGTTTCGCGCACCGAATCGCTGCTTTTGCTCCGTTTCGACACTAAACGTGCGTTTCGTGCACCGAATCGCCGTTTTTGCCACGATACGTGCGTTTCGCGCACCGAATCGCCGCTTTTGGTCCGTTTTGAGGCCAAACCTGCGTTTCGTGCACCAAATTGCCGCTTTCGCAACGAAACGTGCGTTACGCGCACCGAATCGCCGCTTTTGCTCCGTTTTGGCACCGCACGTGTGTTTCGTGCACCAAATCACCGCTTTTGCAACGAAACGTGCGTTTCGCGCACCAAATCGCGGCTTTTTTTACGAAACGTGCGTTCCGCGCACCGAATCGCCGCTTATGCTCCGTTTTGGCAACAAACGTGCGTTTCGTGAACCAAATCGCCGCTTTTGCAGCGAAAAGGACGTTTCGCGCACCGAATCGCTGCTTCTGCTCCGTTGTGGCACCAAACGTGCGCTTCGTGCACCGAATCGCTGCTTTTGCTCAGATATAGCACCACACGTGCGTTTCGTGCACCGAATCATCTTTTTTTGCTCCGTTTTGGCACCAAACGTGCGTTTCGTGCACCAAATCGCCGCTTTTGCAACGAAACGTGCGTTTCGTGCACCAAATCGCCACTTTTGCAACGAAACGTGCGTTTCGCGCTCCGATTCGTTGCTTTTGCTTCGTTTCGAATTCAAACGTGCGTTTCGTGCACCAAATCGCCGCTTTTGCAACAAAACGTGCGTTTCGTGCAGCAAATCGCCGCTTTCGTAACGAAACGTGCGTTTCGTGCACCAAGTTTCGCGCACCGAATCGCTGCTTTTGCTCCGTTTTGAATTCAAACGTGCGTTTCGTGCACCAAGTTTCGCGCACCGAATCGCTGCTTTTGCTCCGTTTTGAATTCAAACGTGCGTTTCGTGCACCAAAACGCTGCTTTTGCACAGTTTTGACGCAAAACGTGCGTTGCGTGCACCGAAACGCTGCTTTTTCAGCGAAACGTGCGTTTCGAGCACCAAATCGCTGCTTTTGCACAGTTTTGACGCAAAGTGTGCGTTTCGTTCACCAAAACGCCGCTTTTGCAAAAAAACGTGCGTTTCGTGCACCAAATCGCAGTTTTTGCACAGTTTTGACGCTAAACGTGCGTATCGTGCGCCAAAACGCCGCTTTTGCAGCGAAACGTGCGTTTCACGCACCGAATCGCCGCTTCTGCTCCGTTTTGGCGAGAAACGTGCGTTTCGTGCACCAAATCGCTGCTTTTGCACAATTTTGACGCAAAACGTGCGTTTCGTGCACCAAAACGCCGCTTTTGCAACGAAACGTGCGTTTCGTGCTAGAAATCGCAGGTTTTTGCACAGTTTTGACGCAAAACGTGCGTTTCGTGCACCATTACGCTGCTTTTGCAGCGGAACGTGCGTTTCGTGCACCAAATCGCTGTTTTTGCACAGTTTTGACGCAAAACGTGCGTTTCGTGCACCAAAACGCTGCTTTTGCACAGTTTTGACGCAAAACGTGCGTTTCGTGCACCAAAACGCTGCTTTTGAACGAAACGTGCGTTTCGCGGACCTAATTGCTGCTTTTGTACCATTTTGACGCTAAACGTGCATTTCGCCCTCCAAATCGCCGCATTTGTAATGAAACATACGTTTTGCGCACTGAAATGCCACTTTTGCTACGTTCTGGCACCAAATGTGCGTTTCGTGCACCAAAACGCCGCTTTTGCAACGAAACGTGCGTTTCATGCTCCAAATCGCTGCTTTTGCACAGTTTTGACGCAAAACGTGCGTTTCGTAAACAAAACGCCGCTTTTGCAACGAGACGTGCGTTTCGTGCACCAAATCGCTGCTTTTGCACAGTTTTGACGCAAAACGTGCGTTTCGTGCACCAAAACGCCGCTTTTGCAACGAAACGTGCGTTTCGTGCACCAAATCGCAGCTTTTGCACAGTTTTGACGCTAAACGTGCGTTTCATGCACCAAATCGCCGCTTTTGCAACGAAACGTTCGTTTCGCCCACCGAATCGCCGCTTTTGCAACGAAGCGTGCGTTTCGAGCACCGAATCGTGTGCTTTTGCTCCGTTTTGGCACCAAACGTGCGTTTCGTGCACCAAATCACCGCTTTTGCCACGAAACATGCGTTTCGCGCACCGAATCGCCGCTTTTGCTCGGTTTTGGCACCAAACGTGCGTTTCGCGCACCGAATCGCTGCTTTTGCTCCGTTTCGACACTAAACGTGCGTTTCGTGCACCGAATCGCCGTTTTTGCCACGATACGTGCGTTTCGCGCACCGAATCGCCGCTTTTGGTCCGTTTTGAGGCCAAACCTGCGTTTCGTGCACCAAATTGCCGCTTTCGCAACGAAACGTGCGTTACGCGCACCGAATCGCCGCTTTTGCTCCGTTTTGGCACCGCACGTGTGTTTCGTGCACCAAATCGCCGCTTTTGCAACGAAACGTGCGTTTCGCGCACCAAATCGCGGCTTTTTTTACGAAACGTGCGTTCCGCGCACCGAATCGCCGCTTATGCTCCGTTTTGGCAACAAACGTGCGTTTCGTGAACCAAATCGCCGCTTTTGCAGCGAAAAGGACGTTTCGCGCACCGAATCGCTGCTTCTGCTCCGTTGTGGCACCAAACGTGCGCTTCGTGCACCGAATCGCTGCTTTTGCTCAGATATAGCACCACACGTGCGTTTCGTGCACCGAATCATCTTTTTTTGCTCCGTTTTGGCACCAAACGTGCGTTTCGTGCACCAAATCGCCGCTTTTGCAACGAAACGTGCGTTTCGTGCACCAAATCGCCACTTTTGCAACGAAACGTGCGTTTCGCGCTCCGATTCGTTGCTTTTGCTTCGTTTCGAATTCAAACGTGCGTTTCGTGCACCAAATCGCCGCTTTTGCAACAAAACGTGCGTTTCGTGCAGCAAATCGCCGCTTTCGTAACGAAACGTGCGTTTCGTGCACCAAGTTTCGCGCACCGAATCGCTGCTTTTGCTCCGTTTTGAATTCAAACGTGCGTTTCGTGCACCAAGTTTCGCGCACCGAATCGCTGCTTTTGCTCCGTTTTGAATTCAAACGTGCGTTTCGTGCACCAAATCGCCGCTTTTGCAAGCAAACGTGCGTTTCGCGCATCGAATCGCTGCTTTTGCTCCGTTTTGACGCTAAACGAGCGTTTCGTGCACCAAATCGACGCTTTTGCAACAAATCGTGCGTTTCGTGCACCACATCGCCGCTTTTGCAAGGAAACGTGCGTTTCGCGCATCGAATCGCTGCTTTTGCTCCGTTTTGACGCTAAACGCCGTTTCGCGCACCGATCGCTGCTTTCGCTCCGTTTTGACGCCAGACGTGCGCTTCGTGTACCCAATCGCCGCTTTTGCAACGAAACATGCATTTCGTGCACCGAATCGCTGCTTTTGCTATTTTTTGACGCTAAACGAGCGTTTCGTGCACCGAATCGCCGCTTGTGCAACGAAACGTGCGTTACGCGCTCCGAATCGCCGCTTTTGCAACAAAACGTGCGTTTCGCGCACCGAATCGCCGCTTTTGCAGCGAAACGTGCGTTTTGCGCACCGAATCGCTGCTTTTGCCCCGATTTGACGCCAAACGTGCGTTTCGTGCACCAAATTGCCGCTTTTGCAACGAAACGTGCGTTTCGTGCACCGAATCATCTTCTTTTGCTCCTTTTTGGCACCAAACGTGCGTTTCGTGCACCGAATCGCCGCTTTTGCAACAAAACGTGCGTTTCGCCCACCGAATCGCCGCTTTTGCAACGAAATGTGCGTTTCGCGCACCGAATCGCCGCTTTTGCATCGAAACGTGCGTCTCGCGCACCGAATCGCTGCTTTTGCACCGTCTTGACGCTAGACGAGCGTTTCGTGCATCAAATTGCCGCTTTTGCAAGGAAACGTGCGTTTCGCGCATCGAATCGCTGCTTTTGCTCCGTTTTGACGCTAAACGCCGTTTCGCGCACCGATCGCCGCTTTTGCTCCGTTTTGGCACCAAACGTGCGTTTCGTGCACCAAATCGCTGCTTTTGCACAGTTTTGACGCTAAACGTGCGTTTCGTGCGCCAAAATGCTGCTTTTGCACAGTTTTGACGCAAAACGTGCGTTTCGTGCACCAAAACGCTGCTTTTGCAGCGAAACGTGCGTTTCGTGCAGCAAATCGCTGCTTTTGCACAGTTTTGACGCAAAACGTGTGTTTCGTGCACCAAATCGCTGTTTTTGCACAGTTTTGACGCAAAACGTGCGTTTCGTGAACAAAACGCTGCTTTTTCAGCGAAACGTGCGTTTCGAGCACCAAATCGCTGCTTTTGCACAGTTTTGACGCAAAACGTGCGTTTCGTGCACCAAAACGCCGCATTTGCAACGAAATGTGCGTTTCGTGCACCAAAACGCCGCATTTGCAACGAAACGTGCGTTTCGTGCAGCAAATCGCTGCTTTTGCACAGTTTTGACGCAAAACGTGCGTTTCGTGCACCAAAACGCCGCTTTTGCAACGAAACGTGCGTTTCGTGCACCAAATCGCTGCTTTTGCACAGTTTTGACGCTAAACGTGCGTTTCGTGCGCCAAAACGCCGCTTTTGCAGCGAAACGTGCGTTTCACGCACCGAATCGCCGCTTTTGCTCCGTTTTGGCGAGAAACGTGCGTTTCGTGCACCAAAACGCTGCTTTTGCACAGTTTTGACGCAAAACGTGCGTTTCGTGCACCAAAACGCTGCTTTTGCAGCGAAACGTGCGTTTCGTGCAGCAAATCGCTGCTTTTGCACAGTTTTGACGCAAAACGTGCGTTTCGTGCACCAAAACGCTGCTTTTGCAGCGAAACGTGCGTTTCGTGCAGCAAATCGCTGCTTTTGCACAGTTTTAACGAATAACGTGCGTTTCGTGCACCAAAACGCTGCTTTGGCACAGTTTTGACGCAAAACGTGCGTTTCGTGCACCAAAACGCTGCTTTTGCAGCGAAACGTGCGTTTGGTGCACCAAATCGCTGCTTTTGCACAGTTTTGTCGCAAAACGTGCGTTTCGTGCACCAAAACGCTGCTTTTGCAGCGGAACATGCGTTTCGTACACCAAAACGCCGCTTTTGCGACGAAACGTGCGTTTCGTGCTAGAAATCGCAGGTTTTTGCACAGTTTTGACGCAAAACGTGCGTTTCGTGCACCATTACGCTGCTTTTGCAGCGGAACGTGCGTTTCGTGCACCAAATCGCTGTTTTTGCACAGTTTTGACGCATAACGTGCGTTTCGTGCACCAAAACGCCGCTTTTGCACAGTTTTGACGATCAACGTGCGTTTCGTGCACCAAAACGCCGCTTTTGCAACGGAACGTGCGTTTCGTGCACCAAATCGCTGTTTTTGCACAGTTTTGACGCAAAACGTGCGATTCGTGCACCAAAACGCTGCTTTTGCAGCGAAACGTGCGTTTCGTGCAGCAAATCGCTGCTTTTGCACAGTTTTGACGCAAAACGTGCGTTTCGTGCACCAAAACGCTGCTTTTGCACAGTTTTGACGCAAAACGTGCGTTTCGTGCACCAAAACGCCGCTTTTGCAACGAAACGTGCGTTTCGTGCACCAAATCGCTGCTTTTGCACAGTTTTGACGCTAAACGTGCGTTTCGTGCGCCAAAACGCCGCTTTTGCAGCGAAACGTGCGTTTCACGCACCGAATCGCCGCTTTTGCTCCGTTTTGGCGAGAAACGTGCGTTTCGTGCACCAAAACGCTGCTTTTGCACAGTTTTGACGCAAAACGTGCGTTTCGTGCACCAAAACGCCGCTTTTGCAACGAAACGTGCGTTTCGTGCTAGAAATCGCAGGTTTTTGCACAGTTTTGACGCAAAACGTGCGTTTCGTGCACCATTACGCTGCTTTTGCAGCGGAACGTGCGTTTCGTGCACCAAATCGCTGTTTTTGCACAGTTTTGACGCATAACGTGCGTTTCGTGCACCAAAACGCTGCTTTTGCACAGTTTTGACGCAAAACGTGCGTTTCGTGCACCAAAACGCTGCTTTTGCAGCGAAACGTGCGTTTCGTGCAGCAAATCGCTGCTTTTGCACAGTTTTGACGCAAAACGTGCGTTTCGTGCACCAAAACGCTGCTTTTGCACAGTTTTGACGCAAAACGTGCGTTTCGTGCACCAAAACGCTGCTTTTGCAGCGAAACGTGCGTTTCGTGCACCAAATCGCTGCTTTTGCACAGTTTTGTCGCAAAACGTGCGTTCCGTGCACCAAAACGCTGCTTTTGCAGCGGAACATGCGTTTCGTGCACCAAAACGCCGCATTTGCAACGAAACGTGCGTTTCGTGCAGCAAATCGCTGATTTTGCACAGTTTTGACGCAAAACGTGCGTTTCGTGCACCAAAACGCTGCTTTTGCAGCGAAACGTGCGTTTCGTGCAGCAAATCGCTGCTTTTGCACAGTTTTGACGCATAACGTGCGTTTCGTGCACCAAAACGCTGCTTTTGCACAGTTTTGACGCAAAACGTGCGTTTCGTGCACCAAAACGCTGCTTTTGCAGCGAAACGTGCGTTTCGTGCACCAAATCGCTGCTTTTGCACAGTTTTGTCGCAAAACGTGCGTTTCGTGCACCAAAACGCTGCTTTTGCAGCGGAACATGCGTTTCGTGCACCAAATCGCTGTTTTTGCACAGTTTTGACGCAAAACGTGCGTTTCGTGAACAAAACGCCGCTTTTGCAACGAGACTTGCGTTTCGTGCACCAAAACGCTGCTTTTGCACAGTTTTGACGCAAAACGTGCGTTTCGTGCACCAAAACGCTGCTTTTGCAGCGAAACGTGCGTTTCGTGCACCAAATCGCTGCTTTTGCACAGTTTTGACGCAAAACGTGCGTTTCGTGAACAAAACGCCGCTTTTGCAACGAGACATGCGTTTCGTGCACCAAAACGCTGCTTTTGCACAGTTTTGACGCAAAACGTGCGTTGCGTGCTCCAAAACGCTGCTTTTGCAGCGAAACGTGCGTTTCGTGCAGCAAATCGCTGCTTTTGCACAGTTTTGACGCAAAACGTGCGTTTCGTGCACCAAAACGCTGCTTTTGCACAGTTTTGACGCAAAACGTGCGTTTCGTGCACCAAAACGCTCGCTTTTGCAGCGAAACGTGCGTTTCGTGCAGCAAATCGCTGCTTTTGCACAGTTTTGACGCAAAACGTGCGTTTCGTGCACCAAAACGCTGCTTTTGCACAGTTTTGACGCAAAACGTGCGTTTCGTGCACCAAAACGCCGCTTTTGCAACGAAACGTGCGTTTCGTGCACCAAATCGCTGCTTTTGCACAGTTTTGACGCTAAACGTGCGTTTCGTGCGCCAAAACGCCGCTTTTGCAGCGAAACGTGCGTTTCACGCACCGAATCGCCGCTTTTGCTCCGTTTTGGCGAGAAACGTGCGTTTCGTGCACCAAAACGCTGCTTTTGCACAGTTTTGACGCAAAACGTGCGTTTCGTGCACCAAAACGCCGCTTTTGCAACGAAACGTGCGTTTCGTGCTAGAAATCGCAGGTTTTTGCACAGTTTTGACGCAAAACGTGCGTTTCGTGCACCATTACGCTGCTTTTGCAGCGGAACGTGCGTTTCGTGCACCAAATCGCTGTTTTTGCACAGTTTTGACGCAAAACGTGCGTTTCGTGAACAAAACGCCGCTTTTGCAACGAGACTTGCGTTTCGTGCACCAAAACGCTGCTTTTGCACAGTTTTGACGCAAAACGTGCGTTTCGTGCACCAAAACGCTGCTTTTGCAGCGAAACGTGCGTTTCGTGCACCAAATCGCTGCTTTTGCACAGTTTTGACGCAAAACGTGCGTTTCGTGAACAAAACGCCGCTTTTGCAACGAGACATGCGTTTCGTGCACCAAAACGCTGCTTTTGCACAGTTTTGACGCAAAACGTGCGTTGCGTGCACCAAAACGCTGCTTTTGCAGCGAAACGTGCGTTTCGTGCAGCAAATCGCTGCTTTTGCACAGTTTTGACGCAAAACGTGCGTTTCGTGCACCAAAACGCTGCTTTTGCACAGTTTTGACGCAAAACGTGCGTTTCGTGCACCAAAACGCTCGCTTTTGCAGCGAAACGTGCGTTTCGTGCAGCAAATCGCTGCTTTTGCACAGTTTTGACGCAAAACGTGCGTTTCGTGCACCAAAACGCTGCTTTTGCACAGTTTTGACGCAAAACGTGCGTTTCGTGCACCAAAACGCCGCTTTTGCAACGAAACGTGCGTTTCGTGCACCAAATCGCTGCTTTTGCACAGTTTTGACGCTAAACGTGCGTTTCGTGCGCCAAAACGCCGCTTTTGCAGCGAAACGTGCGTTTCACGCACCGAATCGCCGCTTTTGCTCCGTTTTGGCGAGAAACGTGCGTTTCGTGCACCAAAACGCTGCTTTTGCACAGTTTTGACGCAAAACGTGCGTTTCGTGCACCAAAACGCCGCTTTTGCAACGAAACGTGCGTTTCGTGCTAGAAATCGCAGGTTTTTGCACAGTTTTGACGCAAAACGTGCGTTTCGTGCACCATTACGCTGCTTTTGCAGCGGAACGTGCGTTTCGTGCACCAAATCGCTGTTTTTGCACAGTTTTGACGCATAACGTGCGTTTCGTGCACCAAAACGCTGCTTTTGCACAGTTTTGACGCAAAACGTGCGTTTCGTGCACCAAAACGCTGCTTTTGCAGCGAAACGTGCGTTTCGTGCTGCAAATCGCTGCTTTTGCACAGTTTTGACGCAAAACGTGCGTTTCGTGCACCAAAACGCTGCTTTTGCACAGTTTTGACGCAAAACGTGCGTTTCGTGCACCAAAACGCTGCTTTTGCAGCGAAACGTGCGTTTCGTGCACCAAATCGCTGCTTTTGCACAGTTTTGTCGCAAAACGTGCGTTCCGTGCACCAAAACGCTGCTTTTGCAGCGGAACATGCGTTTCGTGCACCAAAACGCCGCATTTGCAACGAAACGTGCGTTTCGTGCAGCAAATCGCTGATTTTGCACAGTTTTGACGCAAAACGTGCGTTTCGTGCACCAAAACGCTGCTTTTGCAGCGAAACGTGCGTTTCGTGCAGCAAATCGCTGCTTTTGCACAGTTTTGACGCATAACGTGCGTTTCGTGCACCAAAACGCTGCTTTTGCACAGTTTTGACGCAAAACGTGCGTTTCGTGCACCAAAACGCTGCTTTTGCAGCGAAACGTGCGTTTCGTGCACCAAATCGCTGCTTTTGCACAGTTTTGTCGCAAAACGTGCGTTTCGTGCACCAAAACGCTGCTTTTGCAGCGGAACATGCGTTTCGTGCACCAAATCGCTGTTTTTGCACAGTTTTGACGCAAAACGTGCGTTTCGTGAACAAAACGCCGCTTTTGCAACGAGACTTGCGTTTCGTGCACCAAAACGCTGCTTTTGCACAGTTTTGACGCAAAACGTGCGTTTCGTGCACCAAAACGCTGCTTTTGCAGCGAAACGTGCGTTTCGTGCACCAAATCGCTGCTTTTGCACAGTTTTGACGCAAAACGTGCGTTTCGTGAACAAAACGCCGCTTTTGCAACGAGACATGCGTTTCGTGCACCAAAACGCTGCTTTTGCACAGTTTTGACGCAAAACGTGCGTTGCGTGCACCAAAACGCTGCTTTTGCAGCGAAACGTGCGTTTCGTGCAGCAAATCGCTGCTTTTGCACAGTTTTGACGCAAAACGTGCGTTTCGTGCACCAAAACGCTGCTTTTGCACAGTTTTGACGCAAAACGTGCGTTTCGTGCACCAAAACGCTCGCTTTTGCAGCGAAACGTGCGTTTCGTGCACCAAATCGCTGCTTTTGCACAGTTTTGTCGCAAAACGTGCGTTCCGTGCACCAAAACGCTGCTTTTTCAGCGAAACGTGCGTTTCGAGCACCAAATCGCTGCTTTTGCACAGTTTTGACGCAAAACGTGCGCTTCGTGCACCAAAACGCCGCATTTGCAACGAAACATGCGTTTCGTGCACCAAAACGCCGCATTTGCAACGAAACGTGCGTTTCGTGCACCAAAGCGCTGTTTTTGCACAGTTTTGACGCAAAACGTGCGATTCGTGCACCAAAACGCTGCTTTTGCACAGTTTTGACGCAAAACGTGCGTTTCGTGCACCAAAACGCTGCTTTTGCAGCGAAACGTGCGTTTCGTGCACCAAATCGCTGCTTTTGCACAGTTTTGACGCAAAGCGTGCGTTTCGTGCACCAAAACGCCGCTTTTGCAAAAAACGTGCGTTTCGTGCACCAAATCGCAGTTTTTGCACAGTTTTGACGCTAAACGTGCGTTTCGTGCGCCAAAACGCTGCTTTTGCACAGTTTTGACGCAAAACGTGCGTTTCGTGCACCAAAACGCTGCTTTTGCAGCGAAACGTGCGTTTCGTGCACCAAATCGCTGCTTTTGCACAGTTTTGACGCAAAACGTGCGTTTCGTGAACAAAACGCCGCTTTTGCAACGAGACATGCGTTTCGTGCACCAAAACGCTGCTTTTGCACAGTTTTGACGCAAAACGTGCGTTGTGTGCACCAAAACGCTGCTTTTTCAGCGAAACGTGCGTTTCGAGCACCAAATCGCTGCTTTTGCACAGTTTTGACGCAAAGTGTGCGTTTCGTTCACCAAAACGCCGCTTTTGCAAAAAAACGTGCGTTTCGTGCACCAAATCGCAGTTTTTGCACAGTTTTGACGCTAAACGTGCGTATCGTGCGCCAAAACGCCGCTTTTGCAGCGAAACGTGCGTTTCACGCACCGAATCGCCGCTTCTGCTCCGTTTTGGCGAGAAACGTGCGTTTCGTGCACCAAATCGCTGCTTTTGCACAATTTTGACGCAAAACGTGCGTTTCGTGCACCAAAACGCCGCTTTTGCAACGAAACGTGCGTTTCGTGCTAGAAATCGCAGGTTTTTGCACAGTTTTGACGCAAAACGTGCGTTTCGTGCACCATTACGCTGCTTTTGCAGCGGAACGTGCGTTTCGTGCACCAAATCGCTGTTTTTGCACAGTTTTGACGCAAAACGTGCGTTTCGTGCACCAAAACGCTGCTTTTGCACAGTTTTGACGCAAAACGTGCGTTTCGTGCACCAAAACGCTGCTTTTGAACGAAACGTGCGTTTCGCGGACCTAATTGCTGCTTTTGTACCATTTTGACGCTAAACGTGCATTTCGCCCTCCAAATCGCCGCATTTGTAATGAAACATACGTTTTGCGCACTGAAATGCCACTTTTGCTACGTTCTGGCACCAAATGTGCGTTTCGTGCACCAAAACGCCGCTTTTGCAACGAAACGTGCGTTTCATGCTCCAAATCGCTGCTTTTGCACAGTTTTGACGCAAAACGTGCGTTTCGTAAACAAAACGCCGCTTTTGCAACGAGACGTGCGTTTCGTGCACCAAATCGCTGCTTTTGCACAGTTTTGACGCAAAACGTGCGTTTCGTGCACCAAAACGCCGCTTTTGCAACGAAACGTGCGTTTCGTGCACCAAATCGCAGCTTTTGCACAGTTTTGACGCTAAACGTGCGTTTCATGCACCAAATCGCCGCTTTTGCAACGAAACGTTCGTTTCGCCCACCGAATCGCCGCTTTTGCAACGAAGCGTGCGTTTCGAGCACCGAATCATGTGCTTTTGCTCCGTTTTGGCACCAAACGTGCGTTTCGTGCACCAAATCACCGCTTTTGCCACGAAACATGCGTTTCGCGCACCGAATCGCCGCTTTTGCTCGGTTTTGGCACCAAACGTGCGTTTCGCGCACCGAATCGCTGCTTTTGCTCCGTTTCGACACTAAACGTGCGTTTCGTGCACCGAATCGCCGTTTTTGCCACGATACGTGCGTTTCGCGCACCGAATCGCCGCTTTTGGTCCGTTTTGAGGCCAAACCTGCGTTTCGTGCACCAAATTGCCGCTTTCGCAACGAAACGTGCGTTACGCGCACCGAATCGCCGCTTTTGCTCCGTTTTGGCACCGCACGTGTGTTTCGTGCACCAAATCGCCGCTTTTGCAACGAAACGTGCGTTTCGCGCACCAAATCGCGGCTTTTTTTACGAAACGTGCGTTCCGCGCACCGAATCGCCGCTTATGCTCCGTTTTGGCAACAAACGTGCGTTTCGTGAACCAAATCGCCGCTTTTGCAGCGAAAAGGACGTTTCGCGCACCGAATCGCTGCTTCTGCTCCGTTGTGGCACCAAACGTGCGCTTCGTGCACCGAATCGCTGCTTTTGCTCAGATATAGCACCACACGTGCGTTTCGTGCACCGAATCATCTTTTTTTGCTCCGTTTTGGCACCAAACGTGCGTTTCGTGCACCAAATCGCCGCTTTTGCAACGAAACGTGCGTTTCGTGCACCAAATCGCCACTTTTGCAACGAAACGTGCGTTTCGCGCTCCGATTCGTTGCTTTTGCTTCGTTTCGAATTCAGACGTGCGTTTCGTGCACCAAATCGCCGCTTTTGCAACAACACGTGCGTTTCGTGCAGCAAATCGCCGCTTTCGTAACGAAACGTGCGTTTCGTGCACCAAGTTTCGCGCACCGAATCGCTGCTTTTGCTCCGTTTTGAATTCAAACGTGCGTTTCGTGCACCAAGTTTCGCGCACCGAATCGCTGCTTTTGCTCCGTTTTGAATTCAAACGTGCGTTTCGTGCACCAAATCGCCGCTTTCGCAAGCAAACGTGCGTTTCGCGCATCGAATCGCTGCTTTTGCTCCGTTTTGACGCTAAACGAGCGTTTCGTGCACCAAATCGACGCTTTTGCAACAAATCGTGCGTTTCGTGCACCACATCGCCGCTTTTGCAAGGAAACGTGCGTTTCGCGCATCGAATCGCTGCTTTTGCTCCGTTTTGACGCTAAACGCCGTTTCGCGCACCGATCGCTGCTTTCGCTCCGTTTTGACGCCAGACGTGCGCTTCGTGTACCCAATCGCCGCTTTTGCAACGAAACATGCATTTCGTGCACCGAATCGCTGCTTTTGCTATTTTTTGACGCTAAACGAGCGTTTCGTGCACCGAATCGCCGCTTGTGCAACGAAACGTGCGTTACGCGCTCCGAATCGCCGCTTTTGCAACAAAACGTGCGTTTCGCGCACCGAATCGCCGCTTTTGCAGCGAAACGTGCGTTTTGCGCACCGAATCGCTGCTTTTGCTCCGATTTGACGCCAAACGTGCGTTTCGTGCACCAAATTGCCGCTTTTGCAACGAAACGTGCGTTTCGTGCACCGAATCATCTTCTTTTGCTCCTTTTTGGCACCAAACGTGCGTTTCGTGCACCGAATCGCCGCTTTTGCAACAAAACGTGCGTTTCGCCCACCGAATCGCCGCTTTTGCAACGAAATGTGCGTGTCGCGCACCGAATCGCCGCTTTTGCATCGAAACGTGCGTTTCGCGCACCGAATCGCCGCTTTTGCATCGAAACGTGCGTTTCGCGCACCGAATCGCTGCTTTCGCTCCGTTTTTTCGCCAAATGTGCGTTTCGTCCTCCAAATTGCCGCTTTTGCAACGAAACGTGCGTTTCGTGCACCAATTCGCTGCTTTCGTTCCGTTTTGTCGCTAAACGTGCATTTCGTGCACCAAATCGCCGCTTTTGCCACGAAACGTTCGTTTCGCTCACCGAATCGCCGCTTTTGCAACAAAACGTGCGTTTCGCGCACCGAATCGCCGCTTTTGCATCGAAACGTGCGTCTCGCGCACCGAATCGCTGCTTTTGCACCGTCTTGACGCTAGACGAGCGTTTCGTGCATCAAATTGCCGCTTTTGCAAGGAAACGTGCGTTTCGCGCATCGAATCGCTGCTTTTGCTCCGTTTTGACGCTAAACGCCGTTTCGCGCACCGATCGCCGCTTTTGCTCCGTTTTGGCACCAAACGTGCGTTTCGTGCACCAAATCGCTGCTTTTGCACAGTTTTGACGCTAAACGTGCGTTTCGTGCGCCAAAACGCTGCTTTTGCACAGTTTTGACGCAAAACGTGCGTTTCGTGCACCAAAACGCTGCTTTTGCAGCGAAACGTGCGTTTCGTGCAGCAAATCGCTGCTTTTGCACAGTTTTGACGCAAAACGTGTGTTTCGTGCACCAAATCGCTGTTTTTGCACAGTTTTGACGCAAAACGTGCGTTTCGTGAACAAAACGCCGCTTTTGCAACGAGACATGCGTTTCGTGCACCAAAACGCTGCTTTTGCACAGTTTTGACGCAAAACGTGCGTTTCGTGCACCAAAACGCTGCTTTTTCAGCGAAACGTGCGTTTCGAGCACCAAATCGCTGCTTTTGCACAGTTTTGACGCAAAACGTGCGTTTCGTGCACCAAAACGCCGCATTTGCAACGAAATGTGCGTTTCGTGCACCAAAACGCCGCATTTGCAACGAAACGTGCGTTTCGTGCAGCAAATCGCTGCTTTTGCACAGTTTTGACGCAAAACGTGCGTTTCGTGCACCAAAACGCCGCTTTTGCAACGAAACGTGCGTTTCGTGCACCAAATCGCTGCTTTTGCACAGTTTTGACGCTAAACGTGCGTTTCGTGCGCCAAAACGCCGCTTTTGCAGCGAAACGTGCGTTTCACGCACCGAATCGCCGCTTTTGCTCCGTTTTGGCGAGAAACGTGCGTTTCGTGCACCAAAACGCTGCTTTTGCACAGTTTTGACGCAAAACGTGCGTTTCGTGCACCAAAACGCTGCTTTTGCAGCGAAACGTGCGTTTCGTGCAGCAAATCGCTGCTTTTGCACAGTTTTGACGCAAAACGTGCGTTTCGTGCACCAAAACGCTGCTTTTGCAGCGAAACGTGCGTTTCGTGCAGCAAATCGCTGCTTTTGCACAGTTTTAACGAATAACGTGCGTTTCGTGCACCAAAACGCTGCTTTGGCACAGTTTTGACGCAAAACGTGCGTTTCGTGCACCAAAACGCTGCTTTTGCAGCGAAACGTGCGTTTCGTGCACCAAAACGCTGCTTTGGCACAGTTTTGACGCAAAACGTGCGTTTCGTGCACCAAAACGCTGCTTTTGCAGCGAAACGTGCGTTTGGTGCACCAAATCGCTGCTTTTGCACAGTTTTGTCGCAAAACGTGCGTTTCGTGCACCAAAACGCTGCTTTTGCAGCGGAACATGCGTTTCGTACACCAAAACGCCGCTTTTGCGACGAAACGTGCGTTTCGTGCTAGAAATCGCAGGTTTTTGCACAGTTTTGACGCAAAACGTGCGTTTCGTGCACCATTACGCTGCTTTTGCAGCGGAACGTGCGTTTCGTGCACCAAATCGCTGTTTTTGCACAGTTTTGACGCATAACGTGCGTTTCGTGCACCGAAACGCCGCTTTTGCACAGTTGTGACGATCAACGTGCGTTTCGTGCACCAAAACGCCGCTTTTGCAACGGAACGTGCGTTTCGTGCACCAAATCGCTGTTTTTGCACAGTTTTGACGCAAAACGTGCGATTCGTGCACCAAAACGCTGCTTTTGCAGCGAAACGTGCGTTTCGTGCAGCAAATCGCTGCTTTTGCACAGTTTTGACGCAAAACGTGCGTTTCGTGCACCAAAACGCTGCTTTTGCACAGTTTTGACGCAAAACGTGCGTTTCGAGCACCAAAACGCCGCTTTTGCAACGAAACGTGCGTTTCGTGCACCAAATCGCTGCTTTTGCACAGTTTTGACGCTAAACGTGCGTTTCGTGCGCCAAAACGCCGCTTTTGCAGCGAAACGTGCGTTTCACGCACCGAATCGCCGCTTTTGCTCCGTTTTGGCGAGAAACGTGCGTTTCGTGCACCAAAACGCTGCTTTTGCACAGTTTTGACGCAAAACGTGCGTTTCGTGCACCAAAACGCCGCTTTTGCAACGAAACGTGCGTTTCGTGCTAGAAATCGCAGGTTTTTGCACAGTTTTGACGCAAAACGTGCGTTTCGTGCACCATTACGCTGCTTTTGCAGCGGAACGTGCGTTTCGTGCACCAAATCGCTGTTTTTGCACAGTTTTGACGCATAACGTGCGTTTCGTGCACCAAAACGCTGCTTTTGCACAGTTTTGACGCAAAACGTGCGTTTCGTGCACCAAAACGCTGCTTTTGCAGCGAAACGTGCGTTTCGTGCAGCAAATCGCTGCTTTTGCACAGTTTTGACGCAAAACGTGCGTTTCGTGCACCAAAACGCTGCTTTTGCACAGTTTTGACGCAAAACGTGCGTTTCGTGCACCAAAACGCTGCTTTTGCAGCGAAACGTGCGTTTCGTGCACCAAATCGCTGCTTTTGCACAGTTTTGTCGCAAAACGTGCGTTCCGTGCACCAAAACGCTGCTTTTGCAGCGGAACATGCGTTTCGTGCACCAAAACGCCGCATTTGCAACGAAACGTGCGTTTCGTGCAGCAAATCGCTGATTTTGCACAGTTTTGACGCAAAACGTGCGTTTCGTGCACCAAAACGCTGCTTTTGCAGCGAAACGTGCGTTTCGTGCAGCAAATCGCTGCTTTTGCACAGTTTTGACGCATAACGTGCGTTTCGTGCACCAAAACGCTGCTTTTGCACAGTTTTGACGCAAAACGTGCGTTTCGTGCACCAAAACGCTGCTTTTGCAGCGAAACGTGCGTTTCGTGCACCAAATCGCTGCTTTTGCACAGTTTTGTCGCAAAACGTGCGTTTCGTGCACCAAATCGCTGCTTTTGCACAGTTTTGACGCAAAACGTGCGTTTCGTGAACAAAACGCCGCTTTTGCAACGAGACATGCGTTTCGTGCACCAAAACGCTGCTTTTGCACAGTTTTGACGCAAAACGTGCGTTGCGTGCACCAAAACGCTGCTTTTGCAGCGAAACGTGCGTTTCGTGCAGCAAATCGCTGCTTTTGCACAGTTTTGACGCAAAACGTGCGTTTCGTGCACCAAAACGCTGCTTTTGAACAGTTTTGACGCAAAACGTGCGTTTCGTGCACCAAAACGCTGCTTTTGCAGCGAAACGTGCGTTTCGTGCACCAAATCGCTGCTTTTGCACAGTTTTGTCGCAAAACGTGCGTTCCGTGCACCAAAACGCTGCTTTTGCAGCGGAACATGCGTTTCGTGCACCAAATCGCTGTTTTTGCACAGTTTTGACGCAAAACGTGCGTTTCGTGAACAAAACGCTGCTTTTGCAGCGAAACGTGCGTTTCGTGCACCAAATCGCTGCTTTTGCACAGTTTTGTCGCAAAACGTGCGTTCCGTGCACCAAAACGCTGCTTTTGCAGCGGAACATGCGTTTCGTGCACCAAAACGCCGCATTTGCAACGAAACGTGCGTTTCGTGCAGCAAATCGCTGATTTTGCACAGTTTTGACGCAAAACGTGCGTTTCGTGCACCAAAACGCTGCTTTTGCAGCGAAACGTGCGTTTCGTGCACCAAATCGCTGCTTTTGCACAGTTTTGACGCATAACGTGCGTTCCGTGCACCAAAACGCTGCTTTTGCAGCGGAACATGCGTTTCGTGCACCAAAACGCCGCATTTGCAACGAAACGTGCGTTTCGTGCAGCAAATCGCTGATTTTGCACAGTTTTGACGCAAAACGTGCGTTTCGTGCACCAAAACGCTGCTTTTGCAGCGAAACGTGCGTTTCGTGCAGCAAATCGCTGCTTTTGCACAGTTTTGACGCATAACGTGCGTTTCGTGCACCAAAACGCTGCTTTTGCACAGTTTTGACGCAAAACGTGCGTTTCGTGCACCAAAACGCTGCTTTTGCAGCGAAACGTGCGTTTCGTGCACCAAATCGCTGCTTTTGCACAGTTTTGTCGCAAAACGTGCGTTTCGTGCACCAAAACGCTGCTTTTGCAGCGGAACATGCGTTTCGTGCAGCAAATCGCTGCTTTTGCACAGTTTTGACGCAAAACGTGCGTTTCGTGCACCAAAACGCTGCTTTTGCACAGTTTTGACGCAAAACGTGCGTTTCGTGCACCAAAACGCTGCTTTTGCAGCGAAACGTGCGTTTCGTGCACCAAATCGCTGCTTTTGCACAGTTTTGTCGCAAAACGTGCGTTCCGTGCACCAAAACGCTGCTTTTGCAGCGGAACATGCGTTTCGTGCACCAAAACGCCGCATTTGCAACGAAACGTGCGTTTCGTGCAGCAAATCGCTGATTTTGCACAGTTTTGACGCAAAACGTGCGTTTCGTGCACCAAAACGCTGCTTTTGCAGCGAAACGTGCGTTTCGTGCAGCAAATCGCTGCTTTTGCACAGTTTTGACGCATAACGTGCGTTTCGTGCACCAAAACGCTGCTTTTGCACAGTTTTGACGCAAAACGTGCGTTTCGTGCACCAAAACGCTGCTTTTGCAGCGAAACGTGCGTTTCGTGCACCAAAACGCTGCTTTTGCAGCGAAACGTGCGTTTCGTGCACCAAATCGCTGCTTTTGCACAGTTTTGACGCAAAACGTGCGTTTCGTGAACAAAACGCCGCTTTTGCAACGAGACATGCGTTTCGTGCACCAAAACGCTGCTTTTGCACAGTTTTGACGCAAAACGTGCGTTGCGTGCACCAAAACGCTGCTTTTTCAGCGAAACGTGCGTTTCGAGCACCAAATCGCTGCTTTTGCACAGTTTTGACGCAAAGTGTGCGTTTCGTTCACCAAAACGCCGCTTTTGCAAAAAAACGTGCGTTTCGTGCACCAAATCGCAGTTTTTGCACAGTTTTGACGCTAAACGTGCGTATCGTGCGCCAAAACGCCGCTTTTGCAGCGAAACGTGCGTTTCACGCACCGAATCGCCGCTTCTGCTCCGTTTTGGCGAGAAACGTGCGTTTCGTGCACCAAATCGCTGCTTTTGCACAATTTTGACGCAAAACGTGCGTTTCGTGCACCAAAACGCCGCTTTTGCAACGAAACGTGCGTTTCGTGCTAGAAATCGCAGGTTTTTGCACAGTTTTGACGCAAAACGTGCGTTTCGTGCACCATTACGCTGCTTTTGCAGCGGAACGTGCGTTTCGTGCACCAAATCGCTGTTTTTGCACAGTTCTGACGCATAACGTGCGTTTCGTGCACCAAAACGCTGCTTTTGCACAGTTTTGACGCAAAACGTGCGTTTCGTGCACCAAAACGCTGCTTTTGCAGCGAAACGTGCGTTTCGTGCAGCAAATCGCTGCTTTTGCACAGTTTTGACGCAAAACGTGCGTTTCGTGCACCAAAACGCTGCTTTTGCACAGTTTTGACGCAAAACGTGCGTTTCGTGCACCAAAACGCTGCTTTTGCAGCGAAACGTGCGTTTCGTGCACCAAATCGCTGCTTTTGCACAGTTTTGTCGCAAAACGTGCGTTCCGTGCACCAAAACGCTGCTTTTGCAGCGGAACATGCGTTTCGTGCACCAAAACGCCGCATTTGCAACGAAACGTGCGTTTCGTGCAGCAAATCGCTGATTTTGCACAGTTTTGACGCAAAACGTGCGTTTCGTGCACCAAAACGCTGCTTTTGCAGCGAAACGTGCGTTTCGTGCAGCAAATCGCTGCTTTTGCACAGTTTTGACGCATAACGTGCGTTTCGTGCACCAAAACGCTGCTTTTGCACAGTTTTGACGCAAAACGTGCGTTTCGTGCACCAAAACGCTGCTTTTGCAGCGAAACGTGCGTTTCGTGCACCAAATCGCTGCTTTTGCACAGTTTTGTCGCAAAACGTGCGTTTCGTGCACCAAAACGCTGCTTTTGCAGCGGAACATGCGTTTCGTGCACCAAATCGCTGTTTTTGCACAGTTTTGACGCAAAACGTGCGTTTCGTGAACAAAACGCCGCTTTTGCAACGAGACTTGCGTTTCGTGCACCAAAACGCTGCTTTTGCACAGTTTTGACGCAAAACGTGCGTTTCGTGCACCAAAACGCTGCTTTTGCAGCGAAACGTGCGTTTCGTGCACCAAATCGCTGCTTTTGCACAGTTTTGACGCAAAACGTGCGTTTCGTGAACAAAACGACGCTTTTGCAACGAGACATGCGTTTCGTGCACCAAAACGCTGCTTTTGCACAGTTTTGACGCAAAACGTGCGTTGCGTGCACCAAAACGCTGCTTTTGCAGCGAAACGTGCGTTTCGTGCAGCAAATCGCTGCTTTTGCACAGTTTTGACGCAAAACGTGCGTTTCGTGCACCAAAACGCTGCTTTTGCACAGTTTTGACGCAAAACGTGCGTTTCGTGCACCAAAACGCTGCTTTTGCAGCGAAACGTGCGTTTCGTGCACCAAATCGCTGCTTTTGCACAGTTTTGTCGCAAAACGTGCGTTCCGTGCACCAAAACGCTGCTTTTGCAGCGGAACATGCGTTTCGTGCACCAAAACGCCGCATTTGCAACGAAACGTGCGTTTCGTGCAGCAAATCGCTGATTTTGCACAGTTTTGACGCAAAACGTGCGTTTCGTGCACCAAAACGCTGCTTTTGCAGCGAAACGTGCGTTTCGTGCAGCAAATCGCTGCTTTTGCACAGTTTTGACGCATAACGTGCGTTTCGTGCACCAAAACGCTGCTTTTGCACAGTTTTGACGCAAAACGTGCGTTTCGTGCACCAAAACGCTGCTTTTGCAGCGAAACGTGCGTTTCGTGCACCAAATCGCTGCTTTTGCACAGTTTTGTCGCAAAACGTGCGTTTCGTGCACCAAATCGCTGCTTTTGCACAGTTTTGACGCAAAACGTGCGTTTCGTGAACAAAACGCCGCTTTTGCAACGAGACATGCGTTTCGTGCACCAAAACGCTGCTTTTGCACAGTTTTGACGCAAAACGTGCGTTGCGTGCACCAAAACGCTGCTTTTGCAGCGAAACGTGCGTTTCGTGCAGCAAATCGCTGCTTTTGCACAGTTTTGACGCAAAACGTGCGTTTCGTGCACCAAAACGCTGCTTTTGCACAGTTTTGACGCAAAACGTGCGTTTCGTGCACCAAAACGCTGCTTTTGCAGCGAAACGTGCGTTTCGTGCACCAAATCGCTGCTTTTGCACAGTTTTGTCGCAAAACGTGCGTTCCGTGCACCAAAACGCTGCTTTTGCAGCGGAACATGCGTTTCGTGCACCAAATCGCTGTTTTTGCACAGTTTTGACGCAAAACGTGCGTTTCGTGAACAAAACGCTGCTTTTGCAGCGAAACGTGCGTTTCGTGCACCAAATCGCTGCTTTTGCACAGTTTTGTCGCAAAACGTGCGTTCCGTGCACCAAAACGCTGCTTTTGCAGCGGAACATGCGTTTCGTGCACCAAAACGCCGCATTTGCAACGAAACGTGCGTTTCGTGCAGCAAATCGCTGATTTTGCACAGTTTTGACGCAAAACGTGCGTTTCATGCACCAAAACGCTGCTTTTGCAGCGAAACGTGCGTTTCGTGCACCAAATCGCTGCTTTTGCACAGTTTTGACGCATAACGTGCGTTCCGTGCACCAAAACGCTGCTTTTGCAGCGGAACATGCGTTTCGTGCACCAAAACGCCGCATTTGCAACGAAACGTGCGTTTCGTGCAGCAAATCGCTGATTTTGCACAGTTTTGACGCAAAACGTGCGTTTCGTGCACCAAAACGCTGCTTTTGCAGCGAAACGTGCGTTTCGTGCAGCAAATCGCTGCTTTTGCACAGTTTTGACGCATAACGTGCGTTTCGTGCACCAAAACGCTGCTTTTGCACAGTTTTGACGCAAAACGTGCGTTTCGTGCACCAAAACGCTGCTTTTGCAGCGAAACGTGCGTTTCGTGCACCAAATCGCTGCTTTTGCACAGTTTTGTCGCAAAACGTGCGTTTCGTGCACCAAAACGCTGCTTTTGCAGCGGAACATGCGTTTCGTGCACCAAATCGCTGTTTTTGCACAGTTTTGACGCAAAACGTGCGTTTCGTGAACAAAACGCCGCTTTTGCAACGAGACATGCGTTTCGTGCACCAAAACGCTGCTTTTGCACAGTTTTGACGCAAAACGTGCGTTGCGTGCACCAAAACGCTGCTTTTTCAGCGAAACGTGCGTTTCGAGCACCAAATCGCTGCTTTTGCACAGTTTTGACGCAAAGTGTGCGTTTCGTTCACCAAAACGCCGCTTTTGCAAAAAAACGTGCGTTTCGTGCACCAAATCGCAGTTTTTGCACAGTTTTGACGCTAAACGTGCGTATCGTGCGCCAAAACGCCGCTTTTGCAGCGAAACGTGCGTTTCACGCACCGAATCGCCGCTTCTGCTCCGTTTTGGCGAGAAACGTGCGTTTCGTGCACCAAATCGCTGCTTTTGCACAATTTTGACGCAAAACGTGCGTTTCGTGCACCAAAACGCCGCTTTTGCAACGAAACGTGCGTTTCGTGCTAGAAATCGCAGGTTTTTGCACAGTTTTGACGCAAAACGTGCGTTTCGTGCACCATTACGCTGCTTTTGCAGCGGAACGTGCGTTTCGTGCACCAAATCGCTGTTTTTGCACAGTTTTGACGCATAACGTGCGTTTCGTGCACCAAAACGCTGCTTTTGCACAGTTTTGACGCAAAACGTGCGTTTCGTGCACCAAAACGCTGCTTTTGCAGCGAAACGTGCGTTTCGTGCAGCAAATCGCTGCTTTTGCACAGTTTTGACGCAAAACGTGCGTTTCGTGCACCAAAACGCTGCTTTTGCACAGTTTTGACGCAAAACGTGCGTTTCGTGCACCAAAACGCTGCTTTTGCAGCGAAACGTGCGTTTCGTGCACCAAATCGCTGCTTTTGCACAGTTTTGTCGCAAAACGTGCGTTCCGTGCACCAAAACGCTGCTTTTGCAGCGGAACATGCGTTTCGTGCACCAAAACGCCGCATTTGCAACGAAACGTGCGTTTCGTGCAGCAAATCGCTGATTTTGCACAGTTTTGACGCAAAACGTGCGTTTCGTGCACCAAAACGCTGCTTTTGCAGCGAAACGTGCGTTTCGTGCAGCAAATCGCTGCTTTTGCACAGTTTTGACGCATAACGTGCGTTTCGTGCACCAAAACGCCGCTTTTGCAACGAAACGTGCGTTTCGTGCTAGAAATCGCAGGTTTTTGCACAGTTTTGACGCAAAACGTGCGTTTCGTGCACCATTACGCTGCTTTTGCAGCGGAACGTGCGTTTCGTGCACCAAATCGCTGTTTTTGCACAGTTTTGACGCATAACGTGCGTTTCGTGCACCAAAACGCTGCTTTTGCACAGTTTTGACGCAAAACGTGCGTTTCGTGCACCAAAACGCTGCTTTTGCAGCGAAACGTGCGTTTCGTGCAGCAAATCGCTGCTTTTGCACAGTTTTGACGCAAAACGTGCGTTTCGTGCACCAAAACGCTGCTTTTGCACAGTTTTGACGCAAAACGTGCGTTTCGTGCACCAAAACGCTGCTTTTGCAGCGAAACGTGCGTTTCGTGCACCAAATCGCTGCTTTTGCACAGTTTTGTCGCAAAACGTGCGTTCCGTGCACCAAAACGCTGCTTTTGCAGCGGAACATGCGTTTCGTGCACCAAAACGCCGCATTTGCAACGAAACGTGCGTTTCGTGCAGCAAATCGCTGATTTTGCACAGTTTTGACGCAAAACGTGCGTTTCGTGCACCAAAACGCTGCTTTTGCAGCGAAACGTGCGTTTCGTGCAGCAAATCGCTGCTTTTGCACAGTTTTGACGCATAACGTGCGTTTCGTGCACCAAAACGCTGCTTTTGCACAGTTTTGACGCAAAACGTGCGTTTCGTGCACCAAAACGCTGCTTTTGCAGCGAAACGTGCGTTTCGTGCACCAAAACGCTGCTTTTGCAGCGAAACGTGCGTTTCGTGCACCAAATCGCTGCTTTTGCACAGTTTTGACGCAAAACGTGCGTTTCGTGAACAAAACGCCGCTTTTGCAACGAGACATGCGTTTCGTGCACCAAAACGCTGCTTTTGCACAGTTTTGACGCAAAACGTGCGTTGCGTGCACCAAAACGCTGCTTTTTCAGCGAAACGTGCGTTTCGAGCACCAAATCGCTGCTTTTGCACAGTTTTGACGCAAAGTGTGCGTTTCGTTCACCAAAACGCCGCTTTTGCAAAAAAACGTGCGTTTCGTGCACCAAATCGCAGTTTTTGCACAGTTTTGACGCTAAACGTGCGTATCGTGCGCCAAAACGCCGCTTTTGCAGCGAAACGTGCGTTTCACGCACCGAATCGCCGCTTCTGCTCCGTTTTGGCGAGAAACGTGCGTTTCGTGCACCAAATCGCTGCTTTTGCACAATTTTGACGCAAAACGTGCGTTTCGTGCACCAAAACGCCGCTTTTGCAACGAAACGTGCGTTTCGTGCTAGAAATCGCAGGTTTTTGCACAGTTTTGACGCAAAACGTGCGTTTCGTGCACCATTACGCTGCTTTTGCAGCGGAACGTGCGTTTCGTGCACCAAATCGCTGTTTTTGCACAGTTCTGACGCATAACGTGCGTTTCGTGCACCAAAACGCTGCTTTTGCACAGTTTTGACGCAAAACGTGCGTTTCGTGCACCAAAACGCTGCTTTTGCAGCGAAACGTGCGTTTCGTGCAGCAAATCGCTGCTTTTGCACAGTTTTGACGCAAAACGTGCGTTTCGTGCACCAAAACGCTGCTTTTGCACAGTTTTGACGCAAAACGTGCGTTTCGTGCACCAAAACGCTGCTTTTGCAGCGAAACGTGCGTTTCGTGCACCAAATCGCTGCTTTTGCACAGTTTTGTCGCAAAACGTGCGTTCCGTGCACCAAAACGCTGCTTTTGCAGCGGAACATGCGTTTCGTGCACCAAAACGCCGCATTTGCAACGAAACGTGCGTTTCGTGCAGCAAATCGCTGATTTTGCACAGTTTTGACGCAAAACGTGCGTTTCGTGCACCAAAACGCTGCTTTTGCAGCGAAACGTGCGTTTCGTGCAGCAAATCGCTGCTTTTGCACAGTTTTGACGCATAACGTGCGTTTCGTGCACCAAAACGCTGCTTTTGCACAGTTTTGACGCAAAACGTGCGTTTCGTGCACCAAAACGCTGCTTTTGCAGCGAAACGTGCGTTTCGTGCACCAAATCGCTGCTTTTGCACAGTTTTGTCGCAAAACGTGCGTTCCGTGCACCAAAACGCTGCTTTTGCAGCGGAACATGCGTTTCGTGCACCAAAACGCCGCATTTGCAACAAAACGTGCGTTTCGTGCAGCAAATCGCTGATTTTGCACAGTTTTGACGCAAAACGTGCGTTTCGTGCACCAAAACGCTGCTTTTGCAGCGAAACGTGCGTTTCGTGCAGCAAATCGCTGCTTTTGCACAGTTTTGACGCATAACGTGCGTTTCGTGCACCAAAACGCTGCTTTTGCACAGTTTTGACGCAAAACGTGCGTTTCGTGCACCAAAACGCTGCTTTTGCAGCGAAACGTGCGTTTCGTGCACCAAATCGCTGCTTTTGCACAGTTTTGTCGCAAAACGTGCGTTTCGTGCACCAAAACGCTGCTTTTGCAGCGGAACATGCGTTTCGTGCACCAAATCGCTGTTTTTGCACAGTTTTGACGCAAAACGTGCGTTTCGTGAACAAAACGCCGCTTTTGCAACGAGACATGCGTTTCGTGCACCAAAACGCTGCTTTTGCACAGTTTTGACGCAAAACGTGCGTTTCGTGCACCAAAACGCTGCTTTTTCAGCGAAACGTGCGTTTCGAGCACCAAATCGCTGCTTTTGCACAGTTTTGACGCAAAACGTGCGTTTCGTGCACCAAAACGCCGCATTTGCAACGAAACATGCGTTTCGTGCACCAAAACGCCGCATTTGCAACGAAACGTGCGTTTCGTGCACCAAAGCGCTGTTTTTGCACAGTTTTGACGCAAAACGTGCGATTCGTGCACCAAAACGCTGCTTTTGCACAGTTTTGACGCAAAACGTGCGTTTCGTGCACCAAAACGCTGCTTTTGCAGCGAAACGTGCGTTTCGTGCACCAAATCGCTGCTTTTGCACAGTTTTGACGCAAAGCGTGCGTTTCGTGCACCAAAACGCCGCTTTTGCAAAAAACGTGCGTTTCGTGCACCAAATCGCAGTTTTTGCACAGTTTTGACGCTAAACGTGCGTATCGTGCGCCAAAACGCCGCTTTTGCAGCGAAACGTGCGTTTCACGCACCGAATCGCCGCTTCTGCTCCGTTTTGGCGAGAAACGTGCGTTTCGTGCACCAAATCGCTGCTTTTGCTCAGATATAGCACCACACGTGCGTTTCGTGCACCGAATCATCTTTTTTTGCTCCGTTTTGGCACCAAACGTGCGTTTCGTGCACCAAATCGCCGCTTTTGCAACGAAACGTGCGTTTCGTGCACCAAATCGCCACTTTTGCAACGAAACGTGCGTTTCGCGCTCCGATTCGTTGCTTTTGCTTCGTTTCGAATTCAAACGTGCGTTTCGTGCACCAAATCGCCGCTTTTGCAACAAAACGTGCGTTTCGTGCAGCAAATCGCCGCTTTCGTAACGAAACGTGCGTTTCGTGCACCAAGTTTCGCGCACCGAATCGCTGCTTTTGCTCCGTTTTGAATTCAAACGTGCGTTTCGTGCACCAAGTTTCGCGCACCGAATCGCTGCTTTTGCTCCGTTTTGAATTCAAACGTGCGTTTCGTGCACCAAATCGCCGCTTTTGCAAGCAAACGTGCGTTTCGCGCATCGAATCGCTGCTTTTGCTCCGTTTTGACGCTAAACGAGCGTTTCGTGCACCAAATCGACGCTTTTGCAACAAATCGTGCGTTTCGTGCACCACATCGCCGCTTTTGCAAGGAAACGTGCGTTTCGCGCATCGAATCGCTGCTTTTGCTCCGTTTTGACGCTAAACGCCGTTTCGCGCACCGATCGCTGCTTTCGCTCCGTTTTGACGCCAGACGTGCGCTTCGTGTACCCAATCGCCGCTTTTGCAACGAAACATGCATTTCGTGCACCGAATCGCTGCTTTTGCTATTTTTTGACGCTAAACGAGCGTTTCGTGCACCGAATCGCCGCTTGTGCAACGAAACGTGCGTTACGCGCTCCGAATCGCCGCTTTTGCAACAAAACGTGTGTTTCGCGCACCGAATCGCCGCTTTTGCAGCGAAACGTGCGTTTTGCGCACCGAATCGCTGCTTTTGCTCCGATTTGACGCCAAACGTGCGTCTCGTGCACCAAATTGCCGCTTTTGCAACGAAACGTGCGTTTCGTGCACCGAATCATCTTCTTTTGCTCCTTTTTGGCACCAAACGTGCGTTTCGTGCACCGAATCGCCGCTTTTGCAACAAAACGTGCGTTTCGCCCACCGAATCGCCGCTTTTGCAACGAAACGTGCGTTTCGCGCACCGAATCGCCGCTTTTGCATCGAAACGTGCGTTTCGCGCACCGAATCGCTGCTTTCGCTCCGTTTTTTCGCCAAATGTGCGTTTCGTCCTCCAAATTGCCGCTTTTGCAACGAAACGTGCGTTTCGTGCACCAATTCGCTGCTTTCGTTCCGTTTTGTCGCTAAACGTGCATTTCGTGCACCAAATCGCCGCTTTTGCCACGAAACGTTCGTTTCGCTCACCGAATCGCCGCTTTTGCAACAAAATGTGCGTTTCGCGCACCGAATCGCCGCTTTTGCATCGAAACGTGCGTCTCGCGCACCGAATCCCTGCTTTTGCACCGTCTTGACGCTAGACGAGCGTTTCGTGCATCAAATTGCCGCTTTTGCAAGGAAACGTGCGTTTCGCGCATCGAATCGCTGCTTTTGCTCCGTTTTGACGCTAAACGCCGTTTCGCGCACCGATCGCCGCTTTTGCTCCGTTTTGGCACCAAACGTGCGTTTCGTGCACCAAATCGCTGCTTTTGCACAGTTTTGACGCTAAACGTGCGTTTCGTGCGCCAAAACGCTGCTTTTGCACAGTTTTGACGCAAAACGTGCGTTTCGTGCACCAAAACGCTGCTTTTGCAGCGAAACGTGCGTTTCGTGCACCAAATCGCTGCTTTTGCACAGTTTTGACGCAAAACGTGCGTTTCGTGAACAAAACGCCGCTTTTGCAACGAGACATGCGTTTCGTGCACCAAAACGCTGCTTTTGCACAGTTTTGACGCAAAACGTGCGTTGCGTGCACCAAAACGCTGCTTTTTCAGCGAAACGTGCGTTTCGAGCACCAAATCGCTGCTTTTGCACAGTTTTGACGCAAAGTGTGCGTTTCGTTCACCAAAACGCCGCTTTTGCAAAAAAACGTGCGTTTCGTGCACCAAATCGCAGTTTTTGCACAGTTTTGACGCTAAACGTGCGTATCGTGCGCCAAAACGCCGCTTTTGCAGCGAAACGTGCGTTTCGTGCTAGAAATCGCAGGTTTTTGCACAGTTTTGACGCAAAACGTGCGTTTCGTGCACCATTACGCTGCTTTTGCAGCGGAACGTGCGTTTCGTGCACCAAATCGCTGTTTTTGCACAGTTTTGACGCATAACGTGCGTTTCGTGCACCAAAACGCTGCTTTTGCACAGTTTTGACGCAAAACGTGCGTTTCGTGCACCAAAACGCTGCTTTTGCAGCGAAACGTGCGTTTCGTGCAGCAAATCGCTGCTTTTGCACAGTTTTGACGCAAAACGTGCGTTTCGTGCACCAAAACGCTGCTTTTGCACAGTTTTGACGCAAAACGTGCGTTTCGTGCACCAAAACGCTGCTTTTGCAGCGAAACGTGCGTTTCGTGCACCAAATCGCTGCTTTTGCACAGTTTTGTCGCAAAACGTGCGTTCCGTGCACCAAAACGCTGCTTTTGCAGCGGAACATGCGTTTCGTGCACCAAAACGCCGCATTTGCAACGAAACGTGCGTTTCGTGCAGCAAATCGCTGCTTTTGCACAGTTTTGACGCATAACGTGCGTTTCGTGCACCAAAACGCTGCTTTTGCACAGTTTTGACGCAAAACGTGCGTTTCGTGCACCAAAACGCTGCTTTTGCAGCGAAACGTGCGTTTCGTGCACCAAATCGCTGCTTTTGCACAGTTTTGTCGCAAAACGTGCGTTTCGTGCACCAAAACGCTGCTTTTGCAGCGGAACATGCGTTTCGTGCACCAAATCGCTGTTTTTGCACAGTTTTGACGCAAAACGTGCGTTTCGTGAACAAAACGCCGCTTTTGCAACGAGACTTGCGTTTCGTGCACCAAAACGCTGCTTTTGCACAGTTTTGACGCAAAACGTGCGTTTCGTGCACCAAAACGCTGCTTTTGCAGCGAAACGTGCGTTTCGTGCACCAAATCGCTGCTTTTGCACAGTTTTGACGCAAAACGTGCGTTTCGTGAACAAAACGCCGCTTTTGCAACGAGACATGCGTTTCGTGCACCAAAACGCTGCTTTTGCACAGTTTTGACGCAAAACGTGCGTTGCGTGCACCAAACCGCTGCTTTTGCAGCGAAACGTGCGTTTCGTGCAGCAAATCGCTGCTTTTGCACAGTTTTGACGCAAAACGTGCGTTTCGTGCACCAAAACGCTGCTTTTGCACAGTTTTGACGCAAAACGTGCGTTTCGTGCACCAAAACGCTGCTTTTGCAGCGAAACGTGCGTTTCGTGCACCAAATCGCTGCTTTTGCACAGTTTTGTCGCAAAACGTGCGTTCCGTGCACCAAAACGCTGCTTTTGCAGCGGAACATGCGTTTCGTGCACCAAAACGCCGCATTTGCAACAAAACGTGCGTTTCGTGCAGCAAATCGCTGATTTTGCACAGTTTTGACGCAAAACGTGCGTTTCGTGCACCAAAACGCTGCTTTTGCAGCGAAACGTGCGTTTCGTGCAGCAAATCGCTGCTTTTGCACAGTTTTGACGCATAACGTGCGTTTCGTGCACCAAAACGCTGCTTTTGCACAGTTTTGACGCAAAACGTGCGTTTCGTGCACCAAAACGCTGCTTTTGCAGCGAAACGTGCGTTTCGTGCACCAAATCGCTGCTTTTGCACAGTTTTGTCGCAAAACGTGCGTTTCGTGCACCAAAACGCTGCTTTTTCAGCGAAACGTGCGTTTCGAGCACCAAATCGCTGCTTTTGCACAGTTTTGACGCAAAACGTGCGTTTCGTGCACCAAAACGCCGCATTTGCAACGAAACATGCGTTTCGTGCACCAAAACGCCGCATTTGCAACGAAACGTGCGTTTCGTGCACCAAAGCGCTGTTTTTGCACAGTTTTGACGCAAAACGTGCGATTCGTGCACCAAAACGCTGCTTTTGCACAGTTTTGACGCAAAACGTGCGTTTCGTGCACCAAAACGCTGCTTTTGCAGCGAAACGTGCGTTTCGTGCACCAAATCGCTGCTTTTGCACAGTTTTGACGCAAAGCGTGCGTTTCGTGCACCAAAACGCCGCTTTTGCAAAAAACGTGCGTTTCGTGCACCAAATCGCAGTTTTTGCACAGTTTTGACGCTAAACGTGCGTTTCGTGCGCCAAAACGCTGCTTTTGCACAGTTTTGACGCAAAACGTGCGTTTCGTGCACCAAAACGCTGCTTTTGCAGCGAAACGTGCGTTTCGTGCACCAAATCGCTGCTTTTGCACAGTTTTGACGCAAAACGTGCGTTTCGTGAACAAAACGCCGCTTTTGCAACGAGACATGCGTTTCGTGCACCAAAACGCTGCTTTTGCACAGTTTTGACGCAAAACGTGCGTTGCGTGCACCAAAACGCTGCTTTTTCAGCGAAACGTGCGTTTCGAGCACCAAATCGCTGCTTTTGCACAGTTTTGACGCAAAGTGTGCGTTTCGTTCACCAAAACGCCGCTTTTGCAAAAAAACGTGCGTTTCGTGCACCAAATCGCAGTTTTTGCACAGTTTTGACGCTAAACGTGCGTATCGTGCGCCAAAACGCCGCTTTTGCAGCGAAACGTGCGTTTCACGCACCGAATCGCCGCTTCTGCTCCGTTTTGGCGAGAAACGTGCGTTTCGTGCACCAAATCGCTGCTTTTGCTCAGATATAGCACCACACGTGCGTTTCGTGCACCGAATCATCTTTTTTTGCTCCGTTTTGGCACCAAACGTGCGTTTCGTGCACCAAATCGCCGCTTTTGCAACGAAACGTGCGTTTCGTGCACCAAATCGCCACTTTTGCAACGAAACGTGCGTTTCGCGCTCCGATTCGTTGCTTTTGCTTCGTTTCGAATTCAAACGTGCGTTTCGTGCACCAAATCGCCGCTTTTGCAACAAAACGTGCGTTTCGTGCAGCAAATCGCCGCTTTCGTAACGAAACGTGCGTTTCGTGCACCAAGTTTCGCGCACCGAATCGCTGCTTTTGCTCCGTTTTGAATTCAAACGTGCGTTTCGTGCACCAAGTTTCGCGCACCGAATCGCTGCTTTTGCTCCGTTTTGAATTCAAACGTGCGTTTCGTGCACCAAATCGCCGCTTTTGCAAGCAAACGTGCGTTTCGCGCATCGAATCGCTGCTTTTGCTCCGTTTTGACGCTAAACGAGCGTTTCGTGCACCAAATCGACGCTTTTGCAACAAATCGTGCGTTTCGTGCACCACATCGCCGCTTTTGCAAGGAAACGTGCGTTTCGCGCATCGAATCGCTGCTTTTGCTCCGTTTTGACGCTAAACGCCGTTTCGCGCACCGATCGCTGCTTTCGCTCCGTTTTGACGCCAGACGTGCGCTTCGTGTACCCAATCGCCGCTTTTGCAACGAAAAATGCATTTCGTGCACCGAATCGCTGCTTTTGCTATTTTTTGACGCTAAACGAGCGTTTCGTGCACCGAATCGCCGCTTGTGCAACGAAACGTGCGTTACGCGCTCCGAATCGCCGCTTTTGCAACAAAACGTGCGTTTCGCGCACCGAATCGCCGCTTTTGCAGCGAAACGTGCGTTTTGCGCACCGAATCGCTGCTTTTGCTCCGATTTGACGCCAAACGTGCGTCTCGTGCACCAAATTGCCGCTTTTGCAACGAAACGTGCGTTTCGTGCACCGAATCATCTTCTTTTGCTCCTTTTTGGCACCAAACGTGCGTTTCGTGCACCGAATCGCCGCTTTTGCAACAAAACGTGCGTTTCGCCCACCGAATCGCCGCTTTTGCAACGAAACGTGCGTTTCGCGCACCGAATCGCCGCTTTTGCATCGAAACGTGCGTTTCGCGCACCGAATCGCTGCTTTCGCTCCGTTTTTTCGCCAAATGTGCGTTTCGTCCTCCAAATTGCCGCTTTTGCAACGAAACGTGCGTTTCGTGCACCAATTCGCTGCTTTCGTTCCGTTTTGTCGCTAAACGTGCATTTCGTGCACCAAATCGCCGCTTTTGCCACGAAACGTTCGTTTCGCTCACCGAATCGCCGCTTTTGCAACAAAACGTGCGTTTCGCGCACCGAATCGCCGCTTTTGCATCGAAACGTGCGTCTCGCGCACCGAATCGCTGCTTTTGCACCGTCTTGACGCTAGACGAGCGTTTCGTGCATCAAATTGCCGCTTTTGCAAGGAAACGTGCGTTTCGCGCATCGAATCGCTGCTTTTGCTCCGTTTTGACGCTAAACGCCGTTTCGCGCACCGATCGCCGCTTTTGCTCCGTTTTGGCACCAAACGTGCGTTTCGTGCACCAAATCGCTGCTTTTGCACAGTTTTGACGCTAAACGTGCGTTTCGTGCGCCAAAACGCTGCTTTTGCACAGTTTTGACGCAAAACGTGCGTTTCGTGCACCAAAACGCTGCTTTTGCAGCGAAACGTGCGTTTCGTGCACCAAATCGCTGCTTTTGCACAGTTTTGACGCAAAACGTGCGTTTCGTGAACAAAACGCCGCTTTTGCAACGAGACATGCGTTTCGTGCACCAAAACGCTACTGTTGCACAGTTTTGACGCAAAACGTGCGTTGCGTGCACCAAAACGCTGCTTTTTCAGCGAAACGTGCGTTTCGAGCACCAAATCGCTGCTTTTGCACAGTTTTGACGCAAAGCGTGCGTTTCGTTCACCAAAACGCCGCTTTTGCAAAAAAACGTGCGTTTCGTGCACCAAATCGCAGTTTTTGCACAGTTTTGACGCTAAACGTGCGTATCGTGCGCCAAAACGCCGCTTTTGCAGCGAAACGTGCGTTTCACACACCGAATCGCCGCTTCTGCTCCGTTTTGGCGAGAAACGTGCGTTTCGTGCACCAAATCGCTGCTTTTGCACAATTTTGACGCAAAACGTGCGTTTCGTGCACCAAAACGCCGCTTTTGCAACGAAACGTGCGTTTCGTGCTAGAAATCGCAGGTTTTTGCACAGTTTTGACGCAAAACGTGCGTTTCGTGCACCATTACGCTGCTTTTGCAGCGGAACGTGCGTTTCGTGCACCAAATCGCTGTTTTTGCACAGTTTTGACGCAAAACGTGCGTTTCGTGCACCAAAACGCTGCTTTTGCACAGTTTTGACGCAAAACGTGCGTTTCGTGCACCAAAACGCTGCTTTTGAACGAAACGTGCGTTTCGCGGACCTAATTGCTGCTTTTGTACCATTTTGACGCTAAACGTGCATTTCGCCCTCCAAATCGCCGCATTTGTAATGAAACATACGTTTTGCGCACTGAAATGCCACTTTTGCTACGTTCTGGCACCAAATGTGCCTTTCGTGCACCAAAACGCCGCTTTTGCAACGAAACGTGCGTTTCATGCTCCAAATCGCTGCTTTTGCACAGTTTTGACGCAAAACGTGCGTTTCGTAAACAAAACGCCGCTTTTGCAACGAGACGTGCGTTTCGTGCACCAAATCGCTGCTTTTGCACAGTTTTGACGCAAAACGTGCGTTTCGTGCACCAAAACGCCGCTTTTGCAACGAAACGTGCGTTTCGTGCACCAAATCGCAGCTTTTGCACAGTTTTGACGCTAAACGTGCGTTTCATGCACCAAATCGCCGCTTTTGCAACGAAACGTTCGTTTCGCCCACCGAATCGCCGCTTTTGCAACGAAGCGTGCGTTTCGAGCACCGAATCATGTGCTTTTGCTCCGTTTTGGCACCAAACGTGCGTTTCGTGCACCAAATCACCGCTTTTGCCACGAAACATGCGTTTCGCGCACCGAATCGCCGCTTTTGCTCGGTTTTGGCACCAAACGTGCGTTTCGCGCACCGAATCGCTGCTTTTGCTCCGTTTCGACACTAAACCTGCGTTTCGTGCACCGAATCGCCGTTTTTGCCACGATACGTGCGTTTCGCGCACCGAATCGCCGCTTTTGGTCCGTTTTGAGGCCAAACCTGCGTTTCGTGCACCAAATTGCCGCTTTCGCAACGAAACGTGCGTTACGCGCACCGAATCGCCGCTTTTGCTCCGTTTTGGCACCGCACGTGTGTTTCGTGCACCAAATCGCCGCTTTTGCAACGAAACGTGCGTTTCGCGCACCAAATCGCGGCTTTTTTTACGAAACGTGCGTTCCGCGCACCGAATCGCCGCTTATGCTCCGTTTTTGCAACAAACGTGCGTTTCGTGAACCAAATCGCCGCTTTTGCAGCGAAAAGGACGTTTCGCGCACCGAATCGCTGCTTCTGCTCCGTTGTGGCACCAAACGTGCGCTTCGTGCACCGAATCGCTGCTTTTGCTCAGTTATAGCACCACACGTGCGTTTCGTGCACCGAATCATCTTTTTTTGCTCCGTTTTGGCACCAAACGTGCGTTTCGTGCACCAAATCGCCGCTTTTGCAACGAAACGTGCGTTTCGTGCACCAAATCGCCACTTTTGCAACGAAACGTGCGTTTCGCGCTCCGATTCGTTGCTTTTGCTTCGTTTCGAATTCAAACGTGCGTTTCGTGCACCAAATCGCCGCTTTTGCAACAAAACGTGCGTTTCGTGCACCAAATCGCCGCTTTCGTAACGAAACGTGCGTTTCGTGCACCAAGTTTCGCGCACCGAATCGCTGCTTTTGCTCCGTTTTGAATTCAAACGTGCGTTTCGTGCACCAAGTTTCGCGCACCGAATCGCTGCTTTTGCTCCGTTTTGAATTCAAACGTGCGTTTCGTGCACCAAATCGCCGCTTTTGCAAGCAAACGTGCGTTTCGCGCATCGAATCGCTGCTTTTGCTCCGTTTTGACGCTAAACGAGCGTTTCGTGCACCAAATCGACGCTTTTGCAACAAATCGTGCGTTTCGTGCACCACATCGCCGCTTTTGCAAGGAAACGTGCGTTTCGCGCATCGAATCGCTGCTTTTGCTCCGTTTTGACGCTAAACGCCGTTTCGCGCACCGATCGCTGCTTTCGCTCCGTTTTGACGCCAGACGTGCGCTTCGTGTACCCAATCGCCGCTTTTGCAACGAAACATGCATTTCGTGCACCGAATCGCTGCTTTTGCTATTTTTTGACGCTAAACGAGCGTTTCGTGCACCGAATCGCCGCTTGTGCAACGAAACGTGCGTTACGCGCTCCGAATCGCCGCTTTTGCAACAAAACGTGCGTTTCGCGCACCGAATCGCCGCTTTTGCAGCGAAACGTGCGTTTTGCGCACCGAATCGCTGCTTTTGCTCCGATTTGACGCCAAACGTGCGTTTCGTGCACCAAATTGCCGCTTTTGCAACGAAACGTGCGTTTCGTGCACCGAATCATCTTCTTTTGCTCCTTTTTGGCACCAAACGTGCGTTTCGTGCACCGAATCGCCGCTTTTGCAACAAAACGTGCGTTTCGCCCACCGAATCGCCGCTTTTGCAACGAAACGTGCGTTTCGCGCACCGAATCGCCGCTTTTGCATCGAAACGTGCGTTTCGCGCACCGAATCGCTGCTTTCGCTCCGTTTTTTCGCCAAATGTGCGTTTCGTCCTCCAAATTGCCGCTTTTGCAACGAAACGTGCGTTTCGTGCACCAATTCGCTGCTTTCGTTCCGTTTTGTCGCTAAACGTGCATTTCGTGCACCAAATCGCCGCTTTTGCCACGAAACGTTCGTTTCGCTCACCGAATCGCCGCTTTTGCAACAAAACGTGCGTTTCGCGCACCGAATCGCCGCTTTTGCATCGAAACGTGCGTCTCGCGCACCGAATCGCTGCTTTTGCACCGTCTTGACGCTAGACGAGCGTTTCGTGCATCAAATTGCCGCTTTTGCAAGGAAACGTGCGTTTCGCGCATCGAATCGCTGCTTTTGCTCCGTTTTGACGCTAAACGCCGTTTCGCGCACCGATCGCTGCTTTCGCTCCGTTTTGACGCCAGACGTGCGTTTCGTGTACCCAATCGCCGCTTTTGCAACGAAACATGCATTTCGTGCACCGAATCGCTGCTTTTGCAATTTTTTGACGCTAAACGAGCGTTTCGTGCACTAAGTCGCCGCTTTTGCAGCGAAACGTGCGTTTTGCGCACCGAATCGCCGCTTTTGCAACGAAACATGCGTCTTGCGCACCGAATCGCTACTTTTGCATCGAAACGTGCGTTTCGCGCATCGAATCGCTGCTTTTGCTCCGTTTTGACGCTAAACGCCGTTTCGCGCACCGATCGCCGCTTTTGCTCCGTTTTGGCACCAAACGTGCGTTTCGTGCACCAAATCGCCGCTTTTGCCACGAAACGTGCGTTCCGCGCACCGAATCGCCGCTGTTGCAACGAAACATGCGTCTTGCGCACCGAATCGCTGCTTTTGCTCCGTTTTGACGCTCAACGTGCGTTTCGTTCACCAAATCGCCGCTTTTGCAACGTAACGTGCGTTCCGCGCACCGCATCGCTGCTGTTGCTCCGGTTGGCACTAAGCGTGTGTTTCGTGCGCCAAATCGCCGCTTTTGTAACGAAAGGTGCGGTTCACGCACTGAAATGCCGTTTTTGATCCGTTCAGGCACCAAACGTGCGGTTCGTGCGCCAAATCGCCGCTTCTGCAACGAAACGTGCGTTTCGTGCACCAAGTCACCGCTCTTGCAACGAAACGTGCTTTTCGTGCACCAAATCGCCGGTTTTGCGACGAAACATGCGTCTTGCGCACCGAATCGCTGCTTTTGCTCCGTTTTGACGCTCAACGTTCGTTTCGTTCACCAAATCGCCGCTTTTGCAACGTAACGTGCGTTCCGCGCACCGCATCGCTGCTGTTGCTCCGGTTGGCACTAAGCGTGTGTTTCGCGCACCGAATCGCCGCTTTTGCAACGAAACGTGCTTTTCGTGCACCAAATCGCCGGTTTTGCAACGAAACTTGCGTTTCGCGCACCGAATCGTTGCTTTTGCTCCGTTTTGAATTAAAACGTCCGTTTCGTGCACCAAATCGCCGCTTTTGAAACGAAACGAGCGTTTCGCGCACCAAATCGCGGCTTCCTCCACGAAACGTGCGTTTCGCGCACCTAATCGCCGCTTTTGCACCATTTTGACGCTAAACGATGGTTTCGTGCATCAAATCGCAGCTTTTGCAGCGAAACGTGCGTTTCGCGCATGGAATCGCCGCTTTTGCAGCGAAACGTGCGTTTCGCGCACCAATTCGCTGCTTTCGCTCCGTTTTGACGCCAAACGTGCGTTTTGTGCACCAAATCGCCGCTTTTGCAACGAAACGTGAGTTTCGCGCACTGAATCGCTGCTTTTGCACCGTTTCGGCACCAAATGTACGTTTCGTGCATCAAATCGCCGCTTTTGCAACGAAACGTGCGTTTCGTGCACCAAGTCGCCGCTTTTGCAACGAAACGTGCGTTTCGCGCACCGAATCGCTGCTTTTGCTCCGATTTGACGCCAAACGTGCGTTTCGTGCACCAAATTGCCGCTTTTGCAACGAAACGTGCGTTTCGTGGACCACTTCGCTGCTTTCGTTCCGTTTTGACGCTAAACGTGCGTTTCGCGCACCAAATCGCCGCTTTTGCCACGAAACGTTCGTTTCGCTCACCGAATCGCCGCTTTTGCTCCGTTTTGACGCTAAACGTGCGCTTCGTACACCACATCGCCGCTTTTGTTGCGGCTCGGGATTCACGTCCGTTTACGGTCGATTATTCCAGATGGCCGTAGGGAATCTGCCGGGAGTTGGAGCGGTTCAGCTCGAGGGAGATGTGAGGTTAGGAATGCCGGTAGGAGACGCCCACCGACAGGTAAGTATTAGTGGTAAGTATGGTAGAGTTATTTGAGGGTTAGGTAAAATGTTGCGGTTAGATGGCGGGTCAGTCGTCGGCGGTTGGTATATTACCGACCGTCGGCGAGTGAAACACCTAAGCGGCGGAAGATAAGGTTGGAATAATTATTTGGCGTTAACTGTTTTAGAAATGTGGGGTTCGCTGGTCGTCGAGGGACTTGGCACCTGCATACACCGGCCTACAAATATCGCGACGCAGAATGCAGATCGAAGAAAGGACTTGAGCAAAGTAGGTAAAAGAAGTAATGATTTTAGGTGAGTTAGTAAGGTTTATTCGTTTCCTTGGAGAATGTGGTACAATTGTTCACGCCATTGATACAGAGGCAGCGGAATGAAGTCGTTCCGCGTGTTAATTGACTCTCCAATATACAGGGTGTCCCGTAAATAGTGTAGGAGCCGGGAATGGGGGGTAGCTGAGACGATTCTGAACAACAATTTCCTTTGCAAAAATGTCGGATGGGGCTTCGTTTTTGAATTATTAACGAAAAACACTGACCAATCACAGCGCCTGCTTCACGCGCGCTCAGGCGCGTGAGCGTAGCCTCGGGCCCTGTCCCTGGGACGTTCGGACTAGGCTGGCCGAAACCGTCAGACAAGCACGAAAAATTTAATTGAAGTTCTATCGAGCAGCGAATACAAATAATTAAAAATAGAATCTACGCAACTGTTATCCCGTAATCGAATTTATTAATTATTTGTATTCGTTGTATCCAAGGAAGAAGGAGTAAAATGTGGGAAAGCCTCTCGAAATTTTTAGGAAATTAACCCTTTGTATTCAAGTGACGTTTCTCACCATAGTATTTTGAAATAAAAATAAGAATTATTTTAAGGAAATCAAAATAAATCCAATCAGAACCATTTGTAACTGTTTGCTTTCAAAAACTTTATTGAAAAAGCAGACTAGATCTGTGCGTACCGAAATATTCCTCGAGTGCAAAGGGTTAATAGAGAAATAATTAGAATTAGACTTACCCATTCACCTGCAAGTTGACCTGCCATGGTAATAAAGCACGGCCGATGGGTCATCGTACGGCTGTCAACAATGGCAAGGCCGAAGACCCCAACGAAGAACAGCTGATCGGTCGGTCCAGTCACTGAACCTTCTTGCCACCCCGAAAACACTTTGTTTTACGGTCACAGGCAGTTTTCACTTTCACATGCCGATGCGTTCCGTTGCACCCTTCTTTGATTGTTGCTCCTTCCTGGATCGATGATGCTTCTTAGAATGTTGTTGCTTTTTGGATGTCGCTCCATTCTGTATTGTTACTCCTTCCTAGATTGTTGGTTCTTCGGGTGCAGCCAATTCGCGAGCCAGCGAAAGCAGTTCGCGGTCGGTGGGTTTTCGCTGGGGCACTCCTCGGTACCGGCGCGGCGGGCATCTTGCTCCGCGTTCTCATTACACTACGCGAATACGAAAAATATCCATGACGTGCGTTCCGTGACGTACGTCTGTTCGTTTTCAGAAACGCGAAGGTACTGCGAAGACTGCCTAATTGCAGTTTCCTTCCCGAAAAATACCTTCCCCTTCTCCGCTCCATGGCTAGGTTGGCCCTCGAGGATATTGTGTCCCTGTTCTTTACACAAATGCAATGTCTGTTGCCTTTCCATGTCCAAGCGACTCTAGGTTTTTTCTCCACAGGTAAATCGTACGGCAATTTATTGCTGCGCGGCACGGGTTTACCTGGCATCGACGGCCGTGCGTCGGATTGTTACAACCGCCAAAGTCGACCACGTGCAGGCCATGTTCTTGCCATACCTCGCACAAAGCCAAAATACCGTTCGGTTAATTGCCCTCGACGATGGTTCAATGTGAAACTCGGTTCATTTTTTTTTTTTTTCTTTAATACAAAAATGTCAGAAGTTTATCCAGCATTCGAAGGTCTGACTCTGCTCATCGAATGATATGAACATTTGTCAAGTTCATTCTAATGGTATTGACTAGTGGATCAGTAAAATTAGTGCAAACAGACACCGCGCACCGGCGGCGAATTTAGAGAAGAAGCGCGCGAGCCATAGTCGAGTCAAGCCGTGTTGGAAATTTGAGCGATTTGAAAGTTTAATCTTTAATTTAGTTATCGTAGCGTGTGTCGGTCCCGTGTATTCCAATTTCTTTTCTGTGCATTTAATTTCGCGTTAGTTTGTTATTTTCTTTTGTATTTTTCGTTTCGTTTTGTGTGTGCGTGTGTGTGGCGCCCGGTTTGAGGAAGAGCCACCCGCACCGTAATCATTTGGATACGTCGCCGCACTCCATGTCCAGGTAGGGCTCACGCCTTATGGGTTGATTTTTATTGCGTGTGCGAGTGTGAAAAGATCGGTGTGAACGCGGGAATACCGGGGTATTCCGTATCGTATCGTGTTCCGCAACCTAGGCGACAGGACCGACCCAAGGAGACGAGGACTCTCGAGGCCCGTCCCCTTTATTCCGCTCCCGACCGATTCGTTGTCCGGTACCGTCCGACTGCCGAGCCCCGGTGGCTTGACCTCGGAGCCGTAACCGTTGACGCTCGTACCGCGCGTTTGAACGAAGCGCCTCTTCGTTCCGCGATCTCGTGCGCCGGAAGTTATAGTCGGCGTCGTCGAAGCCCCGGCGCCTCCGTCTCAGAATCGCGAACGGGTCCCCCCATACCCGCGACCGCGATCCCGACTAATCTTTCGTTTTCTCCTGTATTTGAAACTCTAGGACCACCGACACTTTGTATCCGGTCCCTAGTTTTAGTTTCTACAGTAGAGATTTTTCTTTGTATTGGGAATTTCCGCGTCGCGATTCCTTTTTGCCGCACTTGGCGGCCGCGTACCTTTTCCTTTGCGCAAAAGTGTACCGCGGAATTCCCCACTTTTGTTATAATAGATAATATAAAAGAATATTAAAGAAGAGTGCTTATATGGGTGACGAGAATAAACTATAATCAGTTTATTCAGCTTCCCAAGGTTTATTCGAGCGATTCGGTGTATAAGGAACCCTTGTCCTTTGACAGGTAAGTATGAATGAGACTAAGTTCAATTGTATCATAAAATATCAAATGGAAAATGGACTAAGTCTTTATGGCATAAAGTGAAATAAATGCGAAAGAGACTAAGTCCTTATTGAATAAAAAGAATTAAATCGTGAAAGGGACTAAGTTCCTATTGAATAAAAAAATTTAAATGCGAATGAGCCTAAGTCCTTAATGAATAAAATGAAATAAATCAAAATGAGACTAAGTCCAATAAGAAGTTATTGAAAAGAAACTAAGTTCTTTAAGAGAAAAATACAATTGACACTAAGTCCTTATTAGCAAAAATACAAATGAGACTCAGTCCGCTGAATGAAATAATCACAAAACTAAGTCCGAATGGCTCGAAAAACACTTGTAAAACTGTCACTGCACTGTAGAAGAAAGTTACTCGAAGAACACTGGTCGGTGGCTGAAGTCAGACTGTGTCTCCATGGTCCGCGCTGGCTGTATTTATAAAGAGGGATTCCTTTGTTCTAGAGTCCCTTTGTTCATTCCTCTACGAGCCGTCGTAGAGTTCAGACGTTCTTGTTTACTCTGTGCGTTGTTCAGTTGTGTTTACATTTCTTACATTTCTTACTTGTGTCGATATTCTATTCAGTTATTCTCAGTTTTGTTCAGTTTTGTTCAGCTTAAATTTATTATTCGTTATTACATTATTATAATTATCGCTGACTGTTGAAGAACAGTCTGGCACCGCCATCAAGGCGATCCAAGCGCAACTCGAGAAGAGTTGATCTATTTCCTCGAGAAACCGATACCTTTCCACCCGGACATAAATTGACCGTTGAAAATATTCGTCTCTTCGCCAAGGCGTCGAGCGATGTTCAAAATCAGGCCGAAATCGTGGATGATCCCCGTAATTCATCAGTCTCGGACTCTTATATACAAAGTTTATTTAAACCAACAAAAGTAAGTACCAAATTAATCAAAAATACGTTATCATCAACCCAGGCTATATCTCCGCCCTCGCTCAACCTCCGTCCAGCCTCTCCGGCTCATTCCAGCAGCTCCAAGGACTCCAGCTCCTCCATCACCGCCACGACTGGAGCCAAAGGGTCCAAACCGAAGCGTAAATGTCTTCCCTCCTGCCATTGCTCAAAAAATACTTCCCCAACCCTTCCTGCAAACTCAAACCCAGACCCCCTGATCGACCAGGATAACGACATGGAGACCGAGGATGTCCCTACCATAACCACTGCTAATCGTTTTTCACTACTAGCCGCATTCCAACACGCGGAATCCAATAACGCAAACAATGAAAAACCGGCTGTCCGGGTCGATAACATAAACAGTTCAGCCAAAGTTCCACGCGCTCTGCCACGTATTGTCGATATTGACAATAATTTCAACAAACGAATCACAATTAAACCTCCCCCCTTATACATCTCAAATTTCTCATATAATATAGCCAAATTCAATCGTGAACTTGCCGAATTATACGGTAACTCCTTCAAGATCAAATATGTAGGAAACAAAATTCGTTTGCAGTTTGACAAAGCAGAGTCATTCAAGCAATTTCAATCCACTCTGCGCTACGGTAATGTTCCCTTCTTTACCTTCACCATTAATGACGAAAAAGCCCTTAGCATGGTGATTAGAGGCTTGCCCGACACGCCCACCGAGGCAATCATGGAAGAATTAAAATCCAAGGGATTAAACCCTATATCCTGTGTTCCAATCCGACGTAAGGATGCTGCATTGCCTCGTAACTTCTCGATTTTTAGAGTCAACTTCCCTCCCGGCACCTCAGCTAACGATGTTAGCAAACTCGGCTTCCTTTTTAATGTCAGGATCTACTGGGACAAATATATGTCCAGTAAAAAATGTCAGTCATTTGGGCACTCTGCCTCCAATTGCATCTTTCCTCCCCAGTGCGTTAAGTGTGCTGGAAAACATCATTCCTCTACATGTCAAAAAATATTAAGTGAACCACCCATGTGCGTCAATTGCGGAGGAGCGCATACAGCTAATTTCTCCAAATGCCCTTCGCTAGAAAAATACATTCAATCTCGTCAACTCACTGAGAAATTCAATCGCGGTATGGTCTTTAAAAGCTCCATACAACATTCAAATTTGGTTTCCTCGAAACAAAAATCTCATAATGTTATGTTCGCACCGTCACCTGCGACTAACCCTCGAACTTCTTACGCCAGTGTTGTGACCGGTATCAATAACAAAACTCCAGTCAATCTTATTCCTCCTTATCTTCCTCCGGCCGGCGACAGGGTTGGTACCATGATGGAACTCATGGAAGCCATGAAAGAGCTCAACTCGCTGGTCAAGCTCGATTTAATGCTCAACATTACCAGAGCCCTGATACTCAAACTACGCGACTGTCACACTCAGGCGGAAAAATTCCAGGCTTTTGGTCCGTTTTTCATAACCTTGATTAGAGCCAATGTTTCCCAAAATATTGTTATGGAATGCCCGCTCGTTGATGCCGAACCGCAACGAACTAATTCTTACCATAGCCTCACTACAGGTTGATATTGTTCTAATTACTAAGACTTGGCTGTCTGCCAACACACACTTTTCTATACCAGATTTCACGGTGATAAGGCATGATCGTGATCTGACTCGAGTTCATGGGGGGGGGGGGGGGGGGGGGTAGCAATAATAATCCATAACTGCATGTTTTATCAAACTCACTTACCCCAGCCTTGTGGTAGGTGTGGTTTACTCCCAGGCGCGGATGTCCACCGCAACCCGGCGCGTCCCCAGGTGGCGGATAGGGGAACGGCCAACAGATATGTTGGTTAGCTACGAAATAAGCATCCTACGGGGTGACGAATAAGCAGTCGCGGACCAAATGGACTACAGGAAGGAACCCGGAATAACAAACCAAGTATGGATAGTGTATCACGAGGAGTGTCGACTACGGTGCAGGGGCTCGGAACCCCAGTACCGGCGTCCGTTGTGGGTGCGCAAGCAGGCCCCCGGACGTCGTTATCCAACGACTGCAGTGCTACGCAGGTGGACCACATGGCCTGCGTAGCATCTCATGCTACAAGTGAGGGCGTGACGGTTGGGACACCCACCGTCCGCTTGGAGCGTATCGCCGTTCCGAGGCCACGGCCTCGGTCGCGCGATACGAGTGGAGACCGGGATCGGTCTCCGGTTCGGCGCGTAGATGGCGCGGAGAGGATAGGGGCTTCCTTCCTCTCCCGTCTTGCCGCCGAACATGGAGAGGCGAAGGAGGGAACATCGGGGGAGGGCCGCACAATGCGCAGCGGCAAGCGCTGCGCATCTCCCACTGACGAAGAAGAGAACAGCGATGCGGACTCGGATGCCTCGTTCGAGTCCGTGCGATCGACGACGAGCAGGGCGTCGTCGTCGATTGCCTCGTCGAAGAGGGGCCGGCCGATAACGACCGGAGAGTATGAGCGCCGCGCGGAAGCGGTGCTGCAAGACGCGGAGGCGCGCCAGTTGGAGGTGGGGAGGAGGGAGGCGGAGGATCCCCTCGACCCTACGACCCCCCCCCCCCCCCACGGCCACCGAGTAAGGGGAGCATTCCGCTCCCCGACGAGGTGGCAGTGGCGCGGGAGCTTCGCCAGCGCCCGACAGCGGACGTAGCAGCCGCTGTCCTGGAGGCGCAGGCGAACATTGAGAGGGTGGCGGGGGTTTCCAAGGGCCTGAAAGGCAATCTTGCCCGGGCCCTGAGGGTGGCTGCCCTCAACACTCGCGCGGCGGTGTCTGAGCTGGCCACCAGGTCAGCCAGCGCCGCTACAAAGAGGCTGGAGGAGCAAAATTTCCTCCTCCGCGGGCAACTGGTGGAGCTGCGGGCCGAACTTGCCTGCCTCCGCCAAGAAGTTGAGGGCGGGCGCGCTCTGATGCCGCCGCCACGCAGGCCACCAACGCCACCGAGGCCGCCGATGCCGCAGACGCCTCCGCGTCAAGCCGCGCCGGCGAAGGCGGCAGCACCGGCTGCCCCAACGGTGGAGTCCCCGCGGCCCGTACCAGCGGCCACAGATCTGCTCACGCAGATCAGCTCTCTGATCGATGCCAAGCTGGCGTCGTTCAGGAGAGAGCTGGGGCCGCTGGCGGGCCCAGAGCGCGCGGCGCCCATAGCCGCGCTCCCCGCGCCGGCGAAGCCGCCGGCGAAGAAAAAGAAGTAGGACGGCGGGCCCGCCGTACGTGCGGGCCCAAGTAAGGCACCGAGCCCGGCAGCAGGGGAGGCCAAGACGGCACCCCAGCCGGTAAAGGTGGCGGCCCCTCGACCCCCACCAACGGAAGAGTGGGCAAAGGTAGCGGGTCGAAAGGAGCGACGAAGGGCCGCGGCTACAACAACTGCCGCCGCCACATCCCCCGCCCGCCCGGAACAGGCGGGTAAAAAGGCCCCGGCCAAGGCAGGGGCCAGAAAGAAGAAGGACGGGAAGGGAGCAGCAGGACTCCCGAAGAAGAAGGCCCTCCCGGCTCGACCCCCACGGACAGCGGCCGTCACCTTGACGGTCCCGAAGGAGGGGAAGGTGTCCTACGCGGAGGCGATGGCGACCGCCAGGTCGAAGATAAACCTGGCGGACGTTGGCATCGCCTACCTGAAGCCGAGGAGGGCGGTGACCGGCGGTCTCGTGCAAGAGGTCGCCGGGCCAGAGGACGCCGAGAAGGCCGACGCACTGGCGGCCAAGATAGCAGAGGCGCTGGAGGGCACCGGGGTGAAGGTGGCCAGGCCGACCAAGACGGCGGAACTGAGAATCCGCGGCCTGGTCGACGGTACCACCCCGGAGGAAGTTGCGGCGATCGCCGCTGCGACAGGAGGGTGCCTGAAGGAGGAGGTGCAGACCGGACAGATCCGGTCTACCGCCTCCGGTCTTGGCACCCTATGGGTCCGATGCCCGGCCGCTGCCGCCAGGAAACTGGCGGTAGCTGGGAAGGTGTTGGTCGGGTGGACCCAGGCGACGGTCGAGGACCTCCAGACCCGACCCCTGCAGTGCTACCGCTGGCTAGAACTGGGTCATACCAGGCAGCGGTGCACAAATGAGGGGGACCGCACGGGTCGCAGCTATGTGTGCGGCGACCCGGGCCATGTGGCGAGCGCCTGTACGGCTCCCCCCAAGTGCCCCGTTTGTGCGGACCAGGGGAGACCGTCGGCGCACCGCCTAGGGGGTCGGGGGTGCCCTGCCAGTGCTGCCAAGGCGGCCGGCGCCAAGGCGAAGACCGGGAAGAAGAAGAGGGCGGGGGCCAAGGCAGCGGCCCCCGCCTCAGCGGAGGTGGCGGGCGCGTTAGCCCCCACCCTTCGGACGCTCTTCCGCATCTGGCGGATTCGGGGGAGTCACGGGAACTCTTAGAGAACACTACCGCGACTCCCCCTCGCAATGGCCGGTCATCTATCAATTGATGACAATCCGCGTCCCGAGGAGGGGGAGTTTACTCCTCCCCCTCCTATGACCTCTGGTTCCGCAGTGCAGGGAGGCCGCGCAGAAGGAGGCCACCTTCTTCCAATTCCTCTCGCTCTCCAGCATTGCCCCAACTACTGCTGGGAGCGAGAGGTCTCCTCCAATCTCACATCGGAGGACTCGACGCAGCGCTGAAAAGGCGGGGCATTCCGCCAGCGTATGCAGCGCCGAGTCCTCCTCCTCCCCGCAATGGTGGCAGACCGCCGTCTCCTCCCGTCCTATCCGACACAGGTAGACACCGAAACAGCCGTGTCCGGTGAATACCTGTGTCAGACGGTAGGTGAGCCTACCGTGCCGCCGCTGCCGCCACCTTTGCAGGTGTGGCAGGAGGGCCCCGGGAACGCGTTCGCTGGCGTGGGAGGTCAACTCCCTACGCCAAACCTCCCACATGCGCCCCCGGGCCTGGAGTTCGAGCTCCTGGACCGCCTCAGGCTCCAGCGGGGCCCCCCGTGCGCTGCGGCAAATGCTATTGCGCCTATAAATATAAGCGCGCACCGCCGCGAGCAACTCGAAGGGTAGTTCCCCAGCCAGAGCCAGCGCCGCCATAGTGGACATGGTACGGAACCCGCGGACGAGGCGGATAGCCATCGTCCGCTGCAGCCGACGCAGTTGCTTATTGCGCCGGCTTGCCATCCCGGCCGGTGTCCATATAGGGGCACCATACAAGGCCATGGAGCGTACAACGCCTAGGTATAGGCGGCGCACCCAATCCCCTGGTCCCCCGAGATTAGGCAGCAGGCGGCCCACCGAGGCCGCTGCCTTTTCAACTCGGAGGACGAGGCGGTCGAAATGAGCCTCGAAACTCCAGTGGCTGTCGAGGATGAGTCCCGGATACTTCATCCGGGAACCCACCTCGACACTGGCTCCACCTACCAGGATCCACGACCGCGCCGGAGGCTTGGACCGAGGCCGGCCATGAAACCATATGGCCTCGGTCTTCTCCGGGGCTATTCTCAGCCCCAGGTCGTGGATCCTCCGGACGACGGCTACCACCGCAACCTCCGCTCTTCGGATGGTCCTCCCGAACGTGCTCCCGACGGTCACCACCAGCGTGTCGTCCGCGTAGCAAACTAGGGTGGCGCCGTCGGGAAGCGAGGCCTGCAGGACCGTGTTGTAACCGTGGTCCCACAGAAGCGGCCCCAGAACGGACCCATGTGGGACCCCACGGTCCACCTCCCTCCGCATCGTCTCGTCCCGGCCCGGGAATTCTATCCCCCTGTCCCGCAGGTAGTCCCCGATCACCGACTGAAGGTAGGGAGGCACTTGGTGACGTACCAGTGCCTCCCTTATGGCGGGCCAGGGCAGGGTGTTGAAGGCGTTGACGATGTCGAGCGACACCGCCAAACACACCCCGCCCCTGCTGACAGCATTATCCGAGAGGGACTTGACGCGATCAACCGCGTCTACGGTCGATCGTGTCTCTCGGAATCCAAACTGGCTGTCAGCCAGATCGGGGCCAGCGCGGGACAGATGGCTGGTGAAGCGGGCGGCAATGATGCGTTCGAACATCTTGCCCGCCGCATCCAGCAGACAAATGGGCCGGTACGCGGAGGGAGAATCCGCAGACCTCCCCTCCTTTCTCAGAAGGACCATCCTACTCCTCTTCCATATGTCGGGGAACATCCCCGACATAAAGCACTCCCCATAGAGGGGACGCAGCCTCCCCCCCAGGACGCGCAAAGCGAGCACCCTGGCTCGGCCGGGTATCCCATAGGGCCCCGGGGCGGTGTTCTTGCCCCGGAGCCAGCCGATGACGCCGACCATCTCCTCCTCGGTGACCCCCACGTCGGAGGACGTGTAACGTGCCTCCTTCTCGAGTCGGGGTCGAGACAATTCCTCACCAGGGGGGAATAACGTGTCCACGACCCTCCCGAGAGACTGGGGGTCAAGGCTCTCTAAAATGGGGGCGCCCAGGGACGTAAACGTCCCATCACGATCTTATAAGGGCGCCCCCACGGATCTTTGTTCAGAGAGCCGAGGAGATCTTTCCATGCCTGGGCTTTCGGTCGCTTGATGGCCAGCTGCAGGGCGACTACCTTCTCCTTGTTGTCCCTGTACAGCTGAGCAGTCCGATGTTCATCTCGTCGCCGTCGTCGGCGGGCACGGGTGAACTGGCGTCGCGCGCGGACGCACTGCGTGCGTAGCTCCGCGATTTCTCTCGACCACCAGTACACCGCCTTCCTCGGGTGGACCCTGGCCCGGGGCATAGCGACGTCACAAATGGAGGTCATAGCACCCCATAACCATTGGGCTTCCACCCGCCCGTCGACAGGCCCGGCCGGATGTTCGGGCCAGGCCACGACTTGGGCTGCCGCCATCAGCGCGTCCCTGTCCAGGCGCCGTAGCGCCCATCGCGGTGGTGGCTGCTGTCCTCCCGGGCGACGTCGCGGTGTCGCTTGGGGGGCAGCGGAGAGGTCGATCACGATGTATCGATGATCCGATAACGATTCGACCTCTACCGCCACCCTCCACCCCGAAACACGGCGCGCGGCTGGGGGCGTTGCCCATGAGAGGTCAACGATGGACCCCCCGTTGTACCGCACGCACGTGTGGACGGAGCCCGTGTTTAGCAAACGGAGCTCCAGTCCCGCCGCCCAGTCCAGCACCTCCATGCCCCTCGAGTCTGTCCGGGGAGACGACCAGATTGTGGCCTTGGCGTTAAAGTCTCCCAGGACGAGTACCGGACGGGGATGGCAGCGGGAGATACATCCCCCCAACCCGTCCAAGTACTCTTGAAACTGCTCGAGAGGCCAACTCGGAGGTGCATATACCGCCACCACCGCGAATCCCTCCCACTCTACCACCAGGTAGTCCCGCCCACGCTCCAGCGGCGTACACGGCGGGGCACCTGGCCTCCCTCCCCAGAGGGTGGCGACGCAGCCTGTGGTGTCCCCCATCCAGCTTGGATGTTTGGGGAATCTATATGGCTCCGCCACCACGGCCAACCCGGCCCCCTGTTCGGCCATGGTCTGCATCAGCAGATCTTGCGCCCTGGCCGAGCAGTTTAGGTTGACCTGGAGTACGGGGCCAGCGGGCCCCATCACTCCACCTCTGGAACAACCTCTGGAACAACCGCCGGAGCGGTGGCCGTTGAGGCCTTACCCGGCCCGCGTTCCGTTGGGGCGGTGGGGGCTGATACGTCCGCCACTGCCGTTGTAGCGGGGGCCGCTGCCTTGACCCCGTCCCCTTCTTTCTCCCGCTCTTCGTCGTCCTGCTGCCGGCCGCCTTGGCGGCACTGGCAGAGCACCCCCGACCCCCTAGCCGGTGCGCCGACGGTGTCTCCTGGTCCGTACAAACGGAGCACTTCGGGGGAGCTGTACAGGCGCTCGCCGCATGACCCGGGTCGCCGCACACATAACAGCGACCCGTGCGGTCCGCCTCATTAGTGCACCGCTGCCTGGTATGACCCAGTTCTAGGCAGCGGTAGCACTGCAGGGGTCGGGCCTGGAGGGCCTCGACCGTCGCTTGGGTCCACCCGACCAACACCTTCCCAGCTACCGCCAGTTACCTGGCGTCGGCCCTCATAGCACCATCTTTGCCGGCGACCTCCAGAACGAGGCCGCCGGTCACTGCCCTCCTCGGCTTTAGGGAGGCGATGACCAAATCCGCCAGGTTTATCTTCGACCTGGCGGTCGCTATCGCCTCCGCATAAGACACCTTCCCCCCTTGCGGGACCGTCAAGGTGACGGCCGCTGTCCGGGGGGGACGAGCTGGGAGGGCCTCCTTCTTCGGGAGTCCTGCTGCGCCCTTCCCGTCCTTCTTCTTTCTGGACCCTGCCTTGGCCGGGGCCTTTTTACCCGCCTGCTCCGGGCGGGCGGGGGCTGTGGCGGCAGTTGTTGCAACCGCGGCCCTTCGTCGCTCCTTTCGACCCACCACCTTTGCCCACTCTTCCGTTGGTGGTGGTCAAGGGGCCGCCGCCTTTACCGGCTGGTGTGCAGCCTTGGCCTCCCCTGCTGCCGGTCTCGGCGCCTTACTTGGGCCCGCACGCACTGCGGGTCCGCCGTCCTCCTTCTTCTTTTTCTTCGCCGGCGCGGGGAGCGCGGCAATGGGCGCCGCGCGCTCTGGGCCCGCCAGCGGCCCCAGCTCTCTCCTGAACGACGCCAGCTTGGCATCGATCAGAGAGCTGATCTGCGTGAGCAGATCTGTGGCCGCTGGTACGGGCCGCGAGGACTCCACCGTTGGGGCAGCCGGTGCTGCCGCCTTCGCCGGCGCGGCTTGACGCGGAGGCGTCGGCGGAATCGGCGGCCTTGTTGGCGTTGGTGGCCTGGGTGGCGGCGGCATCAGAGCGCGCCCGCCCTCAACTTCCTGGCGGAGGCCGGCCACTTCGGCCCGCAGCTCCACCAGTTGCCCGCGGAGGAGGAGATTCTCCTCCTCCAGTCTCTTTGTGGCGGCGCTGGCTGACCTGGTGGACAGCTCAGGCACCGCCGCGCGGGTGTTGAGGGCAGCCACCCTCAGGGCTCGGGCAAGATTGCCTGTGAGGCCCTTCGAAATCCCCGTCACTCTCTCAATATCCACCTGCGCCTCCAGGACAGCGGCTGCCACGTCCGCTGTCGGGCGCTGACGAAGCTCCAGCGCCACTGCAACCTCGTCGGGGAGCGGAATGCTACACTTGCTTGGTTGCCGCGGGGGAACCGTAGAGTCGAGGGGATCATCCGCAGCCCTCGTCTCCGCATCCAACTGGCGCGCCTCCACGTACTCCAGCACCGCTTCCGCGCGGCGCACATATTCTCCGGCCGTTAAATGCCGGCCCCTCCTCTTCGACGAGGCAATCGACGACGACGCCCTGCTCGTCGTCGATCGCACGTATTCAAATGAAGCGTCCGAGTCCGCGTCACTTTCTTCTTCCCCATCGGTTGGAGGTGCGCAACGCTTGCCGCTGCGCATTGTGCGGCCCTCCCCCGATGTCCCCTCCTTCGCCTATCCAGGTTCGGCGGCAAGACGGGAGAGGAAGGAAGCCCCTATCCTCTCCGCGCCATCTGCTCGCCGAAACGGAGACCGATCCCGGACTCCACTCGCATCGCGCGACCGAGGCCGTGGCCTCGGAACGGCGATGCGCTCCAAACGGACGGTGGGAGTCCCAACCGTCACGCCCTCACTTGTAGCATGGGATGCTACACAAGCCAAGCGGTCCACCTGTGTAGCACTGCAGTCGTAAGATAACGACGTCGGGGGCCTGCTTGCGCACCCACAGCGGACGCCGGTACTGGGGTTCCGAGCCCCTGCACCGTAGTCGGTACTCCTGATGTCACACTTTCCATAGTTGGTTTGAAATCAGGGTTCCTTCCCCTAGTCCATTTGGACCGCGACTGCTTATTCGTCACCCCGAAGGATGCTTATTTCGCAGCTAACCAACATATCTGTTGGCCGTTCCCCTATCCGCCACCTGGGGACGCGCCGGGTTGCGGTGGACATCCGCGCCCGGTGGCCCCATACTCCAGGTCAACCTAAACTGCTCGGCCAGGGCGCAAGATCTGCTGATGCAGACCATGGCCGAGCAGGGGGCCGGGTTGGCCGTGGTGGTGGAGCCATATAGAGTCCCCAAACATCCAAGCTGGATGGGGGACTCCGCGGGCTCCTTCGCCACTCTCTGGGTAGGGAGGCCAGGTGCCCCGCCATGCACGCTGCTGGTGCGTGGGCGGGGCTACCTGGCGGTAGAGTGGGAGGGCTTCGCGGCGGTGGTGGTATACGCACCTCCGAGTTGGCCCCTCGAGCAATTCGAAGAGTACTTGGACGGATTGAGGAGATGTATCTCCCGCTGCCATCCCCGTCCGGTACTCGTCCTGGGAGGCTTTAACGCCAACGCCACGGCCTGGTCGTCTCCCAGGACAGACTCGAGGGGCAGTGAGGTGCTCGACTGGGCGGCGGGACTGGAGCCCCGTTTGCTAAACACGGGCTCCGTCCACACGTGCGTGCGGTACAACGGGGGGTCCATCGTTGACCTTTCATGGGCAACGCCCCCCGCCGCGCGCCGTGTTTCGGGGGGAGGGGGCGGAAGAGGTCGAATCGTTATCGGACCACCGATACATCGTGATCGACTTCTCCGCTGCCCCCCAAGCGACAACCCGACGTCGCCCGGGAGGACACCAGCCACCACCGCGATGGGCGCTACGGCGCCTGGACCGGTACGCGCTGATGGCGGCAGCGCAAGTCGTGGCTTGGTCCGATCATCCGGCCGGGCCTGTCGACGGGCGGGTGGAAGCCCGATGGTTCCGGGGTGCTATGACGTCCATTTGTGACGTCGCTATGCCCCGGGCCAGGGTCCACCCGAGGAAGGCGGTGAACTGGTGGTCGAGCGAAATCGCGGAACTACGCACGCAGTGCGTCCGCGCGCGACGCCAGTACACCCGCGCCCGTCGACGACGACGACGAGATGAACATCGGGCTGCCCAGCTGTATGGTGACTACAGGGAGAAGGTAGTCGCCCTGCAGCTGGCCATCATGCCAGCAAAAGCCCAGGCATGGAAGGATCTCCTCGGCTCTCTGAACAAAGATCCGAGGGGGCGCCCTTGGCGGGATGATGCGGAGGGAAGTGGACCGTGGGGTCCCATAGGGGTCCGTTCTGGGCCCGCTACTGTGGGACCTCGGAAACAACACGGTCCTGCAGGCCTCGCTTCCCGACGGCGCCACCCTAGTTTGCTACGCGGACGACACGCTGGTGGTGACCGTCGGGAGCACGTTCGGGAGGACCATCCGAAGAGCGGAGGTTGCGGTGGCAGCCGTCGTCCGGAGGATCCACGACCTGGGGCTGAGAATAGCCCCGGAGAAGACCGAGGCCATATGGTTTCATGGCCGGCCTCGGTCCAAGCCTCCGGCGCGGTCGTGCATCCAGGTAGGTGGAGCCAGTGTCGAGGTGGGTTCCCGGATGAAATATCTGGGACTCATCCTCGACAGCCACTGGAGTTTCGAGGCTCATTTCGACCGCCTCGTCCCCCGAGTTGAAAAGGCAGCTGCCTCTGTGGGCCGTCTGCTGCCGAATCTCGGGCGACCTGGGGATTGGGTGCGCCGCCTATACTTAGGCGTGGTACGGTCCATGGCCTTGTATGGTGCCCCTATATGGGCACCGACCGGGATGGCAAACCGGCGCAACAAGCAACTGTTGCGTCGGCTGCAGCGGACGATGGCCATTCCCCTCGTCCGCGGGTACCGTACCACGTCCAATGTGGCGGCGCTGGCTCTGGCTGGGGAACTACCCTTCGAGCTGCTCGCTGCGGTGCGCGCCTATATTTATAGGCGCAATAACATTTGCCGCAGCGCTCGGGGGGCCCCGCTGGAGCCTGAGGCGGTCCAGGAACTGGAACTCCAGGCCCGGGGACGCATGTGGGAGGTCTGGCGGAGGGAGTTGTCCTCCCACGCCAGCGAGCGCGACCCGGGGCCCTCCTGCCACACCTGCAAAGGTGGCGGGAGCGGCGGCACGGTAGGCTCACCTACCGTCTGACACAGGTATTCACCGGACACGGCTGTGTCGGTGTCTAACTATGTCGGATAGGACGGGAGGAGACGGCGGTTTGCCACCACTGTGGGGAGGAGGAGGACTCGGCGCAGCACACGCTGGAGGAATGCCCCGCCTTTTCAGCGCTGCGTCGAGTCCTGCGATGTGAGATAGGAGGTGATCTCTCGCTCCCAGCAGTAGTTGGGGCAATGCTGGAGAGCGAGAGGAATTGGAAGCAGGTGGCCTCCTTCTGCGAGGAAGTAATAAAGCAGAAGGAGGCCGCCGAGCGGGATCGGGAACGATCAGATCCCGCTCGAAGGACCCGGGGGCGGCGGCTTGTGCAGCCTATCAGAGGCCGCGCCGTGGGGCCCCGGGATAAGGAGGGTAGCTGGCGGCGGGGGTGGATCACATCTGGGGTCCCCTTGTTCCCCCGCCGATCGAGACGTAGTAGTCGACGGGAGCGGGGGGACGGCATGTTTAACGCCGTCCCCCCGGGCGGCCGTGTTGCCCAGGGTGGGGGCCCTGGGTAGCTGAAGGCGGTCGCCGGGATGGAGCGGTGCGGGGCGCGGCCTCCCTGCACTGCAGAACCAGAGGTCATAGGAGGGGGAGGAGTAAACTCCCCCTCCTCGGGACGCGGCTTGTCATCAATTGATAGATGACCGGCCATTGCGAGGGGGAGTCGCGGTTATGTTCTCTAAGCGTTCCCGTGACTCCCCCGAACCCGCCAGATGCGGAATAGCGTCCGAAGGTCACCGTGGAGGTTTTAGTGGGTCGAACCCCACACTACCCCTCTGTCGCTCCCCCGAGCGGCAGGGGGGTGTCTGCCGATCAGATTTCCTCCACGTAAAAAAAAAAAGAGTGACGAGACATCGATCGGTGATCGATCGCGTGCGACAATGGCCCTCCCTATCGATCTTTCGGTAATTGGGAGGCTCGTGTCGATGTCCTGCATACCGGGGGGAAGAAAACTCGCAATGGTGACAGAGGGTCCTATATTAATATAGGCGAGTCTTACAGCGACTGGATTCTATGACGAGTTGAGCAGAATCTTATCTTCCTGTCACAGTTTGAATTTTCGCACATCTTATAGCATAGCGAGGAGACATACTTATGTATTTATACGTGGATATATCGGATGTATATATGTTTGTCTATCTACAGGGTGGGGCATTTAAAACAGGTCACCTGTATAATTTCTTCATTTATTGGGATAGGAAGAAATGTTTCAGACGAAAGTTGTTTGATTTCGAGGGGCTCATTACGTGGTGTACGTAACTTTTCTTCAGGTGGAGGCGGTTAGGAGATTTGAAGGTCAACTTAGTTTTTTTAAATGGGACCACATATTTTTGAACACTTACGATTATAGCCCTTATCGAAACAATTTCAACGACTATAGTTAGTCGAGGTGATTGAAGGCCATAAACGCTGGATTGGACGATCTGGACATCGAAAATGGCCACCACGATCGCCAGACCTAACGCCATTAGATTTTTTTATGGGGAAAGTTGAAAGAAGATGTTTATCGTGAAGCACCCACTACAAAAGAAGACATGCAGGAACGCATACAAAGAGCCTGTGCTGCTATTAATCAGCACACAGTTTACTGCGTAACGCAATCAGTGGGCAAACGCTTCAGACATTGTCTTTCTGTGGCTGGTCATCATTTTGAGCATCTCCTGTAGCAGATTATTTCGGATTTAAGCACTTTGTTTGAAAAAAAAAATCCAAAAAATACCCCTGCTGTTCCCTCCATTGCTAATTACTACTCTTATTGCAATAATTATGTTTCTAGCATGACGGCGACATGGCAAGTGGTAAATGCGAATCATGCAATATCCTACTTTCCTATATGTTACATCAGACACAGTAAATCCCAGCTGTTACGTGAGATTTGAAAGAATTATGTATAATTTCGTAAATTTTGTGTGGTTTTACGTATTTTATATAATTGATTACTATTTATTCCAATACAATATGATTATTAAGGATTTCAGTAGAGGAGTTAGGTATATTGCAGCGTTAGTATCCATGTTCATGTCTGATACAAAAGTACATATATGTTTCTGTAGTATAATCGTAGTGAAAAGAAAAAAGAAACACTCGCACGCACGCACGGAACGCACACCCGCATGCCCGACCGCGGGTTGTGTGGTTTTACGTATTTTATATACGTACCTCCACCCGCGTGCGGGCGTGCATGTGTGCGGGCTTTCGGGTGGGCGCGCGTGCGGGCGTGCGGGCGTGCGGGCGTGTGGGCGGGCGTGCGGGCGTGCGTGCGGTCGGGCGGGCGGGCGTGCGTGCGTGCGTGCGGGCGGGCGGGCGTGCGTGCGTGCGGGCGGGCGCGCGTGCGTGCGGGCGGGCGTGCGGGCGGGCGTGCGGGCGTGCGTGCGGTCGGTCGGGCGGGCGCGCGGGCGGGCGCGCGTGCGTGCGTGCTGGCGGGCGTGCGGGCGTGCGTGCGGTCCGGCGGGCGTGCGTGCGGGCGGGCGCGCGTGCGTGCGGGCGGGCGTGCGGGCGGGCGCGCGTGCGTGCGGGCGGGCGGTCGGGCGGGCGTGCGTGCGAGCGGGCGCGCATGTGTGCGGGCGTGCGGGCGGGCGGGCGGGCGGTATGTGGCTATTATTTCGCAGGGAATGCAAAGATCGCCACTAAAAAATGTGAAATAAAAAAATTTTTGGAAAAAAATACAACCGACTTCGGAATGCACTAAAAAGAACGAAATAATTTTAATTTATATTTCGGAGACGGCGCAAAATTAAAAATTTTCTAGATTGGAAATTGTCAAAATTTTTTAATCCATTTACATATTTTCACAATTTTTAATTTTGCGCCGTCTCCGAAATATAAATTAAAATTATTTCGTTCTTTTTAGTGCATTCCGAAGTCGGCTGTATTTTTTTCCAAAAATTTTTTTTTTTTAACCGACTTCGAAAAGGAGGAGGTTACTCAATTCGACATGTATGTTAATTTTTTTTTTAATGTATGTTCGCCGATTACGCCGAGATGGATGGACCAATCGGAACCAAACCTTTTCCATCTTGTAGGGTATGACTTCGAGTTGGTCCCGTAAAAAAAAATTTTGCATTTCACCACCGCTTGCCCCTTTTTTATTGCAAATAAAAAGATTTTTGGGAAAAAATACAACCGACTTCGGAATGCACTAAAAAGGACGATATTATGTTAATTTATATTTCGGAGACGGCGCAAAATTAAATATTGTGTAGATGAAAGATGTTGCTGATTATGATTTGATTGGGGTATGGTGGCCTTGGTTCTAAGTGGGCGGAAAGTCAAAATACATTGACATGTGAAAATATTTAAAAGGATTAGAACTTTGGCAATTTCCAATGTAAGACAATTTTTTATTTCACGCCGTCTCCGAAATATAAATTAACATAATTTCGTCCTTTTTAGTGCATTCCGAAGTCGGGTGTATTTTTTTCAAAAAATTTTTTAGAAAAAGTGTACATGTTTCTGCTAAGACGTTCATAGCAGGATGTTAGTTACCAACCGCTACTGCCTACCTCAACACCGCTAGCAGTTTCATCGAACGTAAACATTTAAACATATTGAAATTTCCGTTGTGGTGTCGAATTTTCGAACACCCTGTACCGTGTTCACGGAGAGCGAGCGGTTGTGCGTGTGTGTGTGTTGCGATGTTCAAATGTTTGATGCGTGCGTGGGCGGAGTATGTGTGGCGTGCTGGCGACAATGGAGAGTGGGCATTCTGACGCGAACGTACACGGACGCACATAACTGTTTGTAATCTTTTTTCATATTATTATTAATAAATACAATATACTTTTTGTTTCCACACCGCGATAGTAAAAAAAAATATGAATAACAAAATACATGTGCATCTAAAAAAATATAGAAATAGCGTCGTTAAAGCATGCAGTGTACGTAAAAGACCTAGTACGTTGCAAATGTCTATTAATGATATGTAAAGTATACAACGATAGATAAACTTTATATAAATATAAACGTTAATAATGATTTTTATGTAGATGGTTTAATCCTTTGTAAGCATCAATAAATAAGAAACGATGCACATGTCATTGATGCACCTGGTCCTTATAGATAGCAAAGTTTGGTCTTTTTAGTGTTAAAAGTTGTCAAAAAGAACACAGTTTTCTTTCCCTTATTATTTTCGTCCAATGTTGTTTCATTTTCACAACGTTTGGACTCCTTATTAAGCTGTACCGTATAAACGATTTTGAATATAATAGAATTTTGAAATTCTTAGTACCATAGCATTATGAGTTTGAAATCGAAATTTGTAATTCAATTTTAAGATCATAATGAAGTAAACGTGACATTTTGCGAATAAACTTTCTTTGGAGAAAGATTTGAAAAATTCAATGTGAAAGTTGCTTGTATAATATAGCAAACTTAATATATTCACAGATAAAATTTGTAGATAGATTAATTAAGTTTGCATAAACGATGATTATACCGAAGAATTATATTCAACGAAGATTATTGCCGGTGTTAGTTTTAGTAGTTGCAACAGTATTTCTTAATAGTAGTACAATTATTATAAATTTAATATAAATTAATAGTAAAGCTTCAAGTACTTTAATATGCCTTTGTATTGTCCTGTTTGTTGAATACAAAGGGAATTGAATCCACTTGTTCACACAGTTCGATAATTCCATTTATCGTGTTTGAATACTAACACAAACTTTTGATATTTATACAATTTTTTAGTATTCGTTAAACTGCACAAGCTTCCCTTTTTCTGTTTTATTGCTTTCAATTGCATTTCACTTCGTCACTGATTGCAATTAATGAACGATTATTTCCTCGTACCCTTTTTCCTTGACGTTGATTTTTAAATTTGCGATCTGATAAAGAAGTTAATAATTTATAAATCAGGCTTCGGAATTAACTGCTCTTTTCGGCCGTTTTGCAGATGTCACGCCTCCTTTCCCCCGCCGTGCGTCTTGGACCCCGCGGCGGCCCAAGTGCTTGGATCACCTCAGGCGCGTGCCATATGAATCGCGCGTGGCGCATTAGGGAGACACCCGTAATAATAGATTTCATATTGTTTTCTATCTTTACAACCACCTGAGCACATCTTAGTGTACGGGAAAACCTAGTTTTTTCATATTTCATTAAAATTTTGAGAGCAAAATTTGAAAGCAGATTCCAAATCTATTTTTTGACGCGATTTATCACAAAATGACGCGACGAAAAATTAACCGATACAGTGGAATATGCCTAGGGTGGATGCCACTGATAAAAAAACAACGCATCGAAAATAGTGTCCCGTAGATGATATGAAAATCTATTCATATGACAGGCGCCTGAGGTGATCCAAGCACTTGGGCCGCCGCGGGGTCCAAGACGTGCGGCGGAGGAAAGGGGGCGTGACATCTGAAAATCGGCCGAAAAGAGCAGTTAATTCCGAAGCCTAATTATAAATAATTATAGTATAAGGTATCACATTCTCTTTGCGATAAGTGTCTTCTGAGAATAATGATACAATCGCAAAGAAAATGAATATTGCGGAAATACTGTCTTGAAAAATATATCCTTAAATTCGGTCGAGCACGCTTGTACGTAATTTTAACTACAATTTTAATAAAGTGTTAATTTTGTAATTAATTAAATATTCACTCTTCAAGGGAACCTCCCTTGAAACCATTTCAAGTCTCAATTTGTAAGTTCTTTAATTTTTCTACAGCTTAATTTTGTTCATTTTTTTCATTCTTATTAGTAATTGTTAATTTATTTTATATTTATCTACATTTTCTATTTCTTTTTATTAATAATAACGTTCAATTCAAATTTTGTTCATAGGACTATTTTTCTTATTTTTTAATTTATATTGTGACGTACGGGTTATGGGGCAGCCTAAGGGTTGCCCTGCGCGGAGGCGATCAGGGAAAATCGCACTCTGCGCGCACCGTGCACAAATTCACGGACGATTCGATTCTATGGGCGCCAGTGCCGTAGCACTCGTCCGGAACCCTCGCCCTTCCGGCTGCTCAGTAGGGGAGCGGAAATCAGGGGAGGTTAATTGAAAGTGACCCACGAGTGTTTCGGTAAATTAACGGTAACTTTAATAAAGGCCAAAGTGGCCGTGCCAAACAACCAAAAAAAACGGGAATTCCGCGGTACACTTTTGCGCAAAGGAAAAGGTACGCGGCCGCCAAGTGCGGCAAGAGGAACCGCGGCGCGGAAATTCCCAATACAAAGAAAAATCTCGACTGTAGAAACTAAAGCTAGGGGCCGGATACAAAATGTCGATGGTCCTAGAGTTTCAAATACAGGAGAAAACGAAAGATTAGTCGGGATCGCGGTCGCGGATATGGGGGGACCCGTTCGCGATTCTGAGACGGAGGCGCCGGGGCCTCGACGAAACCGACTATTACTTCCGGCACGCGAGATCGCGGAACGAAGATGCGCTTCGTTCAAACGCGCGGTACGAGCGTCAATGGCTACGGCACCGAGGTCAAGCCGCCGGGGCTCGACCGTCGGACGGTACCGGACAACGAATCGGTCGGGAGCGGAATAAAGGGGACGGGCCTCAAGTCCTCGTCTCCTTGGGTCGGTCCTGTCGCCTAGGTCGCGGAACACGATACGATACGGAATACTCCGGTATTCCCGCGTTCACACCGATCCTCTCACACTCACACACGCAATAAAAATCAACCCAAAAGGCGTGAGTCCTACCTGGACATGGAATGCGGCGACGTATCCACAACAAAGTGGTGCGGGTGGCCCTTCCACAAATCGGGCGCCACACAAACACACACACAATGACAAACAAAAGAAAGGGACTCAACACACGCAACGAAAATACTAAATTCAAATTCAAACGACCGCTCTCGACACCGGCTCGCGCGCTTCTCTCGCAATTCGCCGCCGGTACGCGGTTCCCCCCCCCCCCCCCCCGGGAAGTTCGGCGACCATGATGGGCCGCTCGATGTAAGTTCGGTTGGCCGGGTCCTGGGAGCCCTCTGGCGGAGCTCCGGGCGAGATGGCGGTGGTCGGCTGCTCCCAGGCCCGGCGTCCTCGGTGTCCGGCTGCCGGTCGCTCCCAAGGCGGCTGCTGGGTGGAGGCATGGCGACCGGCCAGCCGGTCGGCCAGCGAAGGTGGGGGACCCATCTGGCCCCTCTCTCTCCTGGATGGAGGTCCCCACGACCGGCGGCGGCGATGCTCCGCCGTGGCGGAGCGCGAGACGGTCGGCCGCAACAAAAAAAAAAAGGACACACACGCACACGCACTCACACACAATAATATCCGCGTCCCGGAGGCGAGGACTCGCCGGAGCGGAAGGAGCGGGGCGCGCCAACGCTTCGTAACGAGGCCAAAATTTGCCTCGTTACAATATCAATTTTTTTAGATTATCTAGTTTTTAATGACATATAGTTAAATTGAAAGTACTAATGTCTCCCAAACAAAAAGATAGCACATGTGTGCTATCTTTAATTTCTCACTTTCTGATTATGACAGCTTGAAAGTTTTGAATGGCATATAATCATTACGTCATCTAAATATGAAAATGTAACTTACCTTCGTCTGATCTCAGCAAGTTCTGTATAAAATAACATAAACAAATAGATGAGTGGACACAAAATGATAGCACATTAAAAATATATGAGTCTACTTTATTGTAAATATGAATAAACATAATTTTACATGTTTCTAGTAATGTGTAACTCCGCCCTTATTTTCTATCACTTCAAGCATTCTTGTAGGTAGGGATTTGTACAGTTTTTTAATTTGAAATTGTGGTAAATTATTCCATTCTTTTTGAATACACCTTTTTAAGTCATTAATATTTTCGAATTGTCTTCCTTCAGCGTAGACCGCACGCGATAACAGTCCCCAACAATTTTCAATTATATTTAAATCTGGGGAGCAGGCTGGCCACTTTAAAACACATATATTTTCTTTCGCAAAGTATTCCTGAACAGCTTTCGCTGTGTGAACAGCAGCATTATCCTGTTGAAATATAAAAGATTTTCCAGCAATGTGGTCAGCGTACGTATTAATATTATTCTTAATAAGTTCAACATAATTTAAACTGTTCATTCTGCCATGAACAAAATGAATGTCAGGTTTTTTTTTGTAGCCAATCCCTGCCCATATCATAATGCCTCCACCGCCAGCTTGTCGTCTAAATGTTATTACTTCCTTTTTCCGTATATCATGGTAGTAATACAAGTGTCCATCGGGTCCATCCAAATTAAATCTTTTTTCATCGGTAAAGATGATTTTCTTCCAAGATTTCTTCCAATGTATATGTTCCTTTGCAAACAGGAGACGTTGCTGTAGGTGTCTGGGCTGTAAGCATGGTTTTCTTTTAATTCTTCGCCTGATGATGTTATTAGACATTCGGAGCACACGACGAACGTTCTCGATATTTGTTTCAACACCAACTTTGCGAGCAATTTCCTTTGCTGTAGCACAAGAATTGCTCGCAGAACGCAAAATTGCTCGCTTGTCACGGTCAGATAATACAGATGGTCTACCACTGCTCTTCTTTTTACCGTACCCATTAACGTCTTTCAAAAAATTATATATAACTTTTCGGCTCCTCTTAATTTCTTTTGCAATTTGCGTAATGGTGAACTTTTGCTTATTTAAAGTAATAATACTTGCGATTTCACTTTCAGTTAATTTTTTTCCACGACCCATTGTGTAAATTTGTAGATTTAGTAATTTGGCACACGTTAATTGCTCGAGAACTGAAGGAATACTGAAGGTAATGTCAATGGAGTTTGAGAGTGCTATCATTTTGTGTCCCTTCATTTGTATGTTTATAGTTTTTCACGCAGAAGTTACTGAAGTCAGACGAAGGTAAGTTACATTTTCATATTCGGACGACGTAAAGTTTACATTCCATTCAAAACTTTCAAGCTATCATAATCAGAAAGTGAGAAATTAAAGATAGCACACATGTGCTATCTTTTTGTTTGGGAGTGTATGTATGTATGTATGTATTCTTTATTGATCCCTTTCGGGTTACAAGGTTTCCGGTTTTCTACATGTTGCTCAATTATTTCAAACTTACTGACTAACATTGCTTAAATTTCAACTACCATATTCTTACTCGAATCTAACCTATCTCTAACTTATCTCCACTGTTTGTTCTCACAGCCGATTTGCCCCTACCCCGTCTTCTCCTCCTCCTTCTCCTTCCCTTTCGCCATCCGATCGCTTTCCGCCTTCTTCTCTTCTCCTCTTCCTCTTTCTAACCCTATCATCCAATCCTCTCCCTTCCTTTCTTCCCCTAGTATCTCTCTCACGTTTTCTTGCAACAGGAGGATTCCTGTTTCCTCACCCCCTCCGCTGCATACCTCCCATATATGCTCCCAAGTTTCGGTGTTATTGCCACAGATTCTGCATAGCCTGTGATCCTCTCTTTCCCAGTACCTTGCCTCTCTCACTTCATTCCCCATCCTAAATCTCAGTACTCTCTTCCATCTGTTCTCTGACCATCCTTTCCTCAAGTATTCTGGTATCCCTATTCCTCTTACCGCTTTGTACCATCTATTGTACTTGGATTCCCTTATCTTCTCCCATCTTTCTTCTTCTTGCTTTTGTTTCTCCCATTTCTCCAGCTCTTCGAGTTCCATCTCCCCTATTTTCCTTTTATCTTCCAGCATATCCATTCCTATCCCTCTTTCACCGAAGAACCTACTCCTTTCCGCTTCCCAGATTGACAGCTGTTCTTCCTTTTTCTCTCTTTCTACAATTTCCATCCAGCATTTCTTTGCCAATTCGCCTCCCCTCCCTTCCCACATTTTCTTTTCAAACCCCCACGCTCTCTTCCCTGCCCCCGACCTTAGATTTTCTTTCTGCAATTCTTCTCTTAGCAGATATCCTGGTGTACACCAATCTGCTTCCATTGTCCACCTCAGGAACCTCTCTTGCATTGCTTCTATCTCCCTCCATTCCCTCCATCCCCATATTTCGGCCGCGTAGGCTAGCACTGTCCATACAAGCTTCTCCCATAACCACACCCTCTTCTCCCAATCCTTCCCAAACCTCCTTTTCCCTACACCCCACACTTGCCTCATTACCGCTCCCGCTTTCCTCACTCTCTCCCTTATGTGCGCCTGCATGCCTCCGTTTCTCATTAGGGTGAAACCGAGGTACTTAAACTGTTTCACTTCCTCTATCTTCTTCCCTCTCCACCTCCAATCAATTTTCTTCCACCTACCTCCCCCCCCCTCCTGAACCTCATCACCTTGGACTTCTCTGCGTTTAGCTCTAGTTTTTTCCTTCCTATGTACCCTTCCAATCTGCTTATCATCACCTCCATATCTTCTTCTTCTTCCGCCAAAAGTACCACGTCGTCCGCGTAGGCCAACGTATATACCCTCGAATCCGCTAACCCCAGCCCCCCCTTTTTGCCTTTCCTAATCTGCTCCTCCATATCTGCTGTCAACAAGTTGTACAGATATGGGCTCATCGGACACCCTTGTCTTACTCCCCGAGCCGTCCAAAACGCCTCCGTTACCTCTCCCCCCACTCTTACCCTGCTCTTTGTTTCCCTCGATTCTCCTCATTATCCCTTCCCTTACTCCCCTCTTCCTCATTGCCTCTATCAATACCCCTCTATCGACTGAATCGAACGCCGCCTTTAAGTCAATAAAAAAGGCTACTACCTTCCCTTTCCTTTTTTTTAATTGCCTGTTTATTAGGTAGTTTATGACGTATACGTTGTCCATCGTTCCCATTCCTTTCCTAAAGCCTACTTGATTCGGTGGTATCATTTCCTTCTGATCCATTTCCTCTTTTAGCCTTTCCGCTAATACCGAAGCGTAGATCTTATACAACGTCGGCGTTAGCGTAACCCCCCTGTATTCTCCGACTTTTTTCCCTTCTCCCTTCTTCACAATCGGAGCAATTATACCCTCCTTCCAGCCCTCAGGCCATCCCTCCCCTCTCCAAACTCTGTTGCAGTAGTTCCATGCCCATTCTTCCGCTTCGTCCCCTCCATATTTCCATACTTCATTCGGTACCCCATCCCCTCCCGCCGCCTTCCCGTCCTTCAATTTCCCGACTGCTCTCTTGAATTCTATCCTACTTATCTCTTCTTCGTTGTCGTCCTCCGTCCCCCTCACTCCACCCCTGATCACTTTACTTTCCACCCCACCCAGTAAGCTCATAAAATGCTGTTTCCATTCTTCTTCTGCAATCCCTTCATTAATCCTTTTCTGCCTCCTCCTTTCTCTATTCACCACCTCCCATACTTGACTTTCCGTTCTTGCCTCTTCTACCTCCTTCGTAAATCTCTCGTTTTCTTCTCTCTTCTTTTTCTCGCACAGTTCCTTGAACTCTCTCTTCTCTTCTCTATAATCTTGCTTTCCCCTTTTCCCCTTTCTCCACTCTCTGAGTGTCATTCTTACTTCCTTCTTCTTTTCACGACATTCTTCGTCCCACCACCCCCTTTTTTCGTTGTTTCCCTCCTACCTGTTTGTTTTGTTCTATTCCTTTCCTAATCTCACTCAACGCTGTTGTCAATTCGTCACCTAGGTTCTGCCTTCCTACCTCATTCCATCTTATACTTCTTCTTATCCTCTCCCTCCCTTCTTGCGACCAGTCTCCTCTTCCTATCGATTTCTTATTGCTTGCTTCTCTCTTTTTTCCCCTCTTTGCCTTTCCTAATTGTACTATTATAGGGTGATGGTCGGAGTCCACTCTATCTCCAATTTCTAACCTTATTATTCTGTCCTTTACCCCTTCATCTCCTATCACGTAATCTATCACCGTTTCTCCTTTCGCTCCTGTGTAAGTATATTCTCCTTCCTCATCCCTTGCCACATTCCCATTCATTATTATCCATCCATTTTCCTGTAGTCTTCTTAACAGCAATCTGCCCTCCGCATTTATCTTTTTGTCCTTTGACCTCCTCCCACCCTCTTCACTTCCCTCTTCCTCCGCGCTTCCTCCATCTTCCCCCGTTCTCGCATTGAAATCCCCAGCAATTATTGTCTTCCTTCCCTCTTCTATTCCCTCCAACCATTCTTTCATATCTTCTAACTTTTCTTCTAAATCCCCGTTCACATACGTACCTACTACCCTCCACTTCTCAACTCCTGTTTCAAATTCCGCTGCCATTAGACCTTCTTTACCTTCCTTCTCCCATATCCTTCCTCCCCCATCCATCATTTCCTTCCTCACCCCTACCAGCATCCCTCCCATTGCCCTCCCCTTCTTGCTTCTCCTCTTAGCCAGTTGTATCTTCCACGTGTACCCCTTCGGAAGTTTCCTTTCCAATCTTCTCCATCCTTTCTCCTCCGTCCACGTTTCTAGCAGTACTATCACATCCCACCCTTGAATTGTTCTCCAGAAGTCTTCGTCTTTGTTCCCTAAACCCGCTACGTTCCATATACCTACCTCCCACCCTCTCTCCCTTCTTCTTAGTTGATCCACTGATTCCTGTCCTTCTTCTCCCTCCGTCTGCTTCCTCCTCCTCCGACTCCTTGCTTCCTTTACCCCTTTTTTTCCTAGCATTTTACCGTGTTCATCCGTATCTTTACCCTCCACCTCCTCCCTTTCGCTCTTTTTCCTTTTCCCCCCTTTTTCTTCCATACCTCCTCCCGCTATCCCGTTGCTTAGCCTCTCTCCTCTCCACTCCCTTGGCCGCCTTCCCCCGAGCCCTTCCCTATCTCTACATCTTCCCCCTACTCCCTTCCCCTCCAATCCTTAAGACAGTCCTTCTCCTCATCCCATCTCCACCATTTGCCATCTATTCTAATTTTTGTCTGCTCGACCCATGTGGTCCTTCCTTTCTTGCCTTCCCTGTTTGCTATCTCCCTTAACTTCCATTGTATCCTTCTTTCCTCCCATGTAAGGTCGTTTTCTATTCGTTCTTTTCTTCCCCTAAGCAGACTTTTCTTTTCCATTACTTGCCTTTTCTGCTCTAGGTTTTTCAGTTTCACCTGTATCATCTTCGTTTCTTTGTCATCCCCCGAGTTCCTATCGCCCGTACTCCTTCTACCTCCACTCTTACTCCAATCGCGTTTAAAACTCCCTCCACCTCCTCCCTCAGCTTCTCTTTTCCCGCTCTCACTCCTTTTATTATAATATTCGTCCTCCTCCCCTCTCTCTCTTTTATCTCCAATTTCCTTTCAACCTCTTTCAATCTTTCAGCCATTCTTTGCCGCATAGGTTCTTCCTCCTTTCCGACCCCCTTTCCTAATTCTATCCTTTTAATTCTTTCTTCTAGTGCTTTCCACTTTTCCTCTTCCCCCGCTCTTTTCCCCGTATCCTCTATCTTTTTATCCAATAATTCTATCTTCGACTCCATTTCCCTTTTCTCTTCTGCCCATTTTTCTTCTTTCTTCCTCAAATCCTCTCTCAGTCTTTCCATCTCCCCCCTCAATTCTGCCATTATCTCCTTTCCTACACCCTTTAACTCCTTTCTCATCTCCTCCCCTACTTCTCTCATTATCTCTTTTAGTTCTTTTCCTTCTGCCTCTCCCGTCTCCTTCTCTATTGGCGACCGGGTTTTTTTTCTGCTTCTTTTGAACATCCATTGTTCCTCCTTGCTGTTGAGATCTTCTCCTTCTGATACCGTTTCGTCCCCCCACTCCTCCCTTTTCCTTTTCCAAAACTCTTCCAATTTTCCTACACTCGCACTCCTTTCTCTCATTAACTTTTCCACGTTGGTCGGCCTCCCCCTTTTCCCTCCCCCTTCTCTCACTTCTCCTTCCATCGTCTCCTTCCTTATCTCCTCCGTCATTTTCCTTTTCTCTCTTCCCCCTGGTTTAGCTTCTTGTCTCCTTTCTTATCGATCACTCGCTCTTTCTATCTCCCTCGTTTTCCAACAGGTGTCTCTGTCTCTCTTGCACTAGCCGCGCTTCTGTCTTGCTGTCCTCTTGCCTAACCTCACTTTCACTTCTTACTCTTTCCTTTTCCCCGTCTCCCTTTTTCCACCGACCCCACTCCTTCTTCCCGTCGCCCTTTGTCCCTTTCTCTTCTACCCACCTCCTTCTTCTTACCCCTTCTCACTCTGTCTCGTCCCTTTTTCACTCTCTTACGTCGCTCTTTCCACTAGCAGTCTACTCTCAATCGCTCCGAAACCGGAAGTCGAAAGTACTAATGTATTAGCATGAATTAATGCTTGAATTTCTTCATTAATATTTTTGAGCAATATTCTTTTCCTACTTTATTAAAAACAAATATTTCTAATTGTTGCTTCATCAAACTGCACATATTTATTTGCATGCTCATCTTGATCTTCGAAACTGTGAATTTCAGAAATGTTGATCAATTAATATTCTACTTAACTCAGCAACAATAATCATTCCTTTTCTCGTGGCACCAATATTCCCCATACGCTCTACAGAATCCTTAATCGAAGCGTTCTAGTTTTAACGTTCTTTGAACTTCTTACATGAATACTGTAGATCAATCTTATCAACAAAAACGTTGTTAATGAACCTACTTAAAAAAAAAAAGGAAGAAGCAACCTTGTAGTCTATACAGGGTGTCCCAGAACTAGTGTAACTCCCGGAAATGGGGGGTAGCTGGGGTGCATCTGAACAACTTTTTCCTTTACCAAAATGTTGTTTGAAGCTTCGTTATCGAGTTATTAACGAAAAACACCGGCCAATGAGAGCGCGCGTAGAGCGCGGGCTCAGCCACGAGAACGTTAGTGGCTCTCAATCGCGCGCGGACGTGGCCGTGAACGAATGCCTCTTTGCATCGGAGATATCGAGAGAATCACACGGCAAATGTTACATTGTATTAAATTAAAAATAATGTAGAATTATTTATGAGTAACAAATTAATCAATATGTCGTTTAATAACTATTTTTGACGCTTTTTAACGTTATCCGAAGGGAACAAAGTGTTGTAGTAGTTATGTAAATAAATTTTTTTTTAATACCACATCAACAGTTGGATAATTTATGTTTAAAGAAAAATGATTTTGAAAGCTAATGTTAGAAAAAGCTGGATTAACTTACCCATTTGTCCTCGAATGAACCTGTCACGGCTGAAGTGGGTCGTTGAAACTGGGTCACTGTGCCGATCCTGATCCTTTTTCGAAACCCTCAACAGCTGATGTTACGGCCGGGTCGGCGAACTCACTGCACTGCACGGTCACATTTATTGTGCGGTTACTTTTATTGCGCGGTCACTGAGAAATGTGGGGATATTTAAACACAATTTATTATTCCTTCGTGTAACCAAGTCGGTCACTCAGTGACGAATGAATACAGTACTGCGTAAGGAAAATTTGATCTCACGCCCGAATCAATGAATTGAATTTTCATACTGTGGTGCAGGGTACCACAAAGTAGTACTGTAAGCAAGGGAAAGTTCGGCTAATTTACGACGAATTTAGTGACGACAGCAGCACGTGTGCACGAGACAAACGGACTGAGGACTTTACAGGCAGAGATGTCCGAATGGCACTGCAGTTCACCCTCCCCCACCAGCACAAGCAGGCCCACGGTTCAAGGGTTGTTAGAAATGAATGGAGGACGAACGAAATTTCTCCGGAAAAAGGCTACACCGTAGCTAAACAAGGCTAGTCTTTTTCCGGAGAAATTTCGTTCGTCCTCCATTCATTTCTAACAATCCTTGAACCGCGGGCCTGCTTGTGCGGGTGGGGGAGGGTGAACTGCAGTGCCATTCGGACATCTCTGCGTGTAAAGTCCTCAGTCCGTTTGTCTCGTGCACACGTGCTTCCGTCGTCACTAAATTCGTCGCAAAATAGCCGAACCTTCCCTTGCTTACGGTACTACTTTATGGCACCCTGGACTACAGAATGAAAATTCAATTCACTGATTTCGACGTGAGATCAAATTTTCCTTACGCAGTACTCCATTCATTCGCCACTGAGTGACCGATTTGGTTACACGTAGGAAGAATAAATCGTGTTTAAATATTCCCACATTTCCCAGTGACAAGTGACCGCGCAATAAAAGTGACCGTACAATACAAGTGACCGTGCAGTGCAGTGAGTTCGCTGACCCGACCATGACATCAGCTGTTGAAGGTTTCGAAAAAGGGCCAGAATCGGCACAGTGACCCAGTTTCAACGACCCACTTCAACCGTGACAGGTTCATTCGAGGACAAATGGGTAAGTTAGTCCAGCTTTTTCTAACATTAGCTTTCGAAATCGTTTTTCTTTAAACATAAATTATCCAACTGTTGATGTGGTATTAAAAAAAAATTATTTTCATAACTACTACAACACTTTGTCCCTTTCGGATAACGTTAAAAAGTGTCAAACATAGTTATTAAACGATATATTCATTAATTTGTTACTCATAAATAATTCTACATTATTTTTAATTTAATACAATGTAACATTTGCCGTGTGATTCTCTCGATATCTCCGATGCAAAGAGGCATTCGTTCACGGCCACGTCCGCGCGCGATTGAGAGCCACTAACGTTCTCGTGGCTGAGCCCGCGCTCTACGCGCGCTCTCATTGGCCGGTATTTTTCGTTAATAACTCGATAACGAAGTTTCAAACAACATTTTGGTAAAGGAAAAAGTTGTTCAGATGCACCCCAGCTACCCCCCATTTCCGGGAGTTACACTAGTTCTGGGACACCCTGTATATTCTTTCCATTCATACCTTTAGGTGATGTTTTTAAAAAACGTTCTGTAATCAGAGTAATAAAGTTTGTCTTCTTTCAGTAATGTTTAGTTGTGTGTTTCTTTTACTGCCCTCTTACAGTGATATCAACTTCTTTCGATCAAGCTCGCCGAAGGGGACACGATTGGATTTCCCACGAATGTTTAAATGTATTCGGCAAACATAATCCAGTAGGTGACGTTCCATACAGTGAATAGGAAAGGGAAGAAGACCTGTGAAACTCGATCGATGTTCAGGGGCACGCATACGCGACCTTTGGGCAGGAGTAGAGCCTGATGGTGGTCCAGTTGACGATTTCTGCGATCGGTCGTATAACAACATTGCATTCTCCTGCGTGAGAACGATCACAACTTGAACCGCTGCTGACAAGGAGAGCGCACGACCTTCGGGACACCGATTTTGTTCAAACTTCTCACAATGATAGATTTCTTCATTACCTCTCCAAATATATCCAATTACACTGTCCAACAGCCAATTGACGTTTCGATTTCTGTTAAGCGATTATTGTATTGTTTCTTGTGCTGATTACGAATCTGCAACCCGTTTGTCTCCAGCACGTACGGTTTTTGAGCAATTTGATTTTGAAAAAAAACTACATTTTTCAAATTCAAACCAATTTTGTGGAGTAACTATAAAAGATACAACGATTCTGTTTATGTAGGAAGATTCTATGGACTTTGCTGAATACAACCGTATCTGCTTTTTATGCATTCGGAATATTTAAATATGTTTAAACAATGATTGAACGCGGAGAGACACCGATTTCGCACCAATTTTTACGTATATTTTTCAATTTATCTCAAAAAGTAAGGGTCTAGTGAAAAATCGAACTATATCACGCGACAGAGCAGACTTTCACCTTTATGAAACACCTAAACAAAGTTGCAACGTCGATTTTTTTACGATGCCAGAAAGCAAAATAGCAACGCGGGAGACGGTTCGAAGGCAGTGATGCTCCGCGTACCGTCTATGTTAGCTCGACACCGAACGACCGCACTGACGCAGAGCACCACTGCCTTCGAACCGTCTCCCGCGTTGCTATTTTGCTTTCTGGCATCGTAAAAAAATCGACGTTGCAACTTTGTTTAGGTGTTTCATAAAGGTGAAAGTCTGCTCTGTCGCGTGATATAGTTCGATTTTTCACTAGACCCTTACTTTTTGAGATAAATTGAAAAATATACGTAAAAATTGGTGCGAAATCGGTGTCTCTCCGCGTTCAACCATTGTTTAAACATATTTAAATATTCCGAATGCATAAAAGCAGATACCGTTGTATTCGGCAAAGTCCATAGAATCTTCCTATATAAACAGAATCGTTGTATCTTTTATAGTTACTTCACAAAATTGGTTTGAATTTGAAAAATGTAGTTTTTTTTTCAAAATCAAATTGCTCAAAAACTGTACGTGCTGGAGACAAACGGGTTGCAGATTCGTAATCAGCACAAGAAACAATACAATAATCGCTTAACAGAAATCGAAACGTCGAAAAAAAAGTTAAAATTTGTTGGACAGTGTTATAGGCGTACACACTCAATATTTTTTGAAATATTCACGACTGAAGTTTCAGTAGTGTCTTAACCCTTTGCACTCCGAACTATTCTGGACGTTAGCTACTAGTTACTCAGCGTCACTTTGTGGTAGAAACGTGCATTTACGAACCCTCATATTATTTAGTATAGTTTCGGAATCAAGTAATGTATTATATTGATATTGGACGTACATGAATTGGTTAACATCGAAAGAAAAATATGCGTTTCTCAAAAAGTTGTGCTGGAATAAGTTAATTCCCTGTAATTACTAATAAACTTTCATGTCTCCTGAGAGGGGACATCCGAGTGATATGTTAGAGTTACGATGTCCCCTGATAGGGGACAGCGGAGTGCAAAGGGTTAAACTACAGTTAAATTGAACAAGAGAATCATATTGGCAATCAGGAATCCCAAGTTCGATTCCGTCTATACTACTTTATTATTCTTTTCATTCTTTTTTTTATTTGTTACGAATACTTACATTGTATACATAAAAACACATAACAAATTTAATAATTTCTGTTATAAATATTGTGACGAGGCAACTTTTGCCTCGTCACGAGAGCTGGCTCCGCTCCCTCCACTCCGGCGGGTCCTCGTCTCCGGGACGCGGGCCATTTGTATTTTTATTCGCGGAATATGTGTGTGTGCGCAAGTGTGAGTGCGTGTATGTGTGTTTCTTTTTGTTGCGACCGAATGCCGCGCGCTCCGGTGTAGCGGAGCGTAGCCGCCGCCAGTCGTGGGGACCCCCACCCAGAAGAGGGAGGTGCCGGATGGGTCCACCATCGCCGCTGGCCGAAAACGTCGGGCCTGGGAGCAGCGAGACCACCTCCGAAGCCACCCTTCAGTATCGCCAGAGGGCTCTCAGGACCCGGCCAACATATTTGGAAGTCGAGCGGCCCATCTCGATATCCGAAATCCCGGTATTGGGGGGGGGGGGGGGGGGAGACCGCGTACCGGTGGCGAAATTGAAGATCGAGAGAGAAGCGCGCGAGCTATTGTAGAGAGCAGCCGCATTTAAGTTGAAGATAGTTTAATTTAAATCTAAAGGTCAGACTAGCGTATTTTGGTTTTGTGTCGGTCCCCCTTTAATTTCTTTTTCTTTCTGTATTATTTTCTTTCTTTGGTTACCTTATATTTTTTTTATTTTGTATTTTCGTTGTGCGTGCGATTTTAATTTATGTGTTTCTCATGGATCGAGCCACCCGCACCGCAGTTATTATTTGGATACGTCGCCGCATTCAATGTCCAGGTAGGACTCACGCGTTTTGTTTGACTTTTTTGTAGCGTGTGTGAGTGTGAGCGGATTGGTGTGCACGCGGGAATACCGGGGTATTCCGTACCGTACCGATTTCTGCGACCCAGGCGACAGGACCGACCCGAGGAGACGAGGAGTCTCGAGGCCCGTCCCCTTGACCACGCTCCCGACCGACTCGTTGTTCGGTATCGTCCGATTCTTGAATTCCGGCGGCTCGAAATCGGATTCGTAACCGTCGACGCCCATACCGCGCGTTCGAACGAAGGGCACCTTCGTTCCGCGAACTCGCGCGCCGGAAGTTGTAGTCCATTTTGTCGAGATCCCGCCACGCCGCCCCCGATAGAAAATGCAAACGGGTCCCCCCGAACCCGCGTCCGCGAACCCGACTAATTTTTCTTTTTCTACTGTATTTGAGACTCTAGGACCACCGACGCTTTGTATCCGGCCGATAGTTTTAGTTTCTATGATAGTCGTCTTTTTGTATTGGGAATTTCCGCGTCGCGGTTCCTCTTGCCGCACTTGGCGGCCGCGTACCTTTTCCTTTTTCGCAAAAGTGTACCACGGAATTCCCGTTTGTTGGTTGACGCGGCCACTTCGGCCTTTATTAAAGTTAAGATTTAACGAAACACTCATGGGTCACTTTCATTTGACCTCCCCTGATTTTCGCTCCCATACTGAGCAGCCGAAAGGGCGAGGTTCCCGGAGGAGTGCGAAAGCACTGGCGCCCAGGGTAAATAAATCGTTCGTGGATTTGTGCACGGTGGTGCGCGGAAAGCGGCTTTCCCTGCTTGCACTCCAGCGCAGGGTGCCCTCTGACTGCCCCCATACCCCGAACGTCGCAAATTTCAGTACGCGTTCGGGGACGGTAAATGAAGGAATTTCAATTTCACTGAAATAGTGTACTGTGTAATTGTCCCTGATGCTTGTAAACAAACATTCGTATTCTCCTTTCGTCGGTTGAAGTACGTTTACAAGCATTATTATCAAAGTGAAAATCTTAGCATGGGATTATCGTATCGTAAGGGAACATGCTGTGATGATTAAACCAGTGCAAGCCTCACAGTATGCATACCTGGCGGGCAAATCCGCGAAGACGGGGCTCCATCATCTAGTGGGGATGATAGAAGGGGCCTATTCCCACGGAGAGTCTGTCCTGAGCGTCTTCATTGACATTGAGGGGGCATTTGACAGCACTCCCTTCGAAGTTATGTGCAAAGCTGCAAGCAACTTCGACATAGAGAACTCGTTGGTCACATGGATCCGTAACATGTTACGGACCAGGACCTTACTAACTAATATCAATGGGACCACGTTAAGGGCTCGAGCTGCCATGGGTTTTCCGCAGGAAGGAGGTTCTATCCCCTCTCCTGTAGATTCTCGTGTTCGATGGGATGCTTCGTGGGCTCAAGGATGAAAGAATTATGGTGCAGGGTTATGCAGATGACGTAGTTAAAAGCAAACACCCGCACTACATTGCGAGGAGAATGCAGACTGCACTCACACTCGTGCAAGAATGGTGCCCTTCTAACAGCTTGAGGGTTAACCCCAGCAAAACGAAGATGGTACTGTTCACAAGAACCAAAGCGGAGCTTCAAGTTCAAGGCCCCGACCATTTTTAGAGTAGAGCTCGGCACTTCCCCAGAAGTCAAATACCTAGGGGTTGCCCTAGATACGAAGCTCACCTGGAAATACCACATCAAGAAGCAGGCACAGAAGGAAATAGCCACATACTGGGCCTACCGAAGAATGTTTGGTGCCACGTGAGGTCTTAAACCAAGGGTGGTCAGATGGAGCTAGATGGCCATCCTGGTACCTCAGGTAACGTATGCCTCCGTCGGATGATGGACCTCTATGAAGAGGGACAACAATCGGAGGATACTAGAAAGGGTACATCGTCTGGCATTGCTGGGTATTACAGGTGCCCTACGCACCACGCCGACCCTGGCAATGGGAACGCTCATGGACCTGGCACCACAGCATACGATGGTGGCGGCCAGGGCCAAAAAAGTGGCCCTGAGACTATACTGGTCAGGTAAATGGAATGGGGTAGAGTCGGGTCATACAAGAATCCTGAGGGTGCACGGGGACCTACAAAGGGCCCTGACCTATGGAGGAGGCCGATGTGACCGGACATACCACTTCACACGAACTCGCAGGGTGCGTCTGCCGTGCAGAGAGGCGTGATTGACAAACCCAAAAGAACTGTTATCTCCGGGGGGGGGGGGGGGGGGCTGATCTGGTATACAGATGGCTCCAAGACTAAAACCGGAACCGGAGCCGGGGTATGGGGTGAGAGGCCCAGAGCAAGGATGTCCATCGCCCTGGGCTCCCACGCATCGGTCTTCCACTCGTAGGTGTTTGCCATCTGGGCCTGTGCTAGGTACAACCTGGACAAGGGATACAGAGGCAAGCACATATACATATGCAGTGGAAGTAGAGTCGCGCTTGGATCTTTCCAAACCACGGTGGTTATATCCAGGCTGGTGCAGAACTGCACTCACACACTTACACGGTTAACAGAGAATAACAATCGTGTTAACTTAATCTAGGTTCCTGGGCATGTCAGCATACCGGGAAACGAGGGAGTGAATTAACTGGCACGGGAAGGCACCGCAAGGCCCAATCCGGACCGGGTTTGCCCCATCGGCATCACGATGGGGACAGTGAAAGGGATGGTGGAGCAATGGGTGAGAACTCAGCTCTGCTGGACTTGGAATCGGACCCAGAGTATGAGACATTCGAAAACGCTTGTAAAGGCGCCTTCGAAGCAACTAGGCGATATTCTGAGTCTCCTAGACAGAAACCGGCTTCGCCTGTTCGTGGGGATCGTCACAGGTCACTGATACACGAGGAGGAACATGATGCACATGGGTATCGAACAGGAACTCGGGTGCCCAAGATGTGGTGAGGAGGACGAAACACCCCTTCACGTAATTCTGAGGTGCAAAGGGTTGGAGGTTCAAAGGCTCTCGATCCTCGGCGCCTCGCGCCTCTGCTCTGTGCATTTGGAGGGTGTCGGTGTAGATAGGTTTCTAAGCTTTGCGAAAGAGTCCAACCTGCACAAACGCCATACAGACTAGAGTTGCCCATATGGGCTCGGGTACAATGGTCTTACAGGACTGAGTGCCCGGTAATTGCTCAGAAATGCTAATAATAATAATAATAATGCCTTTCAAATTTAACCTATGAAGGTAATTTTTGTATATTAAACTTCGCATTTGTATATTTGTTAAATGTGTCAAACATTTTTCTGTTATTTTTCTATGCTTGTTTACGTCGTATGCCGGCCGCACGCACACACACGATTTGCTTTCATGAAAATATACTTAACATTTATTTAAATTATTTCGCATTTGTTTCTGTGTAAGAAATATAAGTATTTGTAACAAATAAAAAAAAAGAACGAAAATAAAACAAAATAATTTGTAGCAAAGACGGAGCCGAACTCGGGATTCCTGATTAGCAGGTTCGCACGCTACGTTCGTTCGTGCCAATACACTTCTTCAAATTTTGTTCAATTTTACTGAATTTTAATGAACTATTAAAACTTCAATCGAGAATATTTCAAAAAATATTGAGTGTGTACGCCTATAATGGGGTATACATATTTGGAGAGGTAATGAAGAAATTTATCACTGTGCGAAATTTGAACAAAATCAGTGTCCCGAAGATCGTGCACTCTCCTTGTAAGCAGACAACGCTTTTGTGCCTCGGAGATTTCGGAGAGATAAATATGTGATCAAAGCGTACTGTTTCGATTTTTAAATCACAATTTCTATTACATTGATAAATGGACCGCAGATTGTGGTCACTTTAATTATCTGTGTTATTTTTAAAGATATGAAAGAAATTTATATACCTATCCAACAAAATTTTATAGGATTGGAAACCCCAAATCTAATAAGAAGAATCGTGGAAGTAAAAATGCCAACGGGCTGTGGCATCTGTTAGGATGGATAAAAAAATTTTTGGAGAAAAATACAACCGACTTCGGAATGCACTAAAAAGAACGAAATAATTTTAATTTATATTTCGGAGACGGCGCAAAATTAAAAATTGTGAAAATATGTAAATGGATTAAAAAATTTTGACAATTTCCAATGTAGAAAATTTTTAATTTTGCGCCGTCTCCGAAATATAAATTAAAATTATTTCGTTCTTTTTAGTGCATTCCGAAGTCGGTTGTATTTTTTTCCAAAAATTTTTTTATTTCACATTTTTTAGTGGCGATCTTTGCATTCCCTGCGAAATAATAGCCACATACCGCCCGCACGCACGCCCGCCCGCCAGCCCGCCCGCCCGCACGCGCGCCCGCCCGCCCGACCGACCGCACGCACGCCCGCACGCCCGTCCGCACGCACGCGCGCCCGCCCGCACGCACGCCCGCCCGACCGCACGCACGCCCGCCCGCACGCCGCACGCCCGCACGCGCGCCCGCCCGAAAGCCCGCACACATGCACGCCCGCACGCGGGTGGAGGTACGTATATAAAATACGTAAAACCACACAACCCGCGGTCGGGCATGCGGGCGTGCGTTCCGGGCGTGCGTTCCGTGCGTGCGTGCGAGTGTTTCTTTTTTCTTTTCACTACGATTATACTACAGAAACATATATGTACTTTTGTATCAGACATGAACATGGATACTAACGCTGCAATATACCTAACTCCTCTACTGAAATCCTTAATAATCATATTGTATTGGAATAAATAGTAATCAATTATATAAAATACGTAAAACCACACAAAATTTACGAAATTATACATAATTCTTTCAAATCTCACGTAACAGCTGGGATTTACTGTGTCTGATGTAACATATAGGAAAGTAGGATATTGCATGATTCGCATTTACCACTTGCCATGTCGCCGTCATGCTAGAAACATAATTATTGCAATAAGAGTAGTAATTAGCAATGGAGGGAACAGCAGGGGCGGGTAGAGAAGGGAGGGAAAGGGATTGAAGTGAAAGGGAAGGGGCGGGAGGGGAGGAAAGGAAGGGGCAGGGGAGTTGGGTTTGAAAGGGAAAGATAAGAAAGTGAAGTGAAGTGCAGGGATACGAAGGGAAGTGCAGGGGTGCGAAGGGAAGTGCGGGGGTGCGAAGGGAAGTGCAGGAAAGTGAAGGGAATGTTGCAAATGGGATCATCATGGAAACATCTCCGGCCGCAAAATGTAATACTAGGTTTCATCGATATCAGACCGAGTACACGCGAAATAGCACGTTTTTTGCGATAACAGCGGAAAAAATGAAGAAATCCGAACTGGTTTTTTTTACGGGACCAACTGTTGGTCATTGTAAACTATATGCAGAGCACCGCAGAACGACAATTGCACTTTGAAAGAGAAAAAAACTTGTACACTTAACTTATAAATGTAATTTATATCGAACTCAATCTAACACGTGGTGCGCTTCTAATACGTCTTGTTTGTCGGCCGCGTGAGGGCAGAACGAAGGCATACGGTGCAATTTGCGCGCTATATTTGAAATCGTGCATTGGAGGGCAATGATGTCTTTAACAGTCATACTCTACAAGATGCAAAAGGTTTCGTTCCGATTCGTCCATCCATCTTGGAGTAATCGATGACCATACACAACGCGGACGAAATCTGACGCTTTTTTGCAATAAAAAAGGGGCAAGCGGTGGTGAAATGCAAAATTTTTTTTTTACGGGACCAACTGGGAGTCATACCCTACAAGATGGAAAAGGTTTGGTTCCGATTGGTCCATCCATCTCGGCGTAATTGGCGAACATACATTAAAAAAAAAAAAAAAAAAATTAACATACATGTCGAATTGAGTAACCTCCTCCTTTTCGAAGTCGGTTAATGAGAGTATGATTGGTAGAAATGACTGTTAATCGCGACGGCTACCAGTGTTATCAAAGCTGCATCTTAAAAGTGTCTTTGCTACTAAATAGTCTATAAACCTATAGTCTATTATAAATAGTGTATATTCTCTGCGACTAATATTATAATAACAACCCATTTTACATTAAATTCAGTTGTTGATTAATGATAGCCGTAACATGTTACAACAAACATGAGCTGACCATCATCCGCTTGATCGCTTCTACAGAATATCGTATGGACATTTCTTAAATTACATTGTCGCGCGCCTTCGTTTCTTATTTTAAAATTACATCATTTTTGTTTGTAATTGTCATTACATGGCATTGTCATAGTAAAACGAGGAGTACTGAAAACAAATACAAATTTCTGATTTGACACTAGTAAAAAGTGCGTACGATTGACATTATATTATTTCTCGCCTCCACCCTCGTAGAAAAAGAAAAAACTGCAAAAATGTGTAACACTATTAACTCTTTCACACCGAAAGTAACATGCAGTAGTGTGAATGATTATAAACGCAAATACGTTTTCTGTCTTGTACGGGAAGCTTTTCTATACGACTCGTTTCATTAGATATCTATTAGGTATCAAAAACTGTTACACGACCAATTGTTACTCTTCATAATACTGACAGAAGACAACAGGACAATCTTGCAGTAGGGTAACGCGCCATTTCACTCAGCTTCTACAACACAAAAGTGGTTTAGTGAGTTTTATATTAAATTATTACTCGGGCCGGTATTAAGCCCTGATCTAAACTACTGAAGTGAGAAATGGAACAAAATCTGCTTGGGTAGATATCACTAATAAAACTTCGAATACACTATTTGACAGTATTTTTCTACCCGACTACTACGATTGATAAAAATGTAAAAGGAAATCCACTAAATACTAAATGCAGTGGCACACAAATTAATATCAAATTTATATTTTTCCATTTGTACGTGAACTTTATTTTGAGTCACAATATACATATGTATAAATACACAAATATCATTTCTTTAGTGCTTTTCTTTAACATTATCAAAAATACACCAATACAGTAGGATCTACCATTTTTATATGACTGCATATAACACATTATTTTTTATTATTTCAACCAAACATCGGTAGTATATAATTTACAGTTTAAAATTTCTTTAATTTTCTAAATCAGCTTCTGAGTTAGAGTGACTAATGAGTTTAGCGTCATAAGAAATGTTTACAATCGCTAGGAAAACTAACACCACGTATATATCACACCTATTTTAATTAATTGTAAAAAATAATTTTTTGCTCCGGGAAAAGTGTCTAGGTCAGGCATGGGCAGCTAAATGTAGCAGTAAAGGCTGCGGAATCGTTTCCGCCAGCCGAGAAACGTAGCAATAGAGCTCGAGAAGGGACACAGATTCGTCCCAAATTGGGGACGATGCTGTTACTTGTGCCCAGCATAAAATGAATCTCCTGAAACGGAGTAACTTTCATTTAAAAAATTTGTTCAAATAGCAAATAGTTTAGAAGATAATTGTATTTATAAATTAAGACAGGATATTCAAGATGCACACGCATATACGCACAGAGTCGTTTCGGACAGGGTAGGGCTCCACTGACATAAGACAATCGAAACCTCTTAACGATACGGTTAAAGACGGCCGGGGGGTCTATTGTCGGCACTTTCTTTGGGCCCTACTAGTGAGAGAATCACCATGTACTTACCAGCAACCACCCCCTACCAAGTTCGCCGAAGAAGCCGCTCTCAGATCATTTAAATTAGTGAAACTTGGTTTCGATTCTCTACATTAGATAATAAAAACTACATTTACCATAATTATTGATTTCATGAATGTATTAAAAACCACAAAACGTGATACTTGAAAGTTCATTAGGTACCAAAGTATGGAACAAATAGAATGAAAATGTTTTAATTGACTGAAACGGTCCTTTCAGTGTTAAAAAGGAAGAAACAGATTACTGTGTATAACTGATTATTATATGTGAAATAGTTAAGTAATGATGCTAATAAATGTACAAAACACTGTGGAAACGATTCCTGATACGGAATTCTGTCAAAGTCGCAAATAATTTTACTTTAAGGAGTAAAAGAGAAATGTATTTATTAAGATTCAAAAGTTTTTTGTTTATCATTGACTTATCAGAGAGCAATTAGAATACTTCCGTTTATTAACCGACTTCTTTTCCAATATAGTTTACCTACGTTTTCTGAAACTCCGTGTTTCTATCCCTTTAAGAATAAATCTGTTGCAAAACAATATACAGTATCATTGATTATTTAACGTGTTTCATTTAACCCTTTGGATAAAGTTCTTGAAACCTAAATGCTTGTTAGGAACAGATCGCAACCGACAGCGTTGGAGTTCCAACGCCTTGGGTCCGAGCAGTACTAGGAAGATTCCCGCTAACTCCTCAATTCTAATTCTAAGCTCTACACTGTGTACCCCCAGCGTCTACTACAAGATGTCTCACTCCTAATCCCTACTAGTTCTCTCGCTAGTGCTCGCTCGAATCCTATTCCATATACAGGGTGATTCTCTCGCTACAGGGCACAAAGGAAATGGCAACAATGCACCCCTTGGCCGCACAATAAAGAGGTTCGCATTATCGCGTGCCAACTGGGACCTACTTTGGCTGAAATGACTGTGTGTGTACGTGTCGTCTCGGCCAGGGTAGGTCCCCGTGGGCACGTGATAATGCGGATCTCTTTATGGTGCGGCTAAATGGTTCATTGTCATCATTTCCTGTGTGTCCTGTAGCAAAAAGAATCACCCTGTATATACTAATTTCAAGATCCTGCATCCCAGTGTCTGGGACAGACATCGTCTGCATCAGCCCCACTGGTAAGCCTGCAGGTGATCTCGGGACGAAACGCCGTTTCCTTCTTTTTACCTGCCAACTATTCTCCTTCCTCGGCACATGCCTCCTCTCTCCGTGAGATACATGAGGCAAGATCTCTTTAATGTTAGGATATCCTTGTAACCAAAGGGTATCCAACAACGCTCTTCAATACATTCTTTCAATTTATTTATAAATTTGAAGGTCTAAAGAGAAATCTAACCATAGGGCGCAACAAAGAAACATTATTATTATTCAAACGAATAAAAACCATTATTATTATTTAAACGAAAGTAAACTCATATTTTATTTTTAGTGTGTAAGCTGCATAATTTAGCATAACTATTTTTAAAGCTGAAATGGTCCGCGTTGAAAGGGCTAGTTCACCTAAATACTATAGTTAACTCAGAAGGTTTTTGTACACCAGATAATTTTTAACAATTTTCAATAAATTTTCTGCTTATGAAGTAATTTTTGTAAAATAATAAGTTTTTTTTTTAAGTTGGCAGTGTGTAATCTTAATGATATACACGAAAATTATATTGAACATGTTTCTCAAACTGTTATTACAAATATGTTAGTGACATAATATTCTAATTGTAAGTAGGTTATCTTTGAACAAAGTAATATATTACTAGCAAAGAAATTGATATCATTTGTATGTAAGCTACCGGGAAAGTCTGAAGTCATACAATGTGTACATTTTTTAGACGATTCTGGCGATGTATTGTATAAATTATAACACAACTATTACTTTGTACTTCATTGGCGTAATGTATACTACTTAAACTGCTTCAGACAAAGCATTAATATACCATATGTACTTTTTTAATTAAGAATCTAATTGACTTCTTCAGACAAAGTATTAATATATCATATGTATTTTTTTAATTAAGAATCTAATCTAAATTTGCCATTAATCTAATCCAAACAATATAACATGAATTAGCGTTCCACAAAAAAGCTACAACAAAACTATAAACTAATTTCGATTAGATTTTGATTAAATTCCCTTTCCATTTAATGACAATTTTGGCGATTAGCAATAAATTTGCTAATACTTTGTCTATTTACAAATCGGTAATGTATACATTGTATAACAAAAATATAAAATACCGTTTTTTTTTTCACAGATTGCCCGATTAATTTGGGCAATGTATTTTACATTTTGCTTGTGACATGTATTAAATACTCCCGAAATCTTATTAAGTTGACCATAGATCTTGTAACAAAATCGAGAAAAGAATGCAAAAAATATGAATCTCTTTCTGATGCATTTAGGTCACACGTGGGCATGAAAACGCTCATTGAGCACCTCCAATGTCAGGTTTGTTTAGGAGTTTTAGTCTACTCCACTTGCAGCTCTTCCGAGGTGTAACCACCTCCCTAACGGGAGGTTTTGTGGGCACATATCGCGGAAAATAACAGTATATTCTATTGAACGATAAGTTTCGTTAACAGTAGAAGAGACCGGGGTAAATTGTAACACAACTAAAATTTTATGAGCGAGAAATTTGGTGACGACGCATCATGTGCAGGCAACCTGACAATGTTGTCAATACAGGTTTCATTGAAACATTCAAGTACCAAGTATCTATTTTGTGGTTGTAATCCAGGACTTCGTTATTTGGAGCACGTAAGTAAATTTAGTTCTAGTATTTTTATTTCAATTAACCCTTATTAGGCACCATTTGAATTTTTACTTCTTTGGCATAAACGAATCACTAGACATTGGTTTATTATAATACGCATGCATGTAGAGTATCCTGTTGAGTATGCCTCCCACTTGGTCCCATAAAAAAAACATTTTGCAATTTTTCATTTTTTCCCACTTTTATTGCAAAAAAAAAGTACTATTTCACGTTTATTCCGCCTGATATCTATGAAATCTATAGTATTACATTTTGTAGCCAGAGACGTTTCCACGATGATCCCATTTGCAACGTTCCCTTCCCGCCACTTCCCTTCACTCTCCTCCCCGCCCCTTCCCATCCCTTCCCGTTATTGCTAATAAACTATTCTTATTGCAAAATTCCTATTCTTCGATGAAACTCGGCAAGGAATTTACCGATCGCGATGAAATCTTTCGCATCTTGGGGATATTCCCGCAATGATCGCATTTTCAACAAAATTTATGGATTTTATTATTGTTAGAAACGATTGTTATTGCAGAAATCCTATTCCTTGATCTTACTCTACAATGAATGCAGCGATCTCCACTAAAAGTGTGAAATAAAATAGTTTTCGAAAAAAAGAGAAAAATACAACCGAGTTCAAAATGTACCAAAAGGAATGAAATAACTTTTATTTAATTCGCAGTGGGACACAAAATTATTCGCTCACCATAATTGACAGAATATAAATGCATATAACTACTAAATAAACTGATTTAAGCAACAAACTTTTACACTTATTTATGTATATGTTGTCTATTGTAGTTTATTGTGTAATTGCAAGAAATAGCATAAATAAAACGATCCACGAAATAATAACGTAAATATGTTTATTGGAGTCTCACTTGAGCTGACGTTAAGGTTGGACGTGTTTACTATCGCCCCGGGCGCGGATGTCCACCGCAACCCGGCGCGTCCCCAGGTGGCGGATGGGGGAACGGCCAACAGATATGTTGGTTAGCTGCGAAATAAGCATCCTTCGGGGTGACGAATAAGCAGTCGCGGACCAAATGGACTAGGGGAAGGAACCCTGATTTCAAACCAAGTATGGATTCAGTTTCGCCAGAAGTGAAGGCTACGGTGCAGGGGCTCGGAACCCCAGTACCGGCGTCCGTTGTGGGTGCGAAAGCAGGCCCCCGGACGTCGTTATCCTACGACTGCAGTGCTACGCAGGTGGACCACTTGGCCTGCGTAGCATCGCATGCTACAAGCGAAGACGCGACGGTTGGGACTCCCACCGTCCGTTTGGAGCGCATCGCCGTTCCGAGGCCACGGCCTCGGTCGCGCGATGCGAGTGGAGACCGGGATCGGTCTCCGGTCCGGCGAGCAGATGGCGCGGAGAGGGTAGGGGCTTCCTCCCTCTCCCGTCTTGCCGCCGAACATGGAGAGGCGAAGGAGGGGACATCGGGGGAGGGCCGCACAATGCGCAGCGGTAAGCGTTGCGCACCTCCCACCGATGGCGAGGACAGTGATGCGGACTCGGACGCCTCGTTCGAGTCCGTGAGATCGACGACGAGCAGGGCGTCGTCGTCGATTGCCTCGTCGAAGAGGGGCCGGCCGTTAACGACCGGAGCGTATGTGCGCCGCGCGGAAGGTATGCTGGAGTACGCGGAGGCGCGCCAGTTGGAGGAGGAGAAGAGGGCCGCGGAGGATCCCCTCGACCCTACGGTACCCCCACGGCAACCAAGCAAGGGGAGCATTCCGCTCCCCGATGAGGTGGCAGTGGCGCGGGAGCTTCGTGAGCGCCCGACAGCGGACGTGGCAGCCGCTGTCCTAGAGGCGCAGGCGAACATTGAGAGGGTGGCGGGAGTTTCCAAGGGCCTAAAGGGCAACCTCGCCCGGGCCCTGCGTATGGCCGCCTTGAACACTCGCGCGGCGGTCACGGAGCTGGCCACCAGAACGGCCAGCGCCGCCACGCGGAAGCTGGAGGAGGAGAACACATTCCTCCGCGGGCAACTGGCGGAAATGCGGGCCGAGCTGGCCCGACTACGCCAGGATATGGAGAGCGGCCGGGCATTGATGCCCCCGCCGCCGCGACCACCCTCGCCGCCCCGACGGCCACCAACACCGCCGACGTCCACGCGGCGCTCGGCGCCACAGCAGAGGACGGCCCCAGCTCCCCCACCGGTGGAGCCTTCGCAGTCAGCGCCAGCGGCCAACGATCTGCTACAGCAGATCAGCTCCCTGATCGACGCCAAGCTTGCGTCGTTCAGAAGGGAGCTGGGACCGCTGGCGGCCGCGGCACGCGCGGCGCCCGTAGCCGCCCCCTCTGCGCCGGCTAAGCCACCGGCGAAGAGGACTAAGAAGGACGGTGACAGACCTGCTCAGCGCCCGGGTCCATGCAAGACGCCGGGCACTGCAGCAAAGGAGGCCAACGCGGCGCCCCAGCCGGTCAAGGCGACAGCCCCTCGACCCCCAGCGGAAGAGTGGGCCAAGATGGTGGGGCGAAAGGAGCGGCGACGGGCCGCGACTGTAGCAACGGCCGCCGCCGCAGCCCCCACCCGCCCGGAACAGGCCGGTAAAAAGGCCCCAGCCATGGCGGGAGCCAGCAGCAAAAAGAAGAGGCAAGCGAAGGGTGCTGCTGGGCAGCCGAAGAAGGCCCTCCCGGCTCGTCCCCCCCCCCCCCCCCCCCCCCCGGACAGCGGCCGTCACACTGACGGTCCCTCAGGGGGGGAATATCAGCCACGCGGAGGCGATGGCGACCGCCAGGTCCAAGATCAACCTGGCGGACGTGGGCATCGCCTCCCTAAAGCCGAGGAGGGCGGTGACCGGCGGCCTCGTTCTGGAAATCGCCGGTCCGGAAGGAGCGGCAAAGGCCGATCAGCTGGCGGATAAGATGACGGAAGCCCTGGAGGGAACCGGGGTCAAGGTGGCCAGGCCAATGAAGAAGGCGGAACTCCGTTTCCGCGGTCTGGTCGACGCAACCACCCCGGAGGAAGTTGCTGCGACCGTCGCAACGGTTGGAGGGTGCCGGAAGGAGGACGTACAGACTGGAGAGATCCGGTCCTCTGCCTCCGGTCTCGGCACCCTATGGGTCCGGTGCCCTGCTGCCGCCGCCAGGAAATTGGCGGTGGCCGGTAAGGTCACCATTGGGTGGACCCTGGCGACGGTCGAGGCCCTCCAGGCCCGACCCCTGCAGTGCTACCGCTGCCTAGGACTGGGTCACACCAGGCAGCGGTGCACAAATGAGGCGGACCGCACGGGTCGCTGCTACGTCTGCGGCGACCCGGGCCACGCGGCGAGCGCCTCCAACGCCCCCCCGAAGTGTCCGGCCTGTGCGGACCAGGGGAGGCCGTCGGCGCACCGCCTAGGGGGTCGGGGGTGCCCTGCCAGTGCCGCCAAGGCGGCCGGCAAGGAGAGGGGCGGGAAGGGAAAGAGTGTGGGGGCCAAGGCAGCGGCCCCCGCTCCAGCGGCAGTGGCGGGCGCATCAGCCCCCACCGCCCGAAAGGATGGCGGGCCGGATAAGGCCCCAGCGGCCGCCGCCCCGGCGGTCGCAATGGAGGTTGTCCCAGAGGTGGAGTGATGGGGCCCGCTGGCCCCATACTCCTTTTTTTTTTTTTTTTTTTTTTTTTTACGTGGAGGAAATCTGATCGTCAGACACCCCCCTGCCGCTCGGGGGAGCGACAGAGGGGTAGTGTGGGGTTCGACCCACTAAAACCTCCACGGCGACCTTCGGACGCTCTTCCACCTCTGGCGGATTCGGGGGAGTCACGGGAACTCTTAGAGAACACAACCGCGACTCCCCCTCGCCATGGCCGGTCATCTATCCGTTGATGACCGGCCGCGTCCCGAGGAGGGGGTGTTCACTCCACCCCCTCCTATGACCTCTGGTTCCGCAGTGCAGGGAGGCCGCGCCCCGCACCGCTCCATCCCGGCGGCCGCTTATCTACTACCCAGGGCCCCCGCCCTGGGTAATACGGCCGCCCGGGGGGACGGCGTTAAACATGCCGTCCCCCCGCTCCCGTCGACTACTACGTCTCGATCTGCTGACGGCGGGGGAACATGGGGGACCCCAGATGTGATCCACCCCCCGCCGTCAGCTACCCTCCTTAGTCCGGGGGTCCCACGGCGCGGCCTCTCACAGGCCGCACACGCCGCCGCCCCCGGGTTCTTCGAGCGGGATCGGATCGTTCCCGATCCCGCTCGGCGGCCTCCTTCTGCTTTATTACTTCCTCGCAGAAGGAGGCCACCAGCTTCCAGTTCCTCTCGCTCTCCAGCATTGCCCCAACTACTGCTGGGAGCGAGAGGTCTCCTCCTATCTCACATCGGAGGACTCGACGCAGCGCTGAAAAGGCGGGGCATTCCTCCAGCGTGTGCTGCGCCGAGTCCTCCTCCTCCCCACAGTGGTGGCAAACCGCCGTCTCCTCCCGTCCTATCCGACACAGGTAGACACCGAAACAGCCGTGTCCGGTGAATACCTGTGTCAGACGGTAGGTGAGCCTACCGTGCCGCCGCTCCCGCCACCTTTGCAGGTGTGGCAGGAGGGCCCCGGGGACGCGCTCGCTGGCGTGGGAGGACAACTCCCTCCGCCAGACCTCCCACATGCGTCCCCGGGCCTGGAGTTCCAGCTCCTGGACCGCCTCAGGCTCCAGCGGGGCCCCCCGAGCGCTGCGGCAAATGCTGTTGCGCCTATAAATATAGGCGCGCACCGCCGCGAGCAGCTCGAAGGGTAGTTCCCCAGCCAGAGCCAGCGCCGCCATAGTGGACGTGGTACGGTACCCGCGGACGAGGCGGATAGCCATCGTCCGCTGCAGCCGACGCAACAGTTGCTTGTTGCGCCGGCTTGCCATCCCGGCCGGTGCCCATATAGGGGCACCATACAAGGCCATGGACCGTACCACGCCTAAGTATAGGCGGCGCACCCAATCCCCAGGTCCCCCGAGATTCGGCAGCAGACGACCCATAGAGGCCGCTGCCTTTTCAACTCGAGGGACGAGGCGGTCGAAATGAGCCTCGAAACTCCAGTGGCTGTCGAGGATGAGTCCCAGATACTTCATCCGGGAACCCACCTCGACACTGGCTCCACCTACCAGGATCCACGACCGCGCCGGAGGCTTGGACCGAGGCCGGCCATGAAACCATATGGCCTCGGTCTTCTCCGGGGCTATTCTCAGCCCCAGGTCGTGGATCCTCCGGACGACGGCTGCCACCGCAACCTCCGCTCGTCGGATGGTCCTCCCGAACGTGCTCCCGACGGTCACCACCAGCGTGTCGTCCGCGTAGCAGACTAAGGTGGCGCCGTCGGGAAGTGAGGCCTGCAGGACCGTGTTATACCCGAGATCCCACAAAAGCGGGCCCAAAACGGACCCCTGTGGGACCCCACGGTCCACCTCCCTCCGCATCGTCCCGTCCCGGCCCGGGAATTCTATCCCCCTGTCCCGCAGGTAGTCCCCGAGCACCGCCTGAAGGTAGGGAGGCACTTGGTGACGTACCAGTGCCTCCCTTATGGCGGGCCAGGGCAGGGTGTTGAAGGCGTTGACGATGTCAAGCGACACCGCCAAACACACCCCGCCCCTGCTGACAGCATTGTCCGAGAGGGACTTGACGCGATCGACCGCGTCTACGGTCGATCGTCCCTCTCGGAAGCCAAACTGGCTGTCAGCCAGATCGGGGCCAACGCGGGACAGGTGGCTGGTGAGGCGGGCGGCAATGATGCGTTCAAACATCTTGCCCGCCTCATCCAGCAGACAAATGGGCCGGTACGCGGAGGGAGAATCCGCAGGCCTCCCCTCCTTTCTCAGGAGGACCATCCTACTCCTCTTCCATATGTCGGGGAACATCCCCGACATAAAACACTCCCCATAGAGGGAACGAAGCCTCCCCCCCAGGACGCGCAAAGCGAGCGCCCAGGCACGGCCGGGTATCCCATCGGGCCCCGGAGCGGTGTTCTTGCCCCGGAGCCAGCGGATGACGCCGACCATCTCCTCCTCGGTGACCCCCACGTCGGAGGACGTGTAACGTGCCTCCGTCTCGGGTCGGGGTCGGGACAATTCCCCACCTGGGGGGAATAACGTGTCCACGACCCTCCCGAGAAACTGGGGGTCGAGGCTCTCTGAAATGGGAGGCGCCCAGGGACGTAAACGTCCCATCACCATCGTGTAAGGGCGCCCCCACGGATCTTTGTTCAGAGAGCCGAGGAGATCCTTCCATGCCTGGGCTTTCGCTCGCTTGATGGCCAGCTGCAGGGCGACTACCTTCTCCCTGTAGTCCCCGTACAGCTGGGCAGCCCGATGTTCGTCTCGTCGTCGTCGTCGACGGGCGCGGGTGTACTGGCGTCGCGCGCGGACGCACTGCGTGCGTAGTTCCGCGATTTCGCTCGACCACCAGTACACCGCCTTCCTCGGGTGGACCCTGGCCCGGGGCATAGCGACGTCACATATGGACGTCATAGCACCCCGGAACCATCGGGCTTCCACCCGCCCGTCGACAGGCCCGGCCGGATGTTCGGGCCAGGCCACGACTTGGGCTGCCGCCATCAGCGCGTCCCGGTCCAGGCGCCGTAGCGCCCATCGCGGTGGTGGCTGCTGTCCTCCCGGGCGACGTCGGGGTGTCGCTTGGGGGGCAGCGGAGAGGTCGATCACGATGTATCGATGATCCGATAACGATTCGACCTCTTCCGCCACCCTCCACCCCGAAACACGGCGCGCGGCGGGGGGCGTTGCCCATGATAGGTCAACGATGGACCCCCCGTTGTACCGCACGCACGTGTGGACGGAGCCCGTGTTTAACAAACGGAGCTCCAGTCCCGCCGCCCAGTCGAGCACCTCGCTGCCCCTCGAGTCTGTCCTGGGAGACGACCAGGCCGTGGCCTTGGCGTTAAAGTCTCCCAGGATGAGTACCGGACGGGGATGGCAGCGGGAGATACATCTCCCCAACCCGTCCAAGTACTCTTCGAACTGCTCGAGGGGCCAACTCGGAGGTGCGTATACCGCCACCACCGCGGAGCCCTCCCACTCTACCGCCAGGTAACCCCGCCCACGCTCCAGCAGCGTACACGGCGGGGCACCTGGCCTCCCTCCCCAGAGGGTGGCGACGGAGCCCGCGGAGTCCCCCATCCAACTTGGATGGTTGGGGACTCTATATGGCTCCGCCACCACGGCCAACCCGGCCCCCTGCTCGGCCATGGTCTGCATCAGCAGATCCTGAGCTCTGGCCGAGCAGTTCAGGTTGACCTGGAGTACGGGGCCAGCGGGCCCCATCACTCCACCTCTGGGACAACCTCCATTGCGACCGCCGTGGCGGCGGCCGCTGGGGCCTTATCGGGCCCGCCTTCGACGGGTGCAGTGGGGGCTGATGCGCCCGCCACTGCCGCTGCAGCGGGGGCCGCTGCCTTGGCCCCCGCCCTCTTCTTCTTCCCGGTCTTCGCCTTGCCGCCGGCCGCCTTGGCAGCACTGGCAGGGCACCCCCGACCCCCGAGGCGGTGCGCTGACGGTCTCCCCTGATCCGAACACACGGAGCACTTCGGGGGAGCCGTACAGGCGCTCGCCGCATGACCCGGGTCGCCGCACACATAGCAGCGACCCGTGCGGTCCGCCTCATTTGTGCACCGCTGCCTGGTATGACCCAGTTCTAGGCAGCGGTAGCACTGCAGGGGTCGGGCCTGGAGGGCCTCGACCGTCGCCTGGGTCCACCCGACCAACACCTTCCCAGCTACCGCCAGTTTCCTGGCGGCAGCGGCCGGGCATCGGACCCATAGGGTGCCAAGACCGGAGGCGGAAGACCGGATCTGTCCGGTCTGCACTTCCTCCTTCCGGCACCCTCCAGTCGCAGCGACGGTCGCCGCAACTTCGTCCGGGGTGGAGCCGTCGACCAGGCCGCGGATTCTCAGTTCCGCCGTCTTGGTCGGCCTGGCCACCTTCACCCCGGTGCCCTCCAGCGCCTCTGCCATCTTGGCCGCCAATGCGTCGGCCTTCGCGGCACCCTCCGGACCGGCGACCTCCAAAACGAGACCGCCGGTCACTGCCCTCCTCGGCTTTAGGGAGGCGATGCCCACGTCCGCCAGGTTTATCTTCGACCTGGCGGTCGCCATCGCCTCCGCATAAGACACCTTCCCCCCCTGCGGGACCGTCAAGGTGACGGCCGCTGTCCGGGAGGGACGCGCCGGGAGGGCCTTCTTTTTCGCGGAACCTGCGGCTCCCTTCCCGTTCCCCTTCTTCTCCTTGGCCCCTGCCGTAGCCGGGGACTTCTTTCCTGCCTGTTGCTGGCGGGTGGGGGCTGCGGCGGGGGCAGCTTTTGCGGCCGCGGCCCGCCGTCGCTCCTTTCGACCTACCACCTTAGCCCACTCTTCCGTGGGTGGTGGTCGAGGAGCTGTCGGCTTTGGCGGCTGGGGTGCCGCCAAGGCCACCTTCGCCGGTTGGCCCGGCGCCTTGCCTTGACCCACGGGCTGTGCAGGCCCGTGGTCCCCCTTCTTCGTCCTCTTTGCCGGCGGTTTGGCCGGCGCAGAGGGAGCGGCTGTGGGTGCCGCGCGTGCTGGGCCCGCCAGCGGCCCAAGCTCCCTCCTGAACGACGCCAGCTTGGCGTCGATCAGGGAGCTGATCTGCTGGAGCAGATCGTTGGCCGCTGGCGCTGGCCGCGAAGACTCCACCGTAGGGGCAGCCGGTGTCGCCGCCTTTGCCGGCGCGGCTTGACGCGGAGGATTCGGCGGTATCGGCGGCCTTGGTGACGCTGGTGGCCTGGGTGGCGGCGGCATCAGAGCGCGCCCGCCCTCAACTTCCTGGCGGAGGCGGGCCACTTCGGCCCGCAACTCCACCAGTTGCCCACGGAGGAGGAAATTCTCCTCCTCCAGCATCTTTGTGGCGGCGCTGGCTGACCTTGTGGCCAGCTCAGACACCGCCGCGCGGGTGTTGAGGGCAGCCACCCTCAGGGCCCGGGCAAGATTGCCCTTCAGGCCCTTCGAGACCCCCGCCACCCTCTCAATGTTCGCCTGCGCCTCCAGGACAGCGGCTGCTACGTCCGCTGTCGGGCGCTGGCGAAGCTCCCGCGCCACTGCCACCTCGTCGGGGAGCGGAATGCTCCCCTTGCTCGGTGGCCGTGGGGGGGCCGTAGGGTCGAGGGGATCCTCCGCATCCCTCCTCTCCGCCTCCAACTGGCGCGCCTCCGCGGCTTCCAGCACCGCATCCGCGCGGCGCTCACACCCTCCGGTCGATAACGGCCGGCCCCTCTTCGACGAGGCGATCGACGACGACGCCCTGCTCGTCGTCGATCGCACGGACTCGAACGAGGCGTCCGAGTCCGCATCGCTTTCTTCATCGCCATCGGTGGGAGGTGCGCAACGCTTGCCGCTGCGCATTATGCGGCCCTCCCCCGATGTCCCCTCCTTCGCCTCACCATGTTCGGCGGCAAGACGGGAGAGGGAGGAAGCCCCTACCCTCTCGGCGCCATCTGCTCGCCGGACCGGAGACCGATCCCGGTCTCCACTCGCATCGCGCGACCGAGGCCGTGACCTCGGAACGACGATGCGCTCCAAACGGACGGTGGGAGTCCCAACCGTCGCGTCTTCGCTTGTAGCATTTAATGCTACGCAGGCCAAGTGGTCCACCTGCGTAGCACTGCAGTCGTTGGATAACGACGTCCGGGGGCCTGCTTTCGCACCCACAGCGGACGCCGGTACTGGGGTTCCGAGCCCCTGCACCGTAGTCGAAACACCTGATGAAACTGAGTCCATGGCTGGTTTATTGTTCAGGGTTCCTTCCCTTAGTCCATTTGGTCCGCGACTGCTTATTCGTCACCCCGTAGGATGCTTATTTCGCAGCTAACCAACATATCTGTTGGCCGTTCCCCTATCCGCCACCTGGGGACGCGCCGGGTTGCGGTGGACATCCGCGCCCGGTGGCCCCATACTCCTTTTTTTTTTTTTTTTTTTTTTTTTTTTTTACGTGGAGGAAATCTGAACGGCAGACACCCCCCTGCCGCTCGGGGGAGCGACAGAGGGGTAGTGTGGGGTTCGACCCACTAAAACCTCCACGGCGACCTTCGGACGCTATTCCACCTCTGGCGGATTCGAGGGAGTCACGGGAACTCTCGGAGAACACAACCGCGACTCCCCCTCGCCATGGCCGGCCATCTATCCTCTGACGACCGGCCGCGTCCCGAGGAGGGGGAGTTTAATCCTCCCCCTCCTATGACCTCTGTTTCCGCAGTGCAGGGAGGCCGCGCCCCGCACCGCTCCATCCCGGCGGCCGTTTATCAACTACCCAGGGCCCCCGCCCTGGGTAACACGGCCGCCCGGGGGGACGGCTTTCAACATGCCGTCCCCCCGCTCCCGTCGACTACCACGTCACGATCTGCTGACGGCGGGGGAACAAGGGGGACCCCAAAAGAGCTCCACCCCCCGCCGTCAGCTACCCTCCTTAGTCCGGGGGTCCCACGGCGCGGCCTCTCACAGGCCGCACACGCCGCCGCCCCCGGGTTCTTCGAGCGGGATCGGATCGTTCCCGATCCCGCTCGGCGGCCTCCTTCTGCTTTATTACTTCCTCGCAGAAGGAGGCCACCTGCTTCCAGTTCCTCTCGCTCTCCAGCATTGCCCCAACTACTGCTGGGAGCGAGAGGTCTCCTCCTATCTCACATCGGAGGACTCGACGCAGCGCTGAAAAGGCGGGGCATTCCTCCAGCGTGTGCTGCGCCGAGTCCTCCTCCTCCCCACAGTGGTGGCAAACCGCCGTCTCCTCCCGTCCTATCCGACACAGGTAGACACCGAAACAGCCGTGTCCGGTGAATACCTGTGTCAGACGGTAGGTGAGCCTACCGTGCCGCCGCTCCCGCCACCTTTGCAGGTGTGGCAGGAGGGCCCCGGGGACGCGCTCGCTGGCGTGGGAGGACAACTCCCTACGCCAGACCTCCCACATGCGTCCCCGGGCCTGGAGTTCCAGCTCCTGGACCGCCTCAGGCTCCAGCGGGGCCCCCCGAGCGCTGCGGCAAATGCTATTGCGCCTATAAATATAGGCGCGCACCGCCGCAAGCAGCTCGAAGGGTAGTTCCCCGGCCAGAGCCAGCGCCGCCATAGTGGACGTGGTACGGTACCCGCGGACGAGGCGAATGGCCATCGTCCGCTGCAGCCGACGCAACAGTTGCTTGTTGCGCCGGCTTGCCATCCCGGCCGGTGCCCATATAGGGGCACCATACAAGGCCATGGACCGTACCACGCCTAAGTATAGGCGGCGCACCCAATCTCCAGGTCCCCCGAGATTCGGCAGCAGACGACCCATAGAGGCCGCTGCCTTTTCAACTCGAGGGACGAGGCGGTCGAAATGAGCCTCGAAACTCCAGTGGCTGTCGAGGATGAGTCCCAGGTACTTCATCCGGGAACCCACCTCGACACTGGCTCCACCTACCAGGATCCACGACCGCGCCGGAGGCTTGGACCGAGGCCGGCCATGAAACCATATGGCCTCGGTCTTCTCCGGGGCTATTCTCAGCCCCAGGTCGTGGATCCTCCGGACGACGGCTGCCACCGCAACCTCCGCTCGTCGGATGGTCCTCCCGAACGTGCTCCCGACGGTCACCACCAGCGTGTCGTCCGCGTAGCAGACTAAGGTGGCGCCGTCGGGAAGCGAGGCCTGCAGGACCGTGTTATACCCGAGATCCCACAGAAGCGGGCCCAAAACGGACCCCTGTGGGACCCCACGGTCCACCTCCCTCCGCATCGTCCCGTCCCGGCCCGGGAATTCTATCCCCCTGTCCCGCAGGTAGTCCCCGAGCACCGCCTGAAGGTAGGGAGGCACTTGGTGACGTACCAGTGCCTCCCTTATGGCGGGCCAGGGCAGGGTGTTGAAGGCGTTGACGATGTCGAGCGACACCGCCAAACACACCCCGCCCCTGCTGACAGCATTATCCGAGAGGGACTTGACGCGATCGACCGCGTCTACGGTCGATCGTCCCTCCCGGAATCCAAACTGGCTGTCAGCCAGATCGGGGCCAACGCGGGACAGATGGCTGGTGAGGCGGGCGGCAATGATGCGTTCAAACATCTTGCCCGCCTCATCCAGCAGGCAAATGGGCCGGTACGCGGAGGGAGAATCCGCAGGCCTCCCCTCCTTTCTCAGGAGGACCATCCTACTCCTCTTCCATATGTCGGGGAAGATCCCCGACATAAAACACTCCCCATAGAGGGAACGTAGCCTCCCCCCCAGGACGCGCAAAGCGAGCGCCCAGGCTCGGCCGGGTATCCCATCGGGCCCCGGGGCGGTGTTTTTGCCCCGGAGCCAGCGGATGACGCCGACCATCTCCTCCTCGGTGACCCCCACGTCGGAGGACGTGTAACGTGCCTCCGTCTCGGGTCGGGGTCGGGACAACTCCCCACCAGGGGGGAATAACGTGTCCACGACCCTCCCAAGAAACTGGGGGTCGAGGTTCTCTGAAATGGGAGGCGCCCAGGGACGTAAACGTCCCATCACCAACTTATAAGGGCGCCCCCACGGATCTTTGTTCAGAGAGCCGAGGAGATCCTTCCATGCCTGGGCTTTCGCTCGCTTGATGGCCAGCTGCAGGGCGACTACCTTCTCCCTGTAGTCCCCGTACAGCTGGGCAGCCCGATGTTCGTCGCGTCGTCTTCGTCGACGGGCACGGGTGTACTGGCGTCGCGCGCGGACGCACTGCGTGCGTAGTTCCGCGATTTCGCTCGACCACCAGTACACCGCCTTCCTCGGGTGGACCCTGGCCCGGGGCAAAGCGACGTCACATATGGACGTCATAGCACCCCGGAACCATCGGGCTTCCACCCGCCCGTCGACAGGCCCGGCCGGATGTTCGGGCCAGGCCACGACTTGGGCTGCCGCCATCAGCGCGTCCCGGTCCAGGCGCCGTAGCGCCCATCGCGGTGGTGGCTGCTGTCCTCCCGGGCGACGTCGGGGTGTCGCTTGGGGGGCAGCGGAGAGGTCGATCACGATGTATCGGTGGTCCGATAACGATTCGACCTCTTCCGCCACCCTCCACCCCGAAACACGGCGCGCGGCGGGGGGCGTTGCCCACGAAAGGTCAACGATGGACCCCCCGTTGTACCGCACGCACGTGTGGACGGAGCCCGTGTTTAACAGACGGAGCTCCAGTCCCGCCGCCCAGTCGAGCACCTCACTGCCCCTCGAGTCTGTCCTGGGAGACGACCAGGCCGTGGCCTTGGCGTTAAAGTCTCCCAGGACGAGTACCGGACGGGGATGGCAGCGGGAGACGCATCTCCCCAACCCGTCCAAGTACTCTTCGAACTGCTCGAGGGGCCAACTCGGAGGTGCGTATACCGCCACCACCGCGAAACCCTCCCACTCTACCGCCAGGTAACCCCGCCCACGCTCCAGCAGCGTACACGGCGGGGCACCTGGCCTCCCTCCCCAGAGGGTGGCGACGGAGCCCGCGGAGTCCCCCATCCAACTTGGATGGTTGGGGACTCTATATGGCTCCGCCACCACGGCCAACCCGGCCCCCTGCTCGGCCATTGTCTGCATCAGCAGATCTTGCGCCCTGGCCGAGCAGTTTAGGTTGACCTGGAGTACGGGGCCAGCGGGCCCCATCACTCCACCTCTGGTACAACCTCCATGGCGACCGCCGGAGGGGCGGCCGCCGGGGCCTTATCGGGCCCACCTCCTGCTGCTGCAGTGGGGGCTGACGCGCCCTTCACTGACGTTGGGGCGGGGGCCGCTGCCTTGGCCCCCGCCCTCTTCTTCTTCCCGGTATTCTTTTTGCCGGCCGCCTTGGCGGCGCCGGCGGGGCACGCCCGACCCCCGAGGCGGTGCGCCGAGGGCCTCCCCTGGTCCGCACAGACCGGACACTTCGGGGAGGCCTTGCAGGCGCTCGCCGCGTGGCCCGGGTCGCCGCAGACGTAGCAGCGACCCGTGCGGTCCGCCTCGTTTGTTCACCGCTGTCTGGTGTGTCCCATTTCGAGACAGCGGTAACACTGTAGGGGTCGGGCCTGGAGGGCCTCGACCGTCGCCCGGGTCCACCCAACGGTGACCTTGCCGGCCACTGCCAGTTTCCTGGCGGCAGCAGCCGGGCACCGGACCCAAAGGGTGCCAAGACCGGAGGCAGAGGACCGGATTTCTCCGGTCTGTACGTCCTCCTTCCGGCACCCTCCAGTCGCGGCGACGGTCTCCGCAACTTCCTCCGGGGTGATGCCATCAACCAGGCCACGGATTCTCAGCTCCGCCGTTTTCGTTGGCCTGGCCACCTTCACCCCGGTTCCCTCCAGGGCCTCGGCCATCTTTGCCGCCAAGGCATCGGCCTTGGCTGCCCCCTCCGGTCCAGCGACCTCAAGCACGAGGCCGCCGGTCACCGCCCTCCTCGGCTTCAAGGAGGCGATACCAACGTCCGCCAGGTTTATCTTCGACCTGGCGGTCGCCATCGCCTCCGCATAACTGACTTTCCCCCCCTGTGGGACCGTCAATGTGACGGCCGCTGTCCGGGGGGGACGAGCCGGGAGGGCCTTCTTTTTTGTGGGCTGCGTAGCAGCCCCCTTTCCCTGCTTTTTGGCCCCAGTTGGGGCGTTTTTGTTCCCCTGCTTGGGGCGATTGGGTGCGGCGGTAGCAGCAGCCGCCGCAGCCGCGTTCTGCCGCCGCTCCTTTCGGCCCACCACCTTGGACCATTCGTCCGCTGGTGGGGGCCGAGGAGCCGTCGCCTTGGGCGGCTTGGAGGCCGCATTGGCCTCCTTCGTCGACGCCGGACCCGGAGCTTTTGGCTGCCATGGTTGCGGCGCTGGGCCATCCGCCTCCTTCTTCTTCTTTTTGGTGGCCGGCGGTTTCGCCGACGAGGAGGCTGCTGCGGCGGCCGCAGCATACGATTTCCCCGCCAGCGGCCCCAGCTCCCTCTTAAACGACGCCAGTTTGGCGTCGATGAGGGAGCTTATCTGCTCCAGCAGTGTGTCAGCGGCCGCTGGCACGGGCCGCTGAGGCTGCACCGATGGGGGAGCCGGTGCCGTCCTCCCCTGTTGCACAGCGCGGCGCGTGGGCGTCGCCGGCGTCGGTGGCCGTCGGGGCGGCGACGGCTGCCGCGGTGGCGTAGGTGGTGGGGGTGGCGGGGGCATTAGCGCCCGGCCGCTCCCCATCTCTTGCCGTAGGCGGGCCATCTCGGCCCGCATTTCGGCCAGCTGTCCGCGGAGGAGGTTGTTTTCCTCCTCCAGCTTTCGCGTAGCGGCGCTGGCCGACCTGGTGGCCAGCTCCGTGACCGCGGCGCGGGTGTTTAATGCCGCCAGTCGAAGGGCCCTAGCGAGGTTGCCCTTCAGGCCCTTCGACACGCCCGCAACCCTCTCCACGTTGGCCTGAGCCTCCAGGACGGCAGCCGCCACGTCAGCCGTGGGGCGGTGGCGCAGGTCCCGCGCGACCTCTGTCTCGTCCGGCAAGGGGATTGCCCCCTTGCTCGGTCTGCGCGGGGTGGAGGACGGGTCGAGGACGTCCTCCGCCTCCCTCCTCTCCGCCTCCAACTGGCGCGCCTCCGCGGCTTCCAACACCGCATCCGCGCGGCGCTCATACCCTCCGGTCGATAACGGCCAGCCCCTCTTCGACGAGGCGATCGACGACGACGCCCTGCTCGTCGTCGATCGCACGGACTCGAACGAGGCGTCCGAGTCCGCGTCGCTGTCCTCTTCTTCGTCGGTGGGAGGTGCGCAACGCTTGCCGCTACGCATTGTGCGGCCCTCCCCCGATGTCCCCTCCTTCACCTCTCCATGTTCGGCGGCAAGGCGGGAGAGGGAGGAAGCCCCTACCCTCTCCGCGCCATCTGCTCGCCGGACCGGAGACCGATCCCGGTCTCCACTCGCATCGCGCGACCGAGGCCGTGACCTCGGAACGACGATGCGCTCCAAACGGACGGTGGGAGTCCCAACCGTCGCGTCTTCGCTTGTAGCACTTAATGCTACGCAGGCCAAGTGGTCCACCTGCGTAGCACTGCAGTCGTTGGATAACGACGTCCGGGGGCCTGCTTTCGCACCCACAGCGGACGCCGGTACTGGGGTTCCGAGCCCCTGCACCGTAGTCGAAACACCTGATGAAACTGAGTCCATGGCTGGTTTATTGTTCAGGGTTCCTTCCCTTAGTCCATTTGGTCCGCGACTGCTTATTCGTCACCCCGTAGGATGCTTATTTCGCAGCTAACCAACATATCTGTTGGCCGTTCCCCTATCCGCCACCTGGGGACGCGCCGGGTTGCGGTGGACATCCGCGCCCGGAGGCCCCATACTCCAGGTCAACCTGAACAGCTCGGCCAGAGCTCAAGATCTGCTGATGCAGACCATGGCCGAGCAGGGGGCCGGGTTGGCCGTGGTGGCGGAGCCATATAAAGTCCCCAACCATCCAAGCTGGATGGGGGACTCCGCGGGCTCCGTCGCCACCCTCTGGGGAGGGACACCAGGTGCCAAGCCGTGCACGCTGCTGGAGCGTGGGCGGGGTTACCTGGCGGTAGAGTGGGAGGATTTCGCGGTGGTGGCGGTATACGCACCTCCGAGTTGGCTCCTCGAGCAGTTTGAAGAGTACCTGGACGGGTTGGGGAGATGTGTCTCCCGCTGCCATCCCCGGCCGGTACTCGTTCTGGGAGACTTTAACGCCAAGGCCACGGCCTGGTCGTCTCCCAGGACAGACTCGAGGGGCATGGAGGTGCTCGACTGGGCGGCGGGACTGGAGCTCCGTTTGCTAAACACGGGCTCCGTCCACACGTGCGTGCGGGACAACGGGCGGTCCATCGTTGACCTCTCATGGGCAACGCCCCCCGCCGCGCGCCGTGTGTCGGGGTGGAAGGTGGCGGTAGAGGTCGAATCGTTATCGGATCATCGATACATCGTGATCGACCTCTCCGCTGCCCCCCAAGCGACACACCGACGTCGCCCGGTAGGACAGCAGCCACCACCGCGATGGGCGCTTCGGCGCCTGGACAGGGACGCACTGATGGCGGCAGCCCAAGTCGTGGCCTGGCCCGAACATCCGGCCGGGCCTGTCGACGGGCGGGTGGAAGCCCGATAGTTCCGGGGTGCTATGACGTCCATTTGTGACGTCGCTATGCCCCGGGCCAGGGTCCACCCGAGGAAGGCAGTGTACTGGTGGTCGAGCGAAATCGCGGAGTTACGCAGCAGTGCGTCCGCGCGCGACGCCAGTACACCCGTGCCCGTCGACGTCGACGACGAGACGAACATCGGGCTGCCCAGCTGTACGGGGACTACAGGGAGAAGGTAGTCGCCCTGCAGCTGGCCATCAAGCGACCGAAAGCCCAGGCATGGAAAGATCTCCTCGGCTCTCTGAACAAAGATCCGTGGGGGCGCCCTTACAAGATGGTGATGGGACGTTTACGTCCCTGGGCGCCTCCCATTTCAGAGAGCCTCAACCCCCAGTTTCTCGGGAGGGTCGTGGACACGTTATTCCCCCCTGGTGGGGAGTTGTCCCGACCCCGACCCGAGACGGAGGCACGTTACACGTCCTCCGATGTGGGGGTCACCGAGGAGGAGATGGTCGGCGTCATCCGCTGGCTCCGGGGCAAGAACACCGCCCCGGGGCCCGATGGGATACCCGGCCGAGCCTGGGCGCCAGCTTTGCGAGTCCTGGGGGGGAGGTTACGTTCCCTCTACGGGGAGTGTTTTGTGTCGGGAAGTTTCCCCGACATATGAAAGAGGAGTAGGATGGTCCTTCTGAGAGAGGAGGGGAGGCCTGCGGATTCTCCCTCCGCGTACCGGCCCATATGTCTGCTGGATGAGGCGGGCAAGATGTTTGAACGCATCATTGCCGCCCGCCTCACCAGCCACCTGTCCCGCGTTGGACCCGATCTGGCTGACAGCCAGTTTGGATTCCGGGAGGGACGATCGACCGTAGACGCGGTCGATCGCGTCAAGTCCCTCTCGGATAATGCTGTCAGCAGGGGCGGGGTGTGTTTGGCGGTGTCGCTTGACATTGTCAACGCCTTCAACAGCCTGCCCTGGCCCGCCATAAGGGAGGCACTGGTACGTCACCAAGTGCCTCCCTACCTTCAGGCGGTGATCGGGGATTACTTGCGGGACAGGGGGATAGAATTCCCGGGCCGGGAAGGGACGATGCGGAGGGAAGTGGACCGTGGGGTCCCACAGGGGTCCGTTTTGGGCCCGCTTCAGTGGGACCTCGGATACAATACGGTCCTGCAGGCCTCGCTTCCCGACGGCGCCACCTTAGTCTGCTACGCGGACGACACGCTGGTGGTGACCGTCGGGAGCACGTTCGGGAGGACCATCCGAAGAGCGGAGGTTGCAGTGGCAGCCGTCGTCCGGAGGATCCATGACCTGGGGCTGAGGATAGCCCCGGAGAAGACCGAGGCCATATGGTTTCATGGCCGGCCTCGGTCCAAGCCTCCGGCGCGATCGTGTATCCAGGTAGGTGGAGCCAGTGTCGAGGTGGGTTCCCGGATGAAGTATCTGGGACTCATCCTCGACAGCCACTGGAGTTTCGAGGCTCATTTCGACCGCCTCGTCCCCCGAGTTGAAAAGGCAGCGGCCTCGATGGGCCGTTTGCTGCCTAATCTCGGGGGACCTGGGGACTGGGTGCGCCACCTGTACTTAGGCGTGGTACCGTCCATGGCCTTGTATGGTGCCCCTATATGGGCACCGGTCGGGATGGCAAGCCGGCGCAACACGCAACTGTTGCGTCGGCTGCAGCGGACGATGGCTATCCGCCTCGTCCGCGGGTTCCGTACCATGTCCACTATGGCGGCGCTGGCTCTGGCTGGGGAACTACCCTTCGAGTTGCTCGCGGCGGTGCGCGCTTATATTTATAGGCGCAATAGCATTTGCCGCAGCGCACGGGGGGCCCCGCTGGAGCCTGAGGCGGTCCAGGAGCTCGAACTCCAGGCCCGGGGGCGCATGTGGGAGGTTTGGCGAAGGGAGTTATCCTCCCACGCCAGCGAACGCGTCCCCGGGGCCCTCCTGCCACACCTGCAAAGGTGGCGGGAGCGGCGGCACGGTAGGCTCACCTACCGTCTGACACAGGTATTCACCGGACACGGCTGTTTCGGTGTCTACCTGTGTCGGATAGGACGGGAGGAGACGGCGGTTTGCCACCACTGTGGGGAGGAGGAGGACTCGGCGCAGCATACGCTGTAGGAATGCCCCGCCTTTTCAGCGCAGCGTCGAGTCCTCCGGTGTGAGATTGGAGGAGACCACTCGCTCCCAGCAGTAGTTGGGGCAATGCTGGAGAGCGAGAGGAATGGGAAGCAGGTGGTCTCCTTCTGCGAGGAGGTAATAAAGCAGAAGGAGGCCGCCGAGCGGAATCGGGAAACTGCCGATCCCGCTCGAAGAACCCGGGGGCGCCGGCGTGTGCGGTCAGCTAGAGGCCGCGCAATAGGGCCCCCGGGATGAGGAGGGTAGCTGACGGCGGGGGGTGGATCTCTCTTGGGGTCCCCGTGTTCCCCCGCCGTCAGCAGATCGTGACGTAGTAGTCGACGAGAGCGGGGGGACGGCATGTTTAACGCCGTCCCCCCGGGCGGCCGTGTTACCCAGGGCGGGGGCCCTGGGTAGCTGAAGGCGGCCGTCGGGGTGGAGCGGTGCGGGGCGCGGCCTCCCTGCGCTGCGGAACCAGAGGTCATTGGTGGGGGAGGGGTAAACTCCCCCTCCTCGGGACGCGGCCGGTTATCAAAGGATAGATGACCGGCCATGGCGAGAGGGAGTCGCGGTTGTGTTCTCTAAGAGTTCCCGTGACTCCCCCGAATCCGCCAGATGCGGAAGAGCGTCCGAAGGTCGCCGTGGAGGTTTTAGTGGGTCGAACCCTACACTACCCCTCTGTCGCTTCCCCGAGCTGCGGGGGGGTGTCTGACGATCAGATTTGCTCCACGTAAAAAAAAAAAAAAAAAAAATGTTTACTATCGCCGGGACGGAGCGGTGCGGGGCGCGGCCTCCCTGCACTGCGGGAACAGAGGTCATAGGAGGGGGAGGAGTAAACTCCCCCTCCTCGGGACGCGGCCGGTTATCAAAGGATAGATGACCGGCCATGGCGAGGGGGAGTCGCGGTTGTGTTCTCTAAGAGTTCCCGTGACTCCACCGAATCCGCCAGATGTGGAAGAGCGTCCGAAGGTCGCCGTGGAGGTTTTAGTGGGTCGAACCCCACACTACCCCTCTGTCGCTCCCCCGAGCGGCAGGGGATTGCCTGCCGTTCAGATTTCCTCCACGTAAAAAAAAAAAAACGTGTTTACTAACGTGCGTCATCGAGTAAAATTGTTCTGTGCTTTCTCATACGAAGTTTCGCAAGTGAAATTCTAATTTGTGGTTTAGTGTTACTTTATAGTGTTCGCTCACGGGATAGTGCTTGTGCACTATCTCTTTGTGTTGTTCCGTTTCAAAATGAGCGTTTCTGACATCAGGAACGTCTCATCTCAAAGTAATACACCTCAAGTAATGATCACTCCTTCAAGTAATAATTCTAAAATATCGTATGCCAGAATGGCTCAACAAGTTCAATTTCCAAAGAAAGAACAAGCTATTGTTACTGATGCAATTGAAGGCATATCTATTAAAAATTACACAATCTCCTTAGGTAAAATTATGGGTTCGGTTGAAATTACCGACACAGATTTCACCGACATTGTTTTCACCGACAACAATTCATCGACACCAGCATTGACCGACAACAGCATTAACCGACACCAACATTGGCCGACACCAGTTTTGACCGACTACAACTTTTAATCGACAACTGTATTAACTGACAAAAACGGTGATCAAGACACATCGAGACAATAATATACATATATTATTACGTGGTCAAAAATGTGTCTCGATCAGCGTTTTTGTCAGTTAATGCAGTTTTCGGTTAAAAGTAGTCGGTCAAAACTGGTGTCGGTCAATGTTGGTGTCGGTTAATGTTGGTGTCGGTTAATGCTGTTGTCTGTCAATGCTGGTGTCGATGAATTGTTGTCGGTGAAAACAATGGCGGTGAAATCTGTGTCGGTAATTTCAACCGGACCCAAAATTATAGGCCCAGAGAATATACGATTTGTTTCGAGAATTTCTAACGGCAGAGTTTGTTTCCTATCTCAGCGGTCAAGGTCTTGTTGACAAATTAACTCAGTCAAATACGAAAATAAACATCGGTTTGCACTCACTTACTTTTAGACCTCTGATTTCGAAATCAAAACGTATTATCATATATAGGCGGCGTTTTGGATAAAGAGACGTGCGTTGCTTTCGTCTCTCCCCCGGACGCCCTTGGTTCGGGTCGGCGGCCGCCAGGTGGCGATGAAGATAGGTGTAGGTTCTCTCGCTGGTGGTCGTCCGGCATGTTCTTGGGATATATATAATCGTCCGAAGAACGGGATCAAGGCGTCTGGGGCAGGGATCGGCTGTCGTCAGCCCCACTGACGAGTCTGGACAGTCGATCCCGAGACGAAACGCCGTTTTTCTTACACATATTAAATGTGTGTTCAGTTATTCCGCATTCTACTATTGAAGAAAAGCTCCAGGAGTTCAATGTAAAACTAGTGTCTCGGATCACGTTCATCAATGCGAGTATTAATGAGCTCGAATATGCCCACATTATGAGTTTCAGACGCCAAATGTACATTAATCCTGAAGACATTAATAATCTTCCCGAAAGTATAAAAATTGATTACGATAGCACCAGCTATTGGATTTACCTTTCAAGTGAAAAACTATCATGCTTTTGTGCAAAGAAGAGGGTCATGTCACAGAGCGAAGCCTAAAAAGTCGTATCACCAAAATGATAAAACGTTTAACTACACCTGATTCTGAAGTTCAATGGACGATCCGGAGACATAGTCACTTAGCTTTCGTCGTCTTCTAAATGAGTCTTAGGCAAAAAGAGTCTCTCAAAATCTTGTATTGGAACGCAAGAAGTATTCTAAAACGTAAAGAAGGAATTCAACAAGTTCTGCATACCATAGACATTTTTGCTTGCGTGGAAACTTGGCTTAAACCTTCAATTATGAATTGATCCTGGATTTGTAAGCTTTAGATTAGACAGAACTCACGCGGCTGGAGGTGGGATCTTATTGTTAATTCGGAAAAAACTAGCATTCAAAGAAATCTCAGATATCAAGAATCCAGATCAGTCTGTAGAAATTTGTGGTATTAGAATTACCAATACTAGCCCTGCCTTTACTCTTATAGTATGCTATGGGGCCCCGGATCTGGTTCTCCCCTTGGATCAATGGGACGAAATTTTTTCTAATATTTAAATAGGTCAATGCAATCTTTATGGGTGACTTCAACGCCCACCATGTTAATTGGAATTGTAACAAATGCGATGCTAATGGAGTAAATCTTTTAGAAGTTATTGACAAATGTAATCTTTTCATTCATAATTTGGATTCCTATTCTCATATTGATAAGTATTCTAAATCGATCTAAAATCTAAATTGATCTTGTTCTTTCAAGTCATAATATTACTGATAATATTGATCTGATACATGTTAGTGAGGAGACCTGGGGTTCTGCTCATTATCCCATATATGTGAATATTAACCCTTTCGTTATGAGTGCCGGATATAGACGACATCCACTCAATGACCTGTGTGTACGAGCGCCGGCTATAGACGGCATCCACGCGATCACCTGTGTGTAGCGCGATACCGCTTGACCACCGGCACCGCGATATTGCGGGATTTTTTGTTTGTATATATGCACATCTTATACATCGATGGCGCTTGCCATTGTTTGTTTGTTCACTTAAAGAAATGTACATACCAGAGAATGACGTGCAATATGCACACTTTTCTGCGCGGTGCCCTGTCCAGTGGCGTTACTCCGGCGGAGCGGACTGCCGTAACAAAAGGGTTAACGCAGAGAAAACACATTATCACAAAAAGACACATAAACTTAGGTCCAAACGAACGAACTGCGCAAGCCTCTTATTGCGGTTAGAGAAGGCCTACTCACAATTTCTTTCTCCTGAGTATGAGCTCCTTCCTTTGTAAAAATCCTCACACAAGCTGTAATTAACAGTACTCCTGAGAGGAGGGTCGTGAGTTTGCAAAAGCATAGAAACCCTGTTGCATGGTGGGATGGAGATTGCTATGAAATTAAACAACGCAGGAAAACTGCCTTCAAGAAATGGAAGCGATCTGGATCTCTTGAGACTCTCATTGAATATAAAAGACTAGCTGCTCTAGCGACAAAAACTTTCAAAGCAAAAAAGAAAAGTAGCCTTATGGAATTTACCAAAACAATAAATATGCAAACTAATATCAGTTATGTATGGAACACTAGTAAGATTTTAAAAAATAAATGGATAAAAATTAATACTTTACATGTTTTTGAAAATTTACAAATTGAAAGAAAAGTTCTAGCTACAAAATTTGCCCACCATGGGTTCCGTCAGATCCTAGTTACATACCTCAGTGTCAATCAAATGTTTTCCTGGAAGCTGAATTTGATTTTACTGAGTTCAATTCGGCTCTTGACGCTCGTAATCCTAATTCGTCACCTGGTTTGGACGGAATAGATGATGAGATTCTTAAAAAGCTTCCTATCAAATTATAAGTTATTACTGGTCGATATTTTCAATGAGATGTTCAGGTCTAGCAATTTTCCTCATAGCCGGAAACAAGCCTATGTTCATTTTGTTAGTAAACCGATGGTAAATCTATCCGACATATTGCTTTAACGTCCGCACTTTGTAAGTTGTTTGAATCAATGATAAAAAACAAATTTCAATGGTGGATTGAAACACATGTATTGCCTGATAACCAAAACGGTTTTCGTAAAGGCCATTCCTGTTTGGACAATTTGCTACATTTAACGGTCAGTGTAGAACAGGCGTCCCGAAGAAAAAAGCATATCTATGCAGCTTTTTTTATGTTAATAGCGCTTTCGATAATGTTAATATAGATATTTTGGTCGAAAAATTAGCCAAGTTAGGGTGTCCTTATGTTCTAACAAAATTTGTTAAATTTTTTAAGTATGAAAGACATATTTTCACCAATCAAATAAATGGGTATAGGCATACCTACAAGGGCAAGACGAGCGGCGGGGGAATGGAAGCGTGACATCTGAAAATCGGCCGAAAAGATCCGAAGTCTGTGTTACTTGGAGCCACGGTCGAACTCCGAGCTTACTTCAGCGACAGTTGCGGAAAAAATAGGAAGCTCCTGAACAAGGATAGATAGATCCTTGTTACTCCAACGATGCTGTGACAGAGAGGGTGATACATCAATAGCAGGGGGGACGAAGACAGAGCGATAACCAAGCCGGATGCTTTTACGATTTAGTTAATTACACTTTTAGAGCCGAAGAAGAAGTATTTTCTAATAATTCTTTTTTTTTTAATGTTCCGTGTAACATTTCGAAAGGAAGTACAGAGCCCTTTTATGGAAAAAATGTCCATACAAAAATTTTTTCTATGAAAACATACACTTTTATTTTTTATTTTTTTTATTGTCAGAAGCGAAGTTGCAAAATCGGGCTCTGTACTTCCGTTCGAAGTGTTACAGGGGATATTAACAAAAAAATGAGAAAATATAAAACAAAACGCTTAAGGGTGCTCAGGAGGTAAACTAGCGCCATTGTCGACCATTGTGGAAAAATTAGGAAGCTGCCGAACAAGGATAGATATATCCTTGTCTCTCCAACGGTGCTGTGACAGAAAGGGTGATGTAACAGTTGTAGGAGAAGCGAAGATAGAGCGATGGAAGCGGCTTGATTTTCCACCGGCTTTGGTGCAACTTTTTGAGCTTTGTTTGCGCGTAGAGTTTTTTATGGCTCTAGGCAAGATTGCCGGTTATTTTCCGCGAGCAGAAAGGAGTTGAATTAATTGCACTAGTTTGTAATTGTCTGAATTTATGTTAATTTATTACTATTAAAGAGACGAGCACACTTAACTTATGACAAATAGCAGTGCCCATTTACTTTCACAGATTTTGGTATTTCGCGCCGATTAGCGACCGCGAGTCGAGAACTTTAATTTGAAGCTTTAAGAAACGCCGCTTGCGAATTTGTCGCGTGGAGAAAATTAGTTTCTCCGTGTGCGATCAGCGTAAACCCGAGCGAAAGTTACTATTACACGTGGCCAGTAACGAGTAACGAGTAGGCCGTCTTGTGGCCGCGTTGCGGTTTTTATAGACGCACCTGCGCTCGTAGCGCTCGAATATTTCGGCGTTTTACCGTACTTTGCCAATTTGAACGGCCCGCGCGCTTGATCCGAAACAAGTTTAAAAAGCAATATTTTCTTACACTTTTTTTTTTAATTTCCTTGTACCATTACGGAGGGGGGAACATAGCCCGATTTTTCAATTTCCTGTAAAGTTTATAAAAAATAAAAGTGTCAATTTTTATGAAACTTTTTTTCTGGACACTTTTTCGAAAAAAGAGTTCTGTACCCCCCTCCGTAATGGTACAAGGAATTTAAAAGAAAAGTGTAATAAAATATTGCTCTTTAAGCTCAAAAAGTTGCACCAAAGCCGGTGGAAAATCAAGCCGCTTCCATCGCTCTATCTTCGTCTCCCCTCAACTGTGCATCACCCTCTCTGTCGCACCGCTATTGGAGAGACAAGGATCTATCTATCCTTGTTCTAGAGTTTCCTCATATCTCCGCAACTGTCGCTGAATTCAACTCGGAGTTCGGCCGTGGCTCCTGCGCATCCTTACGTCCGAAAGATGTTTGAGAGATGGAGGTGGCGACCATTGGGGCCAGCGGATGTGTTGTTTCTTGGCCAATCTTTGCTATCGATTCTGGAAAATAAGGTATTGCGAGAGACCTTGGGACTCTCTAAGGGGAGAGGAGGCAGAGGAAAGTGTATGGTTTGTAGGAAACAAAGTTCCTGTAGGGATATTAAGTCCCCGCACAACGGTGCTGCACTAGAGCATGCGGCTAGCGGCCCTAGGGACACTGCAGCTGTTGGTAGTAAAAGAGCAAGCGAGCAAGCAAGAGACGCGTAAGTACGCGGAGAATAAATGCTTGTACAAAAAGCAAAATTGTTGTCAAGTGACTAATCCATCCGTACAGCAGAGTTGGGCATTAATCGATTAAAATTTTAGTTGACTAAAGTAATCCATTAATCAGTAATCAAAATTGATCAATCATCATACATGTAATCGTGACTAATTTAATCGATTAATTATATTAATCGTTAATAAGTGTAGAATTAATCGAAGCAGAGTAATCGATTAACACATAATCGTTGTATATAATCACGATTTGTTAAATCGTGATTAATCTAATCGATTAATTCAATCGTATAATTTAATTGATTTTTAAAATTAGTAGTTAGTCACTTATTCAATTACTGATTAATAGAGTATATTCATTTTACATATATAAGTATATTATTTGAAATATATAACGAAAATTTATTCATTTTTTCATAAACCTCCTTCAATTATGTATTCCATTATGTTATTATATTACGTATTATACATTTAAACCAATAAAAGACCATAAAGTGTTAATATAATGTATGTTAATTCTTTACCTAGTTCACAATTAGACAAAAATATAAATGATTAATCAGTAATTGAATCAGTGACTAATTACTAATTTTAAAAATCAATTAAATTATACGATTGAATTAATCGATTAGATTAATCATGATTTAAGAAATCGTGATTATATACAACGATTATGTGTTAATCGATTACTCTGCTTCGATTAATTCTACACTTATTAACGATTAATATAATTAATCGATTAAATTAGTCACGATTACATGTATGATGATTGATCAATTTTGATTACTGATTAATGGATTACTTTAGTCAACTAAAATTTTCATCGATTAATGCCCAACTCTGCCGTACAGTAGTGACCCGCAACAAAGAAATGGAAAATACAGACGGTGGAGAAGGTGAGGAAAATAACGCGATCGGGATCCACGTTCCGAAGTTCTGGCCGGAAAACCGGCACTATGGTTCGTGCAGTTGGAAGCGCAATTCGCTTTGCGGCGCGTCACGTATTGCAGCACAAAATTTTGCACGTGTTCACGCAACTGCGTGCCAAGACGGTGGAAGAGGTGGAAAACGTGTTGCTTGAGCCGTCGCGCCGGTGCAAGAAAAATATGAAAAAATAAAAAGCGAATTAATTGCGAGGCTTTCCACTTCAAGGAAAAGAAGGATCCAGCGGATGTTGAAACACGAGGATATCAGCGCTAAGACGCTCAGACGTTCCAGAAAACTGTTATGAACGTTGTAGGCAAGCAGACTTCCAACCAGCATGCAGTCGGTGTTAGCGGTCCAAGACGATGTCGAGCTGGAAAAGCTGGCAGCGTTAGCTGAAAAAATTGGCGAGGTTGCCCCACCGGCCAGACCGAGCGCGATAGCAGTAGTTACCGACCAGGAAGCGTTGGTAACACAGATCGCAACATTGGATTCCGAGGGCGGCCAACCGAGGGCACAACAGTTCTGGTGGTCGGAATGAACGAAACCGGCGACGGAGATCGCGATCTAACTCGAAGCGCGGTGGGGTTTGCTAGTACCATTGGAGGTTCAAGGATAAGTACTTCAAGTGCGTGCCTCCGTGTACCTACCAGGGAAAGGAAAACCAGAACCAGGGGCGTTGATGGCGACAAGCGACCATGGGGAAACCACCTGTCGCCTTTTTGTAAGTGATAGGCGATTTAAGGCACAGTTTCTCGTCGACACGGGTGCTGATGTCAGTGTGTTTCTGCGAAAAAAAAAACTAAATGGACCGCGAGCGAAGGCGGATTATGCGTTAGTGGCGGCAAATGGTACGCCCATACCGACTTATGGACAGATAAGGTTAGATTTAGATTTAGGCTTACGTAGAAGTTTCGAATGGCGATTCGAGGTGGCAGAAGTGGTGCGTCCAATAATAGGTACAGACTTTTTAAGACACTTTGGACAGCTGGTGGATCTGCGGCGGCGGCGTCTGGTGGACAATGTCACGGAGTGGACAGTGCTAGCAGTTGTTCCAAAAGGGAAAGTAGAATCTGTGCGAAATGTAGCAAAAGTGGAAGACCGCGAAGTGCAGAAGCTGTTGGAAGAGTTTCAGGAAATAACGAGACCCCCAGGTCAGCTGAAGAATCCGAAACATGGAACGGTGCACCATATTGCGACAATCCCTGGACCACCGGTGTCATGCAAGCCAAGGAGACTCACCACGGATAGGCTGGCACCGGCAAAAAAGGAATTTCAGTACATGTTCACCCAAGGGATCGCACGGCCATAAAAAAACAACTAGTCGTCGCTATTGCATCTTGTACCGAAGAAGAGATGCGAGTGGCGACATGTACGTTTCGTACGCGCTCTAAATACATGTACGGTACCTGACAGATATCCGGTGCCGCATATAGAGGATTTCGTCCAAACCTTGCATGGCTGCTAGTTATTTTCGAAGATAGACCTTGTGAGGGCCTATCGCCAGGTGGCTGAAGAGGATATACCGAAGACAGCTATCATCACGTCATTTGGATTGTTTGAGTTTCCAGTGATGACATTCGGACTGCAAAATGCCGCTTAGACATTTCAAAAGTACATAGATGAAGTGCTCCGTGGACTCGAATTTTGTTACGACTTCATTGACGATATTCTAGTTGCATCAGATGACGAGACGAAACATATTAAACATCTGCGAAGACTGTTCGACCGTTTAGCTCGGTACGGTATAGTGGTAAACACTGCGAAGTGCGTGTTTCGCGTGCCGGAGGTAGCGCTCCTCGGCTATAGTATCGACCTTGAAAGGATCCGCCCCGTGCAAGAAAAGGTCGAAGCCATTACGAACTTTCGAAAGCCCGACGATCAAGCCCAGTTGAGTAGATTTTTAGAAATGGCAAACTTTTACCGCAGGTTCATTCCAAATGTAGCAGGGATACAGAGTCCACTCAATGCGTGGCTAAAAGGAACACGGAAGAAAGCCCGTATCCAATGTACCCCGAGGCGGAGGCAGCTTTCGAAGAAATGAAGCGGGCCTTAGCCAGTGCAACCAAACTGGCACATCCTTCGGCGTAGGCAAAATGCCTATTCGGGTCGGGTCGATAAAATTCGGGCGGGCTCGAGTGGGTACCCGTAACTTACGAACACTCGGGTAGCCCGACTGTTTCGGGTAACCCGAGTGCTTCGGGTAGCCCAACCGATCGAGTCGGGCCGTATCGCGTAGGTAACTCAACACATACGTACGTTCGGAAAGCCCGATTCTTTCGGGCCATCTGCAAATGTCGGGCGTCCTCGGACGAGTTCCTGCGATGGCCACGATTCAATCCGATATTTTTTAAATTAATTGTATTACATTTATAATACAGTCCTTGCAATATATTTATTTACGAAAATATTTATATATATATTTTAATTTTCTTTTGTTATTTTTTTATTTTCTATCTAATCCTCTATTAGTATTAAATTAGTACTAAAAAAAAAACTAAAAATATAAAATAAATTTTCGCTACCCGAAGCACTCGGGTTACCCGAAACAGTCGGGCTATCCGAGTGTTTGTAAGTTACGGGTACCCGCCCGAGCCTGCCCGAACTTTACCGACCCGACCCGACAGGTCGGGTATCCGACACATTCCGGTACCTACACCTCTCACCCCTACAGCCGTTGGCTTTCTTTTCAAGACAGTTCAGCCCAGCGCAGAAGAAGTACAACGCTTATGACAGAGAGCTGCTGGCTGTATACGCGACGATTAAATATTTTCATCACACCGTGGAAGGAAAATGGTTCGTGATCTACACGGATCACAAGCCGTTCATTTTCGCCCTGCAGCAGAAACCTGAAAAGTGCACCCCGATACAACGAGGGTACTTAAATTATATTGCGCAGTTTTCGAAGAGATTGTTGCACCTCTCGATCATCGCGCGTTGGCGGAAAAGCAGCAGACCGATGAGAAGTTGTTTCTGCTCACCAGAAACGTGCGATTGTTAAAGGCGGACGTGGACATTTTCTGCGACATATCCACCGGACAAGCAAGACCGTTCGTTACGGGGACCTTCCGGAGAGCGGTATTCGAGCGCCTGCATGGATTGTCTCATCCGAGTGCGCGACCGTCGGTAAAATTAATTACTAAAAAGTATGTGTGGCCGTCGGTAAGAAAGGACTGTTGTGCGTAGGCAAAAGGATACATACAATACCAGCGAGCGAAGGAAACGAGGCACGTTTCGTCACCGGTGGGAGAATTTATAACTCCGACCGCGCGATTTGAACATATTCACGTGGACTTGGTAGGACCTCTTCCAAGGTCGAGGGAGTGCACGTATTCCCTCACGGTAGTGGACATATATACACGGTGGCCAGAGGCGTTTCCGATTGAAGATGCAAGCGCGGAAACTGTGGAGCGCATGCTATATGAACGATGAATATCCAGGCTCGGTGTCCAACTTAAGATAACGACCGATCGAGGTCGCCAGTTTGAATCCTGCATTTTCAGATCCTTGGCACGAGTTTTAGGAGTGAAACACCAGAGGACGACAGCGTACCATCCGCAGTCGAATGAAATGGTGGAGAGGTTCCACAGGCAGTTGAAGATGGCGATACGTTGCCACGGCGCGGCGACGGGAGCTGGACAGAAGCGCTGTCTGCCGGGTTGCTGGGAATTCGTGCGACCTTCAAGGAAGACGCACAGACAACAACAGCAGAGATGGTGTACGAAGAAACGCTGCGATTGTCGGGTGACCTGATTGAAGGAAATGGACAGCAGGACACATACGAGCGTTAAAACCGGTGAGAGCCGGAAATCACGGGAAAAAGGCGGTGTTTGTATTTAAGGACTTAGCGTCAACGAACCAAGTTTTTGTAAGGCGCGATATGGTAGAGAAGCCTCTACAACCACCATACGGTGGACCATACCAAGTAGTTAAACGACAAAAAAAGACTTTCGTTATACGAATAGGTGATAGGGACGCGTGAGTATCAATTGACAGCCTTAAACCTGCTTTCGTTTTAACTGCGATAGAGTGTAGCGATAAGAAAACCAAAGAGCTATCCAAAGAAGAAGAAAAAAGTGCAATTTAGTACGTAAGGAAATACTGTTATTTTTATATGCAAAGTGCGCGAGGGTACAGCTATGTAACAGAGGTTCCCACTAGCGTTTTAGGTTAAGCAGTAAAAATGTAAAACCAATGTAGAAAAAGAAAACAACAGCGCGAAATTAAAAATCACGAGATAGACGCTAACGCTGGCGAGGGGGTGGTGTAGGGGACACAATTCTTGTAGGGACATTTACTCCCCGCATGACGGTGCTGCCCTAGAGGACGCGGATAGCGTCCCTAGGGACACGAGGTGTTGGTAGTAAAAGAGCAAGCGAGTAGACAAGAGACGCGTAAGCACGCGGAGAATAAAGATTTGTACAAAAGGCGAAATCGTTATCAAGTGACTAACTCATCCCTACAGGTTTATAAAGTTATATCGGTTCGGTGAGGTAATAGTCTGAAGTTTAGTGTTTAATATATTAACTTAAATCATTCTCCCCCGCCATCTTGGAGGCGGGGGCCCCTCTTTCGTAAAGTCCAAGCGGTAAAAAATTCTGCGGGTAAAAATATTGAGTTTAATAACGCTCCAAAAGTAAGGGAGATTGTAGCGTTGACAGGGAGCCAACGCTAACCCCCGGGAGGCTCCAACACGGATTCTCCCGGTCGTATTTAAAAAATTACACCGTGGGATCTCCGATTAATTATCGCGGGTCAGAGTAAAGAGATCGCGGGAGAGGGAAAGGATGGTCTGAATCAGGCTTCGGAATTAACTGCTCTTTTTGGCCGATTTTCAGATGTCACGCCTCCTTTCCCCCGCCTTGCGTCTTGGCCCCCACGGCCCACAGTGGGACAAAACGGTTTTCGGCGATCAAAAATAGAGTTTCGAGAATTGGAAGATTGAAAATCTGATTACGTACGTAGATAGACAAGGAACTGTAGTTTAACGCTGTGCAATTGGTTTTTTAATATTTGTTTCCATTTTACTGTGGCATTCACTCAAAGTCCGAAGAAATTCGTTACAGCAAAACGCTCATGATATTACCGACAACATTAATGTTCGATTCTGAAAAACTTTGCTGAGAAAACTGAAATTCGAACGATTTATAAAGATTACTACATTAGTATAAGTAGGTTCTATTCAGTCCATAAAGTAATGTAAAATGTTAACAACTTATTAAATAATAACGCCTGTTCGAAAAGAAGTACATTTATCCAAAACCTTAACTTTACGCAAGTTTTTAAACAATTGGCACCAGTTGGCGCGGGTTTAATTGGTACAGGAGGAAAGAATGGACCTTCCTCTATCAAAATCAAGAAAAATTGGATGCAACTTTTTTTTTACGTGGAGGAAGTCTGATCGGCAGACACCCCCCGTTCCGCTCGGGGGAGCGACAGAGGGGTAGTGTGGGGTTCGACCCACTAAAACCTCCACGGCGACCTTCGGACGCTATTCCGCACCTGGCGGATTCGAGGGAGTCACGGGAACTCTTAGAGAACACCACCGCGACTCCTCCACGCCATGGTCGGTCATCTATCCTTTGATGACCGGCCGTGTCCCGAGGATAGCTCCCGATCCTGCTCGGCGGCCTCCTTCTGCTTCATTACTTCCTCGCAGAAGGAGGCCACCATCTTCCAATTCCTCTCGCTATCCAGCATTACCTCAACTACTGCTGGGAGCGAGAGGTCTTCTCCTATCTCACATCGGAGGACTCGACGCAGCGCTGAAAAGGCGGGGCATTCATCCAGCGTATGCTGCGCCGAGTCCTCTTCCTCCCCACAGTGGTGGCAAACCGCCGTCTCCTCCCGTCCTATCCGACACAGGTAGACACCGAAACAGCCGTGTCCGGTGAATACCTGTGTCAGACGGTAGGTGAGCCTACCCTGCCGCCGCTCCCGCCACATTTGCAGGTGTGGCAGGAGGGCCCCGGGGACGCGTTCGCTGGTGTGGGAGGATAACCCCCTCCGCCAAACCTCCCACATGCGTCCCCGGGTCTAAAGTTCCACCTCCTGGACCGCCTCAGGCTCCAGCCCCCCCCCCCCCCCCCCCCACGCCCCCGTGCGCTGCGGCAAATGCTGTTGCGCCTATAAATATAGGCGCGCATCAACGCGAGAAGCTCGAAGGGTAATTCTCCAGCCAGAGCCAGCGCCGCCATAGTGGACGTGGTACGGTACCCGCGGACGAGGCGGATAGCCATCGTCCGCTGCAGCCGACGCAACAGTTGCTTGTTGCGCCGGCCAGCCATCCCGGCCGGTGCCCGTATTGGGGCACCGTACAAGGCTATGGACAGTACCACGCCTAAGTACAGACGGCGCACCCAGTCCCCAGGTCACCCGAGATTAGGCAGCAAACGGCCCATGGAGGCCGCTGCCTTTTCAACTCGGGGGACGAGGCGGTCGAAATGAGCCTCGAAACTCCAGTGGCTGTCGAGGATGAGTCCCAGATACTTCATCCGGGAACCCACCTCGACACTGGCTCCACCTACCTGGATCCACGACCGCGCCGGATGCTTGGACCGAGGCCGGCCATGAAACCATATGGCCTCGGTCTTCTCCGGGGCTATTCTCAGCCCCAGGTCATGGATCCTCCGGACGTCGGCTGCCACCGCAACCTCCGCTCTTCGGATAGTCCTCCCGAACGTGCTCCCGACGGTCACCACCAGCGTGTCGTCCGCGTAGCAGACTAAGGTGGCGCCGTCGGGAAGCGAGGCCTGTAGGACCGTGTTGTATCCGAGGTCCCACAGAAGCGGGCCCAAAACGGACCCCTGTGGGACCCCACGGTCCACTTCCCTCCGCATCATCCCGCCAAGGGCGCCCCCTCGGATCTTTGTTCAGAGAGCCGAGGAGATCCTTCCATGCCTGGGCTTTTGCTCGCTTGATGGCCAGCTGCAGGGCGACTGCCTTGTCCCTGTAGTCCCCGTACAGCTGGGCAGCCAGATGTTCATCTCGTCGTCGTCGTCGACGGGCGCGGGTGTACTGGCGTCGCGCGCGGACGCACTGCGTGCGTAGCTCCTCGATCTCGCTCGACCAGCAGTACCCTGCCTTCATCGGGTGTCCAGGTCCTGGCCCGGGGCATAGCAACCGTTACAAATGGACGTCACAGCACCCCGGAACCATCGGGCTTCCACCCGCCCATCGACAGGCCCGGCCGGATGTTCGGGCCAGGCCACGACTTGGGCTGCCGCCATCAGCGCGTCCCGGTCCAGGCGCCGTAGCGCCCATCGCGGTGGTGGCTGCGGTCCTCCCGGGTGACGTCAGGGTGTCGCTTGGGGGGCAGCGGAGAGGTCGATCATGATGTATCGATGATCCGTTAACGATTTGACCTCGTCCGCCACTCTCCACCCCGAAACACGGCGCGTGGCGGGGGGCGTTGCCCCCGAAAGGTCAACGATAGACCACCTGTTATACCGCACGCACGTGTGGACGGATCCCGTGTTTAACAAACGGAGCTCCAGTCCCGCCGCCCAGTCGAGCACCTCCCTGTCCCTCGAGTCTGTCCTGGGAGACGACCAGGCCGTGGCCTTGACGTTAAAGTCTGCCAGGCCGAGTACTGGACGGGGATGGCAGCGGGAGACGCATCTCCCCAACCCATCCAGGTACTCCTCAAACTGCTCGAGGGGCCAACTCGGAGTTGCGTATACGGCCACCGCCGCGGAGCCTCCCCACTCTACAGCCGGGTAACCCCGCCCACGCGCTGAGCAGGCCCGTCGTCCTCCTTCTTCTTCCTCTTCGCCGGCGGCTTGGCCGGCGCAGTGGGAGCGGCTATAGGCGCCGCGCGTGCTGGGCCCGCCAGCGGCCCAAGCTCTCTCTTGAACGACGCCAGCTTGGCGTCGGTCAGGCAGCTGATCTGCTGGAGCAGATCGTTGGCCGCTGGCGCTGGTCGCGAGGGCTCCACCGTTGGGGCAGCCGGTGTCGCCGCTTTCGCCGGCGCAGCTTGACGCGGAGGCGTTGGTGGCCTGGGTGACGGCGGCATCAGAACGCGGCCGCCCTCAACTTCCTGGTGGAGGCGGGCCACTTCGGCCCGCAGCTCCACCAGTTGCCCGCAGATGAGAAGATTCTCCTCTTCCAGTCTCCTTGTGGCGGCGCTGGCTGACCTGGTGGCCAGCTCAGACACCGCCGCGCGGGTGTTGAGGGCAGCCACCCCCAGGGCCCGGGCAAGATTGCCTTTCAGGCCCTTCGAAAACCCCGCCACTCTCTCAATATTCGCCTGCGCCTCCAGGACAGCGGCTGATAATGTACCTATTTACCGCTACGCTCACGCTTGCTCCCGTATGCAACTGTTATTCAATCGCCATTATCTCGAAGGTTGCGCGAGGTTGCACCCAATTCCGGGCGCGGTCGTCCACCGCAACCCGGCGCGTCCCCAGATGGCGGATAGGGGAACGGCCAGCAGATATGTTGGTTAGCTGAGAAATAAGCATCCTTCGGGGTGACGAATAAGCAGTCGCGGACCAAATGGACTAGGGGAAAGAACCCCGATCTCAAACCAACCATGGATAGAGTATCTTCAGGAGTGTCGACTACGGTGCAGGGGCTCGGAACCCCAGTACCGGCGTCCGTTGTGGGTGCGCAAGCAGGCCTCCGGACGTCGTTATCCAACGACTGCAGTGCTACACATGTGGACCGCTTGGCCTGTGTAGCATCTCTTGCTACAAGTGAGGGCGTGACGGCTGGGACCCCCACAAGGCGTGATGCGAGTGGAGACCGGGATCGGTCTCCGGTTCGGCGCGCAGATGGTGCGGAGAGGATAAGGGCTTCCTTGATCTCTCGTCCTGCCGCCGGTACGGGACAAACGGATGCCGGCTCGTCGGAGGAGGGCCGCGTAATGCACAGCGGCAAACGCTGTGCACCCGCATCCGATGATGATGAGGAGGACGCGGACTCGGACGCCTCGTTCGACGACGAACAGGGCGTCGTCGATCGGCTCGTCCAAGAGGAGGGGCCGGCCATCAACGGCCGGCGAGCAGGTGCGCCCCGCGGAAGCGGGGCTCCAATACGCAGAGGCGCGCCAGCTGGAGGCGGAGGCGAGGGCCGCGGAGGATCCCCTCGACCCTTCGGTCCTCCGATGTGAGATAGGAGGAGACCTCTCGCTCCCAGCAGTAGTTGGGGCAATGCTGGATAGCGAGTGGAATTGGAAGTTGGTGGCCTCCTTCTGCGAGGAAGTGATGAAGCAGAAGGAGGCCGCCGAGCGGGATCGGGAACTATCCGATCCCGCTCGAAGAACCCGGGGGCGGCGGCATGTGCGGCCTGGGAGAGGCCGCGCCATAGGGCCCCCGGGATAAGGAGGGTAGCTGACGGTGGGGGTGGATCACATTGGGTTCCCCTTCTTCCTCCGCCCTCAGCAGATCGTGATGTAGAGTCGACGGGAGCGGGGCGACGGCAAGTTCAGCGCCGTCCCTCCGGGCGGCCGTGTTACCCAGGGCCCCCGCCCTGGGTAGTTGATAAACGGGCGCCGGGATGGAGCGGTGCGGGTCACGGCCTCTCTGCACTGCGGAACCAGACGTCATAGGAGGGGGAGGAGTAATCTCCCCCACCTCGGGACGCGGCCGGTCATCAAAAGATAGATGACCGGCCATGGCGAGGGGGAGTCGCGGTGGTGTTCTCTAAGAGTTCCCGTGACTCCCCCGAATCCGCCAGATGCGGAATAGCGTCCGGAGGTCGCCGTGGAGGCTTTAGTGAGTCGAACCCCACACTACCCCTCTGTCGCTCCCCCGAGCGGCAGGGGGGTGTCTGCCGATCAGATTTCCTCCACGTAAATAAAAAAAAAAGGTTGCACCCAGTTTTTGGGTTCTAATATGGAAAGGTTCACCCTTTCTTCCAGTACCAATTAAACCCGTGCCAAATGATGCCAATTGTTTAAAAGCTTACATAAAGTTAAGCTTTCGGTTGAATCAGACCGGATCAAAAAGAAGTACATTTATCCATGAAGTGATGAAACATCAATAAAGTATTAATTCTACATTAATTTATATATACCGCATGCTTGAACTTTAAACTCTCATTCACTTATTCCTGTTTTATAACTTGTGTGTTACCATTAATAAGTAACTAAACCCTATTCTTTCACAGTTATTAACATACTTATTAACATAGTTTTGAATCATATTTTAGTTCTAAAAAACAAAATATGTCGAAGTGCACATTAATAAAATATCAATTCCATTCCGTTTTATGCGTGCAACGCGTTTCTATTTTAAAGTGTTATTAACTTCTTGCTGCTATTATGACATATTTCATGTCATTTTTTTTTTTATTACCAAATCCATTTCTTCTATAGTTATTAACAGTTACGAGCCAAATTTTAGTTAAAGAACATAAAATATGCCAAACATGTGACAGTTATTGAATGCGCCTCATTTTATACTTGAATATTATGCCACGATGTAGTTCAGTACGATTCATATTAACACAACTTCAGGACCACAGTGTAGGCAACAATTTCTCCAAATTTCATGAAAATATTTCCAATAGAACTAAAGTTATAGATTTTTGATCGCCGAATGCCGTTTTGTCCCACTCTGCGGCTGCCCAAGTGCTTAGGATATGAATCGCGCGTGGCGCATTAGGGCTACACCCGTAATAATAGATTTCATATTGTTTTCCACCTCTACAACTACCTGTGAACATCTTAATGTACGGGAAAACCTAGTTCTTTTATATTTCATTAAAATTTTGAAAGCGAAATTTAAAAGTAGTTTCCAAACCTATTTTTTGACCCGATTTATCACAAAATTGTGCGACGAAAAATTATCCGATACAATAGAATAGACCTACGGTGGATACCACTGACAAAAAACAGCGCATCGAAAATACTGTCCCGTGGATGATGTGGAAATCTATTAATGCGGGTGTCGCCCTGATGCGCCACGCGCGATTCATATGATGCGCGCCTGAGGTGATCCAAGCACTTGGGCCGTCGCGGGGGTCAAGACGCGCGGCGGAGGAAAGGAGGCGTGGACATCTGAAAATCGACCGAAAAGAGTAGTTAATTCCGAAGCCTGGTCTGAATAAATAACACGTAATTGAGCCAACAAATTGAATTATTTATTGGCTCGCAAGGGAAAAAGCCCGAATGCATAAAAAACCCTTGTTGAAAAAGAAGAAAAAACCCAAAGGAACAATGTCGCGTACTGCACGACTTACGCGATGCGATTAGGAGGTTGTAAATCTCCGTTCCGATTCTTTCGTCGACACCGCGATCGCGTAGTCCCTACCACTGTTTAAGGTGACAAGGATGATAAATTTGACTACTGAATAACGCTGAATAAACTTTAATTGAAACCCTTAACTATTGCATTGGTGAGAATAAATTGAAATTCTGAAGTACGGTGTGAGTATAACTGTTGTGCAAAGTGTGTGTGTGCGAGACGGAAGAAGAGAAGAATGGTTCTTCTACCGATGTCGAAGGAGAGGATAATGTTTCTCCTTCTGAGATGTTTTAAGAGCGACTGATCTTTAACGAATGCCCGTTTTGACCACTTCCTCGCCGATTTCCCGGTCCCGGGAAATTCGGGGAGTCAATCGTGTTGCCTGATTGGCAAATGTCATGGGCCAATCAGGTGACCATTCCATTGACATCCACCCATCCGGTGCGTTCGAAACGCAGTCCGTGCGGACTAGGTGGTGTCAAGGGAGGTGGAAGAGATCTTACTGTCTAAATTTGGCAACGTGGTGGAATTTCCGCAGGGCCTGGGACGCTAGACATGACCTGGTCAATAGCCACTGGCCCGATCTCGAGGCCCCTTGGAAATTCACGTTTATGGCACAGGCAATTAACCGTTGAGGACGAAGGGACTCGACGAAATAAAGTTACCGGATTAAAACATGAATCGATTCTCAAAAACGGTTCTACTGGTTTGCGTGTCATAAACGTGCTAGCAATGTGCGCTCCGGATGTTGTCCCTCGTACAAATTGCTAGCCACCCTAAGATATTGAAAACGGTACAAACTAATAAAAACTGTGGAAAATCCCGAGAGCATAAAAACTCCAACGAAACTACGCGAGTGACCCTTGAATCTTAATGATTTGTTTTGAAAGTACGTCGACAAAAGGAGAGTCCACTCGTAGTTTCGTGGAGTGCTGGGTCTAATAAATATATAAACTTTATGGAGTGACTTTTGCGGGTGTGCCGCGAAACAAACAACGAGTTACAAGATACAAACAATGGAGGGAACGAAAATGTGTAATATGTGTATATGAGAGGGTATGCAAGCGGACGTGTGAGCTGGCTCTCGCACGGATTTTCCGGAAGAGTCCGAGCTCGTTGACGCGTCGCGCGAGTTAGATAAAGAATGTGCGATCGCAAGGATCGGCTGGTTCGACACTGTTGAGTGTCGAATGCTCGATCTTGACCGGGGGGGGGATTCACGACTGAATTATGTCGATGGTCAATTGATTGTCCATTGACGGTAATGTTCCTTCATGGAACAAAAGACCGTGTGGAAGACGCGTCGAGGGAGGAAGATGGCGGCTACCGTGAAAGGACCACACGTGCATACGATCACGCACGACACAATTAACAGAATTTCGCGATACTCGAATGAACGCCTGATAAGACTAAAAGACGGATCAGGAGACTCGGTAAAGTCTCCGCGCCAAGTAGTTTAGGCCGAAGGCTGCTCCGCCGGCGGCAGCGAGAATCTACCGAGAATATTATCCCAAACCGGAGCGTTTTGAGAGTTTTGCAAAAAATAATTTGCTATTGCAGAAAAAGTACGCAACTGAGCTTCATTCTAATAACACAATCTGCTTCGACTTGTTTTTCTCTTTCTTTTAAGCCAAAGAACGTCTCAATCGGTGCATTTATTTATGAGATATTAACTGTTTTTCATCGAAAAATTTCAATCAGTTTCATTAACCACCTACGTCATGCTGACGTCAGTGTCGATCACACATTTTTGCTGCTAGAGGCGCTGTTAGCGATGTGGCTTACGTTACTGATATTCGCGTTGGTTCAACATCATGGCGTGCGATACTCTAACAGCTAACACGTTAAGATCATATTGCAACGGCGCGCGGCATCAGCCGCGTCGCGGCAGCGCGTACAAAATTCAAAACGGTAGTACATCGGTCGCCTATGCATTATTTTGAATAAAATATTTTCTTTTGTTTGAGATTGCACGAGGACTGAGCGGGCAGAAAAATGAGACACGACACCTTTTTTGGACGGTCACGAGATTGTTATATTCACAGAATTATTTACACTTATGTCTAACAATAAATAGAGAAAACGGTTATATATACACGCGAGTTCTTAACTAGTTATTCAACTATAGAATGAAACAAACACGAAACATTATGCGTAAGACACTTTCGGCACTCTTGCACCGTGCGCGGACAACGATAGAAACTCTTCGCGTGGTCTGAGACGTGAATAATAGCAAATGAAACGAGCGCGAAAAGAACGCGTTAACGCGTATACGACGTGTGCGATAATGGCGTCGAACCGGCACCGTCTGGCCGTTGCGCGGGTACCGATTTCTTCTTGATGATAGCGCGATCGTGGCCATGCGTGTCCGGGAGGTGCTGTCGCTATCGGTAACGACGCACGGGCGAACTACTTTCGCGACGAACACCATGGCCGTGCGTGTTCACGGGAGAATTCGCCAACACCTTTACTTACTTAGAAATTATAATCTTTATAAGTAATCTTCTTTATTTCATGAGAACAGAAGAGGAGTAACAATTTATTTTACTCTAAATAATGTAAATGTTAATTTACACCACAAATTATCACAAAATTATTTCAAACAATACCTAACTCTGATCATACCTTACGGAAATAATGAACTGTCCGTCTATTTACTTTACACGTGTATCATAATGCAAAATCATCCTGCTATTACACATGTAAAATACCTTTTGTAACCACGACCTCTTTTCGTTGTTTGCCATAACTTTAGGAGTATTGATGAGTGTTGGCGAATTCTCCTTTGAACACGCGCGGCCATTAGTGTTCGCAGCGAAAGTAGTTCGCTGGTGCGTCGTTGCAGACAGCGGCAGCACCTCCCGGACACGCATGGCCACGATCGCGCCATCACGAAGAAGAAACCGGTACTCGCTCAACGGCCACGCGGTGCCGGTTCGACGCCATTAACGTTCTTGCTGTCTACGCGCCAACACGTGCCTTTGTCGTATAGAATTTATTTGATTGTTCGTTTCAGACCACGCTTGGAAGTTTGTAAGGTGTTCGCGCACGAAGTGCAGTGCCCTGTTCACTCCATTAGTGTTAACTTTCTGTAATTACCTTCGTTAGCTATAATTTAAGATAAGTTTCGCGTGTAATATAATCGTTGCGTCCGCATTAGAACTAAGTGTAATTTTTAAGGTGTAAATATAGTTAAAGTGAACTTGATTTGGTCGTGTCTCGAGTCAATCTCTGTCTCCTCTGCCCTCGCAAAACGCTAACATTTTGGTCCTTCGAGCCGGATACGAGACACGCCCTCGTCGTGCTTGTTTGAACAACGCCGTTAGCCGACATCTTGTGTGACGTCAGTCGGCAGTGTCGTGTTTTCGTAGTTTGAACGCAGTGACTTTCCCGTTGTTTGTGCACGGTTTCGAGAACTCGCTAACTCTCTCGCGTGTCCGTGCGCTCTCCCACGAGCTCAGTGACTTTTTGGTGCAACTTTCGTGCGTGAGACCGCGGTTGTCGTGTTCGGTGATTCGACAAGAAAATGCCAAAATCACGCGATTCTTCCCCGGCGTCGCGGGCGGACTCTCCTCCGTCCGACGGTGCAAGAGGTGAGGAAGCGCCGATGCCCCCGCTTCTCACCCTTCCGAAAGAGACAACGCAGCCCTCGCAAACCACCCGCTCGCGCTCGCCCGCTCGCTTGTCGTCGGAGCTCCAGGTCCGCGCTCGAAATCAATTAGAGAGACTCGACACAGTGGCTACCATCGTGCAGGACTTGGAGGCGGCCACCCAGGCAGAACCCCTCAGACTCTTACGAGACGAACTCGCGATCGTGCGAGACACGTTGCTGGAGCTCCATCTTAAGTTCCAGCAGGAGCATCAAGCCCTCAGCCGCGTCTGGCCGGCGTCACGCCTCGATCACGAGTACTACGAGGCGAGGGCTGCGTCGAGAGAGGAGCGGTTGATGCTGACCGCAAGGAAGCTGGTGGCTCAACTGGAGTACCGGTGGGCACAACCCACGCCGCAGCCTCAGACCACGCAGACCACTCAGGCCACGCAACCGGAACACTACCGATCACGACTTCCGGAGATTCCTATCCCACGGTTCGATGGCGAGTACAGCCAGTGGCCGGAGTTCAAGGCAGCATTCGCCTCCGTGATCATGGACCGCGCAGAAATCTCAGCCCTCGACAAGCTCCATTACTTGAAGGGAGCGGTATCAGGGAGTGCAGCCCAGGTGATTAACCACCTCCCTGCCAACGACGAGGCGTTTACTCTTGCCTGGCGACTGCTGGTTGAGCGCTTCGAGAACAAGCGCCTCAACGTCCAGGCCTACATGGACCGCATTTATGCATTGAAGCCCATGAAACAGCGGCCTCAATGCACCAACAACCCGTCAGCCGGAGCAGGCCGGTTCCGCTGCAACGCCACGTCCTCGGCAGGCACAGTACCCCTGCGCCTTCTGCAACAAGGACCATTATGTGTCCGCCTGCCCAGTGTTTAGGCAGTTGTCCGCAACGGATCGCACGAACGTGGTGAAGGCGCACGCCCTGTGCGTGAACTGCCTGGGACACCACAATTTAAGGAGCTGCCGGACCGCGCAACGCTGCAAGCTTTGCAGTGAGCACCACTCAATGCTTCATGGCGCCGACCTAAGCCACGTAGTGGTGCCTGGCCTTCGACCGTCCGCGCAGCCTACGCAGGGCCCTTCGCAACCCTCGACATCGACCACGCGTCACACCGGCTCAACCACTTTCGACTGAAGGGTCGGCGCAGTCGTCGAAGACAGCACAGTCCACGCAGCTCACGCTCCTAGCCCACGCACGGACGCCCACGCATTCAAGCAACGTACGGACCACGCAACGAGACCACGCAGAACACGGACAACACTTCTAGCAACAGCACTCGCCCGAGTGCACACCGACCTCGCAGTTCAGCAGGTGAGAATCTTGGTCGATTCAGGCTCTGAAATCTCACTTGTTTCAGAATCTCTAGTAACGCAGCTTCAATTGAAACGAACACGCTACACTTTGGATGTCCACGGAGTTGGTGGAGCAAGGACTTCGCAGTCGAACGGAGTGGTCAATATTACCCTCCATTCCAATTACCGGCCTCTCTCAGTCACCATTCAAGCTCTCGTGCTTCCACGGGTGACAACTTGTCTACCATCGACGCCACCAACTCTCGCAACACCGCCCTCGCATCTGGAGAAACTGAATCTCGCAGATCCGCAGTTTCTTGTTTCCAGACCAGTGGACATCATACTTGGAGCTGACGCTTACGGACAGATCATCAAGCCAAACATCATTCGACATCCGTCAACGCAGCTGGTCGCGCAACTGTCTATCTTTGGCTGGCTCGTGATCGGCCCCATCGAGGGCCCCCTTACTCCACGCAGAACCGTTCATCAGGTCACGGTCAATAATACCAATCGCCAACTGGACGAGTTACTCAGCCGATTTTGGACGCAAGAGGAGCCACCACAGGATACGACACCGTTGCTCACGCCAGATGAACAGGAGTGTGAAGAACACTTCAAGACAACGCATTCACGGGACTCGACAGGAAGATACATCGTGCGGTTGCCGCTCAAACTACATCCTCGAGCACTAGGCAATTCCTACCAAACAGCACACGCTTGTCTTCAGCGAATTCTCAGACGCCTCAGCAAAGACGACCAGTACAATCAGCTGTACACCAAGTTCATGCTCGAGTATGAGCAGCTTGGTCATATGGTAAGACTGAACAACAACTCAATAATCAGTTCGTTGCAGTATTATCTTCCGCATCACGGCGTCCTCAAGTTAAGCAGCACGACCACCGCTCTTCGGGTGGTGTTCAATGGCTCCAGTTCAACTTCCTCAAGATATTCGCTGAACGATCTTATGCATACAGGTCCCAATCTTATGCTGAACATCGCAGATCTCCTCATCTGGATACGCAGGTACAAACATCTGTTTGCAACGGACATCACGAAGATGTATCGACAGATCAAGGTACATCCCGATGATTGGAACTTGCAACGCATACTCTGGCTTGATGACACGCAGAAGGAAACGCATTACCAGCTGACCACCGTCACGTACGGGACGAAAGCTGCTCCGTATCTCGCTGTGCGCACACTCTTACAACTAGCAGAGGATGAAGGGTCGAAATATCCCCTCGCCGTGGATCCCATCAAGAATGGCAGGTATGTCGACGATATTTTTGGTGGCGCAGATACGGCAGATCATCTCCTCGAAGTGGCGCAGCAGCTGACGCAACTTTGCCAGGCGGGAGGATTTCCTCTGGCAAAATGGCACTCTACCAGTAAATCGTTGCTTGAAGTTTTCGCATCCAACCAAGGAAACGCAGCAATCTCATTCGACGACTGCGAGACCAAAATTCTCGGAATAAAATGGACAATCAAGATACTTTCAACTTCTCAACTATACCTTCTTCCAAACGCACGCAGTTCTCCAAACGCCTCATCCTCTCCGAAGTAGCACAAGTCTTCGATCCTCTCGGTTTTTTCGCACCTGTAGTCATACGAGCCAAAATCTTAATTCAAGAGCTTTGGTTACAGGAACTCGGTTGGGACGACATTCTGCCTCCTCACATCACTCGCCGTTGGCTTCACATCAGGGAAGATTTAACGAGCTTGGCCAAGCTTTCCATCCCACGATGGTTCAACACAACGACCACGTCGACCGTTGAACTCCACGGATTCTCTGATGCGTCAGTCTTCGCGATGGCAGCTGTCGTCTACCTCGTCGTCCGCTCACCGTCCACGGGTTCCCAAATTTCTCTCGTTTGCTCGAAAACGCGAGTGGCTCCACTCAAACGCCTAACCATCCCGAGGTTAGAATTAACAGCAGCGCTGCTACTTTCCAAACTGGTAAGGCATGTTCATGCTACTTTGAACATGACCGTTACGCAAACTTTTTTGTGGACGGACTCAGAAGTCACGCTAGCATGGATCAAGACGCACCCCTCTAAATGGAAGGATTACGTACGCAACAGGGTAATCCAAATTCAAGAGATCACGCAGCAATATCATTGGAGACATACGCCAGGAACATCAAATCCTGCAGACTGCGCGTCGAGAGGCATTTCGACGGAGCAGTTAATCCAGCATACTCTGTGGTGGACGGGACCACCGTGGCTCAAGAAAACGAAGAACGCATGGCCCAAGCAGACCAGTGGTGACGCAGACGAGCTAGGAGCTCCAGAAGCTCGCGCTGTCGTCTCACTCCACACGTTGAACGCAGTCAAGGAATATTCATGGAATTTAATCTATCAATATTCTTCTGTTAACAGATTGTTCAGAATCACGTCTCTATGCCTCAAATTCGTGGACAAACTCTTGAAACGATACAACGCTTCGCCCACGCCAATGATCTCCGCAGCTGACATAGAAAAGGCCAGGATCTACTGGATTCAGGCCACGCAGTCCCTTTACTTCAAGGACGAACTCGCAGCACTCGCCAAGGGGACTTCGCTTTCATCTACACATCCTTTTACACGGCTGACCGCTTACCTCGACCATCAAGGGATCGCCAGGGTAGGAGGACGGCTGCAACACTCAGAGCTGTCGCACGAAGGCAAACATCCGGTAATTTTGCCTCGTGATTCACGGCTCTCAGCGCTTCTCATCGACCACGCACATCAGCAAACGATGCACGGAGGTACGCAAGACACCCTCGCCTTTCTCAGACAACGCTACTGGATCATCGGTGCAAGAGCTCCGGTGAAGACTCACATCCTCCGGTGCGTGAAGTGTGCTCGGCAGAGGGGGATCCGTGCCCATCAACTGATGGGCCAACTACCTCTCTGTCGGGTCACTCCATCGCGCCCGTTCACGCACACCGGCGTGGACTACGCAGGACCACTCACGCTCAAGACCTGGAAAGGACGAGGAGCGAAAACGCATAAAGGGTGGATTTGCGTATTCGTCTGTTTCGCAACCTCAGCTGTTCACTTGGAAGTTGTTTCAGATTACTCTACAGACGCTTTCATCGCAGCCTATCGCAGATTCACGTCCCGCAGAGGTATCGCAGCATGCCTCTACTCAGATTCCGGTACCAACTTCCAAGGAGCAGACGCTCAACTTCGGAAACAATTCATCGAGAGTACACGCGAGAATCAGAACATCGCAGCTTTACTCGCCAAGGATGGTACGCAGTGGAATTTCAACCCGCCTGCCGCTCCGCACATGGGCGGAAAATGGGAGGCCGCGGTCAAGTCGCTCAAATTTCACCTCAAGAGGACGGTTGGAGATGCTTTGCTGACGTACGAGGAATCAGTAACATTGCTCGCGCAGATCGAAGCTATCCTCAATTCACGACCATTGGAACCACTCAGCGACGATCCAGACGACGTCTCAGCCCTGTCACCAGGCCATTTTCTCGTCGGAACGCAGCTGAACGCAGTACCAGAACCCGCACTGCTTGATGTCGCAGCCAGCAGACTGTCAAGGTGGCAGTTCATTCAACAGCGGCTCCAACAATTTTGGAAGCTCTGGTCCACGCAATATTTACAACGACTCCAGGCGATCTCCAAATGGCACCATCCAACCAACAAGATCAAGGTAGGCTCTCTTGTTCTTATCACTGATGAACGGTTGCCCCCAGGCAAATGGCCCATGGCCAGGGTTCTCAGGCTCCTACCAGGGAAGGATGGACTGACCAGGGTCGTCGAGCTCAAGACGGCCACCACGACGCTCACGCGGCCTATCGTCAAGCTGGCTCTGCTTCATCAGCCCTCTCATGACGACGCGGACACGCAGACTTCATCACCGACCAGTCGCTGATGGCCGGGGGGAATGTTGGTGAATTCTCCTTTGAACACGCGCGGCCATTAGTGTTCGCAGCGAAAGTAGTTCGCTGGTGCGTCGTTGCAGACAGCGGCAGCACCTCCCGGACACGCATGGCCACGATCGCGCCATCACGAAGAAGAAACCGGTACTCGCTCAATGGCCACGCGGTGCCGGTTCGACGCCATTAACGTTCTTGCTGTCTACGCGCCAACACGTGCCTTTGTCGTATAGAATTTATTTGATTGTTCGTTTCAGACCACGCTTGGAAGTTTGTAAGGTGTTCGCGCACGAAGTGCAGTGCCCTGTTCACTCCATTAGTGTTAACTTTCTGTAATTACCTTCGTTAGCTATAATTTAAGATAAGTTTCGCGTGTAATATAATCGTTGCGTCCGCATTAGAAGTAAGTGTAATTTTTAAGGTGTAAATATAGTTAAAGTGAACTTGATTTGGTCGTGTCTCGAGTCAATCTCTGTCTCCTCTGCCCTCGCAAAACGCTAACAATGAGAAATTACATATATAGCGTAATTACAGTAATCAACTTAAAGTGGTTGAATGAACCATTAATAGCCAAATAAAGTAAAATTAAACCGATTTAAGTCGTGTTTGGACTCAGTTTAATTGAAAAATTCCCAGCAATCCGTCGGTGCAATTTTCATTGAGGTTAGATGAGAATTATTACAAGTGAAAGTTTCTTTACTGGATGCTCATTTGTTTTACTCGCGGCATCCCTTTGAAGTGTCGTAGCTCGACTATTGTTGCTCGACGTATACCTATACGATCTATCTCACTTCCTTTCGTTGTTACATCTATTCTCTTACGATAAAATTTAGCCGAGCATCACTGTGTACTTTGTTTCTTTATGCCGATGAATGACACTGGCCTGTTGCCATAAATTTCCCTAATGTGTATGTTACCCAGTGCACGGTAGCAGTTCGTTCGAGAACATTCACCTGAACACGTCTCTATTAGCAATTGGTTTCTTTCGCCATTTTTCTTAGCTTTGTAAGTGTTTCACACTATACATATCTATTTTAATTATTTTCTACTTCTTTTATTCTAATTTTTTTTTCTTCCTTATTATTTCCTTCTTATTGTTTTTTATTCTTTTCATTATTTCTTTTACTTTTTCTTCTACCTACATTTAATAAAATAACCCACAAAAAGTACATCACATGTAAAAAAATGTAACGCCTAGTAGTTTAGGCACTATGAGCGGAGCACCTTTTTGCACCAATATACAATGCATTTCAATGTGGCCCTGAAAACGTCGTGATATCCCACAAAAAGTACATTACATGTAAAAAGAAGGTAACGCCAAGTAGTTTAGGCACTGTGAGCGGAGCACTTCTTTGCACTAATACACCATGCATATTGCAAACATTTGGAAACTATTACATATTTCGTGAATTTTCTAAAAAAGTAATGGATATCATGCAAAACCAGTCAAGTATTGAGTTATATATATTTTTCAAAATACAGTGATTCCTCTTTAATTGTCCTTTGAAAATTCTCTTTAATTGTTCAGGAGTCATCTCCACCACAATTAGAGAGACCGAGAGCCGGTTTCGGGACCCTCGATGCCTCAGCTCGGTGGAGCTACAAAAAACAAAACCGGTTTTTGCCATTGAGAAATGAAAATACCAACTTCCGCATTTTTGATCAGATCTTTGCAGAAGCGACGTCACTCGATTCCTTATGTTCTTCCGATGAAAATGATACCAAATACGACATAATTTCGACAATAATTAACGAAGTTACATGAAAAATCCAATTGCATAATTAATAGCTAACTTTGTTAAAAATAGGCCGATTTACATGATATAAGGTATCATTTTAATCGGGAGAACAATTGGAATCCATTGGTACCACTTTCATATTGATACGATGAAATATAAAGAATTTTATTTTTCGAAAAATTGATGAGTCATTGCCCGTTCCTTTGATATCCGCCGAGTGCCTACTTGGGTTTGCTCGGCTACCTAGGGTCAAACGGACAATAACTCAAAAAATAAAATTCTTTATTTTTCATCATATCGATGTGAAAGTGGTACCAAAGGATTCCTAGTGACACCTGAACACTTCGTTTGTTACGATTATGCAGAATAAGAATAGCTATAACGCAAAAGGGATATGATATAAATACCGTAACTCTGTACCTCTCACGGAAAGCATGCCTGTGACTACGGATTTATAAATACAACATAGATATGATAAGAATTGCATAACAATTTCGGTTTTACACAATCTACAGGAAAATCTCGTATACTGGTATAATTTCGAACAATATTTAGCCAAATTAGAACTTATTAAGTAATAAATATTGTACAAAAGGTTAAGAATTCGCTTAATTTGCAAAATTAATACAAAAAAACAGTCTCAACTTGGTCACCGCCGCGATAGGACGTGTGTTGACATCCTACGTATCGTTCGCGTGTGCCAGTCCGATGTGAACGACGGTTAAAGTAAAAGAACCAATCACATACTTAGCTTCAGACGGCAAGTATATGTAGACACAGACGATGCTATGAGAATACCACCATCCTTCTTAGTAACGTTCGACGATACACAACACAGAATTTTCACCACTACAGACAAACAGACCTGCTTCACATGTAAACAAGAGGGACACATTGCCAAGCAATGCCCGAACAATAACACAGGCGATAACCACAGCACACACAACTCCCAGACCATCCCAATCATAATACCCCCCTCCCCTCTCGCTGAAGACCTACCACCACCCAACAATGACGTTTTACCTGCAATAATAGAAGAATCAAACACAAACAAAACCGGTACCAAGAGACCATTATCAATATCTTCAGAAGAAACACATTGCCAACCAGTTAAACTAAGCGACCTAATCTTTAAACCCCCAGAGCCAACAAAATATACCAAAAAAGACAATGCTACCCACTCCACTAGCAAAAGACAAAAACGTCCAACATCACCTGCCATATCCAGAGAAAGAATAGAAGAACAACTCAACCCCGCTAGAAACGCTATAGAAGACCCAAAAAACAATTATATACTTAACTACTCGCAACTGAAAAGCTTCCTAGAAAACGCATTCAGCTCGCCCAATCCACTAGAGATCTCAAGGACATACACTAACAGTACCTCAGCCCTAATAGAGATGATCAACAATGTATACCCTCTACTGAAATAAAGAAGCATCAAAAACAGACTCCACAGACTATGCAAAAAACTCAAATACGAAACAGCATACAACTCCACAAATAACTGGTCATCAGATATAGAAAGCGATTCCTCTCAAACTAACTAAATCCCCCAAATGAAAAATTTAATTCAATGGAATATAAACGGTTACCACGCGCACAATGAACAGCTACAGATCATCTAAAACAAATAAACCCTACCTTCCTCTGCCTCCAAGAAACCAATTTCAAGAAACACTTCCATCCAACGCTAAAAAATTACACCACATTCACAAAAAATAGAAGTAGTGAGAACTATGCAAGTGGAGGAGTGATGATTGCAACCTCGGATAAATTCAGTGCTAGTGAAATTCGGTTAACGACGACCCTAGAGGCGATTGCTGTGGCCGTGGCACTCCCAATCAAAATCCCTATATGCAAAGTTTACATTACTAACAGTCAAACATTAAACCTAAGTGACCTCGAAGATCTTACTAACCAAGTGCCGTCCCCAAAATTACTAGTGGGTGACTTCAACAGCCACAGCCCCGTCTGGGGCTCATACAAGACAGACAACCGCGGAAAAACGGTGGAAAAACTGCTTGAAGATCCAAATCTTATACTCCTAAACTCAGGTGACAAAACCCACTTCACAGTAAGTACAGGAACACTAAGTGCAATACACCTTTCAATCAGCAGCAGTTGATTAGCGCAACATATCGAATGGAAGGTCTTAAACGACCTCCATGACAGCGACCACTTCCCTATACTAATAAATTATGACGACCATTCTCCACTGCCTCAGAACCAACACACGGTCAATTGGAACCTTGCAAAAATCGACTGGCCTAAATTCCAAAAAATAATCACCGACTCACTACAAGAGATTATAGAACGTGCACTCGACCCAAAAGACATCAATCAAACGGTAAACTTTCTCGAATCGACTATCAAGACAGCTGCTCAAGAAGCCTCAGGACCAACAAACCCAGCCAACAGAAGTAAGAAACGCTACCCAACATGGTGGAACGATAAATGCCACGCGTCCCTAAAAGAAAGCCACCACGCATTCAACAAAGCAAAAAGATACCCCACGACAGAGAACCTAATCGCTTTCAAAAAACTACGAGCCAAGTTCCGCAAAATAATAAAAGAAAGCAAAATGCAGTCATGGAGAACGTTCACATCCACCATAACCAACCAAACCCCAACGACCGAGGTATGGAATAAAATTAAACAAATTAATGGAAAATCCTACAAAACAGAAATCCAATTCCTAAAACTCGAAGACGGCATCACCATAACCAATCCAAATGACATAGCGGATACCTTAGCAAAGACCTTCCAGAAAAATACAACCAACCCCTCCCACCACTCACGAAATCCATCGACTACAGATGACAACACAAATCGAACATACTCTAACACTACCAATATAGATCACACTCTAAACACCAACATAACTGTAGACGAAATACTAACTACACTCCATACCACAAAAAACACAGCACCCGGTCCGGACGGCATTCCCAATGCACTCCTAAAACAATTTCCACCCATTGGAATGAGATTCCGCCATAAGATCTACAACTGCATATGGGCCTACCATGTATTCCCCGATGAATGGAGGAAAGCAACAGTCATTCCCATACCCAAACCCAACAAAGATAAACAAAACCCTCAAAGCTATAGACCAATTACACTAACAAATAATATATGCAAAATCCTGGAGAAAATCATCAACAAAAGGCTAAGATGGTTCTTAGAATCCAACAACATTCTGACTCCTCACCAATACGGCTTTCGTCATTTCCGGTCAACCACCGACGCTCTCATCAACATTGAAACGAGCATATGTGAAGCATTTCTGGAAAACGAATATCTTGTCAAAGTATGTCTGGACATAGAAAAAGCATATGACACAATCCTAAGACCAAGAATAACTGAGTCCCTTCACTCATTAAATATAAATGGGCACATATTCGCCTTCATAAAAAACTTCCTCGAAAACCGGTCAATCCAAGTCAGAGTAAGCGGTACCCTCTCCACCCTCACACCTATAAATAACGGAGTGCCACGGGGATCAGCACTGAGTGTCACACTATTTCTATTAGGTATCAACTATCATATCAAAGAACATAAAGGCCCCAGTCCAAGTAAATCTATTTGCAGACGACCTCACACTAACCTGCAATGGAAAAAACCTAAATACAGCCATAGAACTACTTCAATTGAACATCAATGAATTGCTCACATGGTCACGCAATGCAGGGCTTAAACTCTCTGCACAAAAAACCCAGTATATCATATTCACCAAAAAACACAAACACAAACAACACCACAGCCCACCCAAACTGTACATGGGAACCACCGAAATAGATAGAGTGGACTCACTGAAATTGCTAGGACTCATCTTCGACCAGAAACTTTCATGGGTCCAACACCTAAAACACCTTAAAATGGCGTGCCTACAAAGAATAAACGTCATCAAGGCATTAGCACACACAAATTGGGGAGCAGACCAAGAAGTGTTAATAAAAACCTACCAAACACTCATTAGGAGCAAATTAGACTACTGCGCAATAATATACAACTCTGCAAAAAACAACGTGCTGAAAATAATCGAACCAATCCAAAACACAGCACTGAGATTGGCCACGGGCAGCCACCGTACAAGCCCAATAAGTGGAATACTATTTGAAGCCAAGGAAACAACACTAGAACAAAGAAGAAAACTGTTGAGTTTAAAATACGCCGCCAAAATACGATCCACCCCAGACAACCCTGTCTACAAGAATATATTCACGGACAGATACACACAGTTACACATCAAAAAATAATTTTTGGAAAAAAAATATAACCGACTTCTAAATGCACTCAAAAGAATGAAATAATATTTAATTCTTTTCGTGGGTTTCTCTCCAGCTATGTATAACATTGATGACAATATTACATTACATGTTAGATAAAATGCATATTTTTCGGAGGCGGGACAGGATCAAAAACGCATTTTCTGTTTCGGACCGTTCAGTACCAAGTCCACCTTCAATCAAATTATAATCAGCAACATCTGTCATATAGAAAGTTTTGATTGAAAAACATTTTGTACGCCGAAACTAACCACTATTCAGTTTCATTCTTGCACGTTGTCACGTATCAATGAGTTTTTCTTGACGCTCATCTGTTATCAAGCCCGCCATACCCCAAACAAATTGCAATCAGCAACATGTTTCGTTTAGACAGTTTTCAATTAAATATTTCCTGTACTGAAAGTTACGAAAATTGTTTGATTCTGAGAAAATTTTTTACCCTGCCCCGCCTCCGAAAAATATGCATTTTATCTAACATGTAATGTAATATTGTCATCAATGTTATACATAGCTGGAGAGAAACCCACGAAAAGAATTAAATATTATTTCATTCTTTTGAGTGCATTTAGAAGTCGGTTATATTTTTTTTTCCAAAAATTATTTTATTTCACACTTTTGAGTGGCGATCTTTGCATTCCCTGCGAAGTAATAGCCACATACTGTATACCGGTGTTCCTTTCTTCATATATTATATCTCATCGTTGTGAAATCAAGGTATACATACGATTGTCAGCGGTAGTATCCATGTTTATGTCCGAAACAAAAGTACATACATGTCTCTGTAGTATAATCGTAGTAAAAAGATAAAAAACACACACACGCCCGCCCGCACGCACGCCCGCCCGCACGCTCGCACGCACGCCCGCCCGATCGACCGACCGCCCGCATGCACGCCCGCACGCCCGCCCGACCGACCACCCGGCCACACGCCCGCACGCCCGCCCGCACGCGCGCGCGCCCGCCCGCACGCCCGCACGCCCGCACGCCCGCACGCCCGCCCGACCGACCACCCGGCCACACGCCCGAGCGCACGCGCGCACGCCCGCACGCCCGCCCGCCCGCACGCCCGCCCGCCCGCACGCCCGCCCGCCCGCACGCCCGCCCGCCCGCACGCCCGTCCGCACGCACGCGCGCCCGCACGCCCGCCCGCACGCCCGCCCGTCCGCACGCCCGCGCGCCCGCCCGCACGCGCGCCCGCCCTCACGCGCGCCCGCCCGCCCGCACGCCCGCCCGCCCGGGCCTGTACCTGAGACGATTCTGAACAACAATTTCCTTTGCAAAAATGTCAGACGGGGCTTCGTTTTTGAATTATTAAGGAAAAACACTGACCAATCAGAGCGCGCGTACTGCGTGCGCTCAGCCGTGATAGGGTAACTTCGAGCCGGAACGTCGGACCAGAACGAATCACGGCTGAACATGCGCTCTACTCGCGCTCTGATTGGTCAGTGTTTTTCGTGAATAATTCGAAAACGAAGCCCCGTCTGACATTTTTGCAAAGGAAATTGTTGTTCAGAATCGTCTCAGCTACCCCCCATTTCCCGATGTTACTACTAGTTACGGGACACCCTGTATGTACTTTTGTATCAGACATGAACATGGATACTACCGCTGCAATATACCTAACTCCTCTACTGAAATCCTTAATAATCTTATTGTATTGGAATAAATAGTAATCAATTATATAAAATACGTAAAACCACACAAAATTTACGAAATTATACATAATTCTTTCAAATCTCACGTAACAACTGGGATTTACTGTGTCTGATGTAACATATAGGAAAGTAGGATATTGCTTGATTCGCACTTCCCACTTGCCATGTCGCCGTCACGCTAGAAACATAATTATTACAATAAGAGAAGTAATTAGCAATGGAGGGAACAGCAGGGGTAGGTAGAGAAGGGAAGGAAAGGGATTGAAATGAAAGGGAAGGGCGGGAGGGGAGGAAAGGAAGGGGCAAGGGGAGTTGGGTTTGGAAGGGAAAGATAAGGAAGTGAAGGGAAGTGCAGGGATGCGAGGGGAAGTGCAGGAAAGTGAAGGGAATGTTGCAAATGGGATCATCGTGGAAACATCTCCGGCCGCAAAATGTAATGCTAGGTTTCATCGATATCAGACCGAGTACACGCGAAATAGCACGTTTTTTGCGATAATAGCGGAAAAAATGAAGAAATCCGAACTGGTTTTTTTACGGGACCAACTGTTGGTCATACTCTACAAGATGCAAAAGGTTTCGTTCCGATTGGTCCATCCATCTTGGAGTAATCGATGACCATACACAACGCGGACGAAATCGGACGCTTTTTTGCAATAAAAAAGGGGCAAGCGGTGGTGAAATGCAAAATTTTTTTTTACGGGACCAACTGGGAGTCATACCCTACAAGATGGAAAAGGTTTGGTTCCGATTGGTCCATCCATCTAGGCGTAATCGGCGAACATACATTAAAAAAAAAAAAAAAAAAATTAACATACATGTCGAATTGAGTAACCTCCTCCTTTTCGAAGTCGGTTAAAAAACCAAAATTACCAGCGCCATTCTATATCAGACTCTCCAAATACCCAAGCTCAATCAAAATTATAGAATTTCCCGTTACCAAACGAAACCACGGTACAATACCGCCCTGGACTCTAAAAATTCCGACGACAAGAACAGACCTAGGATCGGTCCCAAAACAACAACAGAGCACAGTCATCCACCAAACCGAATTCCTAGAACTAGACAACGAATACGAAGCATTCAACAAAATATATACAGACGCGTCAAAAACCGATAAAGGTACCGGTTTCGCTATTATTATCAACGACTCGACTATAAAACAATACCTCCCTGCCTCTACATCTATCTTCACAGCTGAAGCATATGCGATACTCGAAGCTCTCAACTATATACAATTAAACAACCTCCATCACTCTGTCATTTATACTGACTCCTTGAGTACAATAAATGCAATAATAAGCATTAACGCCAAAAAAAAAACACGAAATAATTCAAGCCATCCAAGAAATCTCCACCGACCTCGCACATAACAACAAACAAATAATAATCACGTGGGTTCCCTCACACCAAGGCATAGCCGGAAACGAAAAAGCCGACCACATGGTCAAAGAAACAACAACCGACAAAAACACCGGAACAAACAAACCTATCCCCTACAAAGACCTCCTTAACTCCATCTATGCTATCGAAAAAGAAGAATGGAACAGAATATGGACCACGAACAACAGAACGAAAATCCAGAACATCGTACTTAACTTTTACCAACAAATGCCCACCCGTAACTTGAACAGAAAAGAAAAGTCTATCATGACAACACTTATTGTTAGAATCGGCCATACAAAAACCACCTCCTCCTAAAAAGTACAGAACAACCGATCTGCAGCACCTGCAACCTGCAAACTACAACTATTCGAATTCCGTAGACATCAAACCCAAAGACTCAAGCACAAACTGGACCCAGACACCGCCCTAACATCACAGGACCACATTAGAGACACAATCAACTACCTCAAAGAAACTCTCCTCTACCAGGAAAAAATTAGAAAGAACGACCCGAAACTGTCGCTAATGACCTAGTTGTCGATGCGACATTAAACCCAAGGTAAAAAAAAAGCTTGTATGTATCTTATATCAATATATGTTCTATTCAACTTGATCTTTCCACTTCATTATCCATCTCTCTGGCTAAAATTCATACGCTCGCCAAACATCGTAAGTTTCGGCCGTATTCATTCAAGATTTCCTGATATAGGGAAATGTGGAAACAATGTAACGTAAGTGTGTATAAATATCGGCAACCAGGCTTCTCCTGCGTCATTCGCTTGTCCTTTTGCATCATTTACCGAGTGAGCTATATCTTTACCAACATTTTTCAGTAAAACACTACCCACGCCTCTAGAGTACAATCGCTGAACTATTTTCCATTAAATCGTCCTGCACCGACGAGGTACTATTAAAGACCACCAACCCCTGTGTATTTTGGCGTGCCACTAAGTGGGTTCTGATGGGCTCTGGCGCTCCGTCGGTAAACTGACGAGCGGTCGCCTCGTGACAAAGAACGCCCATGGAACAAAATGTGACAAAGCGAAACAGAAAAGTTCCCCTCGTCCCGGCGACCGTTTAGACGATGGGACCAGTCACATCTTCCGCGAGTGTTTCTTATTCTGACCGTAATATATCCTAGAGGGCAGTAGAAAACAGCGAATTTTTCGGGCACGCGAACTCCCGTAAGGCTGGCAGTCTTTAACAGTAGCTCGTCGGTGCGTCCTGTAAAGCCGTTGTTTAGATCCTATTCCTTCAGGACTTATTAAATTGCGAAAAATCGAACATATACGACTCCTTCCTATATTCCTACAGGGTGCATGATCCCACAAATAGTGATAAAATTCTTACATCCCGTGATATCTGCGCCGAATCAGCAACAGCCCGCCTGTCTTATTCTTACAATTCATATTTCTACATTTTTCTCGAAGTATAGTGCCTATTACAGTAAAAGCAGTATCATGCACCCTGTAGGATGATATGCTCGTGGGTGCATGATTCGCGAAAAGTTCATTTATTCAAGTATCGAGACGTAGAATCTAAAAACAGAAATCGATTGTCCCTCTCGCACATCCGTATACCACATGCTTTCCTTTGCTTGAGTCGGCGCACTCACACACTCTTGCTCGAGGCGGACCGGCACCCTTAAAGACTACCAACCTTATGGGAGTTCACGTGCCCGAAAAATTCGCTGTTTTCTATCGCCCTCTAGGATATATTGCGGTCAGAATAAGAAACACTCGCGGAAGATGTAATTAGTCCCATCGCCTGAACAGTCGCCGGGGCAGGGGAATTTTTCTGTCTCGCTTTGTCACATTTTGTTCCGTGCGCGTTCTTTGTCACGAGGTAGTATGGTTGTCTCACTCTGTTACACGCGGCTTCGTTCGCGTTCCTTGTTAGTGACAAACGAACGCTAGAGAATATCGCTGTATCTCACTTTGTCTCAACTTGTTTCGTTCGCTTTCTATGTTCATTATAAAGACATTTACCGACGGAGCGTCAGGCCCATCAGAGCCCACTTAGTGGCACACCAAAATACACAGGGGCTGACAGTCTTTAATAGTACCTCGTCGGTGCTGCCAGCCTTACGGGACTCCGCGTGCCCGAAAAATTCGCTGTTTTCTACCGCCCTCTAGGATATATTGCGGTTAGGATGAGAAACAGATACCCAAACATCGAAAATTTCGTCGGTTCGTAGGTAACAAAAATATGTAAGTCGCTGACATTTTTCATTCTATACCTGCTTCAACATGTGTAACTATACACGTCTTATTTTGTAATTAACAACAGCTTTATTGCCTCATTATCGTATTGTATAGTGTTGGAGTGCTTTATAAATGTGAGAAAAATTAAAGTAACTAACGCATCATATTCTAAAGAAATATTTAAATGCAGTAAAAACCAATTAAAAGATTGCTCTTATATTTATATAATAATCTTTTTTAAGGCAAAAATTTTCTTAACGGTTATGAAATTGGAAAAAATATACAGGGTATTCAACAACAGGGGGGCAATTTCAAGGGACGGTAGCTGGGATGATTCTGAACCGCTTTTTCTTTTGCCAAAATGCTCGTTAAGGGTGTGCAGGAGCTGCTAGTGACTTTTTCGTTGACTTCAGGACAGTTGCGGAAAAAGTAGGAAGCTCTAGAACAAGGATAGATAGATCCTTGTCTCTGCAGTTGCGGTGCGACAGAGAGGGTGATGCAACAGTTGTAGGAGAGATGAAGATAGAGCGATGGAAGCGGTTTGATTTTCCACCGACTTTGGTGCAACTTTCTGAAGCCAAGAAGCAATATTTTTTCATGAATCCTTTTTTAAAATATTCCTTGTACCACTCCGCGCGGGGGGGGGGGGGGGGGGTACAGAGACCGATTATGCAATTTCCCTCTGGAAATTTTATAAAAAATAAAAGTGTATATCTTTATAGAGCTTCTTTTCTGGACACTTTTTCGAAAAAAGGGCTCTGCAACTGTTGCATCACCCTCTCTATCCTTGTTCTAGAGCTTCCTAATTTCTCCACAACTGTCGACAAAGGCGCTAGTTTACTTCCTGCGCACCCTGAAGGCATCATTTTTGAATTATTAACGAAAAACACTGACCAATCAGAACGTGCGTAGAGTCGTGGTAGGGGAACTTCGAGCCAGGACGTCGGACTAGAACGAATCACGGCTAAGCATGCACTATTCGCGCGCTCTGATTGGGGTTTTTCATTAATAATTCAAAAATGAAGCCTTAACTAGCATTTTGGCAAAGGAAAAAGCGGTTCAGAATAACCCTAGGTACCACCCCCTGAAATTATGCCCACCTGTTGTCGAACACCCTGTATATATATTTTTTTTAATATAATAAATATAATAAATATAATAAATTGGAAAAAAAATATATAGTGTATAATTGATAATAAAATTTTTTAATTCTTATTAAGACTGTTAATAGACAACGGAAAATCAATGCGTTTATTTATTGGATAATATCACGCGATGCTTCCTAGGATTGATTGTTTGTATTTATTGATGGCTGTTTGCGTCGATTCAAACGTGGCGCGTACGAAGACTTCGCGAACATTCCAGAACATGCGTAACTTCCACGCAGCGCGCCTCATGCCGCCGGCAATCGCGCAACCTCGCTCTCTTGCTTCGTGACCGTTTTGCGATCCAGACGTAATAGCAACCCGTAGTATATTGTCTAATAGATCATAGTGTATCGTTTAGTATATTATAGTAATACTTTAGCATTAATCGTTATCGTTCACAATGGTTATGGGCCCAGCCACGCTATAACGAGTGAAATAAAAGGAAGGAACGATACGGTTATAAAAGCACGTGTTCGTGAAAGTGTGCACGTTGCGAGTGAAAGTGAAAGGAAATAAAAGACTAGTTACATTCGAGATGTCCGGCGAAACAAAAGGTGATCTCAAAATCACGAAGCTCTCCGATACTAATTACCAGGCATGGAAAACGGAGATATCATTGTACCTCAGAGGAAAAGGGCTCTTGGACCACGTGCTGACTGAGAAAAGGCTGCCACAACAGGCCACGGACGAAGAGGTAAGAGCACACCAAATAAACGAAAATAAGGCAATCGCCGCTATCGGATTAAGTATAGAGCCCGACTAACAAATTCACATTGAAGACTGCGCGACCGCACGCGAAGCGTGGGAGGCACTGAAGCTAGTGCATCAACCGAAATCGCGCGTCCGAATTTTACACCTGAAAAAGGAGTTTTACCATATGAAAGTGCAAGATAATGAAAGTATGTCGAGTTATATGTCTAGAGTCAAAGCCGCCGCCAAAGATTTGAAGGAAGCCGGTGCAGAAGCAAAGGACGAGGATATTGCATACGTGATGCTATCAGGTCTCCCAGAGAGCTACGAGAGTCTTAATATGTCCTTAGCCAGCCTACCCGATCACAAGTTCACGTCAACCGAAGACAAGAGAGTCTTACTGGAAGAATTTGAGAGAAGGATGTCTAGATCAGATGCTGTGGCCGAACATGTCAACGAGGCGTTGCACGTGAGTAAAACGGTTCAAAATAAAAGAGATTCTAAGGTGTCAAGCGACAACCCTAGGCAAGCACTCTCATGCTTCAATTGCAAGAGGACTGGGCACATCGCTTATAACTGTCGAGCCAGAATGAGCCGGAGCAAGTACAGAGGGAAACCCAGAGCACTGTATAAACCAGAAAGAAGGGATAGAGACGATGTATTTCTGGTGAGTTTGAACGCGATAAGTTTGGAGGACTCCTGGTTATTGGACAGCGGGTGCACGCACCACGTTTGTCGAAGGAGGGATAGGTTTGTAGATTTTAGACCAATAGATCATGAAATTGTGAATAACGCAGGAGATCCTCACAAACAGCAGGGAACAACGCTGAAAGCCCAGGGAATAGGGAACGTAAAACTCGAAATGGTTGTCAGAAACACTAAAAAAATTGTAGAGTTGCAGGACGTGTACTATGTGCCGAACATCAGAAGAAATTTGATGTCAGTATCCAGGATTGAGTGAAAAGGGAAAGAATTCTCAATAAGGCACGGGGTAGCAAAAATCAGAAGCGTCAGAACGAGAGAGGTTATGTGCATTGCTTATAGAAAAGACGACTTGTACGTAGTGGACGCAGAGGTTGTGGGTAAAGAGAGCCACGACGGAACTATGCGCAACCAGCGTGGAAACAGACCAGACCTGGCATCAACGGTTCTGTCACGTAAGTAACGATACTATAAGACAATTAATTAAAAGCGAAAGAGTCACAGGTCTAGATCCAAGGGTAAGCAGATACACGTGCGACGCATGCAATATTGGAAAAGCTACCAAGGCACCCTGTAAAAGAATAAAAAGCAGACAATCGAAGGAAATTTGCGAGTTAATCCATTCTGATGTGTGCGGACCCATGCCAGAGACTTCAATGGGCGGAAACAGGTATTTTATAACTTTCATTGACGACTTGTTCAGGCATGTCAATATCACATGCATAAAATCTAAGGACGAAGTCAGAAGGTGTGTGCAAGAGTACATAGCCCGGATGGAGCGCGACACCGGAAAGCAAATTAAACGATTCCGCACAGATAACGGGCTAGAGTATTGTAACAAAGAATTGGAGGCATTTTTCAGAGGACTAGGTATTAAGCACGAGAGGTCAAACGTGAAAACCCCTCAGATGAATAGCGTTGCCGTGCGGATTAACAGAACGCTGATAGACCTAACCAGATCCATGCTTAAATCCGTACGCCTACCACAGAAATTTTGGGCGGAAGCGGTATCGGCAGCTGCCTACATCCGAAACCGGGTATGTCACTTAGGGGTCAATCCATTTCAAATCACCCAAAGGTTTTGCGCGTAAGATTTATTTATTTTTTATTTTTTGTCACAGAGTCTTACCACATTTAGAGAGTTAAAAACAGGGGTCAGTTTATTTTTAGGATAATTCATATTTTTTTTTAGCGATCGTTTTACATAGGCATGTCGGCCAATCTTGCACGTTTCCGAGATTTTTGGAAACTTAAATAACTTCCTTATTTTTAAAGATATTGAGTTCAAATAAATACCTCATTAATCTGCATAAAACATACTATATTTTATATTTAGAACACATTTTGGAACCAAATATTTTTGGGAAAAAATAGAGACTCCCCTTCTATTTTTTTTTCCGTTAGAGGCTTCATATAGGACTACTTCCTAAAAAAGTCTAGGGCACATAATCGTAAACGGTAGCATACGCCCGTCGGAGAAAAAAACGGAAGCAGTTATGCGATTTGCGAAACCAACATGTGCGAAAAAACTACAGTTTTCTCGGTCTAACAAGTTACTTTCGGAAATTCATCTCAAACTACTCAAATATCGCACGACCATTATAAAATTTGTTAAGAGCAAACGCCAAATTCCGATTCGGGAACGAGGAAGAGCAAGCATTCAACCGTTTAAAGAGCGCCTTAGCGGAGAAACCCATTTTAAAACTATATCAGTTAGATACACAGACCGAACTACACACGGATGCGTCGATGTATGGATACGGCGTTATACTAATGCAACGGGACAGGGACGATGGGGAATTCTTCAGAATTCTTTTATCCTTTTACATATTTTCACATTAGCAACGTCTTTCATTTACACAATTTTTAATTTTGCGCCGTCTCCGAAATATAAATTAAAATTATTTCGTCCTTTTTAGTGTATTCCGAAGTCGGTTGTATTTTTCTTCCAAAAATTTTTTTATTTTACATTTTTTAGTGCCGATCGGCGCATTCCTTCCAGAGTAGCATCAAAGAATAGGAATTTTGCAATGGTAATAGTAGTTAGCAACAAAGGGATGGGAAGGGACGGGTATTGAGGAGAAGTGAAGGGAGTGTTGTAAATGGGATCCTCGTGGAAATATCTCCGGTCGCAAAATGTAGTACTAGGCTTCATCGATATTAGGCCGATTATACGTGAAATAGTACGCTTTTTGCAATAAACGTGGGAAAAAACGAAAAAATGTATAATATGTTTGTTGCCTGACCAACTGGAAGTCATACTCTACAAGATCCAACAAGTTTCAATCCGATTGGTCAATCCATCATGGAGTAATCGGTGACCATACATGACGTGGACGAAACAGTACGCTTCTATGCAATAAAAAAGGGGTACACGATGATAAAATGCAAAATGTTTTTTATACGGGGCCAACTGGGGGGCACACCCTACTAGATACGAAAAATTTCGTTCCGATTGGTCGATCCATCTCGGAGAAATCGCCGGACATACATGACGCGGACGAAATGGTACTCTTTGATTTGTAGTAATTTATAATAAAACATGATAAAACAGGGTAACCAATGTTAAAATAAAAAATGTATTTTATCCCGTTTCTAGTGGGGGTCATAGCCTACAAGATGAAAAAGGTTTTGTTCGGATTGGTCCATCCATCTCGGCGTAATCGGTGACCAAACCTAGCATGTACAAAACTGTGTTTTTGCAATAAAAAAGGGGTAAAGAATGAAAAAATGCAAAATGTTTTTCTTACGGGACCAACTGGGAGTCATACCCTACAAGATGTAAAAGGTTTCATCCCGATTGGTCCAGCCATCTCGGCGTAATCGGCGGACATACATAAAAAAAAAAAAAAAAAAAAAATATATACTGATCGAATTGAGTAACCTCCTCCTTTTCGAAGTCGGTTAAAAATACTAATCAGTATTTTTACCTTAGTTCTCTCAGTTTGGCATGTTCTAGAAATTCAATGGACATCATAAACGTATTACCTGCCACGATCTAGGTGTTGGGTATTGACGGTTAATTATATTGAAGTTAGTTTTAGAAAAATGTAAAATGCTCAGATTATAAATGCTTCGTTGTTAAACACTTCGCGCCGCGGTCCGTGCCATAAGCCAGTGCACCGCAGTAACCAACTTAATCCCCTAAAGTTAAAATATCAATTGATCCCTGGCAAGTTTCTTTGTTGGTTCCCTTTTTGTCGAATTTCTTTGTAATATGCCATTATTAAATTTCAAACCTACGAGGCCGAGTTAATCCTCTAGTCAGGACCCCGCTGTTTTTCGTCGCCTAGCTGCAGATCATAAAACGTTGAAGCACACCGTTACAATTTCGATGGCGACGTCACCCGCGTACCTGAAGGCCGGGAAAACCCAAAATACCACGGCCTTCTAATTTCATCCCTTCCACGAGACATTTTTGCATACACCCCCAGGCTCCACCATGGTATTTTCTTCGTTAAAATATATAATGTCCCATTTACGTTATAATTTAACTGTTAATATTCTCGATGAGATTCTTGTTCTTCGAGCTAATGCCGAAAATTTTCGAACATTAAATTCATCATATTGACCAGAAAGTCGAGATTTCCTAACAAATTACAATTAAAATATCTCATAATGTTCGGGAATTGGCCTCCCGACGACAAGGGGGTCATCTATCGGATCGTCTCGGCGGCTCGACGGATCGCCGCGTTTTTGCTCAACCCGGACGCGACGCGCCTGCGCGTCGCCATCTTGCAACCGGCACGGCCACGCGCTCGAACCGGCAAGACGGCGTCGGCCATTACCTCGTGAAGTCTATCGTTCGAAGCATCGCTCGCGTGTAAAGGATTGACCGCCATTTTGTGCCCCTCTCGACTCGCGTTCTAAGAAGTACTCGGGCCCTTCTCATCGCGTTCGCTTCCTTTTTTCTTTGTACAGTTTTGCGTTTGATTAGTTAAAGTTAAGCTAGTGTTTAAGACCAGACTTTCTGTGCGTAGTTTGTAAGACATTACAGTTAATAAACTAGAGTACTGTCTATTTCCTGTACGTTCACCACGCGATCGGCGCTCACCGCTTCGAGCACCAAACTGGGAATCTCTCTTTTCGGCCCTGTTCGTAACAAATAAACTAATGATTTTTTTACACAAATAGGTTAATCTTTCTTTGTAAAGAATATGAAGGAGCATCAGTTGATGCAATAAAAAATATATGATTCCATTTAAAAAAACATAAAACATTTTATAAAACATTTTGTCGGTTGTTTTCGCCGGATTTCGCCACTGCGTCGGTACTTGCGTTACCTGAGGACAACCGTTATATTGGAGGCCGTTTCTTTGATAGAATCGCGTTAAACATTGACAAATCAGACAAAACGACCGTCCTCCCCTCCTAAATTTTAATTTTCCAAGCCAATCCGCGTGTTTTACCCCCATTGGTACTCCTTCACCGAGGGATTTTAAGGGAAGGTTCCTTCCCGAACAGGACAGAACTGTTTCTTTCCGAAGCTATTAACAGCCGAGTCTGTCATCGGACATTGTGTTAACAGTAGAAGATAGGATTAGCGGGTTATTTAAGTTATTTCGCTTTACTGTTTCTGTCAGTGTATTGTACCTTTGTATGAAATGGAAAGTTTGAACATGGACACAGAAATATAAAGTGTAGACACGGAAGTGGGTAGTAATAATAGTATCGAAATGCTGGGGAGTGTTGCAGAAAATAAATTTTCTGCCGATGGACGCAAAAATCAAAGCGCAGTGTGGAAGTGGTTCGTGAAATTGAACGAAGAATTGTGTGTCTGCAAAATATGCAAAAAGTCGTTTAAGAGGAAAAGTTCTACCACCACCTCTTTAAAACGACACATTGCTCAACAGCATGCTTCCGAAATATCAGAAGGGACGAGCGGTCCAAATTCCAATGAAACCGTACATGCTCATCGGGAAGAGGCAATGGTACCGCTAGACAGTAATTCCGCAAGGGCAAAGAATATTACAGACGCTATCGCACGAATGATCATCTCAGACTGCCAACCCTTCTCGATAGTGACGGATAGAGGGTTCCAAAATTTATTGAAGGTGTTAGAACCGCGATACCGCGTCCCGAACCGTGCTGTATTTGCAGACGGCGTAATTCCTACAATGTATGCAGCGGAAAAACGGAGGATTGAAGACATCATCAAAAAAGATATGGAGACTGTAAGTTAAAGTGTTCAATTTAATAGAAAACGGTGAAATATGCGAGGAGCATTTACTAATATCTTCTCATGTTTTTGCTTAGACAAGAATTTTCGCCTTCACGACTGACGAATGGACATCGAGGGCAAATGAACATTATGTTTCATTAACAGTCCATTACACAGACAATTGTTTCAAATTAAAAAATTACACGTTGCAAATTCATACTTTATCGGAGGCACACACCAGCGAAAATTTAAATTAATTGTTCAGAACTGCATTGCGTGAGTGGGGTTTTATGGAGAACAGTATACATATATATTTCACTACTGATGCAGGTAATATTGTGAAAGCAGTTCAATTATCCGATACGTGGAAGCGTATCCCCTGTTTCACCCACACTGTACAGGTAAACAAAAAATAACTAACGAAACAATTAATATAGATTATGAACTTTTCACATTTTAACGCAACTTATTTATTTTAGAGTTAGTTATTAAGGATGTAATTAAGCAATTTCCACAGTTATTGCAAATTATAAACAAGTGCCGAGCAATAGTAAAATATTTCCACCGCTCTTCAGTGGCGAGTGAAAAACTAGCAACGGTGCAGAAAATGTATTATCCACAACAGAAGTCGCTTAAACTAATTGGCGACATAGAAACGCGATCGAACTCGCAGTACGACATGTTTCATAGCTTATTAGAGGTCCGTCAGGCGTTGAATAGCGTCCTGTGTAAGCCGCGGATGCCCGACAGCATAAATGGCCACGAGTGGTCCATGATCGAGGGATATTGCAACTGTTTGAAAATATTTAAAGTAGCTACAAATGTTTTAACTCCACACAAAGAACCTACATTACCAAGATATATAACCACAATTTTAGGAATAACAGAAACCTTGGCAGAATTATTACTACAAGATAGCGAATCAGAAATAATACAGTTTAAAAACAACTTACTAGCGGAATTAGCAAATAGATTTCGATTCACGGACAACTGCAAAGTGTTAAAAATTGCAATGACCATGGACCCTCGTATGAAAGACCGTTTGCTGCCGCTGGACAAAAAGAACGAGGCTCGCGACTTGTTGTACGCCTACTGGCAAATTTTGCCTCGTTACGAAAACGCGTGGCGCGCCCCGTTCCCACCGCTCCGGCGAGTCCTCGCCTCCGCGACACGGATTTTGGTGTGCGTGAGGCGCGTGAATGTGTGAGTGCGGTATGAATGCTTCATTTATTGCCGACCGACCGCCTCGCGCTCCGCCACGGTGAAGCGTCGGCGCCGCCGGTCGTGGGGACCTCCACCCAGAAGAGGGAGGTGCCAGATGGGTCCCCCACTACCGCTGGCCGCCCGGCTGACCGGTCGCGGCTCCTCCACCCCAGCAGCTGCCCTGGAGGCGACCGGCAGCCGGCCTCCGAGGACGTCGGGCCTGGGAGCAGCGAGCCCACCGCCGCTCCGCCGAAGCCACCCTCCAGCCACACCAGAGGGCTCCCAGAACCCGGCCAACCGCATCTGGAAGACCGAGTGGCCCATCTTGGTTTCCGAACTCCCTGGGGGGGGGGGGGGGGGGGGGGGGGAGAACTGCGTACCGGCTGGGAATTTCGGAAAAGAAGCGCGCGAGCGGGAGTAGAGATCGGTCGGATTTTAAGAGTTGTGAAATTTAATTTAGTTTATCTCAATATTTCTTTTGGAACGTGTTCGGTCCCCAGTTTATTTCCTTTTTTTTTTTGTAGTCGTTCTTTATTTAGTGTTTCATTCTTTTCTTTGTTATTTTGCGTATTTGGATTTTCGTTTTCCGTCGGTGCGTGTGTGGGACCTTGCGTGTTTGTGTGTTACGAGCCGCCCGCACCGTTATTTTGTGGATACGTCACCGCACTCCATGTCCAGGTAGGACTCATGCCTTTTGGTTTGATTTTTATTGCGTGTGTGAGTGTAAAAGGATCGGTGTGAACGCGGGAATACCGGAGTATTCCGTATCGTATCGTGTTCCGCGACCTAGGCGACAGGACCGATCCGAGGAGACGAGGACTCTCGAGGCCCGTCCCCTTGACCCCGCTCCCGACCGATTCGTTGTCCGGTATCGTCCGATTGTCGAGCTCCAGCGGCTTGACCTCGGATTCGTAACCGTCGACGCCTCTACCGCGCGTTTGAACGAAGGCCGTCTTCGCTCCGCGAACTCGTGCACCGAAAGTTATAGTCGGTTTCGTCGAGGCCCCAGGCGCCTCCGCTTTAGAATCGCGAACGGGTCCCCCCGAACCCGCATACGCGATCCCGATTAATCTTTCGTTTCTGCTGTATTTGAGACTCTAGGACCACCGACATTTTGTATCCGGCCCCTAGCTTTAGTTTCTACAGTAGGCTCTTTTTTTTTGTATTGGGAATTTCCGCGTCGCGGTTCCTTTGGCCGCACTTGGCGGCCGCGTACCTTTTCCTCTTCGCAAAAGTGTACCGCGGAATTCCCGTCTTTTTGTTGTTTGGCACGGCCACTTCGGCCTTTATTAAAGTTACCGTTAAAAGAAACACTCGTGGGTCACTTTCAATTAACCTCCCCTGATTTCCGCTCCCATACTGAGCAGCTGGAAGTGCGAGGGTTCCGGACGAGTGCTACGGCACTGGCGCCCAGAGAATCAAATCGTCCGTGGATTTGTGCACGGAGAGCGCGGAAAGCGACTTTTAACCAACATGAAACTGAGACAAGCTGTTTGAGATTTTGCGTGAACAGAGCGGGCGGAAAAAAGAGAGCACGGCACCTTTTTTGGACGGTCACTAAATAGTTATATTTACAGCTTTTATGTACACATAATTCTAACACATTTGAAAATGATTATGCACACGCGGACTCTTAAGACTAGTTATTTAACTTGTGACGAGCGAGTTTGCAGAGTTTGAGTTTTTAAAAAACAAACTATCTTTATTTCGAATCACTTAGTACAATGAAGACTAACTGTCGCTGTTCGGAGTAACAATGGAATCGTGTGGTTGACTAACGAGCTGCTTTTATAGTGTCACTCATGGTGCTCCTCAGTGGGGTTGGCCTTCGATGGTCTTCCATGGACTTCCATGGCGGCGACGTGACAATGGTTATCTTGTTTATGTCTATGGTTTGTTTAGTCTTCAGCCCATGGTGGCGACGTAGCAATGATGACCTTGTTTATGTCTGTGGTTTGTTTAGTCTTTCCATTATCGGGATATGGATCATGTTTCACCGTCAGAAACTAAATAAACGTATAAACGAAGAATATTGGTCAAACGACACTTTCCGTTCTTGCGGGCTAAGCGCGAACGGAACTGAGCGGCCTTTAACGTGATCTGAGACGACAAATTAACAAAGGAAAACGAGACAGAAAAGCACGTGTTAACGCGTGTACAACGTATGCGATAATGGCGTCGAACCGGCACCGCGTGGCCGTTGCGCGGGTACCGATTTCTTCTTGATGGTGGCGCGATCGTGGCCATGCGTGTCCGGGAGGTGCTGCCGCTATCTGCAACGGCGGGAATGAATATAAGGAGATTCTCCAATTTAACAGTAATTGCACGAAATATGCTTGGTATACCAGCTACGCAGGCATACAGCGAAAGGCTGTTTTCGTTGACTGGAAATGTTGTGACTGACAAACGGTCTTCCCTGTTGTCAGAGCGGGTGGAACAAATTTGTTTTTTGTCTGCTAACAGCAGATAATGTATTTTAATCTATTAATAGTAATGATAATGTATTATCATTACTATTATTGTTGTTACTACAAATATTATAATTATTATTGTTATTGTTATTGGATCTGTGACGGAAATTGTCTGGGAGTTTCCTCCCAGCCACGAACTTCTGACTGACTTTATGTATTATTTCACGCAACTTAGATTTAGTGGACAAGGTTAGAAAACTTGTAACACTCTTAATTAAGGGAATAGACTCCGTGTGCCATGACCTGTGTGCGTGCACTCACACAAGCAACGGGGGCCATGTAGGTATACGCGATGCGTGAGAGAGAGAGAGTCGATTTCATCATTCCGAAACGACGCGACGCTTCGATAATTGCAAAAATGAAGTTTTTGCGGGTATAGGACTCACCATTAGACTTCACCGGAGTGCAGTGCTCTCCGTTTTACTACCAAAAAAACACCATAGGTTGAATGGAATCTAATTTTAGAAAATGTAAGCTTGAGACAGATTGTGATGTCAGAAAGAAAGATGGCTGTCCGACGGCACGTCGTACCGAAATTCGCTTTTATCCGACGATTTAATGACTTTCTCGCTAAGAACGGACTGCACGCAGTTGTGGGTTAATAGCACAATCTCACAGAAACACGATTTTCACCGATTTATCACTTCATGAAGGCGTAGTTCCGGAATAACCATTTCACGCAATTTGACAGATTTTGACACAAGGAATAGTTCAACGATTCTCTGTGTGGGGCGCTCATGGTATATTTTAGCCGGTATGACCATGTTACCACCAGGTTGGATAAAAGCAGGAATCAGTCGGTAAATGTAACATAGATTTGATAGCGCCAACAGCAATTCACAAGCACGTGAATGCATACATACCAAAGGCATGGTTGCCGAAAAGTATCGAGAGTTTTGTCGCGCTGTTGCCGTTATAGCCAGCAGGAAAACGTGAATGAATCGGCTCGAGCCGAGATTTTGATTTTTAACCGACTTCGAAAAGGAGGAGGTTACTCAATTCAACATGTATGTTAATTTTTTTTTGTTATGTATGTTCACCGATTTCGCCGAGATGGATGGACCAATCGGAACCAAACCTTTTGCATCTTGTAGGGTACGACCCCAGTTGGTCCCGTAAAAAAAATTTTTGCATTTCATCACTGCTTGCCCCTTTTTTATTGCGGAACAGCGTACGGTTTTGTCCGCGTTGTGTATGGTCATCGATTACTCCATGATGGATGGACCAATCGAAACTAAATCTTTTGCATCTTGTAGAGTATTACCAACAGTTGGTCCCGTAAAAAAATCATTTTGGATTTTTTCATTTTTTACCGCTTCTATCGCAAAAAACGTGCTATTTCACGTATACACGGCCTGATATCGATGAAACCTAGATTACATTTTGCGGCCGGGGATATTTCCACGAGGATTCCATTTGCAACACTCCCTTCACTTCCCCTCAATACCCTTCCCTTCCCATCCCTTTGTTGCTAACTACTATTACCATTGCAAAATTCCTATTCTTTGATGCTACTCTGGAAGGAATGCGCCGATCGCCACTAAAAAATGTGAAATAAAAAAATTTTTGGAAAAAAATACAACCAACTTCGGAATGCACTAAAAAGGACGAAATAATGTTAATTTATATTTCGGAGACGGCGCAAAATTAAAAATTTTCTACATTGGAAATTGTCAAAATTCTTTAATCATTTTACATATTTTCACATTAGCAACATCTTTCTTTTACAAAATTTTTAATTTTGCGCCGTCTCCGAAATATAAATTAACATTATTTCGTCCTTTTTAGTGCATTCCGAAGTCGGTTGTATTTTTTTCCAAAAATTTTTTTATCATTGATGAACGTAGAAAAGGACAGCGCGAGCAAAGGAAAAGAGGTTCGAGAATGAAATGATACGTACTATAATACGTGCAGTGATAGATAATTTTATTCACTAATTTTATTCACTTAATTTTATTCATTAATCAATGAAATTACATATGAACTTCTTGATATGGTATTCTAAAGAACCAAATTGTAACAATTACGCATTATATTATTGGTATTCCATATGCAAAAAAGATAGAATACGATACAAATCTGCTGCTTGAAACCATATTTATTTATTATTTATTGATATAACTGATAAGCATGTAACACGAATTATATGCTTACGCATATACATATTTCGTAAGGAATACATAAAAGAACACGGTTCATAGACCACCGTTGATGAAATTTGAATTGATAACTAATTACTTTCTATATTACTAATTACATCAGGAAACGTGTCAGGTAAAAGTTGAAATTTTGAGGAAAACGCATCCTTCATGATGTATTCTTGTTCGTCATACAACGACCGGATTTCGAAAAAGATGAAAAAAAAACAGGTGTTGTGCCCCGGGTACGCATACACAGAATGCACAATTCAGCCACTCCTACAAAGCGAGCGATGACCGACCTCCATCGAGCGAGGAATGTCTAACTCAGCAACACGTGCTAACCGAACAGCAAAAGACTTCGATCTATTGGGAAATATCCCAAATAAGTAAGACATTCCAATTAAGCAATTGGCACGATGAAAGAATATAAAAGCACCGCGCTTCGCCGCGTGGGCAGAAAAAATAACCGAAAGATCGTAAGCAGAACAGAACATAAAGTAACTCTAGAACAATCAGACTTGAAACTCTAAAATATTCAATAAACCAAGTATCACTTCATCTATTCTCGTGAAGTTCCGGTGAATTCCAATTCTTTAAACGCTCCAGAACCTCAGCTATCCCATAAATTAATTGTTGATACCCGTCGGGCACAACACAGGGGTCTGAAGAAAAACTTTCTCGTTTCAGAAAATCGCAATATTCTGATTTTTTTATGAATGAAGAATACAGCTGCAGTTAAATAATTTTATTTTTTAATAATAATAATAATAATAATGATAATAATTGTAACGACGCTCAAGGCCTAGATTCCACGCGACGGACAACCAACACCGACTTCCAAGAACCCTTACGCTGCACCCATATAATAAAAGACTCGAGCTCCACTCTAGGTGGGGCATACGTTATAAAAACCAAAAGCTAATATTGAAGAAAGTTCACTCTCTGCCCATTAAATAAAGGTGTTACAAGTTTTCTAACCTTGTCCACTAAATCTAAGTTACGTGAAATAATGTATAAAGTCATTCAGAGGGTCGTGGCTGGGAGGAAACTCCCAGAGACTTTCTTTTTTTTATATCTTCCGCGACAATTTCCGTCACAATTTGGCGATCCTGCCAGAATCGGGAGGCTTGTTGTTAAAAAGTGATCGTTTTCAAACTTCCGCGAATCGAAACTACGAGTGTTCGAAAATTAACGAAGGGACTATGTGTGCCAGAAAGCGATCAGCGAGCCGACCAACCTGCCACTTACAGAAAGGGGCCATACGACCTGTTTGCTGGAAACCACGAGGACCACGAGAGCCTCGCAACAACCCACGCCATCCGCAACGAAGCTGAACTCAAGGTAAGCCCTGGCTTACGATTCATTTAACTCATATCGGGAACCGGAAGTAGGGTCCGATTCCAGTAGTAGCGATAGCGACTCCGCTAGCTCGATTATAGAGATGGACGTCAGACTGGACAAATTAGAAAAAGCGATAGCTGCATTAAGCGTATCCATCGAAGAGTTGGGGACAACAATGCGAAAGAATCAAGAAACGCTACAAGCGGATATAGTGAAGCTAAGAGACGAGAATAAAAAACGGTTCGAGGAAATACGGAATTTAGCGCTAAGAATGGGACGAGTAGCGACGGACGACGAATCCACGAGCGTAGGGCATACAGCGTTTGAGTATTTTGACCTAGAGGAAGATGCAAGCAAGTTCCCGGAACGTTTGATGAAACAGCACATTCCCGCGCGTCGCGAGACGGTACAGCCTTCCGCCTCGAACGACGAGCCCGTGTCACAGATAACACGCGTGCCGGCCAAGGACATCGTCCGCACGATCCGCGTATTAAACGGGAAGGATGATATAGGAGTAGAGGATTTTATCAAGGCGGTAAAACGGGCACGCGCGCAATGTAATGAAGAAGATCTTTTACTAGGACTGATTGTAGCAGAGAAGATAACAGATCAGGCGGAACGTAGCATTCGACACCAAAATATCACCTCATACGATGAATTATACGAAAATTTACGACTAAACGTTTCCTCACCTGTAACCATTTCCAATGCACGATCTAAACTATATAATATCAAGCAAGGATTTACCGAATCCGTACAGTCATTTAATTTACGGTATCGCCAGCAGCTAAATGAACTGCGATATGCCATCCAAAATAAATATCCGCGACCCATGGCTCGCAGAATTGCCCTGGAAGAGGAGGAGGAAACCGCGACCGTTCAATATACCCTTAATTTACGTCAAGACATCGGGAAATTAGTGATTGCTAGAGACCCGCAAACGCTTGCAGCTGCTCAGCAAATTGCCCTGGAGATGGAAATATGGACACGCAAAGCACATAACCGTGCACCGGCGCGACAAAATTCGCAACCATCATCGCATTCCCGTCCAGCACAGGCTATGCGACGATTCCAATCACCATCTTCGCGCCAAGTAGAAAAATCCCCGGCTCAAAGCAACCACGTGCCGAATCATGCATTACCACTGCAGCAACGGCTCCAACTAAAATGTACGATTTGTGGGAAACTGGGGCATGAACGCGACCAATGTTTTAAACGAAATATTCAGTCATCTCAGACCGGCAAACTGCCGCCGCGGGTAAGCCATATGCGAGAGAGAATGACGAACGAAGAAACGAGACCTCAAGAGTATCTCGAACAAGCGGACGATTACGACACCTCACCGCCAGGCTCGGAGGAATGTGCCGATTCGGACGACTTCTACCAGACACAGGAGCAGGTGTAAACCTCATCAAAAACGGCGCGCTTGATAAGACAACAGAAAGACGAAGCGAGGCCAAGGAATTTAAAATGGGTAACGATACACATATCTCAACGGAATCAGTTACATTGTACTCACTGGATCAGTATCATAGATTCTACGTCGTACCGGACAATTTCCCAATTTACGAAGACGGAATAGTAGGACCGCCGTACCTAAATTCTTACAGATTCTCCATTGACAACGACTCACTTACGCTGAATGACTTTTGTATACCTTTGAGAGACGAGCTTCTTATACCGGCACGGCGGGTAATCACAGAAGAAATTAAAACAGTGAACGGAACGATCAAGGTAAATTTTATTAACCCAGAAGAAACAGACATCCATACTACAGAATCAAAAGTAAAACTCGAACCAACTACCCCAGACTTACCAACGCGCCTACGCCAGCTCCAAGAGTAAATACACGTTTCGCATATCGAATAGGTCCATCGACACTCTATAGAAAAAATTATTTTCAGCTATTCCGACATATTTACATTAGAAGACGACCCGTTACCATGTACCGAGCTCACCACACACGGAATTGTCGTAACGGATCCGCGACCGGTCAACGCTAAATTGTATCGACTTCCAGAGTGCCATAAAATAAAAATTGAAAAACTAAACAAATTAACAGACCAGGATGCATATCCACTGCCGCGTGTCGAAGACATTTTAGGTCACCTAGGCAAAGCAAAATTTTTTCCGCCTTAGACCTGAGTTCAGGATTTCACCAAATCCCAATACACTCCGCACCAAAGAAGTATACGGCATTTTCTACCCCCGAGGGACATTTCCACTATAAGCGTATGCCATTCGGGCTCAAGAATGCGCCTGTGACTTTTCAGCGCATGATAGACAAGGCGCTTAGGGGATTAGTGGGAAAACACTGCTTTGTGTATTTGGACGACATCGTAATATTTGGATCCACCATTGAGGAACATAACAGAAACCTAGCCATAGTATTTCAACGATTAAGAAAAACAGGCTTGAAGTTGCAGCCGGACAAGTGTGAATACCTCAGACCGGAGCTCGAATATTTAGGCCATATTATTACTCCAGAAGGAGTAAAACCGAACGATAAGAAAATTCACGCCGTCAAATCTTTCAGAACGCCTCGAACGAAACGGAAGTTAAGTCATTTTTAGGACTCGCCGGCTACTATCGAAAATTTATTCACGATTTCGCCAAACTTGCGAAGCCCCTTACTAAATTAACGAAGGCAGAAACCCTCTTCCACTGGACTGATACGTGCCAGGCTGCATTCAACATTTTAAAACAAAAACTTTGCGAACACCCTGTACTTAAATACCCCGATTTTTCCAAAGATTTCACACTCACGACAGACGCATATAATGAAGGACTCGGAGTTATATTATCCGAAGAGGGAGACTCGTGCTGCTACATCTCCAGAACGCTGAACGCAGCTAAACGAAACGATACTACAACGGAGAAAGAACTTTTGGCTATTGTATGGGCGGTTAAAAGGCTAAGACAATATTTACTAGGACGGCAATTCAAAATCATTACCGATCATAGCGCACTGAAATGGCTTTTTAACATGAAAGAATCCTCCTCGCGACTTTTACGATGGAGGCTAAAACTTGAAGAGTACGATTACGTGATAGAGCACTGTAAGGGAAAGGAAAACACTGCCGCCAATGCGTTATCCCGTGTTCTACCACTCACCGTGATAGATGCCGACCAACTCGTGCAACAGGCCACGAACAATCTGGATCTCAGTAACATTGAGGACCTCGTTTCTGCCGCCGGATTCCAAGACCTAGCCGAAAACACATTTGAATCGACAACGGAAACGGCCGAATCAAACGAAGAATGCTCACCTATACCCGGCACTTCTTCCACTTTTGGAGACGATTTTGAGCAATGGCAAACACGATCCAAGTTCCAGCTCAGCACGGAAGCAAACGCCTACGGAAATAATTGGATACGAATTTTCAAGCAAGACCTTGGACCCTTTATAGGGAATCAGTGGTTACGGAGGCTGAAGGAAATGATCGTGTTTAGCACTCGCCGCGGTATGTCCGCGCGAACTTAGAAAATCGCTAATCACGCGTAGCGATGCGCGTGCACGAAACGGAGGAAGGGCGAGTCGGTGAATGAGCTTCAGTGGCTACACGGTACTCGTAATGATTTTATTAAAACAGACGAAACGTACATATGAAGCGACGGACGACGGACAATCTTGAGGTATAAAGAGACGGACAATCTTCGGCGCGACGCGGACAATGAGAACGAAATGACAAATCACGGATGAAACGAGGAGACGAATATCGACGCTCGACGCGTGCAATTGTCGGGAAAATCGCTTGAGGGATTTCCGCAAACTCGAACTCACTCGAAGCAAAAGTTTATGACAATATCGCTCACTCTTTAATTGATCGGATACTTTCGACAGAATGGGCGCCGGGCGCGAACGATCGCGTATTTATCGTCGCGGGGGGTACGCTGCGGACGGGAAGTTCGAACGAAACGGCGACCGCTGGTTGGAGAATTTGACTTGTTAACGGCTTGAGAGGACGTTTAACCGGCGACGCGTACGGTAAATTGGTAACGAACGCTTCGCCGAAGTCAACAAGCGACGGTTGAAGAGTCGGGCGGGAGAGTGACAAACAAGCAAAAACCGTCGATTGTCGACTTCGGCGACGGGTGCCGCTTAAAGTTTTTCTGCCGAATTCGGCGGTTTGGTCGTCCTCGGCGGTCCCGCACCAAACCGCCGTTACAATTTTGAACAGATCGACAAAAGAAGAAATAGGACTTTGAAGACTATCCGACTCCAGCTCTCGAGCGACGTATACACGGAAACCGAAAAATTCACAATATACCAATCTTTACGATACATCGCCGAACACTTCCACCCGCACTTTAAAATCGTTTATTGCGAAAATCCGCGCATGACCGAACTAACGGAAGCAGAGAAACGACAAATAATACTGGAATGCCACAATTCGGGAATTGGACAACATTTGGAAGAAAACAAAACGATCCAGAAGGTACGAGAAAAAGCAGATTGGAATAACATGAAAAGTGAAGTAACTGAATTCATTAGGACTTGCGACAATTGCCGACGAAATGAGCTAACCAGAGTAAGAAACAGGGATGAAGCCGTGATAACGGATACGCCGATAGAACCCAGCGAAAAGTTAGCCTTGGACATTTTCGAACCATCGCAGCGAACAGACAAAGAAAACGAATGCATTCTATCTATACAAGACATCTTAACCAAATATTTAGTATTTGTTCCACTTAAATCGTTTGATACCGAGCAAACCATAAATGCACTCTTGGAACATTATATCTACATATTCTCCTCGCCGAAGCACGTACTAACCGACCAGGGAACCAATTTTGTCGGCCGAATGACGCAACAATTCAAAGAAGCATTGAAAATCAGATACATACGTACCTTTTTTTTTACGTGGAGGGAATCTGATCGGCAGACAACCCCTTCCGCTCGGGGGAGCGACAGAGGGGTAGTGTGGGGTTCGACCCACTAAAACCTCCACGGCGACCTTCGGACGCTGTACCGCATCTGGCGGGTTCGGGGGAGCCACGGGGCTCTCGGAGAACACAACCGCGGCTCCCCCTCGCCATGGCCGGTCAGCTAGCCTTTGCTGACCGGCCGCGTCCGAGGAGGGGGGAGTTCACACCTCCCCTTCCTATTACCTCTGGTTCTGCAGTGCGGGGAGGCCGCGCCCCGCACTGCTCCATCCCGGCGACCGCCTTCAGCTACCCAGGGCCTCCGCCCTGGATAACACGGCCGCCCGGAGAGACGGCATTTAGCTTGCCGCCCCCCCCCCCCCCCTCCCGTCGACAACGACGCCCCTCGTCCACAATCAGCCGACGACGGGGAAAAGGAAGATTAGATCAAATCTAGTCCACTCCCGCCGCCGGCTGTCCTCCTTCTGCTTCATCACCTCTTCGCAGAAGGAGACCACCAACTTCCAATTCCTCTCGCTCTCCAGCATTGCCCCAACTACTGCTGGGAGCGAGAGGTCACCTCCTATTTCGCATCGAAGGACTCGACGCAGCGCTGAAAAGGCGGGGCATTCCACCAACGTGTGCTGCGCCGAGTTCTCCTCCTCCCCACAATGGTAGCAGACCGCCGTCCGCTCCCGTCCTATCCGACACAGGTAGACACCGAAACAACCGTGTCTGGTGAATACCTGTGTCAGACGGTAGGTGAGCCTACCCTGCTGCCGCTCCCGCCACCTTTGCAGGTGTGGCAGGAGGGCCCCGGGGACGCGTTCGCTAGCGTAGGTACTCAATTCCCCACGCCGGACCTTCCACATGCGTCCCCGGGCCTGGATTTCCAGCTCCTGGACCGCCTCAGGCTCCAGCGGAGCCCCCCGAGCGCTGCGGCAAATACTATTGCGCCTATAAGTATAGGCGCGCACCGCCGCGAGCAGCTCGAAGGGTAGTTCCCCGGCCAGAGCCAGCGCCGCCATAGTGGACGTGGTACGGTACCCGCGGACGAGGCGAATAGCCATCGTCCGCTGTAGCCGACGCAACAGTTGCGTGTTGCGCCGGCTTGCCATCCCGGCCGGTGCCCATATAGGGGCACCATATAAGGCCATGGACCGTACCACGCCTAAGAAGAGAATCTTAAACCTACCTTAACCTACGTTATTTACATGCTTAATCCTATCTTACGTCTACCTTAAATCTACGGCGGCTCGTTGCGGGAGTCTCGAGCTGCGGCGCGGGGTTCTCTTCCTCCGGTCGGACGCGGATCCGGAGCGCCTCCTCGTGTATCCGCCTGACGGTGACCCGGATCCCCGGGGGCAGCACCACGCTGCACGGTTGGCGCTGGTCGAGGGCGGCGAAGTCGACCCGGACCTCTTCTGGTTGGCGGGGTAGCTGGCCAGGCACGGCATGCCTGCCGGTGCTCGGCCACGGTCCAGCGGCGGCCGTCCTCGCTTCTTTGGCGGGGGCGGCCGTTGAACCGGTCGCGGTCCTCCTCGGGCCAGCGGATGGGCGACGTCCCGCGGTCGCAGGTTGTCGGGCGTGTGGCAGCGCGAGCTGTCTTGGTTCTTCCTACCCCCTGGTAGGTCGAAAACCCCAATGGAACTGATGTTCTACCTATAACTAGGTACTTACCTTCGGGTACTTATCTGGGACGGAGAACTTCGGTGAAGTTGGTGGGCCCTAGACGGCAAAATCCACCTACCCCGCCTCCACGTGGTGCTGCTGGTCCTCCCGTCCCCGATGTGCTTCGACCTTCGGGAGGGAGGGCGAAAGGGGGAGTGGTGACTCTGGACGGGCACAACGGTGATGACCTGGAAAGACATAGTACCTAAAATGGGGTAAAAGTGTTAAGTTGACCTGCGGCTATAGATGGAATCGAGAAAGGTGTAACTTACCTATGTAGACCCACGGCATGATGGACAGCTACACGAGGACGACGTGGCACGGTGACGGACCTGAAACAGAAAATTTAAATTAAGTGGACTTCGGCTGCAAATGGATACGGGAGGTAAACCAGCAATTATATGGCGACGGATGCTATGCCCATGGACTAATTGAAATAAAATAAAATATGGCAGATGCACTCAAACGTAAAGACGTCTACGGTGCAGGGGGTTTCGGAGCCCCCAGTACCAGTGTGGAGGGAGATGGTCAAGCGCCCCCCCCCCCCCCCCCCCCACCGTTATCTGACGACCGCGGGGTGCAACCAACGGGAAGCCAGGTTGAAGCACCTAGTATTGCTACTGGCATTCCCATGGACGGCGACAAGAGCAGGAAGAAAGACGTGCCCGCGCCATTTCGACCTCTCAGAAACTTATCGCGGAGCCCTATGAGAACGAGTGGACTACCAGCAGTAGGCTCAGGGGCAGACCATCGTGAAGTAGACCTTACAAAGGACGATGAGGATGTGTTTGTGGCACCTGCTGCCCCAAAGTTAGAGACCCGTGAAGGGACCAATTTGAAGACTCCCGGAAGAAGTAAGGGGGAACTTATTAAAAGCTTCGAGCCGGCCACCGGCGGAATAGGTCTAACATTAGAGGCGGTAGCGCAGATTATTTGAATGGCCAGATCGTCCAACGAGGTGGTAAGTAACTACCTAAACCGGATTAAAGGGGTAAACCCTTCGGCAAGGGAAACTAGCCTCAGGATGGTTGCCGATCTGCAAAGGGCGGAATGCCTGGTCAAGGCGGCATCGCGACTATACAAGGAGGAGATGAAGAAGGCGGCGGATACGGTCCAGTGGACACCTTGTGCTAATGGTGCGCAGGGAAGCAAAGGAGGTAAAGGAAGTATGGTAGACCAGCTGCCTGGGAGCACTACGGTAAAGGCTTGCTTCGCTTACGGCCACCCAAAGATGGGAAATAACAAACGCAAGGAAGTAACCCCTCCGGAAAGACAAGGACCCAAGAGGACCAGATGCAGTGGACTAGCGGCGGAAACAGGAAATAAGGGAAAACCGACGATAAGGAGCGTACAGATTTTCCGGGCGGCCAGTGAAGAGGACACCTCTGAGTCAGATTGGGAGGTGGTCAAGCGCAGAAGGAAAAAAGGCATCAATAAGATGACAGGAAGCCAGGACGGAGTGCCCAATGAGGTGAAGGTACCAAAATATCCGACAAGGAAGATAGCTCCGAGGGGTGAGGCGTTCTCAATAAGGATAAACCCTACGGAGACATTTGCAGATGTGGCAAAAAAGATCAACGAAAAGGTCGGAGCAAAGGTAGACGGGATCAAACGGATACGTCAATCTAGGGCAGGCCACGTCCTCGTGGAATTTGATGCGGAAAGCGACTCTGTAGATTTCCATCGAATGGTGATGGAAATGTTCGAGGAGAAGGACAAAGTCAGAAAGCACATTTCCAAAACTGCGATCGAGATTAAGGACATCAATCTGACTGTGGACGAGAGCGAAGTCACCTCGGCAGTGGCAAAGATGGTTGGTACCAAGGAAACCAACATTATTTGCAGGGTTTTTAGATCCATTTTTTTTTTTTTTTTTTTTTTTTTTTTTTTTTTTTACGTGGAGGAAATCTGATCGTCAGACACCCCCCTGCCGCTCGGGGGAGCGACAGAGGGGTAGTGTGGGGTTCGACCCACTAAAACCTCCACGGCGGCCTTCGGACGCTCTTCCACCTCTGGCGGATTCGGGGGAGTCACGGGAACTCTTAGAGAACACAACCGCGACTCCCCCTCGCCATGGCCGGTCATCTATCCTTTGATGACCGGCCGCGTCCCGAGGAGGGGGAGTTTAATCCTCCCCCTCCTATGACCTCTGTTTCCGCAGTGCAGGGAGGCCGCGCCCCGCACCGCTCCATCCCGGCGGCCGCTTATCTACTACCCAGGGCCCCCGCCCTGGGTAATACGGCCGCCCGGGGGGACGGCGTTAAACATGCCGTCCCCCCGCTCCCGTCGACTATTACGTCTCGATCTGCTGACGGCGGGGGAACAAGGGGGACCCCAGATGTGATCCACCCCCCGCCGTCAGCTACCCTCCTTATCCCGGGGGCCCTATGGCGCGGCCTCTGGCCGGCCGCACCCTCCGCCGCCCCCGGGTTCTTCGAGCGGGATCGGATAACTCCCGATCCCGCTCGGCGGCCTCCTTCTGCTTTATTACTTCCTCGCAGAAGGAGGCCACCTGCTTCCAGTTCCTCTCGCTCTCCAGCATTGCCCCAACTACTGCTGGGAGCGAGAGGTCTCCTCCTATCTCACATCGGAGGACTCGACGCAGCGCTGAAAAGGCGGGGCATTCCTCCAGCGTGTGCTGCGCCGAGTCCTCCTCCTCCCCACAGTGGTGGCAAACCGCCGTCTCCTCCCGTCCTATCCGACACAGGTAGACACCGAAACAGCCGTGTCCGGTGAATACCTGTGTCAGACGGTAGGTGAGCCTACCGTGCCGCCGCTCCCGCCACCTTTGCAGGTGTGGCAGGAGGGCCCCGGGGACGCGTTCGCTGGCGTGGGAGGATAACTCCCTACGCCAAACCTCCCACATGCGCCCCCGGGCCTGGAGTTCCAGCTCCTGGACCGCCTCAGGCTCTAGCGGGGCCCCCCGAGCGCTGCGGCAAATGCTGTTGCGCCTATAAATATAGGCGCGCACCGCCGCGAGCAGCTCGAAGGGTAGTTCCCCAGCCAGAGCCAGCGCCGCCATAGTGGACGTGGTACGGTACCCGCGGACGAGGCGGATAGCCATCGTCCGCTGCAGCCGACGCAACAGTTGCTTGTTGCGGCGGCTTGCCATCCCGGCCGGTGCCCATATAGGGGCACCATACAAGGCCATGGACCGCACCACGCCTAAGTATAGGCGGCGCACCCAATCCCCAGGTCCCCCGAGATTAGGCAGCAGACGGCCCATAGAGGCCGCTGCCTTTTCAACTCGGGGGACGAGGCGGTCGAAATGAGCCTCGAAACTCCAGTGGCTGTCGAGGGTGAGTCCCAGATACTTCATCCGGGAACCCACCTCGACACTGGCTCTACCTACCTTGATCCACGACCTCGCCGGAGGCTTGGACCGAGGCCGGCCATGAAACCATATGGCCTCGGTCTTCTCCGGGGCTATTCTCAGCCCCAGGTCGTGGATCCTCCGGACGACGGCTGCCACCGCAACCTCCGCTCTTCGGATGGTCCTCCCGAACGTGCTCCCGACGGTCACCACCAGCGTGTCGTCCGCGTAGCAGACTAAGGTGGCGCCGTCGGGAAGCGAGGCCTGCAGGACCGTGTTGTATCCGAGGTCCCACAGAAGCGGGCCCAAAACGGACCCCTGTGGGACCCCACGGTCCACTTCCCTCCGCATCGTCCCGTCCCGGCCCGGGAATTCTATCCCCCTGTCCCGCAAGTAATCCCCGATCACCGCCTGAAGGTAGGGAGGCACTTGGTGACGTACCAGTGCCTCCCTTATGGCGGGCCAGGGCAGGGTGTTGAAGGCGTTGACGATATCAAGAGATACCGCCAAACACACCCCGCCCCTGCTGACAGCATTCTCCGAGAGGGACTTGACGCGATCGACGGCGTCTACGGTCGATCGTCCCTCCCGGAATCCAAACTGGCTGTCAGCCAGATCGGGGCCAACGCGGGACAGATGGCTGGTGAGGCGGGCGGCAATGATGCGTTCAAACATCTTGCCCGCCTCATCCAGCAGACATATGGGCCGGTACGCGGAGGGAGAATCCGCAGGCCTCCCCTCCTTTCTCAGGAGGACCATCCTACTCCCCTTCCAGAGGTCGGGGAACACCCCCGACCTCAGGCACTCCTCAAAGAGGGCCTTCATCCGCCCCCCCAGGACGCGCAAAGCGAGCGCCCAGGCTCGGCCGGGTATCCCATCGTGCCCCGGGGCGGTGTTCTTGCCCCGGAGCCAGCGGATGACGCCGACCATCTCCTCCTCGGTGACCCCCACGTCGGAGGACGTGTAACGTGCCTCCGTCTCGGGTCGGGGTCGGGACAACACCCCACCAGGGGGGAATAGCGTGTCCACGACCCTCCCGAGAAACTGGGGGTCGAGGCTCTCTGAAATGGGAGGCGCCCAGGGACGTAAACGTCCCATCACCAACTTATAGGGGCGCCCCCACGGATCTTTGTTCAGAGAGCCGAGGAGATCCTTCCATGCCTGGGCTTTCGCTCGCTTGATGGCCAGCTGCAGGGCGACTACCTTCTCCCTGTAGTCCCCGTACAGCTGGGCAGCCCGATGTTCGTCTCGTCGTCGTCGTCGACGGGCGCGGGTGTACTGGCGTCGCGCGCGGACGCACTGCTTGCGTAGTTCCGCGATTTCGCTCGACCACCAGTACACCGCCTTCCTCGGGTGGACCCTGGCCCGGGGCATAGCGACGTCACAAATGGACGTCATAGCACCCCGGAACCATCGGGCTTCCACCCGCCCGTCGACCGGCCCGGCCGGATGTTCGGGCCAGGCCACGACTTGGGCTGCCGCCATCAGCGCGTCCCGGTCCAGGCGCCGTAGCGCCCATCGCGGTGGTGGCTGCTGTCCTCCCGGGCGACGTCGGGGTGTCGCTTGGGGGGCAGCGGAGAGGTCGATGACGATGTATCGGTGGTCCGATAACGATTCGACCTCTTCCGCCACCCTCCACCCCGAAACACGGCGCGCGGCGGGGGGCGTTGCCCACGAAAGGTCAACGATGGAACCCCCGTTGTACCGCACGCACGTGTGGACGGAGCCCGTGTTTAACAGACGGAGCTCCAGTCCCGCCGCCCAGTCGAGCACCTCCATGCCCCTCGAGTCTGTCCTGGGAGACGACCAGGCCGTGGCCTTGGCATTAAAGTCTCCCAGGATGAGAACCGGACGGGGATGGCAGCGGGAGATACATCTCCCCAACCCGTCCAAGTACTCTTCGAATTGCTCGAGGGGCCAACTCGGAGGTGCGTATACCGCCACCACCGCGAAACCCTCCCACTCAATTGCCAGGTAGCCCCGCCCACGCTCCAGCAGCGTACACGGCGGGGCACCTGGCTTCCCTCCCCAGAGGGTGGCGACGGAGCCCGCGGAGTCCCCCATCCAGCTTGGATGGTTGGGGACCCTATACGGCTCCGCCACCACGGCCAACCCGGCCCCCTGCTCGGCCATGGTCTGCATCAGCAGATCCTGAGCTCTGGCCGAGCAGTTCAGGTTGACCTGGAGTATGGGGCCAGCGGGCCCCATCACTCCACCTCTGGCACAACCTCCATTGCGGCCGCCTCGGCGGCCGCTGGAGCCTTATCTGGCCCATCTTCCGCTGAGGCCGTGGGAGCTGATGCGCCCGCCACTGTCGCTGAAGCGGGGGCCGCTGCCTTTGCCCCCGTCCCCTTCTTTCTCCCGCTCTTCGTCGTCCTGCTGCCGGCCGCCTTGGTGGCACTGGCAGGGCACCCCCGACCCCCTAGGCGGTGCGCCGATGGCCTCCCCTTATCCGCGCAGACGGAACATTTGGGGGAGGCCGTGCAGGCGCTCGCCGCATGACCCGGGTCGCCGCAGACGTAGCAGCGACCCGTGCGGTCCGCCTCGTTGGTGCACCGCTGCCTGGTATGACCCATTTCCAGGCAGCGGTAGCACTGCAGGGGTCGGGCCTGGAGGGCCTCGACCGTCACCAGGGTCCATCCGACCTGAACTTTGCCGGCCACCGCTAGTTTCCTGGCGGCAGTAGCCGGACATCTGACCCATAGGGTGCCAAGCCCTGAGGCGGAGGACCGAACTTGCCCGGTCTGAACCTCCGCCTGTTGGCACCCCCCAGCCGCGGCGACGGTCGTCGCCACCTCTTCTGGGGTGATGCCGTCGACTAGGCCGCGGAGTCGGAGCTCCGCCTTCTTCATGGGCCTAGCGACTATCACCCCCGTGCCCTCCAGCGCCTCTGCCATTTTGGCCGCTAGGCGGTCGGCCTTTGCTGCCCCTTCTGGGCCGGCCACCTCCAACACGAGACCGCCGGTCACTGCCCTCCTCGGCTTCAGGGAGGCGATGCCAACGTCAGCCAGGTTGATCTTAGATCTGGCCGTCGCCATCGCCTCCGCATAGCTGACCTTCCCCCCCTGCGGGACCGTCAATGTGACGGCCGCTGTCCGGGGGGGACGTGCCGGGAGGGCCTTCTTCGGCGGCGCAGCAGCTCCCTTCGCCTGCCTCTTTTTGTTGTTGGCCCCCGCCATGGCCGGGGCCTTCTTTCCCGCCCGTTGTGGGCGGGAGGGGGCTGCGTCGGTGGCAGCCGCAGGACGCCGTCGCTCCTTCCGTCCCACCACCTTAGCCCACTCTTCTGTTGGTGGGGGTCGAGTGGCCGCCGCCTTTACCGGGTGGGACGCCGTCTTGGCCGCCCTTACCGCTGGGTTCGGCGCCGTACTTGGGCCCGCATGAACGGCGGGCCTGCCGTCTTCCTTTTTCTTCCTCTTCGCCGGCGGTTTCGCCGGCGAGGAGGAGGAATCGCTGGGCGCCGTCTTTGCTGGGGCCGCCAGGGGCCCAAGCTCCCTCCGGAACGACGCCAATTTGGCATCGATCAGGGAGCTGATCTGCGCCAACAGATCACTGGCCGCTGGGGCGGGCTCCGGGGGCTCCACCCGCGGGGGGGCCGGGGTCGTCCCAGCTGGAGGCGCCGACCGCCGCGTGGGCGATGGCGGCCGTCGGGCCGGCGACGGCTGCCGCGGTGGCAAAGGTGGTCGCGGCGGCGGGGGCATCCGTGCGCGGCCGGTCTCCATTTCCTGACGCAGACGGGCCAGGTCGGCTCGCATCTCCGCCAGTTGTCCGCGGAGGAGGTTGTTCTCCTCCTCCAGCTTCCGCGTGGCGGCACTGGCCGACCTAGTGGCCAACTCCGTGACCGCCGCGCGGGTATTCAAGGCGGCGACCCGCAGGGCCCGGACAAGGTTGCCCTTCAGGCCCTTTGACACGCCCGCCACCCTCTCGATGTTCGCCTGCGCCTCCAGGACAGCGGCTGCTACGTCCGCTGTCGAGCGCTGGCGAAGCTCCCGTGCCACTGCCACCTCGTCGGGGAGCGGAATGCTCCCCTTACTCGGTGGCCGTGGGGGGGCCGCAGGGTCGAGGGGATCCTCCGCCTCCCTCCTCTCCGCCTCCAACTGGCGCGCCTCCGCGTCTTCGAGCACCGCTTCCGCGCGGCGCTCATACTCTCCGGTCGTTAACGGCCGGCCCCTCTTCGACGAGGCGATCGACGACGACGCCCTGCTCGTCGTCGATCGCACGGACTCGAACGAGGCGTCCGAGTCCTCATCGCTGTCCTCTCCTTCGTCGGTGGGAGGTGCGCAACGCTTGCCGCTGCGCATTGTGCGGCCCTCCCCCGATGTCCCCTCCTTCGCCTCCCCATGTTCGGCGGCAAGACGGGAGAGGGGGGAAGCCCCTACCCTCTCCACGCCATCTGCTCGCCGGACCGGAGACCGATCCCGGTCTCCACTCGCATCGCGCGACCGAGGCCGTGACCTCGGAACGACGATGCGCTCCAAACGGACGGTGGGAGTCCCAACCGTCGCGTCTTCGCTTGTAGCATGGGATGCTACGCAGGCCAAGTGGTCCACCTGCGTAGCACTGCAGTCGTAGGATAACGACGTCCGGGGGCCTGCTTTCGCACCCACAACGGACGCCGGTACTGGGGTTCCGAGCCCCTGCACCGTAGCCTTCACTTCTGACGAAACTGAATCCATACTTGGTTTGAAATCAGGGTTCCTTCCCCTAGTCCATTTGGTCCGCGACTGCTTATTCGTCACCCCGAGGGGTGCTTATTTCGCAGCTAACCAACATATCTGTTGGCCGTTCCCCTATCCGCCACCTGGGGACGCGCCGGGTTGCGGTGGACATCCGCGCCCGGAGGGTTTTTAGATCCATGCCTCAAGGCACCAAAGTAGCAGTAGTTGAAGGACCATCGTCCGCAATGAACCGCGCAAAAGAAAGAGACAAAATCAGACTCGGCTGGGTTTATTGCTGAATAAGAGAGACGCCTACCGTTACTAGGTGTTTCACCTGACACGAACTCAGGCATACAGCCGTGGTCTGTCCAGAGTGAAAAGGTGCCGAAACCAGCCGGAAGTGCGGAGAGGTCGGACATAGCATAACAGACCGCAAAGAAAGGATACCGAAGTGCATACTGTGCACCAAAAGAGGTAGAAAGGGAGAAACAGCCGCCCATGTGTCCGCCTCAGCTAGGTGTCCAGTATACAAGGAGGCTACAGCGAAGGGGCGATCTGCCGGACGAATAAATAAAAGATTAGGAAAGTCCAAATAAACATGAACAGGTGCCAGCTGGCCCAAGATCTAGGAATTCAGACAGCATTCGAGCACGACCTGGACATCATAGCTATCAGTGAACCGTACAGGCAGACTGAATCGTGGGAAAATGACCTATCCAACTGTGCCTCACTATGGGTCACACCGAGAAGCAAAAGCCGAGTCGGAAACTGCTGGAAGAGCTGAAAGGGTAAAGGATTTGTAGCAGGGTGGTTCAGAAACTGTGTTGTCTTCATCTGTTATTTCCCTCCATCGTGGGACTTAGAGGAATTTACGAACAGCATCAAAGAAATGGAAGATATAATAAAGTGTGAAGCCAAGAATTTAACCAAAATCTGCATTCGGCATTTTAACGCGAAATCCCCTGCATGGGGATCAAGAAAACAGGACTCAAGAGGCTCCCACCTTCTTGAGTTCAGCATACAAAACGCAATGACACCGATAATTAGCCACGGGGGACACACTTTCGAGCGTAACGGTAGGGTGTCTAAAATAGACATTATGATTATTGATCATAAGACTGCTGCGAGGGTTTCGTATAGCCAAGTTCAGGATTGGTACACCGCATCGGATCACAAATTTGTGCTGCACAAACTGGAAACGGACATAGGCCCAATGGTACACGATTCGAACAAAAGAAAGGAAGAAAACCAACGAACAAGTCTTCCACAAGGTTTTTGGCAGATTATGTGCTCAGGTATCGCCGAAAAACATTGAGGGGACGCTGGATATTATAGAAAGAGCAGCCAACGCAGCTATGAAAACCCTTCCAAATGCTCTAGCCAATAAAAGCAGTAATTACTGGTGGAATAACGACATCAAGGCACTTCGAATCGAGGCTCACAGAGCACGGCGTAGGCTCTAAAGGAAACGGAAGTCTGCGAGTACTGAAGAACTGAGCGAGCTTAAAAATACCTTTGAGGAAGCCAAGAAGAAATTAAAGCGGGCGATAAAGGACAGCAAGAACCAAGTCTGGACTAAACTATGCGACGAAGTAGAGCGGGACATTTGGGGAAAGCCGTACAAAGTGGTCCTTAAAAAAATCAGAGGAAGAAGCTCTATCACGATTCTCGGTGCAGCGGAAACTTACGAGGCGGTCCGGAAACTTTTTGTTATCGGAGACGTAAGCACTGATAGGCACCATATGCTGGCTGACCATTCTGAACAACTGGTGACAGCTCTACCAGAAGACGCTCAAATAACATTAGACGAAGTGAGGCACGCAACTCAAAAGATCAACCCTAAAAAGGCACCAGGACCAGACCAAATAGAGAGATCTGTGATCAGAATGCTCGGTAAAATGTGGCTGCATGGACTGAGAGCGCTATTTAATAGATGCTAAATCGAAGGCGTGTTCCCTGAAAGGTGGAAACGAGCGAAGCTGGCCCTTATCCCAAAAGGGAAAACACCGGACGGGAAAATTAGTGGTTATAGACCGATATGTCTGCTGCCCACTTTGGGTAAATATTTCGAGCAGATTCTAAAGGGGCCATTCCATGCGAAATCGGACACTTTTCGGAGCACTGTTTCCGATTTTGCTCAAATTTAGATATGTTGTAGTTTTTAGTGATATATTATCATATCTCGAAGGATTTTTCAAAATTTTGAAAATTGTAGACTTTACAGCTATTGAAAGTATAGGGCTCATATTTTTTCAATAAATTATAACTCCTAAAGTAACAAACTGATCAAAACGGGCGTTTGGGTACTTATAGTGAAGACATGGGAGTATCTAATAAAAATTATTTCAGTGTAAAAAAATTTTTTTTTAACCGTTTATTTTGCAATTGTTTTAAACAAATGCAATTTTATAGTAGTGGGGAAATGTTTAAAAATCTGAAAAAATTTGAGAATATAGCCCCGTTCGTCCCCTTTACGGAGCAGTCTTCAGAAATATGGACACTTTAAAATTGGCGATACGAAAATTGTTTGAATGGAACGGTGCGTCAGGGTACGCCGGCTTGAGCGGCCGAGTCGCGCGGTGCTAGCAGCGGCCAGCGGCGATACCTGTTATTGTCAATGGAGTATGGCATCGCTACAAGGTGTAATATTGGTAACAGTTATTGGAAATTCACTCTTCGTCAATGATACTTATTGTTATACACAATGAAGTTGTCATTGTTCAATGGAAACCGCGAGAAGGTGGTGAGTATTGTTCCATCAGGAGAGGATGGGTTGGGATTGGATTAGGTTAAGGGATCTATTGCTTGCATTTATGTGTGTCTAATTGTACATATAAACCATTGATTTCGTAATTACTTAATTAATAATGGCTACAACTTTTGATTTTTCACTGGATGAATAAATTTTAGCAGTTAAATGTGTTATAAATGAATGAATGAAAATTTTCAAGAAAAATTTCGTGTTCCAGAAATTGTTTTTGCAAGTCCACGTATTTCATGTAAAAAGTCGGAGTGATTATTATAGTCCTCTATTGAACTAAATTGGAAATTAATGTTTTTAATGTTGCCGTTTGCCCAATCAAATAGTTTTTGTGGCGTTGTTATTTGATTTTCTAATGGTCTTTGCAAGCTGGCTCGTGCAGCAAGACGCTTTAAAGAGCCGCCAATACCATCACATGCATTTTTGCCATGCGACGTTGCAAAAAAGTGCCACTCAGCGTTAATTTCAAAATCTTCAAAATGAAAGCTCTTTCATTAAGTAACTATGAAATCAATGGTTTATATGTATAATTAGACACACATAAATGCAAGCAATAGATCCCTTAACCTAATCCAATCCCAACCCATCCTCTCCCGATGGAAGAATACTCACCACCTTCTCGCGGTTTCCATGAACAATGACAACTTCATTGTGTATAACAATAAGTATCATTGACGAAGAGTGAATTTCCAATAACTGTTACCAATATTACACCTTGTAGCGATGCCATACTCCATTGACAATAACAGGTATCGCCGCTGGCCGCTGCTAGCACCGCGCGACTCGGCCGCTCAAGCCGGCGTACCCTGACGCACCGTTCCATTCAAACAATTTTCGTATCGCCAATTTTAAAGTGTCCATATTTCTGAAGACTGCTCCGTAAAGGGGACGAACGGGGCTATATTCTCAAATTTTTTCAGATTTTTAAACATTTCCCCACTACTATAAAATTGCATTTGTTTAAAACAATTGCAAAATAAACGGTTAAAAAAAAATTTTTTTACACTGAAATAATTTTTATTAGATACTCCCATGTCTTCACTATAAGTACCCAAACGCCCGTTTTGATCAGTTTGTTACTTTAGGAGTTATAATTTATTGAAAAAATGTGAGCCCTATACTTTCAATAGCTGTAAAGTCTACAATTTTCAAAATTTTGAAAAATCCTTCGAAATATGATAATATATCACTAAAAACTACAACATATCTAAATTTGAGCAAAATCGGAAACAGTGCTCCGAAAAGTGTCCGATTTCGCATGGAATGGCCCAAAGGGAAGATTGAATCGTTTTCTGTAGCACGGGTTGGCGGGCCTGGCCGACAACCAATTTGGATTTCGGCCAAGACGCAGCACAGTCGAGGCAATTGGCAAGGTGATGAAACTCTGGGATGGGGCCAAGATGAAACGTTACCATTGTTTGCTGATCACTATCGATATCCGAAACGCGTTCAATACCTTGCGTTGGGAGGAGGTATTCAAGGGGGCGGAAAAGAGAGGACTCCCAAAGTACCTCCAGCAGATGCTGAAATCATACCTGGACAACAGAGTGATAATGGCGGAAACACTGGAAGGGGCGTGCAGCTGGACAGTTAAAGCAGGCGTCCCGCAGGGATCGGTTCTGGGCCCAAATTTGTGGAACATGATGTATGATGACATGCTCAGATTAGACCTGGAGAAAAAATCTCATATAATAGGCTTTGCTGACGATGCTGCAATTGTGGTAGCCGACAGATATATCGAGGACGTTCGGAGACACGCAGAAACTGCGCTGACGAAGGTTGCAGCCTGGATAAATAGTAAAGGTCTTAAGATGGCCGAAGAAAAGACTGAGATAATCCTCCTTACTGGAAGAAGGTACAAGGGGGACTTAAACATCTATGTGGGACAGCATAAGGTCATCCAGTCAAAGGCAGTTAAATATCTAGGAGTCACACTCGAAAGTAATTGGAAGTTTGGGGCCCATATTAAAAGAACGCTGGACAAAGCGCACAAGACAGCGGGCGCGTTGTGCCAACTCATGCCCAGAGTGAGGGGGAGCTCATACAGAGCCCGCCTATTATATTACAGGGTCATTCAATCTATGACATATACATCACCGACCTGGGGCGAAGCGTGCAGATATATCACCATAAATAGGGCTCTCCGGCAAATACAGAAGACAGCGCTAACCAGAGTGATACGAGCATATCGTACATCAGCAGTGGACGCCCTCTGCGTTATTGCGGGAATACCCCCCCCCCCCCCTGCACTGGACAATAGGTGAACACCAAAGAGTATTCCAAAGAATTCAGGCAAGCAAGCAAAACCAGGATAACAAAAGCGAAATCAAAGAGGAGGAAAGGAAGAAAACCTTTAATTTATGGCAGGCTGAGTGGGAAACCGCAAAACACGGACGATGGACCAAGCGAATCATCCCAAACATTATGGACTGGCAATCAGAGCGATAACTAGGGCGATAACCGCTGGGACCAGGTTCCGGTTCTTGTTCTCTCTCATCCTCTCTTTCTTCTTCGCGCTCTGTAACGTAAAACAGTTTCACATCTGATGTGTGGTATGTAACTCCTCTTTCTTTCTTTTTCACTGTTACCGCCTGATCGCCAGAAACTTTTGTTATTATATACGGTCCTTCCCACGATGGGTGCAATTTGTTGTCTTGGGGTTGTCCTCTCCTTACCAAAACCTTTTGCCCTTCTCTGTATCGTTTTGATACTTTACCTTGAGGTAAACGTGCTTTTGTTTCTTCCTGTTCCTTTCGATATTCTCTCTTGCGGCTTTTGTAATCCTTTTCGTCTTCATAGTTAGCGCTTTATAAGCGGCTCTTTCTGATAGTTGCATTTCGTGTGCTTGAATTGGGATGTAGGCTTTATAGCCTGTTGTTTCGTTTAATGTTGTATTATAACATAGGGTCGCATCTGGTAATAGCTTTACCCATTCTTCCTTTCCTTCGAGGAAGCTTCTTAAATGATTTAGTAACTCCTTGTGTGCCCTTTCATTTTTCCCATTTGGTTGTGGATGATAAACTGCTGTAGTCGTCCACTTGACCCTTAGTTTTTCTTTCATGGTTTTTTCGAATTCTCCTCTGAATTCGAGTCCGTTGTCTATTAATATTTCTTTGGGTAATCCGGAGATTTGACAGTAGCTGTCCCAAAAGGCTTCTAACACTTCTTTTGGGGTTTTCGTTCTGAGTGCTGCAAGTTGAATATACCTTGTTAGGTAATCCTGAATCACCAAAATGTATCTTGCTCCGTGATCCAAAGGCAAGGGTCCCATCGTATCCAACGATACCTTATCATTTGGTTCGATTTGCTTCATATTTCAGCTTTTCTCGTTGACACGTCTCCCACCTTTTTATAAATCCTTCTACGTCTCTCGTTATCCCCGGCCAATTATACAACGTTCTCAAACGCTGCAAGGTCTTCTCAGGACCTTGGTGGCCTCCATGAGTACTTTCGTGTACGGCTTTTATTAATTCTTCCTTTTCTTCGTGTGTTTCCGGATCAGCGGCCAGGTTACATCTTACTGACAGTCGTTTCTCTGGTGTTTTTCTGTTATGAATGAATTCAATCATTCGTAATACCGTTTCTCTAACGTATGGGTCGAGTATTCTCACCTCGACTTGCTTCGCTTTTGGTATTTCCGATCTCAATTCGGCATACCATATTATTTCCTGGTCGTCGGGATCAATGTACAATCCTTTTTCTTCTCTGTTTGACGTGATAACGAGACCGCTCCGGGTAACTCGTCCCTCGTCATATGTTAAAGTTTCTTCCTTATCGAAGTTATTCTCTTCCCTTTTAAATTCTTCATAGGTAGGAGTTATAACTTGATGCAATCCTTCTAATGCTTCGTCGATATCCTCTTGCACTTTATCTTCGTCTATGACGTTTATGCTTTCCCCGTCCGTGCTCTTTTCTAATTCAACATTAATTCTAGAAAGGGCGTCAGCGTTGGTGTTTGATTTTCCCTTTTTGTAAACAATTTCGTATTCGTATTCTTCTAACTTAAGTCTCCATCTCATCAATCGCGAGGTCGGGTCTTTAACATCCATTATCCATGTTAGTGGTTTATGGTCTGTAACTATTTTAAACTTTTTCCCATACAAATACTGATGAAAATGTTTTGCTGACCAAACTATTGCTAATAATTCTTTTTCTGTTGTTGTGTCACGTCCTGTGACGCATTCTTTAAATTCTTCCGCGTCATCCAAATTCATCAATTTCCCAATTCCGAGTGAGCAATTTATTTGGGTCGCGCATTGCAAAAATGCCGACGATCCAAGTAAATGTAGCTCACCGGAATGAACAAATCATCGCTACGCCCTACTTGTGCAATATAAAACAATGCGACCGATCATCCGCGCGCGCTTCCATCATAAAAGTTCACGGGTTCCACCAAAGGTTAACGCGCTCTACTAAAGTTACGCGCAGCGTCCACTCGCGAGATACTTGGTACACGACACCCGCGACTCTGCTACGAGGGCACCAGAACCTCGACAGAGAAAATCTCGTCGACTCTGATACGAAGACGACAGAACTTCGACAGAGCGAGATTCCGCCCGCGTCAAGTGCACCATTGTAAAACGACGAACGCGACGATAACCCCGCGAGTAACAGTGTAAAGAACGAATTGTACAACTTCTAAATAAACTGATTAGTGACCAAGTGCGTGTAATTCACTCCAGCCGCCCTGCCTACCTTCCCACCTCGAGCACGCTACCCCGAAGTCGTCTTAACCATCCTCAACAAGGTAAGTACACACATCTTATCCTATCGTGAGAATCTTCGGGTTCTTACAAGAAAGTCCGCGGTTCGGTGAGAGTGGACCACCACGCGACTTTACAGTTGAATAGTTTGTTTCTGTTTTGTTTAATGTTCTGGGTGCGTAGGCCACTGGATGATCCTTTCCTAGTGGTCCCTGTGAGAGAACTGCACCAATTGCATAATTGCTGGCATCAGTAGTTAATATAAATGGTTCGTCCCAATTAGGGTATTTTAAAACTGGTTCCTCGCATAGGGAGTTGCGCAGTGTTTGGAAGGATTGTTCCTCTTCCATTTCCCACTTCCACCTGGTTTTTTCTTTTAATAGTCTCGTCATCGGCAATGCTTTGAAAGAGAAATCCTCGATGAATTTTCTATAGTATCCTGCTAGTCCTAAGAATTGTTTTATTTCTTTACGATTTTTCGGTGTAGGATAATTTTTTATTTTTTCTATTCTTTCCGGATTCGGTTTTATCCCGTTTGCAGAGATTTTGTGTCCTAAATATGATAACTCCGGCTTTAAATACTCGCACTTATCTGGTTGTAACTTCAACCCTACCTCTCTTAATCTGGTAAATAAGGTCCTGATATCTTTATTGTGCTCTTCGAGGGTGTTCCCGAACACTATTATATCGTCAATGTAAACAAAGCAATTGTTACCAATTAATTCTTTCAAGCCGTTGTTCATCATTCTTTGGAATGTTGCGGGTGCATTCTTTAAACCAAACGGCATTCGATTATATTCAAAATGTCCATCTGTTGTTGAGAAGGCAGTTTTCGGTTTATCTTGTTCTTTCATTCCAATTTGATGGAATCCTGAAGCCAAGTCGAACGCCGAGAAGTATTTGGCGTTTCCTAACTTATCCAATATGTCGTCAATATTAGGTAGTGGGTAGGCATCCTGGAGTGTCTTCTCGTTTAGTTTTCTATAGTCTATTACTATTCTCCATTTCTTCTTTCCTGATGCATCTGTTTTCTTGGGAACTACCCATAGCGGTGAGTTAAAGGGTGAACTGCTTTCTCGGATTATTCCTTGCTCTAACATCTTCTTCATTTGTGTTTCTATTTCCTCTTGGTGAACGACAGGGTATCTGTATTGTTTCACGTTTATTGGTGTAGAATCTGTTAAATCAATTGAATGTTCGGCCAATATTGTTAACGGTATCGGATCTCCTGGTAATACGAAAATCTCATGAAACTCCTTTATTAGTTTTCAAATTTCTTCTTTTCCGTCGTGAATGTGGGCTAAACGGGTATTTTCCTTTAGTAGTTTTTCACGTTCCAAACTCAAGGGTTCGAATGTTTCAAATTTCTTTCGAAAAAAATTTTCTCCCTTCACAGATAAATTTTCCTTTAAAATCATCTCCCTATCTCGGAAATTGGTTACCGGTATCTTTGTTTTGCCATTCTTTATCATGACAATTGCGTCATAGTCTGTGCATTCAATTTTTGCTTCTCCGTCTCTTATATTTTGAACTGTTATTTCCATTAATCGAGTTGCCCTTGGAAGAATTCTGTTATCAGAATGGTTGTTAGATTTCTTTGGAGAAAACTTTACTGATTCTAGATATAAGCTACCGTCTTTCATATTCCAAACACATCGTAAGGTTCTAAGGGCGTCGATTCCTAATAGTCCGATTCCATGGAGAAGTTGGTCAGGAACTACATGAAATAAGAGTCGTCTGCCAAATATCGTAGTAAACAGTGTTCCTTTCGTTTTGAAAATCTCATTTGTCAAGGTTCTGACGTGTCAAATATCTTGTCGTTGAATTTTACTAAGGTTCTTCACTCCAGATTCGGCTACCAATGATATTGCTGCTCCTGGATCTACTAAAAATCGTCCCAATTTAATGTCTTCAGATTCTAATGTAACGTATGTAAGGGCGTTTATTTCGTCGGTTATCTCTTCCGGCTCGGGCTTCATGTCGTCGGTGTCTTGTTCTAAAGAATTTGTTGGAGGGGTCTTGGGAATTTGTTGTGGGTCAAGTTTTCTTTAACCTTCCCTGAGCCCCGCTCCGCTCCTGAGCAGCCGGAAATGCGAGGTTTCCGGACGAGTGCTACGGCACTGGCGCCCAGAAATTCAAATCGTCCGTGGAATAGTGCACGGGGCGCGCCGAGAGCGATTTTCCCTGATCGCCTCCGCGCCGGGCACCCCTTAGGCTGCCCCATAACCCGTACGTCACAATATATATGATCCTACTGATTCCTTAAAATTTTGTCTGCATTGGATGCATTGTAGTTGCAATACTGATAGATCCGTAGGAGTCCCGTAGTTCTTTCGCAATTGTTCTTTCAAGTCCTTAAAGTCTTCGATCATTTCTGCTCCAATCAATAGGATTGGATTGAAATAAAAGTTTCAACAGATGACGTTTCGCCGTCAAATTCAGACACAGTTCCCAGGACATGTCGTATTGAAAACCCCAACTGCGACCCATTAGAGTCTCTTTCGTCTTCTTCATTCCACGTGACTTTTACGGAAGGATCGTACCAAGGATTCGTTTCTGAACTTCGGATTTCGATTGACTCAATCCGCGATTTCAAGTTATCGAATCGTTTTATTATCTTTTCGAACGCTTCTGATACTTGAAACAGGATTTGTATTTGAGGTAGATGGTTCCATCTTACCTTGTACTGAAGTTCTTCAGTTTTTTCTTTCCGGGATCTTCGGCACTCAGGCCGAACTGGACGTTGTTTCTTTCCAGGCTTCTATTCCGCCCGCTGTTAGGTCGTCCGCTTCTATTCTCTGATAGGTTCGCGATAGATCGTTAAGCTCATCAGCCAGATCTATCCCACCGCTGCCACCAGAATGTGACGGGCGAGTGAACAAAGTTTGAGTTTTTTAAAAACAAACTATCTTTATTCGAAACACTTGGTACAATGAAGATTAACTATCGATGTTCGGATTAACAATGGAATCGCGTGGTTGACTAACGAACTGCTTTTATAGTGTCACTCATGGTCCTCCTCAGTGGGGTTGGCCTTCGATGATCTTCCATGGGTTTCCATGGTGGCGACGTAACTGTAACCCAAAACCCCACTCAATGTTGTCAACCGTTGACTAGATATAAATATTGTGACTTCCCGTTCGACAGCAGTCTGAATCTTATAGCTGTACACATAACATTGTAACTTGTGTTCCGTAGCTACAACTGCAGAATAAAGAAAAATAGTTGTTTTCCTCCTTAATATATATTTCTTCACGAGAATTTACGTGACATTTTGGCGATCCTGCCAGGATCCATTCGCTTCAGTGTAAACGAAATCACGATTTCGGTATACGTACAACATTGAAGATTGAAGGATCAAGAACGTGACAAAGAAGACACTTTTGTGGAAAGGATAAAACATTTGAAATATTCGTCTCCAGAGGATCTTTACCAGAAGTAAGTAAAATCTGGCGTCTTTCACGCATTATCGTGTTCGTCGTAATAGCTTTAGTAGTTCAGACTCCGATGAAAGTAGAATCACGATGAGTAAGAAACCCGAAGAAAACGTCCCTGTCGCAACTAATGTAGATCCAGATCTACGGGCTATTTTGGATGCTATGCAACGACAGAATGAGAAACATGAAACCGCGATGAATAACATGTATAAATTAATTCGCGATGAGAATCTTCAGCGAATAAAAGAGATCGAGCTATTAGGAAAAGGGCTTGCCGAGTTAAAATTGGGAGTTCAAACATCATTCGCCTCCTCAGAATTTAACTCTATAATATCTGAAGATGCTAGTACCAGCACTGTTCAACGACAAAAGAATAAAGCAATTCCAACCACCTCAAAAGCACCCAGGGAAACAAGAAGACCAAGTGGAAGTGAACCAGAAGACATTGAAGAAGAAGAAGTGAATTATAATAACATAAAGTATTGTGCAAAAACCTGCCTTGATTTCATAACTATACTAAACGGACAAGACGACATTGCAGTAGAAGGTTTCATTAAACGGGTAAAAGAAGCAAGGGCTGAGTGTAAAGAAAAGAAAGTGTTATTACGTTTAATCCAAACTCGGAAAATAATTGGTGAAGCTGAACGTAGCATTCGACACACTTCTATTGAAACATATGAAGACCTATTTGAAAATCTGAGAAAATTCGCGTCTATTAATAATACTTCTAATGGTGCTCGCGATAAATTGCAACGTACTAGACAAAATTTTAATGAAACAGTTCATAGTTATATTAAACGATTTCGACATAATCTTAATGAACTAATATATGCACTACAACATGAAATTCGTGATCCAGTGCGACGTGCAGTTGCTATTGATTTGGAGAACGAACGGGCTACTAAAATCTTTGTGTTAAACTTGAAACCTGAAATCGAAATTCGAACATCAACCACAAAACCAAGCAATTTACAAGAAGCCCAAGATGCAGCTTTTGAAGCGGAATTATTATTAGGAGAAATTGAACGGAATAAAAATATAACAAAAGGAAGAACATTGAATCAATCCACTGGAAGACTTCCCATGAATCTTCGACGTTTTGAAAATAATCCTAGAAGAAGTTTACCACCAACGAACACTGTACAAGTTAAGAATCCAGCGAATCTACCGAGACCGACAATGGAGAAACCACAGCCTAAGTGTTTCAAGTGTCAACAATTTGGACATTTGGCTAACAATTGTGCTCAGCGACTAAATTTTCCACCACCAGGCCAACGAAATCTACCACCTCCAAGGAGTTACCACATACTAACAGAGGAGAACGAAACAACGGAAACAGTGGACGACCAATCTGCTCACAATTGGAGTTAAATCAAGAATTGGAGAACGAAAATATTTAATTGATACAGGCGCAAGAATAAATATTGTAAAACGATCAGGAATTACGACAGAACCTTCTAAAACTGACAGAAAAACGTTTTATATGGGTAACGACAAATACGAGACAGACGAATTCGTGACTTTCAAATTTTACGGCATAAATAATACTTTTCATGTAGTACCAGACGAATTTCCATTAATTGAAGACGGAATAATAGGCTTACCTATGTTAGAAAATTACCAATACTAAATAACTAATGAATCTATACAACTTAACGGAAATGAAATTTTCTTTCAGGAACCACAGATAGTTTTGCCAGGACAGACACGAGTCGAAACAATTTATCTGGACAAAAGACCAACCCGAGTATGCTTCTGCAATACTGGTGAGTAGACAAATCAAATTTCTAATGATCTTTCTCGAGATATTGATTTCCAACAAATTAAGAAATTCAAAGATATAATTAGAACCAGCCATATTGAGGACAAATTTCGTATCCCGATAGAGAAAATCCTTCTACATTACATCGACGTTTTTAACCTCGAGACAGATACGCTACCTTGTACCGACTTGACAAAACACACAATAACGTTAAAGGAAAACAAAATTATTAATACCAAATCATATAGACCTCCAGAAGTTCATAAGGCAGAAATCGAAAGACAAGTGAAAGAAATGTTAGATAAAGACATAATAGAAGAATCAGATTCTCCATACAATAGTCCAGTTTGGGTAGTACCTAAGAAAGCTGACGCTTCCGGCAAACAAAAATGGCGTATTGTTATAGATTTTCGCAAATTAAACGAATTAACTGATCAAGACGCGTATCCATTACCAAATATTGATGACATACTTTCTCAATTAGGAAACGCTAAATTCTTTTCTGCATTAGATTTATCATCAGGGTTTCATCAAATTCCAATGGATGAAAATTCAAAAAAATATACTACTTTTAGTACACCACAGGGTCATTTTCATTATAATAGAATGCCTTTTGGGTTGAAAAACGCTCCTGCCACATTTCAAAGAACGATGGACACTGCACTACGCGAATTATTAAATAAATATTGTTTTGTATATTTAGATGACATTATTATTTTCGGAAATACAATTCAACAGCATAACGATAATTTAGCAATAGTCTTACAACGATTAAGAGATTTGAGATTAAAAATACAACCGGATAAGTGCGGATTCCTAAAACCAGAGTTAGAATATTTAGGTCATATAATAACCAGTGAAGGAGTAAAGCCAAATCCCAAAAAGATTGAAGCGGTAAAACAATTTAAAATTCCAAAGACACCGACAGACGTAAAATCATTTCTTGGACTAGCAGGATATTACAGAAAATTTATTCACAACTTTTCCAAATTAGCGAAACCACTAACAGACTTGACAAAGAAAGACATACCTTTTCATTGGACTGATAAGCAACAAGAAAGTTTTCAAACTCTAAAAGATAAGTTATGTGAAGCTCCAGTTTTAGCCTATCCTAATTACAATGATACCTTTACTTTAACGACAGATGCTTCTAATGAAGGTATAGGTGCAGTTTTATCTCAAAATGGTCATCCGTGCTGTTATATTTCTAGAGCATTGAATCCCCCTGAGAAGAATTATTCGACCACGGAAAAAGAATTACTAGCCATCGTTTGGGCAGTAAAAAGACTAAGACAGTATCTGTTAGGAAGGCATTTTATAATTAGGACAGATCATCAAGCACTAACCTGGCTTAAGAATTGTAAAGACCCATCTTCTAGGCTGATAAGATGGAGATTAAAACTAGAAGAATATGATTATGAGATTCAATACCATAAAGGAAAAGAGAATACCGCTGCGGACGCACTCTCGCGACAAATATTTCATTTACCAGTTACAGAAAATTATATAGACGCTTATACTGAATGGGAACAAGACACGGAGGTACTTCCAAAACGATTAAAAATAACACCTAACGATCATACATTCCTCCAAATAACTAAAGAAATATTAGGTCCTTATGACAAAGTCAATTGGGTAAATAAATTAATAGAGTTAGCCAAAAAACATAAGAAATTAGGAATAGGAGACAGTAGCTTCAGTGAAGCAGAGAAAGCTAGAATTAAAATCATTTTAATGTTTTACAATGACAAATTTGATGAAATTACTTTTGCACACGATATAATTCTAGAACTGACAGACGAACAAATTGACGCAATAATTAAAGAAAATCATAACGATATTCTAGGACATTTAGGGATACAAAAGACTTATAATAGAATAAAGGAACGATTTAAAATTCCCCGATTAATGTCTAAAGTAGAATCATTTGTAAAAAATTGTGAAGCTTGCCAAAGACAAAAATTAGTAAGAGTCAGAGCAAAAGAGCAACCTGTTGTTCCACAAACTCCGGTAGAACCAAATGATAAAGTAGCTATGGATAGGTTATAGGTCCTATGCCGAAAACAAAAAGAGGAAATCAATATATTCTTTCTATTCATGATGATTTAACTAAATATTTAGTTCTAGTTCCTTTAAAAAGCCAGAGAACAGAATCAGTTATAGACGCTTTGTTACATCATTATATATATATATATATATATTCTCTGCACCGAAAACCATACTTACTGATCAAGGACAAAACTTTGTTAGTGAGTTAATGATAAAGTTTGAGGAAGCTTTTAAAATTAAACATGTTAAAACAACAAGTTTTCACCCACAGTCTAATGGTTCATTAGAAAGAACGCACGCGACAGTTAAAGACATAATACGGACTAGTCTACATGATTCTGACAAAGAATGGGACGGGATTTTAAATTTTATTTGCTTAGGATACAATACAGCCATACACGACGCTACAGGTTTTTCACCATTCGAATTAACCTTTGGACGAAAAGCCAACCTTCCATCCTCAGTTTCCCGTACTTCCAATTATACTTATGAAGAAATGTTCGCACTATGGCAAAAACAGTTGGATAAATATAGGGCATTAGCGAAACAGACTCTTGAGCAAAGTAGGAAGAGATATATGAGAGATCAAAAGAGGAAAATCATAAGAACTCAGGCACTCTTTAAAGAAGGTGAGAATGTACTTATTCATAATGACCATAAAACAGATAAATTGGACGACGAATGGTTAGGTCCATATGTTATAAAAGAAATTAAAACCCCGTATTACGAGATTTTGATAAACGGACAATTAAAGAAAATCCACGGTAATAGAATTAAACCTTATTTTTCAGGACGATCCTCGCCTTCAGCACAGCGATTGCCTCCGGTTTAAATTTAATTCCTATAGAAAATAATGCTATTCTTCATGAGAAAATATCTAAGGCATATCTTTATAACGAAAAGGTTAATATGTATATAGGAATAGACTTAAGTGATGTATTTTACCACATAGATTTAGTTGGAAAACAAGTAAGAGAAGTCCAAAAATATTGCGAAAAGAAAATTTGTACAATGGATACAACATTACAATCGTTAATTACTAAATATAACAATATTAAAACTCTAGGTATTCAGCTAAGGCTAATAACCCATATTAGAGTAAAACGAGGACTAATAAATGCTATTAGTTCTGTAAGTAAAACTCTTTTTGGCACACTCGATGCAGACGATTTAACGTTAATAAATCGAAATATGGATAAACTCTTTAATGAAGGAAATGAACTAAAAACTATTGTAGCCAATCAAACAGCTCTGATCAAGAAAATATTAAACACAGATAGTTTAAAACAATTAGAAAAGGTAAATGCAGAAATAAAGAATGAAATCAATAAAATCAATCAAAATGAACTAATGTTGATAAAAATTATTTCGATAAGTAGTATACTATCAGACTTACATTTTCAAATTGATGAGATTTTCAATTTAATTATATTAGGTAAACAAGGAGTAATAAGCCCTCAAATTATCAATCATAGAATATTTTTACAACATTATATAGAAACCCTAGGAAACCGAAAACTAAATAATGCATTTTTTCCAGAGGAAAGTAACTTTCAAAGTATTTTAGATGTATCCACACTAACATTGTTTATCCAAAAGGAAAAAGTATTTTTCAAAATCTCAATACCAAGTATAATGGATTCGGAATGGGATATAGAGCAGGTATATCCAATACCGACTCTAAAGAATAACATATTCTTGGCACCCTTGATTGAACATCCTATCTTTCTAACTTCAGGGTTATGTTGTGCCCGATGGGTATCAACAATTAATTTATGGGATAGCTGAGGTTCTGGAGCGTTTAAAGAATTGGAATTCACCGGAACTTCACGAGAATAGACGAAGTGATAGTTGGTTTATTGAATATTTTTGAGTTACAAGTCTGATTGTTCTGGAGTTACTTTATGTACGTTCTGCTTACGATCTTTCGGTTATTACTTCTCTCTGTGTGTCTGCCCGCGCGACGATGCGCGGTGCTTTTATATTCTTTAATCGTGCCAATTGCTTAATTGGAATGTCATACTTATTTGGGATATTTCTCAATAGATCGAAGTCTTTTGCCGTTCGGTAGGCCCGTGTCGCTGAGTTAGACATTCCTCGCTCGATGGAGGTCGGTCATCGCTCGCTTTGTAGGAGTTGCTGAATTGTGCATTCTTTATGTGCGTATCCGGGGCACAACAGTTAAATTATATGAATGTTGGTCAAGCATATTTGGACAAACAATGTTGCATAAGACACGAAATTTATATTTGCAAACAAACCCAGCCTATACATAATAGACGCGCTAAACATGATTGTGCGTCCGAAATTATTAGCATTGATAATATAATGTCTCATTGTAAACTCGTAGTGTATAAAATTGAAGAAATAACTTTTATTCCACTTAAGGCGGAAAATCGATATATAGCGATCCCAGAAAAACCAATAGATTTAAATGTTTTTGCGGATAAGTCACATCAAATTATAAAATTAGAAAAACCTTCTCTATTACAAACCACAAAAACAGTTGACATATTGTACGGAAACAATCATATGAGAATTGGTGGAAACCCTAAGAATATTTCTTATGATATAAAACTCAAATATATTAACGTAACAAATAAAACAGATTGGTCAGCCATGTTAAATATATTAGAGAAAACTTCAAAAATAAGCGGTAACCTAAAGGGCTACACCGATACTTTAAATCAAACTGAGGAAAAAGCTAATCAATTAACATTCTCACACAGAACGACACAAATAAAATCTTGGGGAATCACAATTTTACAAATTATAGAATACATATCGATTGGACTTATATGCTTGTATCTATTAAGTAAAATAGGATTGACGAAATTATGCGTACACATACTTTGTTGTAAAATCAACAAGATCACTGTAAATAATAACCCTACGCCAAGCAATGTTGAGGCTCCATCAGCTCCAATCAATATCTACACACCAATGTTACCCGTCCAACCAAAGGAGGGAGGACGGGATGAGTCAAGGGTAACTTTCGATTTGGCGCCTAGCCGAGCTAAATTCCATCCATCTATCTTGAAGAAACGTAAGAACTTAGAGGACTAAGTTCACTCTACGGAGGGGGGAATGTAACCCAAAACCCCACTCAATGTTGTCAACCGTTGACTAGATATAAATATTGTGACTTCCCGTTCGACAGCAGTCTGAATCTTATAGCTGTACACATAAAGCTTCGTACTGACTTGAGCATTTTTCGACGCACGAACGGTCTGAGCGCACGAATGCTCTAGTCAGTACGCACCGTTTATGCGTTCGCGCAGGCTCCGAGCACGCACGAACGCTTTTCGAGTGCTGTCGGTCCATCAAAGGACGTTCGTGCGAACGTCGCATTGGTGGACACAAAATCCCGAAAACGTGGAAATAATTCCAAAACTATTTCTAAATCATATATTATGACATTTTATGACTTGTTATGTAAAATAAAGTATATATATGGAAAAAATTAATTATTGGGGAAGGGATAAACACTTTTGAAAAATGATTTTTTCTCGTATTTTTTTGTAATGAACTAGATTATTTTATTATGATTTTATCCGTCATTATTCATCCGTCATCCGAATTATATCTTATGAACTGTTGTACTCATATTGTACTCTTCGTCGTTACCTGGCCCGCGCTAGGAAGTCGCTATTTTTAAGGACTCGGGCGACCCTGAGCAGGGCCGTTCAGCGCACATGGCGAAGACTTGCAAACCGGGGTTTTTCCCGGTAGAAAAAAACTTTCACCGGCGTTACCCACGCCGATAGACGCGCTTTTCCCGCCGCTTATGAACAACAGTTCATAATCGTTGCAGAACCACAAGACGTGTTTCACAGACTTGATTTCTCCCGATCCATATTTATCAAGTTTACAAGTTTTAAAACCAAGGAAATTAAAACAACACCCAAATGATGTTCTTCGGTATTTTAAAGAACCTAATGACGGATGAAATCATAATAAAATAATCTAGTTCATTAAAAAAAAATACGAGAAAAAATCATATTTCAAAATTGTTTATCGTTTCCCCAATAATTAACTTTTTCCATATATACACATTATTTTACATAACAAGTTATAAAATATCATAATATATGATTTAGAAATAGTTTTGGAATTATTGCCACGTTTTCGGGATTTTGTGTCCACCAATGCGACGTTCCCACGAACGTCCTTTGATGGACCGACAGCAGTCGGAAAGCGTTCGTGCGTGCTTGGGGCCTGCGCGATCCCATAAACGGTGCGTACTGACTAGAGCATTCGTGCGCCCAAACCGTTTGTGCGTCGAAAAATGCTCTAGTCAGTCCGTGACTTACGCACGGTATGAAAAGAATTTCACCCGCACGAATGTTCGTGCGCCCAAACCGTCCGTGCGTCGAAAAATGCTCAAGTCAGTACGAGGCTTAACATTGTAACTTGTGTTCCGTAGCTACAACTGCAGAATAAAGAAAAATATTTGTTTTCCTCCTTAATATATATTTCTTCACGAGAATTTACGTGACATAACAATGGTTATCTTGTTTATGTCTATGGTTTTTTTAGTCTTGAGGCTTGATTCTTCCTTCGATAGTCTTCCATGGGCTTCCATGGTGGCGACATGACAATGGTTTTCTTGTTTATGTCCGAGGTTTGTTTAGTCTTCCGCCCATAGTGGCGACGCAGCAATGATGACCTTGATTATGTCTGTGGTTTGTTTAGTCTTTCCATTATCGGGATATGGATCATGTTTCACCGTCAGAAAATGAATAATATTCTTCGCATTCGCCGTGTTCAGCTTAAAAATACTCCGTCCGCAAAGGGTTAAACTACTCGGCAACCTTAGAGTACTTACGATCGAACTGTTCCTTTCCTTCGAGTTGCTCGGTTCATTCGAGCCGCCGCACAGTGTGTCATTTCGGCATTTTAGCAGAACAAAAATATTGCATAAATAAAAATACTAATTATCATTGGTTTTATTGGGTTTTCTATTAATCAAGAACATGATATTTAATTAAATATTGATAACTATACATATTTGTTAAATTATTTAAGATTTAACACATATTCGACTATGACACCAAATCTTACATTTTTCGAATTCACAACCTATATGTCGAAAATCGATTGTCGCGTAATGTGAAATGCCATTATTCAGATTAATATGTAAAATTAAATACGTTAATAGTACGTAAAAATATTAACTTCGTTCATGATTTCAAGCGATTAATTAATTTTACATTAATACTTATATTTACTGATGAAATGGACATTCTATTATTGATATATAATATCATTGGACATATCTGTGTCAATTGTAAAATTGATTTTTGTCCCGCTAGAATGTCGAAATAGCACACTGTGCGCCGCGCCCGCTTCATCCGAGTTCTGTGCCGGTCGCCTCCAACGATCCGCTCGCTTTCGAGCCAAGCCGCTCGCTTTCGAACCGAGTGGCTCGTTTTTCCGAGTAGTTCGCTTCTTCCGAGCCGCTCGCTTGTTTTAGGTACTCGGCTCGGCTCGAAAATCGAGTCTCGGCTCGGCTCGGCTCGCGAGCGGCTCGAATATTCGAGCTTTCCGACAGCCCTAATTGGCTGGCAATGCTGTAAGAAACATTAATTTATCAAGCATATTAGATGAAGTTCTAAAAGCAATACTAAGCACAGGATTACAAGTACGTGCTGTCGTCTGTGATCAAGGTACTAATAATCAAAGTACCGTTAAAAACAAGATTTCTGTCAATTGCCCTTATTTCAAACATGGAAACCAAGGTGTATAGCATTTTTGATATACCACACATTTATAAATCTAATATAAGAAATCAACTTTGGAAATATGATATTCTGTATGATGGTAATAAAACTGCGTCATGGAAAGATGTTCGTTTATTATGGCAATTGGAAGATGGTAAAGCAACGAGAGCTACTTGTAAATTATCAGAGAAACATATTTATCCAAACACTTTTGAAAAAATGAAATGTCGTTTAGCTCTGCAAGTATTTAGTCGCAGAGTATCAGCAGCTCTTTCAACCGCAGGAACAGCAGTAGGAATTGAAAGTCAGACGGTAATGCAAACTGCTGAATTTTTTAGAATTCTGAACGATACATTTGATTCTTTAAACAGCAGAAGTTACAATAATCCAAATCCAAACAGATGTGCATTATCAGAAATTCGGTTAACTGCGGAAAATAATTTAAGACGATTATTACAAGATTGTTCAAAATGGCGTACTGTTACAGATAACGGCCTAAAAATACCACCATGTTTTGAAGGCTTGGAAATTTCTGTTAAAGCTATTTTGCAATTATGGAATGATCTAAAATGCGACGGGATTGAATTTTTTATGACATCCAGAGTAAATCAAGACTGTTTGGAATGGTAATGTTGTAGGGGAAGGACGCCAACCGCCGCGGCAGGGGAAAATAGGCATGAGAACGGCCGACCGCGATCGGAAGAAACGCTACAAAAAGTCGCGCACTTCTTATACCCATAAGAAGTGCCGACAGCTGATCGGGGTTCGCGAACTCGCTTAGGCGCGTCGGCCCGTGTGTGAGTGTGTGTATGTCTGCGTGTGTGCATGAATGTTGTTATTTGGCTCGGAGTGCGTTGACTCCCACGATCCGCGTGTCAACCGCCGATCAACTGTCTACCGAACGAACGAATTCGAATAGAAAACGTCGAGAAGGTTCCAACGACGCGATATAAAAGGACGCGTCCGCGGCGCGAGGATATAGAACGAAGTCTTCCACCACGAAGCACACGAGTACGGTTACGGATACGGCACGATCACGATTTGATTACGATTACGACGACGACTACGATCACGATCACGGTTACGATTACGGACACGGAACAATCACAATCACGATTCGATTACGGTTATGACTACGGCTTACGACCACGGTTCACGATTACAGTTTATCGCTTCGGATTGTCTTTGCAGCACAGTGTATTTGTCTAGTTTGTAATCGTTGTGTAATTCCTAAATAAAGGATAGATTCTACATTTCTATTCCTACAATGTGACATTCACTTGAGAGGAGCCCTTGTCAAAGGGTTGACGTTCGAGGAAGCCGGAGAAGAAATATTGAACTGAGCACGATCAACTTTTGTTGAACTTATTGACTATATTTTACAGTTAACACTATTTACACGCACAGAACGAATGCTTATAACTACTGGTAACTAAACGCTATGTACAAAACTTAGAAATAAACTCGTTATTTTCGATTTGGAACGTGAACTGGCTTGAATCGGTTTGGTTTGGTTTGGTTGTGATGTTATCATTTTGTCGGTCGAACCGTTTCTGTTTAACCGCCGCACACACCGCGACGTTCGCGTGTTCAGAAGTTTAGTACCTTTGTCACGAGAGAGCGCGATGGTTTTAACCGCTACAAAGACCCACTGGAAAATTTATTTTCAATGATTCGTACTTATGGTGGAACTTATAATCAAAATCCCTCTGCGAAATCTTTTCGTTTATCATTGCAAAAAAATGTAGTATTAAACTTATAAAAACCGGCTCAGTCTGCCAATTGTTTGGATGATGAAGATGAAACCTTACTACCAAGCTTGAATCGTGAGGATACAACTAATGTTGAATTCGTATCACCAACTTTAACACCCTGTGATGTTGAGAGCAATGAAGAAATATGTGATAACGTCGACCAGATTGTCATTGAAGTAGATTGTAAATGTTTCTGATGCGCCACGTGACATGCAAATTTGTGCACATTGTCGACCGGTGTGCTGTATTGAGAAGGATAAGTGTTTTCAATATTACATTATATATATATTTTTTTTCTAGTAAATTCAGTTTGTAATAATTATTAATGCAACTTCAGAACTCCTTTAACATACACCGATAAAAGTTTTATTTACTGTGTTAGATTCCGAAATTAAACTATTTATTCAGTCTTAACTTTTCTACGGAGATCTTACAAAAGACACTTTGTTTCTAGAGATTACGAGAAAAAATTGCACAGAAATGTTCCTTTGACGAATAGTTATGTTTCTTCCATTTTTCTATGCCATTGTTTCCATTTTTCACATATTTCATATGTACTTGCATTTCAAACATTTTCCTTGCATGAATGATAAAAAAATGTTTCAAAGTTAAAGCTGATCGTTAATTATGCTACGAGAAATAAAAAATTGCAATCAAGGAGGGTACAGAGAAACTTCTTATTTAACTAAAAATAAATGTTATCTGAATTGTTGTACTGAAATTGTATGATTTTCTTATTCAGAGATGCACCTTTGTAGCCTGCTTAAAAAAGCGTTAAGAATTGCAGGTCAAAAAAAAAATATATATATATTGATCGAATTCAGTAACCTTTTCCTTTTCAAAGTCGGTTAAAAATGAATTACTTTACAAGTTTGTAATATCCGGCTGAACTCTATAGAAATCGCACTCCGTGTCGGTCACAAAGCCAAGAATTCCCAGAAAACACAACATGAACTCTTACATCCCGATGCATGTGGATGTATGTACAGGGTGGAAAAATATTCACTGTCATGGCTACTACAGCGTTATTCTACACCTCTGGGTCGGTGGAGATTTGCAAAAGAAAGTGACCGCAAAATTGACCTTGACCTTGAAATTCAAGGTCAAATTTTTTTATTGGCCTATCGTGCAGTACTCGTCGAGAAAGTAAAAGGTCTGAAAGGAACCATGGTCCGCAACTCAACCGTTCTCTCGGAAAATGGAGCTGAACTTCTACTTACTACCGGGCCACCATTAATTACAATCTACTTACATTTTCCAGCCAGATACAGAGTAGATAATGGCAAATACAATATCGAATGATAATAGTAGCGATAATAACGATAAATGGAAGAGAAATAACACAGAAAGTGTCCGCCGTTACTCTACCACCTTCGATTATTTCGTTGTCTGCAAACATAGAGAAATATAAATTTAGAAAAAGTTATTGTATTTCAAGGGGCAAATTAGGTGAATGGAGTGAATTTCATCCAGAGATCATATTTTCCGATATTTCGCAGTGACCTTTTGTTTTTTTTTAAGGGAACCTCATATTCTTTTTACGTCGATCATTTCCTTGGGATATTCTGCGTAAAAAAGTATTAGGGTATTAGGACAAAAAAAACTAACAGTGAATGAAATATTTTAAACTTCTTATCGTCAGCTGTCACATATAGGGGGCCATCGTACTCCCGCCTCGCACATCAGCCGAGGTTGCGATTTCGATATGACATCGATCGCGATAGGTTTTTGTTCAAAACCTGTTAAACAGCTGTGAAATGAGACTACCGAATTTTATGTTATGTTGTCGGTATAGTCTAGTATAAATAAATCTTCACACTCACCTTTGCCTTTCCATACTCAATCTTCACGGATTCCGGAATCGTAAAATGCGTAGTCATATTTCGTCGTATATGTTATAAACAAAGGAACATGGAAGGAAGACGGAACGAAAGAGAGAAAGGAAGAATGTAAGTAAGAAAGAAAGAAAAGAAAGGGAGAAAGAAAGAAGGAAACACTTTCACTGTTCGTGAAAGTTATACAATAACACATTCACAGTTTTATGCATAAATGCAGCTTCTTTTCGTACGTCTCATTTCACAGCTGTTTAACAGGTTTTGAACAAAAACCTATCGTGATCGATGTCATATCGAGATTGCAACCACGGTTGACGTGCGAGGCGGGAGTACGATGACCCCATACATGGGACAGCTGACAACGAAAACTTCAAAATATCTCATGAACTGATTTTGCGCCGTCTCCGAAATATAAATTAAAATTATTTTGTCCTTTTTAGTGCATTCCGAAGTCGATTGTATTTTTTTCCAAAAATTTTTTTATTTCGCATTTTTTGGTCAAAACAATCGGCGAAATATGAATGGTCATTATGATGCGCGGTATCACTCTGATAATAATCGCAATCGAAACGCGTACTATAGACACGATATTCGAAACATTCATCAAAATCAAGGGGTGGGTGTTAGACCACACGGTGCCCACCCATAAAACTGCCTCCGGAGCTACCCAATCCCACGTATGTGGGCAACGAATGCCGTTGGCAGTAATTAGTGTGGTAGCGACTTGTCGCGCTGGGTAAATGTAGGGCCGTCGTCTGAGGTGTCGGGATCGTCCTAGTATCCGAGACGACTCCCTGAGGCAGACCATACGACTTTTACCCATAGAGTTGCGCCTGAATCGGTCTAATCCCACATCTGTGGGCAACGGACGATTTCCGCAGCATCAGATGCGTGGTAGAGAGCCGCTTAAGCGGTCTCGGTGGTTACCCATCAAACGTAGTGTAAGTAATCATACCGACATGGGTGCTGAGGGCGAGGGGAGCCCCACCGAACGCGGTGGCCCTCGTTGGCGTTGGCCTCTTAGTGGTGGTGGTTTATTTGTTAAATGCTAACACACCATCTGCCGGTATGAGCGAAGTCTCGGGTCCGGCAAGGCGGCGCATGCGCCTGAAGTTATTTATATTAAGAGTGTTCCGTTTGATTCAACTGTTACATCCGGTCTATGCTCGTCTTTCGCTGCTCCGGGAACGAGCCGCGTTCCCAGGAGGAATTCGCGGAACATCAGCGTTTTCGCCAAGGTGACCCGTGCTCGGTCCACGTGCCGGGGTCGGTAGCCGCTGGACGCGTAGTCAACAAACTTTATGGGAACGCTTCTCAGCAGTTTTGCGTTGGCGACGGGGCGCGGTTGTCTCCGAGGGGATAAAAGGCCGTGTCGGCGAGTACGCGTACCCGCGTTCGGCACCTCGTACCCGCAAGGAACAACCGCTGGAATTCCTGGAGGGACGAGTCGACGGCCGCGACGCGAAACCAGAAGCTATTGAACGAGCCGTAAACGTGTGTGTGTGCGTGGGCGTATTGTGAGTGAACCAGCGAGATAAGGCGACACGAGGCAACGCGGGACGTAACACAACCGTAGTTAGTTTTGACGGAGATTTTCCAGACGATAACGTATCCCGAAATGATATTTGTATGATTAATCATATCAATGTGGAGTATGAGCAAAATACAGCAGAGGGTTGTCTAGGAGAAGTGAAGAATAATGACGATGATTAAAATGTTTGCAATGGTAGCAAAATAGATGGAGTTGTGAATCAGATACTAGAGGAAAGGAACTTGAATGTTGATGAGTCTGTAGGAAATAACGAAGGATCTAATAAAGAAATGTTCTCTGAGGAATATCGATTGGTTCGGGAAAGGTTGGCATGGTTAGATGAGGAACAGGTAGACGGGATGTCCAGATTAATTCTTAAGCATAAAAATATTTTCTCGGATAAACCCGGTCTTACTGCTGTTTATGAACATGAAATCAAATTGATACCATCAAAACCTGTCGCTTATCATTCCTATCCGGTCCCGATCTATTTAAGAGACACTGTCCGTCAGGAGATTAGAGCGATGTACAGTGCAGGGATCATTGAACGTGGTAGCGGATCATATTGTGTGCGGGATTGGCCACGCGGCAGCGGCCAATGCCGTAGCTTTGAAACGCGCGCGGTTTACAAACGCGCTAATTACTCTCACCTGCTCCGAGAGATAGCGTAACTCTGCCGATTAGGAGTAAAGTCGCCGTCGTAGAGTGCGATCCTTGTCTAGCGCATCGCGGCGCTTTGTTTCAAGGAGACCCTCTTTCTCGCACTCGCGTGGTCGGTCACGTGAGACTAGAGTACCCATCCTCGCGGAAAAGAAAGGCTTTCTCTCCACGGATCTCCGTCGAACGAGAAACACGTACTCGCGATCTCGCGGTTTACCGTTAATTGTACGAACACGTGCCCGGTGCTCCGGTTTTACGCTTTACGATTTATTCGGGCGAGCTTGCCAAAATTGAAAGGAACTCACAGCAGTCCAGTGTTGTAAATACTTTAATATAGTTTAGTGATAAGTCGTGTAAATAGTGTAAATAATAGCGGTTAAGTACGTGTACAATAGTTTAATAATTAATCGATAAGCGCCGTTCATAAACTAAGATAGAAAAAGTAACCGTCCGCTTGCGGTTACGCCTTTTCTGAACAAAGTGGTCCTTCGAGCCGGATCTCCGGAATTTCTTCGGTTTAGCAAGTGTCGTTGCGTGGACACGTGCCCATTACTTGCAGGGGAAGATGGCCGATCTCATTTCCGAGCAACTGGACACCATCCATCGCATCAAGCGTATCGTGGACAATCTGAAAAAGAAAGGAGCTGCAAACATCACTCCCGGACTGGTACAGTCCCGTTTGGATGCGCTAGAAAAATTGTGGGTGTTATGCGAAGACAACCACCGTGAGTTAAAAAGGGACACCTCGGAGAAGGTCGTGCAGCACGAATATTTCCATGAGAATCTGTTCGATCAAACGGAGGAAGCCTACCTGGATCAACGTGGCATTCTCCTGGATTACTTGCGGAAAGCCGAAACAATGCAAGCATCGTCCGGTAAGTCCGTTCCGATTGCTTCTTCTGCATCGTCTTCCGATTCTCGAGCTCGAGCCGTCCTACCTCGAATCGAATTACCAAGCTTCGAGGGCCAATTCGAAAAGTGGCCCGCGTTCCGTGACCTATTCACCTCGCTGATAATTCAGGACCCTTCTTTGAAAGACGTCGAACGCTTTCACTACTTAAAAACGTGTGTTAAAGGCGAAGCCGCCATGTTGCTTTCCCATATGCCGGTTACCGATGCCAGTTTCAAACGGGCGTGGGCGTCCCTTACCGAACGTTTTCAAAATAAACGACTGCTAGTCCGGGCTCAACTTGACGCGTTATCGTCCCTGCCAAGGATGAAAAGGGAGTCTGCAACCGATTTGAAAAGACTGTTATACGGTACGTGGGATATTATCGGCGCGCTCGCGGAAATAGGACGACCAGTAAACAATGCTACAGACTGGATCGTATACCTGACAGCTGAGCGTCTCGACAGTCGGTCGCGACGTGAGTGGGAAGTATCATTAGGCGCCTCCACCGAGCCGCCTTCCCTAGCGGACCTAAAGCAATTCCTGGAAGCGCGTCTTCATGCCATCGAGGCTTTAGAACATCGAAGTCCGGACGTGCCAGCGGAGCCCAAACCTAGGGACAAAAGCGTCTACAAAGTGCATCAAATTAACGCTGAACAGTCGAGTAATAGTCAACCCGCGGGACGAGCGTGCGTTTTGTGTAGTGGTAAACATTACCTGCTATTCTGTCCACAGTTCCAGCGGAAGAGCTCTGCCGAGAGGAGATCCGTGGTGGAACAGCACAAACGCTGCCTTAACTGCCTTGGACGACATACCACTGACGATTGCTCCTCCGCCAAACGGTGCCAAAGGTGTTCCGAGAAGCATCACTCGTGCATTCATGACGCCCTAGCGGGGGAATCAGGAGCTGTCGTGCAGCACGTCAGCTCAAGGGCACCGTCGGCTCGCACCGTGCTTCTTGGCATTGCTCGTCTACGGGTATTCGATAATTCGGGCCAGTATCAAACGTTAAACGCCGTTTCATGTAAATACGCGTCGCCTCCACCGATAATTAGTTAATTACGAAAGTTCCCCTTGTATCGTTAGTCCTAAGTAAGTATTGTGCGCCAATTAAGCGATTTACTTACCTTTATTGCGTTGTAGCCTCGATACGTTCTTCCTCTGCTCTTGACCCGTCTACGTCGCGCTCGGCGTCACTACTCGCTCGTCTCACATAGCACTCTCTCTCACTCGGCACTGGAATGCGTCACTATTCTCGTCTTATTGGCCGAGGCGGGCGGGTATGTGCGGGATTGGCCACGCGGCAGCGGCCAATGCCGTAGCTTTGAAACGCGCGCGGTTTACAAACGCGCTAATTACTCTCACCTGCTCCGAGAGATAGCGTAACTCTGCCGATTAGGAGTAAAGTCGCCGTCGTAGAGTGCGATCCTTGTCTAGCGCATCGCGGCGCTTTGTTTCAAGGAGACCCTCTTTCTCGCACTCGCGTGGTCGGTCACGTGAGACTAGAGTACCCATCCTCGCGGAAAAGAAAGGCTTTCTCTCCACGGATCTCCGTCGAACGAGAAACACGTACTCGCGATCTCGCGGTTTACCGTTAATTGTACGAACACGTGCCCGGTGCTCCGGTTTTACGCTTTACGATTTATTCGGGCGAGCTTGCCAAAATTGAAAGGAACTCACAGCAGTCCAGTGTTGTAAATACTTTAATATAGTTTAGTGATAAGTCGTGTAAATAGTGTAAATAATAGCGGTTAAGTACGTGTACAATAGTTTAATAATTAATCGATAAGCGCCGTTCATAAACTAAGATAGAAAAAGTAACCGTCCGCTTGCGGTTACGCCTTTTCTGAACATATTGTAATCCACTTCGAATTGTCAAAAAAAGGATGGGCGTGTTCGGGCCTGCCTTGATGCCAGGCATTTAAATGCGGTTATCGAAGGTGACAATGAATTTCTACCCCTGATTAACGAAATCATGCAAAAGCATCACAGGAAAATGTATATGATAACTTGTTGTGGACGAGAACGACAATTTTAAACGAACGTAGTTAATAAATTCCTCAACTTTCGGGCGTTGTCGTCGACCGGACCTGACGTTTATATAAATAACGACGCAGCCTCGCAAAAGACTTTCCATGTGATCGCCAGTGCGAATAAATTCTAACTGCCAAGAGAAAGTTTGTGTCTAGTTGCGCAGAGCACGCGAATAATTACGTGTAATTCGGCCGTGCACAATAAAGTTGATAACGCGATCTTTTCGATCGCTCTTAAACAAACCCGTGACGTTCAAACTAAACCCGCGTCCTCTCCTCGTTAACCAGCATAATTGCGTTGAGATCAATTAAGTCTCATTGCGCAACACAACTTTAGATTTGACGCATGGATATTGGCAAGTCCCATTGACCAAAGAATCCCAACAATATATGGCATTTTTATTCGACGGTAATCTATATCAATTTCGAGTAATTCTTTTTGGATTAAAGACGTCCGGTAGCGGATTCATAAGAGCTCTTAGTCAAGCGTTTAGGGATGATTTTTCTCATTAGCTCACATATTATATTAATGATCTTCTCATAATTTCTGATAATTTTGAGGAGCATTTGGACCATCTTGATCGAGTGTTTGAACGATTGAGTCAACATAATTTTACCGTACTTTTAAGCCAGGGGTGGCCAACCCAAATGATTTTGCGGGCCACTTTGGAAATGCATCATAACTCCGCGGGCCGCATTTAAAATTATACATACAGAGTGTCCCGTAACTAGTGTAACATCGGGAAATGGGGGTAGCTGAGACGATTCTGAACAACAATTTCCTTTGCAAAAATGTCGGGTGTGGCTTCGTTTCTGAATTATTAACGAAAAACACTGACCAATCAGAGCATGCGTAGCGCGCGCACTCAGCCGAGAATCGTTCTAATCCGACATCTCGGCTCGAAGTTACCCTATCACGGCTGAGAGCGCGCTCTACTCGCGGTCTGATTGGACAGTGTTTTTCGTTAATAATTCAAAAACGAAGCCACGCCCGACATTTTTGCAAAGAAAATTGTTGTTCAGAATCGTTTCAGCTACCCCCCATTTCCCAATGTTTCATTAGTTACCGGACACCCTGTATATCCCCATATTAGATTTAGACACACTATAGACATTTTTTTGGAGTGAAAAATTGAAACATAACTGTAAACTCATAAACAAAACAGGCAATATCTGTCATATATAAGCAAGAATATTATTTTAAAATCAAAGTTAATTTTTTCTCATAATTTCGACAGTTAATTTTTGAATATATGGATGCAAAAATAATGTATTTTTTATTAATACATTGGTTTTCACTACTTTGGCCATTATAAAATAAATATATTTTGTAAGGGTGTGATGAATCTCGCGGGCCGGAAAAATGTTCAAGGCGGGCCGCGAGTTGGCCATCCCTGGTTTAAGCAAAGCTTCCTTTTGTGCATCCTCTGTGAAATTTTTGGGGTCTCCGGGAGTATAATCCCAGATCCAGTTAAAGTTGATGTGATTCAAAATTTTGAAGAATCCCGAATTAAGCAACAACTTCAGAGTTTCTTAGGAATGTGTAATTATTATCGTCAATTTAGCATGAAACATGCCGAATGTGTTGAACCGTTCAGACCATTGCTAAAGAAGGAGTCAGGCTGGGAGTGGACACCGGAACATTCCAGAGCTTACAAAGACTTAAAAGAAAATTTCAGGAAAACCGTGCAACTATCTTACCACAACAGTCTGTACCACAAGAGCGTGGACGCGATATCTCTGAAATTTGATATTCAATGCGTCAAAGACTGTGCCAGTCTAAGCATACAAAGTCTCCTCTAATACGCAATAGCCACAATTCTCTTAGTACTGTTTCTGTCATTGCATAGTTCAGATCATTTCGGGATGAGTGCCGTGTACGCCAAACGTTTCGAAGCGGTCTTCTTGTGCCAACACCCGAAAGGACCCAAAATGAGTATTAGAAAAGCAGCAAAATATATACATAAGTCTCGTGAGTTTGTACATAAGTGGGTGCAACGCTATAAGGAATCGAAATGCGTCGATGATCTCCCAGATCGAGGTTCCAAGCGAGCTACGACAAAAAGGGAGGATAAAGCGATTTTACAGCTTTTTTCGAGAAATCCAACATTTTCCTTACGTGAAGGACAAGCAAAAAAGGGCATAAATATAGGCATATTAACAATCAAACGTCGGTTGAAAGAAAATAAAGTTGCATGGCGTAGTACAATTTCAAAACCGTTGCTCTCAACAAAGCACGTCGAAAAACGGTTGGCGTGGGCACGCGAAAACGTTGATCGTGATTGGCACAATGTTGTGTTCAGTGACGAGTCATCTTTTTGGGCTTGGACTTCTATAAAACGAGCCTGGTCTGCCTATGGAAATCCAATCGTTCAAAGAAGCATTAAACACCCAATAAAGGTTCATGTCTGGGGGTGCTTCAACATTCGGGGTTTCGGAACCTTATGCGTCTTTACGGATAATTTAAACGCCCAGAAAATGCTTAAACTGTATAAAAGGGGTCTTCTAGCATCAGTAAAACACTGGTTTGATAGAACCGGAGACCAATGGACACTTCAAGAGGACAACGATCCTAAACATCGAAGCCGCCTTTGTACAGAATGGAAAACAGCGAACGGTATCAACGTGTTGGATTGGCCATCTCAATCCCCCGATGCCAATCCAATCGAAAATGTTTGGTCTCTTATGAAGTACAAACTCCGAGGAAAGCGTATTTCAAAGTTGAAAACGCTAGTTCGTCGTATTCGAGAAATATGGAGGTCTCTTCCTGCTTCATATGCCAAAAAGCTTGTTGAAAGTATGCCCAGACGTTGTGAAGCAATAATCGATAATGGTGGTGATTGGACATATTATTAAGTAAGTGCGTATTAGTTCTTTAGATGTACTTTCGATCTATGTAACATTTTTTAAGGAAAAGATTTATTTGCACTGGTATATCGCGTCCACGCTCTTGTGATACACTTATCGAGCCGATCAAACGTTCTATTTACAAACTGTTCAAAATTTTAACGTCTAAGCGGCTTCCCACAACCCTCCGAAATGAGGAGCGGCAGGAGGCAGGAAATGCCAAGCAACATTATCGACTGCTAATTTGTTCGGGAGATTAGTGTTATTAACAACGGCTCGGAAATTTTCGGTAAGTTCTCGATTTGCTCCTTGAAATGTTGTACCATATATCCGAGTACATCGATTTTTGTATGCCTCGTCATGCTACAAACAGGTGATAAGACGCTATAAACGCGATAGACGAATAATCGCTCAACAGTTATAAATGTACTGCCTTGGTGATCATGCAAATGAATAACGCGATATAGGCCATATGAGATTTATGGCCTCTGCCCGGTGAAGTACGAACTTGAATTGGTCCGGCGTAGTCGACCCAGGTGTGAATAAATGGTCTTTCTACCTTGGTGATGCGTGCTGCCGGTAGGTCCCCCATCCGCTCCTGTGGAACTGCAGCCCTTTCGCGAGTGCACGCATTTGTACAGGACGGCGCGTACAGTTGCACGAGCTCGGAGGATCCAATACTCATTACGAAGACATACTAGAGTGAGTTGAGGACCGGAATGTAAGTTCACAATGTGAGTATGATGAATCAGGAGAGCGAGGAGTGAGTGAGAACTCAGGATAATCGGTCTTTTGGTATTTTCAGGCAGCTGAGAGTTTGACAGGCGTCCCTTTGCTCTGATTAAACCGTGCGAATCAATATACGGAGCGAGATCCAATAGAGGACTCGATTTTGGAACTGTCCCATCAGTGTCGAGAGTTTGGATCTCCCTAGGAAACGTGTCGGCCTGAATTCGTTTCACCCAGAAGAGTTTCGCCCTCAGAACTTCCTCTGGGGACAAAATCGGCGACGGAGGACGATCCCTTTTGGTAAGTATCCCCTTATTTTGGTTGATGCGAAGACACTCGATAAAGCGCATGATATAGGCTGTGATACGGAGTAGTTTTGGCCAGGAAGAGTACCGAGTTGCTAGGTCGAAAGGTTCCGTTGTGGAAATCAAACTGGTTATGTGAGCTGGTCACAATTCAATAGTCGCGTCAGGATTGGTCACCAAGGAATTTTTTGGCCAAACTTCTTGACTCTCCCTTAGCCACGCTCGCCATGGGTCGTGACGCTTCAGCTGGCCAGAAGACACACCTCTTGCGGCACAATTCGCTGCGTTGTCACGCGTTGGCACATGACGCCATTGCGTGTCAGGAAGAAGACTTTGAATTTCTGAAACTCGGTTTGCGACAAAGGTTTTCCACCTATTTAAAGGTTGTCTGAGCCAAGTGAGTGTTATACTTGAATCAGTCCAACAGTAGCACTCACACTGTTGGTTATGCATAGAGGCTCTCATGAATGAGATAAGATGAGTGAGCAGCACGGCAGCACACAGTTCTAAGCGCGGTACGCTGATTGTTTTTGTCGGAGCTACTTGAGACTTGGCTGTGAGGAGTGTTACCCACACGGTTCCGTCACGAAGAACACTGCGCATATATACTGTGGCTGCGTAGGCCTTGGACGAGGCATCGGCAAACCCATGAAGAGTCTGGCTTGCGACTTGGTGCAGTGTAATTTTGCGTGGAACATGAATTAACTCTAAATCTTGTAATTGATCACAATACTTGTGCCATTCATGATTCAGTTCGGCTGGAAGTTCGTCGTCCCAATCACAACGGACTGCCCACAATAGCTGCATAAGAATCTTGGCGGAAACAATGACTGGAGCTATCCAGCCTAAGGGATCAAAGAGTTTCGCGACAGTTGAAAGAATTGTTCGCTTGGTAGCACACGGATCGGATTGGTTGGACACCCGAAATTGAAATTGATCGAGTGCCGGGGTCCAGACTGTTGAGAATGTAGGTACACATATAAGGCTACAATTATATTGTACGCGTGTGTGTGGACGCGAGAGTGTGTACACATGGATATCTCCCCTCCCCGGAGTATTCGTGTAAGAGACGTTTGAACCGAGTGCTGGAGTAGGGAGTTGGTTGTTGTACAGAGAATAGGAAAGGTGCGAAAGAAAGTGTTTACCGTAAGCAGAGTCTATGTGTTTAAAGTAGAAATAAGTTATAGAATTAAGAAGAAATAAACTATTTTATTACGAACCACGTATCTTAAAATGGTAGCAGAGCGTGGTTCTAATTGTGAATTACCTGGATGAGTGAGATTTGCAAAGTAGTTCGGTGGCGAAAAGTGTCGCAGGTGTGAAGACCGTCAAGAGCACGAAGGAACGCTCGAGACGAAGGAAGTAAGATGGCGGCGAAAAACGAAATCACGATACCGGTATTTGACGGAGAAGAATATAGTATGTGGAGAAAAAGAATTATATTGTATTTGAGGTACAAGAAGTGTGATGATGTGATAACAAGAGCAAAAACTGAAACAGATAAAGATGTTTGGGATGAAAAGGACTTGAAGGCGATGAATCTCATCTACGGTGCAATTTCGAATACGGTATAATGCACAAGTTCGACGAAATGTATTTAAAGGAGTCGACCGCACTTCAAATCATATGCAGAAATAGGCTGGAGAGGATGAAGCTCGAAAAGTATAGCGATGTAACGTCCTTTTTCAGTGACTTCGAAAAATTAATAAATGAGTTAAAAAATGCAGGTGCACAAGTGGGAGAAAAAGAGAAACTAAACTACATGTTAAACACGCTACCCGAATCGTATAGCTATATAGGCGATTTGATAGACGCCTTGAAGGAAGAAGATCAGACGGTGGCTTATGTAAAAAATAAAATTGAAATCGCTGAGCTGAAAAACAAAGCTGACCAGGGAGAGAAAAGGACCAACGCATTCGCGGCGAAAAGAGAAGGATGCTTTAATTGTGGAAAAGCAGGACATTACGCTAGAGAATGCCAAGATGGCGGCCAACCAGCAAGAAATAGAGGCACATGGAATGAGTCAACACGTGGCAGCAGAGGCTACAATGGCAGAGGCTACAACGGCAGAGGCTACAACGGCAGAGGCTACAACGGCAGAGGATACAACGGCAGAGGATTCAACGGTAGAGGCTACAACGGCAGAGGACGCGGATACTTCCGGTGTCAACAGGCAGCCGGCACGAGCGAGCAGAGCAACTCAGGCGCGAGCGCATGGATAGCGACGGCATATACAGGGTGTCCCAGAATAACCGCACAATAAAGTGACCGTGCAGTGCAGTGAGTTCGCCGACCCGGCCGTAACATCAGCTGTTGAGGGTTTCGAAAAAGGATCAGGATCGGCACAGTGACCCAGTTTCAACGACCCACTTCAACCGTGACAGGTTCATTCGGGGACGAATGGGTAAATTAAACCAGCTTTTTCTAACATTAGCTTTCGAAATCGTTTTTCTTTAAACATAAATTATCCAACTGTTGATGTGGTATTAAACAAAAAATTATTTTCATAACTACTACAACACTTTGTTCCCTTCGGATAACGTTAAAAAGTGTCGAAAATAGTTATTAAACGACATATTCATTAATTTGTCACTCATAAATAATTCTACATTATTTTTAATTTAATACAATGTAACATTTGCCGTGTGATTCTTTCGATATCTCCGATGCAAAGAGGCATTCGTTCACGGCCACGTCCGCGCGCGATTGAGAGCCACTAACGTTCTCGTGGCTGAGCCCGCGCTCTACGCGCGCTCTCATTGGCCGGTGTTTTTCGTTAATAACTCGATAACGAAGCTTCAAACAACATTTTGGTAAAGGAAAAAGTTGTTCAGATGCACCCCAGTTACCCCCCATTTCCGGGAGTTACACTAGTTCTGGGACACCCTGTAGAAGTGAGGTGGACACACGAGGTAACGGCGAAATAAGTTGGTTACTAGACAGCGGCTGCACTGATCATATAATTAACGATGAAAATTATTTTGACAAAAGTAGTGATCTTAGAGAACCTGTAAATATATACTTAGGAGATAGTAGGCCGATAAAAGCAACAAAAGTCGGAAATGTAGTAAGTTACTTTGAAGCGTTCGGGAAACGAAACGAAATAAACATGAAAAACATGTTTTATGCGAAAGAAATAACTCCAAATTTAATTAGTGTGGGAAAACTAACGGATAACAATAATACAATAAATTATTTCAAAAGGAAACATTGCGAAAATTATAAACGAGAATAATAGGGTTATAGCAGTAGCATTTAAGGAAAATAGGACATACAAAATGAAAAGTACATTGAAAGGCAAAGAGATGTTACTAAATAGTGCCGAATGTAATAATATTATGAGTCAGAAAGAAAGATGGCATAGAATGTTAGGGCATGTGAATTTCAATTATCTGAAGATTTTAGGTAAACAGCAGTTAGTAACCGGTATCCCAAATGAATTTGAAACGGAATTCTTAAAGTGTAAAACCTGTATAGAAAACAAAATGCATAACTTAACGTTTAAAAATAATCGAACTAAGGCAAAAGAGTTAATGGAAATTATTCATACCGATGTGTGTGGGCCCTTTAAAACTACCGGGTTGAATGGGGGAAAAATATTATGTTTCATTCATAGATGATTACAGTAAAATTTCTAGAATTTACTGCTTAAAATCTAAGGATGAAGTTTTTGATTCTTTCGTGCAATTCGTAAATGAAAGTGAGAATTTAACGGGAAAAAAATTAAAAATTCTAAGATGTGACAACGGGAAAGAATATTTAAATAATCGATTCTACCAATTTGCCAAGGATAGGGGTATTTCGATAACTAAATGGGACTGCGGAAAGATTTAATAGAACCGTAATGAACATGGCTCGTTGCTTATTAGCAGAAGCACAGGTACACAAACGATACTGGCCGGAAATAGTGTGTGCAGCGGTGTACTTAAAAAATCGTACTCTAGCAAATACGTTAGAGCGAAAGACGCCGTACGAAATATTCTTTAAGAGCAAATGTAGAAAATTTACGTTTATATGGAAGTAAAGTTTTTGTAAAAAGGCCGGAACAAAAAAGAAGTTCCAAGTGGGAAAAAAAGGCAGACATGGGGATTTTACTAGGCTATAGCGAAGTAGGTTATAGAGTCTTGGTAAACGGGAAAATCATAGTTGCTAGACATGTAGAAGTCGTAGAAAAGGATGTGAGATGTATAGGTCTCGAGGAAAACGTGTCCGACGAAGAAAATGATGATAGTGAAAATAGTGATGTATTAGGAAAAGCGAGCGATAAAAAACAAGAAAATGAAGACGAGGAAAATAACGGTGATTGTGAAAACTTGGAAATTCCAAGGAGATCCAAGCGTGATAAGAAAAGTCCTGTGAGATACCCGGAAAATGAAAACTGTAATAATATTTATATAAATTGTTGTAGAATAGATACTCCTTACACGTTTGAGGAGGCGGTTAATAGCGAGGATTGTGAAAATTGGAAAAAGGCTATGGATAGAGAAGTAGAATGTTTAAATAAAAATAAAACCTGGGAACTAGTTGAAAGAATAAAAGGTAAAGAAGTCTTAGATATCAAATGGGTATACACAAGAAAATCAGATGGAAAATATAAGGCTAGATTAGTTGTGAAAGGGTTTCAACAAAAGGATGCAATTGACGATATATATTCTCCGGTAGCTAGTAATCAAACACTGAAAGCTTTGTTAGCGTATTGTTGTCAACATGGACTAATTATCGAACAAATGGACGTAGAGACGGCGTTTCTAAATGGTAAGAGGTGTATGTTAATCAACCGAAGGGATACAGAGACGGGACAAACAGGGTATGTAAATTGAAAAAAACGTTGTATGGATTAAAAGCGCAAACAATATTAAATATAGAAATTTAATCGGAGCTCTGTTGTACAGAAGCTCGAATACAAGACCCGACATAGGTCATAGCGTGAACTACATGAGTAGGTTTCAAAATGGTTATAACGAAACACATTTCAAATATGCGTTGCGAATATTGAAATATCTGTACCGAACGAAGGATTTAAAATTATGTTATAAAAGAAACGAAAATTGCGAAATTGTAGATTGTTTTGTAGACGCCGATTGGGCAGGAGACCATGTTGATAGAAAGTCCACGTCTGGATATTTAATTAGATTGTTTGGAAATATAATAGAGTGGAAGTCGAAAAAACAAACGTGTGTCACAAAGGCCTCCACGTATGCAGAGTATATTGCCTTATCCGAAGCAGTGAGCGAACTAGTATTTGTAAGAGAACTCATTAAAATATTTGATATAAATCTATGCGAACCGATAAACGTTTATGAGGATAACTCTGATGCAATAAACATAGCGAATTATGGGAATTTTACGAAGAATTCAAAACATATTGAAATTCATTACCATTACGTCCACGAATGTGTAAAAAACAATTTAATTAAAGTGCTTAAGATAAACTCAGATGACAATATTGCGGATGCACTCACAAAAGCATTGTGTAAAGGAAAGTTCGAGAAATTTAGAAGCTTGATGAATGTAAAATAAAGTAAGAGAAAAATGTACAATATAATCGTAAGGAGGCGTGTTGAGAATGTAGGTACACATATAAGGCTACAATTATATTGTACGCGTGTGTGTGGACGCGAGAGTGTGTACACACGGATATCTCCCCTCCCCGGAGTATTCGTGTAAGAGACGTTTGAACCGAGTGCTGGAGTAGGGCGTTGGTTGTTGTACAGAGAATAGGAAAGGTGCGAAAGAAAGTGTTTACCGTAAGCAGAGTCTATGTGTTTAAAGTAGAAATAAGTTATAGAATTAAGAAGAAATAAACTATTTTATTACGAACCACGTATGTTAACACAGACGACTCCCAAAATTGGAACGGTCTCCTGAACCTGAAGATATTTAATGGCAAGACCGTGATCGGAAGGACCGATGTGTTCAAGTAAGGAGGAAGCATTGTTTGCCCATTTTCTCAGGCGAAAGCCGCTTTTGAGAACAAGGCAATTAATTGGTCGTGAATTTGGCGCAGAAGAATAGGATTATCTGCTCCGAAAAGACAGTCATCTACATAGGTTTGATATTGAAGAACTGGAGTCGCTAACGGAAAAGGGGCACCTTCGTTCAGAACAAGCTGCTTCATTACGCGGAGCGTGTGAAACGGAGCGGAGGTGATCCCATAGGTAACGGCGAAAAGCTGATATTTCTCAACTGGCTTGGATGGTGACCTACGCCAAAGGATAAGTTGATAATCAACGTCTTGTTGGCTGACCCGAATTTGACGATACATTTTGGCTTTGTCAGTCGTATAAACAAAATGGAGTTGCCTCCAACGAAGGAACATTGCGAATACATCACCTTGAAGCTTCGGCCCACTAAGTAGGTGGTCATTCAAAGATTTGTCGTTAGTTATGCGGCAGGATGCGTTGAAAACAACGCGAAGGTGAGTTGTGGAACTACTCTTTCGAAAAACTGCGTGATGCGGAATGTAATAGACTCGATTAATTGGTTTGTCTTGCTCTGACGGGACCTTTCTCATGTCACCTAATTCCTCGTATTCAGATATAAAGTCTTCATACATACTGACATGATTCAAGCTCGATTGGAGGCGTTGTTACGTCCCTAACAATAACCTCAATTTTCGTCCTTCGCTATTCCAAAGTAGGTCTCGCTCTGGAATCCGCGAAGCATCAGCGTTTCCGCCTCGGTAACACGAAATCAGGGGACTCGCGGAATGCGATGGCGAAAACCCTTTGACAGCAGGTTGTCGTAACCGGCAAGCGTGACCTACTCCCCTCGGGGAGTATAAGTATCGGCGCGACGCTAGTACGCCAGTTGCTTGATTACGCGAGCTAAAGACGTAGTGCTGCCTGTCCGCGAACCGCGAGTTTTGAGTATAACCCCGTTCCGCATAGTAGTGAGAGTCGAGACCTAATAGTGTGAGTGACGGTCGAAGCGTGGATTACAAGAAGCGACGCAGATCCAGCGAAGGGTATGTAATATAATATAATACACGGAATATATCAGATTGTTTGCCCTCATCCGCCTGTCTAAGAATTACTGAAACCTAACTTATACCCATAACCTCCCGCAAGGTGAGTCAAGGTGCGCTTCAGCGCTTTAATCGGCAGAACCCCGGTAAGAATTAGAGGTAGAACAACCACCCTAAGGTGGGACGTAACAAATTGGTGTCAGAAGTCAGATGAAACGATTCGTAGAGACATTCGCTATCGTATATTAACGCGCCGTAACTTGACTACACCTTCATTGCTTTAACACGTGTTTCCTACTAACCTCCAAGATGCCTTTGTTACACGATCAAGTCGCACATCCAAATTCTGCCCCCGTCCCGGCTACCCCACCGACACTGCGAGACACGCGAAGTTTCGGTCCGTCAGGAGCCTCCTCGTACGACCTATGGCGGATTTCCGAAAAGGAGGAGAAAAAGGTTTAACAATTTCGTTCGAAGAATTTTTGACCGCAATTCAAAAGGTAAAAGCACAGGTCCCGTCGGGTCAAGAGAGCACATTCCTGGAAGGTCTAATGACCAAGTTAGCCCAACCCGTTAAATTCTTCGTTGAACAACGTCCCTGCGCAAACGTCGACGATCTTTTGAGACTCCTCCGCAAACGATACGCCCCCAACAAATCGTACCAAGAACTTTGTTTAGAGCTCGGGAGAACGCCAATGAGGAACGACGAAACCGCTCTAGAATACGTACATCGTTTTACAAAATTGCTTTACCAGGCAACGGCTTGCGGACGCTATGAACAGGGCCCGAATTTTAACGCGAAGGAGTTAGACGCCCTGGAAACACAGGCCTTCATCGGGGGTCTCTCACCCAAGATAACCCCCGGGGTATTGGCCACTAGGAAATCCTCACTCGTAGACATTATGGACGAAGCGCTTCTCGTTGACAGAAACCTGACAAGACTAGCGGCAACCGCTCCTGCGACACCCTTGGTGAATCCCTTACCAGCAACTCTTCCCTCCCCGTACGACCAAAATCGGTCATGGTCCGAACAGCGGCAACCGCCCCAGCCGGTACAACCAGAGTATCCTTGGGCACCCTGGGCCGCTTACTACGCTAACACGGCCCCGACCGCACCACCCGCGGGAAGCTCGTTCCAACCTCCGTTCGCTAACCAACCCTGTGGGCACGGACACCCATACGGCTGCGCACCACATCTGCCCCAGCCGTCTCCTTGGTTCTGCGGCTGCAACTACAGTCACGGGCCACCCTGCCAAAATCCGTACTTGTTTCAAGGAACTCACAATACTGGCCAAATGAGCAACCAAATAATTACTCTCAAGGGCCAAACTGGCGACGAGGTCCACGTGGGCCACTCAGGAATAATTACTCTGAACGTAGGGCCGATCCACCCCCGCGACAAGACAATAGACCGTCGCGAAGTAATACCCCGGAACGCAGTAATTTAAACTGGAACCGCGCCCGCTCACCAATGGAGAACCGAGCGGGCGCACCCTTTACGCCGCCCCGAACGCCAAATCAGCCACAACCGAGCCCCCAAAACTCGTACAGGCTCCAACACCGCGAATCCGCATCCGCTTCAAGGAACTAGACCAAGGGAACGCAGAATTTATAATAGATTCCGGCTCGATGTTGAACTTGATTAAGTCTAACGCGCTCCGACCTGACGCGCCGATCATTAAATGCGAGAGCGTCAGCGTGAGAGGACTTCGAGGATACGTCATCGCTACCGGCATGATAGAGATCAAGATAAATAAAAGCGAAACTTTATTTTACGTCATCGACAATCCGGATTTTCCTGACGAAGTAGCCGGACTCTTAGGCAGCCCATTTCTCGTGCAAGAAGAGTGCGAAATCTCCTTCCATCACCGAACCCTAGTAACGAGCAAGCGACCGATACATCCCATCGGGTTCTCGAATGCTCTGGAGATGAAGGAAGCTTTAACCTCATGCCGTAATCGGGAAACACCGCGAGCCTTTCTCGGTAAACAGGACGGTATAAAACACGAGTCAGCTGAAAACGCCGACGATAGCGACGAGGTCGAAGACGGCGCCGTCGAACGGCTGACCCAGCGAGATGCCAAGGAATCAGATGACAAAACACGGAACGTTGCCGATACTGCTGACCTACCTAAGCCGCCGACCCCGCTGACAGACGAACAGCTGGAATTTCAAGGTGAAGACTTAGGAGACTACGTGGTGACAAACCAGAGCGACAGCGAAAGAATCCGTAACATTATTAGCGTACTAAAATTAGACCATTTAGAAGAAGATTCGCGACGCATGATCGAAGATATCGTGGCGCGTTACGCGGACAGATTTTTTATACCAGGCGATCCCCTCGGAGAAACAAACGCCATCGTTCACAGTATCCCTGTGAGCGACAACGTACCGGTGTTCACGCGACAGTATCCCTTTAGTGTGGACCATGAGAAGGAAGTATTGAAACAAATACAGAATTTAGAGAATTTAGGGGTAATAGTTCCCTCGACGTCACCGTATAACTCGCCTCTTTGGCTAGTCTCTAAGAAACCGGACTCGAAAGGAAACGTGCGCTGGCGAATGGTCGTAGACTTCGGCAAATTAAACACGAAAACAGTCGACGACCGTTTTCCGATTCCCCGCATATCTGACATTTTCGACCGACTAGGAGGCGCCAAATATTTCGCAGTCTTCGATTTAGCAAACGGATTTCACCAAATACGCATGGCACCTGAAGATCAGGAAAAAACGGCATTTTCAACCCCCGGCGGACACTATGAATACGCACGTATGCCGTTCGGGCTGAAAAATGCACCCGCTACTTTTCAGAGGCTCATGCAAATCGTTCTAAAGGGACTAATTGGAAAAATCCTTTACGTATATATAGACGATATAGTAGTTTACGGACGCACATTGGAAGAAATGAAGAATCGCCTCGAAACCCTATTCCAATGCCTTCGCGACAACAACCTCAGTCTGCAACCGGATAAAGCAGAATTTTTGAAAACCGAAGTAACATATTTGGGCCACATCATCACGTCCGAGGGAATAAAGCCAAACCCGGAAAAGGTTCGAGCAGTGGAAAACTTTCCCACCCCGACCACACGTAAAGTCCTTAAACAATTTTTAGGACTAGTAAACTACTACAGGCAATTTATACCAGACCTGTCGAAAAGGGCCAAACCACTGACAGAGCTAACCAGCACCAAAATACCTTTCGCATGGACCGAAGCCCGCCAGAAAAGCTTCGAAGAACTACGACAAGTGCTCTGTGAGGAACCAGTGTTACGATACCCAAATTTTGAGGAACCATTCATTATTACAACGGACGCATCCGACATCGCGGTCGGCGCTGTCCTGAGCCAGGGCAAAATAGGCGAAGACCCGCCTATTGCCTACGCCTCACAAGTGCTCAGCTCCGCGCAACAAAATTACTCCACCACAGAAAGAGAGTGCTTTGCGATAATCTTTGCTGTTAAATACTTCCGAAGCTATATCTACGGCAGAAAACTTAAACTCGTGACCGATCACCGGCCCCTACAATGGCTGTTCTCAGTCAAAGACCCAATATCCCGGCTAGCCCGTTGGAGAATTCTTCTGGAAGACTACGACTACGAGATCATATATAAACCAGGTCGCGTAAACGCGAATGCAGACGCTTTGTCTAGAAACCCAGTACCGTTCGCGCTGCCAGTAACACCATCAGAACAAACAGACAGTACAGAGGAAGCTATCGCAAACCGAGTAAGCGCACGTCGCGCAGCCCAACCTAGGCTTAACTACGAAGAACCTCCTTCACTAATCTTAGACGAAACTCAGTCCCTGGAAAGCGTAGAACCAGAAGAGGCTGAGCCCAACGCAAATTCCACCATCCTGGAAAGCGACGCCACAAACGAACGGGAATCCGAAGCCTTGGCAAGCAGTACTCCAAGACCAAGCAAACGCGTATCGTGGGGATCCCCTCTCATCATTCCAGAAGCTTTAAATACCGAACAAACAGCCAAAGAACAGTCCGATAACGAACGCGAACCATCACTACACGAATCTTCGCAGGACAACACCGCTAATCAAACAACAAACACAGCCTGGGATCCGCTGTGCCCCTCCGAAACACTAGATATTCCACAGTCAACGCAGAGAACTCCAGAACTCTCCCGCGTGTGGGAAAACATCGACAATATTTATGTACCACACCCTCAGAATAAGTCTGGCCCACCACAAGTTAAGAGCAACACTTGCAAAACATTCATTTCGAAGGCCCCTCTCACCGACGGCCCCGGCAATATCGCACACTTCATCCCGGCCGACGGAATCTTAACAAGCCCCACTTGCAGAACATTAAAAGCGCTAGGTATGCTGTCCGAAACCAACCTTTTGACCGAAAACCTGACCGAAGGACGTGTAATTGTCACTCGGGCGGAAGAACGACGGATTTTTAGTATCATAGGTACCAAATATTTTTTCCAAACCATCGAACCACATCAGATACCGGATCTATTGCACGCACTTAAACTAGCAGTAAGGACCGAGGGAATAGACAATCTCCGCATCCCAATGAACGGAGAAACAATGCACCAATTGGATGCCCAAACATTGCAACGACAACTATCCGAAATTTTCAACGATGTACCGATCACTATAGCAATTTGCACGGGCGAAATACAAACCCCACCAGAAGACCATCGAGAAGACATCATCCGCCATTATCACGAAAGCCTAATAGGAGGCCATAAAGGCGTAACAAAAACCTATCGACGCATAAGGAATCTCTTCGACTGGCCTAAGATGCATCGTGACATAGAGGACTACATACGATCTTGCAAAAGCTGCCAAGAACAAAAATTAGTGCGGATTAAAACTCGAGAACCAATGATCATCACAGATACGACGGCCAAGCCATTCGATAAGGTAGCACTAGACACCGTAGGGCCTTTACCACTCGCGCCAAGCGGAAACAGACACATCCTGACGTTGCAGTGTCAGCTTTCAAAGTTTTGCATGGCCATTCCGCTTCCAGACATTCGCGCAGAAACCGTAGCAGACGCATTTTCTCGCCACTTTATCGCGCTCTTCGGCGCGCCACGTGCTATCCTCACGGATCGCGGAACATCATTCATTAATCAAGTTCTAAAAGGAATAGCCATAACCTTCAATATCGAACACGTTACAACATCGGGATATAGACCCCAAACAAACGGTTCACTTGAGCGTAGCCACCACGTGCTCATTGAATACTTAAAACATTTCATAGAAAGCAAACACGACTGGGATATTTTACTTCCGTTCGCAACATACTCATATAACACCTCAACACACGAGGCAACCAATTTTTCACCATACGAGGTGGTTTTCGGCCAAACAGCAAGGGATCCTTTCGCCCCAATGACTCGAGACGAACTTCAGACTTACCCCATCTACATTCAAAATTTAGTTAAACGCCTAGACGAAATTCGCCAAATAGCCAGGGAAAACCTAAATTGCAGTACGATAAAAAATGCAAGGAAGTAAAATTTTCTCCCAACGATCAAGTTTACGTGCTGAAAGAACCACGCGTGAGTAAATTAGACCCCCACTATATCGGCCCGTTCACTATCTGTGAAACAACAGAGAATAATAACGCGATCCTCATAGACGAAAAGGGAAGAAAATTTGCAAAACATTTTAATAAACTAAAACCTGCGTATTCTAGAGGCACAAACGACGAATCCGATAATACCTGAAAACCTCCCCTTTTCGACCCGCCCTGACACAAAGGACTCTTAGGTTAAGGATTTTGACAATAAAGCTAATAAAATTAACATGTATTCTAACAATTAGATAGGTCAACCAGTTACCATGGACGTACGGGGCCTAGCGTTAGTCATCACCTTGATCCAGTTCGTTCTCGCGAACCATATCGAAGGTGATTATTCCGTTACCCCATTGAGACACAATCCCGGCCTATACCCAGAAAGACTAGCCCAAATCCGCACGTTTCGGACAACATGGAGACTAGTCACAGCCCTGGACGTAACGGAAATCCTGACTGGCCGCCCAAAAATCTCCTCCGTGGTACACCGCATGAGGACCATGTGCTCCTCACAGAATCTAACATCATGCCCGGCAGACGCCCTGCAAGACGAACTCGACAGAAAACTATCAGAGGCGGTCCGCTATGAAAACCTGCTAACGCACGCATTAGGAAAGAATGCAGCCAGAGTAAGACGAGCCCCACTAGGATTCATCGGCTCAATCAGCAGAACGTTATTCGGAACAGTCGACGAAAGCGACGCAGACTATTATAACCGAAAAATAGATAAAATTTATAGCGACCAAAAACAACTCGCCACATTAGTCCAAAACCAGACCCATATAATTAGGTCCGAATTCCGTAAAGCATACGATACGCTGAACACTCTATCTAAAACCGTAGTAACGATGAATACTAGAACCGAACGCATACTATCCAAATGCACCGAAATTAATAAACGCGAAAATCAATTAGAATTAGAGTTAGCCATGTCTTCTTGGGGAACACGATTGATCCGACAGACGGACGAATACGTACTAATGCTAACCACCCTGACAGACGCAATAATGTTTGCAAAATTAGGAATCCTCCATCCAATGATCCTATCACCCGATCAATTAATCACAGCCGGCATCCGAACTTCAACGAATCTGGAATTCCCGCTCTCCATGGAAGAATTGAGATCGGAACAACTCCAAGATACAACAACAATGAGTGCTGTATATGCAAAAGGAAGAGTGATTATCACGATAGACTTCCCTCTCCTAGAACCAACCCCATATGAACTCTACCACCTATACCCCTGCCCATCATTCCAACAACTCACCGCCAACACCTCAGCAACGTTGATCATCCAGCCTCAAACCGAATTCCTCGCAGTGAACCAGACAACCTCCACCTTCTTCTTCCTCGACAAATCATACCTCAAAACCTGCAGAAACCCCAACAAAAGGTTCCTTTGCGAAATCACCCTCCTAACCCATAACTACGAGCAAAGTCATATCTGTGAAATCGACCTCATCCTGCACCCAGAAAGCCTACAGTGGAAGCAATGCAACATTAAAGCGGCTCCAGCTAATAACATCCAAATTATTAAACTGGAAGCCCCAAACACCTGGTTGTTCTCAATACAACGTCAGGAAGCGCTTCAAATCAGGTGCAACAAAAGGGCAGCTGGATACGAACAGTTGCAAGGAACAGGAATACTACAACTACAAAGTAACTGCGAAGCAACTATTGGCCACACCAAGATACTAGCCTCGGGAATAAAAACACAGAAAGTTGAAATACACCTTCAAACCACGAGTCGGCCTTAACATAACAAATCTCATTCGAGATTTAAGTCCGCACCATATCGAAATTCTAACCAAGCACCAGGAAAACCAGCCAAAATTTACACCTATCCAGATGGACCCGGATAACCTCTTAACCCTACAAGAGATAGACGACCAGGCACGAGACATAGCGCAGCATCATCGCGCGCAAACGCATACCGCCTATATAACCTATGGCTCATTGTCAGCAATACTCGTAATCGTCGTCACAACAACAGCAGCAGCAGGATACAAACTCTGCAGGAAACAAACCAGGCTTGAACTACCACCCCCACAACGAAGAAGATTCACGACAGAGGACATCGAATTACAAGTCCGACCAACCACCACTCCGACGACCTGGCCCCCAGACACACAAATAACAGAACTAACAACAGAACAGCAGCATCAAGTCGGGATAACGAACAACGGCTTTCAAACCAAGGAAATCGCTTATTATTAAAACTAAGAGGGGATCACAAAAAAAAGAAAAAGGGGGGGGGGGGAAGAAAGAATCCATCCTAAGAATCCGTCCGTCCTAGACAAATTTATCCCTCCCTTCTGCGACAATCTTAATAAATGACGACACCACATAATGAATTGACACTTACATAACACGGAAACCCCACCAAGTTCACGGTGAAACATAGCAACAAAAACATCCAGTTTGCAAGTTTAGAATAGCGACGGTAGAATGTCCATTCAGCGTATCCATCCCTATCAAACCTAGTTTCCATCGTCTTTTAGTATAATGACTATCCAGCGTGGGGGGTATGCTTTAGAATTACTTATATACATTTAGATATCAATCCGCGACTATACATACCATCGGCACTTTTCACATACACACAATTTTCCTTTATATTTTAAACAGCTGCGTACCACTGTAATTTCTTCGGCACTCTTTTACCTTTATATTTTTAACAGCAACTCCATTGTACATACCACCAGCACTACAAGTATGTTCTAGGAATGCATAAGAATGTGTGAGATTGCGTGAAGGACTAGCGAACGACGACAACATCGTACACAAAATACCGTCGCGAGAGCATTTTGTGTCTAGCGTGGGGGGTGTTACGTCCCTAACAATAACCTCAATTTTCGTCCTTCGCTATTCCAAAGTAGGTCTCGCTCTGGAATCTGCGAAGCATCAGCGTTTCCGCCTCGGTAACACGAAATCAGGGGACTCGCGGAATGCGATGGCGAAAACCCTTTGACAGCAGGTTGTCGTAACCGGCAAGCGTGACCTACTCCCCTCGGGGAGTATAAGTATCGGCGAGACGCTAGTACGCCAGTTGCTTGATTACGCGAGCTAAAGACGTAGTGCTGCCCGTCCGCGAACCGCGAGTTTTGAGTATAACCCCGTTCCGCATAATAGCGAGAGTCGAGACCTAATAGTGTGAGTGACGGTCGAAGCGTGGATTACAAGAAGCGACGCAGATCCAGCGAAGGGTATGTAATATAATATAATACACAGAATATATCAGATTGTTTGCCCTCATCCGCCTGTCTAAGAATTACTGAAACCTATCTTATACCCATAACCTCCCGCAAGGTGAGTCAAGGTGCGCTTCAGCGCTTTAATCGGCAGAACCCCGGTAAGAATTAGAGGTAGAACAACCACCCTAAGGTGGGACGTAACAGCGTCGTTCGACGCGGTAAAGGCTACGAAGAGCTGCTTGACGGGAATCTCCTAATTCAATAGTCGTTTCATTTTTAAATTGCAGACGAACGACATAGCGTCCGTCGCCTTGACGAGAATTAATGGTTTTCAAATGAGATTCGCATCTTTCTTCTTCAGGCGTCATTGAAACCTGATTGGGGATCGTTTCGAGCTCCCAGAATTGCCGAAGAGTCCTGTCAAGACTATCGAGTACTGCGCTGTGATGCACTTCGATGGAATAGGAAGTAGGAGAGAACTCGATAGGACCTGATAAAATCCACCCCAGCGTCGTATTTTGAGCGATTGGTGCCATTGGTTATCCTTTTCGAACGCCATTTACGAGAAGTTGGCTGAACAAATCGGCACCGATGATTATGTCTATCGGATGTGAGCTCATGGGGTCTTTGTATGAATTCGAGGTGGAACATACCTTGTAAGAGACCTTAAAATTACCGCAGTGGTCGAGTACGAAGGCTTACTCTTGGTTGCAGGCGTGATGATGATTTCAGCAACGTGGTGAGCAATTGAATTCGTCTCGCCTACTCATGTTACGTGGACGTGCTGCTTAGATCGGAGAAGACGCAATGACTGGGCGAGTCGTTCCGTTATTAATGTCGCAACAGATCCCTGATCTAGTAACGCTCGCATTTTAATACATCGGCCTTCCGGTGAGTGCACTTGCACCCACGCTGTAGAATGAAGCACACCATAATGAGTAAGTGAGTTTGAAACTAAGTTCGCGCTGATTTCGATATCGCTTTAGGGAACGATCGGCTCGGTTCGTGGTTGTTCGGTGTGAGACCGTCGAGTTTTGTTTACATTCTTTACAATGGTGCTGACTTTGACACTGCGCGCCGGTGTGTTTAACTGACAAGGAGAGGGTCCGGTCGACGGGAAACGGATTTTCCTAAAACTTGCAATATTTGAAGATGTGTTCTCCAAATGTAATTTAGCAAATCGCTTTACTTACTTATAAGGAGTTCGCGTCAACGAATTAACAATAAGGTGAATGGCGCAGAGCGTACCGATCAATATTGGTAATCAATAGGTTGCTGGTTCGAGTCTCGCTTGTCGATACTTATTGTTTTTCTTTCAATTGATATCTACCTCAATTATAAGCTTAAAATGTATAATATGTGCTTTAATGAACAGTTTTTTTTTTTTTTAATAGAAAATGCGTTTTTTATTTATGGCCACTGGAAAAAAGATTAAACCTAAAAATAATGCAGAATGTTATATTTACTTTATTATTGCACATTCTCTGTATTAGTATGACACGAGCCAGGGTGATATTCATCGTAAAAGCACGGAAAACAATAATTTTTGCGGCATCTAGCACACACCATAAACGCAGCGTTCGTACAAGAGCACGCTTTTTTGAGGACGTCTAACGGAAAACATACTTCATTCACATTTGTAACGTCCCAGAAGAATATAATAGTTATAAATTAGTATTATTATAAGTATATATATATATATATACTTATAATAATACTAATTTATATAGAGTTAATAAAATAATATATTTTCTTTTGTATAATTACTTTGAATTTCGCGCCAGTCCGAGATATTCAAGATGGTAGCAAGCGTTAGCGACACGGTAGGTTAATAATTAATTCAAACAATATAATTAATTAAATATTTATTAAAACTATAATCTCAAAAGTAAAACAGAATTATAACGCTTATATAAATATTATTTTTATTAGCAATTAAAGTAATTTAATATAATAAATCAATTCTGCAATGCAAGCGACTGCGATAGAGATAGTACTAGCGCGACCTTGAAAAGTGAAAGTACGCGGAATCTGGGGTATAAATAGACGTGCAGGGGTAGCGTTTAGAGCAGAATTGATCTGGCCTCGGTACGGAACAGACCATAAAGAGTCAAAAGACTCTCGACTCGGGGTATAGCCGGAGCACTGCGTTAACTTTCAGAAACTCGGGGTTCGCTCTAGGTTCAGGATAGCGAAAGCTATTGAAGCTAGCGAGGAGCGAAGCTCCCTATTGAGCGACCTGGTCTCTGAACCTCATTTTTAAGGAGGAGTGTTAATCGTAGGGTTCTTGCGACAACCTGAATCTAGCTTTAACTTATAAATTCACGTCAATTACTGTTTCAATCTTTCGGACACTCGGGGTTCGCTCTAGGTTCAAAATAACGTAAGTTATTGAAGCTAGCGAGGGGCGAAGCTCCCTATTGAGCGACCTGGTCTCTGAAACTCGTTATTTAGAGAATTGAATTCAGTATTGAGTGATATCTCATTTACATTTAAAAGAACCAAATCAATTCTCACAACTACTTGCGTAACCGTACTTGAATATAAATCAAATCTAGATACTTAGATACTCAGAGCTAAACCGAACTTCGAAATTACACGCGATTACAAGGCGATTAAATCATATCTTATTTATATCTTTATTTAATTATATACATATACGTATTTTTAGCATTTAATAAACCGTTTTATGAAAGATCTTACTTTGAATTTCAATTCTTAACCGCGCGCCATCCGAACCCATTCTTCCACCTAACTACTCGAGTCGCATATGATCGGAACCGCTCTCCTTTCATACGCGCAACGCCCTAGGGTCGTTACACATTCATAAATATTTCTCTAGTATCACAGAGTTTGGACGCAAACCAGGCATACTGTAACATATTTAAAAATATCGGAGAAGACAGCTGATGATGAACAATAGATTGAATTTTTATACAATCCTCTCTGGAGTTTATTTCGCGTTTCTGCTGGATCAAATAAGAAGAGTTTTGTAGATGCTTTATTAAATTTTTTACTTGTCTATAAAAGTAAACATCGCACGGCTGGACCAGAGGAGTGCATTTCGGAAGTATTACTTTAACAGAGCACGTTGGCATACCCTCGTCATCTTGGAATATTTCGTCATATATTACCGGATTAGTCTGTCCTCCCCAAGAATCTATCAATAAAAGGAACTTTTCTTTCTGTACATATGTCCGTAAACAATTTTAAAAAAAAATTTTATACAATGCAGTTGTGAGTTTTCCCGGTTTTGAAGATGTCACAACGACGTTCTGGTATTTGGCCGAATACTCGTCTATCAACTTTTGAACCCTCGGTCCAAATGTACCTGATGCCTCTTGCAGGCACACAAAAACAGCGGGTAATAATTTTCCCGACAAGGTGATAGCGTATTGGGCTGTATAAGAATGGGTCACCTTGTTCATGCTCTGCCTTTGGGCGGTGACTACTTTTGATCCTCGATGGGCAAGCGTTCTGTTGAAGGTGGACTGGTATTGACAGCCTGTTTGGTCCGTGTTAATGACGAAATCCAAATTGAAATTCGGTATCAGAGCACGTGCTTGTGAACGAAAATTTTCTGCTGAAGCCCACGTTTCCTCCATTGTTGTGCTTTCGCTTTCCGAAACATATTTCGTGATTTTCCGCTGCCGGATTCCATGCTTCCGTTTGAATTGCTTCACCCATGTACCAGACGCTTTAAATTCGAAGTCACGAAACTGGCTTGCAGCAGCTAGAGCCTACTCCTGCAGGTTTCGTGTAGTCACTTGCTGACAATTGCTCCGAGCTTCCTGGAAACGGTCATTTGTCCAGGAATTGATGATGGCATATTTATCAAATGCGGTTCCACCACTTTTAATGTGTGTTTCCCACTTTGCCAGATCATCCATATGTTTCAAGCGGGAGCACCCTTTCTTTTGCAAGTTCTTCAGTGTCCAACCTGGATGTGCCTTTGCAATGTTCACCACTTTAATTTTGTATTCCAGTGAAATATATTCTGTTTTCATCGTCTTCTTTTTTTGTATCGCGGCTAGCTGGAGTTTCCTGGACTCTGAGAGTTTATTACGCGGTCAAATGTGCGATTACAAAATAGAAACTGGTTTTTCGGAAAAAATTATGAACTTAAACGATACTTTTTGTATTACAAGAAAACCTGCGTAAACACCGTCGCACGACGAGTGTTTCGTCCTCTTGTCGACCGGCTACTGCCCTTCTGCCGATTCGTTCTGCGTAGTTCGTCGCGTTTTTTTTTTTCTGTTTCGATGGTTCGGTCGAACGTGTCAACGATCGGAAGTTTTCGGGATCGATTACGTATTTCTTAAACTCGAACAATAACCTGTTAAGTGTCTACAATCGAGGAAGGAATAATGTGATTATTTTAATGTGAAAGTGAAAAGTGTCAGGGATTGTGAAGTGAAATAATTTTGTGGTAAAGAAAAGGGTTCAGTGACCGGACCATTCCGTCAACTGTTCTGCCTTGGGGTGTTCGTCCATCCTTGGTCAGGATACGTACGATGACCATTGACAACGAACAGGGTCAACTTGCAGGTGAAGGGGTAAGTCGAATTCAAATTATTTATCAATTTTCATAACGTTACAGTCGCCTTTTTATTGCGAAATCGTTATTTATTTCCAAAAAAATTCCGAGAACACCTTCTCACATTTAATTCATTTTTTTTTTTTCAAACAACGAGTATAAATAATTAATAAATTCGATTTAGGGATAACAGTTGCGTACATACTGTTTTTAATTAATCGTATTCGTTGCTCGGTAGAACTTCAATTAAATTTTTCCGGCTTTATCGACACATTAGCCTAGATCGAACATCCGAGGGCCCAACTCTATGCTCACGCGCCTGAGCGCGCGAAAAGCGCGCGCTGTGATTGGCCAGTGCTTTTCCTTAATAATTCAAAAACGAAGCCCCGCACGACATTTTTGCAAAGGAAATTGTTGCTTAGAATCGTCTCCCCTACCCCCCATTTCCGGCTCCTACACCAGTTACGGGCCACCCTGTATTTCGGTTACGACGGCTTAACTTTTATTTCGGTTTGTTTCGTAATTCTTATTGGAACCATCGCTTCGAGCGCGCGAATTCGCGTTTCGAGAAATGCATCAAATTCACCATATGTCGGAAATTCGTTGACATCCTCGTGTTTGAGCTCTCACGCCTTTCGCGACAATCGGTCTAATTTTTGCACGCAGAGGAAATACAATAACATCGCTCCACATGTCTACTGGGCGATTGAGATTTCGGAGAGCTTGTGTTGACACCGTGATTCGACCGCGCAAATCTCGAAGTTCTTTCGGTGACTCAAAAGTGACTTGCGGCAGCGAGAACAATGTATTTAAATGAGTCATGATCAACCGGTGTTTATTTTCGTACCGCGATGTTATTATTGCCCACGCGACCTCGAATTTTTTTTCGGTGATTGGTAAATGACTAATCGCGTGACTTGCTTCGCCCTTTAGCGCGGAACAAAGAAAATGTAACCGTTCAACATCGGATAATGATTTCTCATTTATCACCATAGATCTGAATTGATCGCGGGAACTCTCCCACGCCTCAAAGGTTCCGTCAAACGACGGTAGATGAATTCGTGGCAAATGAGACGTTGGTCGTGATACATTGGATGACGGATGACTTACTTTAGCGTCGGCTGCCTCCGAATAGAGAGTAACAGAAGCGAGCACCCCAGACATGAAGTCGGGGCATTCCAGGTAACTGTACTTACATTTCTCGAAGTGCTTCTGCTTGAAGTAGGGTAGATGGGCTTTGGTTGTCTCGTCGACAGCAGCAACAATCCGGGAATCGTCGTACCGCACCTGGTTGAACGCCTCCTTCAGGACTGATATCCGGTTTTGTACCTCAAACAGCCTCAATTAGTTTATCGTACCTCATAACTCTCACTTCCATCTTTAGTTTTTTCGAACTCTTTTATTTATTATTTTTTAATACTTAACTTTGGTTTTCTTATTTCGCCTATTTACCATTATAACCATTTGTCTGTCTTCACAAAAAAAAGAAAAATCATTCTTTTCCTTGCTCCTGATTGTATCCAGTTTTGTCAGGATTCGTGTTCCTGTCTAAAAACAATTCAGTATTTCTCTTAGCATAGCATTCCTCTCGCCACTCTTGTTCGATATATAGCACGCCCTTCGTTATCAACCTTGTCATTGTTCAGCCTAACTTTTTTTTTTACATGGAGGAAATCTCCCGTCCGTCCGGGGGAGCGAGACGGGAGGTAGAGAGCGGTTCGACCCACTAAAACCTCCACTGCGGCCTCCGAACGCTCTACCACTTCTGGCGATTCGGGGGAGCCACGGGAACTCATATAGAACACCACCGCGGCTCTCCATCGCCCTGGTCGGCCGTGTCCTGAGGGGGAGTTAAATCCCCCCCTACACCTCCTACTCCACGGTGCAGGGAGGCCGCGCCCCGCACTGCTCCCTCTCGGCAGCATTTGACTTGCCGTTCCCCCACTCCCGTCGACAATGACGACGACGCTCCTCGTCGATCAGCTGACGGCGGGGGAAAAGAGAGGTTACTGCGAATCTTCTCCCGCCGCTAGCTACCCTCCTCATCCCAGGGGTCCTACGGCGCGGCCTCTCGCAGGCCGCCGCCGCCCCCGGGTACGCCGGGTGGGATTGGACTGCTACCGATTCCGCTCGGCGGCCTCCTTCTGCATCGTAACTTTCTCGCAGAAGGAGGCCACCATCTTCCAGTTCCTCTCGCTCTCCAGCATTGCCCCAACTACTGCTGGGAGCGAGAGGTCTCCTCCAATCTCCCAGCGGACGACTTGACGCAGCGCTGAAAAGGCGGGGCATTCCTCCAGCGTGTGCTGCGCCCAGTCCTCCTCCTCCCCACAATGGTGGCAGATCGCCGTCTCCTCCCGTCCAATGCGACGCAGGTAGACACCGAAACAACCATGTCCGGTGAGTACCTGCGTCAGCCGGTAGGTGAGCCTACCATGCCGCCGCTCCCGCCACCTTTGCAGGTGTGACAGGAGGGCCCCGGGGACGTGCTCGCTGGCGTGGGAGGATAACTCTCCCCGCCAAACCTCCCACACCGTTCCCATACTCTCCTTTATCCCCATCACCATCCCTCCCATTGCTTTTCCCTTCCTGTTTCTTCTCTCCGCTAACTGTGCCCTCCACCTATATCCCTTTGGCAGCCTACCCCTCATATTTTCCGAACCCTTCTTGCCCAGCCAAGTCTCCATCATAACAATAATATCCCATTCACATATCCCCTTCCAGAAATCCCTGTCCTTATTCGTTAACCCTGCCTCATTCCAGAAAGCTATTTTCCATCCCCCCTCTTCCTCCACCCTTCCTTCTTTGTCCCCATTTTCCTTCCCCTTCCTACCCATCTGCCACCTTTCCCCCTTCCTCTCTTCCTCACTGCCTCCTACTCCTTCACCCCCCTGCTCACCGTTACCCCTCCTTACTTTCCTTTTCCGCTCCCCCACCCCCTTTGCCTTCCCCTATCCGACCTTCTCTTTCTCCTATCAGCCCCCCTTCCACCTCCTCCCAACTCCACCACCACCCTTCTATCCTTATCCTACCCTTTCCTACCCACACATTCCTTCCCTTTCTGTTTTCCTCTCCCGCTAATTTCCTTAGATTCCACTGCACCTTTCTTTCTCCCCACGTTAGGTCGTCCTCTATGCTTATCTCCTTCCCCCTTAACTTTCTCTTCTTTTCCATCACTTCCCTCTTTTGCTCCATCGTCCTCATTCTTACCCAGATCATCCCCGCTTCTTGTTCCTTCCCTACCGCTCCTATCCTTCTAACCTCCTTAATCTCCCCTTCTGCCCCTATGTCTCTTATTATTTTCTCCGCTTCCTTCCTTACTCCCCCCTCTCCCACCTTCACCCCCTTAATCATCAAATTCCTTTTCCTATCCTCCCTTTCCTTTTCTTCCATCCTCCTTTCTATTTCTCTAACCTTCTCTGCCACCCCCTTATCCTCCCCCACACCCTGTCCACTCACCCCTGCTTCCCGCTCCCTGATCTCTAACTTTTTTATTCTTTCCTCTATCTTCTCTAGCTCTTTCCCTTTCTTCTCAACCTCCTCCAACCTCTTTCCTAGCTCTCCCATTTTTCCCCACATCTCTTTTCTTTCCTCCTCCCATTTTTCCTCCCTCAACTTTTCCATTTCCCCTTTTATCTCCCTACCCACCTCTTGTATGCCCTTCCTCATTTCCCCCTTTATCTCCTCCATAAATTCCTTGAGCTCCCCTCCCCCGATCCCTTCCTCCACCCTCTTCGGTGATCTCTCCGTTTTCTTACTTTTCCCGACCACAAATTCCTCTTCCTCTTTCCCCCTTCCTCTACGCCCCCTAACTCCTGTCCCTTCCTTTTCCATATCTTCTCCACACTTCCTATGCTCGCACTCCTAGCCCTACCTTCCTTTTTTAGGCTTTCCGCCTTCGTAGGTCTCCCCCTTTTGACCTGCTTCTTCTCTTCCATTTTTGCCTTTACGACCTCCTCTACTCCTATAATCGCACTACCCTACCTTATCGACCCTTCCTGTCGCTCCTACTTCCTTCCTCCGCCCGATGTCGCCACTATCCTCTCTATTGTAGCGATCAGTGGCGCAAGCGTCCGCAGCGCCCTCCGGGAGCATCTAGGTTAAGTTAGGCTAGTTAGTTTTAGTTATTAGGTTAAGTTGTAAATATATAGTTGGTAGGCCTAGTTTTAAAGACGAACCCAAGTCGCGCAGCGAATGCGAAGCCACGCGCAAGCGAAGGAAAAAAATTTGACTTTCCGTGCAATAAAAGTAGCTGTGCAAATAGTGAATCGCTCTGTTTGAATTAATCACCACGCGCTCCTCCTCCTCTGCGAACCTTGATCGCCACACTATCCTGCTCTCAACTCCCGCCTCTTTAGCTTGCCTCCCTAACCTCAAACTACACCTCTATCTTTCCTCAAACTTTTATCCTTAACCCGCCACTTTCCCCCCACTCCCTCCAACCTGCACACTCCGCCGCTTTCACCTCCACGACCACGCGTCCTTCCTCTCTCTCAAACCACCTTCACCGTTTCTTACACCAAAAATCTCTACCGCCCTCTAAATCAACACTTAACACTTTCTCTACCGGAACCGGAAGCCCAGTATAAAATGTAAAGAACAAGTTTCAATAAATAATATGATACAATAAAAAACAATAATTATTTATTATTGCAGTATATATCGTTCTATCAATATTGGTTAGGAAATCCTTTGGATTAACTCCGCTTAAATCAATTGTCAATCGAACGATCTTCGATTAATTCTGCTTAAATTAATCGTTAATTGAATATCTTCGATTGAATTTGCTCATATCAATCGTCAATTAAACGGTTTGCGATTAACTCCGCTTAATTCAATTTTAATTAAACACTTTTTGATTACATTTATTTAAAATATTTATCAATTAAGTTGATTGAATTATATTTGTTTAAATTAATTATTTACTTTAAAAATTGTAATTGATTATAATTGAAACCCTGCCAAGTACTAGCGATAAAAGTACACCATTACCTAGGAGGTCCGAGAGAAAGAAAGGCCAGATAAACAGATATGGAGATCCGATAACGAGTTGTATCTATGTAAATTACGTAAGCGTAGATAATCCAGAAAATTATAATGAAGCAGTAAATAGCAGCGAGAGCGAAAAATGGCAGGATGCAATGAATAGGGAAATTGAATGTTTAAACAAGAACGATACGTGGAAATTAGTTGAACCACCAAAAGACAGAAAGGTATTAGATTTAAAATGGGTTTACACGAAAAAGGCTGAGGATAAATTTAAAGCGAGAATTGTAGTAAGAGGGTTTCAACAAGAAGAAATACTCGAGGATATTTACTCACCGGTTGCAAGAACACAAACGTTAAGAATATTGTTAAGTTACTGCGCACAGAACGGTTTAAGAATAGATCAAATGGATGTAGAAGCCGCATTCCTAAATGGAAAAATTAAGTCCGAAGTATATGTAGAACAACCCCAAGGTTACGACGACTATACCGGAAGAGTATATAAACTTATCAAGGCTCTGTATGGACTGCGTGAGAGCCCACGAGCATGGTACGAGTGTATAGATGCGTACTTGAGAGGATTAGGATTTAACCGGTGTTCGGGATCCGATTTACCGATATTCGTTAGGTAATTAGGCGCGTGCGCCCGAAGATGTCTCGCGTAGTACCTCTCGCCGCGGCGCTCTTCCCCCACCTCGTGGTACGGGTAAGCGCGACCGAGAAATCTCATTGTCAGTAGAAATCGATCACTGGTGATAAGACGAGTTATAGAGAGAGAGAGAGAAAACCTGAGAGAAAAGTGTGGGAGTGCAGAGTGAGTGCTGAGGAAAATCAAACAGTTTTGCGTACACAAAACAAACTCAAGCGTTATAATTAAGCTAGTTTTATATCGCATTAAATAGACTTGTTACATTTTCTGACAAACTGGTGCTTCATTCACCCGATTAACTCCACCGCAAAGTTCATTGCTTAAACAACCGGAGTAAAAGTGATTACTGTTTATACTACATAGAAAGTAATAACGAGAAAATGTACTTAATCATTTTTGTGGATGATTTGTTAATTTGTGGCAAAATTGAAAAATTAATAGAGCTTATCAAGAAGAAATTAGCTGTAAAATTTCGAATGAAGGATATGGGCCAAGTAAAATCTTATCTAGGGATAAACATTAAGTATAATCGGGAGGAAAATTGTATGACACTAGATCAAGAAGATTATATAGGGTCACTAGCGAGGAAATATGAAATTGAAAAGTTTAGTTGTATGCTACCCCAATAGAACAAAATTTGAAATGCGAACCAGCTTTTCGGCTGTCAGAAACAAATGATACAAAATAAAATACTATCAGTGCATGTCCAGAGCGAGACTCTTATGTAGAACGGCTAGTCGCCCGCAATACCTCAGTGGCATCTTATGGAGGGCCACTATAGTGGCCCGTAGTACCTCAGTGGCATCTTATGAAGGGCCACTATAGTGACCCGTAGTACCTGAGTGGCATCTTATGGAAGGCCCCTATAGTGGCCCGTAGTAGCGAAAGGGTTAAAGACGATATTGTCGTGTAATGTCATGTACACGACTCGCTATACCGATATTAACTGAAATTTCTATGTAATGCAAAACCATTATAATACCACCAAAACCACCAAACCAGAGAATACCATTATAAAAAATAATGTTTTAATGATTTTTAGGACTACATTCACGTCATCTATTATTTAATGCAATAAAATCTTACCTTGTTGTAAGCAGCGTAAAATTTTACTAAGTCCTCCGACATCTGATTACATGTAATTATTATCGATGAATGGGTATTCAACCTACCTACTTGCCAAAATCCACAGGAGTAAATCAAATATCCACCCATGGGATTCCTGAGTAGAAAGGGTGACTGCCTTTACCTTGTACAAGTCATATTATTCACTTACAAAAAAAAAAAATATATATATACAGAGTGTCCCAGCTAACTCTGGCATCTCAAATATCTCGCTTGTTTTTCATGGTAGAAAAAAATGTTAGAAGAAGAAGTTATTGTATCCGATGGGGCACATATTCTGATTGGTGAAAAATTTTGCTCAAGGTCATCATTTTCGAGATTACAAGGTCATCGGTGTATGAAATTTCCACACTCAAGGTCATTTGAAGGTCGTAATGTTATAGGTCAATGAACTCGCCTTGCCCTCAGCTATCATCGTATGATAACAAAAATATATGGTTCCATTTAAAAAAACACCGATAACCTTGTAATCTCGAAAAAAATGACCTGTAGCAAAATTTTTCACCAATCAGAATATGTGCCCCATCGGATACAATAACTTTTTCTTCTAACATTTTTTTCTACCATGAAAAACAAGCGAGATATTTGAGATGCCAGAGTTAGCTGGGACACCCTGTATACTGATCGAATTGAGTAACATCCTCCTTTTCGAAGTCGGTTAAAAATACACACACACCTTGTAACCGTGCTGGTTACATACGAAGAAACGGCGTACGAACAGCCGTGTGTGTGACTGTGTGAGTGTGACGGATTCCCCTACCACTGTAAGGATCCGCGGTCCTTTGTCACGTGCGAAAGAATTTAGGAGAATCGCCCCAGTAATTAAATATGCGTGCACATCGATCCCCACTCGATATGGATCGAAGGAGATCGATGCTCGTTCGACAAGAATTACTCTACGTCTGGAAGCGAACGAGGTAACACGCGTTTCCAATTCCGTTCAGCGAAAACCGATGTATAATCGAGTGGTCAAACCGACCTGGTAACTTAGTCAAACCGCCTAACATACCCTCGTTATATACGCGCCTCAAACCGAGGAGTCACGAGCACAAACCGCAGCGTGGCACAGCTAAAACGCGATTTTCTTCTTTTGCGTTTATCCGGCGTGTACAGCGTAGCAGTCACCAACAAATTAAAATCAAATTTTAACATCATAACGAGTGGTCAAGTTTAGAGTATCAATTTTCCCTGAGCGGAACGAAACGGTAAGTAAGGTTGTTGCAAGTCACTACTTCCAGGAGAATCTCGTGTGGCAAAACCACAGAATCCGAGAACGACTGAGATCTGATAACACTCATACATCTTGACTCAGCTCCCAGGTTCATACAGGCAGTCGAAGTATCGCTCGGCCCACGCAAAGTGCCCCGCGGTAACTTTTGGCTGTCCCTCTGTGCCCTTGTGAGACGTGGACTCGATTGTGAGCTATTATCACGATTTCCGCCGGCATTTGATCGTGGCATCGCTCACAGACTCGGTCGAGCATTCAAAGTGTCGCTCAGCTCACAAAAGTACCCTGACGTCACTTCTTGAATGTATTCGAATGCCTCTGTGAAGAGGTGGATACGACCGTGCGGCACGGTGATAGCTCTGTTTGGTGGCATCGCGGTATATTCAATCTCACCGATTTAAATCGAGTAACCGAAGTGCCGCTCAGCCCACAATTCGTGCCTGCCGTCATCTTCTGGTTATCCTCGATCGATCGTGTGAGATTGTAGTGCAGGCACCACTTGTTCTTCCCCGAATTGCTCGGCAGAATCGACCTGAGTGTTGCTGCACCGTCCGTATCGCGAATTCACGATCGGATTGTACACGGTCGCAATCAGGCGACCGGCATCAGAGAACACCTCGAGCCCACGTTCGTGCCTCAGGTGAACTCCTCGGTGTCACAACCTGATAGAGGCTTCGTGGCGTCTCCACCCAAACTTCTCCTCCGATTATTCGGCCGAGAGCGAGGGTGCTGCGACAGATCCTCAATCGTGCGATTGCATAAAGGAGTGATTCCAACAACCATTTCTTATATTCATTGTCGAACGCGGTATCGCATTTTTTGATTGTAGAAGTCACCGGGAGGGAAATTGGTGTGCAATCGCGGGTGGATCCGCAGAGGCGTCCACGCACCATTGCACACTAGTAATTGGGGTTTCTTTGTTCAAGCCATTAAAATTAGTTTTTACCCTTAAAGCCAAGTCTCAATCATTGTTTAAAGCGAATTCGGGAGATCTTCCCTTCTATAAAGCATGTTTGATTTGATGTCTCTATTCTAATCTATCTATGTATTATAGCATTTTATACATATATTGTAATCTAAAGTTCCTAGGAAATCTAAGTCGGGCGATTTCGTGGATCAAAATTCAATCAATTCCATTGACGTTCGTTTGTACGGAGTATAATCGGGAATGTACGATTCGAGTTTGTGTGCAACCGTGTGAAAGTACAAATTAAACAAAGACAGTTACGTTCGCGAACGCGGGAAGGCTGTACGAAACGTATTAAGCTTGTACATATACATTGAGTTCTTATACGCTTACCAGAATTTGTAACAAATCAAATATCAAATTTGTTCTCTTGATCTCAACAGAATATATCGAGTTTCTGCCAGAAATCGTTTCCAACTCTCTTCAACAGCCGATCCGATCTCCCCGCTATCCAGTATCTGGAGGCCCGAACCCCTCCATTGGATACTTTCCACCATCCGAATATTAAAATCAACTAAATCACGTTCATAAAACTAAATCATAACGGACTAAATCCGCGTAGAAGCAACCGAGATAAAGTAACATACATATGTAACCGTCACCAAAAGAATACCTTTGGTGAAAATAACGGTTCTTGCCGAACGTAAAAAAGGATAGCGCACGGAGAAGAGAAGGAGGTTCGATGGTCAGGGTGTAGAGTAGGGTACCATTCAAATAAAAGCCGTCAATGAACTGCAATTATTAATTATTCATAAAAAATGCCCAACATAAATGTGCTGTTATAAATTTTATGTAATTATCGTTGATTATTATACATTTACAAGTAAATTTTATTTTCTATAATAGTACATCGTCGAAATTTTATCATCTCTCTCTCGCGTTCACCCCTCTTTTTCTTCCTCTTGATCTGTGTCCTTGACCTGCCTCGCTGACCCCCTCGGAATCAGGTCGATGTTTTGTTATGGGCCCTGACTGCTAAGATCATTGCCCTCGTAATATATCGCGTACTTGTGTTGGAGAATCTGCAACAACCATATAATTATTAGTATTACAAATAAGTAGAAACATATTTTTCAAGTTTTTGCATATTTACATTTGTGTGCTACTAGCAGGACGAACAGATTTTCGGTATTTAAGGATCATTCCATGCAAAATCGATCATCATCTGCGATTTTGTTCCAAATGAAATATGTTGTAGTCCACAGAAAATTGTGAGGGCTGGGGGGTAAGTCATACTGCCGGTTTAGAATGTGTGTAGACATTACAGGCCTTCGAAGTTTGCAAGTTTTGCCCAATTTGGCTAACAAGGGGAGGCCACAACCTCCGTCCCACCGATTTTGATCAGCCTCAACATACTGGTGGGGGGACACCCAAAAGTCACTTGTGTAAAAGGGTTTAGGTCACTACGCCTTAGTTTTTTTTTTAATCGCGGTCAAAGGTTATGACGTCGGATCGGTTTTGGATCTAGAGGGATCGATAGATTGGTCAAAAACAAGTAAATTTTATTAATATATATGAGGTCCGCAAATTAATAATTTACGAGAAATTGAGAAAGTAGTCATTTAAGCGCGTCCTTATATACATAAAAGAGTGACGTTAGTTTCAATTGAAACGGTGGTGTGGTGGTTGAAGCGCTTGCCTGCGGAACGGAACGTTGCGAGTTCGAGTCTCCTCTCTTCCGTACATACAATTTTTTTCTTTTTTTCTTTTTTTTTTTCATTCAAACGAATAAATTGAAATACTACTTACAATAGAACTTCAAATAAAATCAACAAATTTTTTTATTTTTGATACTTACCGCGTTTGGCAAAACCACTTCAATTATTGTTCGATCTCCCTCTCTTTCTCCCTCTCGCTGTAACTCACTCACACTCACTCACTCACTCACTGATTGTCGCAATTCGCCTTCACAGTACATCGGGTGATAACTATCATAAAAACATTGAAAGCAGATGTACTTCCTGCACCAAGCGCATTGGATGAAAGCCACCTTACCACATAAGCACTTCTCCCGCATAATAGTGTTCGGAAAACAAACTTGATTGACGTTCATGAATACACGTCTCGACGTAATCAATTTTGATGCATACCATGCGTAGGATAGCATCGCCTGGAATATTGGTGCCGACAACTGATTATGTATCAGACTATGAATCGTTATGGCATCAGTTCGGTTGTGAAGTTCTCGCTGTGTTTCGAGGAGTGTACTGCAATTTTGCAGTTTTGAAATAAAGTTCTTTACTTGCCGGAAGAAGTAAACGTCACACGGTTGGCACAGGGGTGTGCATTTCGGTGGTATAACTTTTACCGTGCAAGTTGGTTGGCTCTCTTCGTCGGTGAACATGGAGTCATACATGGCCATGTCAGTTTGTCCGCCCCACGAATCAATTATGAGGCAAAATTTATTATTTTCCACATAAGGTTTCAAAACATGTTGAAGATACATTTTATAAATGCCGGTTGTTAGTTTTCCAGATTTCGAACATGTAACATATAAGTTTTTGTACCTATGTGTGAGGTGATTTACTTCTTCCGCCACTCTGGGACCGAATTTGTCGGTAACTTCTTGTAAGCACAAAAACACCTTCGGTAACAATTTTCCGGAAGCCGTTATGGAATATTGGGCCGTGTATGAATGTGTCACTTTATTAACACTACCGACCGCGACAAGTGTTCTTTTTTCTCCCCTGTACGATAAGGTACGTCGAATATTCATTCGATATTCGCAACCTGTTTGATCAGTGTTTATCACATAATCAGGATTGAATGCGCTGATAAGAGGTGCCGTCTGTTTCTGGAAGAGATCTGCTGCTTCTAGCGTACCTTCGAACGTCGTTGTGTCTTTGAACGAGACATATTTTGTGACGTGACGTTGCCGAATCCCATGCTTGTGTTTAAAATTTTTCACCCACGACAATGATGCGTTGAATTTAAAGTCAGTATCAGTTGTATACTGAAGTGCTGCACTTGCAGCCCACTGTTGCAGTATTCTTGTGGTCACGTGCTCATTACGTCGTCTACCTTCATCGAATCGATGGAATGTCCATTTATCTATGGTAGCGTATTTATCCCAGTTTGTTCCTCCTTTCTCGACATCCTTCTCCCACTGTACCAAATCTTTCTTGCGTTTCAGGGCACACGTGGCTCCTTTCTTTTGTAACGTTTGGATATTCCATTTTGGATGTTCTTTTGCCAAAGTTACCGCCTTTATTTTGACTTCAAGAGGTGTACCTGGGCAAGCTAATTTTTTACTTTCCGGCTCGTAATTGTCGTCAGACAGCATTTCCATCTCCAAAACAGGTGCATCTATTTCGGCGTCTTCATCATCTTCTTCTTCTTCATGTAACAACTCTTGTACATTAGAAAACATCATCTCATTTTGCATTTCCAAAAATCGTTGCAAAATACATTCGCCCATCAGTTTCGACCGCATGGAAATACAGCTACTTGCTTCCTGATGTATAACACCTCTTTCTATCAATGTGTTAACGAAAAAATGCACAGCATCGGTCACTTCTTTTTTTGTCTCTTCTGTGAAAGAATCACGAGTATCTGTACACGCGTCTGTCAAGGGCTGTATTTCATCCATGGTTGACTTGATGTAGTTACCGAGTCAACGTCTATATGCTTTACACAAATATGATATTGCAATATAATGTACTCTTATAATTAGATTCGGACGTTTGTGCTCCAATATCACTCACTGAATGGTTACTGATTCCAAAACGTGTAGTATTCAATTATTGTCAAAATATGCACGTGCGAACAAAAGAAAACGCATTTTCAATGTTTTTATGTTTTTCTTTGCACATTACTCTCTCATTGTTCCTATACAGGATATTCATCTGTTTTCATAAAAATATTGAAAACATGAACTACACGTTTTGGAATCAGTAACCATTCAGTGAGTGATATTGGAGCACAAACGTCCGAATCTAATTATAAGAGTACATTATATTGCAATATCATATTTGTGTAAAGCATATAGACGTTGACTCGGTAACTACATCAAGTCAACCATGGATGAAATACAGCCCTTGACAGACGCGTGTACAGATACTCGTGATTCTTTCACAGAAGAGACAAAAAAAGAAGTGACCGATGCTGTGCATTTTTTCGTTAACACATTGATAGAAAGAGGTGTTATACATCAGGAAGCAAGTAGCTGTATTTCCATGCGGTCGAAACTGATGGGCGAATGTATTTTGCAACGATTTTTGGAAATGCAAAATGAGATGATGTTTTCTAATGTACAAGAGTTGTTACATGAAGAAGAAGAAGATGATGAAGACGCCGAAATAGATGCACCTGTTTTGGAGATGGAAATGCTGTCTGACGACAATTACGAGCCGGAAAGTAAAAAATTAGCTTGCCCAGGTACACCTCTTGAAGTCAAAATAAAGGCGGTAACTTTGGCAAAAGAACATCCAAAATGGAATATCCAAACGTTACAAAAGAAAGGAGCCACGTGTGCCCTGAAACGCAAGAAAGATTTGGTACAGTGGGAGAAGGATGTCGAGAAAGGAGGAACAAACTGGGATAAATACGCTACCATAGATAAATGGACATTCCATCGATTCGATGAAGGTAGACGACGTAATGAGCACGTGACCACAAGAATACTGCAACAGTGGGCTGCAAGTGCAGCACTTCAGTATACAACTGATACTGACTTTAAATTCAACGCATCATTGTCGTGGGTGAAAAATTTTAAACACAAGCATGGGATTCGGCAACGTCACGTCACAAAATATGTCTCGTTCAAAGACACAACGACGTTCGAAGGTACGCTAGAAGCAGCAGATCTCTTCCAGAAACAGACGGCACCTCTTATCAGCGCATTCAATCCTGATTATGTGATAAACACTGATCAAACAGGTTGCGAATATCGAATGAATATTCGACGTACCTTATCGTACAGGGGAGAAAAAAGAACACTTGTCGCGGTCGGTAGTGTTAATAAAGTGACACATTCATACACGGCCCAATATTCCATAACGGCTTCCGGAAAATTGTTACCGAAGGTGTTTTTGTGCTTACAAGAAGTTACCGACAAATTCGGTCCCAGAGTGGCGGAAGAAGTGAATCACCTCACACATAGGTACAAAAACTTATATGTTACATGTTCGAAATCTGGAAAACTAACAACCGGCATTTATAAAATGTATCTTCAACATGTTTTGAAACCTTATGTGGAAAATAATAAATTTTGCCTCATAATTGATTCGTGGGGCGGACAAACTGACATGGCCATGTATGACTCCATGTTCACCGACGAAGAGAGCCAACCAACTTGCACGGTAAAAGTTATACCACCGAAATGCACACCCCTGTGCCAACCGTGTGACGTTTACTTCTTCCGGCAAGTAAAGAACTTTATTTCAAAACTGCAAAATTGCAGTACACTCCTCGAAACACAGCGAGAACTTCACAACCGAACTGATGCCATAACGATTCATAGTCTGATACATAATCAGTTGTCGGCACCAATATTCCAGGCGATGCTATCCTACGCATGGTATGCATCAAAATTGATTACGTCGAGACGTGTATTCATGAACGTCAATCAAGTTTGTTTTCCGAACACTATTATGCGGGAGAAGTGCTTATGTGGTAAGGTGGCTTTCATCCAATGCGCTTGGTGCAGGAAGTACATCTGCTTTCAATGTTTTTATGATAGTTATCACCCGATGTACTGTGAAGGCGAATTGCGACAATCAGTGAGTGAGTGAGTGAGTGTGAGTGAGTTACAGCGAGAGGGAGAAAGAGAGGGAGATCGAACAATAATTGAAGTGGTTTTGCCAAACGCGGTAAGTATCAAAAATAAAAAAATTTGTTGATTTTATTTGAAGTTCTATTGTAAGTAGTATTTCAATTTATTCGTTTGAATGAAAAAAAAAAGAAAAAAAGAAAAAAATTGTATGTACGGAAGAGAGGAGACTCGAACTCGCAACGTTCCGTTCCGCAGGCAAGCGCTTCAACCACCACACCACCGTTTCAATTGAAACTAACGTCACTCTTTTATGTATATAAGGACGCGCTTAAATGACTACTTTCTCAATTTCTCGTAAATTATTAATTTGCGGACCTCATATATATTAATAAAATTTACTTGTTTTTGACCAATCTATCGATCCCTCTAGATCCAAAACCGATCCGACGTCATAACCTTTGACCGCGATTTAAAAAAAAACTAAGGCGTAGTGACCTAAACCCTTTTACACAAGTGACTTTTGGGTGTCCCCCCACCAGTATGTTGAGGCTGATCAAAATCGGTGGGACGGAGGTTGTGGCCTCCCCTTGTAAGACGGACTTCATTTCCGAATTTTTATTTCAAGAATTTGTACCACGTCCACTATGGTGGCGCTGGCTCTGGCCGGGGAACTACCCTTCGAGCTGCTCGCGATGGTGCGCGCCTATATTTATAGGCGCAATAGCATTTGCCGCAGCGCTCGGGGGGGGGGGCCCGCTAGAGCCTGAGGCGGTCCAGCAGCTGGAAGTCCAGGCCCGGGACGCATGTGGGAGGTTTGGCGTGGAGAATTTAGGTCCCACGCCAGCGAACGCGTCCCCGGGGCCCTCCTGCCACACCTGCAAAGGTGGCGGGAGCGGCGGCACGGTAGGCTCACCTACCGTCTGACACAGGTATTCACCGGACACGGCTGTTTCGGTGTCTACCTGTGTCGGATAGGTCGGGAGGAGACGGCGGTTTGCCACCACTGCGGAGAGGAGGAGGACTCGGCGCAGCATACGCTGGAGGAATGCCCCGCCTTTTCAGCGCTGCGTCAAGTCCTCCGCTGCGAGACTGGAGGAGACCTCTCGCTCCCAGCAGTAGTTGGGGCAATGCTGGAGAGCGAGAGGAACTGGAAGTTGGTGACCTCCTTCTGCGAGAAAGTAATCTGCGTTCCGTGCGAGGAACGATCCGATCCCGCTCGAAGAACACGGGGGCGGCGGCCAGAGGCCGCGCCATAGGGCCCCCGGGATAAGGAGGGTAGCTAACGGCAGGGGGTGGACCTCATTTGGGTTCCCCTTGTTCCCCCGCCGTAAGATGATCGCGATGAGGCGTCCGACCGGAGCGGGGGGACGGCAAGTTTAACGCCGTCCCCCTGGGCGGCCGTGTTACTTAGGGCGGGGGCCCTGGGTAGCTGAAGGCGGTCGCCGGGATGGAGCGGTGCGGGGCGCGGCCTCCCCGCACTGCGGAAACAGAGGTCATAGGAGGGGGAGGAGTAAACTCCCCCTCCTCGGGACACGGCCGGTCAGCAAAGGCTAGCTGACCGGCCATGGCGAGGGGGAGCCGCGGTAGTGTTCTGCGAGAGTCCCCGTGGCTCCCCCGAATCCGCCAGATGCAGTATAGCGTCCGAAGGTCGCCGTGGAGGTTTTAGTGGATCGAACCCCACACTACCCCTCTGTCGCATCCCCGAGCGGCAGGGGGGTGTCTGCCGTTCAGATTTCCTCCACGTAAAAAAAAGAAAAAAATTTCCCATGGACTACAATATACTTCATTTAGAACAAACTCAAAGCTGAGACGTACAATCCATTTTCCTGAAAATGAGAAGCAATCACAATGTTAAAGGGTTTATACTTGTAAAACGGTCTGAGAAGTACTAAAATGATGACTTACTTACGATAAGTTGACCCACCAACTTCATGTGAATCAGCATCATAACTCATTTTGAACCAAATGAGAGACATCAATGTATAGAAGTTATCCATTTGGTGTGGGACTATCCCTCGGCTGAAGTAATCTCCGTAATACATCCACCTGAAACAGATTTTTAAGCACCTCCCTCACAACCTTCCGCTACTTGTGTAATGCTTTTAACAAATTAGCGGGTCCTCAATGTCGAACAACTCGCGTGATCGTATGATCCGCGAATACAATGGCAACTATTTGCAATTGTCACCCAACAACAGAGTTGATGGTACTGCACTTCGCAGTGCAGTGCGACGTCGGCCAGTAGCAGTATTTGCATTACTTTTCGAGGGAGACCTTTTTCGTTCTCTCAACATTGCTCTCTCCTCTGTAATACATTCAGGCTCCCGAATGGGCATACCTCTATTGCACCTGCTGTCAATTAATTCAGGTAACATACATTCTGTATAAAATTGAATTAACTTTGGCTCCATATTTGTTTGCCAAAAGTTGTCTCTGTCTGCTATTATACATTTCAACCCTTTTCGGGTCCAGATACAAAATATGCAATATTTTCTGCATGTTATATGCAGTTCCCCTGTATCTGGTAAAAATAGGGATGCGTTCGGTTCATTGCAGTACCCTCTACATCTTGAAATATTTGCCGAACAACTTTCACGTTTTTGATTGCCTCTTCCGGCGATAAATCTTCAGTCGTTTTTGGACATTTTATCTCAATAATTCCATCTTCATCTATCACTCCATCGGGTGATGCTCCTAACGAGGGGATAGAATTGTCGATGAAAAGTCCACATTCTCGAATTTTGACACCTATGTGCTTGCTGAGTTCTTCGCGGGCAACTTTTTCATACAGTTTCCCGTGCTGTACTGCAAGTACGCTTAGTAATCTTGGATACAGAAAACATTTCACCGCGTTGACGCATAACGTGCCACTTCGCCGACGACACACTCTTCCAAAATTGGATGCCGTCAGTAATTTAGATTTATAATTCAAGCATTGTTTGCTTGACCGATGGTTTCTTTCTCTATATCCTCTCTTCTGCACTGCCAATCTTTCAGCATATCTAAATGTTTTTTTACTTCCAAATCGTAAATCTGTTTTGGCATGCCTGTTCTTTGAGCATTCGGTCCATAATCCGCGTCTTTTTCGGAACGGAATTGGTTCCGAAGATATTTTTCGAACCAGCGGGCGCAACATCGGACTTTCAATGCCTGTTTGGCCAGCGCAAAGTGCCCCATTCTCGCTCTAGAGCGCAAAGTAGTTTACTTCTCACCTTGGGGCGAGAAGTAAATATTTTGCGCCCTACGCACAGTGGTCCAGCGGACCGTTTTTCGTGGCCAAAACCTATTTTTTCAACTTCAACTTTACAGAGAAATTTTTTTTTATATGAATTCACAAATGTTTAAGGCTTTAAAATTCGTATACTTGACCCTTTTCTGGGGACTCCTTGATTAAATATAATAACATAAAGACAAAAGTACGAAATTGTATGTTGAGTTAGTTATCTTAATTATTTATTGCAGAACATCAAAATATGGATTTGTATGGTACTATTATGTAGGTAAGCAAGTATATTTTAGATATTCATTTATGTTATATGCAGATTTTAATCCGGGTACGAGCAATGAAGTGTTTATAATAATGTAAACTTTAGGAAGGGTTACAAAAAAATGTTTGAGAGTGATTAACATCGGACTTTTTTTTAACGAAAGCATACACTTTTCTTAACAAGAGTATATAAATTTCAAGTGCCACCTCTTGCCGCTTTTAAGTTTATGTAGACTTTTAGAAATAAGCGGCCGACATTTGAACCGCTTAGGCGCGCATCGCTTTGGTTGTTTAGACTGCAATTATCTGTTGCTAGTAGTAACTCTTATAAACAAATTTTGCGTCAGTCTGTTTTCAATACTGTATTGCACTCGTATTGCTAGATTTTATTCAATTTCGTATTATATACTTTAATGTAAAAAATCGTGATTATAATAACATTTACTTCTGCATCATAGTTATATATTATAGTTATACATAGTTATACCTAGTTATTTATATTTGTACATAATCAAAGTTATACATAATTCAATATATAATACTGTAATATAATACTTAATAATAAACATATAAATTATAGTGTTTGGTGAAGTTTATTTTATAAGTGTTTAAAAAATTTGATATAATAATGTCGGAAGGTATGTTTTATTTCTATATTAATGTCAGACTTGCGGACAAACAGCTAAAAAGTTTTAATTTTGTAGACAAGTTTTCCTTCAAGAATGAAGATCTTTTTATAGCGTGGCACAGTGAAACAAATTCAAGCAAGAAAACAGTTGCGGTTTTTAATTTCATTTTGAATGCAGTAACAATAAGCGAAACTGATATTTCTGAACAATTGCAACAGTCGATTAAGGAGAAAATTCGCGTATTTTGCAACAACTTGTCTTCAAGATGGAAAAATTCCCACAGAACATTGGGAAGATTTAAAGCCAAAAATAAGAAGTGGTTAGAAGAGCATTTCATTCTACAAAAGTATGATAATGAAGTTGATGAAACTACAACATCAGGAGGACGTCCTCGCGTGCCATATGAACGCAAATCAACTCGATCTCAAAGACGAGAGGCATCAGAACTTTCCCAAAGTATGGATAAAAATTTGGATTTACTAGTGCACGCAACAGCAATAACTGCACGTAAAAGAGGAAATAAAGATCTAGCTACTATTTTAGATAAAACAATAAAAAATCCGAAGCAATCAAAAATAATAAATAAAACCCTTTCTTGCAGTGAAGAACCAATTGCATTTTCAGTGGATGAAGCAGTGGCTTTTTTTTATGATAACAATTTAAGCAAAAGGCAGTACATGAATATCAGGCTGGAAAATAAAAAAAGAAATTGTGACATATATCCAACTTATAATACTCTTCTTGAAGCAAAAACAAATTGTAGGCCATTTGGTATTACTGCAGATGAAACAAGTGCGCGAGTACCACTTCAAAATCTTTTACAACATACTGTACAAAGAATTCTATTAACGCAGAAACAGGTTATTAACAGTGTAATTTTTAAAACTGATAGTGATATAATTAATATAGAAATGATCTGCAGTTATGGCTTTGATGGAAGCAGTGGCCATTCCATGTATAAACAAAAATTTGAACAAGCTTCAGCTGGATCGGACTCTTTTCTATTTGCTACCACATTAATTCAGGAAGACAGGAAGATGACAAAGTGAAATTTCTTTCGCGAAAAAAAGAAATACAACACTTATTTTGGGAAAGATATGGTTTACATATAGACAAACCTAAAATAGGAGGTAGTGGCAACACTAATGACGGCAATACGGCTCGCCGCTCATTTCAGCAAATACAAATATTAGCCGATATTACAGGGGTGGATATTAACGTACTGAGAAGCTTAAAAATTATTTTAATCACAATTTCCTGTCAGTATCCAATTACTTTCGAAAAATTTGAAAAATTTTGCTTTGATACGGCTCGTTTATTTATGGAAAAGTATCCTTGGTATCCTATGTCGCCTACAATACACAAAATTTTGATACATGGAAAACAAATATTAGAAAATAGTACTTTGGCTCCTGGATACTTAGGAGAGGATGCCGCAGAATCAAGAAATAAACTTTATAAACAGGACCGACTGTTTCATGCCCGAAAACAGAGTAGAAGGAATAATATCTTGGACGTATTTCACAGAGCTCTCGACACCTCAGATCCATTCATTTCGAGCATTTCATTAACAAATAGGATACAAAAACAACAGTTAAACAAACCGAAATTACCCGTTGAAGTTATTTCACTACTGAGCTGTCCACTTGTCCCAACACAACCATCACAACCGCAACCATCAACTTCACACTCTTCAATAGCCGACGATAGAGATTCCAATGATCATGATGAAGACGATAATGAAGAATATGATTTACCTATATTTGAGTATTTAGATAATGTGGAATTAGAGTTGGATGTACAATAGGTAATAATTCCATATATTCTATAATAGGTATAATAATTATTTATATTTTTGAAATCAACGGTAATGTTAGAACTGATTCGTTTTCTCTTTTTTCCTAGAAAATATAAATATTTTACCTGAATTCTACGACGAAACAATGATTTGTAAGTAACAGTATTATTAATTTTTTCGTTTGTGAGTAATGGTATTTTTTGCATAATTTACAATATATACAATATATGTATGACATATTTAAATTCAATAAGTGTTAAAAACTAGATTTGCGTTACAGAAAAATCGATATAAACATATTTTAATTTTAATTTTGGCAATAAATTACCGCTTTCTACATAGGCTGACAATGAGCTGCGGCCGGAGTTTAGCACGAAGTTTAGCAAGATTTTTCAGACATTCCTAATGATCTGATAATAAACTGTTTCCAACAAAAGTTGATCGGTATTAACCGGTTTACAAATTACAATATAAACAATTAAAAAAAAAATGTTTTTAAATAAATAATGGACACCACATCGATTTTTTAGACGTTAACATATATTTCTCACTTCATAGTATTTTAGCAGGTGTCGAGACGAATTCAACGATCTATTACAATACAACCTTAAGTCTTGAAATAACGCTAAAATAATTTTGGCCACGAAAAACGGTCCGCTGGACCACTGTGCTACGGCAAGAATCGAGCACGTTGCGCTTGCCAAACAAACATTGAAAGTCCGATTCTTGTGCCCTCTGATTCGAATAAAAAAATTTTTGGAAAAAAATACAACCGACTTCGGGATGCACTAAAAAGGACGAAATAATCTTAATTTATGTTTCGGAGACGGCGCAAAATTAAAAATTGTATTAATGGAAGATGTTGCTTACGTGAATATACATACGTAAAAGGATTAAAGAATTTTGACAATTTCCAATGTAGAAAATTGTTAATTTTGCGCCGTCTCCGAAATATAAATTAAGATTATTTCGTCCTTTTTAGTGCATCCCGAAGTCGGTTGTATTTTTTTCCAAAAATTTTTTTATTTCACATTTTTTAGTGGCGATCGGAGTATTCCTTGAAGAGTTCAACAAAGGATTGGGAAGGGAAGGGCAGGAAAGGGCAGGGTAGTGAACGGAAGGGCAGGGAAGGGAAGGGTAGTGAAGGGAAGGGCAGGGTAGTGAAGGGAGGGGCAGTTAAGTTAAGGGAATGTTGCAAATGGGATCATCGTGGAAACATCTCCAGCCGCAAAAAATGTAATACTAGGTTTCATCGATATCAGGCCGAGTACGAGCGAAATACCACGTTTTTTGCAATTAAAGCGGAAAAAATGTAGAAATCCGAACCGGGTTTTTTTACGGGACCAACTGTTGGTCATACTCTATAAAATGCTAAAGGTTTCGTTCCGATTGGTCCATCCATCTTGGAGCAATCGATGACCATACACAACGCGGACGAAATCGTACGCTTTTTTGCAATAAAAAGGTGGCAAGAGGTGGTGTAATGCAAAATTTTTTTTTTACGGGACCAACTGGGAGTCATACCCTACAAGATGCAAAAGGTTTGGTTCCGATTGGTCCATCCATCTCGGCGTAATCGGGGCACATACATAAAAAAAAAAAAAAAAAAAAATATATATACATGTCGAATTGAGTAACCTCCTTCTTTTTCGAAGTCGGTTAAAAATAGCGTACGTACCACGCGCGCAAAATAGGTGACTCACCCTCGTCTCTGTTGTCGCTCTCGCTTCGCTCGCGCGACAAACTCGACTCGGGCGCCAATCACCTACTTTGCGCCCATGGTACGTAATATACTATAGCAGTGTTTGTTTCTGTTCTTTTCTCAGCCTTTTTTTTTATTGTGTTTCTTTTTCTTATCTTTTGTGCTGCGCAAAATCGCGGGCGGTTTCTTCTTCATTGCCATATTCAATCGCGACAACGCTTCTCTGGTATTATGTTGAAGGACAGCAACAGCACATTTTCCTGTATACGATCCTCTCTCACCGAGATGCAATCGTTTTCCGCCGACGTACTTGGCGATGATTCCGCTGAAGCTTTCCACGGTATTATTGTTGCTGTTGTACAGCAGACTCTCCGCATGGGCCGACACTGTTCGCAATATGTCTTTTATTTGCTGGTACACTCCTACTTTCGTTAACTCGGGAACGATGTTTTTTTCACTGCTTTTACTGGTCCCATCGCAGAAATAATTTAATTTCATGCAATCTGCATGTTCACCAAATACGTGGCTGGGAATATTTTGTATGTCACCATACAAATTCTTAATTTTCTCGGCGATTGTTACACTCTGGTTATACCGAAACTCGGCCGCTGTTATAATATCCGTGCGCATTCGTCTAATCCCACAAAAAATACGTTACATGTAAAAAAAAAGGTAACGCCAAGTAGTTTAGGCACTGTGAGCGGAGCACTTCTTTGCACTAATACACAATGCATATTGAAAACATTTGAAGACTATTACATATTTTGTGAATTTTGTAAAAAAAGTAATGGATATCATGCAAAACCAGCCAAGTATTGAGTTATATATATTTTTCAAAATATTTATGCTTGGCGTCTAGCTGCCTCGTTGCGATCCAATATATATATAGCATTAAACAACTATTTATAGTAATTAACTTTATATATAGTCGATAATATATTCACAGATTTGGAATAACGTAGAACTAATTTTGTTGGATCGCAACGAGGCAGACAGACGCCAAGCATAAATATTTTGAAAAGTATATATAACTCAATACTTGGCTGGTTTTGCATGATATCCATTACTTTTTTAGAAAATTCACAAAATATGTAATAGTTTCCAAATGTTTTCAATATGCATTGTGTATTAGTGCAAAGAAGTGCTCCGCTCATAGTGCCTAAACTACTTGGCGTTACCTTCTTTTTTACATGTAATGTACTTTTTGTGGGATATCACGACGTTTTCAGGGACCCATTGAAATGCATTATATATTACTGCAAAAAGGTGCTCCGCTCGTAGTGCATAAACTACTAGGAATTACCTGTTGTGGGTTATTTTATTAAATGTAGGTAGAAGAAAAAGGTAAGTAGGAGAAAATAGAAGAAAAAGTAAAAGAAATAATGAAAAGAATAAAAAAAAAATAATAATAAGAAGGAAATAATAAGGAAGAAAAAAAATTAGAATAAAAGAAGTAGAAAATAATTAAAATAGATATGTATAGTGTGAAACACTTACAAAGCTAAGAAAAATGGCAAAAGAAACCAATCGCTAGAGATGTGTTCAGGTGATTGTTCGCGAACGAACTGCTACCATGCACCGGGTGACATATGCGCATTAGGGAAATTTATGGCAACAGGGCAGTGTCGTTTATCGGAATAAAGAAACAAAGTACAGTAATGCTCGGCTAAATTTTATCGTAAGAGAATGTAATAACGAGAGGAAGTGAGATAGATCGTATAGATATACGTCGAGCAACGATGGTCGAGCTACGACACTTCAAAGGGATGCCGCGAGTAAAACGAATGAGCATCCAGTAAAGAAAATTTCACTTGTAATAATTTTCATCTAACCTCAATGAAAATTGCACCAACGGATTGCTGGGAATTTTCCAATTAAAATGAGTCCAAACACGACTTAAATCGGTTTAATGTTACTTTAATTGGCTATTAATGGTTCATTCAACCACTTTAAGTTGATTACTGTAATTACGCTATATATGTATGTAATTTCTCATTAATACTCCTAAAGTTATGGCAAGCAACGAAAAGAGGTCCTGGTTACAAAAGGTATTTTACATGCGTAATAACAGGATGATCTTGTGTTATGATACGCGTGCAAAGTAAATAGACGGACAGTTCATTATTTCCATAAGGCATAAGGTATGATCAGAGTTAGGTATTGTTTGAAATAATCTTGTGATAATTTGTGATGTAAATTAACATTTACATTATTTAAAGTAAAATAAATTGTTACCTCTCTTCTGTTTTCATGAAATAAAGAAGATTACTTATAAAGATTATAATTTCTAAGTAAGTAAAGGAAATATTTTATTCAAAATAATGCATAGACGCCAGGCGACTGATGTACTACCGTTTTGAATTTTGTACGCGCCGTCGCAATACGATCTTATCGTGTTAGAGTATCGCACGCCATGATATTGAACCAACGCGAATATCAGTAACGGCGCATGTGCGTAACGTAAGCCACAGCGCTAACAGCGCCTCTAGCAGCAAAAATGTGTGATCGACACTGACGTCAGCATGACGTAGGTGGTTAATGAAATTGATTGAAATTTTTCAATGAAAAACAGTTAATATCTCATAAATAAATGCACCGATTGAGGCATTCTTGCGCTTAAAAGAAGGAGAAAGACAAGTCGAAGCAGATTGTGTTATTAGAATGAAGCTCAGTTGCGTATTTTTTCTGCAATAGCAAATTACTTTTTGCAAAACGCTCAAAACGCTCTGCTTCGGGATAATATACTCGGTAGAGTCTCGCTGTCGCCGGCGGAGCAGCCGCCGGCCTAAACTACTTGGCGTGTTGATGATGCTGCTTTCCACGGATTTTCTCAGAGATCCAGGTGTTGTTTTCTTTACAATATCTTTCAACTTTTTGCAAAAATTTCTCAGCAAGTGGTTCGTGCATTCAATCTTTTTTACACGAATTTCTGTCTTGTATGGATTTGCATCGATAATTTTTTTATATACGCTGCTGTCTCCATAAGCAATCAGCGTAGAGTAAATGAACTCACGTTTTTCCACGCTTGTTTTGAATCCTTCGACTATGGCGTCGCTTTCCATAGCCGTTGATGCTTGATTCGCACCCCAGTTCTTGAAACATGTGTGCTTTTTTGGTTGTTCCTTCTTCTTCGCAGCATACCGGCAGATCTTGCAAACTTTATTACGCACACCGACAAATAAAACTTTTTTCGTGTGGTATCCAATTATTACTCCGACTCCCGATACAGAGTTGTATATTCCCATGCGGTAAGATCGCTTCATCCAGCTTCCGTCAGCAACGACGGGGATGTGGGGAATTCCGGAGCCGGGAAGAACATCGCCTCTTTCGATGGCCAAACGTTTTTCCTCCTCAGCCGCTGCTACCGGCTTCTTCTGCAGTAACAATTGCAGATTCAATAATTTCATCGTGATGCTTGTGAAACTTTCTTTTTGCCATACACGGCATGTTCATTGCCGAAAAAAATTCTTCAATTTGAGTGTAGCTGCCTCCTGTCAATAACGTCCCAGCCACGGCGCTTTCGTTGACATCCATTTCTGCTATCTCGTCTGGTTGGCTGTGGATCTCACCTTTATAGTGGTTCTCAGCCCTGACCGTTTAGCAACAGTCACTGGCAGCTGTTTAATCTCACAATCTTCCCGGTTTTCTGAATGATTGCCTATTTTCTGCATTTCGGTAAACACATACTGCATATCCACAACACTCAAACCATCTTTGTGAGAGACGAAATGGCTGCTGCAGTTCATTCGTCTGTACTCTCTCAATGACAACATGTTCTGTTTCATTGTTCACGCTGTCCACATCCATGAGTTCCTCTGTATGTTGCGTTCCTTCAACTTCATGAATAAATTCCTCTGCTGAATTTTGTAGAGCGTTTTCTGAATTCGCCGATTCACTTTCGTCATTGGATGTGTCGAAGATATCTGGTTCCTCGTTACTTCGACGTCCGTTCGATATTGATGGTTCTTCTACGCGGTCGCAACTGAACTGTAACGGGCGTACAATTTCAATGTCGCTGTCTGCAACTTGTTCATTGCTTTTCAAAGTCGATAAACGCCGCCTTCCCGCTTGCATTGATTTTTATCGGGAATATCTCCACTCGGACGGACGTAACTTCGAAGCACGTTGTACATTCTCTTTTCCACTCATTTTACTGCCACTGCACGCTCACTTATAAAAAAAAAATAAAATAAAAAAAGGACAAAATAAAAAATAAAATAAAAAAAAAGAATATAAAAAAGGTGACTGTGAAGATTTTTGTAACGGGCGATACAGAAATGCGTGCTGCAACGTATCGCGATAAAAACTAGTCCTCAAGTGTGGACGTGACATGTGGGTGGGGGGTAAGGTTGCCAACTGTCCCAGATGAGCCGGGACGTCCCGTTTCTGAATGTCGTAGATCAGGTCATGGTGGAATTACAAATAAAAGTTAATTTCTCACAGTAGTGCACAGACTTGTACAATTTCATGTTGAAAAATTAAAAAGTATTAAAATCCGCGAAATTACAAAAAAAAAAAAATGAAGAATGTGACAAAAGGTTCTATTTATATGCAGATTACACCATTCATTCGTTACATTTAAGGGTGCGCAGGAGCTGCTAGTGTCTTTTTCGTAGACCTCAGCGACAGTTGCGAAAAAGGTAGGAAGCTCTAGAACAAGGATAGATAGATCCTTGTCCCTCCAACGGCGGTGCGACAGAGATGGTGATGCAACAATGTAGGAGAGACAAAGACAGTGCGATTTCAAGTTATTGCAACTTTCTGATGCGAGGAAGCAATATTTTCGCATACTATTTTTTTTAAAACATTCCTTGGCTCATTCCACGGCGCGCGACAGAGCCCTTTTTTGGAAAAAGAGCACAGAAAAAAATTTATTCTATAAAAACGTAGTTCTATTTTTTATAAACAATTGAAAATGAAATTGGGAAAAAGGGCTCTGTACCCCCCTCTGTAATGATACAAGGAATTAAAAAAAAAGTGTAAGAAAATATTACTTGCACCAAAGTCGATGGAAAATCAAGCCGTTTCCATCTTCGGACATCTTCGTCTCTCCTACAACTGTTGCATGATCTAGATTTTTGAAGCCATGATGCTAACAAGGCGTTGAGAAGGGGTAAGCAAAAAGTGATTCGAAAATAGTGGAATTTGGAAAAGATAAATATTGGGAAGAGCAGGAGATAGAATATAAATAGGTGGAGTCAGAAAGGGAAAAGAAGGAAGGAAAGAGAAAGGATAGTAGGGATAATAATTACTAAATAAGTAAAATAACCTAGAAAAAGGTGAAGGAGGAGGGGAAAAGGGGAAACCCCGCCAAATGGTGGGCAAATGAAGACACTGGAGAGGGCGCAATGATCGCCGAAGAGCAACCAATGGAGGTAGAAGATTGGATGGATGCCATTGGAGTAGAAATGGAAGAACAAAACAACGAGCCAATGAGGGAAGAGAGTGTAAGGGAACAAGAAAAGGTTAGGAGACTGAAGTTGTCAGCATTGAAGAGCGTTGGTGACGTCACGGTAAGAAAAGGGTATAACGGAAATCATTCAAACGGTGAAAAAGTGATCAAGAACACGTGGACGAGCAAACAAAGCGAAACAGGAAAAGCTTTAGAGAATAAGGAAGTTAGTGAAGAATCAGGAAAATACAATCAGAAAAGGAAAAGAGAAGAGGAGGAGGAAAATCTGAGAATAGCAGAAACAGGAAATAATAAAGTTAAGGAAATAATTTTAGATCAACACAACTATAGCAAGAAAAGAGGTAAGAAAGAGGAACTGTATGAAAAGATTTAAAGGAATATGTAGTAACAGTGGAGATTGAAAGAAACAAAATCCAAAAAAAGAAAAAACTAAACTTGATCAAAATATTTAGGTTCGTGAATCAGACGGTACCCAATCCGGAAGGCATAAAAATGGTGGGGTTTTCGCGTGCAGAAATTACGTACAGAGAAAGAAATAAGGCCAATGAATTGATTGTAAAATCAGGCACAGGAGAAGGAGGATTTAAAGGATTCATGCCGAGGAGAAAGATGTCAAGGAAGGGCGTGATCAGGGATTGGGAAGAGTCGATAGAGGACCTGGAGAGAGACTTGGCAGCGGGACAGGGAAATATAACCTTCAGTAGACTGAAGAAGAGGATAATACGAGACGGTAAGGCAGTGTGGCAGGAGGGCAAAGTGATTCTTGCGGTCTTTCAGGGGGATTCACTGCCTACAAGACTTTATCAAGGGAACGGTCTTGTTTCAATAAGGGTAGAACCTTTTGTGGAAGCGGTGAAGCAATGCTTCCAATGCTATCGTTTTGGACATCATAGAGATATATGCAGGAGTAGAACAAAGATATGTAGAAACTGTTCAAGAGAGTTCCATGGAGAATGCAATAAGAATCCAGTATGTGTTAATTGTAAGGAAAACCACCATTTCACGGCAAGGGAGTGCCCGATCTTTCAAAGGGAGGCCGAAATAGAAAAATACATGGCATATAAGAACGTTCCGTACTGGACAGCTAAGGAAAATTTATTTAAGGAAGTAGAAAGAAATTCGAGAGAAGAAGTAAACTGGACAGGAAGAAGAAGATACAATTATGAAGAGGACTTCCCAGCTCTTCCAAAGATAAGAAGGGAGGAATATTGGGAAGAATTACAAGACCCGAGGACACAAAGAAGAGGAGAAATGCAGAAATCTAGGGCTTGGCGTGATAGAAACTGTGGAGAAGTAGAGGGAGAAAGGAATAAGGAGGAGGGGGTTTATAAAGAGTACGGAGATGACGCAAGGGGAGGGGGATACGAAAGAAATAGAGTAAGGGGAAAGAGGCAAGAAGATAGATATCGTAATAGATTTAGAATACTGGATAGGGAAAGAGAAGGAGAAGAAAAGGAATACGAGCGAGAGGAAGAAGAGGAAGAGAACGGAGGGAAGAGGATCACACATGTATATGACCACAAAAAAGTGGAAAATGAAAAATATAAGAACAGGGAAATAAGAAGAGCTCACGCGCAGCTTAAGAGAGAACTAGAAGTTAGACAGGAAGAAGAATTAATAGAGGAACTGTTGAAGATAATCATGGAAAAAAATTTAGACCAAAAAATTGAGGAAGAGATAAGGAACAGAAGATCAGCCAGATATAATACAGATTTTGCAGAAAACAATTACAACTGGAACGCTAGGTACAATCCAAATTTCGACATAGAAGTCCCAGAGAGGACACGAAGAAGAGTTGCTGTTGAAAGAGAAAGAGGAAGCAGAATAAGACAGATAAGAAGTCAGTACCAAGATAGAAGACCAGGTGCATGGAACAGGGAGGATGGAGAAGTAAACCAGGAGGAAGAGACCACAAGAAGGAACCACAGACAACAGAGGGAGGAAGGAATCCCAGGAATGGAAATCTCCAACAGGGAAACAAAATATATAACAGAAGAAAACTGGGAAGGAGGACTAAAGAGTCAGGAAGTAGAAGATAAAGGAAAGAAGGAAGAGGAACAGGAAGTAGTAGGTATACAAGACAAAGGAGAGCAGAGCACAGAAGAAAAAGAGTGTTAAAAAAGAGAAGAAAATAAATAGAACAAACAATAAAAGAAAACTGTTCATAAATGGTTAAATTAGGAATGTGGAATGCAAGAAGCATGCAAAACAAACTACTGGCATTGAAAGACAAAGTAAAAGAATATGAAATAATGGCAGTAACGGAAACATGGCTGGGGAAAAATTCGAACGTGAACATACCCGGCTTTGTAATAGAGAGGAAGGACAGAGAAGAAGGAAGAAGGGGGGGAGGAGTATGTATGATTATGAAAGAGGGATTGAAATACAAAAGAAGAGAAGCCAACGTGAAGATTGAGGAAATGGAAATAATAATAGTTACTACCATCTGGAAGGGGAGGAAAGAGATATTGTAGTGGTGTATAGAAGACCAACAAATAGAGTGGGAGACCGAAACAAGTGGGACAAGCTGTTATCAATAAGAAGAAATAACGTGGAAACGGTCTTTATGGGAGATCTCAATACAAGGAGTACGATATGGAACTGTGAAACGACGGATACGGAGGGAAGATTACTAGAAGAAGCTCTAGAGAAGAATAACATGTATGTAATAAATACGGAGACGAGATCGCGAATAAATGTAGAGACAAAAGAATTCTCAAACATCGATCTGGTAATTACAACGCATCAGATAGCAACAGCAATGGAAATAGAGGAAAGCGGAGAAAATCTGGGGTCCGACCATCAAATCATCGATATAACAATTAGAGGAAGGGGCACAGAGGTGCCGGTAAGAAGAAGTAATACGAGAATATACAATCACAACAAGATAGACTGGCATAACTTCCTGCTAGCAGCTCTGAGGGGAGAGAGCCAAGAATGTCAGGAACAAACAGGAGCACAAGAAAAATATAACAAGATTGAGAAAAGAGTACAAAAAGCGTTGGAAGAGGCTATGAGGGAAGAGGAAGGAATAACGAGGTCAGAAAAAAGAAGAAAATCACATAGCACGACAGATAAAAAACACTACACACCGGTGGTTTGGTGGGATCAAGAGTGCAGACAGGCCAGAGAGAGTTGGAGTAAAGCTTCCAGATACTTTTATAAAAGACCCACACAGGAAAGATGGGAAGAAATGAAACTCAAAAAAAGGGAGTTTAAAAAAACGTTGATTAAGAAGAGAAATGAAGCTTGGGAAAAATTTGCAATATCCATAGATCACAGGACTAACTACACAGAGATGTGGGGAAAGATAAGAAAGCTTCAACGGACGTTTGTAAAAGAGAAAAAACAGAACATTACGGTGGAAGAGAGAAGGGTACTAGAAGAAGAAGAAATTCGAAAAATAGTCAGTTTACCTGAAGACTCAGAAGAAAGTGACTATGAGAATAGTACACAGGTAAACAGAGAGGATAATGGAAGGCAAGGGGAAGATAGCAGATACAACGGTGCTATCACTGAGGGTGAGGTAAACAGCGCCATAAGGAGAACAAACAAAAAATCGGCCCCAGGTAAGGATGGAATAGATTACAAAATTATAGGAAAATTACCTGCCAGTTACAAGGATGAGGTTAGAGACATATACAACAAAATTTGGGATGGAGAGGAAATACCATGGCAATGGAAGGAAGCAACGGTAATCCTTTTGGAAAAGCAAGGAAAAAAAGCATTAAGGCCGATTGCACTTACGAACTGCATAGGAAAAGTGATGGAAAGAGTAATAAATGAAAGGCTGAAAGTTTGGGCTGAGAACAACAAAATCATGAGTAAGTACCAGAATGGCTTTAGAGAGGGAAGATCGACTATTGATAACTTATGCATGATGTCCACAATAGTGAAAGGAGCTATAACCAACGGAGAAAGGGTGACCGGGGCCTTTGTGGATGTAAAGGCAGCATATGACAATGTGAATCACAAGACCCTTCTAGAGATTCTAAGGAATAATAGATGCCCAAGTAAAATCTTTGGGTACTTGCGGAAATGGTTGACAGGAAGAAAAGTGATAATACAAAGGATGTATGACGAACCAGCTACGGGGAGAGTATATAAAGGATTGCCTCAAGGAGCAATTATCAGTCCTATTCTATATAACATTTATACTAATGAAATAGATAAAAACCTTCAAAAACCAAATACTTGGGTACTTCAATACGCAGATGATATTGCGATATTAACAAAAGGAGATAGCATGAGTGAAAACAAGAGAAGCATAGAAAAGAACGTAGAAGAAATTATAGAAAATCTGAGAAAAATTAAGTTAGAAGTATTTAAAGAAAAAACCAAAATCATAGATTTTGCTGGCAGAGGGGCATGGAAGGGAGGACCTGACACTGGAAAGTCATATGAAATACAACGGACTCCAATAAAAGAGGAGGCAAGCGCGAAGTTCCTAGGAGTAATCTTTGATAACAGTTTGAGCTATGAACAACACATGAACCACGTAAAGGAGAAAGCGAAGAAAAGACTGAACATGCTGAGATATATAGCTAGTATAAAGAAGGGAGCGCCACCATGGACAATGGTTCTTCTATATAAAAACATGGTAAGATCGGTATTAGAATACGCAATACAGATATTTTATCAAGAAAGCAGAAAAGCCAGAGAGGAGATAGACAAAATACAGAATAGAGGATTGAGAGTGGCTATGGGGTACAGAATATCAACACCCATAAACGTAATGCATGCTGAAACAGGAATAATGAGAATGCAGCAAAGGGTAGAACTATTGGCGGAGAAATATATGTTAAGACAGAGAGCAAGGAAGAAAAGCGAGGTTAATAACATCATATATAAAACTTTAACTAGTATAAAAAACAATGCACAACTTAGAAAAAATTGTGTAGTAAAGGCATGGGAAAGTACAAGAGAAGCAGAAAAGATAATCTACAAAGAGGAAAAGAAGGAGATGTGGAGCGACAAAGAAATAAGGGTAACGGACACGATAAATATGGAAGTGGGAAAAATGAGAAAGGAAACAGACGGAATCAACGACAGTACACTCATGGGACTAATCAGAGAGAAGTTGAAAATGGATGAAAATAATACAATAGAAATTTATACAGATGGGTCACAGATGAAGGAAAGTGAGGCTAACGGAATAGGAATCATTACCAGGGAGGGCACAGGATGGACAGAGGAAGGATACAGCATCGACAGTAGGATGTCAATATACACGACAGAAGCGATAGCGATAAGCAAGGCTATTGAGAAGGCGGACAGATACTACAGGGACAAGGACGTACTGATTCTAACGGACTCGGAAAGCGTTGTGAGAGCAATAGGGAAGTATGAACCGAAGAAAAATGAAAACCCATGGATAGTGAAGATCATGAGACAATTAAGAAAAAGGGTACAGGATATAGGTGGTGGAGGAGAGACAGGAGGAAGTAAGCTCGGAGTGGCCTGGATTCCGGCACATGTGGGAATAGAAGGGAACGAGCGAGCCGACAAAATTGCAAAGGAAAAGACACAAGGAAATACCATATTGGATATCAAAATCCCGGAGGAAGATCTGAGGAGAATAGCGGAGAAGGAAGCGTGGAAAAGATCAAGAAACAAAAACGAGGAAGAAGGAGAATACAAAGGAGTAAAATATTTTAACAGCGGTATATCAAATAATAACAGAGAGACACCATGGTTTACAGAAATAGCACATTTGGAAAGAAGATCTATTAACACGATAAGTAGAATAAGAGCAAATCATTACAACTTGAATGAATCCTTGGAAAGGAAAGGAATGGTGAACTCGGCGGAATGCGAGTGTGGGTATGAAAAGCAGGACATAGATCATTATGTATGGTCCTGTCCGGATAAGGAAGAAGAAAGAAGAAGACTGTGGGTGCAACTGGAGAGGCAAGGAGTAAGAAGAGGGGAGCCAATTATTAATATCCTCAAACAAAATAAGGCATCGGTGTTAAGACTGGTAGCAGCGTTCATAAGCAGTATGGGAAAACCGATATGAAGAGGAGAGAGGAAGACGGAGGAAGAGAGGGAAGAGGAAGAAGCAATAGGAAAAAGTATAGAATAGGATATTACAATTAAAAAACAAGGATAGAATGTCAATGTGATTGGATAATAGCATATAAGAGATCAGAGATAGATATACATACTGAGAGAATTAGGCATATAGGACGGAAATAGATATTTATATGTGTATATTTATATATATATGTATTTATTGTAAGTAAGCTTATATAGGGAACTCAAGACAGTGTACAAAATAAGACATAAGACTGATAGGTGCAAATGTAAAAATTTAGATGTAAGAACATTTTGTAAAATAGAAGATAAGCGTTCGTTGGGCAGAAAAAGAATATTGTAGGGTTTTTACCTACAGTCTATTCGCAATTCCGCAACGTTAATATTATTTAACTTTCTAATTTGCTGGGAGGAATAAACACAACGATGTAGATCACAATCAGTCTTTTTATTGCGTCAGGCACATGCAGCGTCGGTGATTCAAATCTGTACAACTACTAGAACTATATGCTTAACCTAGACTACGAACTAACTGCTTATAACCTAGGGACTTTTCTTAAAGGCTAACTAACGCTACACCACTCCCCTCCGAGTGGTTTAAAATTTTAAACCGCGAATTTAACAGTCTTTTCTCTCGCGTATGTTCTAAGCTCTGTACTTCCTGATCCCCCTGAACCTGTTGTTTCTCCATCTTCCATAAATGCTGGTTTTAATCGTTCAATGGATATATTTGTAGGTTTCCCTTTATAATTAATTTGAAATACATCATCAGACCATCTTTTTAAAACTTGAAACGGTCCTTCATAGGGTGGATCTAACGGTTTTTTAACAGCATCTATCCTAACAAAAACATGTGTACATGTAAATAACGTCTTATGAATGAATACTTTACGCTTGGTATGATGAGCGGTCGGAACTGGCTTAATTCTCCTAATATATTGTCGAAACTTATTAATAAAATGTTCTGGTTCACTGCTTTCTCCTTGATCGAAAAATTCTCCTGGCAGTCGTATATTGCTTCCATACAGCATCTCCGCTGCTGTTGCCTTGATATCCTCTTTAAAGCTTGTTCTTAAACCTAATAATACTGTAGGCAAAATCTCAGTCCATTCGGAGTCCTTATGGCACATTATGGCTGCTTTAAACGATCTATGCCATCTTTCCACTAAGCCGTTGGATGCTGGATGGTATGCTGTCGTCCTGTTTCTACTGCATCCTAATAATTTCGTCAATGATTTAAATAATAAGGATTCAAATTGAGTACCTTGGTCTGTAGTAATTGTTATTGGTGTTCCAAATCTTGTAATCCAATTATTGAATAATGCTATTGCTATCGAATCAGCTGATGTATCTGTTAACGGAATTGCTTCCGGCCAACGAGTGAACCTGTCTATTATCGTCAAACAGTATCGAAAATTTTTGGATGGTGGCAGAGGTCCGACTATATCCGCGTGAATGTGTTCAAATCTTCCAGTTGGAACTTCAATGTGCTGTGGTTGTTTCCTATTATGTCGGTATATTTTCCCTCGTTGACATGCTAAACAAGAACGTACCCAGTTGGTAATATCTTTTCTCATCTTCGGCCACATGAAACTTTTTGCTATGATTCTCTTTGTAGCTTTTCCGCCTGGATGAGACAAACTGTGTATAGCTTCGAAAATCCTTTTCCTCAGAGCTTTAGGTATGTATGGTCTGACTACTTCTTTGAAAACATCACCATATATGTATTTGTCAGTATCGGTAAGATTAATTTTTTTAATATTCCATTTGTCCATCTGTTCGGGCCTTCTAATTAAATTTTGCAATTCCTCGTCCTTTTGCTGCTCTTCAATTAATTCCTCAGTAGAAACTAAGACTGGTAAATCTATAGCTGCCACTCGTGATAGCGAATCTGCTACCGTGTTTTTTGCTCCTGCAAGATGTTGTATGTTCGTTGTATACTGCCCTATAAAATCTAATTGGCGCAATTGCCTCGGGGTCGCTTTATCTGCTTTCTGCTGGAAAGCGTACACTAATGGTTTATGATCCGTTCTGATCAAAAGTTCTCTTCCTTCTACCCAATGTTTGAAAAATTTAATGCTTTTGTATATTGCCAATAACTCTCTGTCATATGTACTGTATTTGGTTTGTGCTTTATCCAGCTTTCTAGAAAAGAAACCTAATGGTTCCCACGTGCTTCGATTCCATTGCTCCAAAACTGCTCCCAATGCAATCTCCGAAGCATCTGTAGTAAGTGCCAATTTTGCTCCTCTTACCGGATAATGTAGTAACGTAGCTTTAGCCATTAGTTCTCTGCATTTATTGAAGGCTTTTTCCGCTTCTGGAGTCCATTTGACTGGCCTATTATCCTTTTTTCTTGCTCCCTTGAGCATTTCATTAAGTGGTACTTGGATCTCTCCTGCTTTGGGTAGAAATCTCCTATAAAAATTTATTACTCCTAAAAATCTTCTTACCTCGCTAATTGTACTTGGCTTTGGATACGTCTGTATTGCTGCTACCCGTTTTTCCAACGGAGCTATACCCTGTTTACCAATCTTACAACCTAAATATTGCACTTCTTCTTGTGCGAATTGACACTTAGCCACATTTATAGTTAGACCGTACTCCTCCAGCTTTTGGAAAACTGCTCGCAGATGTGCTTCGTGCTGCTCAATGTTCTCAGATGCTACTATAATATCGTCAATATAGCAACGACAAAAAGGTAAGTCCCTTAAAACCACGTCCATCAACCTTTGAAAAGCTTGTGCTGCATTTGTTAATCCAAACGGCATTACTGTGTATTCGTATAATCCAAATGGGGTTATAATTGCTGTCTTCGGCTGATCCTCCGGTGCCATTTGTATCTGGTGATACGCTCTTTGCAAATCAATTACTGAAAATACTGCGGCACCATTAAAATCTTGCACAATATCCTGCACGTGAGGTAATGGGTACTTATCTGGCACCGTTACATTATTTAACCTCCGGTAGTCACCACATAAACGCCATTCTCCAGTATTTTTCTTCACCATATGGAGTGGACTCGCCCATTGGCTTTTTGACGGACGTACAATACCTTCATTCAGCATTTGTTGAAATTCTGCCTTTGCCGCTGCCAATTTTTCTGCTGTCAATCTTCGAGGTTTGTCTGCTACTGGTGGTCCTCTGGTTACTATGTGGTGGTATACGTCGTGTTTCCTGCTAATATGGTGCTGTGGTTTAGTGATATTAACAAATTCTTTGAGCAATGCCTGATATTGATCCTTAATGTTAATTGTGCTAATAGTCGGTACTGCTAGATTTGTTATTGCTCCATTTTGAAAGAGGTTAGTATTGGCATCAATGATTCGACCTCTCCTCAGGTCAACTAATAAATTGAAATGATGGAGAAAATCTGCTCCTATAATTGCTCTTGGCACTTCTGCAATCACAAAACGCCATGTAAATGTTCTACGTAACCCTAAATTGATTGTCAAGATTTTGTTGCCATAGGTATTGATCACCGAACCGTTTGCTGCATATAACTTGTACGTATCAGTCTTTATTGTCCGTCTATTGACTTTAGGAATTATGGAAATATCTGCGCCTGTATCTATTAAAAATTGTATATTACTTTCCTTATCTGTTATTATGAGGCGTTTCTTTGTTGCGTCGCCTCCTAGCGCCTCGACTGCAGGCGACTTCCTTAGTTTCCCTGTGTTCTTTTATCCGGACCGGTCCAATTACAGGGTGACCTGCATTTAAACGAATTTTCTTTGAATTTGCGATGATAGTAGCACGTGTCATGTTGTTCCGCGTTGCTGTTCCTGGACTGTGAACGCCCTCTATAATGGCGCCCCGCGCTATTACTTCGACCGCGGCTACGGCCTCGGTAATATGGCCGCCTCTTCATGTTGTCGCGAACCAGCATTTCCAGTCTCTCTATTTTCTTTGATAATGCCGCTATTTCGGGGTCCTTTCCAGTTGCCTGCTGTTGACCATCACTTTCCACGACCGACGCTATTTCCGCGTTGGCCGATCGTTCCATAGTCTTATCTGCCAATGCCGCGAGTTTTTCTAACTTGGTGTCTTCCACCACCGCCAAAATTTCCTGTACTCTTTTGGGAAGCCTTTGCAACCACAATGTTTGTAGCACGCTTGCGCTCACTCGCGTTCCGGCTAATAGCGACATTTCTCTCAGCAATTCAGAGGGTTTCCGACCATTTAATTCAACGCCTGTTAACAAATGTCGAAGTTGCGTTTCTTCCGACGATGCTATTCTATCTATCAATGCTTGCTTAATTTTCTTGTATGAATCTTCCGTATCCGGAGAGGTAATTATATCAGCAACCACCCTTATAATTGCGTTGTCTAAATGCCGGATTACCGCTGCACACTTAACGGCATCTGATTTTACGCCATAAGCCGCGAATTCTCGCTCTAACATCGCAAACCACAGTCTGGGATCGTCGCGCCAAAATGTTGGCAATTTAGCACTGCGGAAATCGCTTGCGTTTATCTCCGTGTCTTCTTCGGCCATGCCTGCGGCCATCTTCGCTTCCTCTTGGTTCATACTTCTTTATGTTTTCCAAAAAACGGGTTTCGGCACCAATTGTAGGGTTTTTACCTACAGTCTATTCGCAATTCCGCAACGTTAATATTATTTAACTTTCTAATTTGCTGGGAGGAATAAACACAACGATGTAGATCACAATCAGTCTTTTTATTGCGTCAGGCACATGCAGCGTCGGTGATTCAAATCTGTACAACTACTAGAACTATATGCTTAACCTAGACTACGAACTAACTGCTTATAACCTAGGGACTTTTCTTAAAGGCTAACTAACGCTACAATATAATACTCTTAAGCGCCATCTCGGAGGTGTAATGGTAACCAAAGAGAAAATAAATACATACATACATACATACATACAACTGTTGCATCACCCTCTCTAACCTTGTTCCAGAGCTTCCTAATTTCTCCACAACTGTCGACAAAGGCGCTAGTTTACCTCCTGCGCACCCTTAAGGCGATGCGGGACCCGAGGACGAACTCCGAATTCCGTGTTGGTAAAACAGTTTACAGATAGCTGCAAATCGCGGCCGTAGGATATTGATTGTGGCGCCATCACGATAATCGTTCCAAACGCAACTGACACGATTCGCACACACGCAAACACTACACGTGTATGTAGTATGTACATCGTACTTCCGCGACTTCGAATGGATTTGCATGGCGAAGTGTATGACGTATACATACTCTGCTGTCTAAATAGGGGAAATTGTTAGGAAGTCGTGATAATAGATAAATAATAACAAAATGTATAAATGATAAGCTGATGATAGAGAAAATGGTTGAGGAGCATGTGGTCTTTGCAGGGTGTCACGTGTGACGTTTCGCCTCGGCCGGCGCGCGCACGCGCGCACGCCGGGGCGAGCGCGGTCGTGTCAAGGGGGTCCTCCGGTTGCCTGGTGCTCGGAGCGTGCCAGGGTCGACGCGAGGAGGACGGTCGCGTGGGAAGGGAGAGGTGGAGGGTCCCTGAATAACGAGGCAAAGTGCGATTCCAAGTCGTTTATTGCGGCGCTGGTTCTCCGGCGGGTCCGTTCCTCTGGCGACAAAGAAACGGTTCGTTAGCGACAGTGGAGGCGCGGGTCTTATATCTAGGTACGCGGTGCTTATATCTACGGTCGGCTCTTATAACTACGGCGGGTTCTTACAACTACGGTCGGGTCTTACAACTACGGTTGCGGCAAACGGGGTCGCGATGGCGCGAACCGGTGGAGGCGCGGCGCGGTTGGTCCGGAGCGAGCGCGGTCGGTCGGTTGCCGGCGCGGGCTTGGTCGACTCCGCGGGTCCGCAGGTGTTCGGGCAGCGCGGCTCGGTGGGCGCGGGCGCGGTCGGTGGAGTCGCGAGGAGGAGAGGAGGGATAAATGACAACCACGGGTAAGGGCCAGCTTTGGCCGTCGACGATTCTTATTGTCGAAGAGAGTGTGTTCCTGAGAGCCGGCGGTGGTGCGGTGGACGCGCTGCTACTCCTCCTGGTCGGCCGGGGAGAGACCTCCGGACGACGAGGTGGTTCCCGTCCCCGACTCGTCCCGGGAGTGTCCTCGGGGCGAGGCGGCGAAGGTAGCTGCGTCTTCTCGCGGGCCGTGTAGACCGGCTACCGAATCCGCGGGGAGAATCCTCCGCTCGATCCGGTGGCCCATCGGCTCGGCCGCCCCGGGAGGGTCCTCGGGGTGGACGCGCCGATTGTCTACGGCCAGGTGTAGGGAGCTGCCAGTCCACGGAATGGAGAACCGCAATGCCGTGGTCCGACGACCGGCTGTTCGCGCCGACCGGGAGAGATCCTCGATTAGCGAGAAGCCGGCGCACAGTGGGACAAAACGGCGTTCGGCGATCAAAAATCTGTAACTTTGGTTCTATTGGAAATATTTTCATGAAATTTTGAGAAATTGTTGCCTACACTATGGTGATGAAGTTGTATTAATATGAATCGTATTGAATTACAGAGTGGCATAATATTCAAGTATAAAGTGAGTCGCGTTCAATATCTGTCACATGTTTGGCATATTTTATGTTGTTTAACTAAAATTGGGCTTGAAACTGTTAATAACTATGGAAGAAATGGATTTGGTAATAAGAAAATGACATGAAATATGTCATAATGGTAGGAAGAAGTTAATAACACTTTAAAATAGAAACACGTAGTATGCATAAAACGGAGTGGAATTGATATTTTATTAATGTGCACTTCGCCATATTTTGTTTTTCAGAACTAAAATTTGATTTAAAACTATGTTAATAAGTATGTTAATAACTGTGAAAGAAAAGGGCTTCGTTACGTACATTAATCGTGACACACAAGTTATAAAAACAGGAATAGGTGAATGAGGTATTAAAGTAAAAGCCTGTGGTATATATAAATTGATGTAGAATTAATAATTTGTTGTATAAAGTTAAGGTTTTGGGTAAATGTACTTCTTTACGATCAGGTCTTATTCAACCGAACGCTTAACTTTATGCAAGCTTTTAAACAATTGGCATCAGTTGGCGCGGGTTTAATTGGTACAGGAGGAAAGGGTGGACCTTCCTTTATTAGAATCAAGAAGAATTGGGTGCAACCTCGCGCAACCTTCCGAGATAATGGCGATTGAATAACAGTTGCATACGGCACCGAGCGCGAGCGTAGCGGCCTAAATAGGTGCACTATCACACTTCAATCGCCATTATCTCGGAAGGTTGCGCGAGGTTGCACCCAATTCTTCTTGATTCTGATAGAGGAAGGTTCACCCTTTCCTCCTGTACCAATTAAATCCGCGCCAACTGATGCCAACTGTTTAAAAACTTGCATAAAGTTAAGGTTTTGGATAAATGTACTTCTTTACGATCGGATCTTATTCAACCGAACGCTTAACTTTATGCGAGCTTTTAAACAATTGGCATCAGTTGGCGCGGGTTTAATTGGTACAGGAGGAAAGGGTGGACCTTCCTCTATTAGAATCAAGAAGAATTGGGTGCAACCTCGCGCAACCTTCCGAGATAATGGCGATTGAATAACAGTTGCATACGGCACCGAGCGCGAGCGTAGCGGCCTAAATAGGTGCACTATCACACTTCAATCGCCATTATCTCGGAAGGTTGCGCGAGGTTGCACCCAATTCTTCCTGATTCTGATAGAGGAAAGTCCACCCTTTCCTCCTGTACCAATTAAATCCGCGCCAACTGATGCCAATTGTTTAAAAGCATGCATAAAGTTAAGGTTTTGGATAAATGTACTTCTATTCGAACAAGCGTTATTATTTAACAAGTTGTTAACATTTTACATTACTTTATGGACTGAATACAATCTATATTAATGTAGTAATCTTTATAAACCGTTCGAATTTCATCTTTCTTAGCAAAGTTTTTCAGAATCGGGCATTAAAGTTGTGGGTAATATCATGAGCGTTTTGCTTTAACGAATTTCTTCGGACTTTGAGTGAATGCCACAGCAAAACGGAAACAAATATTAAAAAACCGATTGCACGGCGTTAAACTACAGTTCCTTCTCTATCTACGTACGTAATCAGATTTTCAATTTTCCAATTCTCGAAAATCGATTTTTGATCGCCGAAAGCCGTTTTGTCCCACTGTGCGGCGCTCCAGGATAGACCTCCGAGGAGGTCTTGCCGAGGCTGAAGCCCCGAGCCGACTCTATCGGGGATCGATCGCGTATCGATATTAGACTTGTCGGTAGATCGCGGTGGGGGGTCTGACGCGGTCCCCCCACCCGTGGCACCTGTCGTGACGCCTGCGCGGCGATTAGCGGTGACGCGTCGTGGGGTTCGCGCGGTAATCGTCGCACACGATACAACCGAAACAGTGCTGTAACCTAAAAAAGTAAAATTATTATAAACAAAGTTGACATCCCTTAGCACCCTTGCGATCGTGACGGCTCGAAGCCAAGCGTTTCGCGGGGCAGAACTACTATTGCGATAATCATTTGAAATTGCCAGCGCACATTTCTGCCTACACGCTAATACCGTTTATACCCCGCCAAGATTTCTAATTCCGAAAATGTTTATTTGTTTATAGAAATTTAGATTACCAATTCTTTGTCAAATTAAAAGAAAAAACCATAAATGTTTAATCAATAATTTTCTTGTGTGTGATCGTTCCAAAACATCGATCAACACAATCTGTAATAAGGAAACGTTAGGTTCATCGACCACAGCAATGTGCATACGTGAGATACAATGTATAGTCTTTCGGCTCTATCAGTTGTTTTCGCCGAACACATACCTATATGGATTTATCGGCCAAAATGGTTTACGCAGAACGCATATGTGCAGCTGTAGTCCGCAAAGGGTTAAATAAACCTATCCGTATTACAACAAAAATAAGGCAAAGAAAAAATAAAGGAACTGAATGAGGTGTGATAAAGGAATAAAATATGATAGCGGAATAAAATAATTCTTTGGCGTGTTATCTTTACGTATATTTATTTTATCTATTTATTATATCTAAAAGTGTAAAAATATATAAAAATATAAAATTGATCAGGAAAATTTTATCAATACGTTAATAAAATTGTTATAAATAAAAAGTAAAGTTTTATCGCTGCATTAGTGTTGTCTCGCCGATACGAATGCGACACAGAGTCTCAAAGGAAAGCCGCACCGTGTCATATTGCACCCGTGCTCGCGCCGAGGGGGACCCTCCCCCCGTGGAAAGGATACATCGTTGCTTTCAAACATTTTAGAATCTTTGCTGTAGTCGGCCACAACTTACGCGACTTCGACATCGGTAGAAACGAGGGGCATGGGGAGAAAGAAACGGTGTGAATGAATATGTAGTGAGAATACCACACTACTGCACGTCGCACGATTCACACACAATTCGACTACGTGATGACTCGAGAATCTGAGAAACGAGGATAGAATCTTCGGTTTTCGGTTCGATCCACGATCCACGCTCGGTTTGAGGAATTGCAAATCGTTGGGGAACGTTCCGGTTCGATTTACTTGTTACTTGCTGCCAATAAAAATGAATGTAGGCATCGTAAAGCGAATGTAGGAAAAAGCGGACGTTGTTACTCTCGCCGGGAATCGAACCCGGGAACCTCGGATTTATAGGCAGCCACCTTACTGCCTGGACCAACACCGTCTAACTATTCTCTGTTTCTCCAAGACGCCTCTTATGGTGTTGGGTATGGAGGTCCCGATCCTACAGTAATTTTTCAAATAATTCACTATTCATCACCTTTCATTTTTAGAGAAACTGCATCTTTCCTCGTTTTTGCAAGGGAAAATAAAAAATCTAATTGTTTATATTATTTTTCATTGTTATTTTCCGTTTATAATTTACTGTTATATACAATACTAATTGTTCAGTATTTTTCTTTGTCAGCTAAAGTAAAACTTCGCCGAGCTTGAGATAAGAGTACTGAATTACTTGAAAAATTATTGTAGGATCGGGACCTCCATACGCCTCCTAAAACTATAAGAGGCGTTGTGAATAAGTACAGGGTAGTCGGATGGTGTTTGGTCCTAGGAGTAGCGTGCCCGCCTACAAATCCGAGGTTCGCAGGTTCGATTCCCGGCCAGTAACGTGTGCTTTTTTCTACGATGGTCTACACCAGGCCTGGCCAACACGCGGCCCGCGGGCCGCATGCGGCCCACCACGTTAAATTGTGCGGCCCGCAGGGCGATTTTATATATTTCTATTGAAACTTTTATTTCTCGTTGTATGCATACAAAAAATATTAGATAACTGAAAATTTGCATGTGACACTGCTATAATGCACAAGTGCGATTACGAACTCCAGTTCTATATCTGATATCGACGAATGCCAAATGTTACTGAAAGAGTCGGTTTCGATAGGCAACCATCAGTAACGTTCAGCTGTAATTTGAATGCTAACTGCGATAAAAAAACAATTCACACATCTTTGCTGGAATGATGACGTCGTTTGTACAACGAATTGTAAGCGCTTTTGGATCCACATATGTTTGTAAGACATTTTTTTCGAAGATGAAATTTACAAAGAATTCATCACGTGCTTCATTACCTGATGTCAATTTTAGAAAATCAGCTAAGATGTGCAACGTCAAACATAAATATAGATTTACAAAAATTAATTGAGAGAAAGGATAAACAAATATCTTATTAATTAAGACTCGAGAATTAATTATATTGAATCATAGTATAACAATAAAGTTTTATTCATTTTGTATTTGTATTATATTTTTTAACGGCGTGTTTACTTAAAGTGCGGCCCGCTGTAACGTTACGCGTCATCAAAGTGGCCCGTGAAACCATTTGGGTTGGCCAGGCCTGGTCTACACTATTAATTTTTATAGACAGCAAGTAACAAGTAAATCCAAGTTGTGGCCAACTAACAGCAAAGATTCTAAAATGCTCGAAAGCAACGATTTATCCTTTCCACGGGGGGAGGGTCCCCCTCTGCGCGAGCACGGGTGCAATATGACACGGTGCGGCTTTCCTTTGAAACTCTGTATCGTATTCGTATCGGCGAGACAACAACACTAATGCAGCGATAAAGCTTTTTTACTTTTTATTCATAACAATTTTATTAATGTATTGATGAAATTTTCCTGATCAAAATGAGACCAAACACGATATTGTTATAATAATTTGAACAATTTTTTTTAACTTTAAAAATTTATTAAAAAAGAAGCGATTGTTCTAAATTAAAACAAAAGAATATGCGAAATCAATACGATAAACAGTTTTTGAGATAGAAATTCCAAAGTATAACCCACTTTTACGAGAATGGACGAAAGTCGAAAAATTCAAAAGCTCGTATTTTAATAATAATTTGCTTTATATCGTTTTGTAAACATTACGTTCAGTTATTGCTGTATAGTGCTAGTTACATTTGATTCCGTATACAGGGTGTCCCGTAAATAGTGTAGGAGCCGGAAATGGGGGGTAGCTGAGACGATTCTGAACAACAATTTCCTTTGCAAAAATGTCGGATGGGGCTTCGTTTTTGAATTATTAACGAAAAACACTGACCAATCACAGCGCCTGCTTCACGCGCGCTCAGGCGCGTGAGCGTAGCCTCGGGCCCTGTCCCTGGGACGTTCAGACTAGGCTGGCCGAAACCGTCAGTCTAGCAGGAAAAATTTAATTGAAGTTCTATCGAGCAGCGAATACAAATAATTAAAAATAGTATCTACGCAACTGTTATCCCTTAATCGAATTTATTAATTATTTGTATTCGTTGTATCCATGGAAGAAGGAGTAAAATGTGGGAAAGCCTCTCGGAATTTTCAGGAAATTAACCCTTTGTATTCAAGTGACGTTTCTCACCATAGTATTTTAAAATAAAAATAAGAATTATTTTAAGGAAATCAAAATAAATCCAATCAGAACCATTTGTAACTGTTTGCTTTTAAAAACTTTATTGAAAAAGCAGACTAGATCTGTGCGTACCGAAATATTCCTCGAGTGCAAAGGGTTAATAAAGAAATAATTGGAATTAGACTTACCCATTCACCTGCAAGTTGACCTGCCATGGTAATAAAGCTCGGCCGGTGGGTCATCGTACGGCTGTCAACAATGGCAAGGCCGAAGACCCCAACGAAGAACAGCTGATCGGTCGGTCCAGTCACTGAACCTTCTTGCCACCCCGAAAACACTTTATACGGTCACAGGCACTTTTCACTTTCACATGCCGATGCGTTCCGTTGCACCCTCCTTTGATTGTTGCTCCTTCCTGGGTCGATGATGCTTCTTAGAATGTTGTTGCTTTTTGGATGTTGCTCCTTTCTGAATTGTTGCTTCCTCTTGGATGTTGCTCCTTTCTGTATTGTTACTCCTTCCTAGATTGTTGGTTCTTTTGGTGCAGCCAATTCGCGAGCCAGCGAAAGCAGTTCGCGGTCGGTGGGTTTTCGCTGGGGTACTCCTCGGTACCGGCGCTGCGGGCATCTTACTCCGCGTTCTCATTACACTACGCGAATACGAAAAATATCCATGACGTGCGTTCCGTGACGTACATCTGTTCGTTTTCAGAAACGCGAAGGTACTGCGAAGACTGCCTAATTGCAGTTTCCTTCCCGAAAAATACCGTCTCCTTCTCCGCTCCATGGCTAGGTTGGCCCTCGAGGAAATTGTGTCCCTGTTCTTTACAGGATTGCAATGTCTGTTGCCTTTCCATGTCCAAGCGACTCTAGGTTTTTTTCCCCACAGGTAAATCGAACAGCTATTTATTGCTGCGCGACACGGGTTTACCTGGCATCGACGGCCGTGCGTTGGATTGTTACAACCGCTGAAGTCGACCGCGTGCAGGCCATGCGCTTGCCATACCTCGCACAAAGCCAAAATACCGTTCGGTTAACACGTTGAGCCCGGCGCCGGTCCCTGGGGACCGGCAGTGAACTTTCCGTATGGCCGGCGTCGGTCCCTGGGGACCGGCACTGGAATTTTCGTTTCATTGTTTTACATCGACCAAGAAATCGAAACTTCTCCTTATCTCGAACGCGATGTCAAAGGCGTGCCGCCGTTAACATTCGCGACCACGAGCTTTGTCATACACAGGCAGGGCTTGTATGTCGGTAGCCGACAAAGCTCACTCAGCAGATAAACTCTACTCAGTGCGTGAAATCACCATGCAACATTGCACCGCTTGATCGCTCGCTGCCGGCTGAACGGAAAGGACAGCAAATTCGGCGCCGGGCTCAACGTGTTAATTGCCCTCGACAATAGTTCAATGCGAAACTTGGTTCATGTTTTTTTTTCTTTAATACAAAAATGTCAGAAATTTATCCAGCATTCGCAGGTCTGACTCTGCTCATCGAATGATATGAACATTTGTCAAGTTCATTCAGGCGCTGTGATTGGTCAGTGTTTTTCGTTAATAATTCAAAAACGAAGCCCCATCCGACATTTTTGCAAAGGAAATTGTTGTTCAGAATCGTCTCAGCTACCCTCCATTTCCGGCTCCTACACTATTTACGGGACACCCTGTATATGTGTTGCCTAATGAATGTGATTGTTGTTGAAGAAGAAAGGTTAAATCTTTTGTACTTCGCAATTTTATGTAATGTTTTTTTTTTTTAATATGTACATAGCGCCCATGTGACTTTGAAGCAGCATTTTACATATAAAAAATTCGTCAAAATTAATACGGTAATCACTGAAACGTTATAGTGCAGTTAAAATTCGCGCGTCAAAATTCATGGTTTCGTTCGGTCTTTCGGCGCAGCCTTCACGACGGAACGTTGCTTCGTCGTAGATGGAATAGGTTAGTGCGTACACACACATTCGCATGTACACCAGGCCCCCCAAGCTTCATTCTTGTGAACTTGAAGCCAATTTTAGTTCTGTAACATCACTACTTGGAGCGCTAGCGGCGCTCCTTTGCATGTGTTGTTGAATCACCGATATTGTACACAAAGTAAGAAATGGTGACGTCACACTCCCGCCAATTCGCTAAAATTCGCGTGGAAACTTTGTTGGTTGGCTTGGGTTGTTCTATTTAGGTCAATTTGGGTCAATTTAGGTTCTATTGCAACATGCTGCTATTGGAAGAAACGAGAATGAAGTAAGTAGTACTCATTATTTTAATAAAAATACAGAAAATTCAAAAAGAATTGTATATACATATTTATGTTTTACTGGTTACAATTGTTCAGAAGTACCGGCGTTCAATGTACCCTAACTTCTGAGTTAAAAATAGATTAGGAAACAAACTAATTATGATATAAAATGTAAAGTTACATATACCATAATTCGTTATTTTGATAAAAGCCAACGTATAACTCAACAGAAGCGTTTATCAATTTTGAAAATTAAAATAAGAAATCTGAAGCAAGTCATTTTGACCCGTTTGGCAGCTCTAGTGTTAATATACTACATTGCAATTGTAATGTGATAAGCTAATCAGTACAATATATGCTTATAGGAGGAACAGTAAGAGAACAAGCAGTGTGAGAGGCTGTACCACCAAAGGGGGACGTATGTTCACGTTCCCCAAGGACAACAGGAGCATGTTGTGGATTGAAGCATGCGGTAGGCCAGAGTTAGCAGCACTTCCTTTGGAACAACTGCAGCTAAGGACTGTGTGCATTCTACACTTTGAACAGAGGTATATACTCTGTAAAAGATTGTCACAGTCTGCGGTTCCCACATGTCACTTACCAGGTACAGTAAATACTCGATAAGTGTTCGGAAGGATCTACACGTTAAGTGTTCGCGGCTTATCCCCACCACTGGGGGGGATCCCCCTCAACGCGAGCACGGGAGCGATATGACACGGTGCGGCTTTCCTTTGAAACTCTATATCACATTCGTGTAGGTGAGACAGCACTAATGCAGCGATGAAACTTTTTTGTTTTTAATTTTTTCTTGAATACAAATTTCAACAACATATTGGTGAGATTTTCCTGATTAAAATGAGACCAAACACGATATTGTTTGCTGTCTCTTTCTATGTTCGTCGACGTCGGCAAAATACAAACGGACTGAAGAATCGAATCTTCTGTCCGCTAAATGTTCCTCACGATTCCGGATCGTGAACACTTATAGGAAACAGGGCTCGCATTTCGAACACTTAACGTGTAGAAGACTGTCCCGTTCGAGAATAACCGGTTTGATTCACTCCAAGTTCTGGATAAATGTTCGCTTTCGGCACAGCTTTGAACTTTCACGGGACAGATCCTCAAGCTCTTTGTATTTTGCCGACGTTGACGAACATAGAAAGAGAGCCAGAAAATATAACAATATCGTGTTTGGTCTCATTTTAATCAGGAAAATCTCGCCAATATGTTAGTGAAATTTGTATTAAAAAAAAATTAAAAATAAAAAAGTTTGTACATTGCATTAGTATTGTCTCACCGATATATCGCCATTCAATTTTTTGCGACCGCCTTGACTCTCAGTCCCTCTTCTTTCTGTATCGGGCTGTCTCTTTCTAGGTTCGTCGACGTCGGCAAAATACAAACGGATTGAAGAATCGAATCTTCTGTACGCTAAATGTTCCTCGCCGGTCCCAAATTCTGAACACTTATCGAGTCTTTACTGTAATTGGTTGCATAGTTTTTATATAGTATGTTGTTAACTTTGAATGAAAATATGTACTAAATGCTTTCAGGGCCTGCCGCATGTACAACGAGGGCACAGGAGGAGGGAAATGCAATGGAAATTGCAGAAGAAGATGAATGTTAGTTTTTAACTGTACAGAAAATATGTTAAACCATTAACATAATATTAATATTTTGGTATTATGTTATTTAATATTAATATTAGAGTATATTATTACAGATCAACCTCATTGCGCCGTGGGAGTGGAGGATGCTGCAGAGGACATGGGGGACTCTTCTACCGCCGGGGGACCAACTCAATGTACAGCCCTTCCTGGATCATCCAGAGGTTAGTGTATATTACTCTCCACCTAGAAGTGAAGAACGTCACTTTCAGTCTGATTACTTGTCTCAATTGTACTCTGCTATTGTTGACCAATTTTCTATGTGTTATCTAGGCTCAACATGTGCTGTGCGAAGGGGACTAACTCTGCAAGATGATAAACCATTGCAGAGTGCAGGTATGGCTTTACAGACTGCTGGCTATTAGTATTCAGTAGTATATTGAATCGTTTAAAAGGCATTTTTACCAATGTTTCTTTACAATTACAGAAGGTGCTGTCCAAAGGAGTAATTACCACGCTGCAGCCCGGAAAGGGCAAAAAGGTAGTACTTAAATTTTTAGAAAATTACAGTTAATATTGTTTGGCGCTGTAAAATGTAAGTCATTTTCAGTAAGATATAGTTTATGATACTGGCAAAGGATTTTGAATTATCTCTTGTTGGACATGGCTTACACTTCAAAGCTACAAACAATGGTAACTATAATGGACTAGGCCATGAAAAATAAATGTTTACTATATGAAATTAGTTTGACTAATGTTAAACTAATGTGTGTAACATTGAAAACAATGTTAAATAAATGAATAATAATTAATATACATTTTTTTCAAACATTCCTTGTTGCATGAATGTGGTCACATCCATAATTGTTCCTTTTTGCCAAGCCAAGAAAGATTCTTCGCGTCGTACTCCTTTCCTTCTTAACTATAATTTAACATAAGTTAAATATATATTAAATATACTTAAATATAGTTAGTACATTGCCATTTTGTACATATTACTTTATGTACATTTGTATGAATGCAATAAGTCAATATATGACATAATGACTAATATAAGAGAAAGAAGTAGATATTTCAATTCAGAAACGCTTTCTGGCGAGTACAAAAAAGTATATATATATATACTCGTACACCCCATTAGTTTTTAATAGCATTTGGAATATTTTTACCCTGTTAAGACTAAAACAAAAAAAAAACCAAATGAAGAATAGTGACGAGACTTGAACTCCAGTGTTTCGAGTTACAAATCTTTCACTCTAACGTCTGCGCTACAGCGTCGCTTCTGTTTTTTGTTCACTCGTATTACTTATATTGAACATTCAGGATGTATATAATCTATATATATATATATATATATATATATATATATATATATATATATATATATATACACACACACACAAATCAATTGAATTTTACTCTTATGTACATTATTGCCTTGCATACTATAAAACAAAATATATGACATGCAAACAGTTAGTACGTACCTATACTGATACATTAGGTATCTACTATATGTTTTCGTTGCACCTGGATATATATGAACACATCTGTCCTAATTCCTGTTAACGGGGGATTATACCCTCAGTCGGTATTCCATGCACGTTGTACACTCAACCATACTGCAAACAAGGCAATGATGTATATAAATGTGCAATATGTACATCAATACTGTATACCACACCTTTCTTATATTTACTGTATGTTGCATGTTTATGTTTAGAAATACGTTTACTTATACCGCATGTTTCCTTCTGCAGGTAACATACTACAATTGTTAAAGGACAGCACGCTGGAGCGTCCCCTAAAGCAGAAGCTGTACAACGCCGTGGCTGCACTGAGGAAGGAGGCCAATCAGTGCAAGCGGCGGCAACTTGGGCTGAAGGAACGCATCGCGAAGATTGATCATCTTGTGCAGGTCGGTATATGTCAAGTTTTAGAAAACTTACCTACACCCCTGCACAAGATGATCATATCCCAGATGCGCAACGCGGGAAGGTCCAAATCCGGACGGCGCTTCACTGAACAAGACAAGATCCTAGCGTTAAGTATTTATAAGCAAAGCCCGAAAGCGTTTCGATATTTGTCAAAATTATTTATTTTGCCAAGCATCGAAACGCTTCGGAAGTTAATGTCGCAAATTCCACTAAGAGCTGGAATTTGCGACAATATATTCGAAGAACTCAAAAAGCGGTCCGGTTCATTTTCAAATGTGAACAGCAAGTACGCTGTTCTCATGTTTGACGAAATTAAATTATCTCCGTCTTTGGTCTACAATCCTTCAATGGACTTAATTGAAGGATTTGTAGACACCGGTTTCTCTAGGAAATTAGATATCGCGGATCATGCCACAGTGTGGATGTTAAAAGGCATAAACGGAGTGCGCGGAGAATATCGTTAGGATGTTTAAAGAATTAGTTCGCCGTGCGTTTCAGGCCGGCATTATAGTGGTGGCATCGGTTTGCGACCAAGGCAGCACCAATTGTACAGCAATACAATGTTTAATTAGAGATTCGAAAAGAAATGCCTTTCAACATGGTGACACACTGCGGCATGATATTATTGTCATAGATGACAACAATATCGTACCGCTTTTTGATCCTCCGCACCTGTTGAAGTGTATGCGGAATAATTTACTGACTAAAGACCTGCAATTTAGTTTGGCAGATAATCTTCCACGTGTGGCTAAATGGTCACACGTGGAAGATTTGTATTTCATTGATAGCAGTGCCGCTGATGAGCGTGTCCTGCATAAGCTTACTGCAAAGCATGTAGATAAGGATAAAATTAGAAAAATGAAGGTTAAATATTGCGCGCAGGTGTTTAGTCGGTCGGTTAGCTCCGTAATGACACTTATGAGTCGCAATAACTTCAAGAGTGTATGCGGAACGCGCGAGATGACGGCCGAAGCTGTTGACACTGCCAGATTCATTCGATTTATGAATGACATCTTCGACAGTGTCAACAATAGAGTCAATTCGGGAAAGGCTTCGGACACGAGCGAAACGCCCGATATTTGGGATAAAGGCATTGCAATTTTTCGAAGCATGACGTTTATAAAAAGGAAGCCTATGGATAAAGAGCATCCAAAGGTACTACAGAATTGGATTCGAACGATTCAAAATTTTAAATTTTTAAGGACATATTTGTGCGATCTTGGTGTTTCACAATTCATTGGACGTAATTTTAACCAAGATTCGCTAGAAAACTTTTTTGGTCAAATTAGGCAGCATGGCATAAGAAATACGAATCCAACGTGTAGTACCTTTCACGGTTATTATAGAACATTGCTCGTAAATTCATATTCGCAGTTGGTACGTGCGGATACTAACTGCGAATCTGAAGAATCCACGGGCTTTTTACTTAATTTACAAAAGTTTTTATCGGCTGCTCCGTCTGTATCGATCAATCAAGAGCATCATGTTATTCTAAATTATCAAGTTTCGGAAACTTCTGAGTCTACTGTACGGGCAGTGACTCGGTATGTATTACGGTGTATTCGCAAGAAGAATATCACCTGCAAATTCTGTTTAGGCTTAGTGTATACACATAATGAATTTCAGTCTCAGTATTCATCGATACAGCCTGAGTGCGAATTATTGATTAAGCACGTCGTGTCCGTATGCCTCGCAAATGTTTCCAACATCGCATATATTCAAAATATTGTTGCGACTATTGCGGCATTCATTTCGGAGCATGTGAATTTTGAATCCACATGCTCCGAACATGGAAATTTCTTGGCAACATATATCATACGTCACTGTATCTTATATGTTGTCAAGAATTATTTACGAAGAGTAAATCGCGTTATAAGTGGATCCGAAGAGCCAATGCACCCGGATCCACTTATGACGCTTGCTCTTCGAATAAGTAATTGTAAATAACGTTGTACAGCAATTTAACAATAGAACTACCGAATTAGTCAAAATGAATGTATTAGTATTTCAAAAATTATGTTACATAATTTATTAATGTGTATTTTTACTTCAATGTTTGTTTATTTTTATTAAGGTGTAGATGTTCCGTACTAGTTCGGTAGTTCTTGTGTTACTTATGCTATCGTATTGTATAATTGTACAGGATTTATGTATTTTATCTATATCGTTTATGTAAATAGAATGATGTGCAAAATTTGGGGAATACTAAATTTTCGCCGAAAAATTGCTGATACTTGAAGTGTGATAAGTTCGTAACGAAACATCATGCAACAGTCATTTTGAACTCATTTTAAAGCTTGAAGCATTTATTTTCAGAATCCTCTGACACTTTTGTTCAGTCATTTCTACGTCATGTGAGAGGGTAGGGGGTTCTGAAAATAAAGGCTTCAAGCTTTAAAACGAGTTCAAAATGACTGTTGTATGATGTTTTGTTACGATCTTATTACACTTCAAACATCAGCAATTTTTCGGCGAAAATTTAGTGTTCCCCAAACTTTGCACGCCAGTGTATATGTATATATGTTCTGTTTATATAATAATAATTATATAATAATAAAAATGTAAAAACAAATGTAAGTATGTATGTATATGTATGAATGAGTGTATGTGGATTATCGAATTATTTCTAAATGTATATTTAAAATACATTATTTTATTTTATTAAATGAATATAGATTTATTATATAAATTACTTTTATTTTTATTTTTTTTGTTATTATTTATTTAAATTTTAAAGAGTTTGTATTTAGAGCACATAATATTAAAAATATTAAGTGTTAGAGATTCAGAGAAATACTTTACGGCAGGGCAATTTGCGGACTGTTTGCTGCTACGCAGCACTTGGAAATTTTTACCGTTCAGCACGGTCACCTTTTTTAATATCACGTTTTCGGTAAAACCCTGTCGTAAAGTGAGTTGGTCCCAAGGGGTGACTCGGCCTCGATACCTAACGGTTTCAGCGGCAGCGAGTCACCACGTGACAATTCTGGGAAATACCCCAGAGTTGCCAAGTCGCCGTCCACCCTCAGGCCCATCGCGCGGGAGACTCTGTTCCCCCTTCCATCAATACACGACGCTAAGGGCGTAATGGAAGGGAGGACACGAGACCTTAAAACCGGCGAACAGGGTCGAACAGACAGAGAACATTTTAGACAGTTACAAGAGAAGGTAATTATAGAGATAGATAAACAGAAAGATAGAAATATTTCAACTCCAATTACAACTTGTAACTAAACATACAGTCACACACATTCAGTTTACACACTTACACTAAGACACAATAAACCAGTTAACGTAACGTGCAACAAAATTACGGTCCCAAGCCGTTCAACTTGGGTGGTCCTTCACGAAGCAATTAGACGGCACGAAGTGCAATATCTGGGTCTTGACCGCACCCTAACATTAAGGCAACTTTTATTATTTTTAATATTCAGTTATAAATACTTTAGCATTGTAATAACAATGTTTTCTTTTTTTTAATTATATAAAAGATGATTATTGATAATTTCATTAATTTAAAAATTACTTTGGTTTCATTTAATTTATGAATTTCAAAATTTGATTTAATAAATCTATAAATATTACATCCATAAGGCCTATTATTATTAAAATGGTGTAGTTTAATATTTTATAAACATACATGTATATGTATATGTATATAATGTTTAATACATGTTATGTAAATATTATCAAGTTAATTTAATATATTATTGATTATTCTTATAAATAGCGTTTTTTCTTTCCCTGTAACATTTTTTATCATTAAATAAATTTTGAATATATGCATAAATACTATATAGCACCCATGTTCTTGTGTGCGTATCTCACCGACGTCATGTATACGTGTTAGTAACGACACCAGCGCTCCCTGCTAGTGATGTGCAAGAACTATATTTGGCTTCAGGCCAAATACGGTAGTTTGGGGGGCCTGATGTACACTAAGGTGCAAACTCGGCTTCCGCTAGGGAAAAACACTAGTGAGGGGAAGGGTCCCCCACCACCGGATCCCGGGAGAATTCCTAAACTTTGCAGGAATCTAAATTCGACTCAACACGTGTATGAAATACATGAGCAAGCAACCATATTTCAGAATTGAAGCATTTAAAAGCAAAAATTATATATAAAATGACATCCCATTGTTAATTGGCATTCTCATCGGTTCCCCGGCTCGAGATGGCGCCTCGAATGAAAAATCAGACGGACCATTATATTTATTTTTTAGCTATTCCTCTAACAAACTGGCAGAATAAAATTGCTGTAATTGTCCAAATTTGTCGTTATATTTACCAATTTTTAACCGACTTCGAAAAGGAGGAGGTTACTCAATTCGACATGTATGTTAATTTTTTTTTTTTTAATGTATGTTCGCCGATTACGCCGAGATGGATGGACCAATCGGAACCAAACCTTTTCCATCTTGTAGGGTATGACTCCCAGTTGGTCCCGTAAAAAAAAAATTTTGAATTTCACCACCGCTTGCCCCTTTTTTATTGCAAAAAAGCGTCCGATTTCGCCCGCGTTGTGTATGGTCATCGATTACTCCAAGATGGATGGACCAATCGGAACGAAACCTTTTGCATCTTGTAGAGTATAACCAACAGTTGGTCCCGTAAAAAAAACCAGTTCGGATTTCTTCATTTTTTCCGCTGTTATCGCAAAAAACGTGCTATTTCGCGTGTACTCGGTCTGATATCGATGAAACCTAGTATTACATTTTGCGGCCGGAGATGTTTCCACGATGATCCCATTTGCAACATTCCCTTCACTTTGCTGCACTTCCCTTCACTTTCCTGCACCTCCCTTCGCATCCCTGCACTTCCCTTCACTTCCTTACCTTTTCCTTCAACACCCAACTCTCCCCTGCCTCTTCCTGCCCTCCCTCCCACCCTTCCCTTTCATTTCAATCCCTTTCCTTCCCTTCTCTACCTACCCCTGCTGTTCCCTCCATTGCTAATTACTACTCTTATTGCAATAATTATGTTTCTAGCGTGACGGCGACATGGCAAGTGGTAAGTGCGAATCAAGCAATATCCTACTTTCCTATATGTTACATCAGACACAATAAATCCCAGTTGTTACGTGAGATTTGAAAGAATTATGTATAATTTCGTAAATTTTGTGTGGTTTTACGTATTTTATATAATTGCTTAGTATTTATTCCAATACAATATGATTATTAAGGATTTCAGTAGAGGAGTTAGGTATATTGCAGCGTTGGTATCCATGTACACGTCTGAAACAAAAGTACATACATACATGTTTCTGTAGTATAATCGTAGTGAAAAGAAAAAAAAACACTCGCACGCACGCACGGAACGCACGCCCGCATGCCCGACCGCAGGTTGTGTGGTTTTACGTATTTTATATACGTACCTCCACCCGCGTGCGGGCGTGCATGCGTGCGGGCTTATGGGCGGGCGCGTGCGCGTGCGTGCGGGCGGGCGGGCGGGCGTGCGTGCGTGCGTGCGGGCGGGCGGGCGTGCGTGCGTGCGGGCGTGCGTGCGGGCGGGCGTGCGGGCGGTCGGTCGATCGGGCAGGCGGGCGGGCGTGCGGACGGGCGTGCGGGCGGGCGGGCGGGCGTGCGTGCGTGCGGGCGGGCGTGCGTGCGGGCGTGCGGGCAGGCGTGCATGCGTGCGGGCGGGCGTGCGGGCGGGCGTGCGTGCAGGCGGTCGGTCGGTCGGGCGTGCGTGCGTGCGGGCGTGTGTGTGTTTTTTATCTTTTTACTATGATTATACTACAGAGGCATGTATGTACTTTTGTTTTGGACATGAACATGGATACTACCGCTGACAATCGTATTGTAGGATGTAGGGTTCGGTGTTCAATTGATTCCGTTTTTTAGATAACGTTCTTTTATTTTCAACACGCACTGATACACTACACGTTCGCCGCGTTTGCTGATTACACACAAGGTAAGGGTACGGGTCCGCTCGCGTTTATATACACGCGGTGTTGGAAGGTTCTCGGCGTCGCACGTTCAAATCCTTCTCGACCAAACCGTCAGCTGTTATTGCTGACGGGTTAACGCTCGGTGATCCGTGCGGCGCTCGCCTAACAACACCGGTGTTTTTGTGTCGCGCGTCGATGTGCCTTCGCGGCTTTTCGAGTTCTTTCCGTTACTGGGTTTGTCTTTTCTTAACCGCTACAGTATGTATACCTTGATTTCATAACGATGAGATATAATATACGAAGAAAGGAGCACCGTTATACAGTATGTGGCTATTACTTCGCAGGGAATGCAAAGATCGCCACTAAAAAGTGTGAAATAAAATAATTTTTGGAAAAAAAATATAACCGACTTCGAAATGCACTCAAAAGAATGAAATAATATTTAATTCTTTTTGTGGGTTTCTCTCCAGCTATGTATAACATTGATGACAATATTGCATTACATGTTAGATAAAATGCATATTTTTCGGAGGCGGGGCAGGGTCAAAAATTTTCTCAGAATCAAACAATTTTCGTAACTCAGTACAGGAAATGTTTAATTGAAAACTGTCTAAACGAAACATGTTGCTGATTGCAATTTGTTTGGGGTATGGCGGGCTTGATAACAGATGAGCGTCAAGAAAAACTCATTGATACGTGACAACGTGGAAGAATGAAACTGTATAGTGGTCAGTTTCGGCGTACAAAATGTTTTTCAATCAATACTTTCTATATGACAGATGTTGCTGATTATGATTTGATTGAAGGTGGACTTGGTACTGAACGGTCCGAAACAGAAAATGCATTTTTGATCCTGCCCCGCCTCCGAAAAATATGCATTTTATCTAACATGTAATGCAATATTGTCATCAATGTTATACATAGCTGGAGAGAAACCCACAAAAAGAATTAAATATTATTTCATTCTTTTGAGTGCATTTCGAAGTCGGTTATATTTTTTTTCCAAAAATTATTTTATCTACCCGAACTGTCCTGATACTGAAAATTTATAAAAATCATAATCGATGTTCCGTGAGAAATGTAAAGCGACCTCTCTCCGCCGGGAGGAACGCCGCAACTCGCTCTGCCATTGGCTGACACCGAGGGAAGCCGACTTTACACCGACGAATTTTCGGCTTCGCATAAGAGCCTCTCTCTCGTCACCGTGAGTGCGAGAGAGAGGCTCTTTTTTCAGCCTTCGAGCATCCTCGTCTTGAAAATGTGATTACCATGATCGCTTCTCCGGCATGAGATGGCGCCAAACGAGAAGCCACACGAATCATATATTTATTCTTTAATCATAAATTTTATGATCATAAATTTTATGATCTCCTACTACAGGTTTCTAGATAGCGAAAACTGCAAGAATCATATGCGTTATATGCGAGATGGTCGGAAATGTGATTAGCATTACACATTTATTATTGCAATCTCCCATTATTTTATTAAGATATAAATAGCAATAAATGAGAAACAGCAACTTATAATAATTATCTACCAATGTTAAAAACTTTATGTTGTGCTAAACGCGTTTCTGGCCATCACACATATGATGCGTATGATTCTCGCAGTTTTCGCTATCTAGAAACCTGTAGTAGGAGATCGGAAAATTTATTAACAGCTTTCGAGAATTAAACTAATTTTAATCTGTAAATTTATTAAAGGAACGTCGAAAGAATAAATATATGATTCGTGTGGCTTCTCGTTTGGCGCCATCTCATGCCGGAGAAGCGATCATGGTAATCACATTTTCAAGACGAGGATGCTCGAAGGCTGAAAAAAGAGCCTCTCTCTCGTCGCCGTGAGTGCGAGAGAGAGGCTCTTATGCGAAGCCGAAAATTCGGTCCGTCAAAGTCGGCTTCCCTCGGTGTCAGCCAATGGCAGAGCGAGTTGCGGCGTTCCTCCCGGCGGAGAGATGTCGCTTTACATTTCTCACGGAACATCGATTATGATTTTTATAACTTTCAATATCAAGACAGTTAGGGTAGGAAATTGGTAAATATAATGACAAATTTGGACAATTACAGCAATTTTATTCGGCCAGTTCGTTAGAGGAATAGCGAAAAAAGAAATATATGGTTCATGTGATCTTTCGTTTGAGGCGCTATCTCGATCGAGGAAACCGACAAGAATGATAATTATCAATGCGATGTCATTTTATATATAATTTTTGCTTCTGAATGCTTCGATTCTGAAATGTGGTTGCTTCTTCGCGTATTGATACACATAATTGTTCGAATTTAGATTCCTGTAATGTTTAGGAATTATCCTGGGAGTCGGTGGTGGGGGACCCTTCCCCTCACTAGTGTTTTTCCCTAGCGGAAGCCGAGTGTGGCGGTGAGTGTACATTTTACATGTTCCACAATGCCAGAAAATCCCTTACCTTGTGTGCGATATCGGTGATTCAACGTATGCATGTAGAGAAGCGCCGCTAGCGCTGCAGGTGAATACGGGATCACACTAAAATCGGCTTCAAGTTCACAAGAATGAAGCTTGGGGGGCCTGCTGGCAACACTGCCTGATCGTAGGAGTTGGATGTGTGTCGTGTCGCTCCGTAGGGGATCGAAGAGTAGAGTAGTTAAAATCGCGTGAAGTGTGCTAAATTTGGTATCATATTGATCGGCTAGTGACCGGGATTACGAAAATATATAATTTGGGCCGGACATGATCTCGAATTTCGCGAAATTTGCATTTTTTTGTCGTTTGAGGTATCATGGCGGCCGCGCCGTGGCATCGTCACACGCGATAGATTTTCGATTTCGGTTAAAAGAGGCTAACGGGCGGAAGATAGCCATGCGGAGTGTAAATATAGATCCGGAAGTGCGTGTGGGTGAATTCCGGGTGAATAATTATGTGTAATTATTGTGAAAAGTGTAAAACTGTCCCGGGTGAACACGCGGTCGACGGGACAATATGGCCGTGTCGTTAACAGGTCGTGGGCGGAGAGTGAACAACACGAACAACCGGCCGCGAACACGAACACTAGCGGGTGCCAAAACGACCCGAGAAGGTCCAGCGAAGACAGGAAGACCGTTGCTAAGAATTTTCGCACGTGAAAGGTTCGACGAAACACGAGGAAGGAAGAAGACGGCGACCGCATGGACACTTGGCCGTTCGATACATCGAAGTGCGACGTCAACGCAACAAGGTTAAATTCTGCTAAATCGGAAGGTATGAGGGTGCACGAAGCCATCGAAAGGTAGGAAATTGATTATACTTTAATTTTGGATGTATCGCTGCACCGGGAAAAATCGGGTTTATTAATTTAATAATTTCGATATTTATCGAATGCGTGGGTCGGGCGTCCGTTTTATTAAAATTTAGAGGTTGGCGAAATCAAATTTGGGTTGGCATTTGCAATGCAGCCAACACACTGTTTCGTTGCGAGGTTGGCACCCGTCATGGTTCATAATTTTCAACTATCAGCGTACGCGTCGCCGTTGTTTCGCGTTTTCATTTTTTTATAATTTCGCGTTTATTAGCGCTCGTCGACAACACTCACGAAGATGTACAATATTTAACTAAGTATTGCGTCGTTCTGTGTATTCTGGTTTTACGATCTCTATTTTGGACAAGTTTTAGCTTAATTTGTTTATTATCCAGCTCAAGTTTTCGTTTTCCCTAATTAAATTTTAATAAACGTGTGATATACAACGACCTGGCTTGCATACAGTTTATTCTGTTATTACACCTCATTTTCTCTGCTATTTTTTTATTCCATACATTGCCTATTTATTTTATTAACCAATTATTTGATGTGCATTATTAATTAACTGTTGACCATGATCGCTATTGACAGCAGGGCGAAGCAGTGCATGGGATTATCTGTCATTAAAATGGCTTCGAGGAGCTATTTTGGTTATGTACATAATTTTTGACATTCTAGATTCAATGTATAACGTTTACGACTTTCGGGTTCACAATATTGTTTATTTGGGCGATTCGCTAATTTACTTTAATGCGTTACGTCTTTGTCTGTCATTTTCCTCTTGTTTCATGTGCCTTGCATATACTTTTGTTTATGGTTATGTATATCATGTTATTAGGGGGAGTTCCCCTAGTACCGGACATTTAAGGTTTTCTTTAAATAAATGGAAGGAATACTGATTTATTTTTATTTCTTTTACATTAGTTTCAAGTTAACAGTAATAGAAAATATAGTAACAAAACAAGCACCATTATTATAATATTTAAATAAAATTAGCATTAATATAGGTTACTGATCGTAAAGAAATGTGAAGTGGCATCTAATATCGGACACAGCAAATGTGAATAAATGACGCCTAATTTCAAAATAATTTCAAAATAATTTACAACGATCACAAATGTAATTATCGATACATTCAGAGGTGTCAGCATAAGCTTCGTGAGCCCATTCTTGGCATTTTGTACACTGTATCCAGTCCTCATCATCGGCCTCCAAACAAACCACACAAAGTGTTTCTTTGTTTATGCTTTCGTTCCACAATACTCGCTTTTTAATATTCATGACATTGTTCAACTGTATTTTTAACAACTGAAAGCATGATAATAAACTTTATTACAAAGACAAACATACAGTAGTAAGATTTTTACTGTCTGATAATGGGGGACAATGTTCTATCCGATACTAGGGGATGGTGAACCCATTCAAAAATAATATTTTTCTGAAAAGCAGTTCATTGTATAAGAAAACCAAAATGTCATTGTAAAAATACTTGCCAGAATTTTCCATAACACTACTCAGATGTCTTTTATTTCCAAAACTTTAATAAATGATACTTTTTCATTTACACGATGCACTAGTTACAACTCGAATGCTAATGATTGACTGATTTCACTGCCTATGCACATACGAAGTGTGCGGATTCTGCACAACGTTTATTTTATCCTCTCCATTATTTTGGCGGTTAAACCAAATCTGTTGCATTATAATTTATTTAGATATAGCTAGTGTCCGATATTAGATGCCGTCCGGGGCTAGAGGAACTCCCCCTATATGGTTATGTATGGTTATATTATGGTTATATATATCATGTTTACGTATTATGTATATCATTATGTTTTTCATGTATTTTATATTTTGATCTGTTTGTGCAATTATGTGAGCTCTTAGGATCATGGGATTACCATGCTTGTGTGACATATTTTCACCTCCCCAAAATCTGCATTTGTGGCTGAAATCGCTCATGTACGGGCACAACTATTGATATTTGCATGATGTTTTTGTCAGGTATGGGTTTTTGGTTATCGCAAGACGTCATTTCTTAAGTCACATTGTATTCAATACCTTGCAGATAAAGTAATTGTTAAGTTTAATGTATTAGATTTAATCCTAGAAAAATACTTTTTGAAAAAAGTACAAAAAGGCGCCAAGTGCACGCTTCTTAAAATTAAGATATAATCTATACAAAGAAATGTGTAACTCAAAGATTATTTTATCTTTACGAAAACATTTACTTTACAAAAATACCGTACTATGAAATTGGTGTATTTCTCTCAATTCTTTATATATGTATTCATATTCTGTCTATAAAAGAGATGATATCACAAAATAGCGCCAAGCAAACAATTTGTATAATCTACCTGCAAAAAAGTTGGCGCTGCTTTTTTGTAATTTGTTACATCCACAACTTCAGTGAATTTATTGTACAACAACAAATTGTACAAGAATGTAATGTTAAGTTGCAATATTTGACATGTTTGTTACAAAAAAGCAGCGCCAACTTTTTTGCAGGTAGATTATACAAATTGTTTGCTTGGCGCTATTTTGTGATATCATCTCTTTTATAGACAGAATATGAATACATATATAAAGAATTGAGAGAAATACACCAATTTCATAGTATGATATTTTTGTAAAGTAAATGTTTTCATAAAGATAAAATAATCTTTGTGTTACACATTTCTTTGTATAGATTATATCTTAATTTTAAGAAGCGTGCACTTGGCGCCTTTTTGTACTTTTTTCAAAAAGTGTTTTTCTAGGATATCACTCTTTTTTGTAGTACATTTATTTTATACAGTACAGTAATAAATGTATGTTAGTGTTACGACATTTGCAAACAAGAACCGTGGCAAGGTAAATGCATTTGGGATGTTGACCTGATTTGTACAGGTATGTATATACTGTAGGTGCCGATGTCGGAACTGTATGTCTCTCATCGGACTTAGGACCGGGGATACCTGACACTCTATTACTCATAGTCCTGTTCTATTACTCATAGCCAAATATTATGCTTTTATTCAAATAGTTTCCAACCTTTTCTTCGACAGATTCTCGCCCGCCCCACGTTGGGCGCCAATTTATGTAACCGTTGTTTCTCGCCCACGGGGTTTCCCTTGGCGACGGTTACATAATCTCTTTAGATACGAGTGTTTCTAGATGAATTAACCGTATGCGATTGAAATCGATAAACACAATCTAACTATTTAGGATGTCAGAAAATGGAATTGATTAGATGGAGGGATTCGGGCCTCCAGGTACTGGACAGCGGGGAGTTCTGATCGGTTGTTGAAGAAGTTGGAAACAATTTATGATGTAAACGAAATATATATATATTCTGGTGAAAATTGAGTGAACAAAATTTATATTCGGCTGGTCACCAATTCTGGTAAATGTAAAAGAACTTCGTGATTTGTACAGGCTGAATTACGTTTCGTACAGTCTTCCCGCGCTCGCGAATGCAAATGTCTTAGTCCTTTCTTCTGTCACACGTTCGCGTGAAAACGCGAATATTTCGACCTTGGTTGTGGGGAAACGGATGTTTATCGATATTTGCGCGCGATATTATTTCGGCAGATTAAGATAGACGTATGTATATATATATATACAAGTTAAATGTTTTACGTAACGGATAAAAGATTAGCTTTAGATGTAAAATTATTATTAATTGGCTTTAAGGAAACCCTACTACTAGTGTGCAACGACGCGTGGATACTTTTGAATATCCACCCGCAATTGCACACTAATTTCCCTCCCTGTGACTTCTACAATCCGATTCGCGATACAGTGCTCGACAATGAATATAATAGATGGTTGTTTGAATCACTGCTTTCCAATCGCACGATTGAGGATCTGTCGCAGCACCCTCGCTCTCGGCTGAATAATCGGAGGAGGAGTCTGGGTGGAGACGCCACGAAGCCTCAATCAGGTTGTGACACCTAGGAGTTCACCTGAGGCACGAATGTGGGCTCGAGGTGTTCTCCGATGCCGGACGCCTGACTTCGACTGTGTACAATCCGATCGTGAATTTCGCGATACGCACGGTGCAGCAACACTCAGGTCGATCCTGCCGAGCAATTCGGGGAAGATCAAGTGGTGCCTGCACTATAATCTCACACGATCAATTGAGAACAACCAGAAGATGTCGGCAGGCACGAATCGTGGGCTGAGCGACACTTCGGTTACTCAACTAGAATCGGTGAAGATTAATATACCGCGATGCTACCAAACAGAGCGATCACCGTGCCACACGGCCGTATCCACCCCTTCACAAAGGCATCCGAGTACATTCAAGAAGTGACGGCAGGGCACTTTCGTGAGCTGAGCGACACCTTGAATGCTCGAACGAGTCTGTGAGCGATGCCACGATCAAATGCCGGCAGAAATTGTGATAATGCTCACAATCGAGTCCACGTCTCACAAGGGCACACAGGGACAGCCAGAAGTTACGGCGGGACACTTTACGTGGGCCGAGCGATACTTCGACTGCCTGTATGAGCCTGGGAGCTGAGTCAAGATGTATGAGAATTATCCGATCTCAATCGTTCACGGATTCTGTGGTTTTGCCACGCGAGACTCTACCATTAGCAGTGACTCGAAACAACCTTACTCACCGTTTCGTTCCGCTCAGCGAAAATTGAGATTCTAATATTTACCACTCGTTATGATATTAAAATTTGATTTTATCTTATTTGTGACTACTACGCTGTACACGCCGGAACAACACAAAAAAGAAAATCGCGTTCTAGCTGTGCCACGGCGCGGTTTGTGCTCGTGACTCCTCGGTTTGAGGCGCGTATATAACGAGGGTAAGTTAGGCGGTTTGACTAAGTTACCAGGTCGGTTTGACCTCTCAATTATATACCGGTTTTCGCTGAACGGAATTGGAAACGCGTGTTACCTGGTTCGCTTCCAGACGTAGAGTAATTCTTGTCGAACGAGCATCGATCTCCTTCGATCCATATCGAGTGGGGATCGATGCGCACGCATATCTAATTAGTGGGGCGCTTCTCCTAAATTCTTTCGCACGCGACAAAGGACCACGGATCCTTACGGTGGTAGGGGAACCTGTGACACTCACACAATCACACTCGGCTGTTTGTATGTCGTCTCTTGGTATGTAACCAGCACGGTTACAGCGTGGTGCGGAATATTTAATAGAAAATTAATAGGTCCGTATTTTTTTTTATGGATATGTCAATAGACAAAAATATTTACAATTTTTACGAACCTACTTAACTGAAATTTTGGAAAATATCGAATTAGAAGATAGAAGAAATATGTGGTTTCAACAAGATGGAGCACCTCCACATTACATGGCAGCAGTGAAAAACTGGTTAAACGAAAATTTTCAAAATAAGTGGATTGGACATGGCGGGCCAGTAGGTACTTTTTCCTATGTGGGTACTTGAAGCAAACAGTTTATCGCACCTCGGTTGAAAGTGTAACAGAATTACGTCAACGGATACGAAATGCATGTGCAGAAGTAACACATGAAATGCTAAGAAAAGTGGAAAAGCAATTCCAAAAGAGGTTACAGAAATGTATTCTTAATGATGGAGGACGTATTGAAGGATAACCACCTTAGGTTTCAGTAGATACTAGATACTAGATTCACAATCGGCTTTTAGAGCCACCATGATGCACAAAGTCCGACCAAGCAACCTCCGCGCGGTGTACATTGGGTAACGCTAACGCCGGCGCGGCGGCATGAAAACTTTGAAAGTTAATAACTCAACAATGACTTATGTAAAATGCATGCACAAGTAGTGTTTTGAAAACGTCTCGATATTAGCTACAAGAATATGGAATAAAAAATATAGGGTTCCATTTAAAAAATTAAATGCGACCTATACAGGACGCACCAACGCTATCTCGAGGTCAAACAATTACCATCACGGTATGTCCCCCATGATACCATACAACTTTCATCTGAAACATTTCTTTGTATCTCTAATACTTATAGAAATAATCACGTGTAGACACTTAAGACGGACATACTGTATATTACAGTATTGTAATATTGCAAAAATATGATGTATATTATAGAAATACATGAAGCTGTTTGTTCAGTTTTTCTGTAAAGTAAATTTTTATTATTTTTATTATACAAAGATAAAGTGATTGTGTTTTGACTTTATTTTGTACAGATTATACCACAATTGTACAAATATGGACTTGGCGTCTTTTTAAAAAATTACTTTTTTTTAAATCAGTTTTAAAGTGCACATTATTCTTTTTTGTATTAAATGTAAATAACTGTAAAAGTTGTAACCCTTTTATACTGCACGGTAAAGGGACAGATTTGCATAGGAAAATAGTACATGTAAATTAGATTTTCTTAAAGAGAGCCTGCCACCACCCCATCGTAATTGTAAAGATATAGTTGAAGTACGATGGCCCACTTCAATATTTGTGATAACATTTTTCTTTTTTACTCTGCAACATTATAATACAAAAACATTGGATATGGCTTGCAATATTCTATGTTGTCTTATTGTGTAGAGAAAAGAAATATACATAAAAGTGTGGTTTGTGCAGATGAAGTCGAACTTCATTTTACCATAATGTAGAAAAATTACAAATATGAAATGTTACTTTATAAATTCTGCGAATTTTTTTAAAAATGAGAATTGTAATTATAGAAATTGTGTATGTCCCGTATAATTAAAAAAGAATTCCGTAAAGATATTTAATTTTTAGCAATTTTCTGCAGGAAAATAATATACAGGGTGTCCCAGAACTAGTGTAACTCCCGGAAATGGGGGGTAGCTGGGGTGCATCTGAACAACTTTTTCCTTTACCAAAATGTTGTTTGAAGCTTCGTTATCGAGTTATTAACGAAAAACACCGGCCAATGAGAGCGCGCGTAGAGCGCGGGCTCAGCCACGAGAACGTTAGTGGCTCTCAATCGCGCGCGGACGTGTCCGTGAACGAATGCCTCTTTGCATCGGAGATATCGAGAGAATCACACGGCAAATGTTACATTGTATTGAATTAAAAATAATGTAGAATTATTTATGAGTAACAAATTAATGAATATGTCGTTTAATAACTATTTGTGACACTTTTTAACGTTATCCGAAAGGGACAAAGTGTTGTAGTAGTTATGAAAATAATTTTTTTTTTAATACCACATCAACAGTTGGATAATTTATGTTTAAAGAAAAACGATTTCGAAAGCTAATGTTAGAAAAAGCTGGTTTAATTTACCCATTCGTCCCCGAATGAACCTGTCACGGTTGAAGTGGGTCGTTGAAACTGTGTCACTGTGCCGATTCTGGCCCTTTTTCGAAACCTTCAACAGCTGATGTCATGGTCGGGTCAGCGAACTCACTGCACTGCACGGTCACTTGTATTGTACGGTCACTTTTATTGCGCGGTCACTGTCACTTGTCACTGGGAAATGTGGGAATATTTAAACACGATTTATTCTTCCTACGTGTAACCAAATCGGTCACTCAGTGACGAATGAATGCAGTACTGCGTAAGGAAAATTTGATCTCACGTCGAAATCAGTGAATTGAATTTTCATTCTGTAGTCCAGGGTGCCATAAAGTAGTACCTTAAGCAAGGGAAGGTTCGGCTATTTTACGACGAATTTAGTGACGACGGAAGCACGTGTGCACGAGACAAACGGACTGAGGACTTTACACGCAGAGATGTCCGAATGGCACTGCAGTTGACCCTCCCCCACCCGCACAAGCAGGCCCACGGTTCAAGGATTGTTAGAAATGAATGGAGGACGAACGAAATTTCTCCGGAAAAAGACTAGCCTTGTTTAGCTACGGTGTAGCCTTTTTCCGGAGAAATTTCGTTCGTCCTCCATTCATTTCTAACAATCCTTAAACCGTGGGCCTGCTTGTGCGGGTGGGAGAGGGTGAACTGCAGTGCCATTCGGACATCTCTGCGTGTAAAGTCCTCAGTCCGTTTGTCTCGTGCACACGTGCTTCCGTCGTCACTAAATTCGTCGTAAAATAGCCGAACTTTCCCTTGCTTACAGTACTACTTTGTGATACCCTGCACCACAGTATGAAAATTCAATTCATTGATTCGGGCGTGAGATCAAATTTTTCTTACGCAGTACTGTATTCATTCGTCACTGAGTGACCGACTTGGTTACACGAAGGAATAATAAATTGTGTTTAAATATCCCTACATTTCTCAGTGACCGCGCAATAAAAGTAACCGCACAATAAATGTGACCGTGCAGTGCAGTGAGTTCGCCGACCCGGCCGTAACATCAGCTGTTGAGGGTTTCGAAAAAGGGCCAGAATCGGCACAGTGACCCAGTTTCAACGACCCACTTCAGCCGTGACAGGTTCATTCGAGGACAAATGGGTAAGTTAGTCCAGCTTTTTTTAACATTAGCTTTCAAAATCGTTTTTCTTTAAACATAAATTATCCAACTGTTGATGTAGTATTAAAAAAAAAAATTATTTTCATAACTACTACAACACTTTGTTCCCTTCGGATAACGTTAAAAAGTGTCAAAAAAAAATTTTTGGAAAAAAAAAATACAACCGACTTCGGAATGCACTAAAAAGGACGAAATAATTTAAATTTATATTTCGGAGACGGCGCAAAATTAAAAATTGTGAAAATATGTAAAAGGATTAAAGAATTTTGACAATTTCCAATGTAGAAAATTTTTAATTTTGCGCCGTCTCCGAAATATAAATTTAAATTATTTCGTCCTTTTTAGTGCATTCCGAAGTCGGTTGTATTTTTTTTTTCCAAAAATTTTTTTATTCCACATTTTTTAGTGGCGATTGGAGCGTTCCTTGAAAAGTTCAACAAAGGGATGGGAAGAGAAGGGCAGGGAAGGGCAGGGTAGTGAAGGGAATGGCAGGGAATGTTGCAAATGGGATCATCGTGGAAACATCTCCGGCCGCAAAATGTAATACCAGGCTTCATCGATATCAGGCCGAAGATACGTGAAATAGCACGTTTTTTGCGATAAAAGAGGAAAAAATGTAGAAATCCGAACCGGGTTTTTTTACGGGACCAACTGTTGGTCATACTCAACAAGATGCAAAAGGTTTCGTTCCGATTGGTCCATCCATCTTGGAGTAATCGACGACCATACACAACGGGGACGAAATCGTACGCTTTTTTGCATTAAAAAAGGGGCACTGGTGGTGAAATGCAAAATTTTTTTTTTACGGGACCAACTGGGAGTCATACCCTACAAGATGGAAAAGGTTTGGTTCCGATTGGTCCATCCATCTCGGCGTAATCGGCGAACATACATTAAAAAAAAATTAACATACATGTCGAATTGAGTAACCTCCTCCTTTTCGAAGTCGGTTAAAAATAGTTATTAAACGACATATTCATTAATTTGTTACTCATAAATAATTCTACATTATTTTTAATTTAATACAATGTAACATTTGCCGTGTGATTCTCTCGATATCTCCAATGCAAAGAGGCATTCGTTCACGGCCACGTCCGCGCGCGATTGAGAGCCACTAACGTTCTCGTGGCTGAGCCCTTTTTTTTTTTTTTTTTATTTGATTTTTGAATCCTGGGTCAGTAGCGGCTGGGAGGCAGTTGTTGCCTGCTGCGCGCTATCTTGAAGGTCCGCCAGGTGGGCTGCTTGGGGTGTTATCCAGTGTTGAGTCCTGAAGTTGTTCGGGAAAAATTTTCAAAAAAACCCTGAAACATAAGAGCTAGAACAAATGGGTATATTAGTAGTTGTAGAGGATTTTGATGAGGGCGTCGGGCTCACATGTCCTTTGTGTTAGTAGCAGTGAGGAGTAACATGCGAATGAGATGGTGTAAAAATAAATGCAACATGCGAATAGTAAGAGAGGGGTTGTTAGTGGTAGGGTAGATTCGTGCGTGCACATGCAGGATATATAGGGTTGTTACTGTCAGGAAGGGATAACGTTCTCGTGGCTGAGCCCGCGCTCTACGCGCGCTCTCATTGGCCGGTGTTTTTCGTTAATAACTCGATAACGAAGCTTCAAACAACTTTTTGGTAAAGGAAAAAGTTGTTCAGATACACCCCAGCTACCCCCCATTTCCGGGAGTTACACTAGTTCTGGGACACCCTGTATATATATTTTTAGCACTTCTAGGCCATTGCGTTCTCCTAATTTCCGCATCATTAGCTTCTATCCAAGTATTGGACATTCCTTCTCTGCATATACACGTATAATGACCTTCTTCAATGCATGAACCATGATGAAACACAGCACTCATTACTTTGTATATTTGTCCAAGTATAATAACTTTAGTTGTTGGGACAGCTCGCAAAAAAAAACGGTGTTTTTCCTGATATATTGTTTTCAACTGATATTAACTGAATAACAATAATATTTCTAGTCATTATAAATTCACTTTTAATCAATATATCGTTTTCTGTACACTTTTCACATGATTCATTGTGGAAGTGCAACGAATGAAAGAACTTTGTATTTAATAACTCATTTAAATCATAACTTTTTTTATTTTTTTTATTTATCGGTATTGAAAGAAGTGTATTGCGGAGAACTGTAGTCTTTGTATAATGACAACTGTTGCATCGTTTAATTGTAGAAACTTGATGTTCAACTAAACTTTGAATATAATCGTACTTTTCACAAAGAGCTATAAAAAATTGGGATGTATCTCGTTTAACGTTTTTAGAGAAATATTCCCCTAAACATTGCCGTATTGCATATGTATTTAAATCAGGTAATTTACGTTCATATTGTTGTATTAATACGCTTAAAATGTTTAATTTATCACAATTAAATATCTGTTTTCTAACAACAGCAAAATGTAACAAACATTGCATCATTGCATTTGCATAAGAGGAAACCCCATCCTTATTTTGTAAACTGTGCATATTCCAAGTTGTAATTGTTTTAACCTTTCCACATGGCTCTTGAACAGAATTAAGTACTGTTGGTAAAGCCCATAAGACATCTCTAATTTTCGATATTTTTCTTGTAAAACAGGAATTACTCCTGTTTGTGGTTTGTACATTTGTCTTAATCGATTATATTCAACAATAGCTTCTTCATTAGCGATAATAGATGAAGGATCGAAATTAATTAAGTGCAATCCATCTAACGACGTTACTCTTGACAATGCAACATAAGTTTGGCCGTGACTAAATACAGAATTACTTATGTCCATAATAGCATTCTGTAAGCTCAATCCTTGGCTTTTATGAACAGTAATTCCATAACTCAGAGACAATGGAAATTGTTTTCTGATAACATATGCTCTATCGGTTACCTCAAATTGAACACTTACTCTTTCAATAAAATATTCTAAGCCAGATGGCAAAAGCAGTTTGATCTTTTCTACATAATTAGTAGACATATCTTGTACAATTGAAATCACTGTAGCAATTGTACCATTTACAAGGCCCAAACTGGCGTCAATATTACGTCTTATCATAACTTTTGCTCCAATTTTTAAAATTATACGTTTTGATAGCCCAGCTGTTTTAGAATTATCCTCATCATTATTTTCCAATACTTTTAGTATTTTCTTTTTTACATATGAACTACAATCGATCGTATCTTCAGCAAGTAATAATATTTCTTTCGAAGAAATACGATCTAACATTGCAGCATTCAAAACATCACACATACGACAAGTAGGCAGTAAACAAACAGTATCTGACGTCATATTATTCATAAAAGTGCATAATTTATTTAACCTAGACTGGAAGGAATCTTCTTTCTGTGTGAAAGATATTTTTCGTTTATCTAGAATCTCACAATCAGATTTTGTTAATAAATCAATACGAATTCTGGATAACAATTCCCGATAAGACGGATCTCCTTGCTGGCGCATATTAATTGTCAATTCATCATAATCGAATAATGTCGTCCATAAATTAGTACTTCCCAAGCATCCGAAATATTTACCAATTTTTTCAGTAGACAAACTTGCAAAAATAAAATCTTCATGTACAGGAGGTAGTTGAAGCAAATCTCCAAATAGAAGAATATGCTTTTTGCCAAACCAACCATCAGCGGTATCACTTGTGTCAAATATTTCAGACAATCGTAGGTGTATGTATGCTAAAATCAAATTAGATATCATTGATATTTCATCGATTATAAAAAGAGTGACATCCTTCAATTCCGCTCGTAAAACTTTCAATACATGATCAGACAATTGCTTATATTTAGGAGTATGACCATGTTGAACCGGTAATTGAAGCAATCTATAAGTTGTTAAACCGTCTATATTAAAAGCTGCTATGCCAGTAGGTGCTGCCAGGGCAGTATCTTTTTTCAGATTTTGTTTTATCCAACATTTAATAGTTTTAATCAAAAAGCTTTTTCCAGTACCACCTTCCCCGCTAACATATAATCGTAATATTGAATTATCTGTTTGCATAGTACTAATAACTTTATTGAAAACTCTCAATTGATCTGCATTTAACTTATTGATCATTTCGGATATATCGATTTCCTTAACATTCTTGTCATCAAGATCTCTAAAATCTTGCATTGCTTCGCCAGCTTGTATATTCTGTATACCTATCGCATTTTCAGGATCATCCTGTAACTCGTCTTTCTTCGGTACTTCATCTAAACATTGTTGAACTAATTCTTTAGCAGCTTCGAACGCTGTTTGCAATTCTTGTAATTTCCCATGATATTGCAACGCTTCTGTCAAATGCAGTTTCACCTTATAAAATGATTCTGTATAAGTGGTACATCCATTTTTAAGATCTTCTAGATTTCTCCATGGTTGAAACATAAGTAATAACGAAAAGAAATAATTTTCCGGTTGCACATTAACATTATATTTGTAATGGTTAATAAGATATTCGCGCTGTCGTCGTTTCAGATAGTGACCGTTATTCATTTTATAAAATTGAACATTTCTACTTCGTGGTTTAACTTTCGTAATATCATACCATTTTGCTAACTCATAAAGAGACGTACATTTCAATTCGTTTGGTCTCTTCGGGTAGTGATTATCTATCAAAGATTCGTAAAATATGTCTGTTGATTGATCATCCAGTACTTCAATCTCTTTACGACTTTTCAATCTTCTGTATCTTATTCGATTAACATCTAACCATCTAATCGTTGTGTTTCGATCGGTTCCATACAAAGGGATACCCAGTAATGTATCAGCTGCTTCCAAAGCACCGCATTCTCTGTTATTGGTAAATCGTAGGGCAATATTCCATAGATAACTGACTAATGATTTATTACTATTATCCTTAGTATTAAGAATAGTATCAGACAACTCGCATTTTCCCGCTTTATTGATATATTTAGTAACATACCAGGTGAGCAATGATGATTTCTCGCCAATAAATTGTATATCCATATTTCCTTCCCATGCAGTAAGAAGAACGGGATTATAATCATTTACATTAACTTCGTCTTCCGTTCGAGGAAGATCGTACAGTCTACTTCTATGTTTCAACTGTTTTCTACCCGCTATTGCAGTTGCAACATTTCTTATATTTAACTGGTCAGTAACAGGACGGGGAAATCCAAAACGACATCTTCGAACGACTTTACGTCTTACTTTTTTAGAACGAAGACAATAGTCATTATGTTTGTGTAGTTGATGCGTATTAACACGTCTATACAACAGTGGTGAAATATTTTTATCTGGCATTTTGCAGCTTATATATCGCAAAATAAATTCAGAAACTTCTTCGATACTAGATTCACCAAGAATTGGAGCATCTTTAATCCAGATTAATATATGGAAATGTTGTATACCTCTACCTTGATATTCTCGACGCCAAAAATAATGAACTACTTCTCCAATAGGATGATCTTCAGAAGAAATAAAATCAATCATTGCCCATAGCACGTTATCAAGAAATCTCGATGTTGAAACGGGATCTCGAGCAACAAGTGTACTAGTGCATAACGATGTGTCATCCCATCCATTTACTTCACGAATATATTCACCTAATTCTGCCCACAACCATTCACCGGGACTTAATGTTAGAAACCATGTTGCGGGTCCATAATGTTGTATTTCTTAGTGTCGAAAATATTGTGCTTAAATCAGACTCTAACAATTCTTTGGACATTGCCTCCAAATATCCCTTAGCCGTATAACGAACTTGTGGATTAGTTACATTCATTTTATGGAAAATTCCGCGATTTAACTGCCGCATATTTGTGTTATGTAATAAATAAAACAAATATTGTTGATTTAATCTAAATTGCGGATGCTTAGACATCAAGCGACATTTAATGAATTCATGATCATGAAGTTGAACCTGTCTCATTTCTTGCTGTCCATTAATGCCGAAAGGATATAAATCAGGAAAACACAACAGATCCAAACATTTCTCACGATTATCCAAAGGCATATTCTGAACTTTCAACAATTGATATAAAGCCGTTGCAGTTTTATTCATTCGTTTTTCATATAATGGATACATAGTATATTGCTCATTTTTGGAAATGGGTGTTAAATAAATGTTAATTTTATGGATTTACTTTTTCACTTTTTCTTTATTATATTTTGCACGTGGAAGTTACGTCTGAACGCTTGAAACTGTACCATCGAACTAAACTAGAAGACATCTGGTCATAAGGACCAGACCCAAGAATTCGTCATCAGGAGATAAAGACCTACCGAGAAGTCTCTGCTTTCATTTTAGTTATATACTGTTTATACAAGATTTCTCTCTTACATCCTACTATCGAATGTCGATGGATGTTTTGCCGGACGTATAATCCAACAGCTCATAATCAGTATTTTCATTTGCAACTTGAGTTAACATTGCTTCATGTTGCTTAACGGGAACATTTTCAACATTGTCTGTTTTCTGTATAATAGGTTTAGGATTATTGAACGATTCACCTTCCTCATTCAGTTTTTCAGCATTTTCACTCTCTTGTATTTGAAATTCAAGATTACGTAATTTCTCGAAGTAAAATTCATCTTGAGTGTTTGGTAATATTATTCCCGAATATAACGGATTATTATGTTTCAACCATATCAATGCATCAAATACTTTTTTAATGTTAACCATTTCCTCCCAAATAATTTTTGATTTTGTTGGAATTCCTCTGACTAAGATATATAATTCATGGTTAAAGTATTAACTTTAATTAAAAAGTATGAACTTTCGCATTGCATCAGTCTCCGAACATAATTTGTTTAATGTTTCTTGTAAAGGTAGCGGCAAATGAAATGTTCTACCTTTAACTTTTTGTACCATTGCTTTCTGTGGTAATTTCTTATTCATAACAGTGCCCATTTTAACAACTGTTTGAAAAGCCTTAGCTCTCTGTATAAGAATCTTTTCAAATGTGTTTAAAGATGATTCTACTTCAGGTACATTATCTACAAAAAGTTTATTCAATATGCAATACGCTGGAATCAAGCCTTGAGAAAATTTTCCTTTGCAATAAATACATATGTATTGAGGCTCAATTTGTTGTTTCGTCACGTATGCAATAAAATCTTTCCAGATAGGAACATCTGTTACGGTTCTGATATTTTTTACATGAGAAACATTTCTCTTATAAGAAAGCCTTTCGCATGACACACAAACATAACGCGGTGTATCCATTAGACGTTTATTCAAACCTTTAAACGCTTTCTAATATTTACAAAAGATATCGTCATCACTTAGTACTGTATTGGTTTGTTGACGTTTGTATATCTCAGCTTTTTCTTGTGCTCTAGCCACAATTAAACTTAATGTATTCAAGTCAGCATCAGTTGCTGCTTTATCTAAAGTTAACATCTTTTGATGAACATTTGAAAGTTGATAAATTAGACGTTTAATGTTTCTCACTTTCGGAAAATGAGGCGATAACAAAAGAACTGGTAAAAACATCGCTTTGCAACGAGTAAAATCAATGTAGCAACTTTGCACGTGACCCAATTTAATATTAGATGTTTTTACTGTACATTCATGAATGTTTTTTATGAACGTAGGTATTTTCTTAAAAGTACACCCAGTAACAGTTTGAAGAAATGTTTCATATCGCTTGATCAAAATTGGATTATCAATTTTACATGAAGTGTTACACGCCCATGACTTTTTTGCTTGTGCTGTTATCAAGGGTAACACATTAACGACTTGTCCTTCCATATTTGTTATCACAGGCTCTTGTAAAGCCGTATTCCGATATATAGAGTCCATAAAATAATTTTCGCATGAAGATGTATGTCTAGATATTCCACATAGTGCATTTAATTTTTCATCCATTGTACAACATTCAGCGACAAGAGTTAAACATACCTCCGACTTCTTTTTAAGCACAGCTAATATATGATACATTTTGCGTATAACTGTTCCTAATATGCATGCACCAACGTATTATTTTATCGGCTTCTAATTGTTTTTCCGTAGAGTCTGCAATATTTAATTTTTCAAAAATATTTTTTTTACATACTGCCAAAGAACCGCAAAATTGTATACAATTCTTTGATTGCAATGTTTTACATTTCTTAGTAATTTTATTCACAATATTGCAATTATGTATTACATTTTCCATATTTTTATTACTATTCTCTTCTTTTTTCTTCTTGTAATATTCTTTGTTATAATGCCATTTACGTTGCAATATTATTTGCTTACTCCCTTCGTTCCGCATTAACGACGAATAACGTATACGCTCTTGCATGCATCGTATTATGGAATTAGCATTATATCGACGTCGCTTGCTGTAGCGATTTTTATTTAAATTTTGTACATACCAACGCCGTTTGCTAGCGCGATTTTTATTTAAATCTTCTACATACGCACGCCGTTTGCTAGCGCGATTTTGTTGTAAATGTTGTAGATACCTACGCTGCTTTTTAACGCGATTTTCTTCTAAATCTGTTACATATCGACATCGTTTCTTAGCACGATTATTTTCTACATTTCTGTTATATCGATGTTGTTCATAACGCGCGTGACTTTCTAAGTACTGACGCTTATTTTCATTTTCTTCCGTGTTACTTTCATTACTGTTGCTTATATCGTGAACAAAGTTACCACGGAGTACACTAACGTTATTAATTACCTCCAAATTGCTTATATTTTTATTTTCTTCTTTATCACTTTCGTTATCAATTTCTTTAACAGTATTATCAACGAGTGTAACATTATTAGCTGTATTCTCTATATTGTTTAATATATATGATTTTCGTGATAGTATTTTATTATTTCGCATTGTACTTTGTACAACTGTTCCCCCTGTTGTTATCATTGTTAGTGGAATTACTTTTTGGGGAATACATTTCTGATGTTGGGGAAAATGTTCAATGACATTAGATTCAAAAATTTTTATTAAATGCGGACGCATTATACTGTGATCATATTTAACTTTTTCAGGCTTGATATTGAACAATAAGGAAACGGCAAAGGCGATTGCAAAAACACCACAATCATTACCATTGGGTTGTTGCTGTACTGTAGGAAATTGAACAGATAACTGATCAAAAGAAAAAGTTGGAAATAATCGTCTCAAGAATTGCTCATGATCTCTATGCAAATTCTTTCTGTTCAATGAATCATAAATAAATATATTTCTTCCATCGTAATAACTACACACCCAATGTCCATCAGATGCACCGGGGCATGATGAACTATATAAAATCTGTATATGTTTCTTATTTTCTGGTATAGGCTGGATTAGATCAAGAATTTGCAACTTCCATGTTTCAACAGGTGTAAAATCTGAACACATTTTTACAAGATAATGAAAATGCTCCATATGTGTATCGTTTAACCAGTCACCTTGAAGAATAATTTTTTTCTGATCAGACGACATACTTTTTGGTTTCTCTGCCGTTATCACAGATATTTGTTGATACTGACGTTCATTCTGCTTATCATCCTTTAAATGTACTTCTCTACGTTTGTCAGTAATGTGTTTACAGTTTGTACTTATAATTTCTTTAACAGAATTATTAACTATTGTTACATCAGAATCTTTCTGAAAGTTTGATATATCTGGTGTTTGCATCGCTATACTAGGCTCTTTTTTCAAATTTTGCTTTGGTTGCTTCTGCTGTTTCTTATTTTGACGCATTTGACGAATACGAGATGCTTCAGATTCTTTCGCTTTTAATAACGATAATGGAAGTACTTTTTGGATAACATCATATTTTGGATCTTGAGGAAAATGCTCGATCGTATTGGATTCAAAAATTTGTATCAAATGCAAACGCATTAAGTTGCAATCGTACTTGACTTTTTCAGGTTTAATATTGTATAAAAGTGAAATTGCAAAAGCTATTGCAAAAATTCCAGAATCATTATGACTTGTTTGATGTCGCACAGTAGGAAATGTGACAAGCCGCTTATTAAAAGGATAGGTTGGAATTAATCGTCTTAAAAATTGATCATCATTATCGTGCAAACTTTTTTTTATTCAATGAATCATAAATAAATAAATCCTTTCTGTTATAGTAAATGCACACCCAATGTCCATCTGATGCACATGGACCTGATGAGCTAAATAACATTTGTATATGTTTACTATTTTCGGATATAGGTTCTATTGTATGAAGGTAATGTTTTTGCCATGTTTCTACAGGTCTGTAATTTGAACAGTACATTAACAACTTGTTGAAATGTTTCATATGCGTCTCATTTAACATTTCTCCATGAAGAATAATATTTTTTTGTACAGGAGATAAAATCGTTGTCTCTACACTTGTAGACATTTTCGTCTATGAAAGTAGATAATAAAATAGAAATCGATTCTGTGCAGCTCGTTTCTGTTATTACAAACGCACAGCAGCCTATTCTTCTTATTAATTATTAACAAGCGCAGAGCAGCCCTTTTTATTTTTCTGAGCGCACAGCAGCCCTTTTTATTTTGTTGAGCGCACAGCAGCCCTTTTTATTTTTATGAGCGCACAGCAGCCCTTTTGATTTTTTTGAGCGCACAGCAGCCCTTTTTATTTTTATGAGCGCACAGCAGCCCTTTTTATTTTTATGAGCGCACAGCAGCCCTTTTTATTTTTATGAGCGCACTGCAGCGCTTTTTATTTTTATGAGCGCACTGTAGCCCTTTTGATTTTTATGAACGCACAGCAGCCCTTTTTATTTTTATGAGCGCACTGCAGCCCTTTTGATTTTTTTGAGCGCACAGCAGCTCTTTCTATTTTTATGAACGCACAGCAGCCCTTTTTATTTTTCTGAGCGCACAGCAGCCCTTTTATTTTTCTGAGCGCACAGCAGCCCTTTTTATTTTGTTGAGCGCACAGCAGCCTTTTTTATTTTTTTGAGCGCACAGCAGCCCTTTCTATTTATGTATACTAATGCACAGTACATACACAAATGTACGTGCAGAATACGTAAAGTAGTATATTTAAAAATATATAAAATAATAATATACCTTATACAGGGTGGCCCGTAACTGGTGTAGGAGCCGGAAATGGGGGGCAGGGGAGACGATTCTAAGTAAGAATTTCCTTTGCAAAAATGTTGTGCGGGGCTTCGTTTTTGAGTTATTAAGGAAAAACACTGACCACTCACAGCGCGCGCTTTTCGCGCGCTCAGGCGCGTGAGCATAGGGTTGGGCCCTCGGATGTTCGAACTAGGCTAATACGTCGATAAAGCCGGAAAAATTTAATTGAAGTTCTACCGAGCAACGAATACGAATAATTAAAAACAGTACGTACGCAATTGTTATCCATAAATCGAATTTATTAATTATCTGTACTCGTTGTTTGAAAAAAAGAATGAATAAAATGTGAGAAGGTGCTCTCGGAATTTTTTGGAAATAAATAACGATTGCGCAATAAAAAGGCGACTGTAACGTTATGAAAATTGGGAAATAATTTGAATTCGACTTACACATTCACCTACAAATTGGCCCTATTCGTTGACAATGGTCATCGTACGTATCCTGACCAAGGATGGACGAACACCCCATGGTAGAACAGTTGACGGAATGGTCCGGTCACTGAACCCTTTTATTTACCACAAAATTATTTCACTTCACAATCCCTGACACTTGTCACTTTCACATTACAATAAACTAATAAACACATTATTCCTTCCTCGATTGTAGACACTTAACAGGTTATTGTTTGAGTGTAAGAAATACGTAATCGATCCCGAAAACTTCCGATCGTTGACACGTTCGACCGAACCATCGAGACAGAAAAAAAAAACGCGACGAACTACGCAGAACGAATCGGCAGAAGGGCAGTAGCCGGTCGACAAGAGGACGAAACATTCATCGTGCGACGTTATTTACGCAGCTTTTTTTTGTATCGCGGCTAGCTGGAGTTTCCTGAACCCTGAGAGTTTATTACGCGGTCAAATGTGCGATTACGAAATAGAAACTGTTTTTTCGGAAAAAATTGTGAACTTAAACGATACATTTTGTATTACAAGACAACTTGCGTAAACAACGTCGCACGCCGAGTGTTTCGTCCTCTTGTCGACCGGCTACTGCCCTTCTGCCGATTCGATCTGCGTAGTTCGTCGCGTTTTTTTTCTGTCTCGATGGTTCGTTCGAACGTGTCAACGATCGGAAGTTTTCGGGATCGATTACGTATTTCTTACACTCAAACAATAACCTGTTAAGTGTCTAAAATCGAGGAAGGAATAATGTGTTTATTAGTTTATTGTAATGTGAAAGTGACAAGTGTCAGGGACTGTGAAGTGAAATAATTTTCTGGTGGATAAAAGGGTTCAGTGACAAGGGTTCCTCGGTCAGGATACCATGCCCATTGTCAATGAACAGAGCCAACTTGCAGGTGAATGGGTAAGTCGAATTCAAATTATTTATCAATTTTCATAACGTTACAGTCGCCTTTTTATTGCGAAATCGTTAGTTATTTCCAAAAAATTCCGAGAACACCTTCTCACATTTTATTAATTCTTTTTTTCAAACAACGTGTACAGATAATTAATAAATTCGATTTATGGATAACAATTGCGTACGTACTGTTTTTAATTATTCGTATTCGTTGCTCGGTAGAACTTCAATTAAATTTTTCCGGCTTTATCGACGCATTAGCCTAGTTCGAACATCCGAGGGCCCAAACCTATGCTCACGCGCCTGAGCGCGCGAAAAGCGCGCGCTGTGAGTGGTCAGTGTTTTTCCTTAATAACTCAGAAACGAAGCCCCGCACGACATTTTTGCAAAGGAAATTCTTACTTAGAATCGTCTCCCCTACCCCCCATTTCCGGCTCCTACACCAGTTACGGGCCACCCTGTATATACGTAATACCCGTATATACCTGAATATTATGTATATATTACGTATATACAGTGTCAAACATAAGTATTGGCACACCATAAGTGACAGAATATAAATGCATATAACTACTAAATAAACTGATTTAAGCAACAAACTTTTACACTTATTTGTACGTTGTCTATCGTAGTTTATTGTGTAATTGCAAGAAATAAAATAAATAAAGCGATCTACGAAATAATGACGTAAATATATTTCTTGAGCACTTTATACCGACACAAAAGTATTGGCACACTCATCATTTTTTAAATTTACATGTAGATCAATTGTCTATAGATCCTCTTACATCAATTCTTACAGATTTTTGTGCGCTGAATTCAAATCTGCATGCCGTTTTTTTGTAGTGCTCACCATTTTTGAGAAAATCGTATTTGAACAAAAAGTTTAAGTTTTTAACTTCGGAGGTGTTTTGTGCTTTTACAATAGCAGTTATTTAATTCGTGTTGGTATAAAACAATTCTACGGACTCTCACGAATAAAATGGTGTAACTTATTAATACATTGTCACCATTTAACTTTGTTTAAACAACGATCAAAGTGGAAAGGACACCAAAATCGTATCGGTCTCTGCTGACATTTTCCAATTTATTTCGAAAACCAAGAGTCTAAGAGAAAATGTAAGGATAGCACTCGACAGAGGAAACATTTCTGTTAAGCAAAGCATTAAAAAAGTTACAAAATAATGTTTTGTTTTCAACTTACAAGCCTGTCCATTTTGCATAACACGCGACGACGGAACGGTTAAACGACATGGCAGTCGAGACGATTATCGGCGGCGAGCACTGCTGCTGTCACCGTGTATGCGTGTCATATGTATGCGTTTGGTTTCTGTATTGGAAGCGAACAAATGACGACGCTACGCGGTAGCGACAGTAGTGCTCAACGCCGACAATCGTCTCGACTGCCATGTCGTTTAACCGTTCAGTTGCCGCGTGTTACGCAAAATGGACAGGCTTGTAAATTGAAAACAAAACATTATTTTGTAACTTTTTTAATGCTTTGCTTAACAGAAATGTTTCCTCTGTCGAGTGCTATCCTTACATTTTCTCTTAGACTCTTGGTTTTCGAAATAAATTGGAAAATGTTAGCAGAGACCGATACGATTTTGGTGTCCTTTACACTTTGATCGTTGTTTAAACAAAGTTAAATGGTGACAATGTATTAATAAGTTACACCATTTTATTCGTGAGAGTCCGTAGAATTGTTTTATACCAACACGAATTAAATAACTGCTATTGTAAAAGCACAAAACACCTCCGAAGTTAAAAACTTAAACTTTTTGTTCAAATACGATTTTCTCAAAAATGGTGAGCACTACAAAAAAACGGCATGCAGATTTGAATTCAGCGCACAAAAATCTGTAAGAATTGATGTAAGAAGAAAATCTATAGACAATTGATCTACATGTAAATTAAAAAAATGATGAGTGTGCCAATACTTTTGTGTCGGTATAAAGTGCTCAAGAAATATATTTACGTCATTATTTCGTAGATCGCTTTATTTATTTTATTTCTTGCAATTACACAATAAACTACGATAGACAACGTACAAATAAGTGTAAAAGTTTGTTGCTTAAAGCAGTTTATTTAGTAGTTATATGCATTTATATTCTGGCACTTATGGTGTGCCAATACTTATGTTCGACACTGTATGTATTTATATTTAGAAATACGGCAGGCTCGACGAATACGGCAAACTCGGCGAATATCACGGGAAACGAGAATAAATTGCGTATGCCCGTGAAGCTGGTCGACAACGATGGAAAGACGACTTTCCGTTGTTTTATGCGCGGAACGCTATTCTTTGTTCATCCTAAGAATAACCTTGTTTCGCGCATGGGCTGGATCAGAAGAGGTGTTACTATCGCTTTATCCCCACTTTCGATCGGATGCATGCCTTTGTGTTACCGTATGCAACATTGTTTTTGCGGGAAGATGAGAAACCAAATTGTTTGCTTTCTCACTCTGTTCCACCTCTCTTGCTCCCATGCGTTACGCCTTTATTAACCGCGGCCAGTGACAAAGGATAATGTCGAACATCTTGAGTCAAAGTGAAATAGAATGAGATTTCATAGCACTAGCGTAGGCTTGTCAACCACTGTCAAGTATCTTTTTATTATACAGTTCGTACTACAATTGGGAGGCTACGCCAGTGCTGTAAAACAGAGATCGACGTTAGTTGCTCGTTTCGGCCAGAGTTCGAAGGCACAGCCACTCTGTACCCCCACTGTCGTTCTAGGCTCGTGGGCCCAGGAACGTATCTCCTTAACAGCGCAAGGAAATTTTTTATCATGCGGGTGGATCCAGACATATCTCTAAGGTGACACATTTGATAGTGTAAAATCATTCTATTTCATTTTGTCTGAAGGTACTTTTCCTCGTCCATTGTCACTGATCGTAGCCAATAAGGGCCTAACGCATGGGAGTAAGAGTGGTGGAACAGGGTGAGAAACAAGCCATCTTGTGAAGGCACGTTCGACGCTCAGAAGTGCATTAGAAGTGCGCAAGAGTAAAAACGTGTAATATTTGAGAGCAAGAAAGTGAAAAGGAAGAAATGAAGAAATTGAAGAAAGTACATATCTATTATTATTTCTTATTTTTATATCACACGTGTGCGGAAAGTGGCCCATTATGGTAGTGCAACAATACGTGCGGCTCTTAATTCGCGATTAGTACTTCCTTACTCGCGAAGATTCGTTCCAATATTGTAGGAGTAGAAAATCAACGGTCGGATCGCGAACAGGCGAAAGAAACGCAACAAAAACCCGGCCGTACACAGCTGATCGGTTAAGTCGCGCGTCGACCCCGAGCGAGTGTGTATGCATGAGTGCGTGCGTGTGCGATTCGAAACGTCAAAACATGACAAGCGTGTATGTCGAACCTATGACAACGGTAGAAACGGTTTCGTGCAACGAACGTCGAGAATTCGGAAAGAATTTAAATTTAAAGAAAATAACGTCGAGAACGTTCGCACGCCACGGGGATAAAAGGACGCGACCGCGACACGAGAGATTAGACATCAAAGTGCGATACAACTACGTATACGAGTACCATTATGATTACGATTACGATTACGATTACGACTACGATTACGGGCACGATTACGGTATACGATTCGAGATTACGTTTTGCGATTTGTCGATTTTGTCCGCGTTTTGTCCTGATTACTGTACATCTTGTTTCTCTGTGTTGTAAACTTTTTTCTGTCGTGAGCTGAATAAAACAGTTATTTCAACATTCTGTTTTCTACAATATTAGTGTGCAAGAAAATTAAACTGTTTTTCCTTTTTTGCAAAATCCATTGTATTGTATTGTACAGTTTCTCGTCCTGAATACGAATCCGAAAACAAGATTACTTTATCACCCTCGGTTTTTGAAACACTCGCGTTTCTGTAAAAACGTGTTTTTCTGTTGAAAAATTAAGTATTGTATTACGCAAAAACTAAAAATGATAAAACATTCGCGTTGGTGTGAAAGGATATAGGAAGGTTTCCCGAATATAGTGATATGTATAGTTATTAAATTACATAATTTTTAATACATATCAGTGGCGTATTTTTACAGAAATGTGTTAATCTGACGTGAATGTGCTGTACATGATCGAATTCTGTAGACATTTCCGAACAAAAAGTATGTAAGGTAAGTGTTGGCGCAGTATGCAGTTTGAATAAATGAAAAAAATATCTAACGACGTCGCGTAAATGGCGTTTTGCCGCCATGCGGCCAACGCTCCCTCCTTGTGGCTAGTCAGTGTCGTAGTTACGCATGATCAACACTAATGCTAAGGTTCAAAATGTATTCACTTTTGATATCTCTGACCTTTGGTTTTTTGATAATAGTATTATTGTTATTGTTATTATTATTATTATTTCTCTCTTAGTGTCATTCGTAATTGTTTTTAGATATCAACAATAACATGATAAAATAGTTTAATCCAAAATTAAAAAATCGATTGCTAAGCATTGCGATGTTATCAATAACAATAATACTACCATAAAAAAATGAAACATCAAGCATATCAAAAGTGCATACAGTTTATTATCATTAGTGTTAATTACACGTAGCAACAACACTGACTAGCCAGAGGAAACGAGTGATGGCCACATGGCGGCAAAATGGCGTATACGCGACGCCGTTAAATATCTTTTTCATTTACTCGAACTGCATACTGCGTCAACATTTACCTTAAAAAGGTTTTTTGTTATTTTTTACGGCACGGTGTCCAGAATGCGATCCTGTATAACAAATTCACGTGAGATAAACAATTTTGTATAAAAATAGGAATGTGATACGTTGAAAATGCGTGCGGTGACAATTTTTTTTTCTGAATTAAACTTAAACATCAACATTTGTATGTATTGAAAATTATGTATGTAATTTACCCTATGTTCAACTAAGCTTTGTATATAATCTTACTTTTCACAAAGATAAACATAACCTACACACATTATATGATTTTCATTTATGATGCTACGTTATTGATGATTATTAATATTCATTAAATAATTTTGTATCGCACCTTGTCACTAATAAATAGCTGCACTTATACACATTTGTATTTATCATACTTTCGCCGTACAAAGAATTGCGAGTACGGCGTTACACTGACAGCTAACAGTTGTACTGCACTATTGCAATTTCCTTGCTTTTGTGCTATAAGAAGAAAGAAAATGTATGACTGAAATATATACGGCACAAAAGTATGTAATCTATAAATTTGTCGATGAAATCAATCATATAAATCTGATTAATAACAACAAACTTCTGAAGCTTGACAGCTGTCAAACTATGCATGGCGCTGCTGTAGCGCTGGACATGCTGTGTGCGAGAGGAAGACAAACTGACGTTAGAAAAAGGGACAAACTTATGCGGTTTTAGTTTAAAGACAAAGACACCAATAGTACATTTACCAGTCCCCTGATAAAGAGGTATGTATACACCGTAACAGACGTTAGAGAAGGATGACGAACAGACGACGACGACGACGACCAAGACTTAAGGGGGCCGGTCCGTTTGAGGTGTCCTCCGAATCGAGCGTGGCGCCCCAAGAAAATTCGGTCGGAAATTTTTACCACAGCTAGCTTGTAGATAAATTCGTTGTTTCTTTTACCGACTAACATAAGTGGTGCTTGTTCATTCTAATCTGTTGCCAGATTATATTACACTGTTGCCGCATTTCGTATGTTCTAAAAATTGGACGAGTACGAGCTGAGCCGAGGTTCTGATTCTTGCCTAGCGCGGACGAACAGCGAGAGCGGAAAAGGACGGAGAGTGAAACGATTTAGATACATGATACACATCATGTGTATATTTTTACATACATTTATTTTTATATTTTTACATTTATTTTTCCATTTATCATATACATTTATTTTTTATAATTACATTATGTTTTTACATATTAATTATAATACTGATAAATTATTGTTCTTTTTCCTCCTCTTCCTCCTCTTCCTCCCTTCCTTGTATTCCAGGAATACCTGTAATGTTTTAGAAACTTCTTCATCTGAAATAGTAAAAAAATGGTATTTCAATATCGTGGAACGAAAACAGTCATGCATGAAGTATAGTATCTACGTAAGTAGAAAGTACATTGTAAAGGTACAAGAGGTACCTTCTTCATAGAAACGTACGGAATTTTGCACAATGAACGGGTGTGTGGTGATGGAAGACTGATTCAGCCTTGACCAAGGCTTGGACTTTGAGGTGGATGAAGTGGACAATTATCAAAGAACCACGTGGAGTTACCCGAGCATCGGCTCGAAGAGTCTTTATTAACAATTAATGATTAGAATTACGCACGGACGAGACACTTTGTACAACACGAACTTATTATATTTAAATAAAGCTTGTGACGTACGGGTTATGGGGCAGCCTAAGGGGTTGCCCTGCGCGGAGGCGATCAGGGAAAATCGCTCTCAGCGTGCCCCGTGCACAATTCCACGGACGATTTGAATTTCTGGGCGCCAGTGCCGTAGCACTCGTCCGGAAACCTCGCCCTTCCGGCTACTCAGTATGGGAGCGGGGCTCAGGGGAGGTTAAAGAAAACTTGACCCACGAGTGTCGTTTAACGTGAACTTTAATAAAGGCCGAAGTGGCCGTGTCAATCACCAGAAAGACGGGAATTCCGCGGTACACTTGTACGAAGAGGAAAAGGGCACGCGGCCGCCAAGTGCGGCAAAAAAGGAATCGCGACGCGGAAATTCCCACTGCAAAGAAAAAAGATCTCTACCGCTGAAACTAAAACTAGGGATCGGATACAAAAATGTCGGTGGCCCTAGAGTTTTAAATACAGTAAAAAGAAGAAAGATTAGTCGGGAATGCGGGGGGGTCGGGGGTACCCGTCCGCGATTCAAATTCGGAGTCTCGATGACCTCTACGAAACCGACAGCGGCGGGCGATGCGCGGGCTCGCGGAACGAGGGTGACCTTCGTTCGAATCCGGAGGACGAACCCGGCGGTTGGCGCGGTGCGAACCGTTACGATTCGGCTTTCGAGTCGTCGCAACTCGAAATTGGCACAGCGAAGGGCGGCGATTCGGGGGTCAAGGGATCGACCTCGAGGGTCCTCGCCTCTCGGATCTCGTCCTGTCGCCAATGTCGCGAGGGGGACGGGGACGGTAGCGGGCCCGGCGGGTTCCCGCTCACTCTCGTCAATCTACCCTCGCACACACGCACCAAACACCAAAATGTAACGTAGGGAGGCGCGAGTCCTACCTCAGCATCGGCGGGTCCTCGGACGTCGTCGGTCTTCGTGGCGGGTGGTTGGCTCCCCACACCCGGTAACACACCCGTACACCGCGAAACCGGTTGACCGCAAAAAAAGAAAACGATTGGTGGCAAAAAGAAACAAAGAAAGCTACTCTGCGGACTCTCTCCCTCTCTGCGCGCACGCTAATTGACTTCGCATCCGCGGTCGCGATCTCGCCGGCTCGCGGTTCCCCCTCCCCAGGGAGTTTGGGTGCCGAGGCGGGCCACCAGGGGTCGTCCTGCTTCAGCCGGGACCTGGCGAGTCCTCTGTGGGCCGGTGAGGGAGGCAGCGTGGTCGTTTCCCCAGGCCCGGCAATTTCGAAGTCCGGCTGCCGGTCGCTCCCGGGGAGGCTGCCGGGGCGGAGGTGGCGACTGGTCAGCCGGGTCGTTCTGCGATGGTGTGGGCCCGTCCGGCCCTTCCCTCGCCCGGGTGGAGGGCGACCGCGGCCGGCGGCGGGCAACTGTCGCCGTTTTGGACTTCGGACAAAACTTTTGCCGCTCCATTCACTCTGTCCATGCTGGGGGGCTGTGGGGGAATAATGCCCGGGGCGAAGGACGGCGCGGTCGAGGCGGGGACTCGCCAGGGTGGAGGGAGTGGATGGACCTGTGGTATCTCGTGGCGAGGCGAAATTTGCCTCGTCACAAGCTTAATTCGACGAACGCACTGGTTGAACACAGATCGCACTGTCAGTAATTCGGTAAATTGGCAAAGATGGTTAACCGATAACGGTTTTTGTAACGACGTGATTACAACGAGGTTTTATACAGGACAAGGCCAAACAGGTAAAGGCGGTCGGTTTTTGTTTCCGACTCGGCGTGAGAGTCACGGTGGCGACGTGCCGCGATAATTTGGGATTCGCGTTTACCGACCGGTATCGGTTGGCTGGTTTGGGCCCGAGAGAGGGCATTACGGTGATCGCGTACAACGGGTGACATTTTACTTACATCTTTATGCGTTAGAAATTTTGTTGCTTTCTGTTCTTCCTTTTTTTTCTTTTCTTCCTCTTCTTTCTTTTTCTTTTCTTCCTCTTCTTTCTTTTTCCTTTCTTCTTCTTTTTTGAATAAATATTGCTCCCACCGCCTCTCCAACTCCACCTCGAATAACTGTTCTCTCATGTCGTTCATTTCTATCTGAAAATTATGTAGAACATTACAGTGAAACCTATTTTTGCGCAGCAAAATTCATCGGCCGTATTCATTCAAGATTTCCTAATATGTATAAGAAATTGAAGCGGCATCTGCTACAACATATAAAAGAAGTGTTGCCACATGCGCAAGGTTTTTTTAATTCTTCAATCATTATTAAATATGAAAATTTAATTTCAGTAATATTAATTTAGAAACGTAAACGTAAAAAACTGATTAAATTGAAAAAAAAAAAAAAATCGCTAGATATCGAGAGTTTCGAACTAGGTATCCACATGTTACACGAACATCTGGCTATTATTCAGATGCTCGCCAAACGTTTCGGCCGTATTTATTCAAAATTTCCTGATGTAGGGAAACGTGGCAACAGTGTAACGTAACTGTATATACGTATCGGCAACCATGCCTCTCCTGCGTCATTCGCTTGCTCTTTTACGTCGTCAAATTGGAGATATCATTTTCCGGCAGTGCTATGTCTTTACCAACATTTTTCAGCAAAACACTACCCACGCCCCTAGCGGGCAATCGCTGAACTATTTTCCATCACGTCGTCCTGTCAAGCCGTATTTGACGTATTTTCAGATCCTGTTCCTTCAAGACTTGTTAAATTGCGAAAAATCGAATATACACGACAATCCTCTTGTGTTCCGACTGGGTGCATGATCCCAGGTATGATGATAAAATTCTTACATACCGTGATTTTTGCGCTGAATCAGCGACAGCCCGTCTGTCTCATTCTTACAATGCCTATTTCTATATTTTTTTTGAAGTATAGTGCTTATTACAGTAAAAGCAGTATCATGCACCCTGTAGCAGTGCTGCCAGATGAGCCGGGCTGGACGCGCATGCGCGCATAATGCACTGAAGTATTATGACGAGTAAAAAGAGGTGCTATATGGCCTACAAATTTATAGGCATTTCTATATACACAATTACTTATATCTACATATTTAACATAATTATACATTTTATACAACTATTTTAACTGAATAAGAAGTGATTGTTAGTTTTTTCAATCTTTACATATATTTTTTAAAACAGCTTTTTAGAGGGGGTCATATAGCACCTCTTTTTACTCGTCATAATACTTCAGTGACAACGCGATGGGCCGCGCATGCGCGTCCAGCCCGGCTCATCTGGTAGCACTGCCCTGTAGCATGATATGCTCGTGGGTGCATGATTCGCGAAAAGTACATTTATTCAAGTGTCGAGACGCACAATCTAAAAACAGAAATCGGACCTCTCTCTCTCTCGCACATCCGTATACCTACATGCTTTCCTTTGCTTGAGTCGGCGCACTCACACACTCTCACTCGAAGCGGACCGGCCCCCTTAAGGTGGCAGACTCGCTTGGCCGCAGCTGTGTGCGCACGCTTACACAAGCAAAGACGGCCATGCACCTATACGCGAGGCGCGACAGAGAGAGACGATTTCGTAAATTAGACTTTAATTTTCAATAATTGCAAGAATCAAGTTATTGGGGGTACACAACTCACCGTTATGTTTCTACGCAGGGTTGGCTACCCCGTTTGAACACCAATAAACACCATACGTCGAATAAAATCTAATTTTAGCGAGTGTAAGCTTGAGACAGATTCCGATGTCAACAAAGAAGGTGGCCGTCTGGAAGGCAAGTCGTACTAAATTTTGCTTGTATCGGCCGATTTGATGATTTTTTTGCTGAAAGCAGACCAGCCAACCCTGCGGATTAGTAGCACAATCTTAGAGAAACACGTTTTTTTTTTTTTTCGATTTATCACTTTTTGAAGACGTGAAGTCTTATTTACGTTTCGCATCCACTAGCACGGAAATTGACAGGAGAATAGTTCAAAGAATCTCGGCCAGGGGCGCTTATAGTATATTGCAGCCGGTTTGACCATGTTACCATCGCGTTGTATAAAAACACGAATCGGTCGGTAAATATAACATAGATTTGATGGCGCCAACAGTAACTCACAAGCACGTGAATGCATGCACACCAAAGGCATGGTTGCCGAAAAGCATCGAGAGTTTTGTCGCGCTGTTGCCGTTCTAGCCAGCAGGAAAATGCGAATAAATCGGCTCGAGCCGAGATTTTGATTTTCATTGAGTGAATGTAGAAAAGGACAGCGCCAGCGAAAGAGAAGGAGGTTCGCACATTTCTGCGTTATCCGATCGAGTTCGTACTTTGTACAGTCTTCTAGGAGCCGCGAAAAAAATTTGAAACTTGAAAGTAAAAAATAAAAACCCGTAAAAAAATCGAAAAGAATGCAATTTTCAGATTTTTCGGTAAGATGCACCGCAGTTAAAAAAATCTAGAACTTATTAGTTTGCGTAAAAAAAGCGACTTTTACTCAATATTTCTATGTCTCTTATTGAGATATCTCAAATTCGATTACACAGTAATATCGTTTGTAGTTGTTTGTAGTGATTTCCTTTTCATCTGTAGTTGAATAATTTAAAAGTTGTAAATAATTGTTTATACGCCTGAGAATTTATATAAATATAATTAAATAAATACGCACACAATTACATTTGTATAAATCTTAGGTGTATAAACAGTTGTTTACAACTTTTAAACTATTCAGCTACGAAGGAAAAGGAAATCATTACAAACAACTACAGAAGATACTAAAAAAGACTGCGCAATCAAATGTGAGATATCTCAATGAGGTAGATTATTGATGTGCATTTCATTATTTGTGGAGATTTGAAATTTTTTATTTTTATCGTAAAGTTGCAGTAAAAGGTAAGGTAAGTAAAAGGTAATATTTTGATTGGTTCACGGGTAGAAACAATTGACTATCGTTACTGTGTACCTGACCGAAAAACTATACTAACTAATACCGATACCCATTTTTAATATAAGGAAATAATAAACTCAATTTACATGATAAAAACGAATTTTGTTCAACAAATTACGATTTGACAATCTAGCATTTTCAAATGATGTAAATGTAGATCAATCATTTATAATGTACAACATGAACACAGTAACGATAGTCAATTGTTTCTACCCGTGAACCAATCAAAATATACTTAACCTTTACTTTTTATTGCAACTTTACGACGCCACTGCAAAAAAAAAAACACACACACACACAAATAATGAAATGCCTATCAATAATCTACTGAATTAGACGATCCGAATGACGTATATCTCACCCCCATCGGTGAACGGTCCGTTTGCTTGGAATGTTCCATATTTTGTTTTTGTTTTTACATAAAAGAAAATAATAAAAAGAATAGAATATTGTATTGTGTGCCTCAAAGTTGAAATTATTACTTACTTTTTTAGCAGCTTGCTCCGGAGGGGAACGGGTCTCCTCCGTAGGAATATTTTCTTTTTTTTCCTTCTCTCTTTTTTTTTTGTTCTTCCTCCTTCTGATTAGGAAGAACTTCTCCGACTTGTTCAATTTCCATCTGTAGGAAGAACAATTTATGTGTGATTTTGTAATATTATTAGACGGGCCGTACGATAAGACACTATTTTGTGTTTCACGATACTTACTGCGGAACTTTCGCTTGCTGCCATAATGTCTTTATGTCGTTCAAACATTGACTGCAGCGGCCGATGGCGATCGACCGCAGCGCACTACGCGAGACAGTAGAAAATCGGCCCCACACCCTCATATGTCACCGTGACGTCACGGCAGTTTGTACAATCGCGATACGTTGTAGGACGAATTTCTGTATCGCGTATTACAATATTTTCAAAATAATCTTTTGCAAAAAATTGACAGACATTATGAAGAAAACAACGCCTGGACCTTTGAGAAAGTCCGTGGATAGCAGCATTAGACGAATGCGCACGGATATCGTAAAAGCGGCCGAGTTCAGGTTCAATCAAAGTGTAACAGTCGCCGAAAAAGTCGAGAATTTGTACAATGACATAAAAAATGTTCCCAGCCACGTATTTGGCGAACATGCAGATTGCAAACAATTGAATTATTTCTGCGATGGAACCAATAAAAACAATGAAAGAAACATTGTTCCCGACTTGACGGTAATAGGCGTGTACCAGCAGATAAAAGAAATACTGCGACCAGTATCGGCTCACGCGGAAAGTCTGCTATAACAGCAATAACAACAGCGTGGAGAGTTTCAACGGAATCATTGCCAAATACATCGGTGGAAAAAGATTGCAGTCCTTCAGTACAATACGAAAGAAGCGTTGTTGCGATTGAGTACGGCAATGAAGAAGAAACCACCCGCTGTTTTGCGCAGCATAGAAGAGAATAAAAAGAAAGAAAACCGAAGAAGGGCTGAGACACGGAAAAAAACACCAACTGCCAAGTATGTCAGAAAGCAATTCCGCGCCGGAAAAGATGCGGATTATGGCCCAAATGCCCAAAAAGCAAAGATGCCTAAACAAATATACGATCTTGAAATGAAAAAACATTCCAGTATGCTGAAAAATTGGCAAGACAGAAGAGAAGATATAGAGAAAGAAACCATCGGCCAAGCAAACAATGCCAGATGGTTAAACTATAAATCAAAACTTTTAACGGCATCCAATTTTGGAAGAGTGTGCCGTAGGCGAAGTGGCTCGTTATGTGCAAACGCAGTGAAAAGTTTTCTCTATCCCAGAATACTCAGTATGCCTGCAGTACAGCACGGGCAACTGTATGAAAAAGTTGCCCGCGAGGAACTCAGCAATCGTATAGGCGTCGAAATTCGGGAATGTGGACTTTTCATCGATAGTATCATTCCGTACTTAGGAGCATCACCAGATGGAGTGATCGATGAAGAACGAATTGTGCGGAAGATTTATCGCCGGAGGAAGCGATCAAAAACGTTAAGGCTGTTAGACAAATATTTCAAGATGTAGAGGGTACTGCAATGAACAGAACCCATTCCTATTTTTACCAGATACAAGGACAGTTGCATATTACCTGCAGACAATATTGCATATTTTGTATTTGGACCCGGAAGGGGTTAAAACACATAACAGTGAATAAGGATGATAGTTTCTGGAAAACAAATATGGAAACAAAATTAAAGCAGTTTTATGAGGAATGTATGCTACCACAATTGATAGACAGCCGATACAATAGGGGTATGCCCATTCGGGAGCCCCAATTTATAACTGATGAAAGAGCACGCTTAGAAAAGCGAAAGCGATCGTCCTCAGAAAGCAGCTCCATAGTTGCAACAGCCCGGCGGCGTCGCGCTGCACTGTAATGTGCAGTACCATCAACTCTGTTGTTGGGTGACAATTGCAAATACTTGCGATTGCACTCGCGGATCATACGATCACGCGAATTGTTCGACGCCAGTCTCCACGTTTTATGTACAAACCTGTTGACTTGTTCACAGGTAGAACATGAAACAAGCAAATACGTTGCAACCGCCCGGCGTCGCGCTGCGCTGTAAAGTGCAGTACCATCAACTATGTTGGTGGGTGACAATTGCAAATACTTGCGATTGCACTCGCGGATCATATGATCACGCGAGACGCACGACGTCTGAATGCGCATTTAATAATATTGTGCTTCAAAAAGCGGAAAAAAAGAGACATTTTTGGACAGTAATAAAACGTGATATTACTGCACGACGTCGTACTGCGCTCTAAAGTGCAGATCACTGATTCTGTTGGTGAGCCACGATTGCAAACAGTTGCAATTATGCCGCGTATCACACGATCCCGCGAGATGCTCGATGCCGGTATACACGCCTACTATGAAAATCCGCTTACTTGATGATCGAAAATGACAAGAAAAAAATAAAACTTGAAAGCGTGTGGGTGGGGGATCTTATGGTGATTACAAATCTGTTTCAGGTGGATGTATTTCGGACATTACTTCAGCAGAGGGATCTTTCTACGCCAGATGGAAAAGTTCTTCACATCAATATTTCTCATTTGGATAAGAAAAAAAAAAAGAAAAAAGAAAAAAAAACAAATATATACAGGGTGTCCCAGAACTAGCGTAACACCCGGAAATGGGGGGTAGCTGGGGTGCATCTGAACAACTTTTTCCTTTACCAAAATGTTGTTTGAAGCTTCGTTATCGAGTTATTAACGAAAAACACCGACCAATGAGAGCGCGCGTAGAGCGCGGGCTCAACCACGAGAACGTAAGTGGCTCTCAATCGCGCGCGGACGTGGCCGTGAACGAATGCCTCTTTGCATCGCAGATATCGAGAGAATCACACGGCAAATGTTACATTGTATTAAATTAAGAATAATGTAGAATTATTTATGAGTAACAAATTAATGAATATGTTGTTTAATAACTATGTTTGACACTTTTTAACGTTATCCGAAAGGAACAAAGTGTTGTAGTAGTTATGAAAATAATTTTTTTTTTAATACCACATCAACAGTTGGATAATTTATGTTTAAAGAAAAACGATTTCGAAAGCTAATGTTAGAAAAAATAATTTTTGGAAAAAAAATATAACCGACTTCGAAATGCACTGAAAAGTATGAAATAATTTTTATTTGATATGTATAAATTCTATTCGGCTCTTTATAACGTTGATTAAAGTATTACATTACATTTTAAATACAATGTATATTTTCGGAGGCGGCGCAAAATTACAAATTGTGTAAATGAAATTAAAGTACATATTTTGACAATTTCCAATGTAGAAAATTTTGTATTTTGCGCCGCCTCCGAAAAGTATACATTGTATTTAAAATGTAATGTAATACTTTAATCAACGTTATAAAGAGCCGGATAGAATTTCTACATATCAAATAAAAATTATTTCATACTTTTCAGTGCATTTCGAAGTCGGTTATATTTTTTTTCCAAAAATTATTTTATTTCACACTTTTTAGTGGCGACCGAAGCATTCGTGGCAAAGAAATAGCAGCGCACAGTGCATGACCGTATAGCATAACATAATAGTTGTTCCAAATAGAATCATCGCGATTGCATCTCCTACAAGATTGTTTATAAAAGTAACTCGGCACTGTACAACGAATTTATTTACAAGAGGGAAGGAAACTTTGTACGATAGCAAAGATATCTCGTATCGCAAGAGCACGTCCGTATCTGACAGGTCGTCGTATTCGACTCTTTGAATATTTGCCGGTTTCTTGATAGCAACCGGAAGCTCGAATCCTCGCTTCCGCTCGCTCTTCGGGGCAGCTTCACATTGTTGTGCCCGGATACGCACATAAAGAATGCACAATTCAGCAACTCCTACAAAGCGAGCGATGACCGACCTCCAGCGAGCGAGGAATGTCTAACTCAGCGACACGTGCCGACCGAACGGCAAAAGACTTCGATCTATTGAGAAATATCCCAAATAATTCAGGCATTCCAATTAAGCAATTGACACAATTAAAGAATATAAAAGCACCGCGCATCGCCGCGCGGGCAGAAGTAATAACCGAAAGATCGTAAGCAGAACGTACATAAAGTAACTCTAGAACAATCAGACTTGTAACTCTAAAACATTCAATAAACCAAGTATCACTTCGTCTATTCTCGTGAAGTTCCGGTGAATTCCAATTCTTTAAACGCTCCAGAACCTCAGCTATCCCATAAATAAATCGTTGATACCCGTCGGGCACAACATTTTGGTGGCAGCGGTGGGATTTACGCTGAAAGTCATTGAATAAAGTGCTTCGAGAAGTACGTGAAACCGGGTGGAATTTGCAACACAAAAGTGCAATTCCCTTCAAGATCGCTAAGCAAGCGTCGAAACCTGACGAAAAAGGCAACTGACAGCTACTGAGGTGGCATCAAGGAGCTGATTCTGAACGTGCTTCGAGGAGACGTGCAGCAGCCAAATTCAGCAAGCCGATACCAGGCTCAGGTGTGAACCGCACGACCTTGGCGATACCCGACAGCCGATTGACGACAACGAAGGAGGAATTTTGGCAGCCGATCATCTGAGGAGATCGACGATCCAGACAACCCTTCACCGTCAAGCAGCAGGAGCAAACGGAACACGAGCAAGCAGCCAATAGCAGTCCGAGGACCATTGGTTGGATAGAAGGAAGTTGAAGGAGCAACAGCAGCAGCAGCTAGCAGAAATACGAGATGCTTATACAGCTAATATTGTAAGTCAGTTAAACCGATTATAAATCCTAAAATTGTAAACCAGAATCTTGAATGTCGAAGGAAGGTGAAGATATAAATCGCTTTAGATTACCGAATAGTAAAGTCATATCAAGATCTTTTGAATCAATCTTTGAAGAATATCTTTCGTATACTAGAAGAGTAGAGTATACACCTTTTTCCGACCCTCCAACATCAACACGAAAACGTCTACGCGCACCACACTTTAGTTTCGACTCAGACACGTCGAGCGATAGCGAAAACTTTGAACACGTAATTGTAGAAAGAGAATGTCCCATCAACGTAACCGACTTTAGTTTACTTGAATCACAAGACATGGCAACTCAAACAACCTCGGTTATCACAGCACTCTCGCTGGTAAAAGAATTTGGCGGAGAATCGGCACTAGAACTAGCGTCATTTATCAAATCAATTAATATCGCGAAAGAATTGGTGACAGAACGCGAACACCCACTATTACTACGAGCAATTTTAGGGACTAAATTAAAGAACAAAGCGGCTTTAGAACTTGAATACAGAGACATAGACAATTTTGAATCATTACGGACGACTTTAACCACATTATTTACCGAAAAACGATCCCTATGCACAGTACAGACAGAATTTAACGCGTGCAGACAAAGAGACGGAGAAAACGTTAGGGACTACGCAACAAGGGTAGAAAAACTGGCTACTGAATTATCACAATTAATGATGAAACCAAGAAACACAAACGCAGTAAACCTCGCGTTAGCAGAATCAGTTAACGAACAAGCGCTCAATCTTTTTACTACCGGGTTAAAGGAAAAGTTAAGGATCATCATACGGTCGAGGCAATATGATACCCTTAAGGCGGCTATAACAGCTGCGATAGAAGAAGAGCAGTCACTAGGTTTAATTCCGACACGGAATTTTGGAAACTTTAGTAACTACAGAAACCCGAATAGTTCCGGACAAAATAGAAGTCGATTCGGTCCTAATATTCAGACTTGCGAAAGATGCCACGGGCAAGGGCAACTCGCGAAGAATTGCTACGCGCGACTGAGCATGCCGCGACCAGCCTTTTCTTCAGATCGTACCTCGTCTAATCGCCAAAGCTTTGGGATTAAACGAGAGGTGAACTACACTACAGTAGTATGCAATTTCTGCAAAAGGCCGGGGCATGTTCAACGCGATTGTCGAACGTTAATGAGAGATAACGGAGGCTGGACAAACAATAACGATACTAGGCAACAATACGCAAACCAACGGAACGCAAACAGTAATAGAGAATCTAACGCACGAAATAACGACCGACCAAATAGACCGCGACAACCAGAATCGAATCAAGGAGCACCTCTTCGATCCTACGAAATAAATTGCGCGGAAAGAACTCACAAACTAAAGAACATAGTAGAAATTGAGGCGGAAGAATTAAAATTCCAGAAAGTACGGATGTTAGTCGATACAGGAGCGGACTTAACTCTCTTAAAATTTAGCAAAATTCGTGGTGAAGTGCCTACCACTCGAGAGGTGGTAACCCTGAGGGGCATCGGACGCACTGAAATACCCACGGTTTGCAAAATAGAATTGAATATCAAAATAGGTAACACATACGTTAAACATCCATGTCGTGTAGTAAGAGATGATTTCCCATTACGAGCCGACGGAATTTTAGGATACGATTTCATAACAGAACACAGGGCTATCATAAACCCAGGAACACGTGTAGAATTACTAGGAGCGCACTGGCCCCTTATCCAAGACGAAGAATTTCAGTTACAACCTCGCACAGAGACGATAATAAACGCACGTACGGACAATAACGGACAAGGAGTAATAGACAAACAATTAGTAGAACCGGGAATATATATAGGAAGCTGTTTAACAGTAGCTAAGAACGGCACATGCCCAGTTCCCATAATAAACTTGACAGATAAAATAATATCGTTACGAGCCCCAGTAGTGCAATTGGACACGACTGCGATAACGGACGACACTGACCTACCCGACAGCGGAGACGAAGACTGTAACGAGACGCCCGCGTGCGACATTAGGACAGTGACCGGCAAGGATAGAATGGAGACACTCCGGGACAATATAAACACCGAACATTTAAATATCGAAGAAAAGACAAATTTGATGGAGTTATGTGAAAAATACAACGACATATTTTTCCTTGAAGGCGACAGATTAGGATTTTCCGACAGAATTACACATAAAATACGATTAGTGCCAAACACGAAACCCGTAAACGTGAAGCCATACAGATTACCGCAAATTCACAAAGAAGAAGTAGATAAACAAGTAAAGGAAATGCTAAAACAAGGAATCGTAGGGCCCAGCACGAGCGAATGGAACGCTCCATTATTAGTAGTTCCGAAAAAAGCGGACGAAACTGGAAAAAAGAGATATAGAGTAGTCGTCGATTTCAGAAAATTAAATGATGTAACGGTAGGAGATTCGTTCCCTCTGCCCAACATATCCGACATTCTCGATCAGCTCGGAGGAGCAAAATATTTTTCCACCTTGGATCTTGCCTCGGGATTTCATCAAATAGCCATGGAACCAGAGGATTGCGAAAAAACAGCATTTTCGACCCCTTACGGACATTTCGAATTTAAAAGAATGCCATTTGGCCTAAAGGGCGCCCCACCGACTTTCCAAAGAGCTATGGAAGCGTTGTTAGGAGGCTTACGAGGAATAAAATGTTTTGTTTATATTGACGACATAGTAGTTCATGGACGCTCGCTAAAGGAACACCAAGACCGACTAACACAGATTTTCAACAGAATTCGAGACAGCGGTTTAAAATTGCAACCAAATAAATGTCAATTCTTAAGTAAAGAAACAATTTATTTAGGACACGTTATATCGGAGGAAGGAATTAAGCCAGACCCTTCCAAATTAGAAGCAGTGAGAAAATTTCCAGTTCCCAAAAAGGCTAAAGACGTCCTATCCTTTTTAGGACTAGCGGGTTATCATAGAAAATTCATAGAACAATTTTCACGAATTGCAAAACCACTTACGCAATTACTAAAAAAGGACACGGAATTTAGATGGACCGCGCAAGAACAAGAAGCATTCGACATACTTAAAGAAAAATTGACATCAGCACCACTTCTACAATACCCCGACTTTACTAAACAATTTACTTTAACGACAGACGCATCAGGTACAGCATTAGGCGCGATATTATCTCAACAACACGAGGGTAAAGATCTACCTGTAGCATACGCAAGTCGAGTCCTTAACAAAGCCGAAACTAACTATAGTACAACCGAGAAAGAACTTTTAGCAATTGTATGGGCAACACAGCATTTCAGACCTTATTTATACGGCACTAGATTTGAAATAGTAACAGATCATAAACCGCTTACATGGTTATTTAACGTTAAAGATCCGGGTTCTAGATTAGTTAGATGGAGAATAAAGTTAGAAGAGTACGATTACAGCATTCGATATAAAGAAGGAAGGAATAATCAAAATGCCGACGCTCTCAGTCGGATGTACGTAATTAAACGAGGACGAGGTAGGCCGCGAAAGATACCCCTACCCGACGACCAAGCAACGACAGACCCGACAGACAAAGTAGACCAAGACACTGACCAGTCCGACGAATCAGATTCTGATGACTCGACGATTACACCTCAGGACACATATACGGAAGACGAAAAGAAAAAGATTCTCTACGAATATCACGACGCTCCCTTAGGTGGACATCTAGGCGTAAAACGAACACTAAAACGAATACAATTAAAATATACATGGCCGGGAATAAAAAGGGACATAGAAGAATACATCTCCAAATGCGAAAAATGCCAAAAGAACAAGAATTATAATTCACGCAAAGCCCCTATGCTTATAACGGATACACCGACAGAACCCTTCGAAAAATGCGCTTTAGATATTGTAGGACCTTTACCGGAAACGAATCATCGCAACAAATATATATTAACCTGTCAAGACGCGCTAACAAAATTCAGTAAGGCAATACCAATTCCGGATTAAGAAGCGAAATAACCACATGCCAAATTCAAATAGCCACTGACGAGAATGCCATTATTACCGAAACCTTAATAAAAAATTTAAACAACTTACAATGATTTTACTAGATTTTACCAAAGATATCAAAAAGGGAACTCTCAATCCAACAGTAATCTCACCAACACAAACTATTAATAGCCTTAAAATCAGTAGCATCGCAATTACCAAAAGGTTTAAATTTTCCGCTACCGCTCACAGTCGAAAACATACACTACCTATACGAAATTGTAAACCTAGCAATCTATTCAAATTCACACTCGATCACAGCAATTATCGAAATTCCTTTGTTAAACTCAAAATTTTATAAATTAAGTAAAGTATACCCGGTACCAACTAAGATCAACGAAACACTTTATGCTTATATAGACTCTACAGAAACGCACATTGCAATAGACACGACAAATTTAGAATATATACATATCAACAGCGAAGATCTTAACAAATGTAAATTATTAAAAAACACCTATCTATGTAAACTAAATCATCCCATATTCAAAGCCATTCCACATGGCCCGTGCGAAATACAAATTTTCACAAAATTAGTTCAACAACCCAAAAATTGTAACACTAGATTCATACACCTCAATCAAACAATTTTTATCGAATTACTTCATCCGGGAACTTGGATTTATATTGCACCAAAACCAATACGAGCGATAATCACATGCGAACAACACACAACACAAAACACTCAAATACAAGACTCTGGTATCTTATCTATTAAAGAAAAATGTACAATTTCGACCGCCGAATTCACAATACTAACAGGAAAAACTTATAAATCTGAAGAAACCTACAATTACTTACCGATGTATAACTTAACAATACCGAATATATTACAAACTGTAAACATATCTCATATCGAATCCGAAAATCATTACAAACTACGCAAAATTATTAGAGATCCAAAAGAATTACACGCGATAAGTCAAAGCTTAACGGATTTAACAGCCGATCTAAATACTAATTACAACCAAACGCCGATACAGTACCACTACACGCTCATCTCTTCATTTTCTATAACCGCATTCACCTTAATTGTATTATCCATAGTAACTTGTTACAAATACTCTCAGCGACTAAAATGTCTCAAAAGAAACGAGCGAATTAACAATCTACAAATAGAACTGACAGAACAGAACAACAACACGATACAAGGCGAACCAAAAATCATTATCCGAGAAAAACCCAAAAAGACAAATCGAAAGAGCACAATGTAAAAGCAGCTGTAAAGACACATAATTCATAACCTTATATTGTACTGTATTGTTGCGACGGCGTGAAGGTGCCGCGCAATGCCACGAAGCTGCATCGTTGCGACAGCGTGAAGATGTTCCGCAACGATGTGAAGCTGCCCCGAAGAGCGAGCGGAAGCGAGCATTCGAGTTTCCGGTTGCTATCAAGAAACCGGCAAATATTCAAAGAGTCGAATACGACGACCTGTCAAATACGGACGTGTTCTCGCGATACGAGAAACCTTTACTATTGTACAAAGTCTCCTTCCCCCTTGTAAATAAATTCGTTATATAGTGCCGAGTTACTTTTATAAAAGTATGAGTTCGTCTTCGAATAATACTCCCCGGCGCAACACTGGTGTCAGAAGTGGGATGCAGACCCGTTCTTCTACCGCCGAGGGAGTGGTCCCTTCTTCGTTGGAGTCTCTATTCTAGAGCTTGCAGCGAGGTATCTCTATGCAGTTCCAAGAGCAGCAGCGGATGTTCGAGGCCAGATGGGAGCCGGAACGGACGCGGGCTGAGGAGAGGCAGGCTGCGGAAAGGGTAGCTGCTTCAGCCAAGGAAGCTGCTTTGGAAGAGAGATTAGGGACGATCGAAAGCCAATATCAGGTCCTGTCGGCTAATTTCCAAAATTTGCTAGACAAATTTCAAATTTCAGGAGTTCACAGATTCACAAACCGTTTTCTGTTTTCGAGGGAGACTCCCGGAAGAGGAGATTTCCTGTAGAAGACAGAAGAGATCCTGAAAAGAGGAACGGAGCGAAGAGGCCGATAGAATGTTGGAATTGTAAGAGAACGGGGCATCTGCAATGGAACTGCCCCAACAAGAGACTGGAAGAAGGATAACACAAGAGGAGGGTGAAGATGCCTCAGGTTTTGTTGTTCCGAAGATGGAAGTTCGTTGACGGAAGAGAATCCACTCGTTTCCTCGTTGTGCCAAGGATCGCAGAAGAGATGTGGAAGATCGCTATCGTCGATGTCATCTTTATACGGCGAAGAAAGGACCTGTGCAGAAGGAAAAGGGAACCGCGAAGGTTTGCAACGTAGGAGCACCTTTAAAAGGATAGCGCTCGACGTTGTGGAGAACCAGGAAGGTTTGCAACGTAGGAGCACCTTTAAGAGGATAGCGCTCGACGTTGTGGAGAACCAGGAAGGTTTGCAACGTAGGAGCACCTTTAAGAGGATAGCGCTCGACGTTGTGGAGAACCAGGAAGGTTTGCAACGTAGGAGCACCTTTAAGAGGATAGCGCTCAACGTTGTGGAGAACCAGGAAGGTTTGCAACGTAGGAGCACCTTTGAGAGGATAGCGCTCAACGTTGTGGGTTCCTAAGGTCTTCTGCTGGTATTGAGTACGCACTGGTCGTGGATTGTGTTGCGAAGTGGCCAAACACGAGAATTACGCCGCCCTTTGGATTTGCCAAGAAGAACTGCGTCTTCGGAACAAAGAGGAAGAAAGCACCGGCGTCTTGCTCAAGGTTTTTGAGTGGTTTTCCTTGAGACGGCGGACAAATGTCAAGGCGCTAACTGTCTGATAAAGGCCACTCAGGTAAATGTTTTGGTCTGTTAGTTTACTTCCTTTACAGACAGAGGTGTTCGAGTACGAAGGAGCTTCGACAGCTTGGAGGTTAAGAAGGTGCAGGTTGAAGTTCGCTGACTGAACTGAATTTGCCGCGGTCGGGACGACCGCTCTTTGAAGAGAAGGGAGCAGTGTTGCGACGGCGTGAAGGTGCCGCGCAATGCCACGAAGCTGCATCGTTGCGACAGCGTGAAGATGTTCCGCAACGATGTGAAGCTGCCCCGAAGAGCGAGCGGAAGCGAGCATTCGAGTTTCCGGTTGCTATCAAGAAACCGGCAAATATTCAAAGAGTCGAATACGACGACCTGTCAAATACGGACGTGTTCTCGCGATACGAGAAACCTTTACTATTGTACAAAGTCTCCTTCCCCCTTGTAAATAAATTCGTTATATAGTGCCGAGTTACTTTTATAAAAGTATGAGTTCGTCTTCGAATAATACTCCCCGGCGCAACAGTATTATTATTATTATTATCATATTTGTATTACATTACTATTATTGTAAGTATTATTGTAATATCGCATTATTAACCATACGACGAAAATGTATCATGTACACAAAAAAAAAAAGAGAAATTCTACACTACCGAAACATTGTAAGCGCACTCCTTCCAAGGGGGGAGGGATGTTGTGCCCGGATACGCACATAAAGAATGCACAATTCAGCAACTCCTACAAAGCGAGCGATGACCGACCTCCAGCGAGCGAGGAATGTCTAACTCAGCGACACGTGCCGACCGAACGGCAAAAGACTTCGATCTATTGAGAAATATCCCAAATAATTCAGGCATTCCAATTAAGCAATTGACACAATTAAAGAATATAAAAGCACCGCGCATCGCCGCGCGGGCAGAAGTAATAACCGAAAGATCGTAAGCAGAACGTACATAAAGTAACTCTAGAACAATCAGACTTGTAACTCTAAAACATTCAATAAACCAAGTATCACTTCGTCTATTCTCGTGAAGTTCCGGTGAATTCCAATTCTTTAAACGCTCCAGAACCTCAGCTATCCCATAAATAAATCGTTGATACCCGTCGGGCACAACAACATCGTTGCGGAACATCTTCAAGCTGTCGCAACGATGCAGCTTCGTGGCATTGCGCGGCACCTTCACGCCGTCGCAACACTGCTCCCTTCTCTTCAAAGAGCGGTCGTCCCGACCGCGGCAAGTTCAGCCCCGACAGCCAACTTCAATTGGGACCTTGTTAACCTCCAAGCTGTCATCAAGCTCCTTCAGGCTCGAACACCTCTGTCTGTAAAGGAAGTAAACTAACAGACCAAAACATTTACCCGAGTGGCCTTTATCAGACAGTTAGCATCTTGACATTTGTCCGCCGTCTCAAGGAAAACCACTCAAAAACCTTGAGCAAGACGCCGGTGTTTTCTTCCTCTTTGTTCCGAAGACGCAGTTCTTCTTGGCAAATCCAAAGGGCGGCGTAATTCTCGTCTTCGGCCACTTCGCAACACAATCCACGACCAGTGCGTACTCAATACCAGCAGAAGACCTTAGGAACCCACAACGTTGAGCGCTATCCTCTTAAAGGTGCTCCTACGTTGCAAACCTTCCTGGTTCTCCACAACGTCGAGCGCTATCCTCTTAAAGGTGCTCCTACGTTGCAAACCTTCGTGGTTCCCCACAACGTCGAGCGCTATCCTTTTAAAGGTGCTCCTACGTTGCAAACCTTCGTGGTTCCCCACAACGTCGAGCGCTATCCTTTTAAAAGTGCTCCTACGTTGTAAACCTTCGCGGTTCCCTTTTCCTTCTGCACAGGTCCTTTCTTCGCCGTATAAAGATGACATCGACGACAGCGATCTTCCACATCTCTTCTGTGATCCTTGGCACAACGAGGAAACGAGTGGATTCTCTTCCGTCAACGAACTTCCATCTTCGGAACAACAAAACCTGAGGCATCTTCACCCTCCTCTTGTGTTATCCTTCTTCCAGTCTCTTGTTGGGGCAGTTCCAGTGTAGATGCCCCGTTTTCTTGCAGTTCCAACATTCCATCGGCCTCTTCGCTCTGTTCCTCTTTTCAGGATCTCTTCTGTCTTCTACAGGAAATCTCCTATTCCGGGAGTCTCCCTCGAAAACAGAAAACGGTCTGTGAACCTGTTCGCACGTAGGTTCCGGTGTCGAAACCGCCTCGACGGTTTCAATCTCGAGAGCCCTGATCACAGCTGCCCTGAGAGATGTGAAACCGCCAAACCTCAAAGTCCGCTTTATTTCCTCATTGGCCAAAGAGGAAATAAACTGAGAGGCTGCAAGCCTGTCTCTGACCTCGAAAGGGCATTCGCTAAACGCGCTCTGGGCCAGCCTCTCAATTTCTGTAGCCAACTCAGAAATAGACTGCCCTCTCCGTTGCTTATAATTTTGAAACACCGTGTAATTTAAATTAGAAAAATTTTTAGTTCCATAACGGAACTCCAAAGCCGAAATCAGTTCTCCAAAATTATTCCGTTTTTCAACGGATAGAGCAGTCAAAATGCTTCGGGCCGGTCCCTCCAAAGACGAGACCAAGGCCAAAGCTCTCCTTGGTCCGTCCCAACCATTCGCCGTCGCAATTGCTTCAAACTGGATTTTATATTCCTCCCAGCGAGTCTTCCCATCAAAAACTGGCGGCCTCAGGGCGTATCCCAAATCGGATTCGCCCCGAATCGCTTCACTCATCAGTCGAGGAGGAAATGGCCGCGAAACAGGAGGAACCACGAGCCCCGAAGAAACGCAACTATTTACACGGGCGGACTCGCGTTCCTCATCGCGGTGGTCGGAGTTGCGAGAATGTGAAAAAAAAAAGAGGAAAACTTTTCCGATAGGACCTGATATTGTCTCTCAATCGTGCCGAATCTCTCTTGCAGAGCAGCTTTCTTGGCCGAAACAGCTGCCCTCTCCGCAGCCTGCCTCTCCTCAGCCCGCGTCCGTTCCTGCTCCCATCTGGCCTCGAACATCCGCTGCTGCGCCTGGAACTGCGTGGAGATACTTCGCTGCAACTTCTCGAACAGAGACTCCAACGAAGAGGGGACCACTCCCTCGGCGGTAGAAGAACGGGTCTACATCCCACTTCTGACACTAATGTTGCGCCGGGGAGAATTACTCGAGGACGAACTCATTGTTTATGAAAGTAACACGGCACTGTACAACGAATTTATTTACAAGAGGGAAGGAAACTTTGTACAATAGCAAAGATATCTCGTATCGCAAGAGCACGTCCGTATCTGACAGGTCGTCGTATTCGACTCTTTGAATATTTGCCGGTTTCTTGATAGCAACCGGAAGCTCGAATCCTCGCTTCCGCTCGCTCTTCGGGGCAGCTTCACATCGTTGCGGAACATCTTCACGCTGTCGCAACGATGCAGCTTCGTGGCATTGCGCGGCACCTTCACGCCGTCGCAACAATACGAATGGTTGCATAACGCCGGCGGTACATTCTGCCGATTAACCGCCGAGCATACACGAAACTGACCTGAAATCGTACGTTAATTAATAATACCGACAGAGCATCATGACTGTAATAAGTGATGAAGTATGTAATATCAACAAAAAAAAATAAAAAAACACATTTCGGAGGATCAGTTATTTATTTTTAAATATAAATATGTTTCTGATTGGCCACGAGCCGCGCCGCCCATAACCCCCCCGCCAGCCGCCGCCGCCACCCCCGGACCTGCTGCTGGCTGAACCTCCCACTCGACCGTCGCCTCCACCCCACCATTGGGCCCGATTTCTGCCTCCCGCCTTTCCTCTCTCTGTAATGTAACAGATAAGTAGTTACATTTTTAATACAGTTCATTGCAAAGGCGAAATAATGCACCCGCAAACGCATCACCAGATATACATATGCTATCAGGTGCAACCAATGTATACCTCTGTGTAACGCAAGTAGGTTAAGTACAGTGTGCAAATACAAAGATAGTGTCGTCACCGCCGAAATGCAATTATTCTTGTAGTTAAGAGCAGACGGGAAGGAAAAAATAGCAAGTGCACATTTTCAAACGTTCAGATGTTTCTAGTGTGGACCAGCCGCGTATTGGAATGTATGAAACATTGAGAAATATCAGAAACACAGTCGGTACATGACGGTCATACATTTTTTTAAATATATAGAAAATTGTATAATGAAATAGTATTGTAGATTGATTAGTGTAATAATTGTGTAGCGGCGGTTACTCAATCCAAAAGAAATGAAAATACATATGTGGTTGTACATTGTCGTCTGCCTAACAGTACTCTGTCACACTTACTTCGCCTCTTCCACTCCACATCATCCACTCCCTCCTGCGGCTGCTGCTGCCGCAGTTGCTTCTGCTGCTGCTGCTGCTGTTGCTGCAGGTGCTGTTGCTGCCGCAGTTGCTGCTGCTGCTGCTGCAGCCGCTCCAACACCTGCTCATAATGCAGCTGTTGCTGCTGCATCGTTGCCTGCAGCCCGGCTACCATTTGTCGCAGGTCCTGATCTGAACGTAGGAAGAATAAAATATATATATGCAGTGTGCGATTTAGTGTAGACACACGTTAGTTTTGAAAGTGATGGTATACATACCATTGCTGCCACTTCCCGTCGTCATCTCTGCAAGAAAAAGAAATTATTGTTATATGTAACTTGTAGGATGCGATCGTACAATACTGATAAACTCGGAGAAATACGTACGGATATCGTCGGTAGACATACTGCGATCTACAAAAAGAAATAAATACATTAGTTTGCAATGTAACAGTGCAATGCAATGTGAGCAAGTTTATTACATACGTAAAAGCCCCTAAATGCTACGAAATTATATGGTGTTCTATAAATTTTAAAGAACTATGTCTGCTGCATTAGGCACACATTTGAGCAATTATCTGAAGCACACGGAAATCCTTACAATTTACGAGATTGTATGTTACGCTCTTAATTACCAATATTTGCATGTGAATATGATGTCGAGGAATATGAAATGTCGGTGTTTGTGTGTGCAATCTCTCAATTTCATCTCCTGTTTCACATACAATTATCATGTATGAATATCTGCTTATGTTCACGGTTCTCTGTCAAGTGTGTATGCAGTATGCATCAACATCATAAATACCGAAGTCATGCAGCAAGTCGATACACCGAAACACTTGCACAGCATACAACTACTCATACATCGATGGAAGAATATAATGTATTATGATGAAGTGCACTGTTCAACACGGAAAAAATGTAACCTCCAATATGCAATTGTTATAAATTTTTGCTAGCTGAATATGAATGCGAAAGCCGTTTCCCTCCAGAACCCACGGGTTTTGAAAGAATCAATGATGGAAAGAGAAGTTGCAAATTATATAAAACATGTAACGGTTCTGCGTGATAGTGTCGATATTTCAGCAAGGGAAAACATGAAGCAGAACCGGAAAAAAATTCGTTTCATTGTTGGTATAGAAACGAAATAGTTCGGCAAACCACGTGGCAGCCGGCGCGGTCCCGACGATCGGGAAAGGTCACAGATTTGTCTCATGTCGAAATCAACTGAACAACTGCTGTGGCAAAAAAAAAAAAAAAAAACAGAAATATCTTCAACGATGACCATTTGCAATTGTTATTAACAATGATGGTTTCAAAACCCGTGGGTTCCGGAAAGAAACGGGTGTCAGAGTCTCATTCAGCTCGCAAAAAGCTGTAAGAATTGCATATTGGAGGTTACAAAATCGAAGAACAGTCGGAAATTGTCGAATAGCGCTATCATCGAAATATGTAACGACTCACGCGTTTAAACGTGTCTTCTACACTTTTCTGTGAAGCACGCGCAATTGAAAGTATAACAAAAAAAAAATATAACGAAACGCAGGTAGGAAAATTGCATTACAATGTATTGACAAATAATGTATAGATTGTAAGGAGATGCTGTATGTATATTAACGTGCAATAGAAAAGCGTGTGTATGTACAGTTGCCGTTATAAAGTCGACATTTCATGTTACACGACCTAATACAACATAAAATGTTATCAATTTTGCAATACCTACTTACGAAACACCAACTAACAAAACTACAGCACCGGCTGCTAGGAAGTAGTATGTAATAATAAATAGCAAATGTAATATTAAAATATTATTTCTGTCGTACGTATCACTGTTCATCATCACGGTCACTTTTAAACTGATCAGCCAAACAATCAGTCTGTACGAACCGAAGAAAGTTGATGGGGACACAATCCACGATCGAAGCAATTGTTGTGTATGTCGACATTCCTGGCGGTATGTAAGTACAATACCGACCAAAAGTATGGAAATACCGTCAAATTTGTACGAAAAATGGTGGCCTTACAAATTTGTCATTGTTCTATTGATGATATATTATATGTTACATAGTAGTCTGCATTTCGTAATATCAAACGTGTTTAATTATGAAACAGCTGCCGGCAAGAAAAAAGAAGCGAAATATTAATAATATCACTGGTTTATAAAATTACATTGATGTCATGTGCATTTGATGAGAGGTAACTTTTCTTACACATTTGCTCCCGCTAATTTCGAAAATCGAGGTTAAAATTTTCTTTATGGAACAGTTTCTAGGATATTGTAATTTTTTCCATTTTTTTACCTCTTTTCAATATAAAACCCACATATGGAGCGACATGTGTCCGATTTGGTCGTCCTTGGTACCAAACGACAGACATTGAAATGACAAACAAACATGTGTAATGTGATCTGTAAGTGGATAAGCGCTCCAAAAGATATTGATGAAAATAGTCCAGATTTTATCGGTTTCTATTTTTCCGTGGCCACAGAATGTTTCTCCCGATTCGCCCGGTGTACGAACAAACGTACATGACATGGACTGTACTGCTTCAATTGTGCTCACGACGTAAGCAAACACAGGTAGCGGGAACAACTAAATCGTGTAATCACTTGAAACGAATACGTTAACAACCGAACGCGACGTCTTTGAATAATTTCGTTTTTCGGAAATTTCAACGTGTTCAACTCAACACCGCGCAGAAGGTAAGATTTACTGCAATTTTTATTTCATTAAGGCACAGTGCGCTGTGCTCTCTGTGAGGAATTCTAGGCCAAAAAAGAATAAACGGACCAGGTCGACATTGCGCGACCCAAGCAATATTAATAAAAAAGTAAAAGGGCCAGGTCGACATTGTGCGACCCAAACTATATTAATAAAAAAGTAGAAGGGCCAGGTCGACATTGCGCGACCCAAGCAATATTAATAAAAAAATAAAAGGGCCAGGTCGACATTGCGCGACCCAAACTGTACTAATAAAAAAGTAAAAGGGCCAGGTCGACCGAATGAATCTAATAAAAAATCTTCCCGTCGTATTTCTGACATAAGAAATCGCATGCGAGGTTTAAGATCAAATGAACGATCCGAATCAAGAAATACACGTTTAAGTAAGATGCGTCAATCAGTTAATAACCGAAGAAAGGAACGCCTGATTCAGGAGGAGTACTTCAAATCGGCTATTAATACTTTTGCCGATGTCCCACGCGCAGTGTGTTGTAAGACATTGTATCCGCAGCAACGGCACACTTTACACACGCAGGCTGTTTCTCGAATAATTCCCGCACGCCTAATAGAATCAGAGAAGATAATAACATGCTCTCGGTGTCTGCAGCATCTTAAGAAACACAAAGTTCCTGCACAGGCGTTTTGGAATAAAATGGAACTAATGTCTGTACCTGCAGAGATAGCAAATTTATCGGAAATCGAAAAGCAGATGTTGTGTAGAATAGTACCGTTTCTTAAAATCATGAAAATCCAAAATCGCTTTAGTCAAGATTGGTGCAAAGGCCAGGTAGTTCTGTTTGCCCGTGACGTGTTGGAAGTAGCGGAGCAACTTCCAGTTAGATTAGACCAAACCGGTGTAATGATTGTAGTCGAAAATCTTGAAAATTTGGGCCGACAGCGACAGTTTGAAATAGATGTCGGCAAAGTTCGGACAGCTTTACGGTGGTTAATAAAAAATAACGGTCTGTACAAAGATGTGCGACCATGTTTTTCTAATGTAAGTAATAACATCTCGGAAATAACTCATGTAATGGAACAGCCGTCCTACGTAAGAAAGGAAACCGAAGTTGGCGAAAGAAATACTGAAGCAATCAGTAGATTCCTAAATGTCGGCCATAATGTATCTATTTTGCGAGGCTCGTTCCATCAAGCAAGCGATCGCTTCGGCATCGAATCTCGCGGCTAGCAATGTACCGGCATAGCAACAGTTGCTTGTGTCGCGTTTCATTTGATTGATCCCAATACGTGGTGTTCTAGCGATGTCGATTACGTAGTGTTAGTAGGAGATAAATATTACCGTGATTGCATTGTGGCGCGAAGTAATCCCGACCCCACGGAAGCCAACATAGACTACCTAGCCGCAACCGAATTATTGTCACAGTTATCATTTAATAGCATTAGAGTCAATATTAACGTAGGCAACGAATCGACTGTAAATAGTCATATGGACATTGATAACGGCGATGAGGGAATTCCAAATTTAAAAAATGGTTTGATTAGGTTTTTCGAACAGTACACGCACGGAATTCTTACTGTGAATTTTACATCAGTAGCTATATCGCGGAACAACCAGCCGAATAATCCCAGCTATTGGTTGTTTGATTCTCATCCAAGAGGTCCGAAAGGATATAAAGCACCATTAAGGGGAGTCTCATGCTGTATAAAATGTACTAATATTGATGATTTACACGCCATATTGCATCGTAATTTGCGCGCTAAAGGAGGCAATAGCAATGTGCTGAATGTCTATTCAGTAACACCTCTAACAGTCGCACCTGAAAGGGGTAGGTCTCCACAAGCCCGGACGGTACAACAGTTGTCTGTTGTGACCCCTGGAAGACAATCAGGTGAAACACAGATTATATTGTAGTATCGGGACCTCCATACCCGAAATATAAGAGGTGTCGTGGAGAAATAGAGGACAGTCGGACGGTGGTTGGTCTAGGTGGTAGAGCGGCCGCCTACAAATCTAAGGTTCCGGGTTCGAGTCCCGGCGTCCGCTTTTTTCCACGATGCCTACAATATTCGCAACAAGCATGTTACGCGCGGTTGACGAAAATATTCCTAATATCGATAGTATCATCTCTGTAAGTAACAACGGTGCTAATAGTAACGAGGAAAACGAACCGATAAAACTGGCAAATACAGTAAAGACTCGATAAGTGTTCCGAAGGATCTACACGTTAAGTATTCGCGGCTTATCCCCACCACTGGGGGGGGTTCCCCCTCAACGCGAGCACGGGAGCGATATGACACGGTGCGGCTTTCCTTTGAAACTCTATATCACATTCATGTAGGTGAGACAGCATTAATGCAGCGATGAAACTTTTTTGTTTTTAATTTTTTCTTTAATACAAATTTCAATAACATATTGGTGAGATTTTCCTGATTAAAATGAGACCAAACACGATATTGTTTGCTGTCTCTTTCTATGTTCGTCGACGTCGGCAAAATACAAACGGACTGAAGAATCGAATCTTCTGTCCGATAAATGTTCCTCACGATTCCGGATCGTGAACACTTATAGGAAACAGGGCTTGCATTTCGAACACTTAACGTGTAGAAGACTGTCCCGTTCGAGAATAACCGGTTTGATTCACTCCAAGTTCTGGATAAATGTTCGCTTTCGGCACAGCTTTGAACTTTCACGGGACAGATCCTCAAGCTCTTTGTATTTTGCCGACGTTGACGAACATAGAAAGAGAGCCACAAAAGAGAAACATTTACAAGCTTAATCGTCATAACCAATTGTCATAACAATATCGTGTTTGGTCTCATTTTAATCAGGAAAATCTCGCCAATATTTTTGTGAAATTTGTATTAAAAAAAAATAAAAAATAAAAAAGTTTGTACATTGCATTAGTATTGTCTCACCGATATATCGGCATTCAATTTTTTGCGACCGCCTGGACTCGCAGTCCCTCTTCTTTCTGTATCGAGCTGTCTCTTTCTACGTTCGTCGACGTCGGCAAAATACAAACGGATTGAAGAATCGAATCTTCTGTACGCTAAATGTTCCTCGCCGGTCCCAAATTCTGAACACTTATCGAGTCTTTACTGTATTCATAGAAAAACAGCGCCACCGTTGAACCTAGAAAGGGAAAGAAGGATGGAGGAACTATCTTGGTTCTTCCTGTTTCCAGACGGAAGAAATGGTTCGGAGAGCATCGAGATATCCCAATAACACCACTGGATTACTTTCAGGCACGTATCTTGAGCAATGACAGACGATTCCAACGAACAGATTATTTGTTCTTTGCACTATCCGTCGTTGAATATTACCGCGCCAAAGCTAGCGTCTCAGTATCGTGTAGAATGCGCCAAGGCGAACATACCCCAGCGGGTTGTGACAGGAGAATAAGAAATCCCCTCAACGCGTCAAAAAAGCCGAGCGCTAAGGGACTCGCGAATAGCGAGACAGGGACAATTCCCCTAATTACCGACAGAGTAACGGCAGGCCCTCTAATTACAAAAGGATCCACCGAGAGGGCCAGCGCGACACGCGCTCGATCGTCAATCGATACCGGCACTCTGTCCCGGGATACCGAATAAGCAATACGTGCTCCATATTATAAAAGCGTTTAGCGTCGTAAAACGTCTTATTGTCTCGTCGAATAACACATAATACCAAGATTACAATTGTTGTATAAGCCTCAAGGAAAGAGGAACATATTCGACAAAGTCTGTAAGTCAGAAAATCTGTACCTTACCTGAATATATTTTACTTCTTTATTCTATTTCCTATATAATACTTGTCTTTATTTAACGGGTCTCCAACCGCCCACCCTTTGAGAGAGTCTCATGTCTCATTTTGCCGGTTTTCGTCAAAATCGGCTGGCGCCCACAAAATTTATTGTCGAATTGCGACTATTCAAGCATTATCTAATTAACTAACTTCCTTTAGAGCCCCGGCAGCCACTGACCCAGGCCGCGCCGGGTGGGTTCTTTGCCGTTTCGTAGCCAGAATATTTCAAATTTTATAAATAATCAATAATAAATCTTATCGCGGCAAAGATCCTGTCTCAGGGTTTAATAGATAATATTCACCTTACGATGAGAAGCATAAGAGGATCGGCATCATACTGGAGACGCTGCGGTTCGGAATTAATCGCCATGGTCCGATGTCTTGGACCGCCCACATGGTTTGCTACATTCTCTTGCAATGATCTGAACTGGCCAGATTTGTTGAAAGCTTTACTAATATCTGAAGGCCGTTCCCCTACCGAAGCTGGAAACCTAACGTTTGCAGATCGATTGAAGTTGGTTCAGAGGTACCCAGTAGTTATTGCAAGGCAATTTGCGGTGCGTGTTAACGCCTTAATGCAGTATTTGAAAAACTCACCTTGTCTAGATGGCGTTGTTGTCGATTTTTGGTATAGAATTGAATTTCAAAATAGGGGAAGTCCACATATGCACATGCTTGTTTGGTGTGCAAACGTGCCTGATTTCCTAACCAATGAAGGCCGCAATGTTATTGAGAATGTGATATCTTGTTCACTGGAAACAGGGGAACAAAATATGAACAGCATAGTTGAAACAGTCCAAATTCACAAACATTCTGCTACATGCTATAAAGATCGAAATAATCGGTGCTGTCGATTTGGATTTCCCAGACCGGTAAGCGGAAGCACGATGTGCCTAGGTGCTGATGACACACTTGCCAATAACGGACGTTTCTGCATACTTAAACGAACCGCAAATGAAGTTATGGTTAATAATTACAACACCGCTCTTTTGAAGATGTGGGAAGCAAATATGGATATCCAACCGTGCGGAAATGTTACAGCTGTGGCATATTATATTGCTAAATATGCAAGTAAGTGTGAGCCGCAGGACATGGGAGATATTATTAAAGATGCCGTTTCACGGGCAAAACGCCTGGGCGGCGGCACCTGGAATCAACTATTTTCGCTATCTATGGTAATTTTTTTTTTTTTTTTTTTTTTTTTTTTTTACGTGGAGGAGATCTGAACGGCAGACAGACACCCCCCTGCCGCTCGGGGGAGCGACAGAGGGGTAGTGTGGGGTTCGACCCACTAAAACCTCCACGGCGACCTTCGGACGCTATTCCACCTCTGGCGGATTCGGGGGAGTCACGGGAACTCTCGGAGAACACCACCGCGACTCCCCCATCTATGGCAATTCTGTCCCAACGTATGGTTAGTGCCGCAGAATGTGCTTACCGATTATGCCATCTACCTCTGAAAATGAGTTCCCGCAAAGCTGTGTTTATAAACAGCTGTCGGCCTGAACAGAGGTATAGAATTTTGCGATTCGAGGGATATGAGACGTCCTTTTTTAATAACATATTTGATCGTTACGTACAAAGGCCAGACAACCTAGAGAACTTGAGCTTTGCAGAATTTGCTGTCCGATATGAAGCAGTTTATAGTGGAATGTGGACAGAAGAGGACGGCGATGCAGAACTTAGAAATAACGATGAAGAAATATCGAGATCGACGTATATAAACTTGAAGAACAATGTCCGAATGCGAATAAGAAATAAACCAGCTGTACTTCGCCACCGATATTATACCTTGAATAATGATAGAGAAGGATATTTCTATAACTTAATAGTGTGTCACATTCCATTTCGGAATGAAAGTACACTTGTGGGTGAAAACGAATCCGCGGAACAGTGTTTCCTGCGACGTCAACACGAATTAAAACCTATGTCGGGAAATGCAACCGTCGAACAATTTACTCATGCAGAGCACATTATTGAAGCGGCGCTCGCCCAGACCGCTGCTTTGAATGCTGTGAACGAAGACGAAAGTAATAATAATGAACATTTAAGAGATCTAGGCAGGATTCATGCTGACGAAGTAATATATTGTGATCAACTAGATTTATACGAACAACAACAACAAGAAACAGTGGGAATGCCGGAAGACGTATTCCTAAATACTATTCGAAGTCTCAATATTCAACAGAAGGACCTATTAAAATCAGTTTCCGCAGTAATTGAGAAAGATGTTAAAACATGCCGATGATGAAAATAAAGAACAAATGTTGCTGTTCATTACCGGAGGAGCTGGTAGTGGCAAGTCGTTTATTTTAAAATTACTTGTGGAACATGTAAAACGCTGCCATAATGCTACAGTTGATACGATGATAAAACCGTGTTTCGTCGAAGTAGCTTCTTTGACCCGTGTCGCCGCCCGTCAAATATTTGGAAAAACACTGCATGCCATGTTCTCGTTGCCTATTGAAAAAGGCACCGCAATGACCTATCGCCGGCTAACAGGACAAAGGCTAGAACATCAGAGGCGCAAGTGGCGTTACACAAGGTGGTTGATTATTGACGAGATATCAATGGTATCGTACGAGAATTTGCGAATAATTCATTTAAGATTGCAGGAAATGAAGATCAATGAGAAACTGTTTGGTGGCATAAATGTACTTCTCTTTGGCGACATCATGCAATTACCCCCAGTGAAAGGCCACTGGTGCTTTGTGCAACCACATTGGTGTACTGCCGAAATTAATTTATGGCACCAATTCTCATTCTGCGAACTCACCATTAATATGCGACAAAAAGATGATGTTGAGTTCATCGACTTACTGAATAACCTACGATTTGGGGAAGTGACAACCTCGCAACTAGAAATACTGTGTGAACGAAGAAGAGTTTCTCTAACCGGAGAATTTGAGGACGGAGCAGCTGTTAGAATATTCCCAACTGTAAAATTAGTGGATGAATATAACAGGAAAATGACCGAAAAATTAGCTGAATCACGCCGAATGTACGTCATTGATTCAGTAGACGAGTCCCGCGAGGCAGCTACATATGGAAGGAGGCCACCGACAAATGTCATACCTGCAAATGTAAATAATTGTGGCGGACTGTTACATACAATATCGTTAGGTGAGGGATCGCGAATCATGCTGCGACGAAATATATCAATTTCTGATGGTTTGATAAATGGCACAATGGGAATAGTAAAGAAATTTATATGGCCGGCACTTCGAAGAGATCAGCTGGAACAGGGAGAATTACCGGACTCGATACTTATAAAATTTGACGACGAATCCATTGGTAGCAGATTGAAAGGTACCGATGGTTATATCCCAATATCTCCAGTATGCGCAACGTTTCAAGCAACAAAAGGTTATGGAGACGTCGAACGAAGAATGTTACCACTTATCCTAAGCTGGGCAGTAACAGTGCACAAATTACAAGGGACAACGTTGGATAGAGCTGTAATTGATCTTGGCAAAAAGAATTTTGCAAAAGGACAAATTTACGTCGCTCTTAGTCGTGTCACAAGTTTGCATGGTCTAGTTTTGTCTGATTTAGCACCAAACAAAGTCCTCAGTAAACCGCACGACGAAAAAGCATTCGCGGAAATGGAAAGATTACGGCGGCTTCTGTTATTACAAAGAAACAGGCCGAATCAGCTACCAGCAAACGATACGTAAAGAAGCAAGCCGTGGTCTGTGTTGTATTTATTGGCGACCAAATGGTTAAGAAACCTCCAACGTCTATACCCAGATCACGAATGCCACATTCGATGCAACGTGGTAGCTGCACACCGCATAACAGCAGAGTAATAACAGAAAAGCAGAATAAGAACTTTGCTGCAAATAGAAGCAGTACGGAAACATCTGCTATTTCGTGTAGAAGAATTCATCGTGATGGGAAAGTTTCTTGCCGAGTAACATCAAATTATAATAAGAACTTTATAATACCAGTAATTATTGCAATACTTATTGCAATAAGAATAGTAATTAGCAGCGGAGGGAACAGCAGGGGTAGGTAGAGAAGGAAAGGAAAGGGATTGAAATGAAAGGGGAAGGGGTGGGAGGGGAGGAAAGGCGATCTTTGCATTCCCTCCGAAGTAATAGCCACATACTGTATAACGGTGTTCCTATCTTCATATATTATATCTAATCGTTATGAAATCAACGTACACATACGATTGTCAGCGGTAGTATCCATGTTCATTTCTGAAACAAAAGTACATACATGTCTCTGTAATATAATCGTAGTAAAAAGATAAAAAAAAACACCCACACACACACCCGCACGCACGCACGCGCGCCCGCCCGCACGCACGCGCGCCCGCCTGAAAGCCCGCACGCGGGTGGAGGTACGTATATAAAATACGTAAACCACACAACCCGCGGACGGGCATGCGGGCGTGCGTTCCGTGCGTGCGTGCGAGTGGTTTTTTTTTCTTTTCACTACGATTATACTACAGAAACATGTATGTACTTTTGTTTCAGACATGAACATGGATACTACCGCTGCAATATACCTAACTCCTCTACTGAAATCCTTAATAATCATATTGTATTGGAATAAATAGTAATCAATTATATAAAAAAAAAAATACGTAAAACCACACAAAATTTACGATATTATACAGAATTCTTTCAAATCTCACGTAACAACTGGGATTTACTGTGTCTGATGTAACATATAGGAAAGTAGGATATTGCTTGATTCGCACTTACCACTTGCCATGTCGCCGTCACTCTAGATACATGATTATTGCAATAAGAGTAGTAATTAGCAATGGAGGGAACAGCAGGGGTAGGTAGAGAAGGGAAGGAAAGGGATTGAAATGAAAGGGAAGGGGTGGGAGGGGAGGAAAGGAAGGGGCAGGGGGAGTTGGGTTTGGAAGGGAAAGATAAGGAAGTGCAGGGATGCCAAGGAAAGTGCAGGAAAGTGAAGGGAATGTTGAAGATGGGATCATCGTGGAAACATCCCCGGCCGCAAAAATGTAATACTAGGTTTCATCGATATCAGGCCGAGTACACGCGAAATAGCATGTTTTTTGCGATAAAAGCGGAAAAAATGAAGAAATCCGAACTGGTTTTTTTATGGGACCAACTGTTGGTCACACTCAATAAGATGCAAAAGGTTTCGTTCCGATTGGTCCATCCATCTTGGAGTAATCGACGACCATACACAACGGGGACGAAATCGTACACTTTTTTGCAATAAAAAAGGGGCGAGGGGTGGTGAAATGCAAAATTTTTTTTACGGGACCAACTGGGAGTCATACCCTACAAGATGGAAAAGGTTTGGTTCCGATTGGTCCATCATCTCGGCGTAATCGGCGAACATACATTAAAAAAAAATTAACATACATGTCGAATTGAGTAACCTCCTCCTTTTCGAAGTCGGTTAAAAATATGCATTTTTTCGAATTTTTTTTGGTTTTTCATTTTTCACACTTACACTTTTCGACGGAAAAATCTGAAAAAATTCTCCAACATACCCTATTGTACCCTGAATATTGTAGAATTTTTTCAGAATTTTTGTATGTAGTTAAATAGGAGAAATGTGGCAAACCTCAATTATCCGATCTTACCCCATAACTACCCTCCTGGTTGAGGTACAGGGTTGAAACTTGGCACATATCGTTTTCTTTTGGTAAGCTATCAAACGGTATATTGGAAGTCAAAATCGGCTCAAGGGCACTTTTGACCATCTTATCCGGCTATACCCTTTGTACGGGTGTAGCCCTTCGTCCTGAAGATGGCGATGTACGGTGCTTCGGCTGACACTAACAGAGAACATACAAGTACATGAGTATAACAATTCCATTTTCATTATTGTAACTTTATGTAGTTTAAAATTTAAACTTACCCCAGCCGCCTGCTGACCTCTCGCACACTCTGCGAGCCATCCCGGTCGAACTCTTCGAGGACTTCGTCCAACCGCGCCGTAGAAATTCGACGCGATCGGCCCGTATCTGTTCGATCCGGTTCAAACGAGCCCGTCGAATAAAGGCGTGCAGCCAACCTTCGGAAGGCTACCGCGCTTGGTGTCTGTTCGCCGGGATGCAACTCGCGGTACCGAGCAGCAGCAGCGCGTGCATTGCTGTTGCACTAACAATAAGTGTGGAACATCGCGTAGTTTTTTAGCGTGCGTATGTTCCATGTTGTTCGTAGGGCTAGCAGAACTATTCTGTCAGCTTCAGCGTTTCTGAGGCCCTAGATCGACGTTCGTTATGGAAGGGATATTTTTACAATAGAACAGAGAAGAAATGTTTATTGTTGGAAAGCTTAAGTGGCTAGCAGTTTTACTGTCAACGTCCATTCCTCTAAAAAATTCCCATGCGCCGAGGGCGGTCGCATGGTTTTCGTCACTACAGGCCCCGACATCGAGGAAAGACCGCACACACCAGAGGGTGTCATAAATTACACTCTTAGCCATACCGTACTGCAAATGGGAAAGTGACTATTTTGCAAGTACGATATAGCAACAACTTATTTTTTTTTTTTTTGCTATCGTCGAAAACAGCGGGTTTCTTCAGTTACAACCTATTCCGCACAAATTGTATTCTCAAAGCAAGTTAGGTTCATTAATAATATCTACAAACAAATACAACATTGTCAATTAATTGCTATTATTATGAAACTAATAATTTTGGTGGAGCCAGTGGCCCAGTTCCTCTACCACTGTACACGTGAGTTCAATAAAAATTTATAATTGTGTGCGTATGTATTTAACCATATTGATATAAATTTTATAACACAAAAAACAAAAAACATGACTCTTAGGCGTAAAAACAATTGTTTATAACTTTTAAACTATTCAACTACAAACGAAAAGGAAATCATCGCAAACAACTTCAAACGATATCAAACAAGACTGCGCAAGCGAATTTAAGATATCTCAATGTCAGGTGCGAGTCATTGTTTCAATTTTTTTGTATTTATTAGCTGATAAAATTACAGCCGAAATTATTGTTACTACAATCAACTACAAACGAAATACTATCATTTTCCATGAAAAAAGTCAGTTTTTTTCAAAGCGGGGTGCCAGGTTCACATAGGTCGCTGCTGCTGCATTTCATTATCCATAATAGCGTAGCTAAACAAGGGTAGTCTTTCTCCGGAGAAATTTCGTTTGTCCTCCATTCACTTTAGACAACCCTTGAACCGTGGGCCTGCTTGTGCGGGAGCGGGAGGGTGAACTGCGATGCCATTCAGAAGTCCCCTGCGTGTGGAATCCTAACCCAATGTACACCGCGAGGAGGTTGCTCGGTCGGACTTTGTACATCATGGTAGCTCTAAAAGCCGATTGTGAATCTAGGATCTAGGATCTAGTATCTAGTATCTACTGAAACCTAACATGGTTATCCTTCAATATGTCCTCCATCATTAAGAATACACTTCTGTAACCTCTTTTGGAATTGCTTTTCCACTTTTCTTAGCATTTCAGGTGTACTTCTGCACATGTATTACGTATTCGTTGACGTAATTCTATTACATTTTCAACCGAGGTGCGATAAACTGTTTGCTTCAAGTACCCCCATAGGAAAAAATCACACGGCGAACAATCTGGGGATCTTGGTGGCCATGGTACTGGCCTGCCACGTCCAATCCACTTATTTTGAAAATTTTTGTTTAACCAGTTTTTCACTGCTGCCATGTAATGTGGAGGTGCTCCATCTTGTTGAAACCACATATTTCTTCTATCTTCTAATTCGATATTTTCCAAAATTTCAGTTAAGTAGGTTTGTAAAAATTGTAAATATTTTTGTCCATTGACACATCCATAAAAAAAATACGGACCTATTAATTTTCTATTAAATATTCCGCACCACACCATCACCGAGTTTCGGTACTGATTATTTTTTTCTAATCTCCAGTGAGGGTTTGATGTAGACCAAATTCTGGTGAATTGCGTAGATGTAATTCCATTTGTATGAAAAATGCATTCATTCGTTACCGGTAACGAATGAAATTTGCATTATCTCCAACTTTTTCCATCATCCATAATGCAAACGACAGGCGGAGATCATAATCACGAAGAAAAATTTTGTTCACTATAGTAGGCCTAAATGGTTTAAGATGATTTTTTTTAAATATTTTATGCACGACCGATTTAGACAGTCCAACATTATTGGCGATGATACGAATGGAGGTTCGCGGATTATATGCAATGGCAGCTAGAATATTACTGTCTTCGGTTTCGGACCAGGATAAACGTCCTTTTTTTTGGTGTGGTACACTACCGGTTTGCAGAAAACGCTGACAAACTTTTCTTACCTACAGATGTGGAAACTAGATATGAAAATAATAACAATAAAATAAAACAAACTACAATACGTTACCGTCATCGCGTCTGGTTTAGGTCGATTAGGATGACGTTCATGGAATTTTGTACACACATCGCGATACGACAAATATCTATCGCCTCGAAGTGATACAAATTCTACCTTTTCCTTAATAGTAAATAACATTACGAAAATTGACTACTCTTTATATTAAGCCGGGTACAGACGAGCGCGCTGCGGCTGCAACGCGGCAGCAGCGCGGCATTCGCAGCGTGCGCGCCGCGGCAGCAACGCGGCAGCAGCGCGCGCGCTGCTCCGTTCGCTGCGCATGGAACAAACCATGGCTTTCACCACGCATTCGCCATTAGTTCAGTGTGTGTCGCTGAAGATGGAAAACGAAAAAGCTCTGCTTCTAGCTACTAGCGCAGTGATAATTTTAGGATATAACCAATTGAAAGAATCAAGAAAAACGAAAAGAAGGCAGCGAAGATGGTGGCGCACAGAATTGTATGATAAACGAAACGGGCCACAATTAATGCTGGATTTAAAAGTTCAAGAAATTAGTGGACATTATAAAAATTTTACCCGAACGAGTTCGTCATGTTTTGAAGATTTGTTAACAAAAATTGCACCGAACATCATAAAGAAAGATACGAATATGCGAGAAGCAATTCCGGTTCAAGACAGGTTGGTGCATTTCAAAATATATGTTTTAACTATGAGGTAATTTTCTGACTCTGGTGAAAATGACAAAACTGATCTATTGATAATGTATAATAATGTACATTGCAGATTAGCTGTGACATTACGATTTTTAGCAACGGGGGATTCATATGCAAGCCTTCAGTATACTTTTCGTATATCCAAGCAACTTATTTCGCAGATAGTTCCGGAAGTCTGCGCGGCACTGATTGAAAAATTAAAGGAAAACATCAAGGTAAATACAAATCGTTATCGCACTTCATTTACAGGGTGCCGCAAAATGGTTGCCCCAAATTTGGGATGTGAATAAAAACCAATCCAAACAAGATACATAAAGAAACATTTTATTTTTGAAATGTGACTATCTTGCTATTTTAAAATAGTATGTTTTAAAAATAGCAAGATAATTACATTTTAAAAATAAAATGTTTCTTTATTTATCTTGTTTGGATTGGTTTTTATTCACATCCCAAATCGGGGCAACCATTTTGCCGCACCCTGTATATTTATTTCTAAACATGTCGATATAATAACATTTACAAAATTAAATAAAAAATAAAAATTTATAAATAAGTTTAATCCGGGATATCATCGGGATAGTACATATGGGAGGACGAATTTGTGGAAGGAGTGGGAAGGTTGTGGGTTTCGTAGGCCGGCGGAGAAGGGTGGATGGGAGTTACGGGAGAATCGGTCCGCATGGAAGGGGTGGCTTGTGGTGCTGTGGGAGGTGAAACTGCAAGTGCAGTCCGTGGTTGGACTTCTGGAGGTTCAAACTCCTGAAGATCTGCTTTGACAAGGAGTCCATACACCTCGTGTTGGATTCGTTGCCGTGTTGCGCGAGAATAGCCCATCATTTTGGACGATAAGAACGCGCAAAAGGCGTTCACTTCAGTATCCGGTACTGACGGCGCCGCGCTTAATCTCCCCGCTGTGCTTTGCAAAATATTGACAGCATTTTCTAATAGCTCCATCCCCTTGTCCGCTTTTCTTCGTTTTGGTGGTCGCGGACTGGCAAATGCCGTCTGTCCCGCTGCTCCACCTGATGTGGTCGGAATCATCTCCGGATTGTCCGAACCCATCTCGGCACTTTCGTCTCCGGCCAGTTCGCTGGAAAACCTAGTAGATAAGGACTCCTGGACAGAGAAGAAGAAATAACAATTAGCAACAATTAGTAGTTAGAAATAACAAAAAATTTGTTAATTATATTAATGTAATCCAATGACTGTGTGTTTCAGCTTCCTAGAACTCCTTTGGAGTGGATGGCGAAATGCGAGGTCTTCGAACAGACATGGCAGTTTATGCACTGCACAGCTGCAATTGATGGGAAGTACGTTGTACTGCAATCACCAATTAACTCCGGTTCTGAGTTTTTCAATTACAAATCTCAATTTAGCATCATATTGCTCGTGTTAGTTGATGGAGATTATAATTTTCTATTTGCTGATGTTGGATGCCAAGGGAGAATTTCCGATAGTGGCGTGTTCAATAACAGCAAATTATATCAAATGATAAAGGACAATTCCCTGGGGTTTCCAGCGCCAACCGAACTTCCCGGGCGACAGGTCAAAGTGCCTTATTTTATTGCGGCGGACAGTGCTTTTGCACTTCAAGAAAATGTGATGAAGCCGTACGGAGGAGAGCATCCCAAGGGCTCGTGCAAACGAATTTTTAACTACCGACTGAGCAGAGCTCGCAGGGTCGTGGAAAATGCTTTTGGTATTTTAAGTTCGGTATTCAGAGTTTTAAGAAAACCATTATTGTTGGAACCAGAAAAAGCAGAAATAGTTGTTACAACAACTATTTGTTTACACAATTATCTACGGCAATATTCAAGAACGTTCTATATACCGCACGGGACTGTGGATTACGAAGATGAACATGGACAACAAATAGATGGTTCGTGGAGAAATGATCGAGAGCGAATGAGCTCTATGCTCCCACTACAGAGGCGGCCCAGAAGATCGGCAACTGCATTTGAACAAATTTGCGATGAACTCGCAGACTATTACTCGCACGAAGGGGCTCTCCCGTGGCAAGACAAATACGCCTGAAATGTATATGTATAAATGTATAAAACAAAAAAAAAGAAAGGTATTCAGTCAGTCACACTGAAAATCGTACATCTACAATACCGCTCCATAAATGGTAATATTTTTCCGATTTTTTAATTTCCAATACGTGATTCCTACCGATTTTCGTACGCTGAATACAGATACGTTTACAACTTTTTTGTAGTGTCTGCAATTTTGGAAAAAAAATGAATTTTTAGAAAAATTGTACATTTCCGACTTTGAAAATGTTTCATGCTTTTACTACAGCAGTTATTCAGTCCTCGTTAGTAACATATTTAAATGTTTATAATGTAAAAATAATTTATATCATTTTATTTATAAGAGTCCATAGAACTTTTTTCCAAAGTTGTAGACACTAGAAAAAAGTTGTTAACATATCTGCATTCAGCATACAAAAATTCGATAGGAATCACGTATTGGAAGTTATAAAATCGAAAAAATATTCTCATTTATCGAGCGGCATTGTAGGTGTACGATTTTCAACCAAAATTAGGACAATAAACGTTCACTGCGACTGACTATATGTATAAACGTATTTGTTGACTGTTTCCCTTACCGTGTCCAGTCTTTCCCGCGGTGTATCCCGATCCTCCAAGAATTGGAACATATCGTACGCAAACCACCGGCTCCGATAAATCTCGGCTGTCCCTGTATCGAAATAAAAAATAGAATATTAATAAATGAATAGTTAAAAAAAAAAATAGTTTTAATTAGAAGGACTACCTCATCAGCATAGGAAAGAGCAAAATGGCTTACCTTTTCCTATACCGATGGTCATCTTCGTGCGTGATTTCTCACGACGATACGATGAGAGCAAGCTAGTAATTTTTCGCCTACAGTCGTCCGGCGATCTGCCCATTTGTTCGCTAATTTGCACCCACGCATCACTTTTTTCGTTTTTTTTTTTTAAATAGTTTTGATGATGTGGATTCCACAGAACTTCAAACTTCTTATATGCTTCTATAAGAGTTGCCATTTCGGCCTCATGCCACTCCATGATCACTACACTCAGACACAACACTTTGCACTTTTTTGAAATGACTGTATCGCTCCTACACGACCGTTCCTACGCGAAGGCTGTTTTCGGAATGCCATTCGCATTCCCGATTCGTTTTTCCGGAACTATCTTGGAAAAACCCAGGAAAGGTCCCGCTCGCAGAAATAAAGGGGAACAGGCAACCTGCCCCACGTGCGCGAAGAAAGCATTTTATTGCTTCCGGTACCTGGGCTCGAACGCACCGCGGACTGGAATCCTGGTTTTCGTGGCCAAAAGTGCAAACATCTTCATGAAGTTTTCGTTTTCTAATTGCCCTCTGCTCGGGACCGGCCGTGTACAATTGGGGAAGAATAGAAACGAACCTGACATTTGTTTCAAGCCGCGCTGGGTCGAAAAATATCCGAATTATGTGGTGTTTGGTATCATTTTCATCGCAAAAATATAAGAAATCCATTGCTATTATTTCCATGAGGGTCTCATGAAAAATATAAAAAATTTTATGTGCAGCAGTACGTTATTTAACGCTTGGCCGCTAGTATCTTTTGTTCCCCGCTGAGCGCTTACCTGGGCTCATTTGGGTGCCTAGGGTCTAGCAGATGAAAACTCATCAATGTTTCAAAACATCAAACTGCTTATTTTTCATCGTATCGATATGAATGTGGTACTAATGTATTCCTAGTGTTCTACCGCTTAAAATCGTATCTCATATCGCATAAATCGGACTATTTTTAACGAAGTTAGTTTTCAGTTATGGGTACTTCCACGCTAAATCGATCATTTTTTTCTGGCGATGTCTCGGATTTTGTTCTACATTAAATATATCGTATTTCACGCGAAATTATAGGAGATTTAAGTCATCATTCTGCTCATTTCGGAACCGTTTGAGAAATATAAGCCTTTAAAATGTGCGGTTTTTGCCCATTTTTGTGAAAATGGGTTGTACGTTTGAATTTTTACCTCGAGAAGTATTTATTCTATTGACCTACACTTTTTTCTATTTTGATAGGGAAGGACCAGCGTCATTGGCTAAAAGTGGGTTATTAACATTTTTTTGCAAGTATAAATGACATTACTTAGGCATTAGTAAAAGCATCTCAATTTTTTTGAATTCATTGTATTAACAGGTATAGGGTAATATCAGTCCGATGAGCCGCCCATAATAACAATAGCAAACCGAACTACGGCCCGTTTACCTGTACGGTTACCTGTACGGTGCGTAGCGGCTGTCCATAACATTTTATTGTGCCGTTAATAGGAAAAACACCATCGTGAAAACATAGAGAAAACTTCAAGAAATCCGTAAATCATTTTTTCAGATTTTTAAAAACGCGACCTTTAAGCGATTTTTTCAAGAAAAGAATTTGTTTATAATTTTCAATATTGTAAAAGTCATTTTTTCAATCCAATACAAATATATTCTAAACGAGTAGTCCTTCCCCAATTTCGTTCATTATTGCCCAAATTATGTCATGTTTTGATACCAACACTGCGGGAAGACCACGGCAAGGACTTCTTGTGCGCGCACTCCTTTGTGTTCGCGCAAAAGACCGACAAAATTTGGTTCGCTGCGCGGCATTGCAGCAATGCCGCGTTGCATGCTCGCGGTGCCGTCCAAACGAACGAACATTCGCCGAACACGTTCGTTTCCTGCCGCGCTGCTGCCGCGTTGCAGCCGCAGCGCGCTCGTCTGTACCCGGCTTTAGAAAATGTAAGATAAACTGTTTACAATGAAATTCTGTTCTTTACGAAAAATACGGAATCACAACAATACGTACGCTCTGATGATAATATTTCAGTGCAAATGGCAATAATCAAAACAATATCGATGTAGCTCAAGTCAATTGTCTTTTCTTACAAGGGACCATCCCGAAGTCATAATCGCCAATTTTGATGAAACTTCGCACGTTTGCAGTTCTTATAAATTTGGGTGTGCCGTAAATTGATGAAATTTATGTTTTTGAACGACGATTTTGATGGTGTAAAAAGATTTGCAAAATTTCCATTTGTTTACATAATATATTAAAAAATAATACATTTTTTTATTTTTCTCGTTGAATGTTAATTTTTTTTTCTTCTCCATTTGTACAAAGAAACTACACATCCATGTACAAAATACGGATAAATTGGAATTTTAATATTTTCACAATAAGAAAGATTTTATATTTGACATTTTTTTCGTATTTCGTGCCGTACGAAGTACCAGATCGTATATAGTTCAACTAATACTATGGTTTAGTGTATTTTGTTTAATTATATTGGAGTATGCGTTGCTGGCTGATCCCAAAATGCAAAAATTTTGGATTTAACGACAGGTATAAAAGTTACCTGCGTTGCGCTCCATATTACAGAACGGCGTAAAAAAGGTAGAAAATAGTAACAAAGACTTCAGAAATTAAAATTAAATAAATGTTATAATGAAACAAAATTAAATGAAATGAAGATAAATTAGAAAGTAGATCAGGCAGAGGTCGATAATAAGAAGAGTTCTTTTCAGAGCTACCCCACGTTTATAAATCAAAACGTGAAATACAACTTAACTAATACTTGAAACGTCTGCCGTTCAATAAAGATTTTTTAACAAAGATATGACACCCACAAACAGGCCCTGCAGTCGTTAAGCCGAAACCGTACCTTTTTACGCCGTCCTGTAATATGGAGCGCAACGCAGGTAACTTTTATACCTGTCGTTAAATCCAAAATTTTAGCATTTTGGGATCAGCCAGCAAAGCATACTCCAATATAATTAAACAAAATTCACTAAACCATAGTATTAGTTGAACTATATACGATCTGGTACTTCGTACGGCACGAAATACGAAAAAAATGTCAAATATAAAATCTTTTTTATTGTGAAAATATTAAAATTCCAATTTATCCGTATTTTGTACATGGATGTGTAGTTTCTTTGTACAAATGGAGAAGAAAAAAAAATTAACATTCACCGAGAAAAATAAAAAAATGTATTATTTTTTAATATATTATGTAAACAAATGGAAATTTTGCAAATCTTTTTACACCATCAAAATCGTCGTTCAAAAACATAAATTTCATCAATTTACGGCACACCTCTATCTCTAATGGTTTCCGAGATATTCAACAAACTATGTTCTGCACCCCCAACTTTGAGGGCTGATTTCAACCCCTTAAAGTGAATATTAGCCGTTACAAAAAAATACGTGTCGAATGAATTTATGAGAACTGCAAATGTGCGCAGTTTCATCAAAATTGGCGATTATCACTTCGGGATGGTCCCTTGTTAGAAAAATACCGAAGTCGTTCGAGCAACCTCTTCGCGGTGTATGTACGTTGGGTAACGCTACTGCAGGCGACATGAAAACTTTGAAAGTTAATAACTCAACAATGACTTATGTGAAATACATGCATAACCAGTGTTTTGAAAACGTCTCAATATTAGCTACAAGAATATGGAATAAAAAATATAGAGTTCCATTTAAAAAATTAAATGTGACCTTCACAGGACGCACCAACGCTATTTTTGAGGTCAAACAATTATCGTCACGGTATGTCTCCCACGATACCATACAACTTTCACCTGAAACATTTTTTCGTATCTCTAATACTTATAGAAATAATCACGTGTAGACACTTAAGACGGACATACTAATCAGAGATTACTAAGGACATTCTAACAAGTAAACCTACCCAAGTGGTACACTCTGATTTTGATGAGCTTTGGATATGTTGTAGTCTAGATGAAAATAAGAGACGCGTATTTTTTTATACGTGCCCATACGGCTGATAAAGGGGTGAAGCACCCTCTTGAAAAAAATCAGTTATCATATTTCTGAGCATATACCGCCGAAATGGTAAAAGATATAAAAAAAAGTTTCAAATAAAAGTTATATTAAATATACTTTATAACGGTGTACTTCGACTTTTTGAAAATATCATTTTTTTTTTTCCAAAATTCCTACCCCCTACCTCAATTGTAAGGAATTTAAAATTTTGTCTTATTGCAAATCAGATTACAATTCTTTAAACAAAAATTTACAGGTGTCTCGCATTTAGGTGGTTCTTCTTCAATGTAACCACTTTTGTACCAAGCATATCTAAAAAGGTTTACGAATCTAGGGGATGAAAATCGGTTGTAAATAAGAGATTGAATTTTTCAAATATTATTTCTCAAATGCAAATTTATATCATAATTATATGATATAATTAACACATTAACCACTTGCGGTGCAAAGAAATTCTCGGTTGCGCGTGCCAGAACAGTCGAGCGGAGATCACTTCGCGGCGCGTTCAGGCAGAGTTCGGCGGGTGGGTTCGAGAAGAGAATATAAAGACGCAGAAGGATAAAATTACATGTGTATCAATACTAAATTTATTTATTAATAATCTTGCACGGTGTGATACTTTTCAAAACAACTCTGAATGTGTAACGCTACAAGGCATTTTTTACACTCCCATGTAGTTTCACTCCTTTTTTTATGTTTAGCGCATACTACGCACCTCCGTTGTGGATTTTTTTTTGCGTTTGTAGGTGGTATATTTCTTGGGAAATGTCCCAAGTACTTCGCTTGTAAGCGATCCGGAGCGTTTCCAGCAGATATCCTTCCACGTCTTTTGTAATCAGGAAGACATACTGTTTCTAAAATCTGTTCGGCTACATCGATTCGAAACTTCGATAAAGAATACTTTTTACATTTTGGTATTTCCATTTTTTTGCAATATAAAATATATGAATTGAGCAGTGCCATATCTGCTATGTAAAAAAATATCTTTTTATAACTTTTAATATATTTTCTCATTAATTTAAAAGACGATAAATAATTATCTTGCAAATCCACTCCACCCATACCCTCATTGTATTCTAAAACAATGTTAGGCTTCGTTATGGGGCTATTATTATTCTTCCTCCTTTTTCTTTTCGTTTCGACCATCTCAATTTTTGTGTGTTTTGTGGACATTACATATATGTCTTTCTTATCTTTCCATTTTGCCACCAAAATTCCATTACACGAGCGCGATATCGCTTCAGATCGTTTTAGTTTCGTAGCTGCGAGTTCTTTAGGCATATTCTTCCTAACGGATCTCACTGTTCCAATTGTGTTAATTTTCATAGACCATAACTTTTGAAATAGGCTGGGCGAAGAATACCAACTGTCCAAAAATAGAGTATGCCCGTAACCAGCTAGTCCTCTAGTCATAAACATTGTCACATTTTCGGATGCACTTACATTCGCATTTTTCTCTAAATCTTGGCCAGTATAAATTTTGAATTGAATGCAATAACCTGATTTGGATTCACATAGCTTATAAAATTTTACCCCAAAGCGTGCTCTTTTGCTTGGATTATATTGTTTGTACGACATCCGACCCGTGTATTTCATTAGTGATTCATCTAACGAAATGTATTCCGCGGGAGTGTAAATATTTTGAAATTTCTCATTGAAGTAATCAATCACACTTCGCACTTTATATAAACGATCGTCATTATCTTTTGCAATTTCGTTGTCCGTAAAGTGCAAAAAGCGTGAAATTTGAGCAAATCTCCAATACGGCATTATTTTTCGAAATATTGGTGTTTCGATTACTCTTCTTTTTGTCCAATACGATTGCACGGTAGATTTTTTGGTTTGAGACATCAAAATGCATAAAGCAAAATACGCACGCACTTCATCTATATTAGTGTCCGACCAAATGTCTTCAAATTTTTGTAATTTACGGTTTTCATTTTGAAGTGTTTGATTGGCGTAACGATTAGTTTCTGTTACAATTATTTTCCAAAAATCTTCCGCGAATACTCTACTTGCCATTTGCAAAGGCGTGACATTTTGCCCAACCAGAATATGTATTCTAGGTATCCTTGAATATTCCCATACTTTAGTTATATTTTCGGTGTCTTTCCAAATCCATTCCTGGGATGAAACAGTCCTTTCCCTATTCTCAATTTGAACATCTTCTTCGTCGTCAGATAGAATTCTACGCCGATTCCGAAGTGGAAAAACAATTTCTTCCAAATCGCTGTCGGATTCTACATTATCCTGACTTCTCCGTTTATTTATATAAATAACATCACTGGCTTCGCTATCACTTTTCATTTTACTGTCTGGAGTCAATACTGATAACTTTACACGACGAACAATAAGCAAAAACTGTGCTACGGTCAAGAATTTCATCCAACAGTGGACGTGCCACGCACGTCGTTTATTTGTTTGTAACAATCGCCTGACGACGTGCGTAGCACGTCGCTGGCGTTCCGGTAACAAATGCATCTCGACGTGTGTGGCACGTCTTTCCACCGCAAGTGGTTAAAGGCGGGAGTCGTAGTACTACGATTTATCTCGACTGTAGCTTAAAGGCGGGAGTCGTAGTAATACGATACGAGTTTTGCAATGCACCTCTTCACCGTGGCGAGCGTTATCAACATTATCACACTCATAAAAAATACTAGATTCTTCTCATAAATATGTACTTTAAAACATTTTTTGTAATTAGTGTTTAGTTCTTTTTTAATATTTCTTGTAGTTTTAAGAGTTTAAATAAACTTTGTTAAGTCTATATTTTTTTATGATTACACAAAATATCATCGCCCGCTCTAGGACAAAAAACGAGGCGGGGCGGTCGCCGCGTTACCTAGCATACTTTCGTCAAGATCCCCCGCCTTTAATGTGTTAAGTCTGAAAAATGATATAAAAAATACCTCCACTGACTTACACGTATAAACGTCCAATGGCTGAATCATACCGGTCGTTCCGACAGAAATTGTCAAAATATGTTTAACGCACGCGTGTCGCGTGCTATTTCGCATCGAACGAAAGAAAATAAATATTGGCCTCGTGGCCTTCGGCGTAACGCTTCGCGTCTGGATACAATAGAAATCATTATAGAGAAAAGGAAATAATATATATCTAAAGAGCAAAATTACGCTATTATGACCTTTGTGAAATTTATCTATTCTAGACGTTTAAAGAATACTCCTATTCTATGCAAAGAGAAGACGCGTTGCCGCCTCGCGGCACGTCGCTGAGCTTTACGACCTATCGGCGTCCCTTTTCACTCCCAACTCCCAAATTCGCCGTTCGGTTCTTAGCTCAACCGCAGTATTCTGGTCAATCGCTGAGAATTCGTTCCAGGTCCTCTAGGTAGCCGGAGATCTCGAAAGAGCAGATACCGCATGACTGCGTCATACCAAAGCTCATCAAAATCGGAGTGCAACACTTGGGTAGGTTTACTTGTAAGATCATGACTAATCACGTTCTTAGGTGAAAAACTGCGATTCTCGTAAATTTCAATTGCTTGTAGTTTCTAGATGCGTTAACCGATTTCGATGAAACTTTGTGTATACATACAACTTACTGAAATCTACAAATGTCTGTTTTAAATTTTCGTTATTGGCTCGGATAAAAAAGTTGAGAAAAGTGATTCTCACTGTATCCTTCATAATTTCAACCAACTGGGACTTTTTCAACATTTTTTTTTTTTGGTCATCTAGTAAACTAGTTCTTCTAGGGAGAAAAAAAAAAGTCATTTGGTCCAATATCAAAACAGGAAATTGTGTTTTAAAGGGTGTGCGAATACTTTTAAGAGCCACTGTATGTGTTATAAATGCAGTGCGTTTATTGAAATGGGAGAGGCATATTTATAATGTTTCGTCGAAGAAAACGGTCATTGTAATACTCATTGTAAGTAAATACCCGTTGAAAATGAACATGTAAGCTGTCATCAAAAAAGATAAAGAAATGAAAAATGCATTTTACTGTTGTAAAAACACATTATAATCGCAAAAATGGAATATGTTACAGATAATATCACCAAACAAAAATACAGCGAAAATATCGAACACGTTAATGAAATATCGCGGACTGTACGCGTTGTAATTACACTGTACAACAGCCGAATGATTTCGTAACCGCCACTATGAAATTCTTATAGATTTTTACGAGCTGAATACAAATCTGAAATCTGTTTCTCTCTAGGACGTACAGTTTTTGAGAAAATTAATGTTTAAAAAAATTGCAAATTTTCATCTTTGAAGATGTTTTGCGCTTTTACCATAGCAGCTATTCAGTTGCTTTTGATATGAGAAAAATCTGTGAACTTTCTCGAATAAAACGATATAAATTGTTATTACATTGGAAACATTTAAATATGTTTAAATAATGATCAAAGTGAGAAAGACACCAAAAACGCAGCAATTTTTGCTGATATTTTTCAATTTATTTCAAAAACTAAGGGTATAGACGAAAATCTAACCATCCTACGTGATAGAGCAGACTTTTGTGCTATAGAAAGCAGCAAGCGAACTTACAAAATCACTTTCGTTTTCATTTTACAAGCGAAATAGTTCGACAAAATACGCGTCGTCGCCAGCGGTACTCAATGTTGGCGCGGCGCGGTGGTCGGCCTGCATATACCGCCTCGGCACGGCGGCGCGGCGTACCGGAATAACTGAACTATTAAGCTGTAATGATACAAAGTGTCCAATTTTCTATCTTTTCACGTGTTATGAGAAGAATTAGAAATATGTGCAATTCTAATTTTTCGAATGTTTGCAAAAGAAAAATTTAGAAATATCGATTTAAAAAGGCTATTAATTTCTTGTAAGAAAAAAAAATATGTACAAATTTTGCCAACAGATTAGATTTTATTAACGTTACCCTTAAAAATTGGAAATTTTATAATTACAACCTAATAAATTCAAACAAACAAAAAAAAAAAGGAAACAAAAAAAAACAAAAGAAAGGAGACAGGGATGAATTCACAGCGAATACGAACAATAAAATCATGATTTTATATCAGAGATGTCCAAGCTCGCTCCGGGCTTCCCCCACTCTAAAGCTCTTCCCCTCATATAGGTTCTGATCCAGGAACAGCGCTTGTTGCGCTATGGTGCAGCATCGATCGTGCTATTATTTATCGATATCGACAATACAGTCGATAATTAGGATTTCTCCAAGAACAACAAAGTTACACGAGCAATTGTTTTTCGTTTTATGTATGACAGCTTTATTCAGAGATTACATCTCTTTGATATTCATCATTTGTCATACATTTACAACAAACACTCATCATGCACACTTACATATTTATTTGGATATGTTAGTGATTTTTAATAGTCTCCGGAATATCTAATTCAAATTTTGTTAACACGATTCGTAGCGTCCGTATATCTACCACACTTCCACTCATGTTTAATGTTTCAGGACTTCTTCGACGATAAATCGAAAGAAACGTTGGGCAGTTTCACAAATCTAACATGTGTATTTGATGGGTGTATGTGATGAGCGTATGTGATGAGTGTAAATGTATGACAAATGATGAATATCAAAAAGATGTAATCTCTGAATAAAGCTAATGTCATACATAAAACAAAAAACAATTGCTCGTGTAACTTTGTTGTTCTTGGAGAAATCCTAATTATCGACTGTATTGTCGATATCGATAAATAATAGCACGATCGACGCTGAACCATAGCGCAACGAGCGCTATTCCTGAATCAGAACCTATATGAGGGGAAGAGCTTTAGAGTGGGGGAAGCCCGGAGCGAGCTTGGACATCACTGTTTTATATTTATAGTTACATTGGCAATATAATGGCAAAAGAAAGTACACAAACGTACCAACAATTAATTGTACCTCCCACTATGAAGAGCAAATGTTGGCAATTTTTTGGATTTCCGGCTACAGAAGATGGCGATATTCTTACACGAAATAAAATTGTCTGCAGATTATGCAAAATCGAAATTAAGTACTATCGATCAACGAGCAATCTAAAGGCTCACTTAGAGACCCGACATTGGCAGGAATATGTAGAATCAGAAGACGTTAATCCTCATAGACGGCTACGAGTAAGAAATCAGCAACATTTGTCAACGACAGAATCAACTTCTGCGCAACATATTCATACCACTAATGCTGATGGTAAGTACTGTTCAAATAGATGGAGATATTCAATTCAACCTAAATATAATTTCAGGTAACATTGAAAACTCGTTGCGATCTAACAAAATTAGTTGTATGTTATTCCAAATCTGTGAATATATTATCGACTTTATATAAAGTTAATTACTATAAGTAGTTGTTTAATGCTGTATATATCGGATCGCAAGGAGGCAGCCAGACGCCAAGCATAAATACTTTGAAAAATATATGTAACTCAATACTTGGCTGGTTTTGCATGATATCCATTACTTTTTTAGAAAATTCACAAAATATGTAATAGTTTTCAAATGTTTCCAATATGCATTGTGTATTAGTGCAAAGAAGTGCTCCGCTCACAGCGCCTAAACTACTTGGCGTTACCCTTTTTTTTTTTCTTTCCTTACATGTAATGTACTTTTTGTGGGATATTAATCATCTTGCTGACTGATTCTACTATTACCGGGGAATATAAATTCTTATATTCGTGCAATTCTAAATGTTTTGCATCTACTTGAAAAGAACGACAATCAATACTATCTGCTTGGAAAGAACATCGAATTTTACACGCTGCGTCTAAAGTGGCTGCATCAATCTTATTTCCCTTTTTATTCTTCACATCCGTAACAATAGAAAATAATCTTTCTGCTTCGGCATTAGAATGTGGAAGAGATAAAACTGCTTGGACTAAAACTTCTAAATTTGGAAAAAGCGGTTCTTCATTTTTTTTTTCCAAAAATAGTCTTCCAAAAATAGTCATCCAAATATCATGAATTTCTAAATTGGTCAAAAGAGATTTGTTTTCGTCATCAAAGACGATACGGAGCATTCTCCATTCGTAAGCTAAGGCTGTGTTATCAAAAATTTGAAAATGTCTTGCTACATTCCTTAAATCTGGAAAGGCAAGTTTACTTACCTCGCGCAAAGCTACATTTGGATCTAAAAATTTCAAATCGCGAAAAATATCATCATCATATGGTAATCTTTTTACCATTTCTTGAAAAGTGGTTGTATAAAACGATAAACATGTAGATTTGAAATCTGTAATAAATTTGTTAGTTTGGGTCTGCAAAAAAGTTTCACATTCCGGACCGACATACACTGAATTCAACGTAGAAAATTTTCATGATCAATACTATCATCGCTAATGGTTTTTACCGCATGAGGTAGCAGAAGTCTTATAACACACTTCTGTAAGACGAGCCATCTTGTATCTGATAATTTTTCGTGACTCTACTTGAAAAAATTCCTGAAATTCCCGCAGGATGGCTGATCGTTTTGCACTTCCATGAAAATATGTTGCAACCGAATGTAAAAGGTTTTCACAAGAATTCGGCAATTTAGAGCAAGCTTTACTAGCGATTAAAGCTGAGGAATGGCATATACATTTTAATACAACGAGGGCCGGTACCTGTTTCTTTAATCTACTTACAAAAGAATCTTTAATGCCTGTCATCACAGACGCATTATCACAAGCCATTCCTACAATATTAGATAGTGCTAGAAGTTTTTAGCTTCTAAACAAGTTTTGAATGAAGAATATAACTTATCTGCAGAGCAATCTCTAGCATCTAAACTGATTAATTCTAATAATTGCGTGACGCATTTTTTATTTTGTGATGAAACGTATTTGACTAAAATACAAAGCAACTTATCGTTCGCGATAGCCCTGCTTTCATCAATTAATATGGAAAATTTTTGAATTTGTAATTCTGCAATAAGCTTATCACTTTCGCGTTTGCCTATTACATTTTTTATTATGTGAGTTTTATTATGTGAGGGAAAAAAATTTTTGGAAAAAAATACAACCGACTTCGGAATGCACTAAAATGGACGAAATAATTTTAATTTATATTTCGGAGACGGCGCAAAATTAAAAATTGTGTAAATGAAAGATGTTGCTAATGTGAAAATATGTAAAAGGATTAAAGGATTTTGACAATTTCCAATGTAGAAAATTTTTAATTTTGCGCCGTCTCCGAAATATAAATTAAAATTATTTCGTCCATTTTAGTGCATTCCGAAGTCGGTTGTATTTTTTTCCAAAAATTTTTTTATTTCACATTTTTTAGTGGCGATCGGAGCATTCCTTCCAGAGTAGCTTCAAAGAATAGGAATTTTGCAATGGGAATAGAAGTTAGCAACAAAGAGTTGGGAAGGGAAGGGCAGGAAGGGACAGGGAAGGGATGGGTATTGAGGGGAAGTGAGGGGAATGTGGCAATTGGCATCCTCGTGGAAATATCCACGGCCGCAAAATGTAATACTAGGTTTCATCGATATCAGGCCAAGTACGCGCGAAATATCACGTTTTTTGCGATAAAAGCGGAAAAAATGAAGAAATCCGAACTGGTTTTTTTTACGGGACCAACTGTTGGTCATACTCAACAAGATGCAAATGGTTTCGTTCCGATTGGTCCATCCATCTTGGAGTAATCGACGACCCTACACAACGGGGACGAAATCGTACGCTTTTTTTGCAATAAAAAAGGGGCATGCGGTGGAGAAATGCAAAATTTTTTTTTACGGGACCAACTGGGAGTCATACCCTACAAGATGGAAAAGGTTTGGTTCCGATTGGTCCATCCATCTCGGCGTAATCGGCGAACATACATTAAAAAAAAAAAATTAACATACATGTCGAATTGAGTAACCTCCTCCTTTTCGAAGTCGGTTAAAAAGAAGGCGGTCAATTGCACTAATTGGTGCAAATCATTAGCAAGGTGACCGCCTCCAATCCCTTTGCCACCAGCAAGACTGACAGGTACCCACCTGCGAGTGACGTCAGGGAATTTTCGTTTATAGAGAAAATAACGGATGGTCGATGTCTTCATAAAGTCATTATTGCTACGGGCCAGTTCATAGTTTTGTCCGAGACTATTGACGCTATATACAAGTTGAACTTTGAACTAGTTTATGGCGTGGATTTTTAAGTCATGAGTTTTAATTATGTTGCAGTACGCTTTGCTGGTTGATCCCAAAATGCTAAAATTGTTGATTTAACGACAGGTATAAAAGTTACCTGCGTTGCGCTCCATGTTACAGGACGGCGTAAAAGGGTACGGTTTCTAAAGATATTCTAAAAGAGTGATCCTTCCCCAATAAAATAAAAAAAAAAGTAGAGCAATATCATAAATAGTTCCCGAGATAAAAATTTAAACGTACAACCCATTTTTACGGAAATAGGGAGCGGTTGGGAAGGGCCCCTTACGTGTTCCTACGATTGCACATAGATACGTCGATGGGAATGATCGCCGTCGAGCTGTGACGTCAGCATGCGCATGCGCACGAAGGCTTCCACGTGGGAGAAAATCCCACGTCTTGGCATCACTGCTTCAAATCGGCTATAAATATTTTTGCTGATGTGTCGTGCGCAGTGTGTCACAAGACTTTATATCCGCAGCAACGTTACAGTTTATGTACGCAGGCTGTTTTGGATCTCGCGAATCGAGTCGCGAGTCGAAACTCTTTTTCTCTGAGATCGCCCAGCGATGGACGTGCGCGCGAATACGTGGGAGGACCAGAAAGAATGACCACTGGAATCCTGTGTGACGACGAATGAAGTTTATTTTACACGATACGACGAATGACAAAAGCGGAAAAACAACGGACAATCTTGAAGTATAAACGGACGATCTTCATCGCGACGCGGACGATTACAAGAACAGATAACGAAAGAGTAGGAAATAACGGAGAAACGACACAACGACGCTCGGCGCGTGCAACGATCGGGAAATCGCAACTCGGATTTCACGCAAATTCGGAAATTGAAAACTGTCTCTCACGGAATCGTCCTATACTTGTTCACTGCTCGCTACGGTAACGGTATTAAGTTCGCCGGCGGACGCTCGCGTATTTATCTTCGCGGGGGGGACCCTGTGGAAGGGAATTTCGAAATCATGGAGATCGCTGGTTGGCGGATTCGTCCACCAAACGGTTTAGGACGAGGTATGCCGGTTAGGACCGGCGACGCGAATGGTAAATCAGTAACGAACGTTTCGCCGAAATCAGCAAGTGACGGTTGAAGAGTCGTGCGGGAGAATGACAAACATGCAAAAACCGTCGATTGTTGATTTCGGCGACGGGTGCCGCTTAAAGTTTTTCTGGCGAAGTCGGCGGTTTGGTCGTCCTCGGCGGACGAGCACAAACCGCCGTTACAATTTTGAACATACTGCCCGCCTTGAAACGTTAGTTTCGAAATGTGAAACGCAGCAATGATAAAGAGCGCATAGACTTATATCTAAGGGGGTGCGGGGAACGGGAAGCCTGGAGTGTAGATAACTGAGATGCCGTCCGCCTTGACGGAAGTCGCAACGCAAAGAGAAAGGAAACGGTCAGCGGGACGAATGATAGAACCGGACAAAATACAATTTCGCACGCAGTAGGTTACATTGATTCCGGGGGCGATTCACTTGCCACCGGTAAGACGCAGAGTTGAGCGAGGGGTCGTTTAAACTCTGAGGTCGCGGTTTTCACCGTGACGACGCGCGCGAGGCCGTCCGTACCGGCGTGCAGCTTCGTAACGCGGCCGAGTTCCCATTTACAGGGCAGAAGATTCGAATTGCGCAAGAGATCGAGCTGTCCGATTGTTATCGGTATTCGGGCTTTTTGCCACCGCGTGCGTTGCTGTAACGTGTTAATGTAATCGGTTTGCCACCGTTTCCAAAGGCGCTCGGACAAATGCTGGACGAGCTGCCAGCGCGGCAATCGATTTTCGTGGAAATCTAACACAGAGGGTTCCGGAGCGGTGGTGAGAGCGGAGCCGATCAGTAAATGACCGGGGGTAAGAGGCTCGAAGTCATCTAGCGAATCCGTTAGAGGGGCAAGCGGTCGCGTATTCAAACACGCTTTGACTCGGCACGGCATCGTAGATAATTCCTCGAAAGTAAGGGTAAAATTTTTTAAAGCCCGTTGAAGATGGTGTTTCACGCTGCGTACACCGGCTTCCCACAGACCACCGAAGTGGGGGGCGGCAGGGGGTATAAAATGCCATGATACCTTGTCGCACGCCGTGGAATTTTGGAGATCGGGATCTTGGAGCGCGGAGCGAAACGCGCGAGAGCGTTCCCGGTCAGCTCCAACGAAGGTCGTTCCGTTGTCGAAGTATACGGATTTCGGTAAGCCCCGGCGAGAACAAAATCGAGAAAAAGCATTTATGAACGAGGGTGTGGAGCAATCGCCTACGAGTTCCAGATGGATCGCTCGAGTTGTGAGGCAAATGAATAGGGAAATGTAAGCCTTGCGAGAGGAAATGCCTGGTCCGGCGGAGGCGCGAACCTGGACGGGACCAGCGTAATCGACACCACAATGCACGAAACTCCGGAGGGACGGTTTGACTCGGACCCGAGGCAGATCTCCCATGAGCTGCTCCGCGGGTGCGGCGCGTTCACGGACACAGACGACACAAGCGTGAATGACGCGTTTAACAACGGGACGTGCACGCAATATCCAAAAATCGCGGCGAAGAGTGGCAAGGGTCAGTTGCAATCCGGCGTGTAACGCGCGTAGATGCGTTTGACGAATGATGAGTTCGACGAGGGGGTGTGGACTCAGAAGGATTGGGTGCTGAACGGGAAAGGGGACGGGGGCATGTTTGAGCCGCCCTCCCACGCGTAAGACACCGTCAGCGTCCAAGAACGGAAGAAGCGCCCGAAGGGCGCTCGTTGTTGCTACGGGTTTCCTCGCGGACAACGCCTGTATTTCGGGCGAGAATAGTTCCGATTGGATCGTTTTAATCCAGAATTGTCGGAACGTCTAACAGTCGGAGGGTCGAAGCGCCCTTGGCACCGGCCTGACAGGAGCCGGGGAGGGAGAAGGGTCACGACATTTTCGGACGAATCGAAGAATGTAGGCGGTGACACGAATGAGTTTTGGCCATGAAGAGAACCGCTTGGACAAGTTCCACAGGGGGGGGGGGGGGGGGGGGGGCTGCGGAACGTGAAGCGAAGTTAAGTTTTTCTCGAGCACGGCGTCTGGTGGCGTGCCCGGAACCTCGCGAGGCCAGTCGGTCATCGGCGAATGCAACCAAACGGGGTCCTTCCACCAAAGGGTTTGGTCGCTGAGGGTGTCGCCGGGTACGCCGCTGGAAGCACAATCGGCGGGATTCTCGGCAGTAGGAACGTGTCTCCACTCGGCATCGGGGAGACGATTTTGAATATCTAGAACGCGGTTAGCGACGAATGTTTTCCAACGATGGATGATCGCGGAGCCACGCGAGCACAATCGTTGAATCTGTCCAGCAATAGACAGAACATGTCCGTGCGCCACGGGACGGGCGCACGAAATTGACCAAACGAGCGAGGAGCGCGTCGGCGGAAAGTTCAAGGCGTGGTATTGTAAGCGGTTTGATAGGCGCGACTTTGGATTTTCCCGCGAGCAAAGAGACGACACAGTCGCCAGAGGCAGAAAGGACGCGCAAGTAAACGACTGCGGCGTACGCGAGCGTGGACGCGTCAGCGAAGCCGTGGATTTCAATACGCGTAGTTTCGGGGCTTAGCCCTGTCCACCGCGGAACGGAAATGTCGCGCAGACTCGACAGAGCAGAGAAAAGAGCTTCCCATTGGGAAGCGGAAGAATCCGGGAGACGGTCGTCCCACTCAAGGTGGAGGCGCCATAAATGTTGCATGAAAATTTTGGCTGAAATAGTTACTGATCCACCCTAAAGGGTCATAGACTTTAGCGATCATCGAAAGAATAGCGCGTTTTGTCCGAGGCGTCTCGTCGGGAAGTGAGATTTGAATTTGAAACGCGTCAAGGGCAGGAGTCCACCCGATTCCCAGGTCCTTGACGCTTTCGTCGATCGTCAGATGTTTCGTGCAAGCTAACCCGTGGTTGGACGGGTCGATGTCCGAGAGCAAAACCGGGGAATTGCTTGCCCATTTTCGGAGTTCGAAGTGGCTGCGGTGGAGGAGACCGATGAGCGCATCGCGAGCTTGACGGGTAGACTCAAGGTCGTCACCCCCGAAGAGCACATCATTGACGTAGATTCGGTCGCGGAGGATCGGAATCGCGAGTGAAAAATTCGCCCCTTCATCTTCGGCGAGTCGTTGGAGAACACGAAGAGCGAGGAAGGGAGCGCACGTCATACCATAAGTAACGGTGAGGAGTTGATCTTCGCGTGCGGATTCGAAAGCCGAGGGTTGCCATAGAATGCGTTGGTAATCGACGTCGCGAGAATCCACGCGAATTTGCCTGTACATTTTGGCGATATCGGCGGAGTAAACGTATTTGAAATGCCGCCATTGCAGCACAACGGCGGATAAATCCGTTTGAAGTTTGGAACCCGGGAGGAAATGATCATTCAAAGACAATCCGTTGGACGTGGGGCTGGAGGCGTTGAAAACGACGCGCAGACGAGTTGGTTCGCTTCCCGCGCGAAAAACGGGGTGGTGGGGAATAAGAACGCGCTGAGCAACGGAAGACGGGCTGACTGAAGCGAGTTGCATATGGCCGAGGTGTTCGTATTCTCGCATGAACTCCCGGTATTCCATGGCGAGGGAGGGTTTGTGCCGGAAAGTTCGGAGGAGTGAGTGGAGAATTTTTCCCGCCACGCATCGTGACTCTCCAAGATCCACGGGGGAATCGCGTCGGAAGGGAAGTCGCACTACGTAGCGCCCATCGGGGGCGCGAGAATGAGTTTCGTAAAAATGCTCCTCGCATTGTCGTTCGGATGGGGTAAGCATCGGCTGCTGAGGAAGCTCCTCGATTTCCCAGAATCGGCGAAGTTCGTCCGCCAAGGATGAGAAAGGCGTGCAATGAAGCGCGGAGACGTGATGACTCGAAGAATGCATCGGAGTATCGCGGGAAAGATCGCGATTATTGCCCGACGGGCAGTCTAGAGCACCCGAAATGATCCATCCGAAGATGGAATTTTGAGCAATAGGTTGTCCGATTACACCTTTGCGCACTCCGTCGAGAATCACGCTACTATAGAGGTCGGCTCCAATAACAAGATCAATGGGATGAGAGCTCGTTGGATCTGGACGTACAGGGGGGTAGGTAGAACGTTAGTGACTGTAAAATCAACGCCGTCGTAGAATAGGACGGTCTCGTAGAATGACGCGGGGAGATAACGACGGACGCAGCGTGTTTCACCGTACCAATCGGGACGTCACCGACCGAGGAAATTGAAGTCTGAGTCGAAAGACGTTTGGCTTGCAATGATTGAACGACGCGATCGGTAATGAATGAGACCTCTGACCCCTGGTCCAGCAACACTCTCACGATCGCGGATCGACCGGATTGAACGCGAATTTTGACCCACGCGGTAGCGAGTAAGACCCGCGTTGCAACGCATCGCGATGTCGCAGCTTGCAGCGTCGTTATGTTTTGGTTTGACGCGCTCGTGGGAACCGATGTGCTTGTTGTTGTCGGCGAACTGTCAGAACTCGGACTCGAGCTCGAGTCGTCGTGAAGTGACGTATGATGTTTATGTTGACATAATCGACACACGAAGCGGTTGCAGCACGCTGGAACGGCATGGCCTTGCGAGAGACAATTAAAACAGCGTTTAAATCTTCGCACGATGTCGCGACGCTGGGAAGGACCTTTCGAGAGGTAAACCGGACAAACGGTTAGCTGATGGCGGGACTGACACAAGGGGCACGCGGACGACGCGGAAGGGGTCGATGTCTCATTGTGGACACGGCGCGGAATAGCGGGAGGAGCGGGGATCGCGGGCGTGGATTCCGACGCGAGCTCCTCGAGAGCGCGAGCGCGTGTTGACAGAAATTTACAAAGATCGTCGTAGGTGGGGGGAGAGGATCGGTATTGTTGGTAGCGAGAGTCCACGCTTTCAACGTGGTCGCATCGAATTTGTGTGAAATAATGTGAACTAAGATGTCGTTCCATAAATCGGCCGGTGTTCGGCCTAGATTTTTTAACGAAGAAACGGCGACGGACGCGCGGTCAATCAACGCTTGAAGATCACTCGGGTACTCTCGCTTTACAGGTGATAGACCGAGCAACGTGGAGAAATGCAAATGAATTATCCGGCGCTTATTTTCGAATCGTGAAGTGAGCGCTTGCCACGCAGGTTTCAAATTATCAGCGGTCACCGGAATGTCGCGGATCGCGTGGAGCGTGCGGCCTTTAAGCGACGTTACGAGGTAATGCATGCGCGAAAAATCGTTTAGATCGGGATTCGACAGAATCAACGCTTTAAAACGATCGCGGAATTACTCCCACTCGTCGTAATTTCCGTCGTACGGAGGCAGCTGAATAGGTGGGAGTCGCGCAAGAAACACGCCGGACGCGGCAGAATTCGCATGTCCGGAAGAGAATGACGCATTGCTGGGACTTACGGGGGGCTCCAATTCCTCCAAACAGTCGACCATGAAATCCTTCGCAACGAGATAGGCGTCCTCCACGGTGTCCAAGGTGTCCTCCGCGAAGTAGGACAGGTTGGCTCTGGCGGAGGGGGATGTGGTGGTCAACAAGATGACGTGCCCCTCCTTGAACTGCGCCCAAGCTTTCTCCAGGAGCGCCAGCCGGGATCGAACCTTCGCTGCCGTCAGGTCAGGTTGGCCTTTCCGATTTTCCGGAAGTTTTCCAGGGCTCGAGTGATGGTCCGCTGGTACATCGCCTGCTTCATCAGTGTTTCAGACATAGTGCAAGAATGTCGTCCACGAATTGGTTAAGAAACACTCCCGTTCGCGCACAATCCGGCTCGAAGGACCACTATGTTTCGGATTTCGCGAATCGAGTCGCGAGTCGAAACTCTTTTTCGCTGATATCGCCCAGCGATGGGCGTGCGCGCGAATACATGGGAGGACCAGAAAGAATGACCACTGGAATCCGGTGTGACGACGAATAAAGTTTATTTTACACGATACGACGAATGACAAAAGCGGAAAAACAACGGACAATCTTGAAGTATAAACGGACGATTTTCAACGCGACGCGGACGATTACAAGAACAGATAACGAAAGAGTAGGAAATAACGGAGAAACGACGCTCGGCGCGTGCACCGATCGGGAAATCGCTACTCGGATTTCACGCAAATTTGGAAATTGAAAACTGTCTCTCACGGAATCGTCCTATACTTGTTCACTGCTCGCTACGGTAACGGTATTAAGTTCGCCGGCGGACGCTCGCGTATTTATCTTCGCGGGGGAGACCCTCTGGAAGGGAATTTCGAAATCATGGAGATCGCTGGTTGGCGGATTCGTCCACCAAACGGTTTAGGACGAGGCCTAACCGGCGACGCGAATGGTAAATCAGTAACGAACGTTTCGCCGAAGTCAACAAGCGACGGTTGAAGAGTCGTGCGGGAGAATGACAAACATGCAAAAACCGTCGATTGTTGATTTCGGCGACGGGTGCCGCTGAAAGTTTTTCTGGCGAAGTCGGCGATTTGGTCGACCTCGGCGGACGAGCACAAACCGCCGTTACAATTTTGAACACTAGGTTTCATCGATATCAGGCCGAACGTACGTGAGGTAATACGTTTTTTGCAATAAACGCGGGGGCAAATGAAAAAATGCAAAATGTGTTTGTTGGTGGAGCAACTGGAGGTCATACTCTACAAGATCCAACAAGTTTCGATCCGATTGATCAATCCATCATGGAGTAATCGGTGACCATACATGACGTGGACGAAACAGTACGCTTCTATGCAATAAAAAAGGGGTACACGCTGATAAAATGCAAAATGTTTTTTATACGGGACCAACTGGGAGGCATACCCTACAAGATGCAAAAGGAAATCGGGGAACATAAAAAAAAAAAAAACCACGTCGAATTGAGTAACCTCCTTCTTTTTCGAGGTCGGTTAACTATATACATAATGAAGTAATGAAGTAAAATAAAAATATGCTCCGATGAAGCGGCCCCAGGAGGTTGTTAAAACAATGAAATATATCACAGATTGATCACACAGATATGTTTGCCACGTGAAGTAAAAAGTAAGAAATAAATAAAAGTATTCTCTGCGAAAAAAATATTGCACTAATCAGCATATTATCGCAATAAAATATCACAGTACGTAATGCTGCCACAAAAACAAAACAAAAGAAAACATTTATAATAACATCAGTTGAAAATGATAAAGAGTATATTGTAATTGTGACAGCAATATTACTGGTTAACAGAAGAATAAAAAGAGAGAGTGGTAATGCTTGTTGTTGAGAGTGGAAATGTATAGTTATATTAATCATCTTGCTGACTGATTCTACTATTACCGGGGGAATATAAATTCTTATATTCGTGCAATTCTAAATGTTTTGCATCTACTTGAAAAGAACAACAATCAATACTATCTGCTTGGAAAGAACATCGAATTTTCCACACCGCGTCTAAAGTGGCTGCATCAATCTTATTTCCCTTTTTATTCTTCACATCCGTACCAATAGAAAATAATCTTTCTGCTTCGGTATTAGAATGTGGAAGAGATAAAACTGCTTGTACTAAAACTTCTAAATTTGGAAAAAGCGATTCTTCATTTAAATTTTTTTTCGAAAAATAGTCTTCCACATATCATGAATTTCTAAATTGGTCAAAAGAGATTTGTTTTCGTCATCAAAAACGATAGGGAGCATTCTCCATTCGTAAGCTAAGGCTGTGTTATCAAAAATTTGAAAATGTCTTGCTACATTCCTTAAATCTGGAAAGGCAAGTCTACTTTCCTCGCGCAAAGCTACATTTGGATCTGAAAATTTCAAATCGCGAAAAATATCATCATCATATGGTAATCTTTTTACCATTTCTTGAAAAGCGGTTGTATAAAACGATAAACATGTAGATTTGAAATCTGTAATAAATTCGTTAGTTTGGGTCTGCAAAAAAGTTTCACATTCCGGACCGACATACACTGAATTCAACGGTAGAAAATTTTCATGATCAATACTATCATCGCTAATTGGTTTTTACCGCATGAGGTAGCAAGAAATTGCATCCCATCTGTTTTATTACATGTTCGGTAGTGTCTGCCAATTTGTGTATTAAAATTTTTCTACCTTGGAACAAGGCATTGAACTCATTAAAAGAATTTAAAGAATACTTTAAACATAGCATAAAAGCTTTAATTGTACAGTCGTTTAAAGAAATTGAAATAGATGTTGCCGACTTATTTTTATTTTCTACAGTTTCCAGGTAGTAGTAATGTTTCAAAACTTCCCAGTTATCGAGAGGTCTTATAACACACTTCTGTAAGACGAGCCATCTTGTATCTGATAATTTTAAAATTTTTCGTGACTCTACTTGAAAAAATTCCTAAAATTCCCGTAGGATGGCTGATCGTTTTGCACTTCCATGAAAATATGTTGCAACCGAATGTAAAAGGTTTTCACAAGAATTCGGCAATTTAGAGCAAGCTTTACTAGCGATTAAAGCTGAGGAATGGCATATACATTTTAATACAACGAGGGCCGGTACCTCTTTCTTTAATCTACTTACAAAAGAATCTTTAATGCCTGTCATCACAGACGCATTATCACAAGCCATTCCTACAATATTAGATAGTGCTAGAAGTTTTTAGCTTCTAAACAAGTTTTGAATGAAGAATATAACTTATCTGCAGAGCAGTCTCTAGCATCTAAACTGATTAATTCTAATAATTGCATGACGCATTTTTTATTTTGTGATGAAACGTATTTGACTAAAATACAAAGCAACTTATCGTTCGCGATCGTCGTGCTTTCATCAATTAATATGGAAAATTTCTGAATTTGTAATTCTGCAATAAGCTTATCGCTTTCGCGTTTGCCTATTACATTTTTTATTATTTGAGTACATTTAGTCCGTGACAATTTTAGATCCTTAACCACCTGCGGATCTGAACAGGTTTCTTTTAATAGAGGGATCATGTGATCAATTGTTTGAAAGGCTATATTGTGCTCCGCGTAAAAAGCAGCTAACTTTATTTCGGCTGTTTTGACTTTATTCACATGGTCCAAATCAGAATTATTACCAACTTCTGGTAATAAAAGAGATGGTGTGGTATCACAGCTTTTGCTTGTATTTTTAATGTGTGATTGAGTCCGCGAATGTCTAATAAGTTCCGATTTTCCGCATGCCAAGACTTTATTGCCAACCGTGCAGAAAGCTTTTTTATTATTATCTTCAGATCTTAACCAGTCTTTGAAAATATTTTTCCTTAGCCAAGATAATTGGAATAGTTTCCCTTTGTTACTTCTCTGTTTTTTCGCCAATTCACTCGGACCAGACTGCTGGTAATCCATCATCTTGTTTCTATCACTAATATGATGCGATACGAGTTCGTCGTCGAGTGATTGTTTTTGATCTGTTTTCTTCGTTACGACGATCCACCCTTATGTAGTAAAAACATAAGGTACCGACGGGGGTCGAGGCACGCGGATTGGTTGTTGAAAGAAATTCGAAATTGGGAAAAGAAGGCGGTCAATTGCACTAATTGGTGCAAATCATTAGCAAGGTGACCGCCTCCAATCCCTTTGCCACCAGCAAGACTGACAGGTACCCACCTGCGAGTGACGTCAGGGAATTTCCGTTTATAGAGAAAATAACGGATGGTCGATGTCTTCATAAAGTCATTATTGCTACGGACCAGTTCATAGTTTTGTCCGAGACTATTGACGCTATATACAAGTTGAACTTTGAACTGGTTTATGGCGTGGATTTTTAAGTAAAGAGTCTTAATTATATTGCAGTACGCTTTGCTGGTTGATCCCAAAATGCTAAAATTGTTGATTTAACGACAGGTATAAAAGTTACCTGCGTTGCGCTGCATATTACAGGACGGCGTAAAAGGGTACGGTTTCTAAAGATATTCTAAAAGAGTGATCCTCCCCTAATAAAATAAAAAAAAAAGTAGGGCAATGTCATAAATAGTTCCCGAGATAAAAATTCAAACTTACAACCCATTTTCACGAAAATAGGGAACGGCTGGGAAGGACCCCTTACGTGTGCCTACGATTGTGTTACATCCGGCCTAGGTTTGTCCTTCGCTGCTCCGCTTTTCGGAAACGGGTCGCGTTTGTAACGCTGCTGCCTCGTCACGCCGGTCGCCGGCGCGGCGGGGCGTCGCTCGAGGGCCTCCTGGCGCTGGACGCTGCAGCAGCCAGGGTTCCCGCGAGGAGGCCGGTCGTGGTAGCGAGAGGGTCGGGTGGTGCGCAAGAATGACGAGACGGGTGATATCTCTTAACATATATTTTATTTAGGCGGCTTCGTCGCTACAACGCGGGCAAGCTGGCGGTCGCGGCCTCTGGCGCGGAGTGCGGTGCGCTGGCGGGCCATCCGGTGGTGGGGGCGCTGGAGGGTGCCCCGGTGTAGCTCGGTGGGGCGGCGCTGGTTGTCTCGGCCTACGAGGTACAGGGATTAGTGGCGGTGGTGGCGCGCAATTACAATCTAAACTTAATCCTACGCGCAATTACAATCTAAACTTAATCCTACGCGGCTTACGGGCTACGGCCGGTGGAGGCGCCCGGCGCGGCGTGGCGCCTCACGGTACCTGTCAGCTACGGCCGGGGGAACGCCCGGCGTGGCGTTCGCAGAACTTATCTCTACGGGCGGCGGGGCACCAGGCGGTGCCCGCGGTTCGGCTACGCGGCTTAACCTAGGCGCGGGGTCGCGGTCGCGAGGAGGAGAGAGAGAGAGGAGGAATAACGTAGACAGGTATTGGCCAGCTTTGGCCGACTGGTCAAGTCCGAGTTGTTCAAGTCCGAGAGAGGTTGTTCCTTCCTGGAGTTGGCCGGTGTTGCGCCCAGCGGTGCCGGAGAACCCCGCGACGAGGCCATGTCCTTCGTCGCGATGTTCCTGCTCGGTTCGGCTACTCCGGGCCTGTCCGCGGGGTAGCAGAACCGGTGGACCGGTCGCCGCGGCCGGGCTGACCGTCCTGCGAGGCCATGTCCTTCGCAGCACGGTCGGCGCGTGGCTCGCCATCCCTGGGCATGTCCACAGGTCAGGCGGTCCGCGTGGCCGCGGGGGTTGGCGTGGCCAGCCCCGTTGCGAGGCCATGTCCTTCGCAACGACGCTGGCCTCCAGGCTCGCCTAAACCGGGCCATGTCCGCGGGCTAGGAGAGCCGGCTGCCTTGGAGAGGACCTCCGAGGAGGTCCTGTCGGGGCCGAAGCCCCGAGCCAACTCTCCGATCCGGTGATCGATTGCTTCCTTAATTGCTCTTGCGCCGCGTGGCTCCGGTGCGCGCGACGGTGCTCGCGGGTGGGGCGCGGTGACGGTGCCTTGACGACGGTTGTCATGGCGACCGGTCGTCACACCCCCTCCTCCTCCGGGAAGACCAAGGCTTCAGGCCTTGGTCGTGCGCGTCCTTAAAACTAACTTACAATCAAACTTATGTCTATTGTCGTGTTTCCGCGGGGCTCTTTACCTCGCGGCCTTGTCGGAACTCCAGCACTTGTCCGGTGGCCGGGTGCGAAATGATGGTCCACCGGCGCCCGTTGGACCACCGGCGGTGACGCCGGATGCCTAAGGGCAACCGGTGGACGCTGCCGTCCGGCAGGGTCACGTGGACGGCCATTGGGTCGGCCGACCTGGCGACGGTGGTGGCGGCGATCTCGGCGGGTGGCCCCGCTGCGGCCAGAAGTGGCTACTGCGGTGGCGGTGTCGGTTGCGGCGGTGCTCGGGCCGTCCGTGGCCGTGGTGGCCGGTCCCCGGGGGCGATCGGTGACGGCATCCTGGTTGCCGGGGTGTAGTCCCGCGCCGGTAGTTTCGGCGGTGGTCCGGCGCGTCGGGCTGGGGTTCGTCCCGCGGTTGCTGTTCGGGCTCGCGGGGTCGTGACTCGGCGTGGTCGCGTCGGACGTCGTGCGGTTGGCTCCATCGTTTGTTGGATTATGATCCTCCTGCGGCGTCGTCGGCGCTTTAATAGCCGCGCCTCGGCTGCCGTGAGGGAGTGGGGGGCCTCCCGTGCCTTCTCGGCGGCGTGCATGCGCCTTATCGCCGCCGCGATTTCTCGCGCCATCGGCGAGAAGTCCCAAGGATCGTTGCTGGCTGGCTCCATCCTGCTGGCTTAGTTCGGACTGATCGCGTTTGTCGGTCTGCTCGGGTTTTATCCGTTGGTTCGGTTCTGGTGGGGTACCGTTGTCGGCGCTGATTGGTTGCGCTGGGTCGGTTGGTGGGGGGTTATCCCCTCCGCTGGTGTTCGCGTCTTCCCCTTCGTCGGGGTTGGGGCCCTCCCCGTCGTTGGTACCTGGGTCGTCCCCTCCGCAAGGCTTCAGGTCGCGCAGATGGACATGCGCCACCGTTTTGCCTCGGTGGTCTCGGAGGTCGAAGATGACGGGGGAGACCCTCTTCCGTACCTCGAACGGTCCCTCGTACCTCTCCGCGAGTTTGGCGCTCCTCGCCTTGGCCTTGTCGGACAGGATGTGCGTTCGGCGCCACACTTTATCGCCGACTTGGGGTTGCCAGTCCCGGTGTCGCAGGTTGTAGTATCGCTGCTGGCGTTGGAACTCCTGGGCGAGTCGCACCCGGGCGAGCTCGTGTGCCTCGGCCAGCAGCTTGAGGCGGCGTCCCCAGTTTCCGGTAGTCGGTCGGCTGGCTTCCTGCTGGAGGGTGCCTGGCGGGGTCAATTCCCGTCCGGTGTTGAGGTACGGTGGTGTGTGGCCGGTGCTTTCGTGACGCGCCGTGTTGTAGGCGAATGCGATCTCCGGCAGTCGCTGGTCCCAGCTCCGTTGTGTCCGCCCGACGTACTGGCTGATCATGGTCTTGATGACCCTGTTGGCTCGCTTCACTGGGTTGCACTCAGGCGCGTACGGAGGGGTACGCCGGTGCTGGAAACCGCTTTCCCTTAACGCCCGTGTGAACTCGTCCCCGACGAACTGGCGGCCGTTGTCCGTGACGAGGGCCCGTGGAGTGAAAAAAGTGACCCGCAACCTGAGACGCAACGGTTGGGTATGTAAAACGCATGTTTATCAAAGAATATAAGTATACCGCAGACGTCAGAGTTTTTATTGCACCGAACCCTACTCCTCGCCATCCTACACCGCAACCCGATAGCGCAAGGTAGGTCAAGGTGCGCTTTAGCGCTTCGACCCGGCAGTACCCGCGCCGCATTTGTTAGATACTAGAAGAAGCCCGCGGTCCCGCAACGCGGGACGTAACAATTGCACACAGATACGTCCATGGGAATGATCGCCGTCGAGCTGTGACGTCAGCATGCGCATGCGCACGAAGGCTCCCACGTGGGAGAAAATCCCACGTCCTGGCATCACTGCGTCAAATTGGCTATAAATATTTTTGCTGATGTGTCGTGCGCAGTGTGTCACGAGACTTTATATCCGCAGCAACGTTACAGTTTATACAGGGTGTCCCGTAACTAGTAGTAACATCGAGAAATGGGGGGTAGCTGAGACGATTCTGAACAATAATTTCCTTTGCAAAAATGTCAGACGGGGCTTCGTTTTTTGAATTATTAAGGAAAAACACTGACGAATGACAGCACGCGCTCAGGCGCGCGAGCATAGCTTCGGGCCCTGGGGCGTTCGGACTAGGCTGGGCAAACGCGGCGGTAAAGGAGGAAAAATTTAATTGAAATTCTACCGAGCAACGAATACAAATAATTAAACAGAGTATTAACGTATCTGTTATCCCCTGAAGACGGGATAAATCAGCTAACTAAATCAAATTTATTTTATTTATTAATCATTTGCATTCGTTGCTGGAAAAGAATAGGGAATAAAATGTGGGAGGTGCCCTCGGAATTTTTGGGAAATGAATAACGATTGCGCAATAAAAAAGGGACTCTAGCGTTATGAAAACAGAGAGATAATTAGAATTCGACTTACCAATTGATTTGCAAGTTGTCCCTGTTCGTTGACAATGGTCATCGTACGTTGTTCACCACAAAAGTATTCCACTTCACGATCGCTGACACTTGTCACTTTCACATTACACAAACACTGTATTCCTTCCTCGATTGTTGATCCTTAACAGGTTAATGTGCGTGTTTGAAAAGTACGAACGAAAAGGGCTGACTATTGACACGTTCTATCAATTAATTCAGAAAGAAAAAAATAGACGATGAACTACTCGAAAGTAATCGGTAGAAGGGCGGCTTTTTGTATGGCGTAATACAAAATGTATCGTGAAAATTCTCAATTTTTTCCGAAAAAAAAAACCAACGTCTAATTTCGTAACCGGTCATTTGACCGAGTAATAAACTGCCGGGGTCAGGAACTCTGGCTCAACGCGAAACAAATAAAAACTACGTAAACGACGTCGTACGTCGAGCGTTCCGTCCGCTTGTCGACCGGCAACTGCCCCTCTACCGATTCGTCTTGCGTCGTTCGTCGTCTGTTTTTCTTTCTTCCTTTTTTTTTTCTTTGTCGACGAGACGAGATAACAGTCGGCCGCTTCCAGGATCGGTTACCTATTTTTTTTAACACGCACAATTTCCGGTTTAGAGAATCGAGAATCGAGAATGTGAAACTTACAAGTGCCAGTGATCGTGAGGTGAAATGCTTTTGTGGTGGTGAACTGGGTTCGGTGATCGGGCCGTTCCATCAACTGTTCTGCGTTCGGATCTTCGTCCTTCCCTTTGGTAGGACACGTACGATGACCATACTCAACGAACAGGGCCAACTTGCAGGTGAATAGGTAAGTTGAATTCTAATTATTTCCCAATTTTCAGAACGTTACAGTCGTTGACACTGGATCAGTTGTATCGCACGGTCGCTTCGCTATGCGATAACTTTCACTTGCCACTGTAAAAAGTGTGAATATTGAAGATCGATTTATTATCGCTACGTTTTAAAAATTGGGGCCCCGAAAGGGGCCGATCATGGTGGCAGTGACTTCAATGTTTGGCGGGTGGGTGATTCATGCCAAGGTCGAGAGGATGGGTTCTATGTGACCCCCCCTGGACTTCAATACATGCTTCCGCGCGTCGGCGTATGTTCGCTTGAACTCTTCGTAGGGTGTCGCGAGATATCGTGGCGACAGTGCCGTGAATGCGCGCCACCGCCTGTTCTTGCGTATCCACCGGCTCGCGGTATACTGCGGTCTGAAAAAACGAAGAAAAAAGCAAATTGCGTAAATAAAGACTTTTAAAGCGAGTCGAAAATAATAATGACACTGGACGTACCTTGAGGTGTCCCCAGAAGAAAAAATCCAACGGATTCATATCCGGAGACCGTGGGGGCCACGGTACGGAACTGCCGCGGCCAATCCACCTGTCGCTAAAGGCTTGATCTAAGTAAGCTCGAACATTTGCGGCAAAATCGGCGAGCGCCCCATCATGCTGGAAATACATGTTCCTCCGAATGTTTAAAGGAATTTCTTCCAATATAGTCGGTAGAACATGCTCCAGGAAATTGTTGTATGTTGAGCCAGTCAATCTATCGGGTAGAATGTATGGCCCAACAACAAAATCATCGCAAATGCCGGCCCATAGATCAATTGACCAGCGATGCTGTGCCGCATGTGGACGAATCGCAATCGGATTCGCGTCGTCCCACACGTGCGAATTGTGGGCATTAAAGCACCCCTCCCGTGTAAAAAGGGCTTCGTCTGTCCACAAAACGTACCGGCGGAACGACGGATTCCGCTCGATTTCCCCCAACAGCCACCTTGAATATTCCATCCGTTGGACGTAATCTCTGGGGAGCAATGCTCGTACCCGTACATACTTGTACGGGTGCATACCTCGTTCCTGCAGTAGCCGGTGTACTGTTGTCCGGCTGACACTAAAATAAAACAGAAAAGTACACCACTATAATAATTCCATTTTTATTATGAAATCTTTATGCATTTCAATATTTCAACTTACCCCACCCGCCTGCTAACCTCTCGTACACTCTGCGTGCCATCCCGGTCGAACTCTTCGATGTCTGCGTTCAACCGTGCCGTGGGAATTCGACACGTCCGGCCCGTATCTGTTCGAACGGGTAGTAACGAGCCAGTCGAATGAACGCGAGTAGCCAACCGACGGAAGGCTGCCGCGTCCGGAGTTTGTTCGCCGGGATGCACTTCGCGGTACCGGTCAGTGGCAGCGCGAGCATTGCCATGACACTGACCGTAAACAAAAAACATTGCGTAGTACTCAGCGATTGTTCGCTCCATGTTGTTTCTGCGGTTAGCAAAACTGTTCTGCCAGTTTCAGTTCTGCCGGTTTCCGAGGTCCTAGATGGATGTTCGTTAGGGAAGGGATATTTTCACAATAGCACGTAAAAGAAATGTTTGTTATTGAAAAGTTATCGCTTCGTGCCCTTGGCGTCGTGTGAAGGATAGTACGTTGCGACATAACACGACAAAGGGAGCTGCCGATACTGGTTGCATCCGGTCACAGAGAAGCGAACTAGCATTTCTTCGTTTTTTCAGACCGCAGTACACCGCGAGCCGGTGGATACGCAAGAACTGGTGGTGGCGCGCATTCACGGCGCTGTCGCCACGATATCGCGCGACACCCTACGAAGAGTTCAAGCGAACATACGCCGACGCGCGAAAGCATGTATTGAAGTCCGGGGGGGTCAAATAGAACCCATCCTCGCGACCTTGGCATGAACCACCCACCCGCCAAACATTGAAGTCACTGCCACCATGATCGGCCCCTTTCGGGGCCCCAATTTTTAAAACGTAGCGATAATAAATCGATCTTCAATATTCACACTTTTTACAGTGGCAAGTGAAAGTTATCGCATAGTGATGCGACCGTGCGATACAACTGATCCAGTGTCAACGACTGTAACGTTCTGAAAATTGGGAAATAATTAGAATTCAACTTACCTATTCACCTGCAAGTTGGCCCTGTTCGTTGAGTATGGTCATCGTACGTGTCCTGCTAAGGTCAGGTAGTTTTTTTTTTGCCCGCGATGTGTTCACAGTAGCTGAGTAACTACCAGTTAGATCAGACGAAACCGGTATAATGATTGTAGTGGAAACTCTTAAAAATTTGAAGCGACAGCGACAATATGAATTAGATGTCGGCAAACTTTACAATGGCTATTAAGAAACAACGCTCTGCATAAAGATGTGCGAACCTGTTTTTCTGACATTACCAATAACATTTTGGAAATAACGCATGTAATTGAACAGTCTGATATTGTAACGAAAAAAATTGAAGTTGCACAAAGAAATACCGAATCGAACAGTATATTTGTAAATGTCGCCGTAATGTAGCCATTTTGCGAGGCTCGTTCCAACAAGCAAGCGATCGCTTCAGTATCAGGCCCCCCAAACTACCGTATTTCGCCTGAAGCCAAATATAGTTCTTTCACATCACTAGCAAGGAGCGCTGGTGTCGCTACTAACACATATACATCACGTAGGTGAGATACGCACACAAGAACATGGTGCTATATATGTGCTATATAGTATTTATGCTTATATTCAAAATTTATTTAATGATGAAAAATGTTGCAGGGAAAGCAAAAACGCTATTTATAGGAATAATCAAAAATATATTAAATTAATTTGAGAACATTTACATAACATGTAAAACATTATATACATATACATGCATGTATGTTTATAAAATATTAAAATACGCCATTTTAATAATAATAGGCGCTTATGGATGTAATATTCATAGATTTATTAAATCAAATTTTGAAGTTCATAAATTAAATGAAACCAAAGTAACTTTTAAATTAATAAAATTATCAATAATGATCTTTTATATAGTTAAAAAAGACATTATCATTACAATGCAATATTAATAATAAAGTATTTATAGCTGAATATTAAAAATAATAAAAGTTTCCTTAATATTTTCGATATTATGTGCTCTAAATATGAGCTGTTTGAAATTTTAATAAATAATAACAAAAAAATAAATAAATAAAAATAAAAGTAATTAATATAATAAATCTATATTCATTGAATGTAATAAAATAATGTATTTTAAATATAAATTTAGAAATAATGGAATGATCCACATACACTCATTCATACATACATACTTACATTTGTTTGTACATTTTTATTGGCTTTGTTACGTGGCCGACGGTTAGGCAGCTCTAGTGGCCGGCAGAGGTTTTCTGGTAAGGAGGCCGCGTAACATTTATTTATTAAGAAAAGTCAATACAACCCGAGCGGTTAGATTGTATTGTTGTGGGAACCGTCACTGGTATTCACTGGGATTTAGAGAGAATGCTAATGTGGGTTTGACACAGTAAATATATTACAAAATCAGTCTATTACAGTTGTTCTGTCGCGAATATAGGTGTGAGTGTTGTATATTACCTATTCCGCTGGATGCTCGGTTTTGACGCACTGGCAATGTGGGGGTGTGTGTGTGGTTGGTAAGAATGCCAAATAGAAATACAAACTAGTTTCGCAGATTCTGTAAGGTTCACTTTGATCGAAAGGGACTTCAACCCGATCTCACTAACAATAAGTAATAACCAACTCACGATTGTACACGAAGTGCTCGACGCTAGATGAACTTTGGTACTGCCCCCGTTCGTTGGTACTGGAGGGGTTTATATACTAATTCGAGAAGGCAATCTGGTTATTACTTAGATAATTGCATTGGTCCCATCTGTTTTTCCAGAAATGTTTAGAGTGGTTGCAGCTGGTATTTAATCATGAAGGTCCCACTGCTTTCCCAAAGCGTATGGTTCTGTTATCGCAGTGGGCCTTCTGCTTGTTTCAAGTGCAAGCGGCCTGTTTGTATTACAGTTTTCTTTTTCCAGATGTTAAAAAGGTTCGTTTTTTCTAGAGGAGGCATATGTTTGATAAAACGATCTGCCTACGTGACAGCTTTTTTATGTAATATATTTATAATCAAATATATTACATTAATAGAACATAATTATTATTATACATTATTATTGTTATTATTATATAAACAGAACATATATATACACTGGCGTGCAAAGTTTGGGGAACACTTAATTCTCGCCGAAAAATTGCTGATGTTTGAAGTGTGATAAGTTCATAACAAAATATCACACAACAGTCATTTGGAACTCATTTTAAAGCTTGAAGTCTTTATTTTCAGAACCCTCTACCCTCTCACATGACGTAGAAATAACCCCGAAGAAAAGTGTCAGATGATTCTGAAAATAAATGCTTCAAGCTTTAGAATGAGTTCAAAATGACTGTTGCATGATGTTTCGTTACGAACTTATCACACTTCAAGTATCAGCAATTTTTCGACGAAAATTTAGTATTCCCCAAATTTTGCACGCCATTGTATTTACATATACGATATAGATAAAATATACACGTAGATCCTGTATAATTATATGATACGATAGCATAAGTAACACAAGAACTACCGAACTAGTGGTTTTTTTTTTTTTTTTTTTTTTTTTTTTTTTTTTTTTTTGGTGAGGGAAACTGCGGAAAAATCTTCCGGTGTTCAAGATCCCCGGGGCGGGCCACGTACCCCAGGGTATGTGGGATTCCTACCCACTAAAAAACCGCAAACCGTATCCGCGACTCGAATCCCCCCCCCCACCTGTTTATCACATTACTACGGGGGGGGGGGGGGGAGTCGCCTCTATCGCGCTTCTTCGCGCGTGCTCTCATGCCACGCCCTCACATCAGGAGGCGGCCCGCGAGGAGCTACTTCAATGCGCCGATGGGACTCCCTACGCTGGATCTGGGGGGTTCCACCGGCTCTCCTCTCTCTTCTTCTGCTGGAGCAGCCGCCGCACGTAGTTAGAGACGGCGCTCCACTGCTGGGAAGATCCCAGCATCACCCCCACGATGTTGTCGGGGGTGATCGGGCCAACCTCCTGATGGAGGGCGATCCGCTCGACCGCCCAGCGGCCGCACTCGAAGAGGGTGTGCTCGGCACTGTCCCTTACATCGCGGCAGCCGTACCCGCACATCGGCGAGGTGGCCTTACCCATCCTGTGGAGATAGGCACGGATATTTCCGTGCTCAAGGCTTGAGTAAGGTGGTAGTCCACCTCGCCGTGCTTCCTATCGACCCAGGGGGCGAGGCTTGGGATCAGCCTAGCCGTCCAGCGCCCCCGGGTCTCTTCGCTCCATCGTTGCTGCCAGCGATGCAGGGTGCTCGCGAGCGACCCTCTTCGCCTCGGTCTTCTCATGACCGCTCCTTTTAGTCTCGTAGACCTGCTGTCGCTCGTGGGCGAGCAGGTCTATGGGCACCATACCTGCGATGATAAGCACAGCTGGCTGCGCGACTGTCCTGTAGGAACGGGCAACGCGGAGCGCGCACCTCCTTTGCACCGCCGCCATTCTGCGGCGGTATTTATCGAAGCGGAGGGCTCCGGCCCAGACCTCCGCGCCGTACAAGAGTACGGACCCTGCGGCGGTCATGAGCAGCCTCCGCTTCGCCGGCCTGGGTCCTCCGATGTTCGCCATGAGGCGGGCGAGGGACGATGCGATCGTCGCCGCCCTGTCGGACGCCTGCCGTATCTGGGTCCAGGAGGTGAGCTTGCTGTCCAGCATGACCCCCAGATACCTAACGGCGGCTTTGACGACGATGTTTTGGATCCCCACCCTGAAGGGTATCTCGGTGGGGATCCTTCGCCTCGACAGGACGACGAGCTCGGTCTTCTCGGTCGCTAGCCGAAGACCCGCGTCGTCCATCCACTTCTGCACCCGCCTCATGACCTGATTCAGGCCGAACTGTGCGCGCTCCGTGTCGCGGGCGACGATAACCGCCGCTATGTCGTCCGCGTAGCCCACCAGAAACGCCTCACTGGGGAACTCGATCGGCAGGATGGCGTCGTAAAACGCGTTCCAGAGGTCTGGTCCTAAGATGGACCCCTGGGCCACTCCTGCGGAGACTTTTCTCCTCCGCCTCCCTTCGACCGTGTCGTACAACAGGACACGGTCGGAGAGGTAATCCTCCATGATACGGAGGAGATAGTCCGGCACCTGGAAGGTGTTCTCCAGGGCCGCGAGTATCCCCGTCCAACTCACCGAGTTGAAGGCGTTTCTGACGTCCAGCGTGGCTACGAGAACGACATGCCAGCTGTGCCTATTTCCGGACTCCGCCTTGTCGGCGGCATCCACGACCTCCCGTAGGGCGTCGACGGTGGACCTTCCGCGTCGGAAGCCGTACTGCCGACCCGATAGATCGCCCGCTTCCCGGAAAGCTTCCAGCAGGCGGGGCCTGATCATCTTTTCCAGCAGCTTACCGGCCGTGTCCAGCATACAAATTGGACGGTATGCGGACGGGCCGGTAAGCTGCCCCTTGCCCTTGCTCACAAGTGCCAGGCGCTGCACTTTCCATCGGGTCGGCCAGTAGCTGGAACCCAGACACGCGTTTAACATTTCCAACATCGGCCATGGTTGAAGCTGAATCGTCAGCTTCACGACCTCTGCCGGAATACCGTCTGGGCCCGGGGCTTTCCTGTTGCGGAAGGTCCGGGCTGCGTCCTGCATCTCCTGCATGGCGAAGGGGGGGGGGGGGGGGAGGGCTCCTTCACCCGCAGCCTCGTCGATCGCCGCATCCTTTCCGGGTGGTCCGGAAAGAGGGCGTTCACGATCGCCGATGCCTCGTCTGCGGGTAACACCGCGGGGCCATTTTGGGCACCGATCTTGCGTCGCACGATACGGTACCCTAGACCCCACGGGTTGCGGTTGACCTCCTCGCGGAGGTCCTCCCAGCAGCGCCGCTTGCTCGCCTGGATGGCGTGGCGGAGCTCTCGACGCCTGGCCCTGTAGGAATCCCACAGGGCCTCTCCGTCGGCGGTACGCCTGGCGCGCTGGGCTCTTCGCCGCAGACGATGGCAGTCCCTCCGAAGGTCGGCGATGTCGCTCGACCACCAGTAGGCAGGCCGTTTTGCACTGCGTGGCTTTCCTCGGTTCATCGACGCTTCGCACGCTCGATGGACGGCGTTCATGGTTGCGCCGACGAGCCGCTCCAACGATTGCCGGGTCCAGGTCCCTCCCGAGGGCTGCGGGATGTTATGCTGCCCTGCTTGGAGGGCCCCCTCGAAAGCTTCCTTCCGGAGCGTTCCAAGGTTCCACCCTCGAACGGTGGGTGGAGCCTTGCTCCCGCTCCTTTTTCCGGCAATCCGGAAAGCCACGTACTGGTGGTCGCTCCCCGTGTAGTCCTCAATGATTCTCCAGTCTTCGATACGGGGGGCGACATCCTCAGAAGCCATCGTGATGTCGATGATGGTCTCCTGGTAGTCAAACCTTCGGAAGGTCGTGGACGACCCTCTATTAAGGATCACCAGGTTCCGGCGGGCCGCCAATTCGACGACGAGCCTTCCCCTGGTGTCCGGTCTGGGCATTCCCCACTTGACCGCCTTCGCGTTGAAGTCCCCTCCGACGATCCATCCGCCCTCCGTTTCCTGGATGGCGTCTTCGAGGACTTCAATCTTCTCGCGAAAATCCGCGATGCGGTCGTTAGGGGAGAGGTACACGCTCGCCAGCGTCACCCTCTCTCCCCTTACCCAGACAAAGCCGGCGCCTGCCCCGTGCGTCTGGACCCGGAATTTGGAGGGATCCGGGATCCAGATCACAGCGGTTCCCAACGTGTCGGCGAACCACGTTGGTCCTTCTCGAGCGCGGTACGGTTCACTGAGCAGTAGAACTTCGATCTCCTGCTCTCGCCGCAACTGCTCCAGAAGTTCGTCCGCGACGCGGCTCCGGTTCAGGTTTCCCTGGAGCACCTTAGCCATTTCTGCGTTTGGCCTCGGCTAAGGCGTCGCGGTACGCCTTGCAGGCGCCCGAGCCTAGCACGTGCTGCAGGTCTCCACCTTTGACGCCAAGGTCGGCGCATACCGCGCACTTCGGCGACTTCTGGCAGCCGTTGGCGGCGTGCCCCTTCTCCCCGCACCGGTAGCAGTTATGCTGCCGGTCGGGGCCCTTGCAGCCCCGTGCCAGGTGCCCGTACCCCAGGCACCTGAAACACCTGGTGGCCGTGGTCCTCTTTCTGGGCCGGGATATTACCATCCCGACCCTCAGGCGGCCGCGGTCCAGGATTTTGGCCGCCGCTCGCTCCTAGAGCTCGATTATGGCGAGCTTTTGGCCCCGGGGATTTTCCTTTGTCACATGGACCCTCATGTCCCCGGCGGATTCCCCTAGCTCTGCCCTGAGGGCCTCTTCCACCTCACCAGGCGTGGTGAGGCAGTCGAGGTCCCTCAGCTCTATTGTCGCTTTGGGCTCCATCCGCCGAACGGATCCCGTCTTCCCCAGGGCCCCCTTCAAGGCCTCGCTAAACGAGGCCTTTTGCTCGTGCTTCGCCGCCCCGGAGAGCTCCAGGAGTACCTCACCACTCCTGGTTTGCCGGATGGATTTTATTTCCACCCCGGCATCCTCAGGGTTCACCGTGGCGCGCAGCTTCGCCACCACCTCGGCGCAGCTGGTGCCCTCCGCTGGCTTTACAGCCAGGGCGGGTGCGCGCCGTTTACGCCTCGGCTTCCTCTTCTTCTTATTTTTCTTCTTCGCCTCCGAGGAGGTGGAGGTCAAAGATTTTGCGGCGGATGGGGCTGCCGTCGCCGGAGGGATGGTGGCTTTCGCCGCTTTCGGCTTCTTGCGAGCCACCACATTCCATCCCTTCCCATCATCCCTAAGACTCTTCTCGGCGGGAGATGGTTGGGACGTGGGGCTGGCCGCTTCCTCTCGCGTCCGCTTGCAGCCACCGGCATCCTGGGACGCCTGTGTCGACTGGGCCGCTTCGATGGCGTCCGCAATCTCGACTATCCGCGGTAGTCCATTTTTTATGGCCATCGCCACGTTCCGTTGCCCGGCGGTGGCCGCGGTCATTTCCGCGACGAGGCTGCGGAGCTGTTGCAGCAGAGACTCCATCGACGACGTCTCTGCGGACGGCGGAGCAGGCTGTTGGACCTGCGATAGGTCCGCCTCCCTCTGCTGCGTCTGAGCGGGCTTGGGCGTCGCTGTAGCCTCAGTAGCTGAGGCTATGCCTCCAGCACTGCCTGGCGCCTGTCGCTTGTCTTCCACCGCCAAAGGGCTCGCGGCCGAAAGCGATGGTGGGCTGCGCACCAGCCGTCGCCTCGGCGCGAACGCCAGGCGCTGTTCACCGCGGAGGGCCTCGAGATCGGGGTCCTCCGCTGGTTGAGGACACATGGTCCTCTCTCCGTCCGTCATCGTCAAGTTTTTATTTAAATTCGCCATAGATTCTTCTTTGATACTCCAGGGTACCAGGGCGTCTCAGAACGCGGTTGCCTCCCGGTGTGGGGGGGGGGGGGGGTGGGGGGGTGATCACGACTGCAGCTACCCCCATGACTGGGGCCGCTTGTGGCATAGGGGCGGGAATGTTACATCCGCCCCGTACCGTGCACCATCACCCTTCATCGGCGTCCTGGTACCCCCTTGGGAGCGGCGCGTTGACGCCGGGAGCCACCAGGAGGCGCGGGCTGCACGGATCATCCACACATTCCTTTCGGGCAGTGTCACCGTACCCGCTACGCCTCCTGACCCAAAAAGAAAAACGGCCGCCCCTAACATGGGGAACAGACGCCGACCAGAGCGCCGCCCGATACGGGAACAGACGCGCCCTGGATTTGGAGTTCCAGTTTTGGTCCGCGAGAGCTATTTTATTTCACTCCTACCCTCCACGCACTCCGAGAAGTGCGTGGCGAGCATTCCCCTATCCGCCACCTGGGAACGCGTCCGATGGGGGTCTGGAAACCCCGCACGGAACTACCGAACTAGTACGGAACATCTACATCTTAATAAAAATAAACAAACATTGAAGTAATAAAATAATTTTTAGAAAAAAAAAATATAACCGACTTCGAAATGCACTGAAAAGCATGAAATAATTTTTATTTGATATGTATAAATTCTATTCGGCTCTTTATACCATTGATTAAAGTATTACATTACATTTTCAATACAATGCATACTTTTCGGAGACGGCGCAAAATTACAAACTGTGTAAATGAAAGATGTTGCTAATGTGAAAATATGTAAAAGGATTAAAGTATTTTGACAATTTCCAATGTAGACAATTAGTTAATTTTGCGCCGTCTCCGAAAAGTATGCATTGTATTCAAAATGTAATGTAATACTTTAATCAATGGTATAAAGAGCCGAATAGAATTTATACATATCAAATAAAAATTATTTCATGCTTTTCAGTGCATTTCGAAGTCGGTTATATTTTTTTTTTCCAAAAATTATTTTATTTCACTCTTTTTAGTGGCGATCTTTGCATTCCCTGCGAAGTAATAGCCACATACTGTATAACGGTGTTCCTTTCTTCATATATTATATCTAATCGTTATGAAATCAAGGTATACATACGATTGTCAGCGGTAGTATCCATGTCCATTTCTGAAACAAAAGCACGTACATGTCTCTGTAGTATAATCGTAGTGAAAAGATAAAAAACACACACGCCCGCACGCACGCCCGCACGCACGCCCGCCCGACCGACCGACCAACCGACCGCCCGCACGCACGCACGCATGCACGCACGCCTGCCCGCACGCCCGCCCCGCTCGCCCGCATGCACGCCCGCACGCACCCCCGCCCGCCCGCACGCCCGCAGGCACCCCCGACCGCCCGCCCGCCCGCAGGCACCCCCGCCCGCCCGAACGCACGCGCGCCCGCCCGCCCGCACGCACGCGCGCCCGCCCGCACGCTCGCCCGACCGCACGCCCGCACGCGCGCCCGCCCGAAAGCCCGCACACATGCACGCCCGCACGCGGGTGGAGGTACATATATAAAATACGTAAAACCACACAACCCGCGATCGGGCATGCGGGCGTGCGTTCCGTGCGTGCGTGCGAGTGTTTCTTTTTTCTTTTCACTACGATTATACTACAGAAACATATATGTACTTTTGTATCACACATGAACATGGATACTAACGCTGCAATATGCCTAACTCCTCTACTGAAATCCTTAATAATCATATTGTATTGGAATAAATAGTAATCAATTATATAAAATACGTAAAACCACACAAAATTTACGAAATTATACATAATTCTTTCAAATCTCACGTAACAACTGGGATTTACTGTGTCTGATGTAACATATAGGACAGTAGGATATTGCATGATTCGCATTTACCACTTGCCATGTCGCCGTCATGCTAGAAACATAATTATTGCAATAAGAGTAGTAATTAGCAATGGAGGGAACAGCAGGGGTAGGTAGAGAAGAGAAGGAAAGGGATTGAAATGAAAGGGAAGGGGCGTGAGGGAGGGCAGGAAGAGGCAGGGGAGAGTTGGGTGTTGAAGGAAAAGATAAGGAAGTGAAGGGAAGTGCAGGGATGCGAAGGGAAGTGCAGGTGTGCGAAGGGAAGTGCGGGGGTGCGAAGGGAAGTGCAGGAAAGTGAAGGGAATGTTGCAAATGGGATCATCATGGAAACATCTCCGGCCGCAAAATGTAATACTAGGTTTCATCGATATCAGACCGAGTACACGCGAAATAGCACGTTTTTTGCGATAACAGCGGAAAAAATGAAGAAATCCGAGCTGGTTTTTTTTACGGGACCAACTGTTGGTCATACTCTACAAGATGCAAAAGGTTTCGTTCCGATTCGTCCATCCATCTTGGAGTAATCGATGGCCATACACAACGCGGACGAAATCTGACGCTTTTTTGCAATAAAAAAGGGGCAAGCGGTGGTGAAATGCAAAATTTTTTTTTTACGGGACCAACTGGGAGTCATACCCTACAAGATGGAAAAGGTTTGGTTCTGATTGGTCCATCCATCTCTGCGTAATTGGCGAACATACATTAAAAAAAAAAAAAAAAAAATTAACATACATGTCGAGTTGAGTAACCTCCTCCTTTTCGAAGTCGGTTAAAAAAGCTGATTTAATTTACCCATTCGTCCCCGAATGAACCTGTCACGGTTGAAGTGGGTCGTTGAAACTGGGTCACTGTGCCGATTCTGGCCCTTTTTTGAAACCTTCAACAGCTGATGTCATGGTCGGGTCAGCGAACTCACTGCACTGCACGGTCACTTGTATTGTACGGTCACTTTTATTGCGCGGTCACTGTCACTTGTCACTGGGAAATGTGGGAATATTTAAATACGATTTATTCTTCCTACGTGTAACCAAATCGGTCACTCAGTGACGAATGAATGCAGTACTGCGTAAGAAAAATTTAATCTCACGTCGAAATCAGTGAATTGAATTTTCATTCTGTAGTCCAGGGTGCCATAAAGTAGTACCGTAAGCAAGGGAAAGTTCGGCTATTTTACGACGAATTTAGTGACGACGGAAGCACGTGTGCCCGAGACAAACGGACTGAGGGCTTTACACGCAGAGATGTCCGAATGGCACTGCAGTTCACCCTCCCCCACCCGCACAAGCAGGCCCACGGTTCAAGGATTGTTAGAAATGAATGGAGGACGAACGAAATTTCCCCGGAAAAAGACTAGCCTTGTTTAGCTACGATGTAGCCTTTTTCCGGAGAAATTTCGTTCGTCCTCCATTCATTTCTAACAACCCTTGAACCGTGGGCCTGCTTGTGCGGGTGGGGGAGGGTGAACTGCAGTGCCATTCGGACATCTCTGCGTGTAAAGTCCTGAGTCCGTTTGTCTCGTGCGCACGTGCTTCCGTCGTCACTAAATTCGTCGTAAAATAGCCGAACCTTCCCTTGCTTACGGTACTACTTTATGGCACCCTGGACTACAGAATGAAAATTCAATTCACTGATTTCGACGTGAGATCAAATTTTCCTTACGCAGTATTGCATTCATTCGTCACTGAGTGACCGATTTGGTTACACGTAGGAAGAATAAATCGTATTTAAATATTCCCACATTTCCCAGTGACAAGTGACAGTGACCGCGCAATAAAAGTGACCGTACAATACAAGTGACCGTGCAGTGCAGTGAGTTCGCTGACCCGACCATGACATCAGCTGTTGAAGGTTTCGAAAAAGGGCCAGAATCGGCACAGTGACCCAGTTTCAACGACCCACTTCAACCGTGACAGGTTCATTCGGGGACGAATGGGTAAATTAAACCAGCTTTTTCTAACATTAGCTTTCGAAATCGTTTTTCTTTAAACATAAATTATCCAACTGTTGATGTGGTATTCAAAAAAAAATTATTTTCATAACTACTACAACACTTTGTTCCTTTCGGATAACGTTAAAAAGTGTCAAACATAGTTATTAAACGACATATTCATTAATTTGTTACTCATAAATAATTCTACATTATTTTTAATTTAATACAATGTAACATTTGCCGTGTGATTCTCTCGATATCTCCGATGCAAAGAGGCATTCGTTCACGGCCACGTCCGCGCGCGATTGAGAGCCACTAACGTTCTCGTGGCTGAGCCCGCGCTCTACGCGCGCTCTCATTGGCCGGTGTTTTTCGTTAATAACTCGATAACGAAGCTTCAAACAACATTTTGGTAAAGGAAAAAGTTGTTCAGATGCACCCCAGCTACCCCCCATTTCCGGGTGTTACACTAGTTCTGGGGCACCCTGTATATGTAATTTTTCATCAATACTCCTAAAGTTATGGCAAGCAACGAAAAGAGGTCGTGGTTACAAAAGGTATTTTACATGTGTAATAGCAGTATGATCTTGCGTTATGATACGCGTGTAAAGTAAATACACGGACAGTTCATTATTTCCATAAGGTATGATCAGAGTTAGGTATTGTTTGAAATAATCTTGTGATAATTTGTGGTGTAAATTAACATTTACATTATTTGGAGTAAAATAAATTGTTACTCCTCTTCTGTTCTCATGTAATAAACAAGATTACTTATAAAGATGATAATTTCTAAGTAAGTAAAGGAAATATTTTATTCAAAATAATGCATAGGCGACCGATGTACTACCGTTTTGAATTTTGTACGCGCCGCCGCGACGCGGCTGATGCCGCGCGCCGTCGCAATACGATCTTAACATACGAGAGTATCGCACGCCATGATGTTGAACCAACGCGAATGTCAGTAACGGCGCATGTGCGTAACGTAAGCCACAGTGCTAACAGCGCCTCTAGCAGCAAAAATGTGTGGTCGACACTGACGTAAGAATGACGTAGGTGGTTAATGAAACTGATTGAAATTTTTCGATGAAAAACAGTTAATATCTCATAAATAAATGCACCGATTGAGGCGTTATTGGGCTTAAAAGAAGGAGAAAGACAAGTCGAAGCAGATTGTGTTATTAGAATGAAGCTCAGTTGCGTACTTTTTCTGCAATAGCAAATTATTTTTTGCAAAACGCTCAAAACGTTCTGCTTCGGGATAATATACTCGGTAGAGTCTCGCTATCACCGGCGGAGCAGCCTTCGGCCTAAACTACTTGGCGTGGAGACTCTACCAAGTCACTGCCCGTACAGTAGACTCAGAAGTTTCCGAAACATGATAATTTAGAGTAATATTGTCACGGTCTTCCGGTCCGTCGGAATTGACCGTCGCGAAAGTGCCGACTCAGTCGATACGCCAAGGTCGGGGCAAATGAGCAAGGCAGGGTTTTCGCTTGATATGCTGGTTTATTAACTACGTGGCTTACATTCTAACGCGACTTAACCTAACGCGACTTAAATCTAACGCGAATTAACATAACGCGAACTTAACCTAACGCGAGTTAACCCACTTCGCAATCGCTCTTCCTACTTTTCCGCAGTTGCAGTTCTATCGCAGTTTCTATCGCAGTTCTGTCGCTATCGCTATCGCTGTCCTAAGCGGCGGCTTCGCGGTGCTATTCGGTCGCTGGCGGTGCTCCGCTATCGCTGAGCAGGAGGATCGGCAGGTACGGAACGGACGGTGCCTTCTGGGACGCTGGGGCAGTGTTGTGATATGGGACGGGTTTTCTCGCGCATGCGCGACTTTTACAGAGACGTATCTATACGTATCTGGTGGTGGCGTAAGAGCAGCTAGGGGGCGTAGTGTTCCTAGCGGGAAAAAGCGTAAACATTCATCACGAGACGGACGGATTACGTAGTTTTGGTATGCTATTAATGTGTTATACATTATGTATATCGCTACGAATATGTTATGCATTCATTTTTTACAATCGGATCATAACAATTTTTGCAAAATTATGCAGGGTGATTAAGGTACCCCATTTTATTGAAACTTGTACTGTACTGATGCTAAAATCGCCGCGCATGCGCGAGAAAACCCGTCCCATATCACAACACTGCGCTGGGGGCGATTCCACCACCCGACAGTCTCAGCGAGGTGTAAGGAGACCCACGAGAGGCGAACCTCCGCGTACAGTCAACGGTTAAACGGCGATACCTACAGACGAGCGGCCGCTTAAGCGAACCAGCTCCTGCGCACCGTAGGAGGAAGAAAGAGGAAGGGCGAGAGACGTGTATGAAAATTAGCGGCACGGTGTGTACACTCACCGCCACACTCGGCTTCCGCTAGGGAAAAACACTAGTGAGGGGAAGGGTCCCCCACCACCGACTCCCAGGATAATTCCTAAACATTACAGGAATCTAAATTCGAACAATTATGTGTATCAATACGCGAAGAAGCAACCATATTTCAGAATTGAAGCATTCAGAAGCAAAAATTATGTATAAAATGACATCGCATTGATAATTATCATTCTCGTCGGTTTCCTCGATCGAGATGGCGCCTCAAACGAAAGATCACATGAACCATATATTTCTTTCTTCGCATTCCTCTAACGAATTGGCAGAATAAAATTGCTGTAATTGACCAAAGTCATTATATTTACCAATTTTCTACCCTAACTGTCTTGATACTGAAAATTATAAAAATCATAATCGATGTTCCGTGAGAAATGTAAAGCGACATCTCTCCGCCGGGAGGAACGCCGCAACTCGCTCTGCCATTGACTGACGCCGAGGGAAGCCGACTGTGGCGGACCGAATTTTCGGCTTCGCATAAGAGCCTCTCTCTCGCACTCACGGGGACAAGCCGGCTTCGAGCATCCTTGTCTTGACGACGTTGTTACCATGATCGCTGTGGCGAGATGGCGCTAAACGAAGAACCACACGAATCATATATTTATTTTTGCATAATAAAATTACTTTCGTTTGTTGAAAGCATTAATGAATTTACCAATTTGCTATCAGAATTTTCCTGGCGATGAAAATTACAAGAATCATACGCATCATATGTGTGATGGTCAGAAATATGTTTAGCACGACATGAATTTTTTAACACGGGTTGATAATTATTATAAGTTGCTGTTTCTCATTTATTGCTACTTATTTTAATAACAAAATAATGGGAGATTGCAATAATAAATGTATAAATAATTTTTTGGAGAAAATCCGAGTTCACATCGCGCCTACAGATGGAAGTAGCATCTCGCTCAGCTATTGGCTGGTCGGTTCGCCGCGTTTCGGCGCGGGATCGCATCAAATGGAAAACGATACAAACTATACGTTTTTCGTATACGAATTGTAGGAATCGTCGCACTTTGCCGCCTATTCGTCTTTTGTTTTACCGTTCATTGACAAGCGTGACGTTTTCAGTACGTCATTCATTCATTCATTCGTCCTCTACGGATTCATTTGTATGAATCCAGAGATGTTCGAACTTTTAAATAGTGGGGCGCTAACAAGCACCGTTTCCGGGCTCCCACCATAGCAGCTCCACGTTTTGATTCTACTGGCTCTAATTGTAAGAAAAGACCGGTAACCATACGGTCGAAAACTAATAATAATAATAATAATAATGATAACGACATAAGTAATATTAATAGGAAGAATAAAATGAACAAAAAGAGTACTATTACAAATTCTAAATATAATTAATAAAAAAAAAAATGAATATGAACAACTCAATAATCCGTCCAGTAACCTTCGCGATCTATGACTTGCGCCAATCGATTCGGAATGGAATTCCGTAGGGCGGTAAAGAATTGAGGCTTGGCCCGCAAGGCTTCCCACGTATCTTTCGCGTGTGCTACAAGAGAGCACCCATCCCCTTACCATCTCACCCCATACATTCTCGATGGGGTTGAGATCGGGAGAGCGCGCTGGCCAGTCAAGAACACTAAATTCTCGATGCCGGGAAAGCCATTCCCTCACACTGCGGGCTGTGTGCACGGCCGAGTTGTCATGAACTAGCCGAATCTCCGGCAGGTCTTCCGAGGGATACACACTTCGGAAAGTGGGCAGTAGCACATTCTCCAAGATGTTTACGTACTCCTCGGAATCCATATGCGGAGAAATCTCGACTAGTTCACCAGGACCATGTGCACTGATCCAACCCCACAGTGCGCAGGTAATCCGGCCACTTCGTTCTTGTGGAATTACAAACCGCGGATCGAGCCTCTCTCCTTCTCGACGCCAAACGTACGGGCGCATGTCCGTTGCCGAACAAAACACCTTCTCATCCATCCAAATGGTGGCATCCCATTCCTCAGCGGTAGTAGTTAAATTTTCCAAAGCAAAGCCAACGCGAGATTCGCGATGGCTTTGCGTTTAAAGCTATTTTCCGAGCCGGTCGGTGACCGTGCAAGCCGGCCTCGAGCAGTCGGCGTCGGCCAGTCGTCTCGGAAAACGGCAGATCTAAAGAAACTAATGCTTCCGTCACAGAGGAGAATGGTCTGTCCCGCATTTGTTGGACAAGTAGAGTGTCCTGCTGAGGAGTTGACTTCCTCGGCAACCGGATACCCTGACGATTGGTGTCAAGTGCCGAACTGCCTCCTTCATCCCACACCCGAATCCAATGCCGCACGGTCTTGGTGCTGCAGCCGATTCTTCTGCTAATATCGGCTGCCGGCCACCCCGCGTTGTATAAACCGATAATTCGGCCTCTATCAGCAACCAATACATTCGGTGCCATGAAGTGGACTGTTCAACGGACCTGGGCGGATTAATCATTCCTAACGAAATAGCTCAACACCTAATTGCATTTGTTTCTCGCTGAACGGTAAAACAAAAGACGAATAGGCGGCAAAGCGCGACGATTCCTACAATTCGCTCGAATTAGAAAATAATCATGAGATATTTGTCAGTTTACGGGACGAAATTAATTTTTATTTCGCCCATTCGTGATAAGGATAGCGGCAAAACGTATAATTTGTATCGTTTTCCATTTGATGCGATCCCGCGCCGAAACGCGGCGAACCGACCAGCCAATAGCTGAGCGAGATGCTACTTCCATCTGTAAGCGCGATATGAACTCGGATTTTCTCCAAAAAATTATTTATACATTTATTATTGCAATCTCCCATTATTTTGTTATTAAAATAAGTAGCAATAAATGAGAAACAGCAACTTATAATAATTATCAACCCGTGTTAAAAAATTCATGTCGTGCTAAACATATTTCTGACCATCACACATATGATGCGTATGATTCGTGTAATTTTCATTGTCAGGAAAATTCTGATAGCAAATTGGTAAATACATTAATGATTTCAACGAACGAAAGTAATTTTAATATGCAAAAATAAATAATATGATTCGTGCGGTTCTTCGTTTGGCGCCATCTCACCGCAGCGATCATGGTAACAATGTCGTCGAGACAAGGATGCTCGAGGCCTGCTGGTCGCCGTGAGTGCGAGAGAGAGGCTCTTATGCGAGGCATAAAATTCGGTCCGTCAAAGTCGGCTTCCCTCGGCGTCAGCCAATGGCAGAGCGAATTGCGGCGTTCTTTCTGTTGGGGCGACGTCACTACGCATTCTCGCCAAACATGATTTATAACTTTCTTATTACAACTCACTCTAATTTCCTAAAAAATAATTAGTAATCAATGAGAAACAGTAACTAATAACAATTATTAACCCGTGTTAAATAATTTATGAATGCTAATCACATTTCCGACCGTCTCGCATATTACGCATATGATTCTTGCAGTTTTCGCTATCTAGAAACCTGTAGTAGGAGATCGGAAAATTTATTAACAGCTTTCGAGAACTAAACTAATTTTATTCTGTAAATTTATTAAAGGAACGTCGAAAGAATAAATATATGATTCGTGTGGCTGCTCGTTTGGCGCCATCTCATGCCGGAGAAGCGATCATGGTAATAACATTTTCAAGACGAGGATGCTCGAAGGCTGAAAAAAGAGCCTCTCTCTCGTCGCCGTGAGTGCGAGAGAGAGGCTCTTATGTGAAGCCGAAAATTCGGTCCGTCAAAGTCGGCTTCCCTCGGCGTCAGCCGATGGCAGAGCGAGTTGCGGCGTTCCTCCCGGCGGAGAGATGTCGCTTTACATTTCTCACGGAACATCGATTATGATTTTTATAATTTTCAGTATCAAGACAGTTAGGGTAGAAAATTGGTAAATATAATGACTTTGGTCAATTACAGCAATTTTATTCTGCCAATTCGTTAGAGGAATGCGAAGAAAGAAATATATGGTTCATGTGATCTTTCGTTTGAGGCGCCATCTCGATCGAGGAAACCGACGAGAATGATAATTATCAATGCGATGTCATTTTATACATAATTTTTGCTTCTGAATGCTTCAATTCTGAAATATGGTTGCTTCTTCGCGTATTGATACACATAATTGTTCGAATTTAGATTCCTGTAATGTTTAGGAATTATCCTGGGAGTCGGTGGTGGGGGACCCTTCCCCTCACTAGTGTTTTTCCCTAGCGGAAGCCGAGTGTGGCGGTGAGTGTACAATGAGTACTATCCGGCGGCGGTTGTCTCAAGCCGACGACTGCATGTCGCGGCGCGGTATATATACTCGCGGTTCCGCGGTTCCACCGCGAGAAGCGCGAAACGCGGCTCGACACCTCGCGGCCGTCGCGAGAGTCACATATGTGGCGGTGGCGGGGGGGGGGGGGGGGGGGGGGGGGCTCGCGGCTCCGCGGCACGGCGGGTGGTATCGGTAAGGGGTCGCGGCCTCGCCGACTCGTTACAATATGATCCTCTTGATTGATCGATACAGAGGTAGCAGCCGATAAAAACTTTTGTAAACTAAGTAAAAAGCCCGTGGATTCTTCAGATTCGCAGTTAGTATCCGCACGTACTAACTCCGAACATGAATTTAAGCGCAATGTTCTATAGTAACCGTGAAAGGTACTACACGTTGGATTCGTATTTCTCATGCCAATGTGCCTAATTTGACCAAAAAAGTTTTTTAGCGAATCTTGGTTAAAATTTCGACCAATAAAATGTGAAACACCAAGATCGCACAAATATGTCCTTAAAAATTTTTAATTTTGAATCGTTTGAATCCAATTCTGTAGTACCTTTGGATGCTCTTTATCCGTAGGCTTCCTTTTTATAAACGTCATACTTCTAAAAATTGCAAACCCTGTATCCCAAATATCGGGCGTTTCATTCATGTCCGTAGCCTTTCCCTAATTGACTCTATTATTGTTGACACTGTCGAAGATGTCATTCATAAATTGAATGAATCTAACAGTGTCAACAGCTTCTACTTTCATCTCGCGCGTTCCGCATGCACTTTTGAGTCTGTTGCGACTCATAAGTGTCATTACGGAGCTAACCGACCGACTAAATACGTGCGCGCAATATTTTACCTACATTTTCCTAATTTTATCTTTATCTACGTGCTTTGGGGTAAGCTCATGCAGGACACGCTCCTCTTCAGGACCGTTACTGCTATCAATGAAATACAAATCTTCCACGTGTGACCATTTAGCCACACGTGGAAGATTATCTGCCAAAATAAATTGCAGGTCTTTAGTCAGTAAATTGTTCCGCATACACTTCAACAGGTGCGGAGGATCAAAAAGCGGTAAGATATTGTTGTCATTTATGACAATAATATCATGCCGCAGTGCGTCACCATGTTGAAAGGCATTTCTCTTCGAATCTCTAATCAAACATTCTATGGCTGTACAATTGGTGCTGCCTTGGTCGCAAACCGATTCCACCATTATAATGCCGGCCTGAAACGCACGGCGAACTAATTCTTTAAACATCCTAACGATATTCTCCGCGGAGCTAGTGCTTCTACAGAAACTATATGCAACGGGTTGCTTCCAAGGTTGCACTCCATTTATGCCTTTTAACATCCACACTGTGGCATGATCCGCGATATCCAATTTTCTAGGAAATGCGGTGTCTACAAATCCTTCAACTAAGTCCATTGAAGGATTGTAGACCACAGACGGAAATAATTTAATTTCGTCAAAAATGAGAACAGCGTACTTGCTGTTCACATTTGAAAATGAACCGGACCGCTTTTTGAGTTCTTCGAATACATTGTCGCAAATTCCAGCTCTTAGTGGAATTTGCGACATTACCTTCCGAAGCAAAACAAATAATTTTGATAAATATCGAAACGCTTTCGGGCTTTGCTTATAAATACTTAACGCTAAAACCTTCTCCTCTTCGGTGAAGCGTCGTCCGGATTTGGACCTTCACGCGTTGCGCATCTGGGCCACGATCATCTTGTGCAGGGGTGTAGGTAAGTTTTTTAAAACTTGACATACACCGACCCGCACAAGATGATCAATCTTCACGATGCGTTCCTTCAGCCCAAGTTGCCGCCGCTTGCACTCCTTAGCCTCCTTCCTCATTGAGCCACGGCATTGTACAACTTCTGCTTCAGGGGACGTTCCAGCGTGCTGTCCTTTAGTAATTTTAGAATGTTACCTGCAGAAGGAAACATGCGGTATAAGTAAACATATTTCTAAACATGAACATGCAACATACAGTAAATATATGTAGTATACAGTATTGATGTATATATTGCACATTTATACAGGGATGTTTGACCACGGGGTGACCTTCAGAGGTGAAAATAGGGGTACTCAAGATCATACCTTATAGTAATTTTTTCCGCTCTTTCCATTTCCGAAGTAAAAAATATGGGGTTCCATTTGAAAAAACAAACATGACCTTCAAATGACCTTGAAGATTATGGTCAAGGTCAAATCCGAGGTCACTGCCAGAAAGCCAGAGAAAAATCCTATAAGATGAGTGTTGAACATTTCCCCCAAAATGCACTCCAGGCGAGTTATTCTACTGTTCCGGTACTTTTCAGACAACCTGTATACATCATTGCCTTGTATGCAGTGTGGTGGAGTGTAAAACGTGCATGGAATACCGACTGAGGGTATAATCTCCCTCTAACAGGAATTAGGACAGGTGTGTTCATTTACGCGCTAAAGAAGGCAACAGCAATGTGCTGAATGTCTTCTCGTTAACACCTATATTAATCGCACCAGAATGGGATAGGCCTCCACAATCCCAAAGCGTACAATAGTTATCAGTTGTGACCCCTCGAAGAGATTCAGATGAAACACAGATTATCTTCGCAACTAGCATGTTACGTTCGATTAACGATAATATTCCCAATATCGATAATATCGTTTCTGTTAGTAATAATGGTGGTAACAATAATGAAGAAAATGAACCGATAAAACTGGCGAATATACATAGGAAAGAAAGACCTCCATTGAACCTAGAGAGGGAAAGAAGGATGGGAGAACTCTGTTAGTTTTTCCTGTTTCCGGACGGAAAGAATGGGTTTGGAGAGTATCGCGATATCTCAATAACGCCACTGGATTACTTCCAAGCACGTATTTTGAGCAATGACAAACGATTCCAAAGAACAGATTATTTGTTCTTTGCATTATATGTTGTTGAATATTACTGCGCTAAAGCTAGTGTTTCAGTATCGTGTAGAATGCGCCAAGGCGAACATACTCCAGCGGGATTAATAGATAATATTCACCTTACGATGAGAAACATAAGAGGGTCGGCGTCATACTGGAGACGCCGCTGTTCGGAATTAGTCGCCATGGTTCGAAGTCTTGGACCGCCCACATGGTTCGCTACATTCTCTTGCAACGATCTGAATTGGCTAGATATGTTCAAAGCGTTACTAATACCTGAGGGCCGTTCCACGACCGAAGCTGAAAACCTAACGTTTGCAGATCGATTGAAGTTGGTTCAGAGGCACCCAGTAGTTATTAGCAAGGCAATTTACGGTGCGTGTTAACGCGTTAATGCAAGTATTTAAAAAACTCGCCTTGCTTAGGTGGCGTTGTTATCGATCTTTGGTATAGAATCGAATTTCAAAATAGGAGAAGTCCACATTTGCACATGCTTGTTTGGTGTGCAAATGTACCTGATTTCCAAACCAGCGAAGGACGCAATGTTATTGAGAATGTTATATCTTGTTTATTGGAAACAGCGGAACAAGACATGAACAACATAGTTGAAAAGGTCGGTTGTTGTCGGTTCGGATTCCCCAGACTGATAAGCGTAAGCATGATGTGCCTAGGTCCCGATGACACACTTGCCAACAACGGACGTTTCTGCGTACTTAAACGTACAGCAAGTGAGGTAATGGTGAATAATTATAACCCCGCTCTGTTAAAGATGTGGGAAGCAAATATGGATATTCAACCCCGCGGAAATGTTACAGCCGTGGCATATTATATTGCCAAATACGCAAGTAAGTTCGAACCGCAGTACACGTGAGATATTATTAAAGATGCCGTCTCACGAGCAAAACGCCGGGGCGGCGGCACCTGGAAGCAACTATTTTCGGTATCTATGGCAATTCTGTCTCAGCGTATGGTTAGTGCTGCAGAATGTGCTTACCGATTATGCCATCTACCTCTGAAAATGAGTTCCCGTAAAGCTGTATTTATAAACAGCTGTCGGCCTGAACAAAGATATAGAATTTTGCGATTTGAAGGATAGACAATTTACTTTCACTTTCATTTTTTGTTAAGCTTTAGAGTTTATTTTTCTATGATCGGCAATTTAGCTTTCGCGATATCAGAGTTTATTTTAGTCATTTCGAGTCTTCATACAGTAGCTTTAGAATTTCATTTTTTCGTTTGTCCCAATAACCGACCATGCCATAAACTCGGAGTTTCCGAATTTGTCAAAAATACACTGATTGGCAATCAAACAGAGCCAATCAGCGTACTTTGGTGACCACTTCGAGGTGTCCCAAGCGGACACCAGACACAGTCCGTAATAGACTATCGAGGAGTAGACTTCGTAGATTACACATTCGGAAGTCGCGTCTCGGCTACGAAATAAAGTTATACTTATACTAATCACACATCAGTGCCAATTCACTAAAAGATACAGTCCACTCATATAACGATCGGACTTCATACGAAGGTGGAGTCCGCCTTCCGCGTCGTTTAATCGTCGCTAAATATTGTCGACGCTGCGACGCCCAAACAAGTGGAATGTGGACGGAAGAGGATGGTGACGGCGAACTTAGGAACGACGCGACGATGAAGAAATGTCGAGGTCGAGGTTTATAAAACTGAAAGACAATACCCGAATGCGAATAAGAAACAAGCCGGCTGTACCTCGCCACCGATACTATACCTTGAATAGTGACAGAGAAGGATATTTCTATAATCTTGTAACGTTGTCGCCTCGTCACGCTGGTTAACGGCGTGGCGGGACGTTGCTCGAGGGTGTCCTAGCGCTGGACGCTGCAGCAGCCAGGATTCCCGCGCGGAGGCCGGTCGCGGTATGGAGGGGGTTGGGTCGTGCGATGGTCGTCGCCCCGACACAGGTCGTCTCGACCTAGGGTGTAACAATCATGAGTGACGGCGGTGGCGCGCAATTACAATATACCTTAATCCTATGGGCGCTTATATACTACGGTCGGTGGAAGCGCCCGGCGTGGCGCCTCGCGGTACTTATTATGTACGGTCGGCGGAGCGCCCGGCGTGGCGCTCGCGGTACTTATTCTCTACGGTCGGCGGGGCACCCGGTGGTGCCCGCGATTCGGCTACAAGGTAGTGGCCACCTTTGGCCGGCTGGTCAGTTGTTGATTCCGAGAGAGAGATTGTTCCGTCGTGGAGTTGGCCGGTATTGCGCCCAGCGGTGCCGGGGAACTCCGAGACGAGGCCATGTCCTTCGCCGCGACGTTCCTCCTCAGTTCGGCTACTGCGGACCTGTCCACGGGGTAGCAGAACCGGTGGACCGTCCGCCCGTAGCCGGGCCGGCCGTCTTGCGAGGCCATGTCCTTCGCAGCACGGTCGGCGCGTGGCTCGCCATCCCTGGGCCTGTCCGCAGGTCAGGCGGTCCACGTGGCCGTGGGGGTTGGCGTGGCCAGCCCCGTTGCGAGGCCATGCCCTTCGCAACGACGCCGGCCTCCAGGCTCGCCTAGACCGTGCCATGTCCGCGGGCTAGCAGAACCGGCTGTCTTGGAGAGGACCTCCGAAAGAGGTCCTGTCGGGGCCGAAGCCCCGATCCAACTCATCGATCGTTTGATCGATCGCTTCCTTATTACCTGTCACGTACGCGGTGACGGTGCGCGCGACTGTGCTCGCAGGTGGGGCGCGGTGACGGTGCGCGGCGACGATGCGCGGTGACGGCGGTCCCTTGTCGACGGGTGTCATGGCGACCAGTCGTCACAATCTCATAGTGTGTCACATTCCATTTCGCAATGAAAGTCCACCTATGGCCGAAGACGAATCTACAGAACAATGTTTCCTTCGACGTCAACACGAATTGAAACCTATGTTGGGAAATGCCACAGTCGAACAATTTACTCACGCAGAGCAAATTATTGAAACGGCGCTTGCCCAGAATGTTGCTTTCAATGTTGTACACGAGGACGAACGTAATAATGAACATTTAAGAGATCCAGGTAGGATTCATGCCCACAAAGTAACATGTGGTGATGAAGCGGATTTATACGAAGATCAACAGCAAGGAACAGTGGCAATGCCGGAAGACGTATTCCTGAATACTGTTCGAAATCTTAATATTCAGCAGAAGAACTTATTAACATCAATGTCTGCAGTAATTCAGAGATATATAAAAAACGATGATGATGAAAATAAGGACCAAATGTTGCTATTTATTACCGGAGGAGCCGGCAGTGGCAAGTCGTTTATTTTAAAATTAATTGTTGAACATGTCAAACGTTGCTATAATCCTACAGTCGATACGATGATAAAACCATGTTTCATGGAAGTAGCTTCTTTGACCGGAGTTACCGCCCGCCAAATATTCGGAAGAACTCTGCATTCCATGTCCTCTTTGCCTATTGAAATAGGTACCGCAATGACCTATTGCCGGCTGACAGGACAAAGACTGGAACATGAGATTCGCAAGTGGCGTCACACAAGGTGGTTGATCATCGATGAGATATCAATGGTATCTTATGAGAATTTGCGAATAATTCGTTTAAGATTGCAAGAATTCAAGAGCAATGATAAACTGTTTGGTGGAATAAATGTACTTCTTTTCGGCGATATCATGCAACTACCCCCAGTGAAAGGCCACTGGTGTTTTGTGCAACCACATTCGTGTAATGCCGAAATTAATTCATCGCACCAATTTTCATTCTGCGAACTCACCATTAATATGCGGCAAAAAGATGATGTTAAGTTTATCGACTTTCTGAGTAACCTACGATTTGGAGAAGTTACAACATCTCAACTGGAAATACTATGTGAACGAAGAAGAGTTTCCCTAACTGGAGAATTTGAGGACGGAGCCGCTGTTAGAATGTTTCCAACTATAAAATTAGCGGATGAACATAATGAAAAAATAACCAAGAAAATAGCAGAATGACGCGGAATGTACGTCATTGAATTAGTAGATGAGTCCCACGAGGCAGCTACATATCGCAAAAGGCTACCTGCAAATGTCATACCTGCAAATGTAAAAAATTGTGGCGGACTGTTACATGCAATATTATTAGCCGAGGGAAATTTATATGGCCGGCACTTCGAAGAGGTCAGCTAGAGCAGGAAGAATTACCGGACTCAGTACTTATAAAATTCGACGACGAATCCATTGGTTGTAGATTCAAAGATACCGATGGTTACATCCCAATATCTCCAGTAATTGCAATATTTCAAGCAACAAAAGGTTATGGAGACGTTGTAACCGTTGTTTTCACCAAAGCTATTCTTTGGCGACGGTTACATAATTTACTTTGATTCTGATATTTCTAAGTTGATTTAACGTAATACGATTGAAGTCAATGAACGTGATTTAATTATTTAGAGTGTCAGATGGTGGAATTTATTACATGGAGGGATTCGGGCCTCCAGATACTGGACAGCGAAGAGATCTGATCGGTTGTTGAAGCGAGTTGGAAACGATTTCTGGTATAAACGTGATATATTCTGTTGGAAATCAAGATAACAAAATTGATACTTGATTTCGTCACAAGTTCTGGTAAGCGTAGAAGAGCTCAATGTATTTATACAAGCTTTAATACGTTTCGAACAGTCTTCCCGCGTTCGCGAACGTAACTGTCTTTGTTTTATTTGTACTTTCACACATTTGCGCGTACGCGCGAATATTTTGATATAGGTTATAAAAGATAGATAGATATATATTTACACATGATATTACCCAGGCAGATTCTGATATAGATATAAAAGTAGATGCTTTATGGAATGGAAGCTCGACCGAATTCGCTTTAAACGGAAAGTAAGAAATTGGCTTTAAACGTAAAATTGAAATTTAATGGCTAGAACAAATAAAACCCAAATTACTAGTGTGCAATGCCGCGTGGACACCTCTGCGGATCCACCCGCGATTGCACACTAACTTCCCTCCCTGTGACTTCTACAATCAAAAGATGCGATACCGCGTTCGACAATAAATGTAAGAAATGGTTGTTGGAATTACCACTTTATGCAATCGCACGATTGAGGATCTGTCGCAACACCTTCGCTCCCGGCCGAATAATCGAAGGAGGAGTTTGGCTGGAGACGCCACGAAGCCCCAACTAGGTTGTGACACCTAGGAATTCACCTGAGGCACGAACGTGGGCTCAAGGTGTTCTCCGATGCCGGACGCCTGATTTCGACTGTGTACAATCCGATCGTGAATTCGCGATACGCACGGTGCAGCAACACTCAGGTCGATCCTGCCGAGCAGTTCGGGGAGGATCAAGTGGTGCCTGCACTACAATCTCACACGATCAATCAAGGATAATCAGAAGATGTCGGCAGACACAAATTGTGGGCTGAGCGGTACTTCGGTTACTCGATTCAAATTGGTGAGATTGAATATACCGCAATGTCACCAAACAGAGCGATCACCGTGCCACACGGTGTATCCACCTCTTCACAAAGGCATTCGAGTACACTGAAGAAGTGACGGCAAGGCACTTTCGTGAGCTAAGCGACACTTTCAATGCTCGAACGAGTCTGGGAGCGATGCCACGATCAAATGTCGGCAGAAATCGTGATAATAGCTCACAATCGAGTCCACGTCTCACAAGGGCACACAGGGACAGCCAGAAGTTACGGCGGGACACGTTGCGTGGGCCGAGCGATGCTTTGACTGCCTGTATGAGCCTGGGAGCTGAGTCAAGATGTGGGAGAGTTATCCGATCTCACTCGTTCACGGATTCTGTGGTTTTGCTACGCGAGATTTTACCAGTAGTAGTGACTCGCAACAACCTTACTCACCGTTTCGTTCCGTTCAGCGAAAATGTGATTTTAAAATTTGGTTTTAATTTATTGGTGACTGCTACGCTGTACACGCCGGATAAACGCAAAAGAAGAAAATCGCGTTCTAGATGTGCCACGGCGCGGTTTGTTCTCGTGACTCCTTGGTTTGACGCGCGTATATAACGAGGGTAAGTTAGGCGGTTGTACTTAGTTATCAGGTCGGTTTGACCACTCAATTGTAGAGTTTTTATGTTTTTATTGGTTATTATTATTTATAGTGATTAAGAACCAATTGGTGATAAAACTATTCGGTAATAATAAATACGACTACGCAACTTATAACAACTTAAGACAACTTGAAACAACTTAAGACGACTTGAAACAACTTAAGACGACTTGAAACAACTTAAGATGACTTAAAACAACTGAAAACATTTAGCAATTTGTTCACGACCTGATTCTACCACGTTCCGTCGACTGAATAATCGCTTCCCGCCGAAACCATCCCTTTTTACAGTTGTCACCCTCCCCACCACGCAAACTTTCTTCGATGGCGTCTATGACCAAATATGGTCATGTTCGCTGTCGCCTGCCTCTTGCACCCCCTTCTTCGGAAAAAACGCCGAACGCGACACTGGGCCCGTTGGCCCATGGGTTTTTCCCATCCCTTCTGACCTGCAAGTTATTTGCACTTTTCTACACATAGTTCTTACTCTACGCAAGTTCCTCGAGTATAATTTCATGATACTACACAATTATACACCTGTTTTCGCTTAACGGAATTGGAAACGCGTGTTACCTAGTTCGCTTCCAGACGTAGAATAATTCTTGTCGAACGAGCATCGATTTTTAACCGACTTCGAAAAGGAGGAGGTTACTCAATTCGACATGTATGTTAATTTTTTTTTTTTTTTTTAATGTATGTTCGCCGATTACGCCGAGATGGATGGACCAATCGGAACCAAACCTTTTGCATCTTGTAGGATATGACTCCCAGTTGGTCCCGTAAAAAAAATTTTTGCATTTCATAACTGCTTGTCCCTTTTTTATTGTAAAAAAGAGTACGGTTTGGCTCGCGTTGTGTATGGTTATCGATTACTCGAAGATGGATGGACCAATCGGAACGAAACCTTTTGCATCTTGTAGAGTATGACCAACAGTTGATTCCGTAAAAAAACCATTTTGGATTTTTTTATTTTTTACCGCTTCTATCTCAAAAAACGTGCTATTTCACGTACACACGGCCTGATATCGATGAAACCAAGTATTACATTTTGCGGTCGGAGATGTTGCCACGCTGATCCCATTTGCAACATTCCCTTCACTTCCCTGCCCTTCCCTGCACTTCCCCTCACTGCCCTGCCCTTCCCATCCCTTTGTTGCTAACTACTATTTCCATTGCAAAATTCCTATTCGTTGATGCTACCCTGCAAGGAATGCTCCGATCGCCATTAAAAAATGTGAAATAAAATAATTTTTGGAAGAAAAAATACAACCGACTTCGGAATGCACTAAAAAGGACGAAATAATTTTAATTTATATTTCGGAGACGGCGCAAAATTAAAAATTTTCTACATTGGAAATTGTCAAAATTCTTTAATCCTTTTACATATAGAAACATCTTTCATTTACACAATTTTTAATTTTGCGCCGTCTCCGAAATATAAATTAAAATTATTTCGTCCTTTTTAGTGCATTCCGAAGTCGGTTGTATTTTTTCTTCCAAAAATTATTTTATCTTCGGTCCATATCGAGTGGGGATCGATACGCACGCATATTTAATTAGTGGGGCGATTCTCCTAAATTCTTTCGCACGCGACAAAGGACCGCGGATCCTTACGGTGGTGGGGGAATCCATCGCACTCGCACAGTCACGCACGGTTGTTCGTACGTCGTGTCTTGGTATGTAACCAGTACGGTTACAACGTTGAGCGAAGGATGTTCCCACTTATAACTATCACGAAAGTCTAAGGGAACCCATCCGTCGGTATACCTTAGCAGTTCGAGGTATTACCGTCAAAATCTAGTTACGAGATCTAATAATAACATTTTCTGTGACACCCAGCGTTAGCAATACGTCGGCTTGTTCACACATCACTCTGCTGGAGCATCGTACGTTAGCCATACGTAGGCTAGTCTCCACGTCTTGACCTTTCCTGTAACACTCGGCGTTAACCATACGTCGGCTAGTTCACCATAGCCAACCTCCTGAAGCACCCGGCGTTAGCCATACGTCGGCTAGTCTTCGATTCTAATTTTTCGGGCGCTCAGTATCTTAACAATACTGGGCTAACCCAACTAACAAATTACCATAACCTATATACAGCCCCCAGCCACGCGGCTGTACCCCTCCGACTCGTAACAGCAATTGTTGGTGAATTCTCCCGTGACCACGCACGGCCATGGTGTTCGTCGCGAAAGTAGTTCGCCGGTGCGTCGTTACCGATAGCGGCAGCACCTCCCGGACACGCATGGCCACGATCGCGCCATCGCCAAGAAGAAATCGGTACTCGCTCAACGGCCACGCGGTGCCGGTTCGACGCCATTAATGTACTTGCTGTTCACGCGCTAACACGTGCCTTTTTCGGTCGTTCAGTTTCAGCTTGATGCTACATCTCAGACCACGCTTCGAGTTTCTCGTGGTGTTCGCGCACGGAGTAAAGTGCTGTGCGTGTTTTCTCCTGAGCAATACTTTCCGTTTACTTACGTCTCTAGTGTTAATTAGGATAAGACCCGCGTCTATAAACCGTTACGTTGCGTATTAAGGATAAGTGTAATTTAAGCAGTAAATATAAGAGTTAGTGTTAGATTAAAGGGTGTCGTGTCTCGATTTTTTTCTGCCCGCTCTGTCCACTCTAAAACTCAAACAGCAATATAGCCAAAAAAATCCCCCAAAAAATCAATGAATTTATGTTTAAATGATTGTAGGGCTGGGTGAGGTTGGCAATCAAAAAAACAGTTTTTGGGAAGAACGAGTTTATTCTCACGCGACGCCGATCGTCAATCGCCATTCATTCGTCAACTGTTGTCGCGTTCCTTTCTTTTCTCGTCGTTACGCAGCGCGCCACTGCACACTCGTGTGTGCCGCACTTCATGCCTACTACGTCACGCTCATGCCGATTCCCTACAGTTCGGCCATCCTGACGGTATGATCCGTCCCGGTCATACATATTATCTAGTCGCGCATAATGGCGAGAGAAAAGAAAAAATGACAAAAACAAAAGTATAATCATTGCGATACGAATGTTTTATAAAACTACGGTAAATATGAAATAAAACTATGGTAATATCTTATCAAACTACGATAATATCTTAAAACTACGATATATTGTGGATACGTCGAACTGATTACAGCATATGTTGGTTTTCCACCCAAGGTTTCATATGGTCGGCACTTATGGTGCCTGTATATGGCAAACGTGTTGTTTGAAATCCGTCAATATCGGTGAAACGGGAAGCCCTGAATCTTTCGATGTACAAAACGAAGTACTACAAATTGATTGCGTTGATACGGGAAGTAGCATAGCGGAAAGGTTAAATATTAACCCGGATCTGGAACCCGAAATAAAGAACGAGTTCGTAAGGATGTATGAAGACACGTACACGTCTGGTAATAATCTTGAGACTACTAATGAGAGTAACATCGAGATGACGATTGCGTTAAAACACGATCAACCAATTTCGTTCCGACCACGTAGACTCGCTTTTAGCGATAAGGAAAAATTGAAAATCATTATCGATCAATTGTTAGATGAAAAAACAATTCGTCCAAGTAATTCGCCTTATGCAAGCCCCATCGTACTAGTACGCAAGAAAAACGGAGATTTACGTCTATGCGTCGATTATCGCGAACTTAATAAAATTACAATAAAGGATAACTTCCCGGCACCGCTAATAGACGATCATCTGGACCGATTACGCGATAAAAAGTATTTTAGTCGCATTGATTTACGTAATGCTTTCCATCATGTCAAAGTGGCCGAATCCTCGGTAAAGTACACATCGTTTGTTACACCATTCGGACAATTCGAGTATCTAAAAATGCCGTTTGGTCTGACAAATGCGCCGCGCACGTTTCATCGCTATATTATAAGTATTTTTTCGAAATTAATTAGGGATAACAAGCTGCTCATTTATCTCGACGATATATTAATCGCCACCGGAAATATCGCAGAGCACCTGGATATACTTCGCCGAGTATTTGAATTGTCACACCAATATAGATTGGAATTTCGATTAGATAAGTGTTATTGGTTATACGAAGAAACTACATATTTAGGCTATCAAATAAATAAAGACGGTATTCGACCTAGTGCTAATAACGTTGAAGCGATATTAAAATATCCATTACCGCGAAACACGAAGGAGGTCCATAGTTTCGTGGGACTCGCCAGTTATTTCAGACGATTTATTCCAAACTTTTCAAACTAGCTAAAGTCTCATTATACCCTCTAGATATTTTCGAACATAACAGTCGCTTATATGATTCCACAAATGACAATTTATCTTGTATGACTCTGGGATTTTCGCTCGGGATGGTCATTATATGATCTTTCGGCACGTATAACCCCAATTGAACGTGAGTTTGGACGAATTCGGAACTAAGCGGCAGAAACGCCACTTTGGATACAGCCATTTTATGCCCACAAGCATCGATGCACTCCGCCATTACACGAAGGAATTCATCAACATCCGATGATTCGAATTCCCAACTTATTATTTTTAAACAATTGGTAAAATCATCTCCCACTGCGACTCTAGTTACAAACTGAACGCATTTTCCAAATTTAGTTCCTTTAACGGCCTCTATAACGCGGTTCTGAATTGCTAAATTAGCAACAGAATTCATCATTAAAGTCGTCAACTCACCTGAACCCTCACTTGTCAAAGTCAGAAGGTCGTCACCATCAATTCTGAATCCCAACGTAAAAGCATCGTAATCATCTATCAATACGGAGTTTCTAGTTATTAAATACTTTCCTGCCTTCATCATCGTCGCACCTGGTAACACGCTTTTCAATATCTGCCTTTCACTCACCGTTATCTCTTCAAACTCGTATTTTGCTCGAAGAATTTCAATTTTCGATTCATCTTTAAGAATTAGGAAAGGTTCCCTCCCTACATCCCACTTCGTATTATGTATATGACCGTCGCCAAAAGCATAGTGAACCATATCAGTATAAGGCACTTTATCTGGACCATAGCTCTCATTATTTACTATTTTACAAAAGGCTCTAATCATCGGGTATCTGAAATTTTTCGCAACATTTCTGCTGTCAAATTCAGAAAGATCGCCATCCAACGCAATATACTCTCCTGACCCAGAGATAATTAGGGTCGCCAAATTGTCAACTATACGCACGCCGCTAGTACTGGAAGTTCCAGTAGCGAAGCCGATGTTGGCAAAAATCGTCGAATGCCCAAGTAAATGGGATCAAGTACTTGACAAGATAGAATTCTCTTTAAACAACACAATTTGTCGATCTATCGGAGACACGCCAAGTAAATTACTGTTTGGCGCAAATCAATCGGGCGAAGTAAACGACAATATTCGCCTTATACTAGAATCTCAAAAGAACGAAGATCGAGATTTTGATATCATTCGAAATAACGCGGCAAGGTGTATCGAAGGAAAACAACGCGAAAATAAAAACAATTATGACGAAAAACGAAAAGCGGCTTCCACGTACAAAGAAGGCGACTACGTTATGATACGCAATTATGATACTATCGCGGCCGTAAATAAAAAGTTACTCCCAAAATTTAAAGGTCCACATGTAATAAAAAAAGTTCTCCGTTTTGATAGATACATAGTTGCCGATATTGACGGATTTCAAACAACACGTTTTGCCATATACAGGCACCATAAGTGCCGACCATATGAAACCTTGGGTGGAAAACCAACATATGCTGTAATCAGTTCGACGTATCCACAATATATCGTAGTTTTAAAATATTATCGTAGTTTGATAAGATATTACCATAGTTTTATTTCATATTTACCGTAGTTTTATAAAACATTCGTATCGCAATGATTATACTTTTGTTTTTGTCATTTTTTCTTTTCTCTCGCCATTATGCGCGACTAGATAATATGTATGACCGGGACGGATCATACCGTCAGGATGGCCGAACTGTAGGGAATCGGCATGAGCGTGACGTAGTAGGCATGAAGTGCGGCACACACGAGTGTGCAGTGGCGCGCTGCGTAACGACGAGAAAAGAAAGGAACGCGACAACAGTTGACGAATGAATGGCGATTGACGATCGGCGTCGCGTGAGAATAAACTCGTTCTTCCCAAAAACTGTTCTTTTTGATTGCCAACCTCACCCAGCCCTACAATCTCACAATCCTTTGACAAGTGGCCCAGATTACTGCAATTGTAGCATCGGGGCGGCTGATTCGCGTCCCTTGCCACACGCCGCGCTGGATCCACTGGCTTTGATGATGGATTTTCTCTTCTTTCCGGTCGAGAATACGAGAAATTTTTTTCCCTTCTCTCCTGTTTGCAGCTAGGATGGAGCGATAATTTCTGGAACGCCTCAAGCATATCTGCCTTGGTTTTAAACCGCTGCATGCGAGCTTGATCACGCATACGTTCGTCGGGCACACCGTCGATCGCGAACTCGATGAGTTCCTCGTCGTTAACAGCGATTCGATTTGCTAATATCACTTTGTCGTGAAAGTAATCACCAAAAGTCTCGTTAGGCTGCCACGTTCTCTTCTCGAGCTCTTTCCTTAGTGTCGCTTGGGAGATTTTCTCGTCGAACATCTCCCCTATTGCGTCGTATAAAGCCGGAAGCGACAAACGGATATGTTCAGCGCGCGAATGAAACCATGATAACGCCTTTCCCTTGAGCCGCATCGTTAACATCACCTTCATCGTGTTTTCGTCCAAACGGTATGTCTCTCGCAGAAGTTCGGCCTGTATTTTCCAGTTTTTAAATCCACCACTTTCTCCACTGATCTCGCACAATAAGTCAGCGATCGTCCGAACACCCATCGATGGAGAATGACTTTGACTGTGGCTGGACGAATCGGACACTACACTTATCTCCCTCTGCGCCAACCACAGTTCCCTTTGCAATAAATCACGTTCCCGTTTCATCAGTTCGTATTCCCTTCGCATCAAAGATTCGGAATGCACATTAAAATTTCCGTATGTGTTCATATCATCGACGCCAGGGAAGGCTGAGGGTGCCGTCGCACCGTCCCCCTGATCCGCGGCAGCGAAATCAGAATTTCCCGCACCATCACCGATCAACGCGTTTTGCAATGAACCCGTCGGCACGGCAGACCATGCTTCCGGTGGCACTGAGGTTAGTCGATTAATAAGTTCGGCCTTCGTACCCGTGGTAGGCAGTCTCATATCTCTCAATATTTCTTTCAAATGCGATACTGTGAAACAATGAAGTTTTTCCGCCGCTGGCGGTACCGTCGCGTTTTGCGAATTCGACATCCCGCTAGTTACAATGGCCACAATCACAATTACAATCACGATCACAATTCAGCAATACACGGACAAACGATTCACAATTCTATAGTTCGATTTGAAATTCACACACTGCGAGCGTCGATCCCACTTCTGAGATTGCGCTTGGTTCGGGTCGGAGGCCGCGAGGAGGCGGGAGAGATAGGGAAAGGTCTCTCTCGCTGGTGGTCGTCCGGCAGGCTCTTAGGATATATACGAGGTTCCGAAGAGCGGTATCAGGGCGTCTGGGGCAGGGATCGGCTGTCGTCAGCCCCACTGACGAGTCTGGGCAGTCGATCCCGAGACGGAACGCCGTTTGTTTCTTACAAATCATACTTTCAAGATAACTTTTAATTAATATATTAAAGAATAACATTGAAGAATTAATATGTCAGAATTAACATGTTCGCGTCTGTTTTCAATATCAAGATCAAAATACGCCAGATAAAATATAGTATTGATATAATTTCCAAAATAGGCTGAAATTTCATTTTCTGTTACACGCTAATGTATTAAAACGTTTTAACTATTTTTTGGTTTTGTTCCCCTTCTTTTCGAATTCTCTCTCTCTCTCTCTCTCTTTTTTCTCTCTCTTGGAATCCCACAGATAATCTTAGACTGGGAATCACTTCAACCAACGTTAGCCAATGGTTAAGTTTTTAACTGTAGAATCTACAGTGTAGATCATACTTTATACATATATTATATTATTTGTCTCGTAGTTTATTAAAGCTAAGTTTTTATATTCGAATAATTAAAATATTGGAAATAAATTGTAATACTGATAAAATTATATTTTCCTTATTATTGCTGCAGCAATAGTTACAAATTGTGCTTTTGGCAGCACTGGTGACCATTGATTTAAGAATTTGATGGTCTTGAGAATGGCCCGTAAAAATAAGTCATAAATCACGACTGAGAAACAATCACACATATATCTATAAATATAATCTATTTTATTGTCATTTAATTTGTATTATTAGTACGTTAAGGGGTAAGACCACTGTAAACGTCTGAAATAAAGCGCTTTGCGATTTTTGTTCGTATGGAAGGCAAAGTAAGAATATAATAATATTCAAGAATGTTATTAACCATGTTTTTAAGTGTTCAAAAAAAAAATATGTATCCAAATATAGTACAAAATAACGACGCTGGTGCCATTCTCGCGAGGCGTGTTGAATATTAGGCGCTCTGCGGCACGCAGTGTAACTGACGCAAATTTGTATCTGGAAAAAAACTAAAAATTTATTCTTAATCTACATGGGTATAGCTAGAGAAATACGTACGGAATTTTTGAAACATTAATTTTTGTGTGATTGGCGAGCATTTGAAGTAAGGAGTTCAATTTTCTACAAGAAATAGGACAATCATTTGTCAATAAATAATGTTATAAAATAATTTTTGGAAGAAAAAATACAACCGACTTCGGAATGCACTAAAAAGGACGAAATAATTTTAATTTATATTTCGGAGACGGCGCAAAATTAAAAATTGTGTAAATGAAAGATGTTTCTAATGTGAAAATATGTAAAAGGATTAAAGAATTTTGACAATTTCCAATGTAGAAAATTTTTAATTTTGCGCCGTCTCCGAAATATAAATTAAAATTATTTCGTCCTTTTTAGTGCATTCCGAAGTCGGTTGTATTTTTTCTTCCAAAAATTATTTTATTTCACATTTTTTAATGGCGATCGGAGCATTCCTTGCAGGGTAGCATCAACGAATAGGAATTTTGCAATGGAAATAGTAGTTAGCAACAAAGGGATGGCAAGGGCAGGGAAGGGCAGGGCAGTGAGGGGAAGTGCAGGGAAGGGCAGGGAAGTGAAGGGAATGTTGCAAATGGGATCATCGTGGCAACATCTCCGACCGCAAAATGTAATACTTGGTTTCATCGATATCAGGCCGTGTGTACGTGAAATAGCACGTTTTTTGAGATAGAAGCGGTAAAAAATAAAAAAATCCAAAATGGTTTTTTTACGGAATCAACTGTTGATCATACTCTACAAGATGCAAAAGGTTTCGTTCCGATTGGTCCATCCATCTTCGAGTAATCGATAACCATACACAACGCGAGCCAAACCGTACTCTTTTTTACAATAAAAAACGGACAAGCAGTTATGAAATGCAAAATTTTTTTTACGGGACCAACTGGGAGTCATATCCTACAAGATGCAAAAGGTTTGGTTCCGATTGGTCCATCCATCTCGGCGTAATCGGCGAACATACATTAAAAAAAAAAAAAAAAAAATTAACATACATGTCGAATTGAGTAACCTCCTCCTTTTCGAAGTCGGTTAAAAATCAACTTGGTGAAGATCCCGTACGTACTTCTCTCCGGAATGTTATTTTAAAGATATGGTCAAAATTTAGAGTGAATAGAATGAAAATGGTTGGAATAATACTGCGTGCCGTTTTAAAAAGTCGTGTTTCGAGAAAAACGCCTTTAAAGTTTTGAGATGTGTTATGGACGATGTTGGATACGATGTTTTCGTACCTTTCTTGCTCATGAAAACTTTTTCGTCACTCATTGTAACTCATAAGAACTTTAAGGCTTCAAATAAACTGTGAAAAATCAGCACTACACACAAAAATCGTGATTTCAAGCGCAGTTACTCGTTTCGGTGCAGTCTGACGCGCTTGGAAAAGAGCTCGGAATTTTCAATGAAAAAATTTTGTACATGCATAAAATTTTTCCCCCTTGTTCTAGAAGGTTCAAAGCATCTTTTAAGACAATAAGAAAAAATTGGTTTTCTGAAAATTATACAGTGGTCTTACCCCTTAAGACGATCTATAAATATAATTTTATATTTATTTCGAGTCGAAACTGAAAATTGTACTAAAAATAATGTTAGAAATAGCCAACGGAGCGTCAATGTAGCACAAAAAATCACCATGGCCACATCTAAAATTTATATCGGCAACCAAAGCAAAAATTCGAGATTTTGGCTACCAATAGCCAAACATGGCCACTCTGGATGTGAGCAGAGGTCGGAATCTTCCGTCTACAAAAATAATCTCACATTGCCGATCGCACCATCTAGAGAAGTTCGTCACGGTGGAACTAAACATCTATGTGTGGATTACAATAGTATTTTAGTTTATATACTTACTACCAACTACTTATAATGAATGCAGCAAAAATCCCGCACAGGCCGCGTTACTTGATGGGTGACTGTTATATTAGCTAACTACGAAACAGTTTAGTAGGTATTTGAAAGGATGTTTTAAAGGACAATAAAATTGACCAAAATTTCGTGAAGCTTGTGAAAGATTTCTTCTTAAATTTCAAATAATTCGCTAAGAAAAGTTTCAACGCTTTTTCTTTTCGACGTTATAAAAAATTACGGTTAAATTTAATGTTTACGAAATTCCTTACTAATGCAAAGATATTTAATTTTGATTTCTCCCCCCGTAGGGGTACAAACGAAACGCAAAGCGGTACAAACGGGTACAAACCACTAGGAAACATCACCCGCTTTTTAACCGACTTCGTAAAGGAGGAGGTTATTCAATTCGATCAGTATATATATATTGTTACATAAATCGTGATACAACAAATCTGATTATATTACGGGAACTCAAAACAATAATACAGCTACGACTCTTCGCCTCTTAGCCTCTACGATCAACCTCTCGCGTCGAGCGCTCGATTAAGAATGCCTCCTCGCGCCCCTCTCCGATCGGTTGACCTTCCAACGTCGGCGTTTCGGTCGGTTCCCGCTCGCCGTCTTGAGGTTTCATGTTAACACGGCCTCTCCTGACAGCGGCGCGTCCTCGCCCGCATCTGTTTCCTGTTGCGTCGTGGAGACATCGGTGATATGCGATGGGCCTGCAACGGCTTCATTATCGGCTGAAATGCAATTGTTCACATCAGCCAAACACCCACAACTCAAATCAGACTTCATGGTACAGTTACACAAGCAGAGCCCGCGGGATGCTTCAAAGGCAGAGCCCTCGGGTTACCTCAATAAAACACTGGGACCAAGTCCCTATCTCAGACACAGAGCCCTCAGGATGTCTCATCAATTAGGCCACCGGAGTAGAGCCCTCGGGATACTCCGGAGACAGAGCCCTCAGGATGCCTTAGGCCCACTGACAACAAGTGGAATCTTTGGGGTGTTTCAACGACAAAATTTAATCTCATTTTACACATACTTACATTCGAAGAAGGATGCGCACACTTCCGGTGTCCATTCACCACGCCACAGTGTCATATACTCAGCCGCTGCTTGCGTAACTTTTCCATATGACCCAGCTAGCAGCTTTAGCTCGTACCGTCCATGCGGTAACACCCTCATGACCTTATATGGTCCTTTCATCCCTGAGTCTAATTTGCCCATCGATTGACTACTTTTGAGCACAAAAACTACATCGTCCTTCTGAAAAGGATTGGGCCCTTTCCGCCCCTTATTCACACGCGCGTCCTGCCTAGCGCGATTTTGATTTAGCGAGCATGAGGCGCGCCGCCGTGCTAGCTCACGGAATGACTCCCGGTTCGGACTTGTTCCTTCCAAAGCCACTTCTCGCACTATGGAGCGTATGATGGGCGTTGCAGCCTCGTTACCCGTTAGCAAATTCAAAGGCGAAAACCGGGTCGACCCTTGCCTAGTGATGTTCAAGGTGAGCTGTAATTTCCACAAAACGTCAGACCACCTTTCTTGTCGAAAATTAGTTTCCACACGGATCATGTTCAATACTGTCCTACAGTATCGCTCGACCTGGCCATTACTTTGGTGCATCGCCGGCGTAATTAAATACAAACTGCTACCTATCTCTGTTACCCAGTCGGAAAATGAAGCGCTCTCGTACATTCGTCCCCTATCAGCCACGATCAGCTTTGGCGTGCCAAACAAAGAAATAGCATTTTGGAAGACGCGCTTTAACTCGGTGGTGTCCTGCTTATAAATTGGGTATAGCAAACAATACTTGGTGAAGGCGTCTATAATGAGGATAATAAACTTAAATCCACCCGAATCGGGGAGTGGCCCTAAGACATCGCTATGTACTGTCTCGAAAGGTTTATCGGGCTTATTCCATGACTCAATTGGCTGTAGCGGCTGTCTGGGACGCTTCTTATGAGACAAGCACACAATACAATGCTGTACATATTTCTGAACGAATTGCCTGAGGCCAGGGAACCAAAAATGTTTCAGAATTAAGTTAGTCGTTTTGTCCGTGCCAATGTGCTGGTGTTCATCATGAAAAATACGCAGTAAGCTAAGACGGTGACCTTTAGGTATGTAACACAGCAGACGCGGCTCTCCGCCTGCCTGATTGAACTTGTAATACAAAACGTCATTGTGCTTCAGGTATCGAGTGGAATCCAGTTCACAGTCGTTTAGTTTCTGCAACAAATCTAGGGTTTCTTCGTCAGCGGCCTGTGCGACTTGTGCCCAGTTATGCGGCTTCCGAATTTCGCAGATATTTACGGGGTTACGACTCAAGTAGTCAGCGTGAGGCAGCACGGTGCCCTTGCGATATTCAAGCTCAAAATCATAATCCTGCAAATATATCCACCACCGGGTCACCCTTGGCAGCAGATCTTTCTTGCGCTGGGTGAGCTTCAAAGCATTACAGTCCGTTATAACTTTGAAGTGTAGGCCGATGAGGTAATGCCGGAAATGTTGCAATGCCTTAACAACGGCCAGCGTTTCCAACTCATACGAATGGTAACGCGGCTCCGCTCCCTGTGTAGCCTTACTGAAGTATCCGATGACACGCCTTCGCCCGTCCTTGTGCATCTGAAACAATACGGCCCCGCACCCTTGCGCGGAGGCATCGGTATGCACTTCGGTCGGTAAGGAGGGATCAAAAATATCTAAGACTGGTTCGTTAGTTAAGTGGGTTATGATATCCTGGCGAGCACTCTCCTGCTCGTCTCCCCACCTAAATTCGATGCCCCTACGCAGAAGTTTCGCTATACAGGCAGTTTTAGCTGAGTAGCCCGGGATATAACGCCTAAAGTATCCGGCCAGTCCCAATAGCTGCCGAACCTGCTTAATGTTGGTAGGAACTGGTGACTCGATCAGTGCTTCAATCTTGCGAGCACTCGGCCTAACCTGACCGTTGCTAATTGTCCTGCCAAGATACTCGATTTCTTTAGCGAGAAAAGTGCATTTTTTTAAGTTTATAGAAAAACCAGCAGTGGTTAAAGTCCTGAGCACCTCATGAAGAGTTTGTAGACCTTCCTCCACCGTGATACTGGGTATCAGAACATCGTCGATGTAGCAGAAAGCCCGCTCCGATTCGAGGAAAGGACGCAGTGTTTTCGATATTATACGTTGGTAAACAACCGGTGCGTTCGCTATGCCATAAGGCATTTTTAGATACTCGTAATGGCCTTCTGGTGTAACGAAGGCGGTCTTACTAATCGACTCATCATCCATTCGGATCTGGTGGAAGCCGGTAGTCATGTCAAGGCTTGTAAAGTAGACACTCCTTCCTAAACGGTCGATAAGGTCGTCTATCAAAGGCAATGGGTAGTGATCCTTTACCGTATTTGCATTTAACGCCCTATAGTCCACGCACATCCTATCGCTGCCGTCCTTCTTCTTGACCAGGAGCATCGGACTCGAATACTCCGACTCTGATTCTCTTATGACTCCCTTAGCAAGAAGGTCACTGATAATTTCCCTCACACGTAGCTTTTCTTCGTGGGATAGCTTGTAAGGTCGATACGAGACAGGGGTATCATTGCTGAGCCGAATGTGCATAGTCCCAGTAGCAACCGAAGTGTTGGCAGTACCGACAATTAGGTACTCGGAGAATTCATTAACGACGGACAACAATCGTTCCCTTTGGCTGCCCTGCAAATGCGTATCTATTGGCAGCTGCGTGTCCAGCTTGACAGTCCACACGTTCTCTACCCGAGTAAGTCGCTGTTCACCCCTAGTTCGTGTGTAAGTAACACCGTCCCGGTTCAAGACATCGGTGCCTATGATAACCGGTGTGTTCATATAACAATTGGCTACCACGTAGAAATCGACCTCCAATGTTATCTCGGGGAATTCAACCGTCAGTGTGGTATAATAACATGACTCCACATCCTGGCTACCAATGCCGCGCAAAATTCGAAATGAGGGTACCCTACTGCACTGAAAATGTTTAACGACCGATTCAGAAATTAGGGAGATAGTCGAGCCGCTGTCAATAAGAACATCGACAGGAACGCCTTGTATAACTGCGGTCGTTATGTCGTCTTTCCTACGATCGTCAAAAGTTTCGCGACAGAAATTGACGTTGGGTTTACCGCGCGATTCAGCCCGTCGCTTAGCGAAGCAGTCTACGACCGTGTGCCCCAACTTTTTACAAAAAGAACAGGATCTCTGCCTTTGCGTCTGAGTATTTAGGATTGGCGCCTCGGGCCCCGCGGGAGTAGTTCGAGAAGCGTTACTAGGGTCCGAGGGAGTTGTACCTTCAAACCTCATTCGCTTGGCGCAATTGTACTGTTTATGCCCGTACCAACCGCACGAAAAACATTTACTCCCAGAATCGCGTTCACGTTTGCGCGGTATCTGGGGCTCTGAATTACGGCTTGCCGTTCCACGTGGCCGCGCACCGATTGACGTCACGCACGTTGATTTGATATAACTAGAAAAGAAATTCACTATATCGCAGGGCGTTAATCTCGCATTCGTGGCGGCAGCCCGAATTTGGGGTTCGGTTATGCCTCGTATGATTATAGCTACGATTAGTTCATCACTTAAGCCAGTCACAATCCGCAAACGGAGTAGCGATCGGCGTGCATACTCCGCGTAAGTAGGGTAATGATCCGAATCGACCTTCATGACATCAAACAAAATATTTGCAACATCAATCCTTCGCGGGCATAATGCCGCAAATTCCTTCTTAAAGCTCGGCCAGCTGCGATCGTTAGTTACCCATTCATTTAGCCATGATCGCGCTTCCCCTTTAAGGCAGTTGCCGATACGCGATAGACATTCCCTACTGTCCCATTTATTCAAGACACGAACATCGTCTACCTCGTTGCACCACACTTCAAAATCGTTAAATTCCGGATCAAAATTAGAAACGTAGACGTGCTCCGACCTTACCGGAATGGAGCTGATGGCACTCACAATTCTGTCCGTCATATCGCCTACTGCATCCAAGCGAGGTGGCAAACCCTGACATGCCTGCACTGGCGTATTCACACCCGCAGCGTCAGAGGCAGTCGCATGTGCAACCGGCGTTGCAACAGTCGGGGGAGGCGGTGCGCGTGGCAAACTGCCCCCGCCAGCATCCTTGTTGGAGCTCCTGCGATCCGGGCTGTCCTCCAGTGCAGTCAAACGATCTAAAATCGCTTGCAGCTGACGTTCCATACCTGAACTGGTGGCACTTACACGAGGTTTCCTTACCCTTGTTATAACTGATAAGGAGGTCTTGCCGGAAACTTATTCGCACGTCAAAACGTTGCCACAAGTTGGCCTAAATACTGGGTTTGGTCTAGTGCAACCTAGCCGGAATCAAGACAAATCAGAATACCAAGTCAGTAATGAACAGGGCCACGGAGAACTATCCCACTTCTGATGTTACATAAATCGTGATACAACAAATCTGATTATATTACGGGAACTCAAAACAATAATACAGCTACGACTCTTCGCCTCTTAGCCTCTACGATCAACCTCTCGCGTCGAGCGCTCGATTAAGAATGCCTCCTCGCGCCCCTCTCCGATCGGTTGACCTTCCAACGTCGGCGTTTCGGTCGGTTCACGCTCGCCGTCTTGAGGTTTCATGTTAACAATATATTTTTTTTTTTAACCGACTTCGAAAAGGAGGAGGTTACTCAATTCGTTGAGTATAATTATTTTTTTATGTACGCCGATTACGCCGAGATGGCTGGACCAATCGGGATGAAACCTTTTCCATCTTGTAGGTTATGACTCCCACTAGAATCGGGATAAAACACATTTTGTATTTTGTCATTGTCTTCTCTGTTTTACCCTTGTTACGAGCCGGAGGGGCACGGCTGCGTAGCCGGGGCTTTATGTTTGGTATATGGTAATTTGTTAAGAGGAAATACGTATAACTTAGGGATAACCGCTAACTTAGGGAGCTCCAGGAGGTTGGTTATCGAGGACGAACCTACGTATGGCTAACGTAGGGAGCCTCAGGAAAGGTCAAGACGCGAGGACGAACCCACGTATGGCTAACGTGGGGAGCCTCAGGAAAGTGATATGCGGACGAACCTACGTATGGCTAACGTAGGGAGCCGCAGGAAATGTTAGTATTAGTGCTCGTAACGTATTCGGTGCACCTCGAGCGGTAAAGGTACACCTTAGTGGGTTCAGGACCGTTTGTTATAATTGATCAACACTAAATCTATTTGATTCAGTTTATTCTAATGCACCGGGACTTACAACTGTTATAGTGTAATTTGTCGCGGTGTTCTAACTTTAATATTAAGTTACAATATTATTTGAGTTACTTGAAAATTAGTTTAGTTTCGATTCCGCGAAGCAAGAATCTAATCCTTCTCGGTTTTAACGAACGTGAGCAAACGGGGGACGACTACAACCGTAAATGAAATGCCTAACAGTAGACTGCGTACTGTATGGTTAAGGAAAATGCTCGAAGGGGACTTGAACTCGATCTCGCTAAGTTGTAATACGTCGTAAGGGAAACGTACCGACGGGTAACGTGCCCTTTCTAGATTTTGACTAGACCCAAAATGCCTTTGCCGCTACCCTTTTTATACCCAAAAATCAGAGGAAAAAGGGTGGTGGGGAAAGTGCGCTACGTGACTTCGAGGGACAACGCCCTTGCTTCGCGTTGATCTTGAAAATTCTAGATGTGACTAGTACCGGGTGTACGCAGCCAACTCCAAATAAGAAAATTTTGAGGGCGGGAACGTAACACCCTGTTTTGTGGAAAATTGTTTCGAAACAAAGATTGCTGTTTCGTCCACGTTTTACTCCGAAATTGATTGACCAATCGGAACTGCAAGGAATGCTCCGATCTCCACTAAAAAATGTGAAATAAAAAAATTTTTGGAAAAAAAAAATACAACCGACTTCAGAATGTACTAAAAAGGATGAAATCATTTTAATTTATATTTCGGAGACGGCGCAAAATTAAAAATTTTCTACATTTGAAATTGCCAAAATTCTTTAATTTTTTTACATATTTTCACATTAGCAACATCTTTCATTTACACAATTTTTAATTTTGCGCCGTCTCCGAAATATGAATTAAAATTATTTTAATTAAAATTTTTTTTATCAGATTTCAAAATATTGAAACTCCAAATTAGCATCATTTATCATGACTTCCATTGTGGCATACATATGAGTGAATATGGTTATTACTTCTTCAGTAGGAACAGAATGGCCTTCGCTTTGTACTCCACAATTAATAAGCGACATATATTACAATTTAATTTTTTAGCAACAGAATGGGACCCGTAACCAGATATGTAAATCTTAATGGAATCATCTACAACACAATTGGATAAATTCAGTATCAAAGATTTCTAAGAAACAAGTCATATCTATCGAAAGATCATGAAGATCATTACTATCGTTATCACAAACTTCAAATTTATTTTTGATTCCAGTAACAGAAAAGGATTCTGCCAATTTCGTAAATATGTGTGCTGTAACCTTACTTTCTTTTAATATCTTGAAAAAGCAACGTTACGTAAAGGGTGGGAACGAGCTTGGATATTTCCAAGGGCCGAGGAATTGAGAACAGTGGTTTCTTTAAATAATTGGACGTGAAAATCTGGTAAAAACACTAATTTATTCAAGACTAGACTTTGAGTTGGAGAAAGTATTGTATGTAGCTGGCACGTAAATATGTATATAAATATGTGTGTATATAAGAGTATTGGTATTTGTTTTGATATGGGTAACGAGAGGCAGGTTAAAGCGTCTATCACTCGGCGTACATGACCATTGAACAAAATAGCTGGAGATCGTGTTTGATATGAATTAATCAGTCTTGTGCTTAATCGTATTGTGCGAGGTAGATTGCGTAGTTATCACAGTGAGGGATATCACGAAAATACATATGTATAAACTATGAGAAATAACAATATCCTTGAACAACGTCGATAACAATACACTGCGCTGCATAACTATAGCACCAGCTACATTTTTAGTAGATTCGGACTTTGGAATAAGAATACATAAAAATCATCCGTATTAAACCAAAGGGTATAGTGAATAATGAACTTCAGTAAAAGTTTGTGGAAATTATTTTATTGTACAAGAAAATATAATACGAGAATTGATTTTTCATCGTTGCATAACTATAGCACCATTGAATGAAATTCAAACATATATACATAAATATGATTCTAATAATTTGTAGGTCCTCCTTGTTTTGTTATAACTTGAAAAATCCTATCTGACATGCTCCCGGTGAGTTCCTGAAAAATTCTTTCGCTAATTTCGTTACTCGCTCTTATTATCGCGTTTTTTAATTCTAAAATGTTTTGATACTGCCTATTTTCAGCATAAACTTTTCTAACAATAATGGCCCAAATGTTTTCCATCGGATTTTGGTCAGGTGAACATGCTGGCCACTTCATAACATCAATTGAATTTGTTTGCAGCCATGATATTGTTTTCCGACTGGTGTGTACAGCCGCGTTGTCTTGTTGGAAAGTCCAATTAATTCCATTGTGCTCATGTATAAAAGACAACAAATTGCTGCCTAAAATTGCAATGTACTCATCACTATCCATCCTTTTTGATGGAAAAGCCAATTGCAACATTCCATCAATACAAAAGGCACCCCAAACCATCACACTTCCGCCGCCGAAATTTCTTTTTGAGAAGTATTGCGGTTCTTTTCGGAGATCTCGCCAATATGAATTGTAACCATCCGGTCCATCAAGATTAAATTTTTTTTCATCCGAAAAGATAACCTGATTACCAATGAAAGAAGTTGAAGTAAATCGGCGTAAAAAAGATTTTTACATCTAAAGTTAACTTACGCTTTTCCAGTCTCGATGCATGTTTGCTCGAGCGTACTCAAGTCTCGCAACTTTATGACGGGGTAGAAGTTTAGGTGCAGATTTTAATTTTTGTCTCACGATGTTCGGATTGTTTTGCAGAACTCGACGTACTGTCCACCGTGAAATATTCAGATTCAGTTCACTTTTAATTTGATTACAGCTTTTTAGGCTGTTGCTGGCTGCTTTTACAATTACCCGTTCAGTACGAGGGCTCAATTTTTTCTTTGGACTACCTTTTTTATTCTTACCATAATTGACTGGGTCATGTAAGAAATTCAAAATGACCTTATGTGACCGCCCTAGCCTACGAGCAATTTCCCTAACACTAACTTCTTCTTCCCTAAACGCCAAAATCTTACCCTTCTCTTCTTCGGTCAAATATGTACCACGTGGCATTGTTCAACAAAGATTTTTGTTAAATTTTAATTTATATTATGACGAAGAATGTAATTACTTGGATTTAGTAAGTTTGCTGTTGATCTGGATGGAGCGAAGTTAACTTAATTACATTGGTGCTATAGTTACGCAACAAGCGAAAATCACTTTTTCGATTATATCATTTCATATAAAAGAGCAATTTCAATGAGACTAATGTAAAATTGACTATGTCCCATACTGTTTCAGCTCCTGCAGTTGATTTTTTTGCAGTTTTACTCTGAACTGCAGAACAACTAAAAAAGTAGGTGGTGCTATAGTTATACACCGCAGTGTATATCAGGTATGTAATGTCTTTGTTCTTGAACAATTCCAATTCGCAATCACACTACAACGAAGGACCTTGAGATAGGACGGTTGGAATTTACCGAGTTTATATTTAGGAACGCGCGATCGTTCCTTGCTCGTTTAGGGTCTTCCGACACACTTGATATTGTTAGTTTTTATTATCCTGTTTTAGGTTGTAACACGAGCTACCGGTTTCGCGTTTGAATCTGTAAGCCACACCATGCGATGTACAACGTGGGGAATTCTGAGAAATCAACTTAGTGCGTTCTTAGGGCACCCAATCGATCCCCAAAATTAACCTTGTTGTTGTGATTCAGATTAACAGAGCACGGATGGAAGTTACACTTTAATTGTGTCGGTTCCTAAGTCACTGAAATCTGAATACATACACTTACAAGGGAAGGCACGGAAGTGTCCCCTTCCGATTTTGATGAAACTTCGTAGGTTTGTTAAGCAGGCAAAAATAAGAGATACGTATTTTTTTTTATCGGCTGAGACGCGACTTTAAGGGGTGAAACCACCCCTTAAAGTTTTGATGCACTTGTGCTATCTCAAAAACCATACGAGATACGTTAAAACTTCTAATAGGAAAGTTTCATGGTTTTTTGCATATAATAACAGGATGTTAATAAATTGGGCAAAATGCAATTTGTTCATAACAAAATAATTTTTTATAACCTTATTTTACAATTTATTCAAATTTGTGTAATGACGTAAAATGAAGAGCATTTTATTACAAATCCATTGATGTATATATTTACGAAATTGCCTCCTACAGTTCTTCAGATTTTTATTATTTATATCACGCGCGCGCGCGCGCTGAGTCACCACGCGATACTGACAATGAGCCGGATCATATCGGACGATATTACACTATCAGTCAACGTTATTTATAAGCATAAATGGTAAACAATTATATTTGCGTTATACATTGTTGTTAATCTTATTAAATTTATAAGTATTCGACAGGAGATAATTTAAACTGACAATTTTAGTACGTAATGAACGATTTGAATGTGTTAGGCAACATAATCATGACAATAATGGTATTCCTCGAAAAAATGTTTCAAACAGAACGGCTTTCGGTAATTACAATTACGTCGTGGCATATAGAATTGTACTACATTTTGTCCATTATCGACTCTTCTAATTTTCTATTTCCATATATGTATGAAAATATCTGTTCCACAATTTGAACGATAATGCGTTCAAATATAAAACGTTCGCTTAAAAAAGAGTCTTACAACATTTGTTGTTTTCCCTGGTAATATTCCAGAATATTTTGTTTTTTATATCTGATGCACTCTCCAAGAAGTTCGTTGTTGTGCGTCATATCATATAACAATGTTTTGGAACACGTATATAAAGCCAGAAAACTCGATGATTTCTTTAATTTGCCAAGTACTTGCATTCAAGACGCCTCATCGTTCAGACGATTAAAATTTTGTTATCATCGAAATTGACTTGTCACAATGGTTTATATCAATCCAATAAACGTGCTTACTTTACTATCCATAGCTTTTAATTCTGTGGATAAAAAAGAAACACCCATTACCAGTGCCGAACTAGAGTTGAAAGATACTTTACATGATATAATCATGCAGAGTATGGAAGGTCCAGTATTCACTGTGGAACAGGAAACATATTTGGATATTGAAGGACGTTTCTCTAGCACTGAAGATCCTGACATTGATATTGAATGGTTGGAAGATGTGGAAGAAGAACTTGCTGACAATAACCAGGAACAAAATCAACAAACAGAAAAATGTTTACCCACTGAGGCACCAGCTAGTTTCGAATATAAAAGAGATGCTGTGGAGTATTGGAAGAGCGGTAAGATGAAACGTTTGAAATTAGAAACTGTCCAATCCAGATTCAAAATGGTTAAGTCTCTTCGGCAGTTGCGTACACTCCGCGACAAAATGATAGGACACCCCTAAATTTTTCGTGTTTCTCAAATTCAGTGATGTTTGCAAACATTTGGTGTATACATCTGCAACAAATAGTACTCCCTGCTTTGAAACATACGAAGAATCGGTTATTATTTACGTTGTCTTCCGCGAATTATATTCGTTTGTTTCAAAACAAGTGCGACAAAATGATAGGACATGTTGAACAAAAATAATAATTTGATTGAGAAAAAAGAATTTTATTCAAATTTCAATAATGTGTACATTTCCCTTTTCTTTCTATGACTTCTAATAGTCTTTTTGGTAGGCTTTTGTATAGCTTTTTTATAAATTTTTTAGAAATTGAATTCCAACCTTCCTCTATAGCGGTTTTTAATTCTTGTAGTGAATTAAATTGTTTGGCACCACGATATACATGACGGGTTAATTCCCCCCATACATTCTCAATAATATTTAAATCAGGAGATCTTGCTGGCCACCATAAAACCTGAATATTGTTCGTGTCAAAATATGTTTTGACAATTTTCGCAGTGTGTACGGCTGCATTGTCGTGTTGAAATATGAATTCTTCACCACTTATGCGTTCTGCATGTGTCATGAGTTCCTCATTTATTAGATCGACGTAATCTCTACTTTTCATTTTTCCGTTTACAAATCGTATGGATGCCTTTCCTTTGTACCCAATCGCACCCCAAACCATAACTCCGCCTCCTTTCATTTGTCGTCTCATTTGATATTGTTGATCTTTCCTGAGATCATGAAAATAATACGACCAGCCATCAGGACCGTCAAGAGTGAATCTTTTCTCATCTGAGAATATAACTCTTTTCCACCTTTTCAATAATGGTGGTTTTCTCTGCAATTTTCGTCTTTGAATATTTTCAGATTTTTGTAAAAGACGTTGTACATTACGCACATTTGTAGATATGCCTGCTTCCTGTGCAAGTTGACGTGCTGTCAACGGTGAATTTGATGCAATTTTTAAAATTGACCGCGCTCCGCGATTACTTATGACACGCGGGCGACCTGTCGCTTTGTTTTTGCCATAACTTTCGGGATTTTTTAACAAATTATGAATAACATTTCGGCTTCTATCTATTAATTTTGAAATTTTCGAAATACTTGAGCCTTCTTTTCTTAAATTCAAGATCATTTTTATCTCTGTTTCGTTCAATTCCTTTCCACGTCCCATTTTTGTGATTATCAACAATGTTTCTTACTAACTATTGCAATGAATTATTTAATACACTTAAGGCTAAAGCACAGTAATTACTCACAACGTTATACGAAATGAATCTGTCAACTATTCGTCAAATACTGACTTAAACATGAAACATGTCCTATCATTTTGTCGCACTTGTTTTGAAACAAACGAATATAATTCGTGGAAGACAACGTAAATAATAACCGATTCTTCGTATGTTTCAAAGCAGGGGGTACTATTTGTTGCAGATGTATACACCAAATGTTTGCAAACATCACTGAATTTGAGAAACACGAAAAATTTAGGGGTGTCCTATCATTTTGTCGCGGAGTGTAGGTGGGCTGCTCAAGTCGAAGCGGGTGGTACCCGTTTGGACAAGCTACTACGTATCACAGATTATACCTACCAAAATGCCGTAGAAGCGATTCAATCAAACATAATCATACATGACAGCGATATTCAACGGTGGGCATTACAGGCAAAATTTGCAGAAGATTTACCATCGTTTACAGCTAGCCGTACATGGGTATTAAAATTTAAAAAAGCGTATGGTATTGTATCGCGCAAAGTTACAAAGTTTATTACAAGAATCAATGCTGATAGAGAAACAGAACTTATTTCAACTACTCATAACTTTTTGGAACGTGTCAAAGTGTATGCCGAAAGTAATGGATTTGATCATTTATATAATTCAGATCAAAGTGGATTTAATCTTGAATTACATTCTGGACGAACTTTAGCATTCAAAGGTACGAAACAAGTAGAAGCAGTGATACAATCAATTCCATCAATTACCCATAGCTATACCATTCAGCCCACTGTTTCTGCAAACGGAAAATTACTGTCTCCTCTTTTCATTGTACTGAAAGAAGCATCTGGAGTGTTTGGACCTCGAGTACAGCAGGCCATGTTCAAGGCAACGAATATTTTTGTTACAGCGTCGACATCCGGAAAACTTACAAAAGAACATTTTAAGATTTGGTTAACAGAAGTTTATTTTCCGAACACAAACGACAAGACAGCTCTATTATTAGATTCTTGGAGTGGGCATTGTCGTCGCAGTATTGAAGAAGTTACCCCGACAAACAAAGAACTAACGTTATTTACTATTCCACCGGGAACTACAAAATATTTACAACCGTTAGACGTGTACGGATTTCGCGTATGGAAAAATTTTGTTCGTCGCTTTTCGGACATAGTTGTTTTACTTCACTATGACATTAATCTCCACACGCGAGACAATATTTTAAAACTACAATCACTTGTTCATAATCAGTTTTCTTCACCACGATTTGAAAATTTTATTAAGTATCAGTGGTATAAGAGTGGATATATATCATCAAAACCACCTCATTTTGAAAACCCCGTACAATTTTGCTATGCATCAGATAATGAATTACGATGTCATATATGTGGTGATTTAGCTATTATTACATGTGCTTGGTGTCGAAAGCCGTTCTGTTTGAAACATTTTTTCGAGGAATACCATTATTGTCATGATTATGTTGCCTAACACATTCAAATCGTTCATTACGTACTAAAATTGTCAGTTTAAATTATCTCCTGTCGAATACTTATAAATTTAATAAGATTAACAACAATGTATAACGCAAATATAATTGTTTACCATTTATGCTTATAAATAACGTTGACTGATAGTGTAATATCGTCCGATATGATCCGGCTCATTGTCAGTATCGCGTGGTAACTCAGCGCGCGCGCGCGCGTGATATAAATAATAAAAATCTGAAGAACTGTAGGAGGCAATTTCATAAATATATACATCAATGGATTTGTAATAAAATGCTCTTCATTTTACGTCATTACACAAATTTGAATAAATTGTAAAATAAGGTTATAAAAAATTATTTTGTTATGAACAAATTGCATTTTGCCCAATTTATTAATATCCTGTTATTATATGCAAAAAACCATAAAACTTTCCTATTAGAAGTTTTAACGTATCTCGTATGGTTTTCGAGATAGCACAAGTGCATCGAAACTTTAAGGGGTGAAACCACCCCTTAAAGTCGCGTCTCAGCCGATAAAAAAAAAAATACGTATCTCTTATTTTTGCCTGCTTAACAAACCTACGAAGTTTCATCAAAATCGGAGGGGGACACTTCCGTGCCTTCCCTTGTTAGAGATTCTATACAGTTTGAATACACCATTCATAAATGACGCGGTCTTCCAAATTGTGAGGCTTTGCTCACCGAGCATAGGAGTTACTGAATATCGGACTCGAGGATGATAGGCCTGAGAATCCGTTAACAGAACGGGCCGTGCTCGATCCAGAGTGCTAAAGAATGCAGAGGGAAGAGGAGCCTCACAGAGGATGGCCAATCTCGTGTCTGACCTTTGGTATATGATTTCCCTATCCGGATAATTCGAACTGGAACAGCAGTTCATAAGTTCGAATGATTGTTTAATTATTTTAAACGTTATTGACGTAGTGAAATTGAAACACTAGTCTTAAAGAGAAAGTTATAAAATCTAGAATTGATCAAAACGCGTGACTCTGATCTCCGATTTCTAAGTCAAGATAACGAAAAATTAGAATAATTGAATACTGATTTGTTCACGAGATTACTAAACGTCTTGTCCGTTTGCCGGTTCTGATCAGAGTGTCGATCCTTCGATCGACACTGAGGTCCTTCGCTGTGTTTCTCGAGAGGGGGTCGACGCTTGCGCATTAATGTCTCTAAACGGTGGGGGGTCCCGTCCGCGCTATCTATCGATTGAATGATCTGTCTGTCGATAAAGTAGTTTTCTTTAATGATGTATGTACGGTTACAGTGTATCTGTACGGTTACAGTGCTAATCTGTAGCGGACAGCGGTGGCAACGATTAAACGGTTAAACGGTTTTAACACCCGTTCGAAATCATTTGGTTTTGCCGAGTCGAGAGAGAGACATTCGAAGCATAGATAGTTTTTGCCGCGACGCTACCGAACGTTGATGTTTACAATCAGCAAACCGCCAGAGCGGCCAATGTCCTGATGATGTTGTCTCTTTCCTCTTTCTGTCGCAGACTAACAACGTCATCAGGACAATAACCTCGCCAGCTGATGGACCGAATCGAATACAGAAAGAAAGGTAACGTTCGCGTTCGAAAGAGTTTGAGTTTCGAGTAAGTTCCAGTAGGTCGCCTGGCGAGGTTAAAAGGCGAGGGCGACGGCGACGGCGCCGAAGTACAGAAACACGTATGCGATAAGCGAGTGTAGACACTGTGTTACTAAATAAAGAAAGTATCGTGAGAATTATTTGATATCAAAGCACCTTCACCCACCTAGTCCTTCAAATCTAATATTTTTTTCTGCATGAACTACTTCATCGTATGAGACATGATAATTACAACCAGATAAAAGTCTATAATTTCCAAATCGTTTCTCTAACTTTTCAGTTGAAAATTTTCCTGCTAAAAGATAAGATACATCAAAATTTTGAAAACAGTACTCTGTGAATAATAAAAGAACTCTAGTACTTTGATGTAAAGCTTTTAAAGTATCTAATGTTAAATAACCATTTGTCTAAATTTTTCCAAGAATGTAACTATATTAAAGATTTGTTTAAATATTCATATCTAAAATCATTAACATTCAAAATCGGTTTACAAAATTCGTGTCTTTTTCTGTTACCTACTTGTATTATTTACAATGTCCCACCAGTTGCGAAGTATTTCTAAAAAATGCGCAGTATCTATGTAATTAAAATCTTTCATAGCTGCGATTGTTGAATGATGGAAAATATTATCTACTAGAGAAACTATTTACCTATCGAAATTATTAGGAAACAATGATTTATAATTTAATTTATAAGCTTTTTTAATAATTAAATATTTTTCCAAATCGTAAACCGTACGTAAATCATTACATTTAGCTAATCTTTATTCATTTGTATAAAAGTCGGGGAAAATGAAAGTTTTATTTAAATTTTTTTTAATTTAACCAGTTATTTCTTATATTTTTTATTATGTGAACAAAGTCAAAAGAAGGGAAAATGGTTTTATTAAATTGTGAAGGATTAGAAAAACTTATTCCATTGTCAGACAATTTGTAACGCTGGCACTGAGGATGGACCGATTAGGTGGCGCCGGGCGCCGCAGTGCCACATGCGAGTCTCGTCCCGCGGACAGTGGTTGCTCGGAGCGCTGATTGGTCCGAGGATAGTTCGAGATATCAGACGATTTTGTTTAATTCGTTTTTATTTAATACTATAATAATGTGAACAATGGGTTATAAATGGTGGTCCTGCGGCGGATCGTTTCGCCGGTCGATGTTAGCTGATCTGCAAAAACATCCGCGCAGGAGTAATATATTTTATAATTCCGAGAATATAACCAGAACTACGTAACTTAAAAGATTTATGCGTGAATACAGTGAGGGCAGAGGTTCGTTCCGCTGTAGCACGCGAGCTCCTTCCGTAGTTACATTCGCTGTGCCCCAGGAGTTGTGGGTCTCGTCCCATCAACCGCGTGGAGATTCGGCTCGGTTCGTAATGCGTTCCCGACCGCCCAGGTGCAACTCCGATGCTCAAGAGAACTCGTCGAAACTGCGTACTCTGCCCTCATTTGTATTGCTCGGTGAGGGCGTTTTGCCGAGCGAAAGCGCGGTCGCCGCCCGGCGGCACGTAGCGGTGGTGCCGCGAGTTACGCGCGCGCTCTTTTGACTGCGAGAAACGGCAGGCGCGAGGCGCCGCATAGCGGTCTGCCAGTGACGTCCCGTCACAAATTTACTGAACATGTTTCTATTAATTCTATGATTATCTGTTAAAATGCATATTATTTCAAAACCACATTTCTGAATAGATTCTATAATTGTGTAAACAATTGGGATCATTTCATCCCCGGCAATATTAAAAGCAGGTAATAATTTAACTATTTCAGAAAAGCTTCCAAAAGCCGAACTTATCATGAAAGCTAAAATAGTTTTTGCCAACTCATTACAATTCGACGCGCAACCTGTAACTCTGTTTGATCTGTGCTGTAATTTAGAACTAATATATATTTCGTCAATTAATAAAATTACTACTTTCTTTCTGCTTATTAAATTTGAAGATATATTAATAAGATAACCTTCATTTTGAATATTGTGTGTTGTTGTATTTATATCAGATGAAAGATGCTGTAAATACTGTTTATATGATAAAATAATATAGGGATTATTATTATTAATATGGTATAATATATATACATATGATACAGAATTAAGAACTATTTTAAAATTCGAACTATCAGTGTCCGATCACTCGTTTTTCCTACAACTATATCATCTAAATCAACTGAACAACTAAACAACTCTTAAAACGACTCTCCAAAAAAATTAAAAAAATTAAAAAATACAACCGACTTCGAAATGCACTAAAAAGGACGAAATAATTTTAATTTATATTTCGGAGACGGCGGAAAATTAAAAATTGTATTAATGAAAGATGTTGCTAATGTGATAATATGTAAAAGGATCAAAGAATTTTGACGATTTCCAATGTAGAAAATTTTTAATTTTGCGCCGTCCGAAATATAAATTAAAATTATTTCGTCCTTTTTAGTGCATTTCGAAGTCGGTTGTATTTTTTTATTTTTTTATTTTTTTATTTCACATTTTTTAGTGGCGATCGGAGCTTTCCTTGAAGAGTTCAACAAAGGGTTGGGAAGGGAAGGGAAGGGCTGGGTAGTGAAGGGACGGGCAGGGAGGTGAAGGGAATGTTGCAAATGGGATCATCGTGGAAACATCTCCGGTCGCAAAATGTAATACTAGGCTTCATCGATATTAGGCAGATTATACGTGAAATAGTACGGTTTTTACAATAAACGTGGGAAAAAACGAAAAAATGCATAATATGTTTGTTGCTAGACCAACTGGAAGTCATACTCTACAAGATCCAACAAGTTTCGATCCGATTGGTCAATCCATCATGGAGCAATCGGTGACCATACATGACGTGGACGAAACAATACTCTTCTATGCAATAAAAAAGGGGTACACGATGATAAAATGCAAAATGTTTTTTATACGGGACCAACTGGGAGGCATACCCTACAAGATACGAAAAATTTCGTTCCGATTGGTTAATCCATCTCGGAGAAATCGCCGGACATACATGACGCGGACGAAACGGTACTCTTTGATTTGTAGTAATTTATAATAAAACATGATAAAACAGGGTAACCAATGTTAAATTAAAAAATGTATTTTATCCCGTTTCTAGTGGGGGTCATAGCCTACAAGATGAAAAAGGTTTTGTTCGGATTGGTCCATCCATCTCGGCGTAATCGGTGGCCAAACCTAGCATGTACAAAACTGCGGTTTTGCAATAAAAAAGGGGTAAAGAATGAAAAAATACAAAATGTTTTTCTTACGGGACCAACTGGGAGTCATACCCTGTAACATGTAAAAGGTCTCATCCCGATTGGTCCAGCCATCTCGGCGTAATCGGCGGACATACATACATAAAAAAAAAATATATATATATTTTTTTATGTATATATATATACATAAAAAAATATTTATACAGGGTGTCCCATTATTGGCGTAGGAGCCGGAAATGGGGGGTAGGTGAGACGATTCTGAACAACAATTTCCTTTGCAAAAATGTTGGATGGGGCTTCGTTTTTGAATTATTAAGGAAAAACACTGACCATTCACAGCGCGAGGTTTTCGCGCGCTCAGCGGTGTGACTATGTCCCGGATTGCCTGGTCCGAGCGCGGTGTGAAATGACGAAAATTTTGAAATCACTCAATATCCGGATAGAACGAATAAATCGAAGTTGTATGACACTTTTCGTTGTTGAAAAGGAAGAAAATTTTAAAAATTACATACGTCAACTATTAAAAGATGCCGACAGAATTATTGAAATTAAACTCACCAGTTCACTCGCAACTTGAACTGCACGCTGAACAGCTGATGAGACGGCCAAGTCAACGAACCCACGTTACTTCACACCATGTATTCCCTATCACTTTTCACTGTCGCTGTCACTTTTCACTGGGTCATTTAAATCACCGAATCGGGAAACTGTCGTACAGCCTCCTGCGAATTATTTGGGCACTGCGAAAATATGTTATAATATCCAGCTTTGGAGCAAAGCATGTCGGCAATGTGCGAGATACTGGACGCGTACGGAAAGATTCGCGTTCCTTGTTACTGACAAAAGAACGTTAGAAAATATCCCTGTGTCTCACTCTGTTGGAATGTGTTTCATTCGCGTTCTCCGTTACTGACAAAAGAACGTTGGAGAATATCGTTGTATCTCACTCTGTCCTAATATTTGTATGATTGGCGTTCTTCGTTATAACATGTTTTTCATCTTCGCGCAGTGCCAAATCAACGCGAAGAAGACTACGGTCGAGGTATCGCAATCGGACCTATTCGGGGAAACCTTCTTTACATCCTTTCACAATTTCCTAATTCAATGATTTAAATGACCAAGTAAAAAGTGACAGTGGCCGGCGTAATCAAGAAAATTTTGTGAAATAACGTGAGTTCGTTAACCTGACCGTCTCATGAGCTGTTCAGCGCTGCAGGTTAAGTTGCGAGTGAACTGGTGAGTCTAATTTCAATAATTTTGTCCGCACTTTTCAATAGTTCTGAATTTGTTTAATTCTTTATTCGATATTATTTGTGATATTATTTCCTGCTTTGCCGACCGGGGTTTTCGGCAGCGCTCGGACCTGACAATTCGGGCCATAGACACGCCACTGAGCGCGCGAAAAGCTCGCGCTATGAATGGTCAGTGTTTTTCCTTAATAACTCGAAAACGAAGCCCCATCCGAAATTTTTGAAAAGGAAATTGTTGTTCAGAATCGTCTCACCTACCCCCCATTTCCGGCTCCTACGCCAATAATGGGACACCCTGTATATACAGGGTGTCCCAGAACTAGTGTAACTCCCGGAAATGGGGGGTAGCTGGGGTGCATCTAAACAATTTTTTCCTTTACCAAAATGTTGTTTGAAGCTTCGTTATCGAGTTATTAACGAAAAACACCGGCCAATGAGAGCGCGCGTAGAGCGCGGGCTCAGCCACGAGAACGTTAGTGGCTCTCAATCGCGCGCGGACGTGGCCGTGAACGAATGCCTCTTTGCATCGGAGATATCGAGAGAATCACGCGGCAAATGTTACATTGTATTAAATTAAAAATAATGTAGAATCATTTATGAGTAACAAATTAATGAATATGTCGTTTAATAACTATTTTCGACACTTTTTAACGTTATCCGAAGGGAACAAAGTGTTGTAGTAGTTATGTAAATAAATTTTTTTTAATATCACATCAACAGTTGGATAATTTATGTTTAAAGAAAAATGATTTTGAAAGCTAATGTTAGAAAAAGCTGGATTAACTTACCCATTTGTCCTCGAATGAACCTGTCACGGCTGAAGTGGGTCGTTGAAACTGGGTCACTGTGCCGATCCTGATCCTTTTTCGAAACCCTCAACAGCTGATGTTACGGCCGGGTCGGCGAACTCACTGCACTGCACGGTCACATTTATTGTGCGGTTTCTTTTATTGCGCGGTCACTGAGAAATGTGGGAATATTTAAACACAATTTATTATTCCTTCGTATAACCAAGTCGGTCACTCAGTGACGAATGAATACAGTACTGCGGAAGGAAAATTTGATCTGACGCCCGAATCAATGAATTGAATTTTCATACTGTGGTGCAGAGTATCACAAAGTAGTACTGTAAGCAAGGGAAAGTTCGGCTATTTTACGACGAATTTAGTGACGACAGCAGCACGTGTGCACGAGACAAACGGACTGAGGACTTTACAGGCAGAGATGTCCGAATGGCACTGCAGTTCACCCTCCCCCACCAGCACAAGCAGGCCCACGGTTCAAGGGTTGTTAGAAATGAATGGAGGACGAACGAAATTTCTCCGGAAAAAGACTACACCGTAGCTAAACAAGGCTAGTCTTTTTCCGGAGAAATTTCGTTCGTCCTCCATTCATTTCTAACAATCCTTGAACCGTGGGCCTGCTTGTGCGGGTGGGGGAGGGTGAACTGCAGTGCCATTCGGACATCTCTGCGTGTAAAGTCCTGAGTCCGTTTGTCTCGTGCACACGTGCTTCCGTCGTCACTAAATTCGTCGTAAAATAGCCGAACCTTCCCTTGCTTACAGTACTACTTTATGGCACCCTGGACTACAGAATGAAAATTCAATTCACTGATTTCGACGTGAGATCAAGTTTTCCTTACGCAGTACTGCATTCATTCGTCACTGAGTGACCGATTTGGTTACACGTAGGAAGAATAAATCATGTTTAAATATTCCCACATTTTCCAGTGACAAGTGACAGTGACCGCGCAATAAAAGTGACCGTACAATACAAGTGACCGTGCAGTGCAGTGAGTTCGCTGACCCGACCATGACATCAGCTGTTGAAGGTTTCGAAAAAGGGCCAGAATCGGCACAGTGATCCAGTTTCAACGACCCACTTCAACCGTGACAGGTTCATTCGGGGACGAATGGGTAAATTAAACCAGCTTTTTCTAACATTAGCTTGCGAAATCGTTTTTCTTTAAACATAAATTATCCAACTGTTGATGTGGTATTAAAAAAAAAATTATTTACATAACTACTACAACACTTTGTCCCTTTCGGATAACATTAAAAAGTGTCAAACATAGTTATTAAACAACATATTCATTAATTTGTTACTCATAAATAATTCTACATTATTCTTAATTTAATACAATGTAACATTTGCCGTGTGATTCTCTCGATATCTCCGATGCAAAGAGGCATTCGTTCACGGCCACGTCTGCGCGCGATTGAGAGCCACTAACGTTCTCGTGGCTGAGCCCGCGCTCTACGCGCGCTCTCATTGGCCGGTGTTTTTCGTTAATAACTCGATAACGAAGCTTCAAACAACATTTTGGTAAAGGAAAAATTTGTTTAGATGCACCCCAGCTACCCCCCATTTCCGGGAGTTACACTAGTTCTGGGACACCCTGTATATATATATGTAAGCCTGACGCCTTATCAATCTTGGTCACGGGGACGTCTACGGCACTGACTACGCCAGGCACGTGACCAAGAGAGTACTCATTATAAACTCGCCGGTTAGCCGCCGCACGAGAGAGTGCTTCGCTGTAAAGCTGGAAGTAAACAGCTAGAACGAAACAACGGCAATTGTGTTGATTCAGGTGCGGGTTTGCAATAAGGTAATTAGGTGCTGCCCATATAGAAATTGTAGCTATTTCATTTTATGTAAATACAGTTATCACTTGCTGCAACAACACGTGTCGGTCACTTCGGCATCTCTCTCTCTCCCACGCTCCCGGTAAACCTCTGATTCCGAGGCTTACAAATCAACACAATGGATAGCGTCAAGGCAAAATTCCACTTCGTATCCGAGGCAATGGACACCAAAACTGCGGTGGTCAAGGTCAAGACAATTCAGTTGGTGGGTCAACCGGAAATCTTCCAATTCCCTCGAGATATGCAGACAAGTGCTCACCACCCACAGCTTTTTGAAAACACCGTAACCAAGGGAGTCGTTAAAAGCTTGAAAACACGCAACAAATTCCGAAATGTGGTCATAACCTTGGCGGAAGGTGATCTGAAAAAAGTTTACTTGGATGATGAAGGTAATGTGGTTTTTAATGAGTACTATTTGGAGGCGATTCAAGCTGATTCCCCCATTCCTCCGCAAATTCCTGCTGCCGGAATTCCGCCACATGAAAAACAAATCCATTCTATTTCAAAAAACATGATACTAGAGAAATTTAATGGGAAAAATTTTAATGCAGAATTATGGCTAGAAATTTTTGTAACAGAGTGTAAAAGACTCGAGATAGGAGAAAACAAATTCCCAGAAGTCTTAAGATTATTTCTAGAAGGCCCAGCGTTGGAGTGGTTTTCAATATTTTTAAAAACAAATTCATTAGCACACGCCTGGGAGTTTTGGAATAACTCATTTGTGGACACGTTCGGCCAAAAATCGTGGTCCGAAATCGCGTACGCTTACACATTTAAAAATCTCAATGGATCCTTTTTGGATTTTGCGTTAAAAAAAAGAAACATGTTATTAGACGTAGACCCGAATTTAACAATTAGTTCGCAAACAAATCTGATAGTAATAGCCCTGCCTCATTTTGTTAGAACGCGGATTAATAAAAAAAGTTTAACAAACATGGAAGATTTAATGTCAACACTTAGACAAATAGAACCTTTGAGAAATAAATATAATAATAACGCAGGTGAAGTAAACGAAGATAAACACAAGAATCAAAACAAACACAGGCCTTGTTCATACTGCGAAAGCGTAGGTTTCCCTAACAGATTTCATCCAGAACAAATGTGCCGCACGAAAATCGCACACCAAAAGGCAAGTAAAAACGACAAAATTAGAGTAGCAAATAATATAGAAATTCAGGATACGATCGCGCACGCGGAAGTAGCAAAAAACGAATAGTGACCCCACTTATAAGATTAAAAATCCTAATAAACAATAAAGCAGCCATCGGTCTCTACGATTCGGGAGCCAATATATCTTTAATAAATTATAACTTCTGGAAAAAACAGAAGCTAAATAAAAATGTAAGTGGGGACAAAAACATAGAAACTATCTCAGGAATTTCTAAAGTCGAAGGTATAATTACGCTACCAGTAAAAATTTATAATATAACGAAACAATTTTCATTTTTCATAATAAAGAGTGATTCATTTAGAGATGATGTATTGCTAGGTTTAGACTGTATAAAAGAATTCAAACTTTGTCAGGACGAAAACTTGAAAATATGGCAAAATAACAATGAAAACAGAAACCAAATAAAAGAAAATCCCGCAGCGAGCACAAATGTAATAAATTGAGGGGCCGGATGCAATAAGGGGATACGCGCGAATTTTGGAGAATAACTATTGTCCGCGAGGCTAATTTTGAACATTGTTCGAATTTGGATTTTGATGACTGATACTTGTAGAGAATTTCATAATACACGTTTTTTGTTTATAAGTTAAATTTGTAGCTTTTTTCGTTTTTGAATTATTAACGAAAATAATCGTTTTTAAGTAAAATAGATTTCAATGTACTTTTACGTTCAACTCGTAATATCTCGGCCGAATATGAATATTTATCTTTGAAACTTACACAAAATAATCTTTAACATATTTCTCGAGGTATAACAGCTATACAAAGTTTCTAAAACGTTTGAGAACCAAATGCTGAATTTTTCAATACATTATCGCCGAATTTGTTGGTTTATTCATTCGATCGCAAAAGTTGTGCTACGAAATTTCGAATCATAAATTTGGGCCTATACTATAATCTTGTGTATTAGTTAAGGAAGTTTTGTGGAAAATGCTAGATCTTTAGATATTGAGGTTGCAAAGATATGGCGATTTATAATCGATGCGTTTACGTATCGCTCAAGGAGTCCGAGCCATTCGTCAATTTGAAATTTTACTGTAAACGCGCGTGGCAGTCAACGTGTTAAAATTATTTCATTCTTTTTAGTGCATTCCAAAGTCGGTTGTATTTTTTTATTATTATTATTATTATTATTATTATTTGGTCTTATTTGGTTTACTAATAATTCTAAATTTTTGGTATGAGCGAAATCTATTGATTCTGCAATAATATATGCGTTATTGAGTTCTTCTAGACTTCTCAAGATGTTCTTCAATAAGACATATATCATTGCTAAAATGTGCTGTGACGGACGGGTTATGGGGGCAGCCAAAGGGGTGCCCTGCGCGGAGGCGATCAGGGAAAACCGCTCTCGACGCGCCCCGTGCACAATTCCACGGACGATTTGAATTTCTGGGCGCCAGTGCCGTAGCACTCGTCCGGAAACCTCGCCCTTCCGGCTGCTCAGTATGGGAGCGGGGCTCAGGGGAGGTTAAAGAAAATTTGACCCACGTGTGTCGTTTAACGTGAATTTTAATCAAGGCCAAAGTGGCCGTGCCAAACAACCAAAAAACGGGAATTCCGCGGTACACTTTTGCGCAAAGGAAAAGGTACGCGGCCGCCAAGTGCGGCAAAGAGGAACCGCGGCGCGGAAATTCCCAATACAAAGAAAATTCTCGATCGCAGAAACTACAGCTAGGGGTCGGTACAAAATGTCGGTGGCCCTAGAGTTTCAAATACAAGAAGAAAAAAGGGATTAGTCGGGATTGCGGGGGGGTCGGGGGTACCCGTCCGCGATTCAAATTCGGGGTCTCGATGACCTCGACGAAACCGACAGCGGCGGCAATGCGCGGGCTCGCGGAACGAGGACGACCTTCGTTCAAACGCGGAGGACGAACTCGGCGGTTGGCGCGGGCGAACCGTTACGAGCCGATTTTCGAGTCGTCGCAGCTCGAAATCTGCACAGAGAAGGGCGGCGATTCGGGGGTCAAGGGGTCGACCTCGAGGGTCCTCGCCTCTCGGATTGCGTCCTGTCGCCAAAGTCGCGAAGGGGACGGGGACGGTAGCGGGCCCGGCGGCTTCCCGCTCACTCTCGTCGATCCGCTCTCGCACACTCGCACCCAAACCCCCAAATATACGTGAAGAGGCGTGAATCCTACCTCTGCATCGGCGGATCCTTGGTCGACGCTAGCCTTCGTGGCGGGGGACTGGCTCCACACACACGCGAGTGCACCACTTCGTCGCGAATCGAGTCGGCCTTCACGCCAGAAAGAAAAATTGCAAAAGGAAACAACTACTCTGGACGTTCTCTCTCGCCGCGCGCACGCTAATTGCCTCTTATCCGCGGTCGCGATCTCGCCGCCTCGCGGTTCCCCCTCCCCAGGGAGTTTCGGTGCCGAGGCGGGCCACCAGGAGTCGTCCTGCTTCAGCCGGGACCTGGGGAGTCCTCTGTGGGCTGGTGAGGGAGGCAGCTTGTCGTTTCCCCAGGCCCGGCAATTTCGAAGTCCGGCTGCCGGTCGCTCCCGGGGAGGCTGCCGGGGCGGAGGTGGCGTACCGGTCAGCCGGGTCGTCCTGCGTTGAGGTGGGCCCGTCCGGCCCTCCCTCGCCCGGGTGGAGGGCGACCGCGGCCGACGGCGGGCAATCGTCGCGGTTGTGACTCCGCAAGAGAAAGGGTGGAGTCTCCACTCGCTCTGTCCATGCTGGGGGGGACTGTGGGGAACAATTCCCGGGGCGCAGGACGGCGCTGTCGAGGCGGGGACTCGCCAGGGTGGAGGGAGCGGACGGACTCTCGTGATCGAGGCGAAATTTGCCTCGTCACAATACAAAAAAGAAGAAGCGCGAAAATCTCGGCTATGTATCGATTATAGAGATGAACAAAATAGTGGTCCCGGAAAGCCAACCCTTTCCGAGAATCGAAGACATAACGTTACGTGCGAGAAATTGTAAATATTTCACAAAGCTAGACGTGAACTCGGCGTTTTGGTCGATCCCGTTGCGTGACAAAGACAGATACAAAACAGCGTTCGTAACACATCATGGGCACTGGCAATGGTGTTGCCTACCATTCGGTTTAAAATCTTCGCCAGCAATTTTTCAACGAATCTTGTCCAGCATAATAAGAAAAAACAATCTAAATGGCTTTACAGTAAATTACATTGACGACATTCTAATTCATTCAAAAAACTATAAGGATCACATAAAACACATTGAACTAGTACTAAAAACATTACACGAACATGGATTCAAATTAAATCTACCAAAATGTACATTTGCACAAGCCAAAATAAAATATTTAGGTCATGAAATAGGAAACAATTGCGTAAAACCCTTAAATGATAATGTAATTGCCATAAAAAACTTTCCAACACCACAGACAGCAAAACATATTAGACAATTCCTAGGAAAAATAAATTTTTATCTAGAATATATCCCAAGATCAACTATAATATTAGAGCCATTTCATAATTTACTGAGAAAAAACATAAAATTTAACTGGTCAAAAATTTGCCAAAATAACTTTGAAAAGATAAAAGACTATTTATGCTCAGATCCGATTCTGGCGATTTTCGACCCAACCATCCCAATTTACATCTATACGGACGCATGTTTACAGGGGGTAGGGGCAATATTAAAACAACGCCAAACAGATGGAACTATAAAGCCAGTATTTTTCTTTTCGCGCAAACTAACAGAATCACAAAAAACAAAAAGAGCAATTTATATTGAGTGTCTTGCAATAAAAGAGGCCATCTTATACTGGCAATATCACTTAATAGGGCAAAAATTTACGGTATTCACAGACCATAAACCATTGGAAAAATTCAATATAAAAAAATGTAATGATCCAGAGTTAAGACAAATTTTAAATTACCTATCTCAATTTGATTTCGAAATAATTTACAACCCGGGTAGAAATAATTTAGAGGCGGACTGTTTATCACGAAACCCAGTACTAGAAGAAGATAAGGAAGAAGACGAAAAATCAATGATAAAAATAGTAAATTTCCTAAAACTAGATGAAATTATTAATAACCAAAAACAACTAACACTCGATGATAAATACGAAACAAAAAACGATATAATTTATAAAACACTAAATAATAGAAAGAAAATCTGGCTGACTGAAGAATTTGGCATAGCTTTAATTAAAAATATACACATTAAACAAGGACACATAGGAACAAAACAGTTAACATTAACAATAACTCATAAATTTTACTTCAAAAATATGCATAAACACATAAAAAGAATATGCCGCTCCTGTGAAACTTGTATAAAAAACAAAACTAGAATAGGAAATTTTAAAGTCCCATTATCACAAATGGGTCCAGCTTCTGAACCATTTGAAATTATTGCATTAGATACAATAGGGGGGCTCGCAGGCAATAAAAGTACAAAAAGATACCTACAGTTGCTAATTGACCATTTTACAAGATACACATTCATCTTGACATCAAAAACTCAAAATGCAAAAGATTTTATAAAATTAATAAACTCAATAAAAGATAAGAATACGATACAGACGTTATTAACAGACCAATACGCAGGAATTAACTCAAAAGAATTTAAGCAATATTTAAGATCCAGGAAGATAACTTTAGTTTTCACCGCAGTCGATTGCGCCTTTTCTAATGGCCTAAACGAAAGGACCAATCAAACGCTAATTAATAGAATAAGATGCAAAATATTTGAAAATAAAAATTGCCCATGGCCCACCATAGCAAAAGAACGTGTTGAGGAATACAATAATACGATTCACAGTTCAACAGGTTTCACTCCTAATTATTTACTAACAGGAAGAGACAAGCCAATTGTACCAATCGAACTCAGTGGTAATACCGAAAATAAGTTGAAAGAGAACAGATTAATAGCATACCAAAATTCAAAAAAGGTCCATGAACGGAATAAAAACTATTATGACAAAAATAAGACCGATATCAAGTACAATGTAGGAGACTTAGTATATATACAAAATAGCAATAAATTAAACAGAAATAAATTAGACCCGATTAGAACGGGCCCACACAAAATAAAAGAAAAAATATCCAATTTAATATATAGAATAGACAGTGGATTAAAAAAGAGAGAATCAAATTTTTTCCATGCTAGTAAATTAGTTCCCTATCACCCATCGCCGGAGCCTCCAGCATGAAGGGGGGGGGGGGGGGGGGGATGTAAGCCTGACGCCTTATCAATCTTGGTCACGGGGACGTCTACGGCACTGACTACACCAGGCACGTGACCAAGAGAGTACTCATTATAAACTCGCCGGTTAGCCGCCGCACGAGAGAGTGCTTCGCTGTAAAGCTGGAAGTAAACAGCTAGAACGAAACAACGGCAATTGTGTTGATTCAGGTGCGGGTTTGCAATAAGGTAATTAGGTGCTGCCCATATAGAAATTGTAGCTATTTCATTTTATGTAAATACAGTTATCACTTGCTGCAACAACACGTGTCGGTCACTTCGGCATCTCTCTCTCTCCCACGCTCCCGGTAAACCTCTGATTCCGAGGCTTACATATATATATAAATATATATATATATATATATATATATATATATATATATATACTGATCTAATATATATACTGATATAACTATATATACTGATCGAATTGAGTAACCTCCTCCTTTTCGAAGTCGGTTAAAAACAACCGCAACTCTATCTCCAAAACAACTACAACTCTATCCGCTCGACGCCCGAAACATCCCTTCTTATAATTTCTCCCCTTCCACCACGCAAACTTTCGCAGGTCGCGTTCATGACCAAATATGGTCATGTCCGCCGTCGCTTGACGCTTTTCACACCCTTCTTTGGGGAAAACCCCCGAACGCGTCACCGGGCCCGCTGGCCCATGGGTTTTCCCCGCCCCTTTTTACCTGCTTATAATTACTTTCACTTTCGTGTCCCTTATATTCTAACTCTACAGTATACAGCATATTTACATGATACTACAATAAAAAAGTTTTTTAATAAATTATATGCAGCCGACGATTGGCTATATAATGAAAATGCCATTGTTACATCCGGCCTATGCTTGTCTTTCGCTGTTCCCTTGTCGCTGCGTATGAGTAGCGTTCCCACGAGGAATCCGCGGAACATCAGCGTTTTCGCCAAGGTGACCCGCGTTCGGCCACATGCCGCGGTCGGTAGCAGCTAGATGCGCAGTCAGGGTTCTAGGAATTATACTTAGGACAGCTTTCTTACATCCGGTTTATTACCCCGCAACGATACGCGCGATCAAGGGAATCCGTGGGAACGCTTGTCAGCTATTTTGCGCCGACGATCGGGTGTGGTCAATGCCGAGGCGATAAAACGCCGAACAGCGCAGCCCGCGTGTCTTTTGTCGTCTGTCTTTTGAGAGAGTTGGAAGTCTTTCAACCGCGGACGAGCGTATCCGCGTTCGGCATCTCGTACCCGCAAGGAGTCCAGGTGTTTGTGCTCGGACGACGGTCAACCGCATGTGTATCGCCGTGGTCAGGTACAGCTGACCCATAATCGGATATTATGCGAGAGTGCACACGCTGCCGTGCAGTACCATCATATCCGCTGGAGTTCCTGGAGGGACGAGACGACGCACAGTGGTCCGCAGCGTCATTTTAGCAGTTCAGGAGTTTGATTTGTATTTAGAAATGAATAGAGCGGAATGATTTCAAGCACAAATAATTTTTAATGTATCGAAGATGTTTTTTCGTATAAATTTGAAAAAAATAATTATCTTAAAAGTATAAAATTAGTCCTCATCGTCTGAATTATCATCACTCATTAGCAATGCTGCTACATCATTTGCAAAAACTGATTCATAAGTTTTAAAATTTTTTCTTTTCAATAAAGATATAGTAGATATTAAACAATCTGACGATATCAATAGGGTATTTAATAAGTCACGCATTGTTTCTCTTCGGGAAGTTTTCCTGGTGTGATATTCTCTGAAGCTCCGGAAATCTTTATTGCGTGCTTCTATCGCTTCTTCAGAGAATATTCCAATAGGTAGTGCCGCTTCTTTTATTATTTCTGCACCATGTATTAAAATTCTGTGCATACTTGATGGCATGTAGTACCAAGAATAGTTTTTAACGTATACTTTGAACGTTTCTATCGAATATTCTTTAAATAAACTTGGATTAATATTCCTGCAACTTGATAAACATTCCAAAATTATGCCTAATCTTCTTATTAATTCTTCATCAATTCCCGTTATGAAGGATGTCTCTTTAAAATTTCTAAAAAATTTTCGGGCACTGTTCCCATCATTAGACGTGCCAAAACCTGGTTTTGGTACATCTACTATCAAATGTAATTGTGTTTTCAGTTCCTGTTGCACCTTTTTCTTTCGTTCGTCATACTTTGCTTTATCTTCGTGACTTCTAATCTGCCATTTTTTTATTTCAAGTCTATAAGCAATATGTAAGAGACATTCAAAACATCTTATCCAGGCATGAAGTGGTGATAAGCCATAGATATAATTATTTTCATTTGTAGAAAGCCCACTTAGCTTTTCTAAATTGTTCATTATTTTTGGTGTTGCTTTACAAATGGCACAAGTTTGCGTTGACGTTTCGGTTATTGCTGCAAATGTTTTACCATCAATCATAGTTAATTTATACATGTATTTAACTAAAACATCCTGATCACAAATTTTCGTTTCAAAAGCTGTTAAACTTGAAATTTCATCTTCGAATCTTTTTATTTCACTTGATATTAAAGCATTAGTTTCTTGTTGAAAGCTAATTTTAATGGGACGACAAAACCGCGTAGAACAAGGTTTGGGGTTTTTCCAAATAATTCGGTTACTGCTGTTAGTCCTTAGAATTAAAGGTACCATACAGGTCGCAAATAGGAACTCATCGGAATTTCCCGGTTCAGAAAAACCTTGCTTATATGTTGAGTGGCCAGAACTTCCGTCACTACCCCATTTCAAAACTAAAGTTAATCCTTCAGATAAGTATTCTAAATGATTCTTTAAGTCCGCATCGAGGGATTTTAGCAATCTCGTAACCGTATGATCGGAAATACTTTGGACGGTTATTTCGGCCGAAATCTCGCTAACAGTGACTGCGGACGATGGAGGATAACATTCTTTTTTAGCTTCAAGAAGCTTATTATAAGACGGATAAATATCGGCGCGACGATCTTTGGCACCGAGTCGCATTAAACTATATGAATTTTTCGAAAAATCACCGTCGATGTATAGCGAAAGCGCTTCCTCGGGTGTATATTTAACTACATTCATTGTTGGAGAATTTATTTTATTTAGTATATCCTTTGTTTCTATTTGCGAACTTTCCGAAACGTATTTCACAGCTTTTGCAACATTTCTTTGCCCTGAAATATTAAACGATGTAGAAGTAGCATATGCCAGTTCATGTGGGCTGTAATCATCTAATAAGGAATCGATTCTTCTTCCTTTTGAACTCTTCGAAAGGTTTTGAAAATCTTTATCACATGATCTTTTTTTTCGTGTACTACCTGTTGAACTTGAACCCGGAATCTGTGATAAGATTGCATTTGGATATATGTATAAAAGCTTTCTTTAACCACGCCTCGTTCCGTTTAAGAAATTTTGTTTGCGTATAACGAGACTGAATCCACTTTTTTTTTAGTTTAAAGGAAAATATTTTCAAACTAGTCTTCAATGCCTCCGCATTTTCTGGAGAAAGATCAGGTATTTGATTAAGTATTTTCTCAAACAAGAAAGAGTAATCACTGATATCTTTAGATGAATTTCTTAATAAGAAAAACAAGTCTTGATTTTTTCGAAAGGCTTCCATTCTCGACAATTAAATTATATCTAAGTAAGTAGCAAAAAGTAAATGTTAATAAAAATGACTGATACAATGAGCATTTAAGCACTGTCGTACTTACCAAACGTATGTAATATGCAGTGGAATGAAGAATAAGTGTATATAGTACGCACTAAATATAAGCAACTTAACTATATATATGATAAATACTTATAATACACATTAAATATAACTTTACTAAATGCAGAACAAATATACAGAGCCCAAAATAAATTAATATATACTTTATAAAACAAAATGAAAAAGCAACTAGAAAATACTCGTACGATTTGAATATAGAAAGATGTTCTGATGCTTGCACGATACAGTCACAAATGATATTGTTTTAGCAGAATGCGGACAAAAAGTTGAATTATATTTCACGACCTTACAATGGAAACAATCTCGCATAGGCTCGGCGATGGCCCCCCGTGGTAACAATACATGATGCGTTTTCAGTAAAGCAAGCGTTACTTTAAACAATAATGATTTATGAAGTGGGCCGAAGTGGGAAATAATGCTTACGTAATTATATAGGGAAAAGTATACTGAAAATATTCTGATTTATAATAATGCGGAACTATTTGGAACTCAAAAGATATTCCTTACTAAAGATAAATAACTTCGACAACACACTTTAGTACATTGAGAATTATTTTTTTAATAAATAACGAACAGGAATTCTAAATACAAGGAGTGCATTTTAAACGTAAAGGAATACCCTTCATTTAGAAACAAAAATTAATAGAATACATTAAATAGATTCGTCAGGGTTCATAAAAGAAAAAAACAATTCTTTTAGGTTGGAAATTGTATTAACGAAAAGTTTATTTTTAAGTGCTTGTTGTAATTACAATTTTTACTAAATTTCATTAATATTTCCATTTTCAAAATTCATCAACATTTAGGAACTAATAAAAATGCATCAAATATTGATATGTACGAGTTGATTTTTTACCAAAAGAACTGCCAATTCTTCGATCTGGACCACTGTGCGACGGCCGCGACGCGCACCAGAAGGAATTGTAATCAGCGAGCGAGACGTGAGTGAGGAGTGAGAGTTTGAAACGAGATAACGAGACGAGAGACGCGAGCGAGCCGCACCCCGAACCGCGAAGTCACCGACAGGGTATGTAAGTTGCATGTTAGATAAAGAATATACAAGGTAAACACAGATATCCGCGTTCGAGGGATAACAAACCTTATCCTCCGCCGTCCTGTTCCGCGATTCTATTACGTAAGGTAGCTCAAGGTGCGCCTTAGCGCTTTAAACCGGCAGAACTCGCTCCGCGTCCTAGAAAACCTGCGGTCCCGCAACGCGGTGCATGAGGTATATCTATTTTTTATTTCTTTTTTTTTTATTTATTTTTTTTAACCGACTTCGAAAAGGAGGAGGTTACTCAATTTGACTTTTTGTTTTTGTTTACCGATTACGCTGAGATGGATTGACCAATCGAATCGAAACTTTTTGCATATGGTACAGTATGACTTCCAGCTGGTCCCGCAACAAACAAATTATGTATTTTTTCATTTTTTCACGCGTTTATTGCAGAAAACGTATTATTTCACTTATATTCGGCCTGATATCGATGAAACCTAGTATTACATTTTACGGCCGGGGATGTTTCCATGATGCTACTATTTGCAACATTCCCTTCACTTCCCTGCCCCCTGCACTTCCCTTCGCTACCCTTCCCTGCAGTTCCGTAACCTTCCCTTCTCTTCACTCTCCTTCCTCTTCCTTCCCAAAGGGAAGACCCTTCCTTCCTCTGCCATTCCCATCCCCTCCCTTATCTACCCTTCGCTTCCCATCATATCCCCCCCCCCCCCCTAACCTTCCCATTCTTTTGTTGCTAACAACTATTCCCATTGCAAAATTCCTATTCTTTGATGCTACTCTGCAAGGAATGCTCCGATCGCCACTAAAAAATGTGAAATAAAAAGATTTTTGGTGCCGACAAGATCACGAGTGTATGCGGCATTAGAAACATTCGCGGGGCATACAGATACGGCGTGGTGAATTAATCGTTCGCACGCATGCTGTATCGATGAATATTTACATGCAATTGTATCAAATACGTAAACTAAGTCTAAACAGAATTTACAAATGATGTGTTTTCTAGCAACACACCGTAGTACATACTGACATCACTGCCCGTACAGTAGACTCACAAGTTTTTGAGATATCATGATTTAGAATAACGCGATCTTCGTCATTCATCGATACAGACGGCGTAGCTGATATAAACTTTTGAAGACTAACTAAATAAAAAGCTCGTGGATTCTTCAGATTCGCAGTTAGTATCCGCACATACCAACTGCGAATATGAATTTAAGAGCAGTGTCCTGTAGTAACCGTGGAAGGTACTACAAGTTGGATTCGTATTCCTAGTCCCATGCTGTCTAATTTGGCCGAAAAAATTTTCCAAACTATTCTGATTAAAATTGCGACCAATAAAATATAAAACGCCAAGGTCGCACAAATAACTTCTTAAAAATTTAAAATTTTGTATTGTACGAATCCAGTTTTGTAATACCTTCGGATGCTCTTTATCCGCAGGCTTTCTTTTAATAAATTCCATGCTTCGAAAATGTAAAACCGCTTCATCCCAAATATCGGGCGTTTCACTAGTCATATCTGTAGCCTTTTTCATATTTACCCTACTATTGTTGACACTGTCGAAGATGTCATTCATGAAATGAATGAACTCGGCAGTGTCAACCCCTTCAACTGGCATTTTACGCGTCCCGCAAACACTCTTCATACTGTTGCAACTCATTGCTGTCATTACGAACCCAACAGATTGACTAAAAACCTGCGCACAATACTTCACTTTCATCTTTCTAATCTTATCAGCTACTACATGTTTTGCAGTAAGCTTCTTCAGAAGTCGGTTCCGAAAAGCATTACTGCTATCAATAAAATAGATATCTTCAGCGTGTGACCATTTAGCCACACGTTGAAGATTATCCTCTAATGCAAATTGCAAGTCTTTAGTCAATAAATTGTTCCGCATACACTTTAATAGGTGCGGAGGATCAAAGAGAGGGACGATTTTATTGTCATCTATGACAATAATATCGTGCCGCAGTGTTTCACCTTGCTGAAAGGCATTTCTCTTTGAATCTCTAATCAAACATTGTATGGCTGTACAATTGGTGCTGCCTTGGTCGCAAACCGATGCTACCACTATAATGCCGGCCTGAAATGCACGGCGAACTAATTCTTTAAACATTCTAACGATATTCTCCGCGGAGCTCGTGCCTCTACAAAAACTATATGCAACGGGTTGCTTCCAAGGTCGCATTCCGTCTATGCCTTTCAACATCCACACGGTGGCATGATCCGCGATATCTAATTTCCGAATGACCAAAGACGGTGATAATTTTAATTCGTCAAAAATGAGAACAGCGTATTTGCTGTTCTCATTTGAAAATTTTTCGGACCGCTCTTTGAGTTCTTTAAATATGTTGTCGCAAACTCCAGCTCTTAGTGGAACTTGCGTCAACATTTTCCGAAGCGTTTCGATTCTTGACAGAAGAAACAACTTCGACAAATATCGAAACGCTTTGGGACTTTTCTTATACAGGGTGTCCCAGAACTAGTGTAACTCCCGGAAATGGGGGGTAGCTGGGGTGCATCTGAACAACTTTTTCCTTTACCAAAATGTTGTTTGAAGCTTCGTTATCGAGTTATTAACGAAAAACACCGGCCAATGAGAGCGCGCGTAGAGCGCGGGCTCAGCCACGAGAACGTTAGTGGCTCTCAATCGCGCGCGGACGTGGCCGTGAACGAATGCCTCTTTGCATCGGAGATATCGAGAGAATCACACGGCAAATGTTACATTGTATTAAATTAAAAATAATGTAGAATTATTTATGAGTAACAAATTAATGAATATGTCGTTTAATAACTATTTGTGACACTTTTTAACGTTATCCGAAGGGAACAAAGTGTTGTAGTAGTTATGTAAATAAATTTTTTTTTTAATACCACATCAACAGTTGGATAATTTATGTTTAAAGAAAAATGATTTTGAAAGCTAATGTTAGAAAAAGCTGGATTAACTTACCCATTTGTCCTCGAATGAACCTGTCACGGCTGAAGTGGGTCGTTGAAACTGGGTCACTGTGCCGATCCTGATCCTTTTTCGAAACCCTCAACAGCTGATGTTACGGTCGGGTCGGCGAACTCACTGCACTGCACGGTAACATTTATTGTGCGGTTACTTTTATTGCGCGGTCACTGAGAAATGTGGGGATATTTAAACACAATTTATTATTCCTTCGTATAACCAAGTCGGTCACTCAGTGACGAATGAATACGGTACTGCGTAAGGAAAATTTGATCTCACGCCCGAATCAATGAATTGAATTTTCATACTGTGGTGCAGAGTACCACAAAGTGGAACTGTAAGCAAGGGAAAGTTCGGCTATTTTACGACGAATTTAGTGACGACAGCAGCACGTGTGCACGAGACAAACGGACTGAGGACTTTACAGGCAGAGATGTCCGAATGTCACTGCAGTTCACCCTCCCCCACCAGCACAAGCAGGCCCACGGTTCCAGGGTTGTTAGAAATTTCGTTCGTCCTGCATTCATTTCTAACAATCCTTGAACCGTGGGCCTGCTTGTGCGGGTGGGGGAGGGTGAACTGCAGTGCCATTCGGACATCTCTGCGTGTAAAGTCCTCAGTCCGTTTGTCTCGTGCACACGTGCTTCCGTCGTCACTAAATTCGTCGTAAAATAGCCGAACCTTCCCTTGCTTACGGTACTACTTTATGGCACCCTGGACTACAGAATGAAAATTCAATTCACTGATTTCGACGTGAGATCAAATTTTCCTTACGCAGTACTGCATTCATTCGCCACTGAGAGACCGATTTGGTTACACGTAGGAAGAATAAATCGTGTTTAAATATTCCTACATTTTCCAGTGACAAGTGACAGTGACCGCGCAATAAAAGTGACCGTACAATACAAGTGACCGTGCAGTGCAGTGAGTTCGCTGACCCGTCCATGACATCAGCTGTTGAAGGTTTCGAAAAAGGGCCAGAATCGGCACAGTGACCCAGTTTCAACGACCCACTTCAACCGTGACAGGTTCATTCGGGGACGAATGGGTAAATTAAACCAGCTTTTTCTAACATTAGCTTTCGAAATCGTTTTTCTTTAAACATAAATTATCCAACTGTTGATGTGGTATTAAAAAAAAAATTATTTTCATAACTACTACAACACTTTGTCCCTTTCGGATAACGTTAAAAAGTGTCACAAATAGTTATTAAACGACATATTCATTAATTTGTTACTCATAAATAATTCTACATTATTTTTAATTTAATACAATGTAACATTTGCCGTGTGATTCTCTCGATATCTCCGATGCAAAGAGGCATTCGTTCACGGACACGTCCGCGCGCGATTGAGAGCCACTAACGTTCTCGTGGCTGAGCCCGCGCTCTACGCGCGCTCTCATTGGCCGGTGTTTTTCGTTAATAACTCGATAACGAAGCTTCAAACAACATTTTGGTAAAGGAAAAAGTTGTTCAGATGCACCCCAGCTACCCCCCATTTCCGGGAGTTACACTAGTTCTGGGACACCCTGTATATACTCAAAGCTAATACCTTTTCTTCAGTGGTGAAGCGCCGTCCACACTTCGGTTTTCCCTCGTTGCGCATCTGGGCTGAGAGCATCCTGTGCAGGGGGATTGGCAAGTTTTCTAAAACTTGCCCTACGCCGCCCTGCACAAGATGCTCAATCTTCGCGATGCGTTGTTTGAAGCCCAGTTGCCGCCATTTGCACTGCTTGGCCCCTTTCAGCAGTGCTGCCACGGCGTTGTATATGCGCTGCTTGAGGGGACGCTCCATTGTGCTGTCCTTCAGCATTCTTAGTATGTTACCTGCAGAAGGAAACATAATATTAGTATGGAATATAACAGTATAACATATTATTCAATGTGTATATTGCACATTTATACATATGGTTTTCTTTTATACTGCACAGTAAAATGTACAATATGCACAGAGTACCAACCGAAGGTATATACCCAGGAAATAGGACAGGTGAGTCCATGTATATCCAGGTGCAATAAAAACGCACGACTTATACACAATGCTAACTATATGTTACATTAGATAAGTAGATACCTAATGTATCAGTAGCTATGTACTCTTTGCATGTTAAGCATTTTTTTATGCAGTGTGCGAGACGATAATATGTATAAATGTGCAATTTCATTGAAGTGAATTGACCGAATGCGGCCGTGAATGCGACCGAAAATAGTGATAGCTGTGATGCATTGGGCCATTAAGAACTTAAGTCCCCAATATATGAAATTAGTTTGACTGATAATCAGTCAAACACTTAAGTTCTTAATGGCCCGGTGCATTGTAGTTGTCACTATTTTCAGTTTTGGAATGTAAGCTCTGTCCAACAGGAAATAATTTCGAATGTTTTACCAACATTATAGCTAGCTTTATCGGAAATTTGAAGACGTAAAATATTACAAACTACCTCTTATTGAACACGACTTACACTCAAGGCGTAAAATAATAATATAAATTATTTGTAATTTTTATAATTATAAATTAAGTACCTTTGTCACCCTTCCGGTCTACAGCTTGGTAACCACTTTGCTGAACAGCACCACCTGTAATTGTAAAAAATAATTCATAAAAATGCCTTTTAAATGATTCACACAGAGTAATGAATATTACTCTAGGCTGTATATGTTGTGTCTATACAGGGTGGTCCATTTATCTTGAGACAGGTTAATATCTTTTAAACAACACATTTTTGAAAAAAATGTTTCAGACAAAAGCTGTCGTGTGTCAGCGGACAAATTGGATGGTAGGAATGGATTTTTTCAGTGAGTGCTCCCGAAGGTCATATGAAGGTCAACTTTATTTTTTTAAATGGAACCCTCCGCTTTTTATTGTACTGTCATATTCTCCTGGAGAAAATAAGTAACTTTTGTCCGAAACATTTTTTCGTGGGGTGTCTACTTTCCGAGATAAGGTACTGAATATTTATGAGGATGTGATAGGTAAATAAAAACACGTATAAAGAGCATTGTATTCATAATCGCTTTATAATTTTCAACAAAAATTTTTATTTATTATTTAAGGTATTCACCAACATGTTGACCACCAACTTCAACACATTGATGAAAATTTGTTTACCAAGGTCCCTAACCCACCAATAAAAATCGTCATTCAGTGTTGAAAAATGTCGTGAGGTCGGTGGTCAACACTTTGAGCACCTTCTTAAATAATAAATAAAAATGTTTATTTGAAAATTATAAAGCGGTTATAAATACAATGCTTCTTATACGTGTTTTACTTACCTATCACATCCTCATAAATATTTAGTACCTTATCTCGGAAAGTAGACACCCCCCGAAAAAATGTTTCGAACAAGAGTTACTTATTTTCTCCAGGAGAATATGATAGTATAATAAAAGGCGGGGGGTTTCATTTAAAAAAATTAAGTTGACCTTCATATGACCTTCAGGAGCACTCGCTGAAAAAATCCATTCCTACCATCCAATTTGCTCCCTGACACACAACAATTTTTGTCTGAAACATTTTTCTCAAAAATGTGTTGTTTAAAAGATATTAACCTGTCTCAAGATAAATGGACCACCCTGTATAACACACAAAATACAGGTTAAACATAACAGTTTACAAGTAACAAAAGTAATGAAACATACAATAATATTCTACTAAGGTAATGCACTAACCTCTGGATGATCCAGGAAGCATTGAGCATCCCTGGTGTCCCACGATGCCTCCAGCGATGTCCACAGGCGCTGTGGTCCATTCGGGTCGATCTTTAATAACAAGATCATATAACATTATATTTACAATTTATGGTTTGATATATATTATATCTACAATAATAAACGTACGTTCTTCTTCTTCTTCAACTTCCATTTCCTCCATTCCTGGCTCTGTTCCACATGTGGCAGGCCCTGTTAGTATTCAATACATATTTTTATAAAAAATTACTTACATACTCGTTAAAAACTGTGTAATTAATTATTACCTGGTAAGTGCAGCGTTGGAACGGCTGCCTTCGACAAGTTGCGATGGAGGAAATACTTCTTGTCGAAGTGCAACGCACACACCGTCCTCAGCCTCAACTTCTGAAGTGGAAGCTGTTGAAATTCTGGCCTGCCACATGCTTCCACCCATTGCATGACTCTTGTGTGTTCCAAAGGGAATGCAAACATGCGTTCACCTTTGGAACCACATCCTGCCACAGAGCACTTCTTATGCCGCCTTTTGTAACCATACATTATAATTAATACTTTATTACAGTAATATTCCAATATTCGGAGCAAACAATATGTTCATAAAACACGAACATGAACAATTCTTTTTAATTTCTGATAATTTTACTAAAATAATAAGTACTTACTTCGTATCCATCTCTGATTGCTGTTGCATGTTGCGTCTTTTAAAGACAAAATGCAAACTTGCAAAAATTCTGGCGGGAACGTGACGTCAGACTTCTTACTTTGTGTGCAAAATCGGTGATACAAGTTATACATGTGTAAGAGTGACACCAGCGCTCTAAGCGGGCACGGGCGGGAGTTAAAATTGGCTTCAACTTCATACGAGTACAGTTTGGGGGGCCTGGCTGTCTCCGAAATATAAATTAACACGTTGACTGCCACGTCACCCATATTCGGGTGACAGTAAAGTTTCTGATCGGGCCGCGTCACCCGTATTGGGGTGACACTTATTTGACTACTTGCGAACAAACAGCGAATCTCATTTTTAAAATATTAGTGAGAATACCCAGCAGAATACGCCTCGTACAGCGGTACGCGTGGCCTGAAGGAAATTTTACTGTAAACGCGCGTGGCAGTCAACGTGTTAAAATTATTTCATTCTTTTTAGTGCATTCCAAAGTCGGTTGTATTTTTTTATTATTATTATTATTATTATTATTATTTGGTCTTATTTGGTTTACTAATAATTCTAAATTTTTGGTATGAGCGAAATCTATTGATTCTGCAATAATATATGCGTTATTGAGTTCTTCTAGACTTCTCAAGATGTTCTTCAATAAGACATATATCATTGCTAAAATGTGCTGTGACGGACGGGTTATGGGGGCAGCCAAAGGGGTGCCCTGCGCTGGAGTACGACCAGGGGAAGTCGCTTTCCGCGCGCCCCGTGCACAAATCCGCGGACGATTTGATTCTCTGGGCGCCAGTGTCATAGCACTCGTCCGGAATCCTCGCCCTTCCGGCTGCTCAGTATGGGAGCGGAAATCAGGAGAGGTTAATTGAAAGTGACCCACGAGTGTTTCGTTTAACGGTAACTTTAATAAAGGCCGAAGTGGCCGTGTCAAACAACAAAAAGACGGGAATTTCGCGGTACACTTTTGCGAAGAGGAAAAGGTACGCGGCCGCCAAGTGCGGCAAAAAGGAACCGCGACACGGAAATTCCCAATACAAAGAAAAGCCTCTACCGTCGAAACTAAAACTAGGGGCCGGATACAAAACGTCGGTGATCCTAGAGTTTCAAATACAGGAGAAAAACGAAAGATTAGTCGGGATCGCGGTCGCAGGTATGGGGGACCCGTTCGCGATTCTGAAACGGAGGCGCCGGGACCTCGACGGAACCGACTACGACTTTCGGCGCGCGAGATCGCGGAACGAAGATGCGCTTCGTTCGAACGCGAGGTACGAGCGTCGACGGTTACGATTCCGAGGTCAAGCCGCCGGGGCTCGACAATCGGACGGTACCGGACAACGAATCGGTCGGGAGCGTGGTAAAGGGGACGGGCCTCGAGAGTCCTCGTCTCCTCGGGTCGGTCTTGTCGCCTAGGTCGCGGAACACGATACGATATGGAATACTGCGGTATTCCCGCGTGCACGCCGATCCTTTCACACTCACACACGCAATAAAAATACAACCATAAGGCGTGAGTCCTACCTGGACATGGAGTGCGGCGACGTATCCACAAAGTAACGGTGCGGGAGGCTCGTAACACACAAAACGCAAGGCCACACGCACGCACAGACGAAAATACAAAATAACGCAAAAGTACAAAACTCACTCATAAAATAATTTTTGGAAAAAAAATATAACCGACTTCGAAATGCACTAAAAAGAATGAAATAATATTTAATTCTTTTCGTGGGTTTCTCTCCAGCTATGTATAACATTGATGACAATATTACATTACATGTTAGATAAAATGCATATTTTTCGGAGGCGGGGCAGGATCAACAATGCATTTTCTGTTTCGGACCGTTCAGTACCAAGTCCACCTTCAATCAAATCATAATCAGCAACATCTGTCATATAGAAAGTTTTGATTGAAAAACATTTTGTACGCCGAAACTGACTACTATACAGCTTCATTCTTCCACGTTGTCACGTATCAATGTGTTTTTCTTGACGCTCATCTGTTATCAAGCCCGCCATACCCCAAAAAAATTGCAATCAGCAACATGTTTCCTTTAGACAGTTTTCAATTAAACATTTCCTGTACTGAAAGTTACGAAAATTGTTTGATTCTGAGAAAATTTTTGACCCTGCCCCGCCTCCGAAAAATATGCATTTTATCTAACATGTAATGTAATATTGTCATCAATGTTATACATAGCTGGAAAGAAACCCACGAAAAGAATTAAATATTATTTCATTCTTTTTAGTGCATTTCGAAGTCGGTTATATTTTTTTTTCCAAAAATTATTTTATTTCACACTTTTTAGTGGCAATCGAAGCATTTACGACAGAGGAATAGCAGCACACAATGCATGATAGTAGCATAAGTAGAATTTATTATGTGTATTTTTTTAATACATTTTTTTTATATTCTACTGCACTAACGTTTCACTTGAAAATGTATACACGGCGGCCGCCATCTCCTCGCCATCTACCGGCGCCTCCACGGCCACCACCCCCCCGCCGGTCGCCACCTCCGCGGCCGCCGCGGGCGTTCAAGCGCCGGCCCCGCCGTCGTCCCGCCGACGTTCCTCTCTCTGTAATGTAAAAGGTGAATAGTTACATTTCTAATGCAGCTAATTGCAATCTTGGAAATGCGCAACCGTAAATACATCGGTAATATAGTATCAGCAATATACCATCAATACATCTGAAATATGTTATCACGTGAAACTGTTATGTACCGCTGTATAACGCAATTACGTAAATCGTGTTCTGCAAATGCAAAAATGATATCGTCACCGCCACCGGGCAATTAATGTAGATGTATATGAGATGAATACGAAAAAGAACCGGGGTTTTTGGTGTTAAATGTTCTGTCTGAAATGGATTTTCTGTTGTCAGAGATACGTCCCGGAGTGGAATAGATCATATTCGTAATCAGTAAATGAAGATACACAATAAGTGCGCAGCGGCGGTTGCGCCAGCGGAAACAAATGAAAAATTGTTAATGTACATTGTAATTTGCCTAACATGACATTATTCAATCACACTTACGGCGCCTCTGCGGCAGCTCCCCCCCCCCCCCCCCCCCCCTCTCATCAGCCTGCTGCCGTTGTCCCGGCTGATGCTGCTGCTGCTGTTGCTGCTGATGCAGCAGCGCATGAATGTTGCGCTCCTGCTGCACCTTGAGCTCTTGCAGCAGGGAGTGCAGCTGCCCAATCGCAGCACCGCAATCTGCAGCTGAACGTGCGAGAAAATATATGTATACGTGCAATGTACGATGCACCTTAGACGCATGTCACTGTCGACAATGAAGGCATACTTACGATTACTGTCCGTCTCCATCGTCTTTTCTGTAAGAAAAAATAATATTATTATATACACATTATGATGTTTGATTGTATAGCGCTGGTTGAAAAAAACGGAAAATACTTACGATGTTCTTCTCCCGGCATAATGTGATCTACAAAAAGAAGTAAATACATTAGTTAGCAATGTAGCAGTGCGATGAAATTTGATCAAGTATGTAACATACATAAAAGCCCTTAAATGATACGAAAGTATATAGTATTCATACATTACGAAGAAATATATTTCGTTGTATTAGAAGTATTAGAAGTACATTTCAACAATTAGACGGAACAACATGTACAAAGTTATTGAAGTTACAAGAAACATATACGATACTCTCTAAATTATGAATACCCGCATGCGACTATGAGGTCGTGTAATACGAAATGTCGGGTTCGTTTGTTCATTTATGTCCATCTGCTGGTTCGAGTAACATTCGTATCCCAGAGATGTTTTGTACATCGATTATGCTGAGAATCTCCCGTCGCACGGATAATTTTCATGTATGAATGAATAATTGCATATTTTCACGCGTCCCTTTCAAGTTTTTATGCAATATGCATCAACATCATTTTTACCGTCTAGCTATTGAGAATATTCCGGAATCTTTCGGCTTCCAGTAAATTCGGATGCTTTTCGGCCCTCTCTCCACTCCCTCACCCCGCCCTGGTGGCCAACAGGGCCAGGGGGAGAGAGCGGGAAGAGACGGAGCAGCGAACGGAAACTTCGAATTGAAGCGTCGACGTTCAAGCCGCTTCGAGAAATTTCTGAACGTTTACTTGAACATACCGCCCGCCTTCTTCGCGCCACGAAGAACCGATCTATTTTCGTATCGCTTGCATAAGAAAAGTATAAGTGATGCAGCCCGCGTTACAGTAATGAAAAAGCAGAATGTGTTTACATAAACAGGGGGACGAGACAATTTGTACATTTAGTGCAAACGCAAGCAATGCGGGACGATAGCCGCGCACGTACACAAGTAAGTATGAAAGAAAGGAAAACAAAACAAAGATATGCCCCACGAGTGAAACCGCCCGCCGTGAGTTTACGTATCTTCGCGATTCTACGCCGTGAAATTCTTCGTGCTCATTCACGCGTCAAGTGACGTCGGCAGAGAGAACCGGGAGGGGGGTGATCTTCACGATCGGTCTAGTCACAGGGCCGCTGGCTGTTCTTACGGTGACAACTCGCACGCGTCCGTCTTTCCCTGGATGTAAGGATTCTATGCGGCCCATTGACCACTTCGCCGGGGGTTGCAACTCGTCGCGGAGGAGTACCAGTCTGCCCACCTCCAGGTTGTCCCGCTGCCGACGCCACTTGGGAAATTGTTGGAGGTGTTGGAGATATTCGAGCCGCCACCAATGCCAGAATTGAGAACGCATGTTATTAATTTGACGCCAACGCGATAGTAACGATACGTTAGTGACTGGTGGATCAGGTTCGGGAGTGACGCAAGTCGGTTCTCCGATCAGAAAGTGACCAGGTGTCAGTGCGGTGAGGTCCGAAGGGTCGTCGGACAGTGCGTATAGCGGCCTGGAGTTCAAGCAGGCCTCGATTTGGCACAGTAGCGTGGACATCTCTTCGAAGGTAAGGGTTGAATCGCCGATGACCCGTCGTAGGTGATGTTTCACTGATTTAACGCCGGCTTCCCACAGGCCTCTGAAGTGCGGCGCGTAGGGTGGAATGAACCGCCAATTAGTCCCGTCTGCCGCCAAGGTCGCTGCAGTCTCCTGGAAGAAGGTGGAGGCGCTCGTGAACATCCGCGTCAGCTCTCGGTCGGCTCCCCGGAACACGGTTGCGTTGTCGCTGTACATGGTGGCACAGCGTCCACGTCTACCAACGAATCTTCGGAAGGCGGCTAGGAAAGAGGCAGTGGTTAAATCAGAGACGACCTCTAGGTGAATGGCTCGGGTGGTAAGACAAACGAAAAGTGAAATGTAGCCCTTATATGAACTGTGTCCACGCCCTGCTGTAGTGCGTAGTCTGATCGGTCCGGCGTAGTCCACGCCGGTAACGAGGAACGGCCGATGTGGAGATGTTCGGTCCGGAGGGAGCTGACCCATCAGCTGCGAGGCGGGGCGTTCACCGTACCGAGCGCAGCGAACGCAGTCTTTAATGATTCTTCGCACGAAAGATCCCCCGTTTGGAATCCAGAAGTGTCGGGAGAGCAGGCTTCTCGTCAGTTGCGGTCCTCCATGAAGGGTGCGCGCGTGGGCGTCTCGTACGAGGAGCGTGGCCAATGGACACGACTTAGCCACTATGACGGGGTGTTTTTCGTCGTACGGTAGGATAGCTTCAGCTAGTCGTCCTCCTACCCGCAGGAGACCCTGGTCGTCGAGGAATGGCCGCAACGCAGAGAGAGAAGATCCCTTGGGCAGCTCGCGTCCTTCCTGCAGTTGTCCAAGCGTCTCCGCGAAGTGGGTGCGCTGGGAGATCCGCAGGGCCGCTCGCAGTGCGGCGGTGCGCTCCGTCGCTCGGATGAAGCCTCCCTCGCACTGCTGCTTTCTGACCAGGTGAGTGAATCTAAAACACAGAGCCAGGGTGGTCTGAAGACGTGCTAAGGAAGGAAAACGTGAAAGAAGGTCTTCTTCAGTTTGGTCGATGTGCAGGTGCACCATCGCTCTTCTCTCCTCGGTCCCCGCAAGAGGTTCCGCCTCCTGGCGGTCTGCAGGCCAGTGGACAGGGTCTTCGTTGAGCCAGGAGGGCCCATGCCACCATAGCTTCGAATTCAGCAGCTCGGAGGGTGCGATGCCTCGCGTCGCCAGATCCGCCGGGTTGTCCAATGAGCTCACGTGCCTCCAGCTCGCTGTCGGTAGTTCTGTTTGGATGCTGGACACGCGATGGGCCACGAAAGGTTTCCAGAGGGAGGGGTGACCTCGAATCCAGTGGAGCGTGACGGTGGAATCGGTCCATGCGGTCAAGGAGACCGGTAAGTCTAGTCCCTCCTTAACCTGGACCAGCAGTTTCGAGAGTAGGACGGCGCCGCACAGTTCTAACCTTGGAATGCTCTCAGTCTTGACAGGGGCGACCTTGGTCTTGGCCACCAGCAGCGTGGTTGAGGTTCTGCCTCCGCCCTTTACACGGAGGTAGACGGCGGCCGCGTATGCTCTCTGCGAGGCGTCGCAGAAGGCATGTAGTTCCGCTGCGTCCTCGGAGGTGTTGCTGAAGAGCGTCCAGCGTGGAACTGAGAGTGAGTCCAGTTGGCTCAGCGAGGCTCGAAAGCCACACCAGGAGGTACGTATAGTATCCGGGAGCTGCTCATCCCAGCCGACGCCCAGAATCCAGAGATCTTGCATTAATATTTTAGCGAATATTAATACCGGAGCCGTCCAGCCTAAGGGGTCGAAGAGGCTGGCCACCTCTGAAAGGATGGATCTTTTCGTGACCGTGGTCGTGACTTCGACCGGCGGGGCGACCCTGAGGGAGAATGTATCGTCCTTTGGGTTCCATTTAACGCCTAACGGGCTGACTCCGCTCGGTTCCTGAAACAGACGTGGATCTGAGGCGGTTGTTTCCTGAAGCCCGGGTAAGTTCGAAGCCCATTTGCTGAGTTCGAATTCGCCGGCCTTGAAGATTGAGATGACTTGATGTTTCAGCTCCCGCGCCTGACCTAAGTCGTCTGCGCCGGCTAGTATGTCGTCCACGTAGCTGTGTCGTTGGATGGCGGCAGCTCCCAGTGGAAAGCGATTCCCCTCATCTTCCGCCAGCTGAGCTAACACCCTCAGCGCGAGAAAAGGTGCGCAGGCCGTCCCGTACGTCACCGTGGTGAGTCGAAAATCCTGCATCGGCGCTCCTGGGTGAGGGCGCCATAGGATCCTCTGCCAGTCCACATCCTCGGTGTGTACCTGAATTTGTCGAAACATTTTAACAATGTCCGTTGTGAATACCACGCGAAAGAGACGCCATCGGGTCAGAATCAACCATAAGTCGGCTTGCAGCTTAGGTCCGGCGGGCAGGCAGTCGTTCAGGGCGTGCCCGGACGCGGTTTGACATGATGCGTTGAAAACTACTCGGAGCTTGGCAGAAGGGTCGTGTCGCTTGACCACGGCATGATGAGGCAGGTAATAAGCTGGCCTCTGAATTTCCTCTTCGGGTACAATCTGCATGTGGTTTAAGGACAAGTATTCAGTCATGAAGCTTGCGTACCTCTCACTCAGGGTGGCGTTCGACGAGAGCCGGCGCTCGCAGCTCAGTAGCATCTTGAGGGCCGTCGATCTTGAAGGCACCAGCGTCGAAGCCGGATCCCGCGTAAAAGGTAGGTGGACGATGTATCGGCCCGGTTGGATTCCGTGAATGGGAGTTCTGGAAGTGCCGCTCGCAGCGTTCCTCTTCGACCGTCCTCGTACCTCCTCCAACTCCCAAAATCGTTGAAGAAGCTTCTGCGTAGACTCCTCGGTCCGGCAATGGTAGCTGCGGACGTTTGGCCCAGCCGTGGGGTCGACGCAGGAGGTCGGTCCCATCAACACCCAGCCGAAGGGGGTGAGCTTGGCGGTTGGAGAGCCTTCTGGTCCGGCGCGAGTTCCGTCCTGGAAGAGATTGCCGCACACGTCCGCCCCCAAGATGAGATCCACCCTCGATGGAACGCCGAAGTCCGGATCCGCCAGGGTGAGGCCGCGCAGATGAGGCCAAGGCTTCGGCTCCACCCGGTGAGCAGGCAGAAGCGCGGTCAGTCTCCTCAGGACCAGGGCTCGAACTGAGAGTTGGAAATTATCCGGATGCCGCGACCGGATCACCAGGCCGACCTCGCTGGTTGCCACTCCACCTTCCTGCTCCTGAACCCCTGAAATGGAAACGCGGACCGCCCGCCGTGGCAACCGTAAGGCTTGAGCGACCCAGGAGCTCACGAAGGACGTGTCTGAGCCGGTGTCCAGGAGCGCGCGAACTTCTATGGATCCTCCCGATGGTGACTCCAGAATGACCTTGGCGGTGGCCAGCAGCGCAACCGCTCGAGAGGATGCGGTTAAAGCGAGAGCGTTCGCAGGCGATGATCCTTCCAGGCCGACTGCTTCGACTGGGTCCGAGGCGGGTCGAGTCCAATTTGTCGTCTTGGCCGAAGGGGACTCGGCCGTCATCGCATCATGCAGGAGGGTGTGATGACGTCCGCTGCAAGCTAGACACGACTGCGTTGAAGGGCACTTACCAGACTCGTGACCGCCGCTGAGACAATTGAGGCAAACTTTCAACTGGTGTGCTCGCTCCCTTCTCTTGGCCGGGTTCAGGACCTTGAACTTCGCGCAGTATCCCAGCCCGTGCGTTCCGCCGCATGAAGGGCATTTCCTAGACTGCGAGGGCCTTGACGTTGCTGCGAAGGAGGCGGAATGAGATTTCTTCATGGCCGATACCACCCTATTTTTAGGTTTGGAGTCCCTACTCGGAACGGATTGAGCGCCGTGATCCGTCATCTGCGCGGAATCTAAGGCTTGGATGCGGTTTTCCAAGAACTGTGAGAGCTGATAGAAAGACGGAATCTCCCGAGAACTGGTCAGCGACGTCTCCCAGGCCAAGTGCGTCACCTTGTCCAGCTTCAACGTCAGCAGGTACACAAACCATTCATCCCACGCGCTTACCGGTTTTTTCAGGGTTGAGTAGGCTCGGATGGTCTGACGAAAAGTGTCAAGGAGACGTTTCAGTTCCGACGCGGAGTGGTTCTTCGCCGGTGGACAGTTAAGTAGAGCGCGATGATGAGAGAACGACAGCAGTCGCGTGTTACCGTAGCGAAGCTCCAAGTCCTCCCAGGCACCGAGGTAACCAGCGTCAGTTATCGGGGTGTTCTGGATGACCTCCGCCGCTTCCCCCGTGAGGCTGGACTTCAGGTATAGTAGCTTCCGGACGTTCGGTAGATGGGTAACGTCGTGCACCAGGCTCTTGAATAAGTCACGGAAACTTTCCCATTGTAGCGGATCGCCTGAAAATGTTGGAAGCTCGATCTTTGGCAGTTGAGGTTGCAACGGTTGCACAGCCGCAGGTGATTCCGGTTGAAGATTCCTTTGAGACCGGTCCGCTATATGCTGCAGTATCATGGCCGAGGTGTTGAGGTACGCCTCCTCTATCACGGAAAAGAGGTCCCGCTGTGCGTAGGAGCTGGCAGCGGCCTCCTTGCAACGCATCAACTTGCGGTGGCCTGAGAGGAAGGCATCCCAATAGCGTTCAAGCAAGGCCTTTCGCTGCTCTAATACAACGCGGGTGATATTGTCCTTGCCGAGTTTGCATAGATTTGTCCAAAACCGCTGGATCCATCCCGCAACCTCCTCTTGTTCTCGCAATAAGTCGGCGAAAGCGCTGTCGGAACGGAGGGGATTTTCGTTGGCCATGATTTCAAATTATTTTAATGTACGTAATTAAATTCCAGAGTCTACGAAGCGGAATGCCTGAGATCTGACCGGGAATTCGAAGCGGGAAGCCGAAACAAAATCCGGTGCGCCGTGTTGGTAAACACTCTGGTTCGGTTCGCCGCGGGGAGAGCTTAAGTGACGTCACGCGACACAGCCGTTGGCGACTCCGAGCGGGGGTAAAAAGCGATTTGTCTTGCAGCCGTCTCAGAAAAGGATTAGTCACTTATCTGTCTTTTTTAGGTGCCCTTTAGCTGTGTTCCGCTGGATCTCCACCGACGGCTGAGCGTAGAGGGGTGCTGCAGTCGGGCCGGCGGTTTCCGAAGAGAAGAGTCACTCGCACGCGCGGAACAACTTGCACGTTATTTATCACTCGCACGCTCGTAGTTCGAAAGCGTATCCGGCTCGAAGGACCAATGTTTCTCTCGATTTGGCGGAACGATAGTTTTTCGACCGCTTGAAATCGGGGGAGAAAGGGTGAGGTGCCGGATTCGGTGACACGAAAGCGAGGTGAAAAGCTAGAACTAGACACTATGTAGTTTGGCACAAGAATTGTATTGCACACGTCCTTAATAAAAATAATACAGTAAGTGCAGTATAAAATGATTGAAACTCCGAAGCGATGGTTCGAACAGTAGGAAGAGTGATTCGAAGCGCGACGTTCGGGAACAATAGCGGCCTAATTGAGCGCGTGTTTATGTCTGGTTCGATAATCGGATAATCTCGAAGTAATAAGATTACCTGTCGCGACGACTATTTATACCGTCTAGCTATTGAGAATATTCCGGAATCTTTCGGCTTCCAGTAAATTCGGATGCTTTTCGGCCCTCTCTCCGCTCCCTCACCCCGCCCTGGTGGCCAACAGGGCCAGGGGGAGAGAGCGGGAAGAGACGGAGCAGCGAACGGAAACTTCGAATTGAAGCGTCGACGATCAACCGTTCAAGCCGCTTCGAGAAATTTCTGAACGTTTACTTGAACAATCATGAAGCATTTCAATACGTCGCAAACAATGTACAGATTACAACGACTCATATATTGACAGAAGACTGTGATTTATTGTGATTAGTTAATCATCGAAGTATGTTAACATTCACGTGCTTAAACGTGTCTTGTTTAGATGAATGCGAGGAACGCATAATCGAAATCGTAACAGAAATGTAATAGAACAAAAGTAGGAAACTAGTAATGTAGTAAAGAAAAAAAGAGATTGTAAGAATTGTTATGTTTATTCGTAACGTGCAGTAGAAAAGCGCGTAAATGTAAAGGGCCCAAGATAAATTCGACATTTCATATTACACGACCTGATATAATAAAATTTAATCAGGTTTGCACTACGTACTTACGAAACACCAATTAACAAAACTAAACCACCCACTGCTAATAAGTAGTACGTACTATGTAGCAAACGTAATAATAAAATATTGTTTCTGTCGTACTTACCACTGTACACTACGACGGTTACCATGAAACTGATTGGTATTCACTTTGTACGAACTGAAGAACGGATATGGGGCACAATCCAGGATCAAACATGTTGTTATGGATGTTGACATTCCTGTCGGTATGTACAATACCGAACAGAAGTTTGGAATTACCTTCAAATCGTAACCAAAACCGGGTGTCCTTACAAATTTATTGTTCCATTGATAACATTTTAGATATTAGTCTGCAGTTCCTATTATTAATCGCATTGAAATAGGAAATAACAGGCGGCAAGAAAAAAGAAGCAAAATATTAATAACATTTTATATGATTTGTTACCTAGTAAGTATCCCGAAAAATCTAGTTGCACATACGAAGGCGTTACGGGAAGCTTGCCATTGTACTGTTTACGCAATTCCTTTCCAGAACAAATAATTTGTGGGGTACGAAGGGAAATGTCGTTTTCATCCCCAACCCGGATGACCATGGTTCGCACGTAAGGGTGATGAGAAATATGGATAATCTGAAGTCAGAAAGAACTATGCGAGGTAGTTTTGTAAAGGTTGCCAACTAGATAACTTTCGTATAAATCGACTCGTCACATTTCACTGATGCCCCTCGTTAGTTAACGTACCGATATCAGAGTTTTTGTCGGTAGTGTACATAGAAATAAATAGTTTCAATATCTTTGAAAGAATTTGTAAACGGTAGTGGCAATGAATAGAAGAAGAACCACTGAAGTGTGTAGAAACATAGTGTACATTATCACCGAATCGTATAATCCGAAGTATGAATGATGATGATGAATATACGAAATATTTGTGAAATATTATTATTGTACAACCATGTAAGAAATAAGTTGTAATTACAATGCGCTTAGTCCAAAGGTGCAGGAATAGTTATACTTGTTATTAAGAATGAAAGTACTTTTATGTAGTAAATAAATAATCGTTCGAAATGAAAGCGGAGGCTGCAATGAAGAACAAATGGGACTCAGCATCTCCGGAAACATGATATACAGTGATTCCTCTCTAAATGTCAACTGAAAATTCTCTTTAATTGTCTAGGAGTCATCCCCACCACAATTAGAGAGACCGAGAGCCGGTTTGGGGACCCTCGATGCCCCAGCTCGGTGGAGCTACAAAAAAAAACCGGTGTTTGCCATGTAGAAGTGAAAATATCAACCTCCGCATTTTTGATCAGATCTTTGCGGAAGCGACGTCAATCGATTCTTAATGTTTTTCCGACGAAAATAACACCAAATACGACATAAATTGAACAATAATTAACCAAGTTACAAGAAAAATCCAATTGAATAATTACTAGCTAACTTTGTTAAAAATAGGCCGATTTACATGATATAAGGTATCATTTTAATCAGGAGAACACCAGGAATCCGTTGGTACCACTGTCACATCGATACGACGAAAAAATAAAGAATTTTAATTTTTGAAACATTGATGAGTCATCCATCGCCCATTCCTTTGATATCCGCCGAGTGTCCACCTGGGTTCGCTAGGCTGCCTAGGAGTCGAACAGGCTATGGCTCATCAATTCTTCAAAAAATAAAATTCTTTATTTTTCGTCGTATCGATGTGGCAGTGGTACCAACGAATTCCTGATGTTCTCCTGATTAAAATGATACCTTATATCATGTAAATCGGCCTATTTTTAACAAAGTTAGCTAGTAATTATTCAATCGGATTTTTCTTGTAACTCGGTCAATTATCGTTCAATTTATGTCGTATTTGGTATCATTGTCATTAGAAAAACATTAGGAATCGATTGACGTCGCTTCCGCAAAGATCTGATCAAAAATGCGAAAGTTGGAATTTTCATTTCTCAACGGCAAAAACCGGTTTTGTTTTTTGTACCTCCACCGGGCTAGTTTCCATCCCTCTCCAGAATGTCCACTGGCCGGTCCCGAGCCGTTGACAATTAGAGAGGAATCACTGTATATCTTAATCTACCGCACTAAACGAAAGAAAAATATTGCGAAAGTGTTGGTTGCTTTCAAGACACGCCGCAGACTGTATGTGTTGTACATAAATAACGTTTACGACTTGGAACCTTGTGTGGGAAGTAGCTGCTACGATTCTCACAATTCGCCGGATATGTATACAGAAATTCTACGACAGAAGGTCGTCTATATCGATTGTCCTAACGACGAAGGCAAACGTACGTAGCGGTATAAGCCAAATCGTGTAATCAGTTGAAAGGAATACATGCCAACGCTACGTCCTCAAGTGAAATCGTTATCCATAATTGTCAACCAAGTCATATGAAGATTCACTGCGTATGCGGAGGTGTATGTAACATAATTTTTTTGTTTCTTTGTTTTTGTTGTTTGCTTTTTTGTTTGTTTGTTGTGAGCGAGTGGTACCTTGTAAAATCAAACAGGTACAGTCTGTTTTATACGACCAAAACATTGTGAAACGTAGGCCTGCCCAGTCTGCTTGGAGCGACTGGGAAGTCGTATGAACAAAAAGTGTCCAGCCTGCTTTGAGCGACTGGTGCTTTGTGAAAACGAACGGTTGAAGTCTACTGTGTACGACCTGAACTTCGTTGAACGTAAACCTGCCCAGTCTGCTTGGAGCGACTGGGAAGTCGTATGAACAAAAAGTGTCCAGCCTGCTTTGAGCGACTGGTGCTTTGTGAAAACGAACGGTTGAAGTCTACTTTGTACGACCTAAACTTCGTTAAACGTAGACCTGCCCAGTCTGCTTGGAGCGACTGGGAAGTCGTATGAACAAAAAGTGTCAAGCCTGCTTTGAGCGACTGGTGCTTTGTGAAAACGAACGGTTGAAGTCTACTTTGTACGACCTAAACTTCGTTAAACGTAGACCTGCCCAGTCTGCTTTGAGCGACTGGGAAATGGTATGAACAAAAGTGTCCAGTCCGCTGTGAGCGACTAGTGCTTTGTGAAAACGAAAGGTTGAAGTCTACTTTGTACGACCGAAACTTTGTTAAACGTAGACCTGCCCAGCCTGCTCGGAGGAAGGGGGAATCGAAGTGAGATTTTCTGTTTAAAAATAAATTGAAGGAAGAAAAAAGAGAAATATAATTGGCAATTCCGCGAATATATTTTTGCAATTCGAGTTGCTCCTACTTGTCAAGAAAAAAAAAAAGTACGCAAATATGGGAAGAGCAACAAAAAACGCCTCCCGTATGAGAAGGAACCGCGCGAATGAATCCGAGAATGCTAAACGAATACGTCTCAATAAAAACAGGAAAAGAAACACCCGGACACGACGGCGAGAAACTGATACCGAACGCGAGTCGAGATTATCTGCAATGCGGAGATATATTCATTCGAAATTATCACGCGAACCGGCAAAAGAAAAAAAACGTCGGCTGAATATAATCCGAAATCGTCTAGCTAATGAATCTACCGAGGAACGGTCACATCGCATCGCATTAATTCGACGACGATTAGCGAACGAAACCGCGAATGAACGGTCACGTCGAAAGGGATTAATGCGGCGACGTATAACTAACGAAACTCCCGCGGAACGATCACGTCGCATCCGATTAATTCGGCAACGTTTAGAGAACGAATCGCAGGAGGAACGTTCACATCGTATCGGACTAATTCGGCGACGTTTAGCCAACGAAACTCCCGCGGAACGGTCACATCGCATTGGATTAATTTGGCGACGTGTAGCTAACGAAACGCCCGCTGAACGGACGCGCCGCGCCGGATTAAATCGGCGACGTTTAGAGAACGAATCGGCGGAGGAACGGTCACATCGTATTGGACTAATTCGGCGACGTATAGCTAACGAAACCCCCGCGGAACGGTCACATCGTATTGGACTAATTCGGCGACGTTTAGCTAACGAAACTCCCGCGGAACGATCGCGTCGCATCGGATTAATTCGGCGACGTGTAGCTAACGAAACAACCGCGCAACGGTCACACCGCATTAGATTGATTCGGCGACGTCTAACGAATGAAACTGCAGAGGAGCGTTCACGTCGCATCCGAACGATCCAACGACGTTTAGCGAACGAATCTAATAAAGAACGTGCGCGCCGTTTGCGAGATGTACGATCTCGTACGCGAGATTTAATATTAAATGAACGATCCAAATTAAGAAAAGCACGTTTAAGTAATATGCGTGAAACAGCCCGAAACCGAAGAAAAGAACGCATCCACGCGGAGAACTACTTTCAATCGGCTATTAATATTTTTGCTGATATGCCGTGCGCAGTGTGTCGCAAGACTTTATATCCGCAGCAATGGTGCACTTTGCATACGCAGGGTGTTTCTCGTATACTTCCTGCATGTCTAATAGAATCAGAGAAGATAATAACATGCTCTCGTTGCCTGCATCATCTTAAGAAACACAAAGTTCCAACGCAGGCGTTCTGGAACAAAATGGAAGTGATGTCTGTACCCGAAGAGATAGCCAAGTTGTCGGAAATAGAAAAACAAATGTTGTGTAGAATAGTACCATTTACTAAAATCGTAAAAATTCAAAATCGCTTTAGTCAAGATTAGTGCAAAGGTCAGGTAGTTCTGTTTGCCCGCGATGTGTTCGAAGTAGCCGAGCAACTTCCAGTTAGATTAGACCAAACCGGTGTAATGATTATAGTGGAAACTCTAGAAAATATCGAGCGACATCGACAGTATGAAATAGATATCGGCAAAATTCGGATAGCTCTACAATGGCTATTACGAAATAACGCTCTGTACAGAGATGTGCGACCATGTTTCTCTGATATTACTACTAACATTATGGAAATAACGCATGTAATTGAACAGCCTGCTAATGTAACAAAGGAAACAGAAGTTGCGCAAAGAAATACCGAAACAAACAGCAGATTTATAAGTGTCGGCCGTAACGTTGCTATATTGCGAGGCTCGTTCCATCAAGCTAGCGAACGCTTCAGTGTCGAGTCTCGCGGTAGGCAATGTACGGGCATAGCAGCAGTCGCTTGCGTCGCATTCAATTTGATTGATCCTAATACGTGGTGTACTACTGATGTCGATTACATTGTTTTAGTAGGAGATAAATATTATCGCGATTGCATTGAGGCTCGAAGTGATCCTGACCACAGAGAAGCCAACATAGAGTACTTAGCCGCAACCGAACTATTGCCGCAAATGTCATTTAATAATAATAGAGTCGATATCAACATACGAAATGAAATGACTGTAAATGGCCATATCGATATTGATAACAGTGATGAGGGATTTCCGAATTTAAGGAATGGTCTAATTATGTTTTTCGAACAGCACACGTACGGAATTGTTACTGCAAATTATACATCAGTAGCCATATCATGGAACAACCTGACGGACAATCCGTGCTATTGGATGTTTGACTCTCATGCAAGAGGTCCAAAAGGATATAAAGCACCGTCAAGGGGAGTCTCATGCTGCATGAAATTTACTAATATTGATGATTTACACGCCATGTTGCGTCGTAATTTACACGCTAAAGAAGGCAACAGCAATGTGCTGAACGTGTTTTCATTAACACCTATCTTGATCGTACCGGGCATGGATAGGTGTACACAAGCCCAAAGGGCACAAAATGTATCTGGTGTGACCCCTCCAGGACAATCAGGCGAAACGCAGATTATCTTCGCAACAAGTATGTTACGTTCCGTTGACGAAAATATTCCCAATATCGATAGTATCATCTATGTTAGTAACAATGGTGTTACTAATAATGAAGAAGAAAATGAACCGACAGAGCTGGCGAACATACATAGAAAAACGGCACCTCCCTTGAACCTAGAGAGGGAAAGAACGATGGAAGAACTCTGTTGGTTCTTCCTGTATCCGGACGGAAGAAATGGGTTTGGAGAATATCGCGATATCCCAATAACACCACTGGATTATTTCCAAGCACGTATCTTAAGCAATGACAAACGATTCCAACGCACAGATTACTTGTTCTTCGCACTATCCGTTGTTGAATATTATCGCGCTAAAGCTAGCGTTTCAGTATCGTGTAGAATGCGCCAAGGCGAACGTACTCCAGTGAGATTAATAGATAATATTCACCTGACGATGAGAAACATAAAAGGGTCGTTACCATACTGGAGACGATGCTGTTCGGAATTAGTCGCCATGGTCCGAAGTCTTGGACCGCCTACATGGTTTGCTACATTCTCCTGCAACGATCTGAATTGGCCAGATTTGTTGAAAGCATTACTAATATCTGAAGGCCGATCCCCTACCGAAACTGAAAACCTAACGTTTGCAGATCGCTTGAAGTTGGTTCAAAGATACCCAGTAGTTGTAGCAAGGCAGTTCACGGTGCGTGTTAACGCGTTAATGCATTATTTAAAAAACTCGCCTTGCTTAGGTGGCGTTGTTATCGATTTTTGGTATAGAATCGAATTTCAAAATAGGGGAAGTCCACATTTGCACATGCTTGTTTGGTGCGCAAACGTACCTGATTTCCTAACCACCGAAGGCCGCAACCTTATTGAGAATGTCATATCTTGTTCATTGGAAACATCGGAACAAGACATGAACAACATCGTCGAAAAAGTCCAAATTCATAAACATTCTCATACATGTTACAAAGATCGAAATAATCGGTGTTGTCGATTTGGATTCCCCAGACCGGTAAGTGAAAGCACGAAGTGCTTAGGACCCGACGACACCCTCGTCAACGACGGACGGCTCTGCGTACTGAAACGAACCACAAACGAGGTGATGGTAAATAATTACAACCCCGCACTGTTGAAGATGTGGCAAGCAAATATGGATATTCAACCGTGCGGAAATGTTACAGCTGTTGCATATTATATTGCTAAATACGCAAGTAAATGCGAGCCGCAGGACACGGGGGATATAATTAAAGATGCCGTCTCACGAGCACAACGCCGGGGCGGCGGCACCTGGAATCAATTGTTTTCGGTATCTATGGCAATTCTGTCCCAACGTATGGTCAGTGCTGCAGAATGCGCCTACCGATTATGCCATCTACCTCTGAAAATGAGTTCCCGGAAAGCTGTATTTATAAACAGCTGTCGGCCTGAACAGAGGTATAGAATTCTGCGATTCGAAGGATACGAAACGTCATTTTTCAATAACATATTTGATCGTTACGTACAACGACCAGACAACCTGGAGAACTTGAGCTTGGCCGAATTTGCTGTCCGATATGAAACCGTTTCAAGTGGAATGTGGACAGAAGAGGATGGAGATGCAGAACTTAGAAACGACGATGAAGAATTGTCGAAGTCGAGGTTTATAAAATTGAAAGACAATGTCCGAATGCGAATAAGAAATAAACCAGCAGTTCTTCGCCACCGATATTATACCTTGAATAGCGATAGAGAAGGATATTTCTATAACCTAATAGTGTGCCACATTCCATTTCGGAATGAAAGCACACTAATGGCCGAAAACGAATCCGCGGAACAATGTTTCCTGCGACGTCAACACGAATTGAAACCTATGTTGGGGAATGCAACCGTCGAACAATTTACTCACGCAGAGCAAATTATTGAAGCGGCGCTCGCCCAGGCTGCTGCCTTCAATGTTGTAAACGAAGACGAAAGTAATAATGAACATCCAAGAGATGCAGAAAGGATTCATGCCGACGAAGTAATATATTGTGATCAAGTGGATTTATACGAAGACCAGCAACCGGAAACAGTAGCAATGCCGGAAGACGTATACCTGAATACTGTCCGAGGTCTCAATATTCAACAGAGGGACTTATTGAAATCAGTGTCCGCAGTAATTGAGAAAGATATTAAAAACGATGATGATGAAAATGAAGAACAAATGTTGCTGTTTATTACCGGAGGAGCCGGCAGTGGCAAGTCGTATATTTTAAAATTAATTGTTGAACATGTCAAACGTTGCTATAATCCTGCAGTCGATACGATGATAAAACCATGTTTCATTGAAGTAGCTTCTTTGACCGGAGTTGCCGCCCGCCAAATATTCGGAAGAACTCTGCATTCCATGTTCTCGTTGCCTATTGAAAAAGGTACCGCAATGACCTATCGCCGGCTGACAGGACAAAGACTGGAACATGAGAGGCGCAAGTGGCGTCACACAAGGTGGTTGATCATCGATGAGATATCAATGGTATCTTATGAGAATTTGCGAATAATTCATTTAAGATTACAGGAATTCAAGACCAATGATAAACTATTTGGTGGCATAAATGTACTTCTCTTTGGTGACATCATGCAGCTACCCCCAGTGAAAGGCCACTGGTGTTTTGTGCAACCACATTGGTGTTCTGCCGAAATTAATTTATGGCACCAATTTTCATTCTGCGAACTCACGATTAATATGCGCCAAAAAGACGATGCTGAGTTTATCGATTTACTGAACAACCTACGATTTGGGGAAGTGACAACCTCGCAACTTGAAATACTATGTGAACGAAGAAGAGTTCCCGTAACCGGAGAATTCGAGGACGGAGCAGCTGTTAGAATATTCCCAACTATAAAATTAGTGGATGAATATAACAGAAAAATGACCGAGAAATTAGCAGAATCACGCCGAATCTACGTCATCGACGCAGTCGACGAGTCCCGCGAGGCAGCTACGTACGGAAGAAGGCCACCGGCAAATGTCATACCTGCAAATACAAATAATTGTGGCGGGCTGTCACATACACTATCGTTAGCTGAGGGATCGCGAATCATGCTACGACGAAATATATCAATATCTGATGGTTTGATAAACGGCGTGATGTGAATAATAAAGAAATTTATATGGCCGGCACTTCGAAGGGATCAGCTGGAACACGGAGAACTACCGGACTCAGTACTTATAAAATTTGACGACGAATCCATTGGTAGGAGATTCAAAGATACTGATGGCTACATCCCAATATCTCCAGTAAGCGCAACGTTTCAAGCAACAAAAGGTTATGGAGACGTCGAACGAAGAATGCTACCACTTATCCTAAGCTGGGCAGTAACGGTGCACAAATTGCAAGGGACAACATTAGATAGAGCTGTGATTGATCTTGGAAAAAAGAATTTTGCGAAAGGACAAATTTACGTCGCTCTTAGTCGCGTCAAAAGTTTGCAAGGTCTAGTTTTGTCCGATTTAGCACCAAACAAAGTTCTCAGTAAACCGCACGACGAAAAAGCATTCGCGGAAATGAAAAGATTAAGGCGGTTTGTATTATTGCAAAGAAACATTCCAAACTAGCTACCAGAAAACGAGACGTGAAGAAGCAAATGAATCTGCCTCTAGTATTTATGGCCGACCGAATGTTACTCAACCTTGCACCGCGTACGCTCACATCACGAGCGGTACAATTCGTCTGAAAATCGAAATGTAAAATACAGCAAACTCGGTCATTATGGAAACATGTGCTAATCCGTACGCAAGTAATCATCGCGATCGGAAACATCCTTGCCGAGTTACATCAAAGAATAGGAATGTTGCAGTAACAGTAGTTACGAAGAAGAGGGAAATTCATAAATGCTTGCAATTTGGATCATCGCGGAAAGATCTGTTATTACACGCGCAAGGTTTCATCGGGATGGGTGAGTAACATCGAAGAATAGAAAGTTTGCAGTACCACTATTAAAAAATTTTCTCAGAATCAAACAATTTTCGTAACTTTCAGTACAGGAAATGTTTAATTGAAAACTGTCTAAAGGAAACATGTTGCTGATTGCAATTTGTTTGGGGTATGGCGGGCTTGATAACAGATGAGCGTCAAGAAAAACACATTGATACGTGACAACGTGGAAAAATGAAGCTGTATAGTAGTCAGTTTCGGCGTACAAAATGTTTTTCAATCAAAACATTCTATATGACAGATGTTGCTGATTATGATTTGATTGAAGGTGGACTTGGTACTGAACGGTCCGAAACAGAAAATGCATTGTTGATCCTGCCCCGCCTCCGAAAAATATGCATTTTATCTAACATGTAATGTAATATTGTCATCAATGTTATACATAGCTGGAGAGAAACCCACGAAAAGAATTAAATATTATTTCATTCTTTTTAGTGCATTTCGAAGTCGGTTATATTTTTTTTCTGAAGCAAAAGTACATACATGTCTCTGTAGTATAATCGTAGTAAAAAGATAAAAAACACACACACGCCCGCACGCCCGCCCACCCGCACGCACGCACGCACGCCCGCCCGCCCGCACGCCCGCCCGCCCACCCGCACGCACGCACGCACGCCCGCCCGCACGCACGCACGCCCGCCCGCCCGCCCGCACGCCCGCGCGCCCGCCTGCACGCCCGCCCGCACGCACGGCCGCCCGCACGCACGCATGCACGCCCGCCCGCGCGACCGCCTGCACGCCCGCACGCACGCACGCCCGAAAGCCCGGACGCACGCACGCCCGCACGCGGGTGGAAGTACGTATATAGAATACGTAAAACCACACAACCTGCGGTCGGGCATGCGTGCGTGCGTTCCGTGCGAGTGATTTTTTTTTCTTTTCACTACGATTATACTACAGAAACATGTATGTACTTTTGTTTAAGACATGAACATGGATACTAACGCTGCAATATACCTAATTCCTCTACTGAAATCCTTAATAATCATATTGTATTGGAATAAATAGTAATCAATTATATAAAATACGTAAAACCACCCAAAATTTACGAAATTATACATAATTCTTTCAAATCTCACGTAACAACTGGGATTTACTGTGTCTGATGTAACATATAGGAAAGTAGGATATTGCTTGATTCGCACTTACTACTTGCCATGTCGCCGTCACGCTAGAAATATAATTATTGCAATAAGAGTAGTAATTAGCGATGGAGGGAACAGCAGGGGTAGGTAGAGAAGGGAAGGAAAGGGATTGAAATGAAAGGGAAGGGGAGGGAGGAAGGGTAGGAAGAGGTAGGGGGAGAGTTGGGTGTTGAAGGGAAAGGAAACGAAGTGAAGGGAAGTGCAGGGATGCGAAGGGAGGTGCAGGAAAGTGAAGGGAATGTTGCAAACGGGATCATAGTGGAAGCATCCCCGGACGCAAAACGTAATTGCAATAATTATTGCAATAACAATAATAATTAGCAACGGAGGGAACAGCAGGGGCGGGTAGAGAAGGGAGGGAAAGGGATTGAAGTGAAAGGGAACGGGCGGGCGGGGAGGAAAGGAAGGGGCAGGGGGAGTTGGGTTTGGAAGGGAAAGATAAGGAAGTGCAGGGAAGCGAAGGGAAGTGAAGGGAAGTGCAGGAGAGTGAAGGGATTGTTGCAAATGGGATCATCATGGAAACATCGCCGGCCGCAAAATGTAATACTAGGCTTCATCGATATTAGGCCGATTATACGCGAAGTAGTACGGTTTTTGCAATAAGCGTGGGAGAAAACGAAAAAATGCGTAATATGATTGTTGCTGGACCAACTGGAAGTCATACTCTACAAGATCCAACAAGTTTCGATACGATTGGTCAATCCATCATGGAGTAATCGGTGACCATATACGACGTGGACGAAATAGTACGCTTCTGTGCAATAAAAAAGGGGTACACGATGATAAAATGCAAAATGTTTTCTATGCGTGGTCAACTGGGAATCATACCCTACAGGATGCAAAAGGTTTCGTTTCGATTGGTCAATCCATAACGGAGCAATCGGCGGACATGCATGACGCGGCCAAAGCGGTACTCTTTGATTTGCAGTAATTTACAATAAAACATGATAAAACAGGGTAAGCAATGATAAAATAAAAAATGTGTTTTATCCCGTTTCTAGTGGGGGTCATGGCCTACAAGATGAAAAAGGTTTTGTTCGGATTGGTCCATCCATCTCGGCGTAATCGGTGATCAAACTTAGCATGTACGAAAACGTGTTTTTGCAATAAAAAAGGTGTAAAGAATGACAAAATGGAAAATGTTTTTTATATGGGACCAACTGGAAGTCATACCCTACAAGATGCAAAAGGTTTCGTTCCGATTGGTCAGTCCATCTCGGCGTAATCGGTGAACATACATAAAAAAAAAAAAAAAAAATTAAAAAAATAAATAAATATACATGTCGAATTGAGTAACCTCCTTCTTTTTCGAAGTCGGTTAAAAATAGAAAAGGAGACACTAAATAAAGAATACAATAGAAAAGAAAAATTGAACTCTCAACGCAAAATTAAACTCTCCAATAATACGACCGTTCTCGTTAACCGCTCGCGCGCTTCTTCTCGGATCTTCCAGTGGGCCGCTGGTACGCCCCCCCCCCCCCCCCCCCCCCTACGGGAGTTCGGCAACCAAGATGGGCCGCTCGATCTTCAAGTTCGCTTGGCCGGGTCCTGGGAGCCCTCTGGCGTGGCTTCTGCGAAGCGGCGGTGGACTCGCTGTTCCCAGGCCTAGCGTCCTCGGAGGCCGGCTGCCGGTCGCCTCCAGGGCAGCTGCTGGAGTAGAGGAGCCGCGACCGATCAGCCGGGCGGGCAGCGGTGATGGTGGACCCATCTGGCACCTCCCTCCTCTGGTGGAGGTCCCCACGACCGGCAGCGGCGATGCTCCGCAGTGGCGGAGTGCGAGGCGGTCGGCCGCAAAAAAAAAAAAACATGCACACACGCATTCATACACTCGCACACGCACTCATACACTCGGAGACGACTCGCGTCCCGGAGGTGAGGACTCGCCGGAGCGGAGGGAGCGGGGCGCGCCAATGTCTCGTAACGAGGCCAAAATCTCACCTCGTTACAGTGCATGCTGCACTTCTTTGTACCTGTTTAATATATTTTGAAGTTGGGACCACCTAGATAATTTTTTATCAATAGGCAGTACCCACTTCAAATCATTGTATAATAATTCCTTATCTTTTTGGAATCGGAATTATTATCGCATACAAGCATGTAAAAATAAATTCTTGAATTTATTATTTTAATACTCCAAAGTTTGAAATTTCAAGCTTTTCTTCATAATTGTTAACTAAATCTGAAAAATTGTTGATCAAATCTGAAGTAATAAATTTCTCAACTAAATTTTCATGCTGTTGCCTTATTTTTTCTTGACGTTCTGCAGGATCTTTTCTCTGGGATAGCACATGTTTTGTAAAATAAAAAGGGAAATTGGGAAAAATGGAAGGTACTGCATTCGTCGTAAGCCTTGGACATCTCAACGAAACATTCTCCAGTACGCCATTGGGAGATAGAATACCCTGGTATCTTATAATATCAGTCTCTGTAAGATGCAGACTACAGACAGCAGAATATTTTGTTGGTGTCCAATTCCTACGACGAATAGCATCCATCCTTTTTTTCCGCAATTCCTCATTTTAGGGAATAAAAATATAGAATTGAGGCGTTGGATGGAAGAAGGGCACATAGGCTTATGTGCCCTTTTTCCGTAAATCGTTTAAATCGTTTCGACTTGTATGCTTATTATATTTTAAAGACATGTAACTACATTCTTACAAAAATTTGACTTAAAAGCATTGATACTTATTAAATTATTCAATTATGAAAACTTTGAAGTCGATTATCTCGAAACGGCATTTCGGCGTATGTGCCCTTCTTCCATCCAACGCCTCAATTATAATTATTATCTTTTAAGGAGGGAAAATACCTTTAGAACCTTAAAAACTCGCAAAAATTTTATTTTTTTCGTAAAATGTTAATTCAACATCTCAAGAATATGGTCTCAAAGTTTTAAAGTGAAATTCGGACCCCTTTTGATGTTATAATCGGTAACCGTGACTCATGGGTGGCACACAGTCGTCCGAATCGAGAAATTTAGTGACATTTTGATATAATTCCTATTCCACATATCGAATTGAAAGGAGTGAAGAATATTGACTAGAAATCGATTTTAATGGTGTATAAAATAATATATAGTTTGTTTATTGAATAACATGTTTTTGTTAATTTTTCAATTTATTTACAAAAAGCCTTTTTTCAATTAAACACGTTTAACTTAGTTGACATTATTCTTTTATTGGATTATGGAGTTGATTTAAGTTAAAACTCACTATATTTATCATGAAAAAAATGGATTTAATTTATGATCAGTCGAGAATTAACGAATCTATACAAGTAAATTATTTATTCTTATCATTTCAGTTAACAGTTTTTACTTAATTATTAGTTCTTCAGCTTCTGGGTCCAAAATTTTAGGTTTTTTATTGTGAGACTTTATACGCAAAGATGATATGTATGGATCCGAAGTTAGTAGTAATTTATGAAATATATCTTCGTTGGTAGCAGCCCGTGAAATTTTTCGACTATTTCTGCATCTATAGTTTTTAAAATCTTTATGTCTACTCTCTAAAGCCTCCTCAGACAATTGACCAATCGGCAGTAGTGCATGTTTTATAATTTCTTTCCCGTGAATTAATATTTTATGTGCAGAGGCCGGCATATAGTACCAGCCATAAAGATTTATAAAATATTTCAAAGAACAATTGTTCAGTCCGAGAGAGAGAGATTGTTCCGTCGTGGAGTTGGCCGGTGTTGTGCCCAGCGGTGCCGGAGAACCCCGCGACGAGGCCATGTCCTTCGTCGGGACGTCCCTGCTCGGTTCGGCTACTCCGGGCCTGTCCACGGGGTAGCAGAACCGGTGGACCGTTCGCGCGTAGCCGGGCCGGCCGTTTTGCGAGGCCATGTCCTTCGCAGCACGGTCGGCGCGTGGCTCGTCATCCCTGGGTCTGTCCGCAGGTCAGGCGGTCCACGTGGCCGTGGGGGTTGGCGTGGCCAGCCCCGTTGCGAGGCCATGTCCTTCGCAACGACGCCGGCCTCCAGGCTCGCCTAGACCGGGTCATGTCCGCGGGCTAGCAGAGCCGGTTGCCTTGGAGAGGACCTCCGAAGAGGTCCAGTCGGGGCCGAAGCCCCGAGCCAACTCTTCGATCCCGTGATCGATCGCTTCCTTTAATTGATCTCACGGTACGCGGTGACGGTGCGCGCGACGGTGCTCGCGGGTGGGGCGCGGTGACGACGGCACGTGGTGACGACGACGAGTGTCACGGCGACCGGTCGTCACACAGTCACTCACAATGAAAATCGTACACCGCATTTATTGTCCTAATTTTGGCTGATAATTGAACTATATGAACATGACATTTCTGTAATGAACATTATACCGGTCTGTATGGACTGCTCTTTAATCTCATGTAAAGAAATAACCCAAATTTTATTGAATATTTGAGAAAATATAAAAAATATAGCAATATATATGAAACGCGCCTCACACTGAAAATCGTACACCTACAATACCGCTCGATAAATGGTACTATTTTTTCGATTTTGTAACTTTCAATAAGTGATTCCTATAGATTTTTGTACGCTGAATACAAATATGTGAACGATTTTTTTCTAGTGTTCATAGTTTTGGAAAAAATTGAATTTTTAGAGAACTTGTACATTTCCGACTTTGACTATGTTTCGTGCCTTTACAATAGCAGTAATTCAGTCCCCGTTAGTACATAACTATTCTATGGACCTTTACGAATAAGCTGATATCAATTATTGTTACATTATAAGCATTTAAGGGTGTTTAAATAACAATCAAAGCGAACAGAACGCCCAAAGCATGCAAACCTTTGCCGACATTTGTCTGTTTATTTCGAAAACTAGGAATCCTACAGGAAATCTAACCATAGCATACGATAAAGAAAACATTTATGCTGAGGAAAGCATTAAAGAAAGTTAAAAAAATTATATTTTAACTTCAACGTTTAGGCCAAACAATTTGTCGTAACGCTCGACAACGAAACGATCAAACGATCAAACGTACACGACAGTCAAGCGTACCGTCGGTATTGAGAACAACTGTCGTTGCCCCACAGTCTTCTTTTTTTTATTTCTAAGCGAAAGCAAAATACGCACATCTAATGTGTACAGTCATTCACACTTGCACCACACATTCCACGTCGTTTCGTAAGTAGCATTGATGTTTACAATTAAAAAAATAGGACGAAGGATTTGGTTGAAAATAAATTTTTAATTAATTATTTAATGATCAGAACCAGAATAACAAAATTATTCCTTATTGATATACATAATAAAAAAATGAACAGTGTTTTTTTATACAATATGTTTAAAAAAACGTTTCAGTTCAATATTTGGTGGGAAAACCATTACTGTCTATAACTTTTTGTAGTCGTCGCGGCATGGAACAGACTAACTTTTTTTTAAAACTTGGTTCAATGGTTTCCCATGCTTCCCGTATTGCTGCCTTTAATATTTGTGTATTCGATACTTGGTATTTGTTGACCCGTAATTTCAGTTCCCTCCAAACATGTTCAATTATATTCAAATCAGGGGATTGCGCTGGTGTATGCAGGACCTTAGGGCAGTTGTATAATAACCATTCCTGCGCAACTCTTGATTTATGTTTAGGGTCATTGTCACAGTAAAATATGAACGAATCGAGGACTCTTAATTTCTGGGCACTATCTTTTAGGTGGGTTTTTAAAATATTCAAATAGGACCACTTATCCATGGTGTTTTCAATGAACTGTAAATTTCCTGTTCCTGCCGCGGAAACACAACCCCACACCATTACGTTGCCCTGGCCGTGTTTAACACTTTGCGGGCCGCGCATTTATCGAAGCGCCGCGCCGTTACGCTGCCGCCGGCGAGATTCACGCAGGTTCTACTGCTCGCCAACGGTGATATTTACGCAATTTTTCGATACATAAGTAGTTGGTACATAATTACTATTAAAGAAGGCACTAAAATAACTGTTACACTATTTTTATTCCATTTTATTCCAATTATATTTTTTAATTAGTACTAAAACGTTTTATTTACAAAATTTAACTCCTAGGATCCTTGATGGCAGCGAAAGACAGTCTCAAACTAACAAAACAAGCGTCCGCGAAAAAAGATTTCAATAATAGACTCTGGTGAATTGGGAGAGTTTGAATTGGGAATGTTTTGCTATAGTATGTCTATCTATACAAACGTCGATGTGAAGCGTCATCGTTGGCGAAAATATGTAAGTCACGCCAGCGTGATAGCGGCCGATAACCAGTGGCGAGCAAAAGTCACGTCAGCGTGACAGCGGCCCGCAAAGTGTTAATAGTTGGATGTAAATTGGTCACTTTCCACTCTTCATTTGGCTTTCGCCAAATTTTTATTTTGCCATCATTACCAAATAAATTAATCTTACTTTCATCCGTGAAAATTACATTTTTCCAGAAACTAAAATCTTTGTTAATATGTATAATGTTTTGCAAATTTTAATCTTTGTATCCTATTTTTGTTACTTATAAGCGGCTCTGAGTGGGCTAAACGACCATGATACTTGTTTTTCCTTAAAATTCTCCTGACATTTTCCGCACTTACATCCTTTCCAAGATAATGTTTCATATCACTTAGAATCGCTGGAGCATTTAACTTCGGATTCATTTTCACTTGATGAACCACCCTCTCTCTCATCACTTTCGGTCAATCTTTTATTGGGATTAATTTTTATTTCATTACTTATCCGATTTTCTTCTCGGTAACGTTTTATTATATACTGTATGGTAGAAACACTTCTATGTAACATTTTGGCAATGTCTCTATACGATTCATTATTATTCCAATGATAAATAACGAGTTCACGTTCTTCTGACGTTGTCTGCCTCATATTTTATTAACAAACAAATTAATGATACTGTATGTAAGAATAATTTAATCAGAGGACCGTTTTCAACAAGCACAATAAAATTCTATGAACTCTGACTACTCTAAGCAATGGAAAAAACAAATCATAAATGATTATGCGGCATTTGTTAAAAAAACGAAATACGATTTTTACTATGCAGGCAATGTGGCATACGATGGTATTTTTTAAATAAAATCGTAGAGACCAAATCAAGGAAACCAAAGCACAAAATTAACAAAATAACAATGTGCCACTTAAATCACAATCCAGCGATTACAAATGATATTAAACATTATGTATTAATTAAAAAATTATTTTCGACCAAATCCTTCATCTTATTTTTTAATTGTAAACATCAATGCTTCTTACGAAACGACGTGGAATGTGTGGTGCAAGTGTGAATGACTGTACACTGTGACGAGGCAAAATTTGCCTCGCCACGAGTAGGAGATTGCCCGCCCGCTCCCTCCACCCTGGCGAGTCCCCGCCTCGACCGCGCCGTGCTGCGCCCCGGGTATTGTGTCCCCCTCAGCCCTCCCGGCATGTACCGAGTGTGAGGAGTTTCCCTTTGGGGGGGGGGGGGGGGGGGGTGTAACTGGGATGATTTGTCCGCCGTCGGCCACGGTCGCCATCCGCCCGGGCGTGGGAGGGCCAGACGGGCCCATTCCATCGCTGGCCAAACTGGCTGACCGGTCGCCACCTCCGCCCCGACAGCCTCCCCGGAAGCGACCGGCAGCCGGACTTCGAAATTGCCGGGCTTGGGGGAAACGACCGCGCCGCCTCCATCGCCAACCTACAGAGGGCACCTCAGGACCCGGCTGAAGAAGGAAGACACCTGGCGGCCCGTCCCGGTACCCGAACTCCCTGGGGAGGGGGAACCGCGAGCCGGCGAGGTCGCGGCTACCGATTAGGAATTTTAATTAGCGTACGCGCGACGAGCAGCCCACGTCTCCGTATATTGGCCTTGCTTTTTTTTGTTCGTTTGCGTAAGAGTCGGGTATGTGCCGGTGTGTCATCCGTCTTGTGGAGCGAGCCACCCACTACGAAGGCCCGTGACGCATGTGGAGTCGCCGATGCCAAGGTAGGGCTCACGCCTCCTGTGTGTGGATTTTTGCGTGTGAGAGAGCGTGAGTGCGGATCGGAGAGTGCTAGCGGGAAAACCGCCGGGCCCGCTATCGTCCCCCGCCTCCTTCGCGCGACTTCGGCGACAGGATGATATCCGAGAGGCGAGGACCCTCGAGGTCCACCATATGACCCCTCGACTCGCTACCCCGCATTGCGCCAATTTCGAGTTTCGGCAGCTCGAAATTGGAATCGTAACGGTTCGCGCCGCGCCAACCGTCGGTTTCGTAGAGGTCACCGAACCTCCGAGTTTGAATCGCGAACGGGTACCCCGGAGCCCGCGCCCGCATTCACGACTAATCTTTCTTTTTTTGGCTTGTATTTTGCAATTTAGGAGCACCGACACTTTGTATTCGGCCTTTATTAACCCGTCCGTGGCGTTCGGACGTACTCTTTTTGTATTGGGAATTTCCGCGTCGCGATTCCTCCTGCCGCACTTGGCGGCCGCGTACCTTTCCCTTTTTCGCGAAAGCGTACCGCGGAATTCCCGTTGTTCGATTGACACGGCCCCGTCGGCCAATATTTAAGTTAACGTTTCACGAACCGCTCGTGGGTCATTTTCTTTTGACCTCCCCTGATTTCCGCTCCCTACTGAGCAGTCGGAAGGGCGAGGATCCCGGACGAGTGCGAAAGCACTGGCGCCCAGAGGAATATTAAATCGTCCGTGGATTCGTGCACGCGGTGCGCGGAGAGCGACTTTCCCTGGTTGCACTTCCGCGCAGGGTGCCCGTTAGCTGCCTCCCTAACCCGTACGTCACAAGACATTAGATGTGCGTATTTTGCTTTCGCTTAGAAATAAAAAAAAAGAAGACTGCGGGGCAACGACAGTTGTTCTCAATACCGACGGTATGCTTGACTGTCGTGTATGTTTGATCGTTTCGTTGTCGAGCGTTACGACAAATTGTTTGGCATAAACGTTGAAGTTAAAATATAATTTTTTTAACTTTCTTTAATGCTTTCCTCAACAGAAATGTTTTCTTCATCGTATGCTATGGTTAGATTTCCTGCAGGATTCCTAGTTTTCGAAATAAACAGACAAATGTCGGCAAAGGTTTGCATGCTTTGGGCGTTCTGTTCGCTTTGATTGTTATTTAAACACCCTTAAATGCTTATAATGTAACAATAATTGATATCAGCTTATTCGGAAAGGTCCATAGAATAGTTTTGTACTAACGGGGACTGAATTACTGCTATTGTAAAGGCACAAAACAGTCAAAGTCGGAAATGTACAAGTTTTCTAAAAATTCAATTTTTTCCAAAACTATGAACACTAGAAACAAATCGTTCACATATTTGTATTCAGCGTACAAAAATCTATAGGAATCACTTATTGGAAGTTACAAAATCGAAAAAATAGTACCATTTATCGGGCGGTATTGTAGGTGTACGATTTTCAGTGTGAGGCGCGTTTTGTATATATTGCTATATTTTTTATATTTTCTCAAATATTCGATAAAATTTGGGTTCTTTCTTTACATGAGATTAAAGAGCAGTCTATACAGAACAGTATAATGTTCATTAGAGAAATGTCATGTTCATATAGTTCAATTTTCAGCCAAAATTAGGACAATAAATGCGGTGTTCGATTTTCACTGTGAGTAACTGTATGTCGCGACGCAATACCGTTGGTGCGTTACCACGGACGACATATCTCGCGTGCTTCATTATTAGATTATGAGCTTTAATTCGAAAAAGTTTTTAATTCCGGAAGCGGTATAGGAAAAGGAAAATATTGGTTTCAGAATAATTGCAATTTATTATTTTTGTGTGTGATACAATTCAAAACATGGCGTTGCACACAATGCAACGTCACAATTTATACTTTTATACAATAATACCTGGTATCTTTTCGGATTGATAGCTAAATACAAACTGATTAACTCAACAAAGAAGCATGGTAAGGGATAATAAACGGAGAAAAAACAAAAGTCGCGAGATACAGTGACGAGCAAAAGTGTAAACACACTGCACTAGTTTTGTATAAAAGAGGATAATACGGCTAATTTTTTAATTCATCGGTATGGATTAGGTAATAATAATTACAAGGTGAATCTGATTAACAAAACGAAGCAGTTTATTTTCATTAATATTAACGATATATGGAATATTTTACAAAAGCAGAGATTTGGAACAATGTTTATAGATTTGCACTTTAAGTATGTTCGTCGAACTAATGTTTGAAAATTAATATTTTGTCCATTTTCCTTTATCTTTTCGTATTGCTTCGAGTCTGCGTGGCATACTGTCTATTAAATTTTTAATAATTTCTGGTTCGATATTGTACCATTCCTGTTGTGTTCTGTTCCACAACTCATGAATCCCTAACGGTGGATTATCATACTTTGCCAGCCTTCTTTTCACAATGGACCATAAATTCTCGATCGGATTCATATCCGGACTTTGTGCCGGCCACTTCATTACAGAAAACTTCTGTTTTTGTAACCAGGTTTTTACTACTTTTGCAGTATACTTAGGGTCCCCGTCTCGTTGAAATATTACTTCGCGTTCATCAAATCCAATAGAATTAACAACAGAAGGTAAATTATTTTGTAAAATGTTTAAATAATGCTCTTTGCGCATGATACCTTCAATTCGACATAAGGGACCAACACACTTGTGTGTAAAACAACCACAACACATAATTGAACCACCCCCGAATTTCATAGTTTGTTTTACACCATTTGTTTGATCATTATTTTCGGACGAAGTCCAGTACCAGGATCTTTCATCGGATTCAAATCTGTTAATTTTTGTTTCGTCGGACCATATAACTCTTTTCCAATCTTCTGTCGTCCATTCTTTGTACACTGACGGCCAAACTCGGCTTCCGCTAGGGAAAAACACTAGCGAGGGGAAGGGTCCCCCACCATCAACTCCCGGGATATTCCTAAAGTTTACAGGAATATAAATTCGAACAATTATGTGTATCAATACGCGAAGAAGCAACCATATTTCAGAACTGAAGCATTCAGAAGCAAAAATTACATATAAAATGACAACGCATTGATAATTATCATTCTCGTCGGTTTCCTCGATCGAGATGGCGCCTCAAACGAAAGATCACATGAACCATATATTTCTTTTTTCGCTATTCCTCTAACGAACTGGCCGAATAAAATTGCTGTAATTGTCCAAATTTGTCATTATATTTACCAATTTCCTACCCTAACTGTCTTGATACTGAAAATTATAAAAATCATAATCGATGTTCCGTGAGAAATGTAAAGCGACATCTCTCCGCCGGGAGGAACGCCGCAACTCGCTCTGCCATTGGCTGACACCGAGGGAAGCCGACTTTGACGGACCGAATTTTATGCCTCGCATAAGAGCCTCTCTCGCATTCGCGGCGACCAGCAGGCCCCGAGCATCCTTGTCTCGACGACATTGTTACCATGATCGCTGCAGCGAGATGGCGCCAAACGAAGAACCGCACGAATCATATTATTTATTTTTGCATAATAAAATTACTTTCGTTCGTTGAAATCATTAATGTATTTACCAATTTGCTATCAGAATTTTCCTGACAATGAAAATTACACGAATGATACGCATCATATGTGTGATGGTCAGAAATATGTTTAGCACGACATGAATTTTTTAACACGGGTTGATAATTATTATAAGTTGCTGTTTCTCATTTATTGCTACTTATTTTAATAACAAAATAATGGGAGATTGCAATAATAAATGTATAAATAATTTTTTGGAGAAAATCCGAGTTCACATCGCGCCTACAGATGGAAGTAGCATCTCGCTCAGCTATTGGCTGGTCGGTTCGCCGCGTTTCGGCGCGGGATCGCATTAAATGGAAAACGATACAAACTATACGTTTTTTCGCTATCCTTATCACGAATGGGCGAAATAAAAATTAATTTCGTCCCGTAAACTGACAAATATCTCATGATTATTTTCTAATTCGAGGGAATTGTAGAAATCGTCGCGCTTTGCCGCCTATTCGTCTTTTGTTTTACCGTTCAGCGAGAAACAAATGCAATCAGACGTTTAACTGTTTCGCAATAAATGATTAATCCGTCCAGGTCCGTGTAAGGGTAAACATGGCACCCAATTTATTAGTCGCTGATCGATGCCGCATTATCGGTTTGCACAACGCGGAGTGGCCGGTAGCCGATATTAGTACAAAAATCGGCTGCAGCGACAGAACCGTGCGGCATTGGATTCGCGTGTGGAACGAAGGAGGAAGTTCGGCGCTGGACTCCAATCGTCGGAGCATGCGGTTGCGGAGGAAGTCAACTCCTCAACAAGATCACCTACTGGTCCAACAAATACGTGATAATCCCTTCTCCTCTGTAACGGAGGAAATTAGAAATTTAGATTTGCCGTTTTCCGAGGCGACCTGCAGACGCCGGCTTCGCGAAGCCGGTTTGAGCTGTCATAGGCCGGCTCGGAAAATAGCGTTAACGCAAAGCCATCGCGAATCTCGCGTTGGCTTTGCATTAGAGCAATTATTGAGTACCGACGAGGAGTGGGATGCCACAATTTGGATGGACGAGAAGGTGTTCTGTTCGGCAACCGACATGCGTCCGTATGTTTGGCGCCCAGCAGGACAGAGGCTTGATCCGCGGTATGTAATACCACAGGAGAGAAGTGGCCGCATTACCTGTGCACTGTGGGGTTGGATTAGTGCACATGGTCCTGGTGAACTAGTCGAGATTTCTCCGCGTATGAATTCCGAGGAATACGTAAGAATTTTGGAGGATGTGCTTCTGCCTTCCCTCCGAAGTCAGTATTCCGAGGAGGACATGCCGGAGATTCGAATAGTTCACGACAACTCGGCCGTGCACACAGCCCGCAGTGTCAGGGAATGGTTTTCGCGGCATCGTGAATTTCGTGTTCTTGACTGGTCAGCGCGTTCTCCCGATCTCAGCCCAATCGAAAACGTTTGGGCTGAGATGGTAAGAGGATGGACGCCTGGTCGACCACGAACGCGAAGAGCTCTTGCAGCTCATGCGATAGATACGTGGGAGACTTTGCGGGCCAAGCCAGAATTCTTTGCCGCCCTCCGGAATTCCATACCCAATCGACTGGCGCAGGTCATAGATCGAAGAGGGTATTGGACGGATTATTGATGTTTTTTCAATAAATTTAATTCTTATTATTATTATTACTATTATCATTATTATTATTATTATTATTATTATTATTATGATTATCATTATCATTATCATTATTAGTTTTCGACCGTATGGCTACCGGTATTTTCTTAGAACCAGTAAATTCAAAACGTGGGGCTGCTATGGTGGGAGCCCGGAAACGGTGCTTGTTAGCGCCCCACAATTTAAAAGTTCCAACACCTCCGGATTCATACAAATGAATCCGTAGAGGACGAATGAATGAATGAATGACGTACTGAAAACGTCACGCTTGTCAATGAACGGTAAAACAAAAGACGAATAGGCGGCAAAGCGCGACGATTCCTACAATTCGCTCGGATTAGAAAATAATCATGAGCTATTTGTCAGTTTACGGGACGAAATTAATTTTTATTTCGCCCATTCGTGATAAGGATAGCGGAAAAACGTATAGTTTGTATCGTTTACCATTTAATGCGATCCCGCGCCGAAACGCGGCGAACCGACCAGCCAATAGCTGAGCGAGATGCTACTTCCATCTGTAGGCGCGATGTGAACTCGGATTTTCTCCAAAAAATTATTTATACATTTATTATTGCAATCTCCCATTATTTTGTTATTAAAATAAGTAGCAATAAATGAGAAACAGCAACTTACATATAATAATTATCAACCCGTGTTAAAAAATTCATGTCGTGCTAAACATATTTCTGACCATCGCACATAAGATGCGTGTGATTCGTGTAATTTTCATTGTCAGGAAAATTCTGATAGCAAATTGGTAAATACATTAATGATTTCAACGAACGAAAGTAATTTTATTATGCAAAAATAAATAATATGATTCGTGCGGTTCTTCGTTTGGCGCCATCTCGCCGCAGCGATCATGGTAACAATGTCGTCGAGACAAGGATGCTCGAGGCCTGCTGGTCGCCGCGAGTGCGAGAGAGAGGCTCTTATGCGAGGCATAAAATTCGGTCCGTCAAAGTCGGCTTCCCTCGGCGTCAGCCAATGGCAGAGCGAGTTGCGGCGTTCCTCCCGGCGGAGAGATGTCGCTTTACATTTCTCACGGAACATCGATTATGATTTTTATAATTTTCAGTATCAAGACAGTTAGGGTAGGAAATTGGTAAATATAATGACAAATTTGGACAATTACAGCAATTTTATTCGGCCAGTTCGTTAGAGGAATAGCGAAAAAAGAAATATATGGTTCATGTGATCTTTCGTTTGAGGCGCCATCTCGATCGAGGAAACCGACGAGAATGATAATTATCAATGCGATGTCATTTTATATGTAATTTTTGCTTCTGAATGCTTCAATTCTGAAATATGGTTGCTTCTTCGTGTATTGATACACATAATTGTTCGAATTTATATTCCTGTAAACTTTAGGAATATCCCGGGAGTTGATGGTGGGGGACCCTTCCCCTCGCTAGTGTTTTTCCCTAGCGGAAGCCGAGTTTGGCGGTCAGTGTACGTATCAACTAATTTTTTCCGTAATTTAATATTTTTGTCTGAAAGAGCTGGTTTACGTTTCTTTTCTTTCGCTTTAAACCAATTTTCTTTAAAGACCGACGAATGGTCTACTCAGAAGCATTTACACCAACTTCTCCAACAGCGGTTCTTGGCGTTTTGTGCCTTTCAAACCGAATACGATGTGCAATTTCACGTGCCGATCTATCTGAAATAAGTCGTGGTCTGCCGTTTCTTGAACAAATTGTTGCACTACCGTAGGTCTTTTTTATTCTCGCAACTATCGTATGACTGACACCACATTTCTCAGAAATTTGCCACAGTGATAAACCTTTATCACATAATGAAATGATATTGTTCTTTTTGTCTTCCGTAAGAGGCTTCATTATGGATTAATCGTGTCAAACAGATTGCAAACTGAAGATTAAGGGGGTAGACTCCTTTGAGGCCAACTCCGAATCGATCGAAGCGCCTTTTTAGACAAACTAATGCTATGTAAAATATCCAACTGCAAAACTGGACATTTAGTAATGCGACATCCGACGGCAGTACTTATAGTTAAATTCTTTTTCTGTATTATCTCTCAATTATCCCATTGCCTGTTGTCATTTTCCTAAATGACAAATGAAAATCTCAAAGGCATAACTGCCAGATCTCATCGTTCTTTAACGATGTTGCCATATCTACTGCAATAATTCTGCCCATTTGTAAATCTTGACAGAATTCTGTTCCAGCCTCGAGCCAGCCCGGCGTCTGAATGAAGGTGCAGAACTATCGATAGCCGTTATGTCGATAGCTTTTGATAGTTTCTTACCTTACTATTGATAACGATCGATTCTTTTCGTTTCGAAATAAATCTGGGAAGCATTTTCCAAATCTCATCGTAGCAGAGTTCTGTCACCCGGTTTCTTAAACAGAAAAATTGACAGCTAGAGATAATGATAAAGCAATATAGAAATATAGATAATGATAAAACAATAATTTGTGTTAATGTTGGCGAATCCTCCTTTGAACGCGCGCGGCCATTAGTGTACACGCCGTTCACACGCCAACAAGTGGTTTTTGACTTTCTGCCTTTTCTGTGGTTTTCCACCTCTCAGATCACGCGAAAGGATCACGCCTGTTGTCCGCGCATTGTATAAAGTGTATCTCGTTTGTCGCAAGACTAATTGTTAGTGTATAGAGTGCATTTAATATTAATAGTAGTATAAGTGTACAGTTCGGTAGAGTATAGTTTAGAGTTAAGCGTTAAATCTAAGATACATTTAAATAAACTAGTGTAAATACGATTCAAGGTGCGTGTCTCGTTTTTCTGTCCTCTCTGTCCACGCGAAATCGCAAACAGTTAATGTTAATTAAACTTCTTATTTATACTTTCAAGAACATTACATATACATGCTGTCCCTGAATTATTGCAAGAATCGAAAATGTGGACCAATTCTGAACAACAATTTCCTTTGCAAAAATATCGGATAGGGTTTCGTTTTTGAATTAAAAACATCGACTAATCACAGCGCGCGCTATGTTCTCCCGCTAGTGTTATCCGCATGATGGTAGTACAACTAATATCAATCATAAAATATAAAAAATTAAGTAGAATAAACAAAATAACCGAATTACGTGATTTCCTGGTAGAAGCAATAAACTAAAAAAATTTTTTTTTTCGCTATTTGAAATAAAAAAGATTTTAAGAATTTCCCACATTAAATGTAAAAAAATGGAGACAAAATTGAAATTTGTTATTGATCATCGCTGTTATTTGGTCATCGGACCGATCCTGGCCCTTCTTCGATGTATGTATATTGTATATGTATAATCTGCTGCGTAAAACAGCCGATGGGTCGACCGGGTCAATGAGTGCTGCATTTCATATGTTTTCTTCCTATACGGTCAGAAAAGGACAAAGCGAAAAACAACGCATGCGGTAATAGTTATCAATTCAAATTTCATCAACGGTGGTCTATGAACCGTGTTCTTTTATGCATTCCTTACTAAATATGTATATGCGTACGCATATAATACGTGTTACATGCTTATCAATTATGTCAATAAATAATAACTAACAATGAGTAGAGCTTATCTGCTCGTGAGCTTTGTTGGCTACCGACATACAAGCTCGTGGTCGCAAATGTTAAGGCACGCCTTTGAGATCGCGTTCGAGTTAAGGAGAAGTTTCGATTTCTTTTTCGAAGTAAAACAATGAAACAGTCAAGTTGTTACGTATTATAATACGTGTAAAGCTAAGCCGTATTTTTGTTTAGAATGTGTCAATAAATTTCATTGAAACTACATTTGACCACATTTCATTGAGACTATATTTATTTTTTAACTTTAATACTGTCGGTCCCACGGACCGACGCCAGCCAAACGAAAATTCCAGTGCCGGTCCCCAGGGACCGACGCCGGCCACACGGAAAGTTCACTGCCGGTCCCCAGGGACCGGCGCCGGGCTCAACGTGTTAACGACTCGCAAAATACCGTCTGATCCTGGGTAATAGTGAGTGATTCGGCCTAGTTCCCACTTACAGGGTGGCGCGATCTGGTTTCGGAGCAGAACTATCCTGCCTGGCTGCGCTAGATCGGTCATGGTATGTCACTTTGGGCGCTGTTGCAATGTGTGCAGATAATCTGTCGACCAAGCGCACCAGAAACTTTCGTACATTTGGCGTAGTAGTTGCCATCGGGATAGACGGGACTCACGTATATCTAATAAAGTTGGTGACGAGACTAATCATCAAAATTATCGGAGACTGGTGCTATCGGACGAGAATTTAAGCATGCCTCGACTTGACACAGCAACGTCGTGAGCTCTTCAAATGTTAAAGTGTGCGCTCCGATAACGCGTTTGAGGTGATACTTCGTACTTCGAATGCCTGCTTCCCATAATCCGCCGAAATACGGCGCGGAAGGGGGGATGAATACTCACGACACGACATCGGTCACTCGTTTACTGCGTAGTTGTCTTTGTCGGCTCCTTGAAAATTCGTGCCGTTATTAGAATATATGTTGTTCGGTAGTCCCCGGCGAGAAGAAAAACGATTGATGCTTGCTAAAAAGGCCGCAGTTGAGTAATCGCTTGCTAGTTCAAGGTGTATTGCGCGCGTTGTCAAACACATGAATAGTGGTATGTACGCTTTTCTTGCCTTATACCCGCGGCCAGAATTAGTGCGAACAAGAACAGGACCAGCATAATCCATCCCACAGTGTAAAAAGGCGCGTTCCGCACGGTTCACGCGCTCGGCGGGTAAGGAACCCATTAATTCCTGAGCGACGGTTGCTCTTTCGCGAGCACACGAAACGCATCGGTGCAACACGGAACGAATAAGCGGTCGAGCTCGCAAAAGCCAAAATTCTTGGCGGAGCGTTGCGAGCGTGAGTTGTGGTCCTCCATGCAGTGTTTGGTGATGAATGGAGCGGATAAGGATTTTAACCAACGGATGTGACGCAATGACGATTGGATGTTTTGCGGTTTCGGAAATCGCGGAATTTTGTAATCTTCCGCCGACTCGAATTAATCCGTCATCGTCACGGTAAACAATAAGTGAAAGGAGCGCACTCCTTTTCGGAATAGATTGCTGTGTTTGTAAATACTGCGTCTCGGCAGGGTAAACGCTACTCTGAATGTACGATAGCCACAAGATGCGGGCACGTTTAATCTCGTCGAGATGCAACGCGGCGTCGCGTCGTGTTGAACATCCGAATGGCGAGTTATTGACTGTTTTATTGGAGTTTGCCGACGAAGTTTGTTAACGAATCGAAGTATATACGCGGTAACACCGATGAGTGTGTTCCATCGAGAGTATCGTTTCGCGAGATCCCATGAAGGTAATGACGTCATCAGATGCGCGACAGTTGTGGATCGGGCGTCAAGAGGAACGGACGCGACGATGCGTGGTGTCTCATTTGGCCACTCGGATGACGCCATTTTCAACTACGATCGACCGTGCCACCAAAGGGGTGCTGACCGAAATTGTCACCGTTTAAACCGCGAGACGCACAATCCGCGGGATTATCCGCTTTGGACACGTGTCGCCATTGCGCGGAGGGTAAGTTTGTTTGTATTTCATCAACCCGGTTTGCAATAAATGTTTTCCAACGAGATGGATGTTGGGATATCCAGGCGAGGGCAATGGTCGAGTCGGTCCAACAATGAATGGGTATGGAGGAGATATTGAGCGACGAATGAACCCTAGTAGCACAAAATATTGTATAAACATTTTTTCTAGATATTAAAGCAATATTTTTTGAGCCACACTTTTTAATATAAAAAAAATATTAGACGAGATATTACATACAGATACATATTACAGAATATGAAATAAATGTTAAAGAAATGTAAACTAAATATTCAGAAAATATACAATCAATATTTAAAAAATGTAAAATGAATATTTCTGTTATATCCTATGAATAGTTAGTCCATATTTGTTAAACATTTAGTTTACATTTTCTGCATGTGTATATGTTCGGGAATTGGCCTCCCGACGACAAGGGGGTCATCTGTCGGATCGTCTCGGCGGCTCGACGGATCGCCGCGTTCCTGATCAACCCGGACGCGACGCGCCTGCGCGTCGCCATCTTGCAACCGGCACGGCCACGCGCTCAAACCGGCAAGACAGCGTCGGCCATTACGTCGTGCAGTCTGTCGAACGAAGCATCGCTCGTGTTCAAACCATTGACCGCCATTTTGCGCCCTTCTCGTTTCTCTGCTCTAAGAAGTACTCGTGGACCTTCTCGCCGCGTTAATAATCGGTTTTCTCGGACATTGTTCATAGTGTAATTAAAGTTAAGCTAGTTCTTTAAGACAAGACACTCAGTGCATAGCTTGTAAGACGTAGTATAATAAATTAGAGTAAGAAAACGACCGTCTCCGCCACGCTCTCTTTTTGTACCTTCACCGCGATCGGCGCTCACCGTCTCGAGCACCAGACGGAAATCTCATTTTGTGGCACTTCTCGTAACATCTTCGTGTATACAATGTTTAAATCGAATGTTTACTTTTTATTAAAAAGTGTGGCTCAAAAAATATTTGGGTGATATTTGACAAAAGTATCTGTAAATAAACCCGCTTTTACTTTATTTCTGGATTGATAATTTTTCTCCAGATCGCGATTTAATTTTTTTTTTTTTTTCTTTAATATCATTTAAACTTCGACGGACACACCAACACACACACACAACATATATGCAACCTCAAATTATCACGCGCGCGCGCCCCTATCACCCTCACACCCCCTTTTTCTCCTCTCAGACGGTCACCCATCCTTGCTTGTTACTTGGGCCAACGATGCCACCCTCTTATAACGGCGTTCCTATCCCTTCGAATCATCATATGAAATTCAGATGTGAAATGAATACTAAAAGTGGTACAAAATAGATATACTATAACTGCAGTTCAAAATTTCGGAAGCAGGTGAACAGGATCTTATACAACTTTGCTGCTTGAGATTTTTTATTATAATTAAACTAAGACTTGAATTTAGGATAGCTCAAAAGTTAGGAAAGAAAGGCAAAGGAACAAATGATATATAACAATGAATACAGATTCGATGACATATTAATTTAACATTTATTTAGCCTTGATGTAGCTGTCGCCAAAAATAAAGACACGCATTGTCGTATCTCTACGTCCGTAATTAATTTGTGTCTCCTTCTTGTGGTAGCTGTGAAATTAAAAATGAAACGAAATACATATATGTATTACGGATAGCTCGTGGCAATACATAAAAGTAATAAGTATAGGTACTTACTCGTTACAGCATCATATAGTTTCAAATTAACAAAACACGATAACAAAACGATAATTTTTTCTTCCGTCCTTGTCCGGAATAATGTGTCGCTGCATCATTTGTCAATAGTTTCCGGAGCATATTGTAAATAATTTTTTTATTGGTGTCTCCACCGACTAAATATAACAGTTGAACCTGAAAAATATATGTCATTATTTATTTATTGTCAATATTATTACAGACTAGAAATATGAACCACTTACTAAACAAAAATACTATATGAATCACATTTCAACAATCATATATTTCAGAAATTATATGAAAATGCAAGGTAATATTGATTTTTCGAAATACAAACCAGCGAATTGAATTTTTCTGTATTTTCTGCTATAATCGCATCAAACTCATTGATGCTAATTACCGACCCTAATGGTAACTGACTCAGAAACTCATTCTCTATCTCGTTATGGCTACTTCCAGCCGTTACTGTAACGTTTAATAACCTCTCAATCCCCTCTAATTTATTTAAAATTTGTTTCACATCGTATTTTAAGTCTAAGTATTGCCGACTTAATGCAGCCAGTTGATCGTCGTCCTTTTTTGTTACATGATGTACATCTGTGTAGAATATCACAAAGTATTATTATCACCTTAAGTTTATAATATATTATTTTATTATATGAACAATTGAGTACTATTTTGATATTTATATATAAAGATTGAGAATTCCTCTCTATTTTCTGACTTACTTGGTGTTTCTATGTGCGATTGCTGAATTGGTTGGCTTTCATCTGAAGAATCGGATGAGTCGGACAATTGGAAAATAATTCGTTTTTTTTTTTGACATATTGCGGTGATGCGATTTCATTGTTAGTGACATTTTCAAAATGATACGAAACTATCCTTAAAAATATAAACTTATGAGTGTATTTATATATAAATACATCAACTAACACCTTATTAAAAATAAAGTAATTAAGCATAGATTAATAATTATATTGATGAAGCAGTTCATACGCTGCGAAATATGAATGGCATTTAACTACAAATTCATTTAGTTCATAAGATACAGTTTCGTCGGTGAATTTATCAAATTTAAATAGTCCTATGACTTTGGATTTAATAGGATGTTTATAAAAATTTTTTAACTTTGTTGATAATTTCCCAACTATTTTGTTTTCTAATATGTCTGTGACTTGTAGGATATGGCCATTTTTTAAAAAGACGTAACGGTCACAGAATCCGTAGGCTTTTAATTTAAAATTAGGAAGTTGTATTATTTTCTTATTATTGTGCGTTGTAATCCTTATTGGGGTATTAATATTTTCCGTGACTGTAGGTGTTCCATTTTCTGATAATCTATTTGTTATTTGTGCTAAAGGTTTATTCCATCTACGTAGCATGCTTACTAGCTTCCCTAAATAATTTCCAAACGGGAAGCGACTTAATTCCTCCAAAGAATATTTCAAATTTTGTACGTCGTCTGAAATGTGCACTAAATTATGAATATTATATGTACAAAATTCTTTGCCATAAAGACGAAAACAATTATCAACAAACTTAAATAGCATTCCCCGAGCTACATTTACCCACTCTGTGTTTGGATGTAACTTATTATGTAAATATAATCATAATATCATAATTCATAATAATCATCTGGAAGAATTTGTTTCAAAAGAATGGGTCCCAAGTATAAAAGAAATAGTCGGAACTCTGTAGCTTTGAATCTAGGTAGCTCCGATATGGGTCGCGATTTACGATTAAATTCACTGGGTACATATATTGCTGAAGATGTCATTCTCTTTGATAATTTATTTTTAGCTGATATTCCAAGCTGTATCTTACACCAATGACCGAGTAATTTTTTCATTACCCCTAAGCAACATAAATGCATATAATCTAGAGAAAAATGTTTTATTATATCAAAATTAATTATATTTAACAGAGGTGTCCTTTGATTATTTTGGTGATGGGTGATGTCATGAAAATTTTCAAAATGGGAATGCGTTCGAGCACTAGCGTCATGTTTTGCATAACAGATTCGTTGTTTGTAATATATACCTGTTTCTGTACATCTTTCGCAACCTTTGTAACCCGTATGTCCTTTAATATTTTTTAAAAATGCTCTCGCAGGTGCATCACACGTGAAACATATAACAGTTACTTTAAAATTATTACCATCGTAAGATAATCCATATTCTAAAATATCGTTCAATTCGTGTATAAAATCGTTTAAATAATCAGTCAAGGAATTAGGTTTCGCATCGCCATAATATATTGCAATTGGAAAAGGGGACACCGTAGTTTGTTTCAATACTATTTTGCATAAAATGGGCCAGAACTGTTTATTTGAAAACACTTACATTTTGTAATAAAGTTAATAAATGGACCTTTATACCTAAATATAAATATTGAGCTATGGTGTTCTTTTTGCTAGTAATTGTTGTTATATTATTTGATAATCGCTTAGTCTTTAATACAGTTCGTGCATCGCGTGGAATCTTATATTCAGGAAAAATGTTCTTCAAGCCTTCTAATAAACTATTTAGTTGCGAATGATTAATTTTATTTTCTAGGGACCATGTTTTAAAAAAAGTAATTAATTTCAAATTTCTAAGAGCAGTATATGTATCATCTGTAGTGTAATTTCTGTTATTCGTGTTATTTGTAATTTGAAAATCAAATGATTCATTCAAATCGGATATGACGGGATCAATTGTTCGTGAAATATTTGGCATGATTCTAACTGATTCTTCTACAGTGTCGAAACTCATCCGATTCTGATTGAAAGCTATCTGTTTCTTTATAAATTTATATTTCTTGTATCGTCTTTCGGCCATTGTGAAGGTAATAATATCAAACGATGAATCTATAGAACTATATATAGTTAGATTGCAAAAATTGTAAAATGCGAATAAACTTTCTTTTAGCCTTACCTTACAGTTAAGGACGTGGACGTAGAAAGTTTTTGTAGCTCTCCTTTCTTTTCTTCCTATTTTTTGTGCAGCTAGTTTTGTGGTTATTTGCACTATTTAGTTTATTTACACTATTTAATTAACTTATAATTGTACTGAGTATACAATTGTATACAAGAGTATATATATATATATATTTTAATATAATTTATTTAATATTGGAAACAGAATATTCGCAGAAAAGGTATATATTCTTTAAAGAATACAATAAGTATACTTACTTAATTACCTTTTCTGCGAATATTCTGTTTCCAATATTAAATAAAGATTCATTTTGTATTGAGAAAAAAATATTTTTCTCATAATTAGAAATAAATATTACCTGTACATTAGGAAAAAATATTCTATTCCTAATATTAAATAAAGATTCATTTTACATGTAGAAAAAAATATTTTTCTCATAATTAGAAATAAATATTACCTGTACATTAGGAAAAAATATTCTATTCCTAATATTAAATAAAGATTCATTTTACATGTAGAAAAAAATATTTTTCTCATAATTAGAAATAAATATTACCTGTACATTAGGAAAAAATATTCTATTCCTAATATTAAATGAAGATTCATTTTACATTTAGAAAAAAATATTTTTCTCATAATATGAAATAAATATTTCCTGCATATTTGAAAAAAATATTTGTTTGTTAATGTAGAATAAATATTATATGCATATTTAAATATTAAAAACAGATTGTATCTCTTTTTGATATTGTATGAATATCTATATTTAGGGAATGGATTGAAGGAAACGTGACAGCAACAACGCGGCGCACAATTCCAGGCGAGGAATGCTCATCGGTTTGACTGGTGCAACCTTAGATTTGGCTGCAAGGGGAGAGACGCTGATGTCTCCGGAGAACACATAGACCCGTAAATAAACAACGGCGGCACATGCCAAATTAGAAGCATCGGCGAAGCCCTGCAGTTCGCACGTGTTTACGTGCGATCCGTGATTTACCCATCGCGGTAGCGACAGCTGATGTAACCAACCAACTGTCTGCAATAAGCAATCCATTCGTCATAAATCTCCGATGTAATGGACGTATCCCAGTTACATTTGACCCGCCATAACTTTTGCAGGAGAATTTTTGCTGTGATAACGATAGGAGTGACCCAGCCTAAAGGATCGAAAAATTTAGCGATGGTCGAAAGGATCGCACGTTTTGTTTGAGGAGCCTTTTCTTCGATTTTGACGTGAAAACGGAAGGAATCCGATTCAGGATGCCACATGACTCCTAAAACTTTGAGGCCGTCATCCGGATGCAATACTTTATTATCCGCGATGGTATGGTCTCCGACGTTGAGGTCGGCCAGAAGAGAAGGGGAGTTGGTTGCCCATTTGCGAAGATTAAAGCCTGCTTGTTTCAACAGCGAAATTAGTTGGTGGCGAGTTTGACGCGCGAGAATTTCATCGTCTGCTCCGAACACACTATCGTCAACGTAAATCTGGGATCTCAACACCGGAAGAGCTAACGGATACTTTGATCCTTCGTCAGATGCAAGCTGTTGAAGAACTCGAAGGGCGAGATACGGAGCCGATGCAGTTCCATACGTCACCGTACGGAAACGGAAATGACGAATGGGTTCCGTCGGTGAAACGTGCTAGACTATTCGCTGGTAGTCAGCATCTCGTTCATCGACTGAAATTTGACGGTACATCTTTTCGATGTCGGCAATGTAAACAAATCGGAATAATCGCTATTGTAAAATAAAAAAATTTTTGGGAAAAAAAATACAACCGACTTCGGAATGCACTAAAAAGGACGAAATAATTTAAATTTATATTTCGGAGACGGCGCAAAATTAAAAATTGTGTAAATGAAGGATGTTGTTAATGTGAAAATATGTAAAAGGATTAAAGAATTTTGACAATTTCCAATGTAGAAAATTTTTAATTTTGCGCCGTCTCCGAAATATAAATTTAAATTATTTCGTCCTTTTTAGTGCATTCCGAAGTCGGTTGTATTTTTTTTTCAAAAAATTTTTTTATTTCACATTTTTTAGTGACGATTGGAGCATTCCTTGAAAAGTTCAACAAAGGGATGGGAAGAGAAGGGCAGGGAAGGGCAGGGTAGTGAAGGGAAGGGCAGGGAATGTTGCAAATGGGATCATCGTGGAAACATCTCCGGCCGCAAAAAATGTAATACTAGGTTTCATCGATATCAGGCCGAGTACTAGCGAAATAGCACGTTTTTTGCGATAAAAGCGGAAAAAATGTAGAAATCCGAACCGGGTTATTTTACGGGACCAACCGTTGGTCATACACTATAAGATGCTAAAGGTTTCGTTCCGATTGGTCCATCCATCTTGGAGTAATCGATGACCATACACAACGCGGACGAAATCGTACGCTTTTTTGCAATATAAAGGTGGCAAGCGGTGATGAAATGCAAAATTTTTTTTTACGGGACCAACTGGGAGTCATACCCTACAAGATGCAAAAGGTTTTGTTCCGATTGGTCCATCCATCTCGGCGTAATCGGGGCACATACATAAAAAAAAAAAAAAAATATATATATATATATATATATATATATATATATATATATATACATATATATATATATATACATATATATACAGGGTGTCCCGTAACTAGTAGTAACATCGGGAAATGGGGGGTAGCTGAGACGATTCTGAACAACAATTTCCTTTGCAAAAATGTCAGACGGGGCTTCGTTTTTGAATTATTAAGGAAAAACACTGACCAATCAGAGCGCGCGTACTGCGTGCGCTCAGCCGTGATAGGGTAACTTCGAGCCGGAACGTCGGACTAGAACGAATCATGGCTTAGCGCACGCAGTACGCGCGCTCTGATTGGTCAGTGTTTTTCCTTAATAATTCAAAAACGAAGCCCCGTCTGACATTCTTGCAAAGGAAATTGTTGTTCAGAATCGTCTCAGCTACCCCCCATTTCCCGATGTTACTACTAGTTACGGGACACCCTGTACATATATGTACATATATATACATATATATACATATATATACATATATATACATATATATATATACATATATATATATATATACATGTCGAATTGAGTAACCTCCTTCTTTTTCGAAGTCGGTTAAAAAGAGGTGACATTGCCTAATGGAGGAAGGTGGTGGTCTCCTTCTTTCGAGAAGGGATATGTAGGGGAACGGTCAGAAGTATGAATAGAATCATTGTGTGAAGTGGACTTCTAAGTATTAAAGTTGACAACAAATTATAGTTTCGTTGTACTGGATGAGGTGCAAAATTACCATTGGAGTAACAAGCAAGTCACTTTTCATCCTTTTGTTATATACACAAAAGAACTAAATTAGTATAGAAACTAACATCTACATATAAATGAAACTATGATTAAAATGCTTTCGTTGGCCAAAAGTGGTTAAAAATATAGTTCTTGAGGTGTAAACAGGATTATTTCGAAGTCTGCTGGTATTACTTTGAGACCAGCGGTATAAACAACCAACCATAATAGCGGAGCGCACGACTTGCTTACCTGAAACGGGGGTACTCCGCGACTTTTCCAGCTCATTGTGACACCAATTTTCAATTCTCCATCCTTCTGAAGGGCTCATTTTGAAGGGGAAACTTCAAAGAATATGATGATATTTTTTTCAAAATTTACATCACTCTGGCCCATCATCGAAAAAAAACGCAAAAAAAGAATTTGTTTACATTTTTCAACATTATAAAGTTAATTATCGGGGTTAAAAAATTATTTTATAATAGCCCAATCCTTTTCTTATAAAACAAAAAAACATTTAGCTCAATCGGATGAATAGTTCCTGAGATAAAAATTAATAAGTGGAGCCCGTTTTCGTCAAAATGGGCAAAAATTGCAAACTTTGAAGGCCTGTAATTCCTAAACAAATTCCAAACCGGCAAAATGATGACTTAAACCCCCCCTAATTTCACATGGACTACAACATATTTCATTTAGAACAAAATCGCCGATGGTGACTGCAAAAAGTGATCGATTTGGCGTGGAATGACCCAATAGTATTTTTTTAATCAATGAAATTACATATGAACTTCTTGATATGGTATTCTAAAGGACCAAATTGTAACAATTACACATTATATTATTGGTATTCCATATGCAAAAAAGATAGAATACGATACAAATCTGCTGCTTGAAACCATATTTATTTATTATTTATTGACATAACTGATAAGCATGTAACACGTATTATATGCTTACGCATATACATATTTAGTAAAGAATACATAAAAGAACACGGTTCATAGACCACCGTTGATGAAATTTGAATTGATAACTAATTACTTTCTATATTACTAATTACATCAGGAAACGTGTCAAGTAAAAGTTGAAATTTTGAGGAAGACGCATCCTTCATGATGTATTCTTGTTCGTCATACGACGACCGGATTTCGAAAAAGATGAAAAAGAAACAGGGGTCTGAAGAAAAACTTTTTCTTTTCAGAAAATCGCAATATTCTTATTTTTTTATGAATGAAGAATACAGCTGCAGTTAAATAATTTTATTTTTTAATAATAATAATGATACTAATAACAACGACGACAATAATAATAATAATAATAAATTAATTAATTAAAATAAAAATTATAATTTTTTCCCCTCTGCCCCCTCAGCCATCCACGGCCGCGATGGCGGTGTCCTCCCCTTCCACGGGCTTGTTTTGCATTGCGGCCGTGGCCGCGGCCTCCGCGACCCCTTCCGCGGTCACCACCGCCTCGTCCTCCGCGGTCTCCGCCGCCGCGACCTCCGCGGGCTCCGCCAAATATAAGTTGGCGGATCAGCCTCTTCAACTGAAATAACGAAAGAAAAATTACCTGTTATATTCATATGAAAATGCAGGATGAGAATGGCTGCGTTTAGAAAGGAATCCGTATAATGAATGAAATTTTGCACTGTTACTGACCTTTGCAGAAGACTGCTCCTCTGAACGGTCGATGTTTGTTGGCGTTCGCTCCGGTTCGGGTGCGTCCGCAGTCGCCTTCTCCTGCGGCAGCGTTTCCGCCTTTTGTTCGTCAATTTCCATCTGCCGTGAAAATAATGTGTATGTAGGATCTGGCAGAATCAGAATCGTGCTTCTCTCGAGAAAAAAAATAACCTTTCGGACCTCTGCGTTCTTTCGATCGTCAAAACGCTACTGCCTCACGCGCCTCCTCTCACACGCTCTCTCATTCCGTTGCTACGCATTACAATTTACACACTGTTGCCGGAATATGTCTCGCTACATCCGCACCACATTCGGCCGTTCCTGAATGTGGAACCGTCCCTTTGTTTTGCTAAACGTCTCAGACTATCCCGTTCTTCTTGAAATATTTCGACGGTCTCTTGTTCAATAAGTCTTTTTATCTTCAAATCCTCCTTATGTCGTAATTTCGTTCCTATTAAAACTTCAAACGTCGTCATACCGATGCTTCTTTGAAATGTGCTATTTATTCCCTGCTGTACTCTTCTGACGTGTTGATACCATTTTGTTGGATTATCTATCGCTAGTTTGGTCAACATAGGTATAATTATCCGGTTGATCCGTTCAACTTGCCCATTTCCGCGGGGTACTCCAGTGACAATTAAAATATGTTCAATTCTCTCAGCTGAGCAGTAATTCTTAAATTCTCTGGACGTGAATGCCGTTCCTCTGTCTGTTATTATGCGTTGGGGATTTCCAAAGGTCTGCTGTTGTAAGGTTAATTTGTCCACCACTTCTTTGGTATCGGTACTCTTGGTGGGATATAGCCAGACGAATTTCGAAAAACCATCCACCACCACCAGTAAATACTTGTAAAGCGTGTTGGTAGCAGTCATAGGTCCCAAATGATCTATGTGGTAAGTGGCTAATGGAATTTCCCCTTTCGGAATTGGCTTTAATTCTCCTTCTTTTTTTCCTTTTTTCTTTTCTGCCATCAAACATGTTACACAGCAACTAAGGAACCTTTCTAGTTTTTCTTCTAAATTGGGTATATAATAATCTTTCTTTAGCTCCTCTGCCATTTTCCTACTGCCAAAGTGTCCGTTCTCATGTGTTTTCCTAATTATTTCTGTCTGCAAACTTGTCGGGAGAACAATAACATCTCGGTCTCCAATTTTCTTCATTAATACGTCGTTTTGCAAAAAATAATCTTCGTATGGCTCTTTCGTCAGGATTTGTTTGATTACTTTGAGGCGTTCTTCTTTGTCCTGTGCTCTTTGTACCAATGCCGTCAACTTATCTTCAATAATGAACACAGGATACCGACTGAGGGCATCGGCATGCTTTAAACGTTCGCCAGGACGGTGTTCAATTTCGTAAGAGAATTCTTCCAACATCAGGGCCCAGCGAGCTATCTTTGGGGACAGTTCTTTTTTCTGCAACGTTCTTTTAAAAGCTTCGCAGTCCGTGACCAATTTGAAATTTAACCCTAATAAATATACACGGAACTTTTTCATTGCGTTAATAACCGCCAAAATTTCGAGTTCATATGAATGCAGTTTCCTTTCGCTATCGGACGTTTTGCGACTCATATAATACACAGCGTGGAAACTTTTTTCGTGTTCTAATTTTTGCAATAGAACCGCCCCGTATCCATCTTGACTTGCGTCTGTATGGAGTTCGGTTATCGCGTGAGGATCGTATATTCTTAACACCGGTTCTTGTGATAATATATTTTTTAACATGAGAAAAGAATGCTTTTGGTCTTCCGCGAAATTAAATGTTCGATCATTCTTCAACAAGTCTGACAGTGGTTGCGCGATTTTAGCATAATCCTTGATAAATTTACGGAAGTAACCGGTAAGACCGAGGAAGCTCTGTATTTGGCGTTTTGTCGTAGGTACTGGGAAACATTGGACCGCTTTGATTTTTTCCGGCGAAGGATAAATATGACCGTCTTCTATTTCATAACCGAGAAATTCGATACGCTTCTTTAAAAATTTACATTTTCTCCAATTAATCTGTAATCCGTTTCGACTCGCGACATTCAAAGTTTCGCACAGCTTGTTGTACGCATCGTTTTCATCAGCGCCCGGAATAACTAAATCATCGATATACACAAATATAATTCTTTTTCCAATCAAATCCCGAAATACCTCATTAATGAAACGCACAAAACTGGCTGGACTGTTGCACAGTCCGAACGGTGTCTTATTGAATTCGTACTGTCCGACTGATGTGGTAAATGCTGTATATTTTCGACATTCCTCCGCCACTGGTACGTGTAAAAACCCGTTTTTCAAATCTACTACGGAAAAAACGCGTGCGTTTGCTAATGCGTCAATACAATCATCTATTAAGGGCATTGGAAACCGATCCTTAACTATCCGTCTGTTTAACTGTCTATAGTCTATACATACACGGTACGTTCCATTCTTTTTGGGAACTATCACCACGGGACTAGCATACTCGCTTTTACTAGGACGGATAACATCGTCTTGCAACCATTCGCTAATTTGTTTGTTCAATATTTCTTTTTCTTTCGGCGCTAACCTTCGCGGTCGTTGATAAATTGCTTCTTCACTACTTAATACGATTGTAGTACTAACATTAGTTGAAACTTGTTTTGCCGGTACATAAGCTTGTATCAATTCTAGTATTTTAGCTCGGTACGGTTTTATAACGTCAATTTCGTTGAACGCGTCGTCCTCAATCATCATTAATTGCGTAATGTCGTCGCGTTCGTCATAAGTAATTTTATTATCCGTCCTTTGTGTTAATTCGTCTAAAATTCCTACACTGTTTTCCAATCTATCGTCTTGAACGCAGTCTTTATTATCAATAGTTCGCGCTTCATAATTATCGTGCAAATCAATGACGTCACGTTCCTCCACTGGCAAAATTCTCAACGTAACTTTACCTCGTCTTATGCACACTTCTGCCTGCTTTAAAAGTACCTCTCCTAACAGAATCTTACAACTCATTGCATTCGTTGGAACGACAAATAATTCGGTTTTACATGTCTGATCGTCAAAGCCCAAATCCGTATATATTTTTCCAAACGGCTTAGTCATTACATTACCGAAGCCCGTGAAGACACGTTTTGTTTGATGCAATGCAGGGGCTCCGACCTGAAAATAAACGTCTTGTTGAATCAAATTTACGTCACTACCAGTATCCACGAGTGCCGAAAATTGTTTTCCGTTAACTTTTACCGCAACTGTTTTATCTTCCGAGCTCACCACGCAATTAACTTTAGCCGCTGCCGATACATCTGTTTTAGCCCTCGCACAACCCGACGCTCGGTGGCCAAATTCATTGCACGCAAAACATTTCGGTCCTTTATTTTTATTCACGCAGTCTCTTAGTTCATGTTCCGCGGAACCACAATTAAAGCAACGCAATTTTTTAGTTGATTCATTTCGTGTGTTTCTTTTCTCTTTTAAATTATCTTTTCCGAAGTGTTTTACCTTTCGATTCGCACACTCTTTCATTTTATCATGCTTTTCAAACGCCTCTTTTAATTGTGACAACGTATTCGCCCCGTATAATATGGTTTTATTAATTTCATCGTCCGGCACACCCTTTATTATATACTCTATGAGTGAATCTATATCTATGTCGCCCTGACTCGCTATTTCCTGCATCGCATACATGTAGCATCGTGCACTTTCGCCCGGTCGTCGTTTACGTTGTAACAATTGGCTATGTAACGCGGCGCTGCTTATTTTCATTTGAAATTCTCGTTTTAAACGGCGCGGCGCTTCAATCCCGACCACGATTTTATATCGCGTTGAAAACCGATAAACTGTTTCGCCGACCCGCGAAGCAATCGTTTTGCATAAATTAATTTTTGCAAATCATCCCACTCAAGCAACTCACTCATATCTTCGAATTCTGCCAACCATTTTGTAATTTCTATTCTATCGTCTCCCGAAAAATGCGACATACTTTCCTCAACATCCCTGATCGTGAACCGGTCACCCGCACACGACTGCCTTGCTCGCGATTGCATATTTCTAGAACGCACATACCTGCTCCGTAGAGTTTGTCGTATTCTACCTGAACGTACGCTAACTGCCGTCTTTTCATCGTCTGTGTCACTCACTGAATTTTCACCATCCGTTTCCTCGTTGGCTTCAATGGTGCTTCTTCCTCGACGCTGTTGCTCGACAATTGTCTCGTCCTGTTCCTCCTCGCTGTCTTCCGACGTCGACTCTTCATCCTCCTCCATATCACCTTCAACGTATCGTTTTAAACGATCTTTCAATTCCCATTTTCTGCCTTCTGTAGACAGCCGCAACTCCTTCAGCCTATCTTTTAGTTCAGTAACTCTCATTTGATCAATTGCCGTAGCTTTCACGTCACTCGCTTGCTGCTGATTACACGTTCGCAGTGCACGCATGTTGTACTTTCCTTTCACGCACTCCTTGCTTTTCGCCGTATTTCTTGCATTTGTTTCTTCTTCGTTTCCTTCTACGCGTCCGTTATCCACTACATTGGTTTTATCCTGCTTATCCTCCGCCATGATATCACACTATGTATTGTCTTATCGCTGACCACTAATCACCGTATTTTCCAGCTAATCCTTGAGGATATTCACTGCCCACTGTGTACGTTTCAACTGTAATGTTTTATTCAACTGTCAACTGTTCTTTATTAATAACTCAACTTTATATCGACTTTGATTATTACACCTTTTTCTATTCGACGCTCTAGTAACCGTTCTTCTATACAACCGATGACGCGTGGCAACTTCCACAGCGTCTGCCACTGTCGATTACTTTTCGCGTGCGAACCTGTTGGTGATTTTCAACGGAAGCCGATTTACGTTGAAATTCTACTGATTTTTATTCTCACTTCTGCACGTCAATTCCGATTCGCGATCCCGGACGAGCCCCCAAAATGTAGGATCTGGCAGAATCAGAATCGTGCCTCTCTCGAGAAAAAAAATAACCTTTCGGACCTCTGCGTTCTTTCGATCGTCAAAACGCTACTGCCTCACGCGCCTCCTCTCACACGCTCTCTCATTCCGTTGGTACGCATTACAATTTACACACTGTTGCCGGAATATGTCTCGCTACATCCGCACCACATGTATATTATTTAACCGACTTCGAAAAGGAGGAGGTTACTCAATTCGACATGTATGTTAATTTTTTTTTTTTTTTTTTTTTAATGTATGTTCGCCGATTACGCCGAGATGGATGGACCAATCGAAACCAAATCTTTTGCATCTTGTAGGGTATGACTCCCAGTTGGTCCCGTAAAAAAAAAATTTTGCATTTCATCACCGCTTGCCCCTTTTTTATTGCAAAAAAGCGTACGATTTCGTCCGCGTTGTGTATGGTAATCGATTACTGCAAGATGGATGGACCAATCGGAACGAAACCTTTTGCATCTTGTAGAGTATGACTAACAGTTGGTCCCGTAAAAAAACCTTTTTGGATTTTTTCATTTTTTTCCACTTTTATCGCAAAAAACGTGGTATTTCACGTTTACTCGGCCTGATATCGATGAAGCCTAGTATTACATTTTGCGGCCGGAGATGTTTCCACGATGATCCCATTTGCAACATTCCCTTCACTTCCTTTCCCATCCCTTTGTTGAACTCTTCAAGGAATGCTCCGATCGCCACTAAAAAATGTGAAATAAAAAAATTTTTGGAAAAAATACAACCAACTTCGAAATGCACTAAAAAGGACGAAATAATTTTAATTTATATTTCGGAGACGGCGCAAAATTAAAAATTGTCTAAATGAAAGATTTTGCCAATTTCCAATGTAGAAAATTTTTAATTTTGCGCCGTCTCCGAAATATAAATTAAAATTATTTCGTCCTTTTTAGTGCATTTCGAAGTTGGTTGTATTTTTTCCAAAAATTTTTTTATTTTATATTAACGAATAGTTTTAATACACCATTTTAAATTTCACTGCACTTACTGTTTGTGTTTCGCCATCCATGGTCGACGTTTGAATGACGATCGTCCACCGCCACTCATATCACCACCAATCGCGAAAATATAGAAAAATCGGCACCCCCACTCTAAGGTCACGTCGTGTCGTGACGTAGGACCAGTTTGTATCACGAGACGTTGCAATACATACATACAAACGTGTCGACTATTACAAATTATAAATTTATTAGCACATTATCATTTTTTTTTATTTTTTTTTTTATAATTTTTTTTCTCTTACTGTTGTAAGTGACTGTATATAGTAAAGTGTACAGTTCAAGTGAACAATGGGTGATAAAGAAAACGCGTCTGTGAGTGATATCCTTGGGATTGTAAAAAGTAATTGTGAAGCAAGAAAACGTGTACGACTACCTATCTCCCGGCGAAGATTATCAAAAAGATGGACAATCCGCGAAAGGAGACGACGCTCAGCCCTGCAGAATATCTCTCAACCAGAGGTGAGTATTATTTAGCTGGAGAAATAATTTTTTTTTTCCCCGTTATGTAACATTGAAGTAAAAATGGCCATTTTGACTGTAACGATACGACGTTCATTTGAAAACGCATCGAGTTATAACGGTGATACGTAATGTATGTAAGTACACACACCTGAAATATTGAATGAGTGAGATTTCAAACGAAATGGTAATACCCTGAACGTCGTATCATTATTTTATGCGAAGTTTTTTTTCGATTCTTACGTATTTTGACGCATCTTCTTCAAATTATTATGAAGTTCGCATGAACAGAATGGATGATTATGTATTATTTTAAATGCCATTTTATCCAGCTCTGCTCCGAACCGTCAACATCCGATGAAAAAAGGCAGATTATCCTGGAAAATATTCGCGTGTCATTGGATGAAGAAAAAGACGTGCAAAATTGTAATGGAATTCCTGAAGAGACAACAGAAGAATTGCACGAAAGAAATCACCTCTGAACCGTCAACATCCGATGGAAATGAACTTATTATCAAAGAAATTCTTTCCTTGCCGTTGGACGACGAAAAAGACGCGCCAAATTATATAGAAATTACTGAAGAGGCAACAGAAGAATTATCAGCGTATGATATTGAAGAAACAGAGAACATAGGAGACGAGTCACGTATAGAAACTGCAACCACTGAGAATGAAGAATTGTTCATACAGGAAGTAGTAATTCGTGAGCCTTAAGAACGACCCTGTGTAGCAAGTGGCATGAGTATTGTGGACATGCAGCACATCTTGGCCGAGTTGAAAAAAATAGGTGACCATGCAAAAAACAGGGAAGACTGTGGAATTAGACACCTGAGAATTACCGGCATACATCGGTCGGGCCTGAGGACCACCCTCAGCGTAATATGCGATATGTGCAAATATAAAGGTGAAATCCACAGTGAACCTGACGAAAGCAGTAAAATGGAAACCAACCAGAGTGCTGTTGCTGGAACAATTTTGAACGGAGGAAGTTACGCCCAAATGGAGGTATTCCTTGCAGCAATGAACATATCCTCCATGTCGAAGAAAGAGTTTAGGAAACATGACGATAAACTCGTGCAATCATTAATTGTTGCTGCAGAAGAAGAGATGGTAGCAGCAGCAGAGGAAGAAAAACGCTTGGCTATTGAAAGAGGCGACATCATTGCAGAATCAGGAATTCCACACATCCCAATTGTTGCTGACGGAAGTTGGATGAAGAGATCATACCGGACTGGAATGTACGACTCCATGTCAGGAGTGGGTGTGATAATTAATTATCATACAAAAAAAGTCTTATTCACTGGCGTTCGAAACAAAGTCTGTAAGATTTGTCGTTCTGCTGCGACCAAGAAGGAAGAGCCCCGAAAACATGCATGTTTCAGGAACTGGGGCAGGAACCAAGCATCGACTGCTATGGAAAGTGATGCTATAGTCGAAGGCTTTAAGACTAGTATCGAAAAACGAGGACTCGTTTATTCAACAATGATAGCTGATGGAGACAGCAGCGTGTACAAAAAAGTAATTGATGCAGATCCATATAAAACACAGCTACGCGTAAAAAAAATCGAATGTACCAATCATCTGTTACGCAACTTTTGCAAAAAAATGAAAGAGATTGCGAAGAAAACTGCTCCAGGACAATTAAGAAAAACCGTTGAAAGCAGCATTCGAAGGATGCGCACGGATATTGTAAAAGCGGCGGAGTTCCGGTACAGCCAGAATGCAGCAACTGCAGAGAAGATAAAAAATTTGTACTACGATATACAGAATATCCCTAGTCATGTTTTTGGAGAACACGCAGAATGTAGAAAATTGAATTATTTCTACGATGGAAATAATAAACAAAATGAAAAAAAAACATGGTTGAAGAATTGAAGAAAATAGGAGTGTACCAGCATATAAAAGAAGCAATTCGGCCCGTGTTAGCTCATGCTGAGAGCTTATTATACAATAGCAACAATAATGCTGTTGAAAGTTTTAATGGGATTATCTCCAAATACATCAGCGGAAAAAGATTAAATTTGGGTGAGAGAGGATCCTACACGGGAAGATGTGCTGCAGCAGTTCTGAAATACAACAGGAAAGAAGTGTTGTCACGGCTGATAACAGCACTGGGAAAGAAGCCACACAATATTTTAACAAATATGGAAAAAAAGAGGAAAAACCACACACAGAGAAATGCAGAGAAGCGAAAGGAACACAAATTAATGAAACATGTTCGTAAACATTTCCGTTCAGAAAAAGATTCGGATTACGGACCTAACGCTCAGAAACCAGACATGGAGGAACATATTTATGAACTGGAGCAGGAAAAACACATGGAAATGCTACAAGATTGGCGAAAAAGAAGAACTGTCATTGAAAAAGAAACGATTGGGCAAACAGCAAACCCAAGATGGTTTAGTTATAAATCAAAACTTTTGACAGCATCGAATTTCGGTAGAGTTTGCCGTCGCCGAAATGGCACGTTATGTGCAAATTCGGTGAAATCATTCTTATACCCAAAGATAATAAGCGTACCTGCAGTAGAATACGGGCAGGAATGTGAAAAACTTGCCCGAGAAGAACTGAGCAAAGATATGGGCATTGAAATTAAAGATTGCGGAATTTTCATCGATGCATCAATTCCATTCCTAGGAGCTTCTCCGGATGGAGTAATCGATGAAGAGGGCATTGTAGAAATAAAATGTCCGAAAACAGCTGAGAATTTAATGCCAGAAGAGGCAATACAAAACGTTGCCGCTGTGAGTGCAATATTTAAAGATGCATCGGGTAGTGAAATGAACAGAAATCATCACTACTTTTATCAGATACAAGGGCAACTGCATATAGCAGACAGGAAATATTGCATATTTTGTATATGGACCCGAAGAGGGTTGAAATATATAAGAATATACAGAGATGACAACTTTTGGCAAACAGATATGGAGCCCAAGTTAAGTCAATTTTACTTGGAATGCATGCTGCCCGAATTAATTGATAGCAGACACAATAGAGGTATGCCCATTCGGGAGCCTGATTTTATAACAAGGGAGAGAGCAATATTACAAAAGAGAAAAAGGTCTCCCTCGGAAAGTAGTACAAATACTGCTACTTGCCGACGTCGTACTGCGCTGTAAAGTGCAGATCACTGACTCTGTCGGTGAGTCACGATTGCAAACAGTTGCAATTGTGCCGCGGATCACACGATCCCGCGAGATGCTCGACGCCGGTATACACGCCCACTATGAAAATCCGCTTACTTGAAGACCGAAAATGACAAGAAAAAAATAAAACTTGAAAGCGTGTGGGTGCGGGGGGGGGGGGGGGGGGGGGGGGGGGGATCTTATGGTGATTACAAATCTGTTTCAGGTGGCTGTATTTCGGAAATTACTTCAGCAGAGGGATCTTTCTACGCCAGATGGAAAAGTTCTTCACATCAATGTTTCTCATCTGGATAAGAAAAAAAAAGAAAAAAAAAAATATATATATATATATACTTATTGAATTGAGTAACCTCCTCCTTTTCGAAGTCGGTTAAAAAAGAGTTATGATGTAATTTCAAAATCCCTATGATGACATTAATATTGTTAACAGCTGTATGTTTACAGTAACATTATTAAATCTGAGGGATAATACACATTTCAATATAATATTACAATTAATTGTCATTATTTTTTGGGAGCAATAACATTACGTTATAAAAAATTGTATGCACAATTATGAATAATAATAAATCGAATTCGTAGTAGGTAATGAAGAAATGTAAGTATATGAAAAGATGAACAATATAATACTAGTTACGACAATATACTACGTGTAAAATATATTAATCTTGTTTTTTTTTAACATTTTGACGTACGGGTTGGGGGGGGGGGGGGGCAGCCTAAGGGGTGCCCCGCACGGAGACGATCAGGGAAAATCGCTCTCGGCGCGCCCCGTGCACAATTCCACGGACGATTTGAATTTCTGTGCGCCAGTGCCGTAGCACTCGTCCGGAAACCTCGCCCTTCCGGCTGCTCAGTATGAGAGCGGGGCTCAGGGGAGGTTAAAGAAAACTTGACCCACGAGTGTCGTTTAACGCGAACTTTAATAAAGGCCGAAGTGGCCGTGTTAATCAACAGAAAGATGGGAATTCCGCGGTACACTTTTACGAAGAGGAAAAGAGCACGCGGCCGCCAAGTGCGGCAAAAAAGGAACCGCGACGCGGAAATTCCCAATACAAAGGAAAAAATCTCTACCGCTGAAACTAAAACTAGGGATCGGATACAAAAATGTCGGTGGCCCAAGAGTTTCAAATACAGTAAAAAAAAAGAAAGAAAGATTAGTCGGGAATGCGGGTGGGGTTGGGGGTACCCGTCGCGATTCAAATTCGGAGTCTCGATGACCTCTACGAAACCGACAGCGGCGGGCGATGCGCGGGCTCGCGGAACGAGGGTGACCTTCGTTCGAACGCGGAGGACGAACCCGGCGGTTGGCGCGGTGCGAACCGTTACGATTCTACTTTCGAGTCGTCGCAACTCGAAATTGGCACGACGAAGGGCGGCGATTCGGGGGTCAAGGGGTCGACCTCGAGGGTCCTGGCCTCTCGAATCTCGTCCTGTCGCCAAAGTCGCGAAGGGGACGGGGACGGTAGTGGGCCCGGCAGGTTTCCCGCTCACTCTCGTCAATCTACCCTCGCACACACACACCAAACACCAAAACGTAACGTGGGGAGGCGCGAGTCCTACCTCAACATCGGCGGGTCCTCGGACGTAGTCGGCCTTCTTGGCGGGTGGCTGGCTCCACACACAAGGCAATACACAAGCACGTCGCGAAACCGGTTGACCGCAAAAACAATGGATTGCAAACAACTGATCGTCGGACTCTCCTTACTCGCCGCGCGCACGCTGATTAGTTCTCGCATCGGCAGTCGCGATCTCGCCGGCTCGCGGTTCCCCCTCCCCAGGGAGTTTGGGTACCGAGGCGGGCCACCAGGGGTCGTCCTGCTTCAGCCGGGACCTGGGGTGTCCTCTGTGGGCTGGCGAGGGAGGCGGCGTGGTCGTTTCCCCAGACCCGGCAATTTCGAAGTCCGGCTGCCAGTCGCTCCCGGGGAGGCTGCCGGGGCGGAGGTGGCGACCGGTCAGCCGGGTCGTCCTGCGATGGGGTGGGCCCGTCCGGCCCTTCCCTTGCCCGGGTGGAGGGCGACCGCGGCCGGCGGCGGGCAACCGTCGCCGTTTTGGACTTCGCACGAAAAGAAAAAAAAACCTGGCGCTCCACTCGCTCTGTCCATGCTGGGGGGGCTGTGCCCGGGGCGCAGGACGGCGCGGTCGAGGCGGGGACTCGCCAGGGTGGAGGGAGCTGACGGACCTGCGGTATTTCGTGGCGAGGCGAAATTTGCCTTGTCACAACATGTTTACAGTGAGTAAATTGGTTACATGCAACGCCGAATGATCACAAATCCGACGTAATAGGGGAACTTCGAGTCGGGACGTCGGACTAGAACGAATCACGGCTGAGCGCGTGCTATGCGCCCGCTCTGATTGGTCAGGGGTTTTCATTAATAATTAAAAAATGAAGCCTTAACGAACATTTTGGCAAAGGAAAAAGCTGTTCAGAATCACCCCAACTACCACCCCCTGAAATTATGCCCACCTGTTGTCGAACACCCTATATGATGGAATATACCGGGTGTTACATTTTATAACGATTGTATTTCAAAATATATTGACTTTCTAGTGGAATGAATTTTTGTACAGTTCTACCGCTCGGACGATCATGAAAATTTGTATACCGTGTTCAATGTAGTTAACCGAGATCAGGCACGTCGGTGCTTTTCTACACAATAATCGACATTTGTTAAAAAGATTATACACAAGAACATTGATGGTGTGGCGGCCGTTGACGGAGGTAAACACCATATGGCCTGGAGCCAACGACCACGATTTACAACAAACGTTTCTCGGAATGTAATCTCGACGGTTCCGAGAGTGAGCAGCGGATGTTGTAAATCGTCCCGTTCCGTTGGGCCCGCGGACAGGGTCAAGTACCCTTTTGTTGACGGGTAACGAACCGACCCCTGGGGCCCGGAGGAAAGACGGCGACAGGATCAGTTTTCTCCGTCGCATGCACCCCCACCAGATCGCTCGCCCTCCTGGAAAAGCACGCTAAGGGCGTAGTGGAGAGGCGGCGATTGGTTTTAAACCGATTGGCTAGAGGTGGCGAACGTCGTCAAGGTTATGGCCACTTAGGACGAGTCACTCCGCTCACGGGAGTGGGAGTACGCACGGAAAAGCGCAGCGGTTTTGCGTAACGAAAAAGGACTTGGCACTTTTCCGTCAACCTCGTTACTGAGTTGTACAACGCGAGACTCATTGTCAATCTAAATAAAGTTTTATCTATCCGAACACTGTGTCGGAAGTTGATTCGCTTCCCAGAACGTCACCACTCCTGCATCCCCTCAATGGCTATAATACAATGGATCGACTTATCTTATTCGAAACGCTGGCTCTCGCTTACTGGGGTCTGTATTCCTTCGGCCGTGCCTTCTTTCCTTCGCACACTGATTTGGTTCTCCAATCTTTGGCTCCAAAGTGACAATCTCAAGCTTTTGGCGATACACCGACACGTGGATAGACGTTTGGACTTTCCTCTTGAGTCGTGGTCGTTGTCTTCGGAGCCCCAGCAAGCGAGAGAGCGAGGCAGGACCGTTACGGCCTTAAATAGACGGGATAGTACCGGGTAGCGCTACCTATGTGCTACGATGGCGAGAAGTGCGAAATTCGTTACACGGGATAATGTCGGGTACGTCTCCCCGCTCATTATGTTGGTAGCTTCGTTTACCGGTTCAAGCACGTTGACTATTGCGTGTAATAAATGCCATTCATCGTCGCTTAAATTTTTTGGCATACTGTCGGTATACAGAATTAGATTTAATGATGTACGTAATGTAATTAATCTTTGGAGCATAGCGTATGTAGAATTCCATCGGATGTCAATTTCTTGTATAAGTTGTAGAATCGGTGTATTTGGGTTCACTGTTAATTGTGCTTGTGTAAATCTTTCTCGGGCTGTCGAAGTACGGGGAAAAAAAGCTACTATGTATTGTCCGGCACTTTTTACGTAGCAATTCATACTGCGGAAGTTTCTGCGACGTACTCTTCACTGCTAGTTGCAAGCTGTGTGCAAAACATGGAATATGCATCCAATTTCCGTTAGTATTAATGGCTTTTACTAAATTTCGTCCATTGTCAGTTATAAAAAAAAACTGTTTTGCTCCCATTTAAATCCCAGGCGGTTAACAAATTCATTAAATTTTGTTGAATATATGAACTTGTATGGGCTGCTTGTAAATATTGTAAATTCAGCATATATCGCCGAATTTTGAAATTTTTTTATGTATAATGTAACGTTAACGATAAATAACTCTGTACAGCGCGTGTTCGCGATTTTGCGTGGACGGAGGGGACAGAGAAACGAGACACGCACCTTGAATCGTATTTACACTAATTTATTTCAACGTAACTTAGATTTAACGCTTAACTCTAAACTATATTCTAACGAACTGTACACTTATACTATATTTAACATTAAATGCAGTCTATACACTAAGAATTGGTCTTGCGACAAACGAAGCACACTTTAACCAACGCGCGGACAATTGGCGTGATCTGTTGCGTGATCTGAGAGGTGGAAAACCACAGAAACAACGGAAGATCGAAAACCACTTGTTGGCGTGTGAACGGCGTATACGATAATGCTATAATGGCGTCGAACCGGCACCGCGTGGCCGTTGAGCGAGTACCGGTTTCTTCTTCGTGATGGCGCGATCGTGGCCATGCGTGTCCGGGAGGTGTTGCCGCTGTCTGCAACGACGCACCAGCGAACTACTTTCGCTGCGAACACTAATGGCCGCGCGTGTTCAAAGGAGAATTCTCCAACAGCGCGTAACGTCCAACCGTCAGTGGTAAATGCTATTGTACTATTGTCTATAAATAACATAAAATCGATAGTATTAATTTGAGAAACGTAAATACAAAATATATTCAAAATAGAAATATCTCACCGTTTGAAATATCTGTATGTATTTGATTCTTGATCTCCCTCTTTGCATCTTCATACATTTGCGGTATTATCGTTCTTGAGAAAGTTGTGCGGGATGGTATTTGAAACCGAGGTTCCGCAACATTCATTAAATCTCGAAATCCCCTATCACAAACCATAGAGAATGGTTGGAGATCTAAGGCAATCATGCGTGCAATTGAACGCGTTAATTCTATTGCTCTTGGAGAGTTTGCGGGTAAAGGTTCAATAGTAAATCCACTTCTTTCTAATGACTGGCTGTTATTTGCAGGGATAATTATTGTTGGACGTTGCGATTTTAAGTGTCGTGAGAGTCCACTAGTATTACCGAATTTCGTTTTAAATTTCCGACTGCAAATATTACATTTTGCTGTTGCTTGATGTTTGCGAAATATCTATGAGCAAGCAGGCGCCATCTATTTACTGACGGATCGAGCTATTGATTGATCTATTGACACGCGACAATCTACGTAACAATAGACTTTCGGTTCTTTTCCGTTCGTAACGGCACGCGTCCTGGCAGCGGCCATTACCAATTTACCGTTCGGCTCGTTAACATCACCGTTTGCTCGTTACGCGATTACAAAGTTCCGTTCGAGTGCAAGTGAGAGAGTGCGATTTTCAACGAACTCTATAGACGTTCAACGAATATTTATCAAGATCAACGATAACTCACAAAGATAATTCATTTTTCTTCTCGACATAATTGAAAAATAAATGGTTTTACAATAAAACAGGTTCAGATCTGATTGTCTTTACTGTTATGTGGTGACGTCCGATGTGGACACAACTGTACGGACGCGAAATGTCTACGCTCGCGCGAACAAAAAGTAAGGTAAACATGTTCCAAATAATTTCATTGATTGCAATTATTATAATCTTTAGTAACATTACGAACAATTAATTTCAAACTCCGAAATTTGTAAGCGACCATTGGTGTATGATTAATAAAATTAGATGCCTATAACGAACATTTACTGATCGCTTGTAACTGACTGAGGAGTCTTATTTTTTATTTGTATACAATTACCGATAACGACTCAAAAGTACATTTGAAGTAGAGCGCCGCATATCGGTGGTGCTTGAAAGTGCAAATTTATGTGATAGTTGTGTAACATGACGTTATCTGAAAAATACCTAATAAAATTCTTCCACGGTCGTAAGAAAAATACATCTAGGGGTTGAATCGTCCCCGTTGTACCAGCAGGAATGGTTTTAATTAGAACGGATTTTCCAGACGTTGATAAGGTTTTAAGCATTTGTGTATTCTGCCCACTCCAAGAATCTAACGATAGAATACTTTCATTGTTAGTTGATGGCAGGGAAACCTATTTGAACCATTCTTGGACTAGGCTTGATGTTAATTTATCTGATTTAGAGGCAAGTACGTGGACATTTTCAGGAATGAATAAATTGTTTTTTATTCTTGGACCAATTATATTGTATTTTGAAAGTCGCATGTCGAGTTACTTACTACCATCACCAACATAGTTCTCGTAGAAAACTCCTCTCTCCTTTTCTGATCTCTTGAAGAGCTGCACCATTCCCTCCACCTCCATCTTCCCTGACGATCCCTGATGGTTCTTCGTGCAGTTTGAGGAATGGTTTTCTCGCCACTCTTCATAGTCTGGCCCCGCCCTCTCTCCTTGATAGGCGTCACAAATCTTGCAAACTAAAGAGAGGACAAGAAAATCAATAACCTTCCCAGTCAAAAGACCAATCAAAGTTACAACTCCAAAGAGCGAAGAGAAGCCACGCTTCTGCCAGGACCCATCTCCACTAACTGTGATATTTTCCTTTCCAGTTAATGTTTTTTCTTCCTGAGCAGCCCTCTTCATGGATTCTTCAGCGACTTTAGATGAAGCTTCGTTGATCATATCAATGCCACGGTCAAATGTGGTGCTTGCAACTGGGTTAGGAAAATCCATCAGAGCACAAAACTCTTTGTATGCACTGTAACCTAACCCTAGACTTTTGAAGGCATACACGGATCTTTTGTTCACTTCTGATATTTGTCTAGAAACCATTTCACTATTTCTAAAGGTTTCTGTATGTCCACATTTCTTATTCGTACATGAAACACTAAATATTGAACTAAATCCACACTGAAAAGTCTCTTTTATAGTAACAATTTCAAAACAAATTTTGCACACACAACTGTCTTCAATAGATTTTAAAAACAAGTCTATGTCCACAATTCTAAAACCATTCCAGTTGTTTCTTCCATCGTCCACTTCAGGATTTAAACTTGTTCGCAGCTTCTTCCGCAATGCAGAGTCAGGCGACGTTGCTTGGACTGAAGTACTTGGAGTCGAGGGGACTATCGTACTTGCAGAACTTATTGACGGGACCGGGACGGGTTGATCCGGAGAGGTTAAAGTGCACTCCTGCCTCTTCGCTGATGACCGCGTTCTTCGACCAACTGGCGCCACATCTACGACTTCCTCCTGGAACATCATTCAACTCAAGTTAGGCACGAAAGTATCCTTGTGGTTTTATTACCCAAATGTTATGAACTAACCTGCACAGTGCTCGTGCTCGGACCGGCTCTAGGTTCAGGGATTTCGTTTGCAATTCTTTAATCCTTTCACATATTTTCACAATTTTTAATTTTGCGCTGTCTCCGAAATATAAATTAAAATTATTTCGTCCTTTTTAGTGCATTCCAAAGTCGGTTGTATTTTTTTTTTCAAAAATCTGTTTTTAAAATCCGCTTTTTCCATGTGATTCAGAATCGTTTGTAGTTGTTTGTAGTGATTTCCATTTCGTTTGTAGTTGAATAGTTTCAAAGTTATGAGCAATTGTTGATACACCTATGAACAACAACTTTATGACGGACGGGTATGGGGGCCGCCAAAGGGGTGCCCTGCGCTGGAGTACAACAAGGGAATGTCGCTCTCCGCGCACCCCGTGCACAAATCCACCGACGATTTGTTTACCCTGGGCGCCAGTGCTTTCGCACTCGTCCGGGAACCTCCCCCTTCCGGCTGCTCAGTATGGGTGCGGAAATCAGGGGAGGTCAAATGAAAGTGACCCACGAGTGTTTCGTTAAATCGTTAACTTTAATAAAGGCCGAAGTGACCGTGTCAACCAAACAAAAAAGAACGGCAATTCCGCGGTACACTTTTGCGAAAAAGGAAAAGGTACGCGGCCGCCAAGTGCGGCAAGAGGAACCGCGACGCGGAAATTCCCAATACCCAAACAAGAGTCTACTGTAGAAACTAAAACTAGGGGCCGGATACAAAACGTCGGTGGCCCTAGAGTCTCAAATACAGCAGTAAAGAAAGATTAGTCGGGATCGCGTATTCAGGTTCGGGGGGACCCGTACGCGATTCTAAGGCGGAGGCGCCGGGACCTCGACGAAACCGACTATAACTTTCGGCGCGCAAGAACGCGGAGCGATGATGCCCTTCGTTCAAACGCGCGGTACGAGCGTCGACGGTTACGGTTCCGATGTCAAGCCGCCGGAGCTCGACAATCGGACGATACCGGACAACGAGTCGGTCGGGAGCGTGGTCAAGGGGACGGGCCTCGAGAGTCCTCGTCTCCTCGGGTCGGTCGTGTCGCCTAGGTCGCGGAACACGGTACGATATGGAATACCCCGGTATTCCCGCGTTCACGCCGATCCTTTCACACTCACGCACGCTGCAAAAACCAAACCAAAAGGCGTGAGCCCTACCTGGACATGGAGTGCGGCGACGTATCCAAATAACGACGGTGCGGGTGGCTCGTTCTCCAAAACGCCACGCAAACGCACACACACAATAAACGAAAATCACAACAAGCAAAATCAAAATAACACAATAATTACAATTAAACCAAGGAAAAGAAAATACACGGGGGCCGAACACACTCAAAAGAAATAAAGTAAATTCTACTCAATCAAACTTCCAAAATTCTCTAATGCACGGCCGTACTCGCTACCTGCTCGCGCGCTTCTCTCTCTCTTCAAATTATGCCGCCGGTACCCCCCCCCCCGCCCCCCCTCCCAGGGGGTTCGGCGAGCAGGATGGGCCGCTCGATGTTCAAACTTCGGCTGGCCGGGTTCTGGGAGCCCTCTGGTGTAGCTCCGGGCGAGATGGCGGTGGGCGGCTGCTGCGACCGGTTAGCCGGTTGGCCAACGGAGGTGGTGGACCCATCTGGCACCTCCGTCCCCTGGGTGGAGGTCCCCACGACCGGCGGCGGCGAGGCTCCGCCGTGGCGTAGCGCGAGACGGTCGGCCGCAAAAAAAAAAAAAAAGGAAACTGTGACGTACGGGTTATGGGGGCAGCTTAAGGGTGGCCCTGCGCGGAGGCGATCAGGGAAAATCGCTCTCGGCGCGCCCCGTGCACAATTCCACGGACGATTTGAATTTCTGGGCGCCAGTGCCGTAGCACTCGTCCGGAAACCTCGCCCTTCCGGCTGCTCAGTATGGGAGCGGGGCTCAGGGGAGGTTAAAGAAAACTTGACCCACGAGTGTCGTTTAACGTGAACTTTAATAAAGGCCGAAGGGGCCGTGTCAATCACCAGAAAGACGGGAATTCCGCGGTACACTTTCACGAAGAGGAAAAGGGCACGCGGCCGCCAAGTGCGGCAAAAAAGGAACCGCGACGCGGAAATTCCCAATACAAAAGAAAATTCTCGACCGCAGAAACTAAAGCTAGGAATCGGTACAAAAATGTCAGTGGCCCTAGAGTTTCAAATGCAATAAAAAAAAGAGGATTAGTCGGGAATGCGGGGGGGTCGGGGGTACCCGTCCGCGATTCAAATTCGGAGTCTCGATGACCTCGACAAAACCGACAGCGGCGGCGATGCGCGGGCTCGCGGAACGAGGACGACCTTCGTTCGAACGCGGAGGACGAACTCGGCGGTTGGCGCGGGCGAACCGTTACGATTCGGCTTTCGAGTCGTCGCAGCTCGAAATCGGCACAGCGAAGGGCAGCGATTCGGGGGTCAAGGGATCGACCTCGAGGGTCCTCGCCTCTCGGATCTCGTCCTGTCGCCAAAGTCGCGAAGGGGACGGGGACGGTAGCGGGCCCGGCGGGTTCCCGCTCACTCTCGTCGATCTACTCTCGCACACTCGCACCAAACACCCAAATATAACGTAGGGAGGCGTGAGTCCTACCTCGGCATCGGCGGATCCCTGGACGTCGTTGGCCTTCGTGGCGGGTGGTCGTTTCCACACACACACGCGATGCACCGGAGCTCAACAAAAAACGGTTGACCGCAAACGACACAGTGGGTTGCGACAAACCAAAAAGAAAAGAAAACGAAACTGCTCTGTGGACTTGCTCCCTCTCTGCGCGCGATTATAATTAGTCTCCCTATCCGCGGTCGCGATCTCGCCGGCTCGCGGTTCCCCCTCCCCAGGGAGTTTCGGTGCCGAGGCGGGCCACCAGGGGTCGTCCTGCTTCAGCCGGGACCTGGGGAGTCCTCTGTGGGCTGGTGAGGGAGGCAGCGTGGTCGTTTCGCCAGGCCCGGCAATTTCGAAGTCCGGCTGCCGGTCGCTCCCGGGGAGGCTGCCGGGGCGGAGGTGGCGACCGGTCAGCCGGGTCGCTCTGCGATGGTGTGGGCCCGTCCGGCCCTTCCCTCGCCCGGGTGGAGGGCGACCGCGGCCGGCGGCGGGCAACTGTCGCTGTTTCTGATTTCGGACCACTCTTTTCTTCGCCACACACTCTATCCATGCTGGGGGCTGTGGGGGAACAATGCCCGGGGCGCAGGACGGCGCGGTCGAGGCGGGGACCCGCCAGGGTGGAGGGAGCGGACGGACGTGTGATATCTCGTGACGAGGCGAAATTTGCCTCGTCCCCCCCGCCCCCCCCCCCCCCCCTTAAAATCGTCCGGCGGTCTCGGCTTCCTCCTCCTCTCGCTCCTCGAGGTCGCAAGCGTGGCGGGCAGCGAGGCTGAGCGTCCCGAAACCCGGAAAGAAAAGGGGCACACTCCGGTGCCGTCCCCTGCAAACACTAAAAAAAAAATATAAAAAAAACAAAAGGAAAGTCTCCATTTCCACGGGGACAAGGGAAAAGGAAAAAAAAAGAACGGGGAAGAGTCCGTGTCCCGATGCTCAGGGAGGACTCACGCCTCCCCCCACACACACCACGATTACCAAGCACTCGCTCATTCTCTCCTGCGCGGGGATCGAACGGTGGGGCCGCGGGGCGCGGCGTGCGGTGTGCGTAGCGCACCGTCACGCGTGACGCACCGACGTGCGACGGGCCTCGGACAAAAACTGGCGCAAGAAATCGTCGCGCCGTCTTCGTCCGGGTTCGGTAAGCCGTGCCGCTCGTAAAAACTGATTGGATTATTGTAATCCTATTAGCGGCTCGGCTTTTTCATCACCGTCGGTGTCGTTGGCAGTATTTCTTCCTATCAACATTCTCACGCTGGTTAATCACCCTTGTCGATGCGTGAGTCGCTCGACGTCGATTTTCGAGACGGAGCCTCAACGCGATTCCACGCGGAGGATTTCGCGGGACACTTGGGGTGAGAGGTGTCGGGCGGAGTGGGTTAATTGGCCGGCTGCCTTCGATTTCTCTCGGCCGCTGGACAGGAAGGTCTGTACTTCAGCATTTGGACGGAGAAAGAGGCTGTGAGAAGTAAACAAATACTTGTAGTCGACACTCCCGTCTCGCTGCTCGGCCTGCGTCGACCGGGATTGTCGCGAATACTGCCGCGCTGCTTGATGATAGATCATTCTCATCGACAGCGCACGAAACAAAAGAAAAGATAAGCCACATAAAACAAATAGCAGGCCTAAGGGGCGGACAAAAACACGGAACACTGGATGAGAGACGCTTAATCCTACGTTTTCCCGTCACCACATGGAATAAAAAAAAAAAATACATATATATTTTTTTTTCTTTTGTTTTTGTATATTAGTTTTTTTTTTCTTTTTCTTTTTTTTTCACGAGGACACGGACGGACAAGTGACGGCGTGGGCGGTCACGACCGCCGAGAAAGGGCAAGACAAGCGGACAATGCACACGAATTTCCGTTCCCCGGGTTAACGGCCGGGGACGGGGCGGTTTACCGCCTGGGGTGCGGGGCCCCCGTCTCGTTCCGCCACTCCCACGAACAGCGGGGACATGACGGACGGGTCACCCCGGGCTGCCCGCACCCGAAGCAATAAAGGGGCCGCGGGCCTGCTGGCGGTCCCTCCGGCCGCCGACACCACTCGCTCTGCCGAAGCCGTCCCGGCGGCGGGTCCCACCGGCGGCATTGCCGGCTCGACGCGTGGTCGTTTAAACGGCCGGGCGTCGCGGGCGCCTCCCGCCGTTCCTCGTCGGCGGGGGGTCGGGACGGGCGTCGGGGCCTGCCCGGCGGCGCGCTCTCGGGGCCGCGCGCGTCCTCGGCGCGTGGGCGCGGTCCGGGGGGCCGGGGTTTTGGCAGCGTGGCGGGTCCTGGCGCGGGTCCTTGGGCCGGCGGCGGGGCGGCCGTCCTCTTCTTCCGCGGTCCGCGGGCTCTCTTCCGACGGGCTCCCGTCTTCCCCGGGGTCGGGTCCTCGAACTCGTGGAGGCGCGGTGTCGTCTCGACGGGTCGTCGGGGGTCCATACAGGCGCCCGGGGGGACGGCCTCGAACTCCTCGTCGGGCCGGTGGTTGGTTATGGGCCGTCTGGTCCCGGCGCGGGCGACCCCTCTTCCTCTGGGTTGACTCCTGCGGGGTTTGCGGAAGGTCAACAGGGTCACTTACCTCGCCCTCACTGAAATTGTCCCCGAAAAAAGGCTTGAGGTCGGAGACGTGGACCTTCGGAACCATTCGGGTTCCGGGCGTCTCGACCTCGTATACGACTGGCGACAGGACTTTCGTAATGCGGAACGGGCCGGCGTACGCTGCCGACAGCTTCGCGGCCACGTTCTCGGCGGCGGACGATAAAATTCGATTGCGCCGCCAAACCAAATCGCCTACCCGAAATCTAATATCGCGGTGACGCGCGTCGTAGTATTTCGCTTGTCGAGTGTGAGCTTTTTCCAATTGCTCCTTTACTAAGTCATGTAAAAGCGACAAGCGCCGCGTGCGCTCTCCCCACTCCCGAGGGTTCTCGCGGGAGAGCAAGGGTTCTCCTTCCACGGCGCGGCGGAGACTGCCGATGGGCCGTGGGGCTCTTCCAAAGTTGAGCACCGCGGGGGAATCGCCAGCTGAAGAGTGCACGGCGGTATTCATGGCGAATCGGAATTCGTGCAAGTGCACGTTCCAATGACGGTGGTCCTTTTTGATGAATGAAGAAATCATCGTTTTAAGGACGCGATTGACTCGCTCCACCGGATTCGCTTGGGCGTGATACGGGGGTATCGTATGATGTTGGATACCCCATTCTTTCAAGGGGTCGTCGAGTTTTCGATTACAAAATTCCGTCCCGTTATCGGTGAGGAGTATTTCAGGGGCTCCCCAGCGAAAGAGCACGAGGTCCTCGAAAGCCGCCAAAATGGTCGACCCCGTGGCTTTTCGGAGCGCCCTGCACTCGACCCACTTCGTGAACGTGTCTAAAAAGACGACGATGTACCGGGATTGGTCCCTCCCCGGCGGAAAAGGGCCCATTACGTCAGCGGATACCACGGCCCAAGGCCGATTAGGTATTCGCCGGCCCATGTGTCCAGCGGGAGCGCGCTGCTCGACCTTGTGCTGTTGACACACGGGACATTTCCGCACAAAGCGGCGGACGTCCCGAAACATCCCCGGCCAATAAAATTCCTGGCACACCCTTTGATAAGTTTTATCCGCGCCTGGGTGGCCGGCCGATGGGGGGTCGTGGGTCTCTCGCATGGCCTTTTCACGAAATTTCTCGGGAAGAACGAGTTTCCACGCGTCGGGGTCGTCCCCGATAACCTCCCTCGTGGGAGACGGACGATAAACGTATAGTCGCCCGTCGTCGACTCGCCAATCAGGGTACGACGCGGGGTGCGATTGCACCTTTTCCAAGCGGCCGGTGTACCACTTGTCTTCAAGGTCTTTGAGGGCCGCTACTAGGTTGGAAGCGGTGTCGTTTCCCGCGATCGCGTCGGTCGGGGGTACAATTGCACGTGAAAGTGCGTCGGGTACCTGGTGGAGGGCACCCCTGCGATGTTCAATATTAAAAGAATATTGCTGCAGGTCAAGTGCCCACCGTGCCAGCCGACCGGTCGGATCTTTTAAATTGTGCAACCATTTTAGGCTGCTGTGATCCGTAATCACCGTAAAAGTGTACCCCTCGAGATACGGACGAAGTTTTTTAATTGCCCATAAAACAGCCAAACACTCCTTTTCTGTCACCGAGTACTTCTGTTCGGCTGCGGTCAAGACTCGATTCACGTAAACAATGGGATGTTCTTCCTCCTCCTGTTTTTGTGTGAGGACCGCGCCGATCGCGTAATTGCTCGCGTCGGTTTGAAGTACAAACGGGAGCGAAAAATTAGGGCGGGCTAGAACCGGGGCCGTGCTCAGGGCTTCCTTCAAACATTGAAAGGCCATTTCCTGAGCTTTTCCCCAATGCCAGGGCTCGTCTTTTTTCAGCAACTGCACCAAGGGGATTTTGTCTCGCGCATGGTTTGGAAGAAATCGAGCGTACCAGCCGACCATGCCAAGGAAGCTCCGCAGTTGCTTTCGATTGGTGGGCGCCGGATACGACAAAACCGGCGCAACGTTTTCCGGGTCGGGTTCGAGGCCTTTCCGGTTAATCAAATACCCCAGATACCGGACCTCTTGACAACAAAATTCGCTTTTTTCCCGATTTATCTCGAGCCCCGCCTCATTGAGTATTCTGAGAATCTTTTCGATCCATCGTAAGTGGTCATCGAAAGTCTCGTTGACGATGACGATATCGTCAAGATACGCAAAGGCGTGCGGTTCTAATTCTGGGCCGATCAAGCGATCCATCAGCCTTTGAAAGGTGGCCGGCGCATTGGTCAGCCCGAACGGCATACGCGTGAACTGAAACAGCCCTTTCCCTGGCACCACGAACGCGGTAATCTCGCGATTGGACTCTTCCAGCGGGATTTGGAAGTACGCTTGGCTCAAGTCGATCGTCGAAATGTAATGCGCCGTGCGTAGTTTGTCCAGGATCGCGTCCATGTGCGGGAGGGGGTACGCGTCTTTCTTCGTGACGGTGTTTACATCACGGTAATCGATGCAAAACCGATATTTCCCGTTCGGTTTCGGGATTATCACGGGACAACTCGCCCACGCGCTTTCCTAACGCTCGATAATCCCGTCCCCGAGCATCTTATCAACTTCCGCGTGCGCGACTTCGAAAATTTTCGGCGAAACGCGGCGCGCGCGGTGTTTGATCGGGGCGTGTCCTTGCACGTCGATCCGATGCTTCACGAGGTTCGTCGCGGGCGGTTTTTCCGCGGGAGGGGAGATTAATTCGTCCAACAGCTGATTTAGACGCTCGCTTTGACTCGGAGTAATCTCAACGATCGCGGCGCAATCCGCGTGGATAACCTCCTCGGAATCCTGAATGCCCGGTACTATGAAGGCGTGAACGGGTCCGTCGCGGATTTTCCACGTCGCGTCGGCCGTGTCCAGGGAGATCCCGAAAGCTTCAGGAAAATCGATCCCTAGCACGCAATCGTAATCAAGGTTGTCCGCGACTCGGATCGGTAGATCGACTTTCCGCCCGTCGATTTCGATTTCGATTACCGCTTCGCCCAAGATACGGTCCTGCGTCCCGTTGGCCATCCGCATTTCCCCGGAAAATGCAGTGTCCAGGCGCTCTCCGAGCCACGACGCCGCGCACGGTCCCCAATAGGAACGCGCGGCGCCGCTGTCGATCAGCGCCCATAACGGATGCCCGGCTACGAGTAAACGAACGTAGTACCGGCGGTCAACGTATCCCGGCGGAAAATCTCGGCGAATTCTCGACGATTCGCGGGCCAAAACGACTACCTCGTTTTCCCCCTGGCCAGCCGGCGAAGTAGCCGTCCCATGGCAACGTGCGGTAATCTTCGGGGTACCTTCCGTCCTTTTCTCTGGGACGGGCTCGGTCGTTGACGCGCTCGCGGAATTCGGCGGAAGTGACGGGAGGGTCGGCTCGGTGGAGGTCGTTGGAGTCTCTGGGAAATCCGTACAAAGGTACGGGCCTTTCGACTGCCCCTCCACTCGGGTCGGGCCTGTTAACGAGGCCTCCTCGTCCTTATGCGGGGGATCGCTGGCCTCTAGCGATCGGCCCGCTTCGCGTTTCCCGGCCGTCGCGCGGAACAATCGGGGCACGTAAGGATCGTTACCCCGGCGCGGTTGCAGCCAAAGCAGGCCCGCGTTTGGCGGGGGTGGGGGCAGTCAGCGACCCAATGTCCGGTCTGCTGACAATTGAAGCAAGCCCCCCCCCCCCCTGTCGTTGACGGGGTTGGTGTCGCTTCGGGGCGCGTCACCGGTGCCGTTTTCGCGGGGCCCTTCTGCGGCGGCGGCGCTTTGGGTCGCGGCGCCGAGGGGCTCTTCCGCGGCGGCTGGGGAGGTGCGGAATTTCGCGTTGCTGGGGGGGGGGGGGGCGGAGGATCGTACGACGCGGACCGTGGCGCGGGTAGCGGGGGTCGAAGGTCCCCTCGCCTCTCCTTCGCGTCTCGCGTCGTGGGAGTCGGGGATTTCCGCTGTTCTTTCGGCTTCCTCCTCCTTCTCCTCGACGTTCCCCCTCCCGAGCTGTCCGAAGATGTTTCGCGGCTGGGGGAAGTCTCGATCGCGGCTACCCTCGCGGATGACCCTCGGGGGGTTTATACGCGGTGTTCGGGAGCGCGAGTTCGCAAGCTGCGGGGGACGGGCGATGGACGCGTTCCTGCGCCGCGGCCAGCTCGACTTCTCTCCCTAAAGCGCGGAGTTCGCTGAACGACGCGAACTCTGAACGACGAAACCGCCGGCGGTAAAACGGCCGCAAATTGTCGTACGCCATGTCGAGGCGTTCAGCGCGGGGAGGCGGGTTTCGCATATGCGAGAAGATAATCAACAGGCTGTCCAAGAACGAATTAATCGGCTCTTTCTCCCCCTGAGTCCGATTTCTCGCGTCGTTCCACAACTGCCGTTGCAAGTTTTGGGCTCCGAAACGCGTCCGGAAAGCCCGGGAAAACGCGTGCCAAGACATACACGCGGCCCCTTCGAGGCGGTACCAATTGGCCGCCTCGCCTCTGAACACAGCCGGTAACGCGGCTAAAAGGTCGCGGTCCGGTAATCCGGCGCTGCGGCGACAATGCTCGAGACGATCTAAAAACATCTCAGCGCCTTCTTCGGATTCATTCGAATACGTGATGTGCCACTTGTTCAACGTATCGACGGCTCGGTCCCCGCGGAAGTAGCTTCTTGGGGACGGCGGTCGACCGGATGAGGGGCAGGAACAGTGCCCGTGGTAAATATCCCGGGGTCTGTCGGGGTATCGCGCGTGGGCGCGATACTCCGCGTGGCGGGAGGGGGAGGGGCATGACTCGCTCGAAGATGAGCGAGCTTCCCTCTCTCTCCTCCTTACCGCTCGCGGGGAGACCCGATGGTCTTCCTCCGACGACTCTCGCGGGGCGACGCTGCGATGACCAACGGCCACGGAGTGTCGGTGTCGTCGCGTCAGAGACTCCCGCCATCGAGGCTCCCACGGTTCGTCCCGATAGGTCGAGGAAGCGTGGGGCCGAGGCGCAGAGACCTCCGCCTGGTCGCAAAAGGGATACCGGTGAAGGGGGGACCGGACACGGGGCGCGTCCACGTGTCGAAGGTCGGTCTCCGGCCGCGTGGGTCGACCGCAAGTGCGGGACCCACCCGCGGCGTACAGCGGGACGTGATCGTCGCTCTCACTGTCTTCGGTATCCTTATAGTATCGTGTCGGCCGAGGGGAGAGTGGGGGGGTCAACGGGTCTCGTGAACGCGGCCTCGAAGATCCCTTCCTCATCGACCCTTTTTCTTCGCACGGAAGATAAATATCCGCCGAACGGGTAGCACGGTGCTCGACCGGCTTCGGCGTGACGCGGGGGGCGGGGGCGGACAAACGGTCCTCCTCGGACGGGATGGAGAGCTCGCCCGTCTCCCTCTCTCCTACAAAGTTCACCCGCGCGGTTATGGTTTCTCGCTGGGGCGCAATCGATGGTACCCGGCGCGGAATCGCCCCGGTCACGCGGCTGGACATCCTCGGGCTGGCCGGGAGGCTGATGGGGTCCCTCCACCGGCCAGCGGACTGCCCGGTAGGCAACCACCGCCCTGCGTCGACCCAATTTAAGGTTGCCTCACGCGGGGGCGTGCCCACCGGCACGCGAGCCTCCGTGTACGAAATCTGGGCCTGTGTTCCCGCGACCGAGTAGGTTACCGAGGTCACGGTGGTGGTCGGAATCGCCTGCGAAACCGCGGACGTACTCGGGGGTGCCCGGGGGATAATTGTGCTCCGGCCGCGTGGGGATTGACGGAGGAGCGATTCGTATCGCTCCAGCAAATCGTCCCCCCGACTACCTGCCAGCGCGGCTTCGACCGCGGTGGGCAGGATTCCCCCCCCCCCCCCCTCATCTCTTCGGGGGTCCCACCCCGCGGCGTCCGGGCCGAATTCGCGGCGAAGGTGGAAACGTTGGAATCGGTCCGTCAGTTGATCCCATGGGGAATCCGATTTCAGCCCCAGCAGGTCCATCAACATGACGACATCCAGAATGGAATGACCCGCTAAAAATCTTGAACAACGCGCTTTCGCGGCCGACTTCCGTTCGCGAAGGGCGCGGCGGAGTGACCGGTCGGATGGAGCGGCTTCTGAGCTCGACATCTTATCGCGCGGTTGATCTGGGCTTCGATTGAAAAGGCTACGCGGAAAAGAACGGCAGTAAAATACTCTCCGGTAAGAGGAGGAAAGAGACGGAAAGTCGAACTCTCTTCCTCGTTCTTTTCACCACAACAAATACTGTCTGTGCGATGCGGCGCGACAGCTGACTCGATCGACCGGGTCGAATACCGCAAAGGTAAACAGACAGGCGCGCGCTCGGCAACTCGAACGCTCGTTATTATTTCGAACAGCTGACGTGAAGAGGCGTCGAAGAAACCGCGAAACTCTTCCGTTGCCAACCGGCCGAACCAAAACAAAACGCCGCGGTTAGACCGACAACTCAAACAACAACAAGAAGAAAAAACGTTAAACGAACCGACAAACCGTCGTTGGAGAAAAGAAACGCTCGTGTCCCTTGGTCGAAATTTTAAGGGCCCCACGTTGGGCGCCAATTTTGTGACGTACGGGTTATGGGGGCAGCCTAAGGGGTGCCCCGCGCGGAGGCGATCAGGGAAAATCGCTCTCGGCGCGCCCCGTGCACAATTCCACGGACGATTTGAATTTCTGGGCGCCAGTGCCGTAGCACTCGTCCGGAAACCTCGCCCTTCCGGCTGCTCAGTATGGGAGTGGGACTCAGGGGAGGTTAAAGAAAACTTGACCCACGAGTGTCGTTTAACGTGAGCTTTAATAAAGGCCGAAGGGGCCGTGTCAATCACCAGAAAGACGGGAATTCCGCGGTACACTTTTACGAAGAGGAAAAGGGCACGCGGCCGCCAAGTGCGGCAAAAAAGGAACCGCGACGCGGAAATTCCCAATACAAAGAAAAAAAAAATCTCTACCGCTGAAACTAAAACTAGGGATCGGATACAAAAATGTCGGTGGCCCTAGAGTTTCAAATACAGTAAAAAGAAGAAAGATTAGTCGGGAATGCGGGTGGCGTCGGGGGTACCCATCCGCGATTCAAATTCGGAGTCTCGATGACCTCTACGAAACCGACAGCGGCGGGCGATGCGCGGGCTCGCGGAACGAGAATGACCTTCGTTCGAACGCGGAGGACGAACCCGGCGGTTGGCGCGGTGCGAACCGTTACGATTCTCCTTTCGAGTCGTCGCAACTCGAAATTAGCACGGCGAAGGGCGGCGATTCGGGGGTCAAGGGGTCGACCTCGAGGGTCCTCGCCTCTCGGATCTCGTCCTGTCGCCAAAGTCGCGAAGGGGACGGGGACGGTAGCGGGCCCGGCGGGTTTCCCGCTCACTCTCGTCAATCTACCCTCGCACACACGCAGCCAACACCAAAATGTAACGTGGGGAGGCGCGAGTCCTACCTCAGCATCGGCGGGTCCTCGGATGTAGTCGGCCTTCGTGGCGGGTGGTTGGCTCCCCACACCAGGTAACACACAAGTACGCCGCGAAACCGGTTGACCGCGAAAAACAATGGGTGGCAAAAAAAAAAACTACTCGTCGGACTCTCTCACTCGCTGCGCGCACGCTAATTAATTCGCATCGGCGGTCGCGATCTCGCCGGCTCGCGGTTCCCCCTCCCCAGGGAGTTTTGGGTACCGAGGCGAGCCACCAGGAGTCGTCCTGCTTCAGCCGGGACCTGGGGTGTCCTCTGTGGGCTGGTGAGGGAGGCAGCGTGGTCGTTTCCCCAGGCCCGGCAATTTCGAAGTCCGGCTGCCGGTCGCTCCCGGGGAGGCTGCCGGGGCGGAGGTGGCGACCGGTCAGCCGGGTCGTTCTGCGATGGGGTGGGCCCGTCCGGCCCTTCCCTCGCCCGGGTGGAGGGCGACCGCGGCCGGCGGCGGGCAACTGTCGCCGTTTTGGACTTCGCACAAAAACTTTGCCGCTCCACTCACTCTGTCCATGCTGGGGGGCTGTGGGGGAACAATGCCAGGGGCGCAGGACGGCGCGGTCGAGGCGGGGACTCGCCAGGGTGGAGGGAGCGGACGGACCTGTGGTATCTCGTGGCGAGGCGAAATTTGCCTCGTCACAGCGTTTATTATTATTTCATGGAATGTATAACACCCTGATCAAGGGGCTGAATTAGGGATGTTACATTTGGTGGATGGAACCTACAGCTTTAATTCCACCAGAATTTAAGGTGTTCACTGTCAAGTGCATTTTTGCATTGTCTAGTACCAGAATTGCTTTTTTCCGGTAAATCTCTTGATTTTAAATATGCAATCACCCGTGGTACAAATTGTTCTTCGAACCAGTTTTCAAATATTGCGGTACACATCCACGCATTTCTTTGGCTTATGTATTGAACTGCCAACATTTGCGGGTTGATGTTTTTCAATGCACGTGGTCTTTGATATTTGCCAATGACTAACAATGGCAGTTTAAAAGATCCGGTTGCATCACAGCGTGGCATTATTGTTGCCCGCTCTTTAATTATTTTATATCTTGCTGCAGAACGCTCCGTTTTGCCAACCAACGTTCTGTTCGGCATCATTTTATAAAACAATGCGGTTTCGTCGGCATTAAATATGTGGTTCAAAGTCAAATGCTCACTTTCTATTAAGTTTAACATCTCATTCTGAAATTGTTCAGCCGCCTCGGTATTCGCGGATAATTGTTCTCCGCACGCTGCAACGTAACGAATTTCGCTCCTCTGCTTCCACCTGCGGAACCATCCGTCACTTGCCTTGAACGTTTCCGCGCCGCCGAATCTCTCAGAAAACTTTATGGCTTTGTCTGTAAACATTACTTTTAGAATTAAAATAACATTACTTTGTAATAAAGAAGAAGATTTAAAACTTAATTTGAACATGCAAAATTTTAAAATAAAAGTGTTTTAGTTTACATTTCATTAACCCATTCGCTACTATTTGTTGACACATAAATGACACTGCGGCCATCACGATTTTCGGGTGGCAGTGAATGAGTCCAACGTAATTGAAGATGCAAATGGTTGACACGGTCTTCCGATCGGTCGGAATGGACCGTCGCGAGAGTGCCGCCTCAGTCGGTACGCCAAGGTCGGAGCAAATGAACAAGGCGTGGTTCGCTTGGTAACTAGCTGGGTTATTGCTATACGCAGACTACAGTAACGCGACTTAATTCTAAACGCGAGATCGCTCCGCTTAGCTATCGCTGTCCTATCGCTTCGCGGTCTTCCTAAGCAGCGGTGCTACGCGGTCTGTCCGGCGGTGTCCGGTCGCTAGCAGCGCTCCGCTATTGCTGGGTAGGAGGATCGGTGGGTTCGGAGTTCGGTGGTCCCTTCTGGGAAGCGGATGGTGAGGGACGCCTCCCCGCAATCCCAGCGAGTTGTAAGGAGACCCGCGAGAGGCGAACCTCCGCGAACTGGTCAGCGATTAGGCGGCGATACCGTCAGACGAGCGGCTGCATAGCAGGAGCTGCCCTGCGCACCGTAGGAGGAACAAAGAGGAATGAGCGAGAGACATTTTGAGAAAATCGGCGGCTCTGTATGTGCATCGGAGTACTATCAGGCGGCGGTCGTCTCAAGCCGACGACTGCTCGTCGCGGCGTGGTATATACAGGGTGTTCGGCAACAGGTGGGCATAATTTCATAGGGTGGCAGCTGGGGTGATTCTGAACCGCTTTTTCCATTGCCAAAATGCTCGTTAAGGCTTCATCTTTGAATTATTAGTGAAGAACCCTGGCCAATCAGTGCGCGCGAGGAGCGCGCGCTCAGTGACGGCAGCGTCGGCTACGCACCCGAGTTGACCGCAGTCAGGAATGAACAAATCCACACATAGCTGGAACCACAAATTCGTGTACGAGGTACATAAACGTACGATAGTGTTTGTAAATTATCTAAAGGTAGATAAAATAAAAATAGCTGGTTTTTGACGTTGTTACGTCCCTAACAATAACCTCAATTTTCGTCCTTCGCTATTCCGAAGTAGGTCTCGCTCTGGAATCCGCGAAGCATCAGCGTTTTCGCCTCGGTAACACGAAATCAGGGGACTCGCGGAATGCGATGGCAAAAACCCTTTGACAGCAGGTTGTCGTAACCAGCAAGCGTGACCTACTCTCCTCGGGGAGTATAAGTATCGGCGCGACGCTAGTACGCCAGTTCCTTGATTACGCGAGCTAAAGACGTAGTGCTGCCTGTCCGCGAACCGCGAGTTTGAGTATAACCCCGTTCCGCATAGTAGCGAGAGTCGAGACCTAATAGTGTGAGTGACGGTCGAAGTGTGGATTACAAGAAGCGCCGCATGTCGACTGTATTATATTATGACGTATGTAATATAATATAATACACAGAATATATCAGATTGTTTGCCCTCATCCGCCTGTCTAAGAATTACTGAAACTTATCTTATACCCATAACGTCCCGCAAGGTGAGTCAAGGTGCGCTCCAGCGCTTTAATCGGCAGAACCCCAATAAGAATTAGAGGTAGAACAACCACCCCAAGGTGGGACGTAACAACGTATTGAATTAGTGCTGTCCATAAATTTATGCTAATACGAAGTCATGAATTTTGTAATCATTCTATGATTACATCGTTACCATAGAGACACGGTGTAGATTTGTTCGTTCCTGACTACGGTCAACTCGGGTGCGTAGCCGACGGTGCCGTCACTGAGCGCGCGCTCCTCGCGCGCACTGATTGGCCAGGGTTCTTCACTAATAATTCAAAGATGAAGTCTTAACGAGCATTTTGGCAAAGGAAAAAGCGGTTCAGAATCAACCCAGCTACCACCCCTGAAATTATGCCCACCTGTTGTCGAACACCCTGTATACTCACGGTTCCGCGATTCTACCGAGCGAAGCGCGACTCGCGGCTCGGCATCTCGCAGCCGTCGAGAGAACCACACGTTGACTGCGGCGGAGTGGGGACTCGCGGCCCCGCGGTACGGCGGGTAGTATCGGTAACTGGTCGCGGCCTCGCCAACTCGTTACATGGTTATAAGTGTTACGTCAGAACAAGTATAATTTGGAGTAAAACTGCTTTAAAAATATATTTCTGCCTTTTGAGTGCACTTAAACGAAAAAATAAATTTTTGTTCAATTTTAATATCAGTTGAAACCTTCAGACATTACACACCTTTTACTGGTTAACCGACTTTGAAAAAGGAGGTTACTCAATTCGACATGGATTTTTTTTTCTTTTTAGCACCTATTGCACTGTTTATTCTCCTTTCTCCGTAAAACCAAAGCGTTAGAGCTTCATTTACTTTGTCCACTGGAGAAAGACGTATGCGTTTAGATGTCGGTGTGCCGTGCTTTTTCCACTTTGCTCGATCCAGAAACCATCTTTTCACTGCACTTTAGTGCGTAGAAGCACCTTCATCCTTCTTTCGCAATGCTTCCAATTTTTGTGCCACCGTCACAGACGTATACGTCTTCCGTTTCATAGTACTACTGGTACTGCTCGAACTGGGCTCATTTAAATCCAGCATCACCCACTTATGCTAATCTAATCTATCCTACTTTATTCTATTCTATTTTATTTTATTCTATTTTACTACACTCGGTTGTAAATGGATGCGCTTGGCGTTGAAATGAACTCTCTGATCGCTTTTTGTCAAGCGCACGCACGACGACGACTTTCTCCGCGCTTCAGTCTCGGTTTCTGCTCACATGCACAATGTTATTATTTTTTTATGTTTTAAATATGATCCGCCGATGAATGCAAAATAACATACTATTTTCTTGTATTTGTTTGTTTGGAACTATTTTTTGCAACAACAAATATAAAAAAAGTTTCGCGGCGAATTCGAATATATTACCATAAACTTATTATGTACATTTGTCATGTAAATCTTACATAAATGTACTTTTGATTCATAGGTATGTAATTTAGTAACGAATATAAAATAATTTTTGGAAGAAAAAATACAACCGACTTCAAAATGTACTAAAAAGTATGAAATAATTTTAATTTGATTTATGTGAATTCTCTCTAGCTCTTTATAAAATTGATTAAAGTATTACATAACATATAAAATACGATACAGTCTTTTTGGAGACGGCGCAAAACTAAAAATTGTGTAAATGAAAGATGCTGATTATGATTTGATTGGGGTATGGTGGCCTCGGTACTAAGTGGGCGGAAAGAAAAAATACATTTACATGTGAAAATATGTAAAAGAATCAAAGAATTTTGGCAATTTCCAATGTAAAAAATTTTTAATATGCCACGCACTTTGTAACGGTGGCATAACGAAAACAACCGAAGGAAGAAATGTGTAGCAGGTTGGATTATCGCGAAAACATTCTTGTAACAAATGCGAATGGTTTTGCAATTATTGGACAGTTAAAAATGAAAGGTAACAGTAAATTCTTATATATTTTATTATACGTTATTATACATCATCATCGTATTATATATCATACAGCTAATAACTATACGTGAGCCACGGCCCCGCCTCGACCGCCCTCTGCGGTAGCGATGGCGATACATCTGACAATGAGTTGTATCGATATTAGGTATCGATACGTATTGATGGCTGAAGTATCGATACATATGAAATATCGAGCATAAAGTATCGATATTGATAATATCGAACTATGATAAAATTAAACACCAAATCCAAAAATGAAAATAAATCATTTATTTAAATGTTTGAAATATAAAATAAATGTGATTATACATTTTTCTAAAATTCTTTAAAGGATCATTCTGGTTTGCCAGGCCGGAGGGTGAGGTGAGTTCTAAGAATTTTTCCTGATTTGAATACATTATGTATTGAAATAAATACCTGTAGTATTTGTTGTACTATCTTTAATCATTTCTTCTAACCGCCGCCATTTTGTTATTTTTTAATAGGAATTATTCGCTGAGGTACGAGCGATAGCGACACTCATACAGATTAAAAATCTTGTTGACTTTTTTCTTTCAGATGACCCTGAAGACTGCAATCACCTGCGCTAACAACTTACGCTTTTTTTTCTCCCAGTGCTATATACACTAATAGAGCACTAACAATAATAATTGTTTATGTATAACAAAATATTTTTCATAAAGCTTGAAGATAGTACAATTGGTACTGCGGGTATTTGTTTCAATAGGTACATGATGTGATTGAGTCAGAAAACGTCCTTAGAGTTCACCTTATTTTTCAACCCGATAAACCAGAATGACCCCTGAAGGATACATTCTCAAGTAAATACTCTGAAAATAACAGTTTCGGTAATTATACAGGGTAGGCCAGACATCGTAGTACAACCGGGCAGGGGTGATTCTACGTTAAAAAGAAGAAAATATTTTGGTATAACATTTTTTCATCCGGGGCGCCGTTTTAAATTCAGCTTCAGTATAAAATTCGGCGTGGCCACGAGAAACTGAGAAACCTTACAAAATGGCTGTTTAGGCGATTAGACGCTCAACGTTCGAGATAGAACATAATGGAACATAAGAATAACGTGACACGTGAATAACGTTTTTCGATGGCTAATTGTGCTACCTTCTGGTTGTATCGAAAATTGGGATATGTATCGATACTCCATGTATCGATATTATAAATATCGATACTGTATCGCACATCACTACTCTGCAGCACTGACCGTACCCGCCCCCACACCGCTGGCCGCGCCACCCCCCCCCCCCCCCGTTTTTTTTTTTACGTGGAGGAAATCTCATCGGCAGACACCCCCCTGCCGCTCGGGGGAGCGACAGAGGGGTAGTGTGGGGTTCGACCCACTAAAACCTTCACGGCGACCTTCGGACGCTATACCGCATCAGGCGGATTCGGGGGAGTCACGGGAACTCTTGGAGAACACAACCGCGACTCCCCCTCGCCATGGCCGGCCATCTATCCTTTGATGACCGGCCGCGTCCCGAGGAGGGAGAGTTTACTCCTCCCCGTCCTATGACCTCTGGTTCCGCAGTGCAGGGAGGCCGCGCCCCGCACCGCTCCGTCCCGGCGGCCGTTTATCAACTACCCAGGGCCCCCGCCCTAGGTAACACGGCCGCCCGGGGGGACGGTGCTAAACTTGTCGTCCCCCCGCTCCCGTCGAAACACTTCATCTCGATCAGCTGACGGCGGGGGAACAAGGGGACCCCCAAAAGAGATCCACTCCCCACCCTCAGCTACCCTCCTTAGTCCGAGGGCCCCACGGCGCGGCCTCTGACAGGCCGCACACGCCGCCGCCCCCGGGTTCTTCGAGCGGGATCGGAACGCTCCCGATCCCGCTCGGCGGCCTCCTTCTGCTTTATTACCTCCTTGCAGAAGGAGGCCACCTGCTTCCAATTCCTCTCGCTCTCCAGCATTGCCCCAACTACTGCTGGGAGCGAGAGGTCTCCTCCTATCTCACATCGGAGGACTCGACGCAGCGCTGAAAAGGCGGGGCATTCCTGCAGCGAGTGCTGCGCCGTGTCCTCCTCCTCCCCGCAATGGTGGCAGACCGCCGTCTCCTCCCGTCCTATCCGACACAGGTAGACACCGAAACAGCCGTGTCCGGTGAATACCTGTGTCAGACGGTAGGTGAGCCTACCGTGCCGCCGCTCCCGCCACCTTTGCAGGTGTGGCAGGAGGGCCCCGGGGACGCGTTCGGTGGCGTGGGAGGATAACTCCCTTCGCCAAACCTCCCACATGTGACCTCGGGCCTGGAGTTCCAGCTCCTGGACCGCCTCAGGCTCCAGCGGGGCCCACCGTGCGCTGCGGCAAATGCTATTGCGCCTATAAATATAGGCGCGCACCGCTACGAGCAGCTCGAGGGGTAGTTCCCCAGCCAGAGCCAGTGCCGCCATAGTGGACGTGGTACGGTACCCGCGGACGAGGCGAATAGCCATCGTCCGCTGCAGCCGACGCAACAGTTGCTTGTTGCGCCGGCTAGCCATCCCGGCCGGTGCCCATATAGGGGCACCATACAAGGCCATGGACTGTACCACGCCTAAGTACAGGCGGCGCACCCAGTCCCCAGGTCACCGCGCCGCCCCCTGCGGTAACCATTCCGCCTCGCCCGGCCAGCAGCTCTCTGTAATGCAGAATATGTATACGTGGATATTTAATGCTGTGCAGTGTACTCTCAGAACTATTTGCCCTTAAATGAAACAGCAAAAAATGTGCTAATAAGGACAATTCTTTTATACCTCCGTATGACGCTAACGGATCAATTACAATACATAACAACATGATTTCGCAACCCCCGATATGTAATTGCAGCACATGTTAGTAAGCCTAATACGGTTTGGAACCTCGCTGCTGTCTAGGACGTGTAACCGTCTATTTTCCTTACGGGAAATATCGGGAACACGTAAGGGTTTATTAACTGTGAGACGTGATTTGCTTGGGATGAACAAGAATTGGAATTTATTTAGCTAATATTCAAAATTAAACACAATTAATAATCCGGGATTAAACTCGACGTCGTAATGTGGTGAGGACCAAGAAGAAAATAAAGAAGCTGAATCTATCATGAATTAAACGCGACGCGGCGTATGGGAACGCTCACATGCGGTAGAACAGCGGAAACGACGGAAAATTTTGTCCTCGGTCAAGACGTCGGACGTCGCATATGGAACATCAAATTAATCAACGAAATATTAGGATGCGCACAAAGAAATTATGTGTTAAACGCACGCGTGTTGCGTGTTACATCTTATCGAACGAAAGAAAATAAACGGCCTCGTGGCCTTCGGCGAACCGGCTCGCGTCGAGCAAAGTACCGTTACCAGAACGCATCGAATTACAAACATAAGAATCGAATACTCGCATTCGGACGGAACGAAAATAACGCAAAAGAGATACTAGTTCTAATAGCGTTTCCTAACACGTGGAATGGTAACGAAAAGTACTTTCTGTTTGTTAGACCTGCCTCATGAGAGCTCTCGGGAGGTTCCTAGGAGCGAAAATAAATTACTAGGACTCTAGGCTTTATCTATGCTATTTGAAATATAAAAATACTCCTATACTAAGCAAGAAAAGAAAACGCATGGCCGTCTTGCGGCCTGTTGCTGAGCTACGCGGCCTATCGCCGTCCCTTTTCACTCCCAACTCCCGAATTCGCCGTTGGGTTCTCAGGTCAATCACAGTATTCTGATCAATCGCTGAGAGTTCCCTCCAGGTCCTCCAAGTAGCCAGAGATCTCGAAAGAGCAGATGCTGTACGACAAAGTCATACCGGCTCTGACACTCGCGAATTGAGATGGATCCCTACGATGCGATCAGGACCCGTGTCAAGATCGTGTCTAATACTTATCCTTGCGGCTTTACGTCTTGCCTAATTCTTCGCTTAGCGACGAGTGATCGATCGATGATCGACCGGCACGTCGTTCCTCGCGGATTCGTGCGCTGGGGAGGGGATGCTCCTCGCGCACGCGCCTACGTTCTCGCCTCGCTGGCACTCTTAGGGTGGTTTCATACGGTGTTTGGCGAGTTTTATGTGGCCGTACACATTCTGTACGGTCACATATATCCCCTCCTCCTCCTCCTCCTCGAGACCGATAACCGGCGACAAAGGTTTATCGATCTCCTCACTCATTCATCACTCATTCATGCATTCACGGGGTCCGCAATGATTGTTCGCCCACGCACTGTCTTTTAACGTGTTGTCTGCGCTTAGTGTCCGAACTTGCACCGTGTCCAAACACGAACCCAAGTTCAAGCGATAATTCGAACACTCGTGGCCCCATCTCACGGAACCCCCGCCGAGACCCAATTACACGAACGCCGTTGACATGCGTCACGCGCTAATTAACGTCTTTGCGCATTCCCACCTGAAAAGGGGAATCGGGACCGGCATCATCGTGCGTGTTGCCAATATCGTTTTTCGGCTCAGAATACCCGTCACTGCGACGACCGAAGAAACACATCCGACTGTGCGACCAGTGCCACCACGTGTCAGAAGGATCGGAGTAGATTTAGGAAATTAGTTGTAGATTTAGTTTAGTGTAATAGTTTAAGTGCAATCACCGTTGTATATAGTCGCGATCATCAAGTTATTCGGCGCTCTGTTAATTGTGTAAATCGGTACACGGCAAAATAAACCGATCTGTGTGACCATCTAATCTCCTGGCTTGTGACTCGACCACCTCGACTTCCAAGCCTTTCGATAAGGCTGACCCAGCCACCAATTCTGAACACACCGTTTGGTGTCCTTTTTATTTTTACGTTTTTCCTTTTGCACTGTCACCTGTACACGACACTTGTGTGTTCGTGGATTTCACCTTGGTGTCCATACGCGTTTTTTGTGGTTTTTCTCTTTTTTTTTTTTTTTTCTTCGGCACTATATGTGTGTCCTCGCTTTGGGGGTATGGTCGGCACTTTTCGCGTCCGTTAGATTGCGCACTACGCGTCCACTCATGGGGGGGGGGGGGAGTCTGTCCGCGGTACTCTGTGTGTCCTCGCTTCGGGGGTATGGTTGGCACATTTTCGCGTCCCTTAGGTCGCGCACTACGCGTCCACTCATTGGGGGGGGGGGGGGGGGGGGGGGGGGGGGGGGAGTCCGTTCGCGGCACTTTATGTGTCCTTGCTTCGGGGTGAGGGTTGTCGCCGGATGTTGTTTATCCTTCCTGGTGGCCTCCCTCCGCCTCCTGGACGGCCTTCCAAAGGCCGAGTGGGTCGTTCGGCGGGAGAGCGGGGATTTCGATGGGAGGGTCGTAGCCGCTTTCACGGGCAGGACGTTCGCGTCCGGGCCTTGGCCCTTCTACGTCCTTCGGTGTTGGTTCCGGGATTTCCTCCCTTGTCGCCCTTCGCAGGATGCCCTGTGGCGGTGTTTCCTCCTCGCTGGTGGCCACTTGCGTCCAAACCTTGTGGGTTTCGTTCTCTGTGTATGAGTAAGTCGTCGTTTGAGCTGGTCGACGTCTGACGGTCCCGTAAAGGACCGGCTCAGTCTGGCGCTTCTGCCTTGAGTGCGCCGGGCCAAACTTCGGCATTTGCGTCGGCTTGTCCAGCCGTTTCGCCCTTGCCTGCGTTCCTTCCTCGGTGTGGATTGTATGGTCCGCCACGGGGGTGTACTGGCGTGGCTCGATGGTCTTCAGCGTGGTCTCGGGAAGTTTATTTCTTGTGATATCCATCCCTGTCTGCGTGGGGCGGATATCATGCGCCATTGTGCGTATGCTTGGCACGCTTTGTTGTGTCTCTTGTGACCTGACATCTCCGGCATCTAATTTGTACTGGAATGCGGGTCGCGTGCCTCGGTGATCGGCACGCGTATCCCACTCCTTCACTATGGCCCAGGCGTCTGGAGGGGGTCGGTGTTTTCAGCGGCCGCTACGTCGGTGGATCCTCCTTCCCCCTCGCTCTCCCGGTTGGCGTCGGGTTTCTCGTCGGCCCTCTTCGTTGTCCCTTCGTCGTCGTCTCTGGTGCGGTGTGGCCGGAGATTCGATACGTGGAATAGCCCTTTTAGTTTGTTCGTTCCTTCATGGAGAAGTTCGAAGGTTGCGGCACCCTTTCTTCTCCCCAGGAGGTACGGTCCCTCGTAGATATCGAAGAACTTCGCGATTTCTTTGTCGATTGTGGAAGACGTAGGGTTCGTACGGAGTAGGACGCGGTCACCGGAATTCCATTCGTACGGGGTTCGGTTTTCGTTCGCTCGCTGCATGCGTTTGCGTGTTTTCGCGGACATACGGTCGAATACGATAAGTAATTTATTCTCTGGCGGGATTCTTTCAACTTCGCGCTTCTTTGGGTCCGCGGTCCATCTGTCCCATGGACGTCGCGGTGCTTGATTATACATCAGTTCAACGGGCGCAAAACCGGTCGTCGCATGTTGCAATTCATTGCAGAACGTTTCGATCACCGGTACGCACTTCGCCCACGCGGCGTGGCTTCCTCGCGTTAGCGTTCTGAAAATCCGTCCAATTTCCCGGTTTACCCGCTCGACCGGGTTGCTTTGTGGGTTTTATGTCTAGTTCGCGTAATGTGGCCCCCCACTTTCGCGCTGTGAACTGCGTTCCGTGGTCGGTTATAATTCGCCGCGGTTTTCCGACCTCCGGAATAAAATTGTGTATTAAACGACGCACCGTCGCCGCTGTTGTTGCCCTACGCAGTACATAGATTTCTACGTACTTCGCGAACACGTCTCCGAAAACCGCGAGGTACTTTGCTCCCCCTCTCCCCGCGGGAAGGGGTCCGTAATAGTCGAGAGAGACGAGGTCCAACGGTCGCTTCGGAATAATGGTCTGCATGTCCGCATGCAGGGCGTGTGTCGAAGTCTTTACGCGTTGGCAGAGGTCGCAACAAGATATGAATTTCCGTACTTTACGAGCCAATTTAGAGAAATGGAATGTTTCTTGAAGGAGCTTGGTGCACTTGTCTGCGCCTGGGTGAGCGTAAAGCTCGTGTATCTCGTTTATTAAGGGTGTTTCCCATGCCACTGGAATCATACATTTCCATTCGTTATCACGTCCGCGGTGGTGGAGGACTCCGTCGATTACGCGATATTTGTCCGAAGTCGTCGGGCTCGTTTCGCGTGTCGCGTCGATCGCTTTCTGTAGCTTTTCGTCTCTACTTTGGTGTACTGAGATATTTTTAAAGAACTTGGTTAAGTTTTTCGATATGCTGCGAGCTAGAGCGGTTAGTATGGGTATGAGCGTCTGCCCGGGCGTTGCCGTGACGTCGGACTAGAACGAATCACGGCTGAGCACGCGATCTATGCGTGCCTTGATTGGTCAGTGTTTTTCGTTAATAATTTAAAAACGAAGCCCATCCGACATTTTTGCAGAGAAAATTGTTATTCAGAATCGCCTCAGCTACCCCCCATTTCTGGTTTTTACACTAGTTGCAGGACACTTTGTATATGTTAGGGGTACCGGAAAGTAATGTCGCGTCTGCCTGACACCTGCTGTTTAATTAATGCTACAAACTTCATGTGGATCTAGCTCACAGTCTGTTAATGCTAATCTAACCTTGAATACCATTCGTATAAATTACTTGAGTTTGCCGGGGAATTTATTATTATTAAAAAAAAAAATGAGTTCAGATTAAGTGACGAAGGAATATATCCGACATTGCATGCTTTCTGGATTTCATAAAGGAAACAATGCTATGTTGCTATAAATAATATCAATAGTGTTTGTCCAGAAGCTCTGAACGTACGCAAATGTTAATGATGGTTTGCAAAATTTTGGAACGGGGATTTTTGTTTGCAAGACGATGAAAGATCGGGAAGGCCGTCTCTTTTTGAAGACGATGATATAAGAGCTGTAGTTGAAGAAAACCCGTGTTTAACCCTTTCGCTACGGGCCAATTTTTCGGCGCGCTACACCCGCTGAACGAGCCGCCTCGCCGAAAGTGTGCACTTGCGAAACATCTGCAATCGCCCGTCGTACGTTCAATACGCCCAAACAAATGTACTGCAGAAATGTTACTTTTATACTGTTGTTCATATTGTCAGTCTGAAATCTCAGAACGTAAAACAAGTGCAAAACAATTGCGATGGGTAACCATGATGATAACAAATATACTCTCTTTACGAAATATCACGGGTGACTATAGTCACCGTTCGTTCGTAGCAAGCGTCAGGCGTTGGGTGACTATAGTGACCGTTCGTATGTAGCGAGCGCCAATCGTTGGGTGACTATAGTAACCGCTCGTAGCGAAACGGTTAACAATTGCAGAGATTGCAGAAGTGTTAGGCGTAGCATGGTCCACAGTGCAAATACACCTTAAAAAAATTGGGAACGTCAGTCGATACGAAAGTTGGTCCCGCATCTCCTTAGAGCACAGAATCGAGCAACAAAAGTTGCAGTTTGCAATCCTTTACTGCTTCGACATGAAACAGAGCCTTTCTTTCTTTCTTTGATACATCCACCCTACTCTCCCGGTATAGCCTCCTCTGATTATCATCTACTTAGTATTAGATCCCTACAACATTTCTTAAATGGTAAAAAATATTTCAACCACAAAGACACTAAAAATGGCATATAAAAATATTTTGATGAAAAACGAAAGATTTTTACAAAAATACAACCGACTTCGGAATACACTAAAAAGGACGGAATAATTTTAATTTATATTTCGGAGACGGCGCAAAATTAAAAATTGTGTAAATGAAAGATGTTGCTAATGTGAAAATATGTAAAAAGGTTATAGAATTTTGGCAATTTCCAATGTAGAAAATTTTTAATTTTGCGCCGTCTCCGAAATATAAATTAAAATTATTTCGTCCTTTTTAGTGTATTCCGAAGTCGGTTGTATTTTTTTCCAAAAATTTTTTTATTTCACATTTTTTAGTGGCGATCGGAGCATTCCTTCCAGAGTACCATCAAAGAATAAGAATTTTGCAATGGGAATAGTAGTTAGCAACAAAGGGATGAGAAGGGAAGGACAGGGAAGTGAAGGGAATGTTGCAAATGGGATCATCGTCGAAACATCCCCGGCCGCAAAATGTAATACTAGGTTTCATCGATACCAGGCCGTGTATACGTGAAATAGCACGTTTTTTTTTGCGATAGAAGCAGTAAAAAATAAAAAAATCCAAAATGGTTTTTTTACGGGACCATTGGTTGGTAGGGTGGCCCTTAGCTATAGAGCTAGAAATTTTTTTTCAACTTTTTCATGGTCGCATCCCCTAAAATTATGACACTTGGTGAAAAAATGATAATTACAAAGTTTCAGCATGATTGGATAACTGGAACCCGTGCCGCAATCGAGTTGAAGTTTTAAAATTTGTACGATTTCAGGTTAACATCGGATATGTTTAGGGCCCTTTATTTTGAAAGTATCAGTGAATATTTTATAATAAAAATATAACTTTTTATACGTGTAATACTAGCATTTGCATTCAGCTTTCAGCAGTATACAGAAAATGATTAAGTTTTATTGTTAAACTTAATATATAATGTAGCGTTTGAGCCACCGGATAATGCGACTGCTCGCCAACTGGGAGCTGTACACAATTTGTTCAAAAGTTGGTAAATTTTCTAATAATCTTGATTGTATTAGCGCTTATAAATGAATCTTTTTTAAATAGTTATAAACAAAGTATTCTTATATACTGAATAAATTGCCTATTATTAAATTGTACATAGTTTTTAATATATATTCTGTGTTAACGTAGATTTGCTTACATTAGGATAAAGTCTTTTATAATCCTCGATTATTTGTAAAATGTATTGTGTTCTTCCTCATTTTTGGTCGACGGATTGTTATATTCGGTCATAAGTTTAACACCACGTTCAGCGGTATCGTTTACCACTTTTAAATGTGTTGCAATTTTTAAACCGTTTTGATATGAAATATCATTTGTGCACAATGAAGGGTCTTTTTCTAAGAAATCTGTAGGTATATTGTATCTATTAAACCATTTTTTAGATTCAGAAGAAATGAAGCTATCAATATCCATATCTACATAATTTCGTACGTTTTCTGGAAGTATTACAAGTCTTTTTATTGAATTTTCCGCATTCACATTTTTTAGGGCTTCAATCATTCTCCTTTTTATGTCCAATGGTATTGTTTCATCGAAAAAGGATAATGCCACGTTCTCTGGTGCAAGGTACCATAAATGGCCGCAAAATTTGCGTATTGCTATTCTACTAATACTACTATCTATTGTAGAATACGAATATAAATTTTGGAGGAATTTGAGATCTTGTAATGGTGCTTTTACGGGAATTGGTGCATTAACCCAGACATGAATGTATAAATTAGATATAAAAATACATGTATCGCTAATCCCCACTATTTCGTTACGGCCCAATAAAAAATTGTTGGCGGAATAAATATATTTTGAGCACGTAAATTGCCTTATTGTTAGTCATCCATCTGGCATGATGGAAAGCTCCAGGAATACGAAAAGTATTTCCTCGTGGAAGAGATCCACCAAGAAAAATTACCACCAACTCCAAAAGTTCTTTATAATCATCTCGTGGCTGCTTTTGTTCTAAACTGCATAAGCAGAAGTTTAATTTTTCTTGTATATCCTGGAGCTTTCCACTAACATAACTATCTTCTAAACTTGATTTAAAATTTAACATATCAGTATTAGGCCAAGCTTTCTGAAATTTTTTAAAAAGAGGTGTTTCAGGTCCGGATGATTTGCCAAGTTTTTCCTCAAACACACTTCTTAAAATTATTTCATAAATATGATGACGGCAAGGAAGATATAATAAATCTCGTTCTATTAGTTGCTCTAACAGAACACAAGCACTTTGCAGTCGTCCTGTATTGGAAGATATGGTGTCACAGCAGAGAGCTTGTACTCTGTCTGTTAGGTCCTAATCTTGTAATAAATTATAAATTGCTGCTGCTTGTTCCATGCCACTACTGTTTGGAATCGTTGGAATTCCTAAAAGTTTTTCCATGTTGTCGTAAGTAATTATAACCGGCAATCTATCTATGTTTTCCATATTTGTTCCGGATGGCAACATTTTCCCGTCCCAATGAACAGTAACCGTCAATGGTAAATTTTGCTGAAATGCTTCCCGCAGTTTTCTGGTGCGTTCTGCACGAAGACGATGTCGACAGCGTTGTATCGAAGATCGATTAATTATGAGTTCATCTAAATTGTGGTGCAGAGCTTCAGCAGTAGTAATTATAATGCGAACTGCATCACGGTCGCTTATTTTACATTTGTCTAGCACTGCCACAAGTTTGTCAGTAATAACTTGAATCTTTCCTCTTCGTTTTTTTGGGTTACTTGGACCAGGTTCATTAAGAGATGCAGACATAAATGAAATATCTGTAGCATCGTATACAATATTTTCTGTTCCACTACTCGACAAAGACTGTAGTTTTGTTTCTTCTATAATGCAGATACATAAATAAGATATAGAATGCATAAATCAACAAAAAAAGTTCATTAAAAACATTTCATACCTTGCACTTCCATCATGGATTCAAATAGTTCTTTTCTTTGGATTCAATAGTTCCCTTGATCAGGTAAAACGCGGTAATATTCACTACTCCTGGAAACTCTTTTATATATCTACCATGCAGAGCTTCTACTATACGTTTTTTTAATATCGGAATATATTGTCTTATTTGTTTTAGTTTATATAAGAACTCTAAGGACTAGCTGAATAGGAGATTGGTTTTCGTATTTGAGATAGCCGATTCCGCAACTACGGAATAAGGCTCATACTAACTTTAGCGGTAAGATTCAGTCATTCTCAGTATATTTTTGAAAATCGTACACCAACGCTGAAATTGTACATGTAAAAAATTATATTTTTAGTACAAAATATTTGCTACTATTTATAAAATAAAATGACACGAATACATTCGATGTCATCGTGAAATCGTACAAATTTTAAATCTTCAACTCGATTGCGGCACGGGTTCCTATTGTTCAATCATGCTGAAACTTTGCAATTATCATTTTTTCACCAAGTGTCACAATTTTAGGAGGTGCGACGAAGAAAAATCGGAAGTCGAAAAATAAGGGCCACCCTAGGGACCAACTGTTGGTCACACTCTACAAGATGCAAAAGGTTTTGTTCCGATTGGTCCATCCATCTTGGAGTAATCGATGACCATACACAACACGGACAAAACCGTACGCTTTTTTGCAATAAAAAAGGGGCAAGCATTGATGAAATGCACAAATTTTTTTACAGGACCAAGTGGGAGTCATACCCTACAAGATGCAAAAGGTTTGGTTCCGATTGGTCCATCCATCTCGGCGTAATCGGCGAACATACATTAAAAAAAAAAAAAAAGAGAAGAAAAAAAAATGTCGAATTAAGTAACCTTCTCTTTTTCGAAGTCGGTTAAAAACGGTTCTGTTGTGGCTCAGCAACGTGGCGCAGCGACCACGACGACTGACGAACCGTCGGAAAGCTGCGAGAAAGGCGGCTGAGGTAAGATCTGAAACCACTTCCAGATGAATTGCGCCGGTACTAAGGCACACAAATAAAGAAATATATCCTTTATAGGCCTTGTGTCCTCTTCCTGGCGAAGTCCGCAGTTTGACCCGTTCGGCGTAATCCACTCCGGCCGTCAAGAAGGGTCGCAGTGGGGTGATGCGCGCCGAAGGCAAAGGTCCCATCAGCTGAGTGGCCGATGACCTTCTGTATCGAGCGCATTTCACGCATCCCTTGATCACGGATCGCACCAGAGAGCGGCCGTGGACGATCCAGAATCGCCGCGTGAGAAGACTTCTGGTGAGCTGCGGTCCTCCGTGCAGCGTGCAAGGTGGGCGTCTCGCACGAGAAGCGTAGCCAGCGGACTGGCTTTATCGATGATGTAAGGGTACTTCTCGTTGTAGGGGAGCGGTGCGTTTTCGAGCCGGCCCCTGACCCGGAGTAGCCCTTGGTCATCCAGGATGGGCCTCAAGGCGCTGAGGGTTAAAGTACGACGAATCTCTCGTTGAGTCTGGATCTGGTTGACCTCTGCGGAGAAGTCGGCTTGCTGGGGCAGTCAGACAGCAGACCGAAGAGCGGCGGCGTCCGGATGAATCCAAGTTCGCAGGTCTGCTTCCTGGTGAGTCGATAGAACCTAGAGCAGAGCGCGATTACCGCGATTAAGCGGTTTAAAGTGGAAAATCGTGACAGAAGGTCATCTTCTTCTTTTTCCTGGATCAGGTACGCACGGACTCGGCCCTTCTCCAGCTCCTCTTCTTTGACGTCCCTTGGTAGAGATCTGGGCCAGCGGTCCGGCGGATCTTTGAGCCAGGGGGGTCCGTGCCATCACAGCACCGAGTTGAGCAGCTCTGATGGCGTAATACCTCGGGTGGCCAGGTCTGCAGGGTGGCTCGTTGAGGATACGTGCTTCCAGTCCTGAGGCGGTACCTTGGACTGCAGAGTGGCTACCCGGTGCGCAACGAAAGGCTTCCAGAGGGAAGCGTGCCCTCGTATCCAGTGGAGGACAACTGGAGTCTGTCCAAGCTGTGACCGTTACCGGTAGGTCAAGATCCTCTTTGATCCGCGTGAGTAGTCTGGCCAGGAGCACTGCGCCGCATAATTCCAGCCGCGGAATGCTGACCGTCTTAACCGGGGCCACCTTGGTTTTGGCCGCAAGTAAGGTGGTTACGACGGCGTCTCCTCTCACTACCCTCAAGTTGCTGCATAGGCTCGTTGGGAGGCGTCGCAGAAGCCGCGCAGGTCGAGATCCTCCATCCGAGCCGTGCACTGTGTCCAGCGTGGGATAACCAAGGAGTCCAGCTGGCTGAGCGACCTTCTGAAGGTGACCCATTCTGCAAGCAACTGTTCAGGGAAAGCTTCGTCCCAATCCTTACCGAGTATCCAAAGATCTTGCATGAGGATTTTGGCGTAGATCAGGACCAGAGCTGCCCATCCTAAAGGGTCGAATAGGCTGGCGACTTCAGAAAGGATCCGTCTCTTGGTGTAGGTCGCTGGCTAGTTCAACGGTGGAAGGACCCGCAAAGAAAAAGCGTCCGTCTTCGGTCTTCAGATGACTCCCAGCGTGCTCACCCCGGTGACGTCCTGAAAAACGCAAGACTCGACCGCGTCGACGTCCTGCAAACTTGGTAGGTTCGATGCCCATTTGCTTAGCTCGAAGCCTCCTGCTTGAAATATTGAAACAAGTTGTTGTTTTAGCTCCAAGGCTTCTTCCTCGTTGTCCGCGCCAGCCAGGATGTCGTCCACGTAAAAGTGACGACGGATCGTGGCCGTACCCAGCGGAAACCTCTTCTGCTCGTCCTCGGCAAGCTGAAGAAGCACCCTCAAGGCCAAAAAGGGTGCACAGGCGGTGCCGTAGGTGACCGTAGTGAGCCGTAAGTCCTCCACTGGTTTGTCTGGACTGGAGCGCCAAAGAATCCTCTGCCAGTCTGCGTCGGCCTCGTCCACTCGGATCTGCCTAAACATTTTAACAATGTCCAAGGTGAAAATTACTTTAACCTTTAGACTGCCGGAAAGCCCATATATAGGCTCTGAAAGAAAATCATTTTTTCCGTAAGAAACATACGTATATGTGCCCAAATATACTAAGGTTTACATTTATACATCCAGCAACCACATATGTACAAATAGGGTTCATTTGGAGGTGAACCAAACGCTTCCTGTAAGTGAATAAGTAACGGCCATAATTCTAAAACTAACAAGGAGAGTACTCGATTTGTATCTTACCGATTCCGATCTATCATACCTCGTTTTATAAGATATAAAAATCTGAAAGATACATAAATAAAAGTCACCCCCAAGAATTATCCCTCTCCTTTAGCTCTGGGTAGCGCTAAAGGAGAGTTGAAAAATCAAAATATTTTACCGTTTTTTGTTGAAAAAAGGTAATAAAAATAAAAATTTTCAAAATTTGACACTACTGTCGTGATCAGCGCCCCTCAAAACCCCTATATAAAACTTTTTAAATAATTTTATGATCCGAAATTTTTGCTTTATCTTAGCCTGCCGGAAAGCCACTATATGGGCTCGACTCATGATACGGACCTTATATATAGTTGATACATCATACAAGACAAAAATTTGGGCATTTTTTAAAGGACGTTTTGAACCCTAAAATGCCGGCAGTTTAAAGGTTAAACAAACGCCAGCCTGTTAAAATTGTCCAGAGATCGGATTGCAATTTCGGTCCTGGTAGCAAGCAGTCGTTGAGAGAACGTCCGGAGGCCGTCTTGAAGTGAAGGAGCCCAACAGCACCCATCCGAAGGGCGTACGTCGAGCCATTGGCGCACCCATCGGACCGATACGAGATTTGTCTTGAAACAGGACTCCGCAGACATCAGCGCCTAATATTAGGTCTACGCGCGAAGGTACACCATAAGTCGGATCCGCGAGAGTCACTGCCTCCAAGTGCGGCGAGGATTGCGGCTTGACCGTTCGTGGTGGTAATAGCGCGGTGAGCTTGCGGAGAACCAGAGCGCGAAAGGGTAGGCGAAAATCTGAATCCAAGCGGGAGCGTAAGGCGAAGTTGACCTCGCTGGTTGCCATTTCGCTCTCATTCTCCTGTACGCCGGAAATAGCAACCCTCATCGCCCGCCGTGGCAATTGAAGCGGCTGCGCGACTCAACCGGAGACCAGCGATGTGTCCGAACCGGTGTCCAGCAAAGCTCTGACCTCCAACAGTTGTCCAGAAGGCGCCTCCACCGTCACCTTGGCTGTTGCTAAAAGCGCGGTGGACCGCGCGGAGGCGGAGTACGCGTGAGAAGCTGCCACACCCTGAAGTTCGGTGTCCGCTGAAGCCGCCGAGGTTGACGCGGTCATTGGTTCCTCATCCTTTGTCCTCGCATCCGTTGAAGAGGTTACCATCGCCTCGTGGAGCAGTGTGTGGTGTTGTTTGTTGCACGCCAAACAGGCGCGGCTTGACGGGCACTTCGTGACATCGTGACCAACGGTCAAGCAGTGGAAGCACGCCTTCAAATGTTGAACCTGCTCCCTCCTCCGCTGCGTAGACAGCGCCTTGAACTTCGGACAGTATGACAGACCATGGTTTCCGGAACACGCGGGACACTTTCGAGACGCAGCGTTCTTAGTCGATGCAGCAAACACGACAGCGTTTCTTGCTCTCACGGGTGCTTCCGTTCTGGTTTTAGATGGTGCACTTTTCGCTGGCGTAGGGTGCAGCACCAGGTCGCTCGTGTGAGCGGCATCCAATGCTTGGATGCGGTTTTCCAGAAAGGAAGAGAGTTGCTGGAAGGACGGCAGGCCGCGACTATCCGCTAACGAAGTTTCCCAAGCGAGGTGGGTGGTTTTATCTAATTTTTGACTTAGAAAATAGACGAACCATTCATCCCACTCAGTCACAGGTTTTTTCAGCGCGGAATACGAAATAATCGCTTGTCGGAAGGTGTCAAGGAGCCTCTTCAGCTCCGCGGCGGATTGTTGTTGCGCGGGAGGACAAGAGAGAAGCGCGCGATGGTGCGAGAAGGAGAGAAGACGCAGGTTCCCATACCGTAGCTCGAGATCCTTCCACGCTCCTTGATATCCGACATCCGTGATGGGTGTGTTCCGGATGACCTCCGCTGCATCACCGGTCAATGCCGTCTTAAGGTATAGCAGCTTCTGGACATCTGGAAGCGTCGGAAGATCGTGCACGAGACTATTGAATAAATCTCGAAAGCTTTCCCATTTCAGAGGGTCTCCTGAGAAGAAGGGCAATTGAATTTTCGGCAATTGCACTCTTTCGGTCGGCTCGGGGATCGCTTGTCCTTCGCCCGATAGACCTGCCGTGGCCGAATCCGCGAGGCACTGCGCGATTTTCGCTGAGACGGTAAGGTAAGCTTCCTCGATGGTTGAAAAAAGGTCCTTTTGAACGTACGCATTGGTCGCGGCTTCCTTGTACCTCAAAAGTTGACGATGACCGTTTAAAAAAGCGTCCCAATACCTCTCCAGCAAACCTCTATACACACTTTGCTCCAGCCATTCGCCACTGACCGTCTTCATGCCTATTTTACGCCCACACAGATAACTTCGCAGCATCCGTATCAACCCCTCGGGGAAACCCCTCTTCCTGATCGCCTCTATGATGCTGCTCCATCTGACCGTATTGAAAGCGTTCTTGACATCCAGCGTGATCAGCAGACAATGCCGACCATGCTTACTGGCCAAATCCCAGTTGTGATTTACAATTTTCGTTGCTTGGATTGTTGACCTGCCACACCTGAATCTGAATTGCCTCTCGGCCAGGTCTCCAGAGTCGTCTAACGCCCAATTAGTCTTATCCTCGAGCACATACTCAAAGAGTTTACCCAGATTACCCAGTTCCACTACTTCATTACTGCGGGGTCCTAAAAACCTCAGGGTGCTAAAGGGTTAAATAACCCACCTACGGCCCTGAAAGGTGTGCCAACCCCACCTCCTCGTGGTAGGAACCGGGCAACATCGTTTGGGAGGGCTTCGCGCCCTCGACGGTGGCTAACGGGGCTCTGGCCGGGCGAGAGTAGAGAAGGTTGTGCTAAACGAATGTTAACGCATTATACCGCAAAAAGTGTCACGATGAGTCAAATGTCATAGTTACGTTAAATTGTACTCGAACCGAGCCTGCGGGCGATGACGATAAAGTGGCAAAAACCGTGAAAGCGGCCCGGACCTAGGCGTCACCTGTCTATCGGTCGGCAGTGTGGCATCCTGAGCTGACGCTATGATGATAAACAGAGTCCGGGCCCTGGAGGGTAAACAAATGCACCAACATAACTACGGCAACCATGCTTTTGCTGCTCACCCTCGGGGAGCGCTTCGGCGCTTCTGAGGAAGGGAGATCCGTGTTGCGGAGGGTGTAGGGTGCTGCCGTTCTTGGAGGGTACGAACGGACGCATTCTCTCCTTACCGCTGTTTCTCCTACTCCTTCGGGAGTCGTCCTTACGGACGTAGAAATGTGTGTACCGCTGTACACTGCGGGCCCGCCTCCTCGTGGTTCACCGTGGGCACTGCGCTCGCCAACAAATTGGTGAATGACTGGTTAAATGAGAGAGAAAACGTTGTGTGAAACAGACGGCGTTCGCAGTGGCTAAAGGGCCCGTCCGCTAAATTCGCGAAGCGACATTGCTAGATTTTTCCATCGCTCGTCTCCTCTTGGTGGCGCCCGATCGCTGGGAAGTGGATTTGTATTTTGTTAAATTTGCTTATGCCGGCAATGGCGAGGAAGCACAGCAGAAGTCGCCCTCGAGGCGGCCTGCTTTACATTAACTTCATTACTGCGCTCCAAGGAGTTAGAAGTTTCGCTAGCCCGGAAGCCGGATAATCCACTGTCAGTCTCGACCCCGCTAGTCCATTCCGCATTGTACGCTGTAACAAATAGAGTACTTACCGCCTCGGCAAACTTGACCTCGTCCAGCTGCACCACTGACACCTTAGTGCTGACCTTCTTGACAATGGTCTTATACGGCTTGCCCCACGGATCGCTGTCCACTTCCGCCAGAAGCTCGTCCCACGCATCCTTTTTGGCCTTGAAAATCAGTTTTTTAAGCTCCTTCATCAGCTCATGTAATCTAACTGCCACTCTGACTACCTCCATATTACTGCCGTCAGTGCGTTTCCGCCTGGCCTTGATCAAAACCCTGTTAGTCTGTTTTGCCCTTTTCCTACACTCTGCGATTTCCTGGTTCCACCAATAGACTGGCGTCCTTTTAGCCACCCTGTTCGGGAGTTTGGAGCGAGCAGCGTTAACCACTTCCTCCACCTCCCGTATCCTGGCATCAATATCTGGCTTGCTCAGCCACTTGCCGTCAACTAGATCTGCCTCGCCCTCCTTACTTATTAGTCGGTCTCTGACTAATTTTTTGAGGCGCTCCATGTGAATACGGCCCAACCTAGGTTCCTCTGGCCTGCCCCTTTTCCTCGCAGCGCACCCTACACGAAAGATGTGTACCAGATACTTGTGATCTGACCCCGTAAATTGATCGCTAACGTGCGAGACAGTGATGGACTTAGCCAATCGAGTATCGCACATCATGGCGTCTATTCAAGAGCCTTTACCTATCTTTTCAAATGTCCAACCCCCTTTGCTTATTATGGCGATAAGCCCAGTTTGCATGCGCATGTTCATCACCTGCCTGCCTCTTGAATCTTCCATGTCAGAACCCCATGCCGCACAATGGTCCGGATTGACGTAAGGTGTGACATCGCCTCATAACTTTTCATTCGTAAAACGTATAGACGAGAAATTTAGGCTGGTCAACGCACTAATATCAGATTAAGGATTAGATAAGAAAAAATACATCAATTTTATTGCTATTATTATTATTATTATTATTATCGTTATTAGTATTGTAATTATAATTATTATTATCATTATTATCAGTTTTATATTACCAGTATTATATTTCCTGACATTTAATTATTAATTCTAAGGCTTCTGTATCTAATTCCTTAATTTGTTTTAGTACACGACTTGATTCTAATGGTGCTTCTGATGCACCTACACTCGCGTCGGTATTTATGTTGACATTCGTAAATTCTAACGATTCGCATATTTTGTATTAACTGATGCCTTATGTGTTCACCATTGTTGTTATGGTGACCGAATTGTTTACGTATCAAGTACCAACAATGTATCAGTACGAAACAGAAACCAGAAGATAGATGCGATGATGCGTCTAACGTTAAGGGCTTTAAACAATTATAATCTGAACAGCGGGACGAGGTGGGAATTGAATCTTTTTTAATTATTTAGAGAAAGCTGTCCCGAAAATATTCCAATTTGCTAAATTGCGGGATTCTGTGGGACTTGAAACATATTCTTTGTCAGTTACAAAAAATTTGAAGATTTTGTAATAGTTTATTCGACAATATTTTTTCAGTACATTTTTTATGGTAATTATTATTACAGGAACAAATTTTAATCACGAAGGAATCCTCTTTATTGAAAAAAAAGAATGAAATAAAAATATTAAATAGTAACATCGCAACTTCGAAAAGAAAAAATGCATTTCTTTTCGACGAAAAACACTATCCTTAGGAAGTCCGACTTTAAGTTGTCATTTCTATTACAAAATTGTATTAGATCATGCAAATATTTTTATTTTTGAGACTGGCGGACATTTAGGAAGTAGTATATATTCAATACATATTGGTATGAGAAAGTTCATTTTTTGGTAAAATGTCACACTTTACGGCAATCCGGACCACTGTGTGCCGGGGACCGCGCATTAAAGTCCCCGAGGACTATCTTGGCCTTGTCCAGTCGTTCCACATCTCTGTGTATTTCCGCAACCTGATCCTCAAAGATGCTAACAGTGACGCTTGGGGATAAATAACATGATATCGCCGTAAACTCTTTAGTCTCAACTGCCACGTGTCCATTCCCTTGGCTGACTTTTTTGGCGTTGCCTAGTTTAGCTAATCCTCTGCTAGTGCACCAGACTGCCGCTTTACTCACCTCGTCGACGAACCAGCCGTTCTGTACCTGATGCGGTTCACTGATAGCGACCAAGTCTGCTCCGACTTCGTTAGCCATTTGATACATCATCTGCTGAGCCGCTTTGCAGTGATTCAGGTTGATTTGCAAGATGATGTATTCCGCCATTATATTGTTTGATAGCCAAGCAACCATCGACTGTTGCAGCGCAAATATTTGTTGCTATCGTCGATGTACTAACCTGCTTGTCGCCCCTTGCTCCTTAACTGCCACAATGTGTAAGTCAGCAAATTCACTTCGCTCACTCCTTTTGTACAACTCTTAAATCTTATATTCGCGCTGCTGCTTCCTTGAGTTTTATTCGCCTGCTTGTAATCACCAACCTGAAACTTTTCCCTTCGCCGCTTGTGCCATGTTATCCAGGAACAAACAATGGCCGCTCAACGTGATCGTTCTCGTTCCATTGATCTGACCATCGCCGCTGAGCCAAACTAGCAGCGCTCGCCCCTGAGCCGCCACCATCGCCGTCCCTAGATGCGCGCGCCTCGCGTCCCTGGCTTTGCTTGTCACTACCCACAAGCGCGCGCAATTCTTCAGCAATTCACCCTTTCGTTGCATATTTTCGGATTCGGGAGGGTGAAAATTCTGAGGGTCGAAGGCTGGATGTACCCCCCCCCCCCCCCATAAACCCCGATGCAAAATTAACGCGGAAAAAATAAAATTGAGTATTTCGTGTATTTCCTTTGAGTATTTCCACACCTCCTCCAGCATAATTTTGAAAGTTTGCTCGGGGGATCCGGGAGACGCAGGTTACTGCATAATTTAGCATAGAATTTAAAATTTTGAAAAATAATTTAAAATGAAACCAAAAAACGCAAAACCGGATTTCCCGTGATTTTTGGGAGCTGATCTTTGACAGGAAGGGATTAACCGGCCGCCCGAAGCCGGTGGCCCAATCAACTTTCTAACTCAAAGAATCTTCGAAACAGGCGCCTTTGGAGACCCTGTGATTGCACTTTCTCAAATGACATCGCTCGGGCCACCCGAAAAGCAAATAAAAAAAAAAAATTTTCCCCGAAAACATTTTCAAAGTTATAAAGGGTCTAGTCTAGCCGTATAAGCATATGAAATCGGCCCCAGCAACAAATTTGGTTGATATTCACACCACATATTGCTTTTTGCCTAAAGAACAATTCTGTGTAATTTCAGCCCCCTCCGCCCCCTAACAGGGGAGATATGGGGGTAAAACCCCCAAACTATATTATTTTTTTTCTCGAAAACTATTGGAGATATTTAACTAATTCAAAATGCAAATTGTAGATGATAATTAGCTTCATTTTATATATATTTTTTTTTTTTCAAAATTTTGGTTCAATTATTAAGAGTAAAAAAATAACAATCAAATTTTTGGGGGTGGATTTTGCAATCAGCCCCTTGAATGACACCCACGAAAAAAATTAAGAATAACGCTTAATTAATTAACTATTACCTGTAACAGTTTCAAGAATGTCGAGTTGGTGGAACATGGTTAAAAAAAAATAAAACCGCTGTAACGTCTCGTCGCGAGGCAGAAGCCGGGCCGTACATTAGTGACTCTCAACGCAGCCGTTCTACAAGGGAACCGGTGCGGCAGTCGTCAGCTCTTAGAAAGTCAGATAGTTTTCCTTCTTGAGCTGTATGTTTTTGAATTAAATATTTAGCTAACAGTCATTCATTTAAACAATACATTAAGAATTTATATTTTTTAATTATTTAATTACTTAAACTTCTTGCTTTTTATTCACTTTAAGCAATTGCAACCGAAGTGTTCCTCGTTTTAAATATATGGGAGCTCTGAAAAGAGCTGATTTTATTATGTAGTCCAGAGGTGGGTTACCTGAAATAAAACACTTAGAAACTGTTAGATAATAAAGAAGTTTGGATGGACAGTTTAAATCCGAAGGCAGTGAAGTCTAATCTTCATCGCTATTTGTCTAAATAACCGTAATTGCAATAGTTCTGTCGAATAAGTGCGTTAGTATCTCGGACGGTTTAATAATTTTAGATTTATAACGCTCATGGGATAGATAATAAATTATGGCAGCTACATGGGAACAACAACCTACTGTCCTATTACCGTTCGGACAATCGCACGCGGTTTGTGTGGAGTTATTTTTAAGCTTAGTTTAGGTTGGTAGTATTATTAGGTTAGTATTATGCTTAGGTTGGTATTGTATGCGGAGGTTGGTAACGTGAGAAAAGTTGAGAGAGTTGGTAGGAGTGGTGTGAAAAAAAGAGAGAGTCGTAAAATGTATGGTAGAGTGAAAATGCGTACAAAGTATAAGAGAGTTTAATAAGATGTATTTCATATATTAGTTGTTAAGATTCAGTTATTTCATTATCATTATATTCAATTATTAATAAACATTCTTTCACAGTTTGTTTTATACCTGTGTACGTGTTAATGTTTGGTTCATACTGAATGTAACAATTACATGTTTTAGAATTTATATGTCCCGAACGAATTTTCATTTTTAAAATGTGATTATTTTGTTTTAAATATTCTACGTTTACTGTATTGTTATCGTTCATTAATTCGGCAAGGTAACATACCGCTTGAGGTAATTGGTATGTACCTGTAAATAATATTTGCAAGTCATTTTCATTTAATTCTGTAAAATCCATTAAACTCGTTGTGGATATTAAAGTAAAAGGTTTTTTCTTTCGATTTAATCTCTCGGTTTCTATTAATTCGTGTAAGGTGTTTTGTTCGTGTTGTTGTTGTTTCATACGATTAATTATAATGTCGGCTAGTGCCGCGTCAGAATTTAACCTTTTCCCAAAGGTATTATGCATGAATCCGGCTATTCGGCACAGTGATTTTACAGAGGGTAGCATTTTATTATCCATAATATGGTTGTAATAATCGATATTTTTGTCCGATGGCACCATGGACGGCTTCGACCATCCAGCGTACCTTTGTTACAAATCGCGACGAATTGGCCTCTTTGGTTGTTAATTGGGCACGGTTCCCTTTATGCGCGGGGATTAGAACATTATATCCTTGATTTTGCATATATTGCGTAACATCCCGAAAACCGCGATCTACAATACAAAAATCACCCAGTCTTCAAATTGTTTTTAAACCTACTGGGTCATCTAATAAAAACTGCATAATACTCGCGTCGTTCATCGTTCCGTTGAATGGACCTGCAATGTCTAAAATATAGCCAGTAGTGGTGCAAATAGGAAATGGATTGCATAAAGGCGCCTTCTTTTGTCCAGAGTACGATTTTCGTTGATATTCATTGTTACTACTTTTCTCGTGTTTGATATAGGTCCCGTCAAATATTAATGCTAACTGTGTTTCACTAATGTCGAACAGCTTTCGTGCTACGGGTGCAGTTTCATTTAAAATAAGATGTTCCCGTGATGTTGCATTTAATCCAAAATAAGTTGGCAATATATCTTTTTCAAATGCTGTGATTGTTTGACGAAAATAGTCCGACACTTGTTCGCGTTCCAAACCAAGTATGCTTTGAATCATTTTATTGGAATTGCCACTTCTAAATTTAAATAAAAATACCACTAAACCTTGAATTACTGATCTGGACTCACTATTTCTCATACTAACAAGCAACTGCTGAATCTGTCTAATATTTTCCCAATTGAGTCCAGTAAAAATATTTAACTGTTCTTCTGATAATGAAAAATCCCCAATTTTATCGTGTAATGAACAATCTACATTAATTGCTAATTGATTTAGAAATAATTCTACGTCGGATGCTTCTACGGAATTAAAATTAGAATGTACGCGAAGAAGATCGAGTTCCTCTGTGAAAAATCGTTTTTTAATAATATGCGACCCGCAGCACCGATTGCCTTTTGGTATGTAAATTCGTTTTAATGCAAATACTTGAAGACGTGCTTCTAATGTTATTATAGTAAGCTGACCGGTTAAATGACATATCGTACAATATCGATGGGTCGATGCAACTCTTTTAAACTCTAATTCTATTGTATTATCATCTACAATCGTACTCCGGCTGTTTACCTGGATGTCTGGGTCCACAGCACCATTGTCGGTGTTATCGGCCTCGCTAGTACCTGCATTTGATGTTTCCGTTCTGTATATTTTAAATCTGCATTTGGCGCAAAATACAGAGCCGATATTCACAACGCTGCTGCAGTGTCCCTGGTACTTCGAAACGTCATCTTCTGCAACAATCCTCTTCACTTTTCCGACGAATTTCTTCCTCGATAAATCGCAACTAACACACTTACTGCCGCTGAGAGACATGTTCCTCAAAAATGTATTTTAACTAAAATCACTATAAGATATTAGTAAAAATATATTTAATTAGTAGCTGGCTCTAGGACGTGTGATAATTATTCGAAGATACACCAAGAATTTGTACGAAGTGCTTTAACCCTCGACGCGTTCTTCAAAAATGTAAGGTATTAACAAGCAGAGGTTCCTTAAATAGAGAAACTGTGTGGGGGAGGGGGTGGGGGGGGGGGGGGGGGGAGGGGGGTTTTTGCAACTATTCCAACCAATTATAAGAGCGAACCAAAACAGTTTTGGAAAATAGGCTAATTAAATCATAAACAGGCTTTTACCGCTATACTCAATAATACTTATTTCAGGTAACCTACCTCTGGACTACATAATAAAATCAACTCTTTTCAGAGCTCCAATATATTTATAACGAGGAACACTTCGGTTGCAAAGAATGGATCGTTATCAATAGTAAGGTATGAAACTATCAAAAGCTATCGACATTACGGCTATCGATAGTTCTGCACCTTCATTCAGACGCTGGGCTGGCTCGAGGCTGGAACAGAATTCTGTCAAGATTTACAAATGGGCAGAATTGCAGTAGATATGGCAACATCGCTAAAGGACGATGAGATCTGGCAATTATGCCTTTGAGCTTTTCATTTATCATTTAGGAAAATGACAGGCAATGGGATAATTGACAGATAATACAGAAATAGAATTTAAGGAAAGGTATTAATAAAAGAAACTAATAAGTTTCATAGAAAAAAAAAAAAATGTAAAACAGCATGGGATCGAACCATCGATATTTCATTTATGCTACCACGTTATGTGCGAAGCAAGTTGAAAAGCATGATTAGACCGCAGGCACAGTAACAGAAAAGAGAGACGACACCAGCGCCGCGGTGGGAAGCGCGATACCGAGACAGTGACGTTGACATACAAATCGTCTCGGTTTTATATCGACGACGTTTGTGCAATATTCTGCGCCGAAGAAACAATATTTCTTCATGAATCTTACTTCAAAATATTCTTTGTATCATTCCGCATTGCAGTACAGAGCCCTTCTTTGCAATTTCGCTTTTAAAACTTGATAAAATTACTTTTCGAAGTCCGAAATTTTGTTTTCTTTAGTTTTTCGAAAAAGCGCTTTGTACATCGATCCGTATACTTCTCCTGATTTCAAAAGCATACTCATTATGCGTTTTTTTCCTTATTTTGCCTAAAAAACCCGAAAAACTATTTCATAGTACACCTGTACTCCGATAGAGGCGCCACTTTACCTCCTGCGCACCCTTAATCTTTTAAAGATTTCCTCTATATTGTTCACTATATTGTTCTTTATGAAAAACATTTTCCTATATTGTTCTTTAAACATTTTTCCCTGTTTCTGCATGCAGATAGTTGTTAGTGAATACTGTTACGCCGGGGAGTGTTACTCGAAGAAGTACTCATAGTTTATAAAGAATAACACCACACTGTACAACAGTTTATTCTACGGGAAAGATGGGAACTTTATACAACAAGATGTTTCGCGCATATCAAAGCACGTCCGAATCTGACGGATCGTCGTATTCGACTCTTCAAATATTTGCCGGTTTCTTGATAGCAACCGGAAGCTTGAATGCTCTCCGGGGCAGCTTCACATCGTTGCGGAACATCTTCACGCTGTCGCGACGATGCAGCTTCGTGGCATTGCGCGGCATCTTCACGCCGTCGCAACAATACCTTAATCTAACCCTGTTCCCTCCTTATTTTCCTCTTTTCCCTCTAAACTAATTCACTAGCACCGCATCCAACTTCTTCTTTGCACCAGCGCCGCGCAAAAGACAGTTCCAACTTTCAATCCATTGCAATCAGTTAAGCTGTTAGCCGAGCAACATACTCCTACAATAATGCCATATTTTTAAAATCGAATTTGTAATTTTTTTGCTAAAATGGGTCTGTTTACTCTAATTTTACTGACGCACTAGTCAATACCGTTGAATGAACTAAGAGAATGTTCAAATCATTCGATGAGCAGAGTCAAACCTTCGAATGCTGGATACATTCCTGACATTTTTGTATTAAAGAAAGATCAAATGAACCAAGTTTCGCACTGAACCATTGTCGGGGGTAATTAACCGCCTCGGTATTTTGGCTTTGTGCGAGGTATGGCAAGAGCACGGCCTGCACGTGGCCGACTTCAGCGGTTGTAACAATCCGACGCGTGGCCGTTGATGTCAGGTAAACCCGTGTCGTGCAGCAATGGTTTGCCGTATGATTTACCTGTGGGGAAAAACCTAGAATCGCTTGGACATGGAAAGGCAACAGTCATTGCATTTGTGTAAAGAAGAGGGACACAATTTCCTCGAGGGCCAACCTAGCCATGGAGCGGTGAAGGGGAAGGTATTTTTCGGGAGGGAAACTGCAATTAGGCAATCTTCGCAGTACTGTGGGATTGATTGATCGTGGTCGTTGGTAAAAGCGACTATTCACTTTTTAGTTCACAAACGTTTTATTATATACTGACGCCTCTCGTTATAATTTGCTCTATCTCTCTCTCTCAGTCTCTCTGTGTGCACTCTCGTAACGCTCCTCGTTGACTCTACTCTGCTTCCGTGGTTTACATAATATATATTGTTGTTCACTCACTCTCGCTCACACCTACATCTCGCGGTTACCGAACTTCTCATTCTCTCTCTCTCACGCACTCTCTATCTCTCACTCCCTGGGTTGTTCACCCATCAGCTGTCTGTTGCGTATTTACTCTTTTTCCGCCGCTAACCGTCTTCGTTTGGGCCGAGCAGCCGTTGACTTGCTGCTCGGCAAAAACTCGTGCCGTTTTTCGGTCGCTCGGTTATTAACGGCTCGATTCCCTACAGTACCCTCGCGTTTCAGAAAACGAACAGACGTACGTCACGGAACGCACGTCGTGGATATTTTTCGTATTCGCGTAGTGTGACGAGAACGCGGAGCAAGATGCCTGCCGCGCTGGTACCGAGGACTGCCCCAGCGAAAACCCACCGACCACGAACTGCTTTCGCTGGCTCGCGAATTGGCTGCACCCGAAGAAACAATAATCTAGGATGGAGTAACAATGCAGAAAGGAGCAACATCCAAAAAGCACCAACATTCTAAGAAGCATCATCGATCCAGGAAGGAACAACAATCAAAGAAGGGTGCAACGGAACATATCGACATGTGAAAGTGAAAAGTGCCTGTGACCGTAAAATAAAGTGTTTTCGGGGTGGCAAGAAGGTTCAGTAACTGGACCGAGCGATTACCTGTTCTTCGTTGGGGTCTTCGGCATTGCCATTGTTGACAGCCGTACGATGACCCACCGGCCGTGCTTTATTACCATGGCAGGTCAACTTGCAGGTGAATGGGTAAGTCAAATTCCAATTATTTCTCTATTAACCCTTTGCACTCGAGGAATATTTCGGTACGCACAGATCTAGCCTGCTTTTTCAATAAAGTTTTTAAAAGCAAACAGTTACAAATGGTTGTCATTGGATTTATTTTGATTTCCTTAAAATAATTCTTATTTTTATTTTAAAATACTATGGTGAGAAACGTCACTTGAGTACAAAGGGTTAATTTCCTAAAAATTCCGAGAGGGTTTCCCACATTTTATTCCTTCTTCTTTGGATACAACGAATACAAATAATTAATAAATTCGATTAAGGGACGACAGTTGCGTAGATACTATTTTTAATTAATTATTTGTACTCGCTGCTCGGTAGAACTTCAATTGAATTTTTCCTGCTTGACTGACGGTTTCGGCCAGCCTAGTCCGAACGTCCCAGAGACTGGACCGGAGGCTACGTTCACGCGCCTGAGCGCGCGTGAAGCAGGCGTTGTGATTGGTCAGTGTTTTACGTTAATAATTCAAAGACAAAGCCCCATCTTTGCAAAGGAAATGGTTGTTCAGAATCGTCTCAGCTACCCCCCATTTCCGGCTCCTACGCTATTTACGGGACTCATTGTAGACACTTCGCGAGGCTGTTTTTCGCCCGTAGGCCGTTTTTCGTTAGAATCGTGAATTTACCGCGTGTTGTCACGTCATGACGCGACACGGCCGCCATGACACCCCGAATGGCATAAAATTGTAATGTTCGCGTAAATTGGGGTCGCGACCGGCCTAATTAGTATATATTCGCACTCGCGGTCACTAGCCGAACATTTTAGTACCTAATTCGCCACTGTTACACGTTATTACCCGGTTTAATATTCAATCGTCCGCGGAGCAGCGCGGAACACGTCCGACCGCTACAACGTCCAGCGGGAGACCCCAGCCATGCCAATCCTGTGTCGAAGGAAAAACTCATCGAAAGACACATCATAGGTTAGGAGAAAGGAAAACAAAAGCGATAATGGAGATGTGGCACATAGATTTGGCGGGTCCTATATATCCAGCATCCTGTGGTGATAAGAGGTATATTTTCATGATTGTAGATGATTATTCGAGAATGATATTTGTTATATTGCTAAAATATGAAAGAGAAGCAGCAGAGGAACTAAAACAAATAATAATTGTTGGCGAATTCTCCCGTGAATATGCACGGCCATGGTGTTCGTAGCGAAAGTAGTTCGCCGGTGCGTCGTTGCAGATAGCGGCAGCACCTCCCGGACACGCATGGCCACGGTCGCGCCATGAGCGAGAAGAAATCGGTACACGTGCACCGGCCACGCGGTGCCGGTACGACGCCATTATCGCCATTGTCGTATACGTTGCCTTCGCGTTAACACGTGCCTTTTGCTTGTGCAGTTTTCTCAGTTTTAAACGTCTAAGACCACGCGCAAAGTTTTGCAGTTGTCCACGCAGAAAGTCGCGGTGCTTCTCGCGTCTTTTCGTAACATAATTCTCAGATAGTTTCATTATTTAGTGGTAATTTAGCAATAAGAATCCCGCGCGTACATAATTGTTCTCTCTGTGTTAGACATAAGCGTAAATAATTCTGTGAATATAATCAATCTCGTGACCGTCCAAAAAGGGTGTCGTGTCTCCTCATTTCTCAGTCTCCTCCGCCCACGCAAATCGCGAACAATAATATTAAAGAAGAACCAAACAGGTTTGAAATTAAAAGCCATTAGGTCGGACAATGGAGGAGAATTTTTGGGATTAAATCTTAAAGAATGGTTGAAGAGGAAAGGGATAAAGCACGAATTAAGCTCACCAAGAACACCACAGAGCAATGGCGTAGTTGAAAGGGCAAATAGGTCCACAATAGAAATGACCAGAGTTATGATTTCTGATTCGGAGTTACCATTAGATTTTTGGGGAGAGGCGGTACATACAATGAAGACAGTGAAGAGTGTGATATTAAAGCATTTCAAGAATTAATGGGAAAGCTAATGTATCTAAGTGTCGCTACTAGACCAGATATATCCTTCACATTAAGTTACTTATCGAAGTTTAATAAAAATTCATAGAGGATGCATATGGGTGCATTGAGAAGAATATTAAGATACTTGAAGGGCACAATGAACTATACTTTGGAGTTTGGAAGCAAGTAACTAGATAATACAATTGAGTGTGAGACAAATGTTTCATGCGACAGAACGGAGGATGCCAAATCATTTACAGGAATACTACTATATAGAAAGAATGATTTGATACATTGGAGGAGCAAAAAACAACCAAGAGTGGCTTTGTCGTCTACTGAAAGTGAATTAGAAGCAATGGTAGAAGGAGTTAGAGATTGTGTGGTGTACTAATTTATTAGAGGAAATAGAATTTACAATGGTGAAGATTAAAAGACTTAAGTGTGACAATTTGAACTGTATAAAATTGGCTAATGGTGGAAATTTTAAGACAAAAACTAAACTATTGAACAGAAAGTGTCATTACGTGCGAGAAACTGTCAAAGAAAATAATAGTGAGGTAGTGCATGTTCCTAATACTGCAATGAATGCTGATTGTTTGACAAAACCCGCAAGTCGAGCGAATTTGTTGAAAAATGTTGAAAATTTTATGAGAGTTGTAGAGCTGTAAAAACAAAGGGGGAAAGTATGAAGTTGTTTTTACACTAGAGTGTAGCGATATGTGTTTTCGTCGCTGTTTCTCGCGGTTCGAATTTTAATACGCGTGGAAAACCGGCGGCTACTACCGATGCACTTATCGCGACGATCGAAGGAAAAAACTGTCGAAATAGATCGACGAACTTGTCGAACGTACTCGCGAGATAATCTGGGTCGAGAATTACGATTTCCAGGAAGGCTGGGATATAAGCGGCTGGAATCCACAGAAAAACTCGTCTAGTTATCGCTTACGTGCACAGACGTAGAAGAAGGTGCGGTTTCGGCAGTCAGCAGTATAAGAAACATCGCCACCCCGCCTCGCCCCTCAACTGGCGCCGAGCTACTCGATCCACCCGGTGGTGCCTGCGGGGAGCGAGACGAGAGGCGGAAGGTGCCGAAACCCCTCTTCGAATCTATGTACTGCTTATTATGCTCAAGGTACGTTAAGTAAATCAAAATTATAAAATATCCGCCTGGAACGTTACAATTATTCCGTTCGACGCTGTAACGAGGTCGGGTGATAATAATGTAACGTAAAATAAATATGACAATTAACACTAGATTTACGGACCGAGCCAATTTGACTCATTAAAAATTTGATCACTATATATATATAAAACTTTAATATTACTTTTTAAAAACATACGTTGGTTTTTAGTTAAGTAATGAAATATATGTAAACGTTCGTTCCTCTTCCCCGCAGACCCCTTCATTTCGCATTATCGAACGTGGTATACAATTTTCTTGTATGAGTCAAATTGGCTCACTTCAGTAAAAATAGGTATATAATCAACATCCGTAAATCTAGTGTTTTAATAAATAATAAATAATAAAAAGCAGTTAAATGACTGATAGTTGAGCCGTCGGACGAATTGTTATGATTCTCACGAACAATATGTGTTCAAAATTGTAACGGCGGTTTGGTGCTCGACCGCCGAGGACGACCAAACCGCCGAATTCGGCAGAAAAACTTTAAGCGGCACCCGTCGCCGAAGTCGACAATCGACGGTTTTTGCCTGTTTGTCACTCTCCCGCCCGACTCTTCAACCGTCGCTTGTTGACTTCGGCGAAACGTTCGTTACCAATTTACCGTACGCGTCGCCGGTTAAACGTCCTCTCAAGCCGTTTGACAAGTCAAATTCTCCAACCAGCGGTCGCCGTTTCGTTCGAACTTCCCGTCCGCAGCGTACCCCCCGCGACGATAAATACGCGATCGTTCGCGCCCGGCGACCATTCTGTCGAAAGTATCCGAGAAATTAAAGAGTGAGCATCGATATTGTAATAAACCGTTGCTTCGAGTGAGTTCGAGTTTGCGGAAATCCATCAAGCGATTCTCCCGACAATTGCACGCGTCGAGCGTCGATATTCGTCTCCTCGTTTCATCCGTGATTTGTCATTTCGTTCTCATCGTCCGCGCCGCGCCGAAGATTGTCCGTCTCTTTATACATCAAGATTGTCCGTCGTCCGTCGCTTCATATGTACGTTTCGTCTGTTCTAATAAAATCATTACGAGTACTGTGTAGCCACTGAAGCTCATTCACTGACTCTCCCTTCCTCCGTTTCGTGCACGCGCATCGCTACGCGTGATTAGCGATGTTCTAAGTTCGCGCGGACATACCGCGGCGAGTGCTAAACAATATGTAAAAGCGATGTGTGTTTTGAGGTTGGCAAGAGTGATGTGTGTGGTAGATTGGTAAGAGTGTTGCGTGTTGTGGGTTGGTACGAATGAGCGGAAACGATGTGTGATATAATGGTGTGTATGTAAAGATGAAGAATGCAAAAACAGCATCTTCCCGTATAATTTGTTATCACGTTTAAGTGATAATAATTAAGGCAAGTTTCATTTAAGAACCTCACAAAATATGTGTATGGTTTCACTTCGTAAAAAAAAATGTTCAAAAGTCGCTTTTTTTTCGGCCTTCCAAACGTATATAACCCCTTAAAAGGAGAAGAAATAGAGAATAACTATGAAGATAAAGAGAAAATAAACTTTAAAGAAGAAAGATATGAAATTAAAGAAGAAGAGGAAAACTATATGATAAACTTTAACGAACATATAGATGAAAAAAATTTTGAAATAATTACAAATCATTTAGAATATGAAGAAAAAAATGACATTGATAAATTCATAGGAAAATACAAAGCAATATTTGCGAAGGATAAATATGACATAAGAACAGTGAGGAATTATGAAGCTCCCATAGATTGGCTAGTCGAGAAATATCCTAGCAAAAGACCGTACAGATGCACGATAGAAGACAGGAAAGAAATTGAACAACAAATTGCTAAATTACTAGAAAAAAAAATTAATTGAAGAATCGTACAGTCCATTTGTCGCTCCGGTAACCCTAGCATACAAGCGAGAAGAGAATAGAAAACACGATTATGTATAGATTTTCGTGACTTGAATAAAATAGTAGTGCCTCAATCACAGCCGTTCCCTTTGATCGAAGATATGGAGAAAACAAGAGACTGCAAGTACTTATCAACGTTAGACATAAACTCAGCATTCTGGGTAATACCTTTGAGAATAGAAGACAGAAAGAAAACTGCATTTGTGACACAAGAGGGACATTTTCAATGGACCTGTCTACCGTTTGGGCAGAAAACATCGCCAGCGATCTTCCAAAGGATATTGAGCAACATTATAAGGAAACATAAACTTTCGGACTTTGTAGTCAATTACATCGACGACATACTAGTTTTTTTTTTTTTTTCCCCCCAAAAAACATTTACCGAACATATCGAACACTTAACACGGTTATTAGAAGCAATAATGAGTGAAGGTTTCAGGTTAAAGCTTTCAAAATGCGTTTTTGCAAGGAATTGGGTAAAATATTTAGGTCACATAATACAGAATAATTCAATACGCCCATTGAAAGATAATCTAATATCAATAAGGAATTTTCCTACACCAAAAACACAAAAAAATGTTAGACAATTTTTGGGAAAGATAAACTTTTATAATAAATATATAAAAGACAACGCAATTATTTTAGATCCATTATCCCATAATTTGCTAAGAAAAAATCAACAACTTATATGGACGGAAGATTGTCAAGCAGCATTCAATAGATAAGACAGTTTTCTGCCCTACACGCCTGTCGATACACGCCGCGACAAATTCTAACAGAATATAGTCATTTCTACCAGACGAAAAAGAGTTTCCAACTATCTTCACCAGCCGACCAGATCTCTCCGCTATCCAGTACCTGGAGGCCCGTACCCCTCCGTCAAATAATTCACATCTCAAATTTAAAAGTCATTTTGTAACATAGTTTAATAGCCCATTAAAATAAATTCTAAATAAAATAAACTTAACTCTTAAGAACATTCACTCTCAAGTAAAATTAAATTCTGAATAAAATCAATCAAACTCTAAAGGATAACGATCTTAATTTAAAATCAGATACTTTAAATCTAATTGTATTACATTTATAATTCCCAGGAGGAATTCGCGGAACATCAGCGTTTTCCCCAAGGTGACCCGCGCTTGGTCCACGTGCTGTGGTCGGTAGTCGCTGGACGCGTAGTCAGCAGACTTCGTGGGAACGCTTTTCAGCAGTTTTGCGTTAGCGACGGGGCGTTGTTGTCTCCGAGAGTATAAAACGCCCGGACAACGCGGCCTGCCATCCCGCTTCTAACACCAAATTGTTACGTCCCGCGTTGCGGAACCGCAGGTTTTCTAGGACGCGGCGTGGGTCCTGCCGGTTTTAAAGCGCTAAAGCGCATCTTGACCTACCTTACGTAATACGATCGCGGGACAGGACGGCGGAGGATAGGGTTTGTTATCACTCGAACGCGGATATCTGTGTTTACCTTGTATATTCTTTATCTAACATGCAATTTACATACCCTGTCGGTGACTTCGCGGTTCGGGTTGCGGCTCGCTCGCGTCTCTTGTCTCGTAATCTCGCTTCAAACACTAACTCCTCGCTTGCGTCTCGCTCGCTGATTACAATCCCTTCTGGTGCGCGTCGCGGCCGTCGACTCGTCCCTCCAGTAACTCCAGCGGATGTTCCTTGCGGGTACGAGGTGCCGAACGCGGATACGCGTACTCGTCGACACGAACTCGAACAACTATGACGACTAATGACACGCGGGTCGCGTTGTCCTGGCGTTTTATACCCTCGGAGACAACCGCACCCCGTCGCTAACGCAAAACTGCTGAGAAGCATTCCCACGAAGTCTGCTGACTACGCGTCCAGCTGTTACCGACCACGGCACGTGGACTGAGCGCGGGTCACCTTGGCGAAAACGCTGATGTTCCGCGATTTCCTCCTGGGAGCGCGGCTCGTTCCCAGCGGGGCAGCGAAATACGAGCATAGACCGGATGTAACAGTATAAATTTAAATAATTAACAGTTGTGTAAAGTAATTGCAATTAAGGTTATCAATTTTAGTATAATCAGGTCACGTAAAATAACATCATATTAAAAAATCAGAAATTTTAATAAATTTACGGTTACGTAAATTGACGGTTATACTACCATTAATCATTAATGGTAGATTTAACGACTTTATATTTTTTAATGTAGGGAGGGCAATTCCAACAAAGCCTGTGTGGTTATTAACATTTATTTCTACGCTCTCCTCGTCGATGCCTCGTGTCGAACTGCGACTCGAACGTTCGTCGTGCGAGACGCATTCGTTACGCGTCGGTTGTCTTGCAACTTAGCACAGGGCCGGACTGTGTCGCCCCCGACCCACTACCAAACATAGTAAATGGCCTACATTAAAAAGTCCCATTCTGGGCATTTATCCATGTAAGTTGATTTGTATCGTTTTTGGGGCTTTAGTGTCGAAAGTTCTTGAGAACCTTCAATGGGTTCCTCATCGGGTTCATTTATATCATTGGTAGATTTTACCAAATCGTACCAATTCTCGCATGTATTCCAGATACAATTTTCATCTATATTTGGTACCGATACATCGGGCACATAAGATACATTTATCTCTTCTTGGTATCTGTATTATTCGTGTTATATTCGATACTGTCATTTTTCTGTGATATATCTATGGAGTCTGAGGATTTGTCTAACAGTGGCTCACAATTTTTGTTACATATGCTTTCTTTGTCTTTATCCAGCTGCAGCGATACATTATTTATCACGGAAATATCTTTCTCATTAGAAAGCAATGTAATCTTTGCATCAAGAAGGTCCTGATGTTGAAAAACAAATTTATCCATTCTTATTGGTAGTTTACCTTCAAAACCTCTATTTTTTGAATCGCCAACTTCTGCTTTAACAGAAGAACAAGTGGCGATTTCGCGTGATCTTTTGAAATATGGACACATTACATCAGTCCATAAGGGTAAATAAGGCGATAAACGCGTTCTCATTTGTTTAACAAATTCAGGGTTATAGCAAGGATTTACAATTGTTTTTCGTCCCCGTCTTTTCGGAAAAAAAAACGATTTGTTTGGGAAGTAGCCGTAGGACTGGGAATCCCGTTGCAAACCCGAGCGACGATTTTTCGAAGCGAAAGGAAGGAAAATAAAAAAATTTTTGGAAAAAAATACAACCGACTTCGGAATGCACTAAAAAGAATGAAATAATTTTAATTCATGTTTCGGAGACGGCGCAAAATTAAAAATTGTCTACATTGGAAATTGCCAAAATTCTTTAATCCTTTTGCATATTGTCACATTAGCAACATCTTTCATTTACACAATTTTTAATTTTGCGCCGTCTCCGAAATATAAACTGAAGGGATGCAGGAGCGGTGACGTGCTTGGAAGTAAATTTGCTTCCGACACAAGGTTCGGATAGATAACACTTTATTCGTACTGACAAATGAGTGTCGCGTTTTAAACACTCGGTAACGAGGTTGACAAAAAAAGTAATGAAGTCGATTTTTCGTTCCGCAAACCGCTACGCTTTTCCGTGCGTACTCCCACTCCCGTGAGCGGAGTGACTCGGCCTAATTGGCCATCATCTTGACGACGTTCGTCACCTCTAGCCAATCGGTTTAAAACCAATCGCCGCCTCTCCACTACGCCCTTAGCGTGCTTTTCCAGGAGGGCGAGCGATCTGGTGGGGGTGCGTGCGACGGAGAAAACTGGTCCTGTCACCGACTTTCCTCCGGGCCCCAGGGGTCGGTTCGTTACCCGTCAACAAAAAGGTACTTTACCCTGTCTGCAGGCCCATCGGAACGGGCCGATTTACAACATCCGCTGCTCGCTCTCTAAACCGTCGAGATTACATTCTGAGAAACGTTTGTTGTAAATCGTGTTCGTCGGCTCCAGGCCATATGCTGTTTTCTTCCGCCAACAGCCGCCACAAAACTAAAATTATTTCGTCCTTTTTAATGCATTCCGAAGTCGGTTGTATTTTTTTCCAAAAATTTTTTCTGAGTGTCTGAAACAATCCATAAATTTATTCATGTTTAATATGTAATATTATTGTTAAATATAGAAATACAATACAGAGAGAAAAAGAAGACGTTTCTAGAACAGGGTGTCTTATTTAAGTGAGTATAGCAGGATATCTCGGAAGGAGTTGTAATTATTAAAAATGTGTTCGTACAAAAGTTGTTTGGTTAATTAGGCTACATCATGCAGTAATAACTGTTTCCTTGTGGGTGGAATAGTAGAGGAGATCTGAAGGTCAGTCTAATTTTCATAAATGGATTCCTATATTTTTTTCTTCAAAAAGTTACAACAGGTACTGAGACAATTCCGAAAAGCTGTTATATAATATTATTCTGTATCCGATACAGGTAATTTGTTAGCTTATGTGCATGTTCTGCATCGGCTGATGGCCGACAGCTAGCAGCCGCTGCTGAGCAACGTAGGTTGTGTCCGTGTCAAGATCCTACAATTATGTGTTTCGTCCCGCGTTGCGGGACCGCGGGCTTTTTCTAGTATCTTACAAACGCGGCGCGGGTACTGCCGGGTCGAAGCGCTAAAGCGCACCTTGCGTTATCGGGTTGCGGTGTAGGATGGCGAGGAGTAGGGTTCGGTGCAATACAAACTCTGATATCTGCGGTATCCTTATATTCTTTGATAAACATGCGTTTTACATACCCAACCGTTGCGTCTCAGGTTGCGGGTCGCTTTCTCGGCGTTTCTCTCGCTCTCGTTTCTGATACACACACAGGTCTCACTTGCGATTCGCTTTCGTTCGTATACTCGTTCGTTAGTCGCGTCGCGGCTGGCGTCTCGGCCCTTCGGGAACTTCGGCGTCCGTGGTGGTACTGCACGGCGGCGTGTGCACTCCAATTATGGGTCAGCTCTGTCTGACCGCGGCGGTACACACGCCGTGAACCGTCGTCCGAGCACAAACGTCCGGGTTCCTTCGGGTACGCGATCGCGGGCGCGGATACGCGCGTTGCGTATCGTCGACTCACAAAAGATCGTTAACTTCTACTCCGTGCGGGGCACGTTGTCCAAGCTTTTATATTCGCGGCTGTGTCCAATTGCTGGTGTAGTTTTGCTGGATAGCATTTTCGTAATCTAGGTTTTGGGTCACGGTGTTGCGCCACACTGTTACCGTAGCCTGAGCGGTATCCGTGCAAAAGTGCTGTTCTGCACATTCTTAGCTTGCTTGGGCAACGCGATCCGTTTCCGAAAAGCGGAGCAGCGAAGGACAAACCTAGGCCGGATGTAACATATGATATAAACAGAGATTGAGGATTATTGCTAACGCCATAAAGTATCAATTATAATTCTCACTTACTAGCTAAATAATTTTTTATCCTTCTACATGTTCACCATCATTGAGAATACATATTTGTAATCTCTTTAAAAATTGTTTCTCAACACTTTTTAATATTTCTTGTGATATTGATCTGCATGCAGTTGTAATTCTTGTTCGTAAATCATTTACGTTTTCTACCGGTGTCTTTAAATAGTCCCCCCCCCCCCCCCCCCAAAAGTCACAGGTAGAAAGATCTGGCGACCTTGGCGGCCATGCGATTGGTTCGCCACGTCCAATCCATTTATTTTCGAAATTAATATTTAATCAGTTACGAACTGCTGAAGCATAATGAGGAGGAGCTCCGTCTTGTTGAAACCAAAGATTTTGTCTTTCTGCTATTGGCATTTCGTGCAAAATATCAGATAATTCTGTTTCGAGAAACCTTAAATTCGATGCTGCATTTACATTCCCAATTATTTCGCGATTATGGATACCGCACCTCACCATAACTGATTGTCGGTATTGAACGTTGCATTGTTGAATCCAATGCGGATTACTTGCTGACCACATCCTTGAATTCTAATGACAAACTACACTGTTCGTGTAAAAAATGCTTTCGTCCGTTATCATCAGATTCCGAATAAAATTTTGATCATATTCAATTTTGTCGAAAATCCATAACGAAAATTCTACTTGTGGCCTAATATCGCGAGGAAAAATTCGTTGCACGTCTGTTGCCTTGTAAGCTTTCAAGTTATGCTTCTTAAGAATTTTATGAACAGTTATGAAAGCGACCACAACGTTAATTTCGTCGTCTTCACTCCATAAAGAACGTCGATGCCGCTCCTGTACACCACTTCCAGGTGTTCTTCAATAATTCAACAATTTTTCGGATAACCGATACTGATTGCTGTGGTGTATCCGGATACCGTTTATGAAATTCTCCATTTCGTTTATCCATCACTCCGCAGAAGAACTAATTCTACTCTCTGTTTAACAGTTACAGACATTTTAATAGATTAAATAGTCACACAACACACTAAAAAAATTAAGCAAAGCAGTCGCACTAAAAGAACTGAACTAACCTAGTACATTAAAAGAACTAAACGGAACAATACAATAATCAAACAAAAATAATAACTACGCTTTGTTTGCGTTGCTCACTGAATGCACGTCTCAAACTAATTTATCGACCATGTCAGAACAAATGAAAAAAAGCATGTACGAAATAAGTTTGGCAATTGTTTACATTATTGGGCCCTGTCGCAGTAATCTAATATCACCGCATTCGACGCAGCAGCGGCTGCTATCTGTAGGCCGTCAGCCAGTGCAGAACATGCACATAAGCTAACGAATTACCTTTATTGGATACAGAGTACTATTGTATAGCACCTTTTTGGAATTGTCTCGGTACGTACTGTTACTTTTTGAAGAAAAAAATATAGCAATCCATTTAAGAAAATTAGACTGAATCTTCAGATCTCCTCTACTATTCCACCCACAGGGAAACAATTATTACTGCATGATGTAGCCCAATTAACCAAACAACTTTTGTGCGAACACATTTTTAATAACTACAACTTCCGAGGTATCCTGCTGTACTCACTTAAACAAGACACCCTATATAATTACAAAAAACTCAAATCTTTTAATATTGATAAATATTATAATAAAATAAATAAAACAATGAATACTGAATACAATGAATGCTATAAAGGATTATTAAGAACAAATTATATTTAAAAAAGCAACTAAATTAATATTTAATTTTTATAATAAATATTAATATTTGAAAAATAAACATAAATTTATTCACGCAATTCTGCGAACACGTGCAGAAGCTTGAACAATCCAATTAATCATGAGTTTTGTAATTATTTCCTCGGTTGAATTTGTATCGTGTAATCGAACAACAGCAACAAATATATAGTATATTAATTCATAATACTATGTACACTAAGGTGCAAACTCGGCTTCCGCTAGGGAAAAACACTAGTGAGGGGAAGGGTCCCCCACCACCGGATCCCGGGAGAATTCCTAAACTTTGCAGGAATCTAAATTCGACTCAACACGTGTATGAAATTCATGAGCAAGCAACCATATTTCAGAATTGAAGCATTTAAAAGCAAAAATTATATATAAAATGACATCCCATTGTTAATTGGCATTCTCATCGGTTCCCCGGCTCGAGATGGCGCCTCGAATGAAAAATCAGACGGACCATATATTTATTTTTTAGCTATTCGTCTAACGAACTAGCAGAATAAAATTGCTGTAATTGTTCGTGTGGTTCGTTGTTTGGCGCCATCTCATGCCGGAGAAGCGATCATGGTAATGACGCCGTCAAGACGAGGATGCTCGAAAGCTGAAAATAAGAGCCTCTCTCTCGTCACCGTGAGTGCGAGAGAGAGGCTCTTATGCGAAGCCGAAAATTCGTCGGTGCAAAGTCGGCTTCCCTCGGTGTCAGCCAATTGCAGAGCGAGTTGCGGCGTTCCTCCCGGCGGAGAGAGGTCGCTTCACAAAAAATTGTCACCGAACATTGATTATGATTTTTATAATTTTCAGTATCAGGACAGTTAGGGTAGGAAATTGGTAAATATAACGACAAATTTGGACAATTACAGCAATTTTATTCTGCCAGTTCGTTAGAGGAATAGCTAAAAAATAAATATATGGTCCGTCTGATTTTTCATTCGAGGCGCCATCTCGAGCCGAGGAACCGATGAGAATGCCAATTAACAATGGGATGCCATTTTATATATAATTTTTGCTTTTAAATGCTTCAATTCTGAAATATGGTTGCTTGCTCATGTATTTCATACACGTGTTGAGTCGAATTTAGATTCCTGCAAAGTTTAGGAATTCTCCCGGGATCCGGTGGTGGGGGACCCTTCCCCTCACTAGTGTTTTTCCCTAGCGGAAGCCGAGTTTGCACCTTAGTGTACATACATATAATACTATATACATTATGATTATAATGGTTAATTTTCAAAAACAATTATAACAATGTATAATTTGAAATCTTAAGCGGCCCATAGACGATCAATATTATTGCGCAATATTTGGGTTTGTGCAATATAATTAATCGTGTGTAGACGATATTGAAAGGTTGTGCAATATATTGTACGAAATTCAAAATTTTGAAAATATATTACACAAACGGGAAAATATTGTGCCGTGTGTTGGCAATATTGCGCAATATATCATCATTCGGTATTAACAAGTGATGGAGTTCGCGATTGCGAGATATTGTAGGGTTATGGACAAACGTTGACTTGCAGGAATAGCATCGCGCATTGTAGTGTCCTTTTTTTTTCGATTTGAGGAGTAACCAAAGCAAGAAGTTCATCAAATATTTCTCCGTCCATCCGTAAAAAGTTGCGAAAATCATTGAGTTCAATGATTTTCAGTTCATTTAGTAATTTTTCGTACGTATACTTCTCCCTATCAATAAGCCACTGTTTGGCTCATTTCCTTCCTTTCTTTCTTGTCTTCTTTTTCTTTTTCGCACCTACGCTCACAGCAATTAAGACACTATATAATGCCAATGAGGTTGTACGTCTGTGCTCGCGGTTGCACAAAATATTGCACAACCATCAATATCGCCTCCATACGATTTAATTTTTTGCATAAATATACATATTGTACAATAATATTGACCGTCTATGGGTCGCCGTAAAAATATTGTGTAACCCATATTGCGCAATATTATTGACCGTCTATGGGCCGCTTTACTGTAAGAGCGAAAACTATTTTTGGACAGCTAAAATACTACGCAGAGAGGCTCGTTACAGCCAACCAACGCGTTTGAACTGACTGTTAAACCGAAAACGGCAAATCGACGGATGTACAACCGACGAACTTATTACTTACACGTTTGCACACATACATACACGCATACGCCGAACAAGGCGCGCAAACACCACACACAACAAAATTCAAAGTACAGTAAATACTCGATAAGTGTTCGGAAGGATCTACACGTTAAGTGTTCGCGGCTTATCCTCACCACTGGGGGGGATCCCCCTCAACGCGAGCACGGGAGCGATATGACACGGTGCGGCTTTCCTTTGAAACTCTATATCACATTCGTGTAGGTGAGACAGCACTAATGCAGCGATGAAACTTTTTTGTTTTTAATTTTTTCTTTAATACAAATTTCAATAACATATTGGTGAGATTTTCCTGATTAAAATGAGACCAAACACGATATTGTTTGCTGTCTCTTTCTATGTTTGTCGACGTCGGCAAAATACAAACGGATTGAAGAATCGAATCTTCTGTACGCTAAATGTTCCTCGCCGATCCCAAATTCTGAACACTTATCGAGTCTTTACTGTATTCTCACCGAAACGTTAAATTATGACTATATCTAACACTTACCTATAATTAAACTAACGATTTTAAAATTACTTAATGTGTATTTTCCTCGAGCTCCTTTCCAACTATATAACATTAATATTTCATCCTTTATTAATGCTTTGAAAATGTTTTTTATCACATCTTGTAGATTTGTTCCGCCTTTAAATTTCAAAAAGTTTCTCTGATTGCAAAATAATTTGAAACATGTAAATCATTAAAATAAAGAATGAAATTTATAAATACCGATCGGACCAGGCGTCCGAGGGGGAGGATTTCCACTACTTGTGAAACGTTGAGATACTCCTCTTTTGTGGTGTAAATAATTGCTTTATTTAATTGCGACAATCACAACGATGATTCACAATGGATCACAGAGACGACCATTGTCTCACCGTAAAACAGAAAACTCTTACTTGCTACTCGCGCGCCACGTCGCGTCGTCCCGTCGCAACTGCGCGACCTCCCCCGCCCCGGCCATCGCTCAGCTGCTCGATCCACCTCGCGGGCGGACCGGGGCAAGAGGAAATCCACCGCTTCCGCCAGAACGGAGCGCCGGCGGCAGTCCATGCACCAACAATATATAATATAAATTCCAAGTACTAAATATTAATAATTATAATTATTAAAAATAAAAATAAACATTTACCATCTTCGTGAAAAATTCTTCATTTTTCTTTCTTCAAATACTTGCAACATATTCGTTGATGAAATAGTGTTAAATGTAAATAAAGTTTCTTCATTTATATTTTTTTCTTTATTTGTAATGGTTTGGGCTGTTTGATTTTCCAATCTACTGAGCCTTCTATCGATGCATGTTACCTCAACCAGGATGCGATTAAATTTCTTCAAAATTTCTTTCAATACTAAAAATGAAAATATCGTGAATTATATTTTTGAATATTGTACTTTAACGTATCAATAAATTTAATCATTTTTACTTTTTTGTAATCATTTTCGTTTCTTTCTGATGAATTATTTCCTGTTTTTTGTTTTCAATTTGAACCATTTGAATTTTTTCGGGTGCAATGATCAGATCTTCATATGTCGCCACAATCTGTGCAGATTTTTCCGTATGAAACAATTGTGGTGATCCAGAAAATTCCTTCGGATTTTATAAAGGAGACAGTGAACCCGTTTCTATACCTGTTACATCCGGCCTAGGTTTGTCCTTCGCTGCTCCGCTTTTCGGAAACGGGTCGCGTTGCCCAAGCAAGCTAAGAATGTGCAGAACAGCACTTCTGCACGGTTACCGCTCAGGCTACGGTAACAGCGTGGTGCAACACCATGACCCAAAACCTAGATTACGAAAATGCTATCCAGCAAAACTACACCAGCAATTGGGCACAGCCGCGAATATAAAAGCTTGGACAACGTGCCCCGCACGAGTAAAATTTACGATCTTTTACGAGTCGACGATACGCAACGTGCGTATCCGCGCCCGCGATCGCGTACCCGAAGGAACCCGGACGTTTGTGCTCGGACGACGGTTTACGGCGTGTGTAACGCCGCGGTCAGACAGAGCTGACCCATAATTGGATATCCTCCAGGAGTGCACACGCCGCCGTGCAGTACCACCACGAACGCCGAAGTTCCCGAAGGGCCGAGACGCCAGCCGCGACGCGATTAACGAACGAGTATATGAACGAAAGCGAACCGCGAGTGAGACGTGTGTGTGTGTCATAAACGGGAGCGAGAGGAACGCCGAGAAAGCGACCCGCAACCTGAGACGCAACGGTTGGGTATGTAAAACGCATGTTTATCAAAGAATATAAGTATACCGCAGATATCAGAGTTTGTACTACACCGAACCCTACTCCTCGCCATCCTACACCACAACCCGATAGCGCAAGGAAGGTCAAGGTGCGCTTTAGCGCTTCGACCCGGCAGTACCCGCGCCGCGTTTGTAAAATACTAGAAGAAGCCCGCGGTCCCGCAACGCGGGACGTAACATACCAGACAATTCATCATCAGATGGCGTGAAATATTTTTTTGCAATAGTTCTGTCACGACGTGTTTGTTCTAGATTTTCTTCGTCTTCAGTATTTACGTTGGATGTACTTTCAGCCAGTGTTTATTGTCGAGGTGGGTTGCGAATGATACCTCTCGATTGCGCCACGAAATCCCGCACGGTGAGCCCATCTTTGAGGGTGTAAATTTCGAAGTTACCTTCAAGCGCTGGTAAACGGTCCGTCGCGACGTTCGTGGACTTAACCAGGAAACATTGGTTCGAATATGTCCTATACGCTGGACCAAACTTTATTTTGTGACGCTGCTGCCTCGTCACGCCGGTCGCCGGCGTAGCGGGGCATCGCTCGAGGGCCTCCTGGTGCTGGACGCTGCAGCAGCCAGGGTTCCCGCGAGGAGGCCGGTCGCGGTAGGGAGGGGGTCGGGTCGTGCGAGTAACGAGGCGTGTTAGATCGGTTTTACAATAGTTTATTATTGTCGGCGTTTACATTATGCCGGTCGCGGGCCGGTGGCGCGGTGGTGGCGGTCGTCCCGACGGTGGAGGCGCGGGCGGTGGCCTCGGCGGTGTTGGTCTCGCTCTGCGGGGGTGACAAGCATTAGTGGCGGCGGTGGTGGCGCTTACAAACTAGACTTAAACCTACGCGGCTTACAGACTACGGTCGGTGGAGGCGCCCGGCGTGGCGCCTCGCGGTACTTATCAACTACGGTCGGGGGAACGCCCGGTATGGCGTTCGCGGAACTTATATCTACGGGCGGCGGGGCACCCGGTGGTGCCCGCGGTTCGGTAACGCGGCTTAACCTAGGCGTGGGGTCGCGGTCGCGAGGAGGAGAGAGAGGGGAAGAATAATTTAGACAGGTATTGGCCAGCTTTGGCCGACTGGTCGGTTGTTCAAGTCCGAGAGAGGTTGTTCCTTCCTGGAGTTGGCCGGTGTTGCGCCCAGAGGTGCCGGAGAACCCCGCGACGAGGCCATGTCCTTCGTCGCGATGTCCCCGCTCGGTTCAGCTACTCCGGGCCTGTCTACGGGGTAGCAGAACCGGTGGACCGGTCGCCGCGGCCGGGCTGGCCGTCCTGCGAGGCCATGTCCTTCGCAGCACGGTCGGCGCGTGGCTCGCCATCCCTGGGCCTGTCCACAGGTCAGGCGATCCACGTGGCCAGCCCCGTTGCGAGGCCATGTCCTTCGCAACGACGCCGGCCTTCAGGCTCGCCTAGACCGGGCCATGTCCGTGGGCTAGGAGAGCCGGCTGCCTTGTAGAGGACCTCCGAGGAGGTCCTGTCGAGGCCGAAGCCCCGAGCCAACTCATCGATCCGGTGATCGATTGCTTCATTAAGGGTGCGCAGGAGGTAAACTGGTGCCACCATCGGAGAAGTAGTGAACTACTAAACAGTTTTTCCAGTTTTTCTGGCAGAATAAGGAGAAAAACACCTAATGATTATGCTTTTCGTAATCGGGAGAAGTACACCGATCGAACTACAAAGCGCTTTTCCCAAAAATTTGCAAAAAAAAAATTTCGGACTTTTAAACATATTTTTCTTAAGTTTTAAAAGCGAAATTTCAAAATCGGACTCTGTACTTCCCTGCGGAATGGCGTAAAGTATATTTAAAAAAAAGAATTGTAATAAAATATTGCTTCCTCGCCTCAAAAAGTGGAATAAACTTCATCACTATACAACCTGGACGATTTGTATGCCAGCATAGCTGCTTTGATTTCCCTTCTATCCACCGCAGCGCTGCCGTCGTGTCTGTTGCCGTTGGGGTGCTGATATTCTGAAAATGCTTTCCAGTATGGTTCAGGAATGTAGTAAGGCTAGCGAGCGCACGCGCTCATTTATGTCATGTATATAATATAAGCAAATATAAATTGTGAAAACTTATGCACATGTTAAGATGTCTTATATTGATTGGGATTGATTGAAAACATTGTCTTTTACAATGATTCGAAAAAAATCGATAATAAAAAGTAATAAGATGGTTTAGAAATAAAGTGCCTAATAAAATACAAATTTTATTTATAAACAATTATTTGAATCGAAGGGAAGGAGTTAGAAAGATATTGGGATGTGGAAACCTGGTAGAGGAACGTAGCACAATTTACAGTTAAAATGAAATATATTTTACAAAGACGACGACAGTGACTATGTACAAACAATTTACAACACAAAATGTTGTAAATATTTACAACATTTACAAAATGCGAATTTACGAGATGTAGCCGTGAGTTTGATCGCGCTGCTCGTGATGGTGATTGTCGACAGCGATCGATATACAGTGAGTGTAAGAATTATCAACAGCGGTTGATAACGCGAAGTAACGCAAGTTAAAAGTGGCGATGAACTGCCGCGGCTGTGTCTTTATACTCACCGATCGACCCGTCGAAGTTTCTAGAATCCAGAAGTTCACGATTTTGAAATTTTTACTGGTGGTGGAAGCTTCGAAGTATTTTTCGGCGGTGTCGATCAGCTGGTAGGTGATTGCTCTGTGACGTAGTCTATTAAGGAAAGACAAAGACAGCATTGGTCGCCGCGACAGTTCATCGCCATGTAAACAATGTTTCGCACGCGTATCGGTGACCGCGAGTCGTTCGGTCGTTGTCTCGAGCGCATGAGACAAAAACTAGCTCAGATTTTGTCGTACTTGCGTCTCGAAATAGATTTTAGATTTCGGCTTGCGTTATCGTTACAATAAATTGTCCGGCTTAAAAATATGGAATTTAATGTTAATTTTAATTTTAATCAATGGACTCGCAACAAAAATCAATGATGAAACTATCTGAATAAATTGTGGCTTTATGGTAATTATCAGAACCGTAATGAAAATATTTCGTGAACGTTTGCAATTTTATGTAATATAAATATATATTTAGTAATATAAAATATAAAATATTTATGAAAATGTTTTATATTTTATTATATTTCTATATTAAAATTATTCCTGAATACGCGGAATTATTCAACATAAACTGCTGAAATAGATACAGGGAAATGTTTCGAGGATACTACAATAATATTAAACAATACGTACAATTGTGATTAGTTTGAAATTGCATTCGTTAATTTATTATCAAAATATTTATACGATTTTGAAAGTTTTTGAATATTGTTATAACATAAAATACAGATAATGCCAATCATGCGGAATACACTTTTGAAATGCCGAATCTCGATCAGCGATGTCCGACGGACTACGGAATACGCTCGAGTCAATTGCTATAAGAAAAGTGGTACCCTCTTACGGTGGGATATTACTTCCGGGTACAGGAATTTCAAATTCGGTTAGTGGTCGCAAGCTGGGGTCCTAATCCATGTTGGTTTGGTTGGCTCGTTTCTGGCTGCGTTGAGGATGAGAGTGCGACAAACTGAAAACAATTGAAAGAGAAACAGATGTTACTTTAAAACGGTGTTATAATTGCAAAGTGGACAATATGATACTTTAATATATCTTACCTCGGCCACTTTATCCTCACGTCATCATTGTATAGAAATTGTTAGCGATGACCATGACTCGCGTACTAGTAAATACTAGTGTTTAGAGTGGTTCACCTAGACGTATCCGTATATCTACATTTCTTTGAATACCTGTAGAAATATCATGTTGTTGGCGAATTCTCCTTTGAACACGCGCGGCCATTAGTGTTCGCAGCGAAAGTAGTTCGCTGGTGCGTCGTTGCAGACAGCGGCAGCACTTCCCGGGCACGCATGGCCACGATCGCGCCATCACGAAGAAGAAACCGGTACTCGCTCAACGGCCACGCGGTGCCGGTTCGACGCCATTACTGTACTTGCCGTTCACGCGACAACACGTGCTTTCCTTGAGCTGTTTTTCTCGGTTTTCTCTCGCCTCAGACTACGCATAGAAACGTCTCTTGTTGTTCGCGCAAGGAGTAAAGTGCCTGCGTATTTTCCTAATGATATTTTCTGTTTCCTACTAGTAGTTAAGTAGTGATAATTGTGAGTGCCCGCGCGTAGTTATAAGATAACTTTTCCTCGTGTAATTAGACTTAAGTGTACATAGTATAACCCGCGTTAATAAATAAGTGACTAGTTGCGTAAGGTGCCGTGTCTCATTTTTCTTCCGTCCTCTCCGCCCACGCACATTCTCAAACACATGTGCTATGCTACTTACATAGATCTATTAGTATTATTTGAAGTTATATAATAAAATTATATGAATTAAAATTATACAGATTTTACTTGTACAAAAAGGTATACATATTTGGAAAGCAGTCAGAATTAAACATTTACATAAGCATTACTCCCACTTCGATCATGCAAGAAGCATTTATTTGTTAAAAGTATGCAACATACTACTACCTTTTTACCTACTTACACAGCAAATAATATATTGTTAATCTGATTTATTTTGCATAATGCGAGTTTATTCTTTTCAAGCATTTTATCGTGGTTTCATTAATCGTTTTAATATTCAATTTCTTTACTAGAATACGATTAAAGAAAATAATAGTATATAGCAATCGCTACAATGTACACATTATCTTACCAATTATGTTTCTCTTGAAAAGAATAATCAGATTATGAGGAATGAGTCAGATCACCAATGTAAATAATATTTTATACTCAGCAGTATAAAATTTGAGTGGATCGCAATTCGAACAGAGCTAAGCGACCACGTCGCATATTTTTTTCACATGGTATAATGGCAAGCACATTTTATATTTTCACATAAATATTGCTTTCAATATTTGTATATATTTCTTCTTTTTGTACTGAGTTATGTTCTTATGTCTGCTTATTACTGTAAATACATGAAGGGAAGGCATTACACGCTATACAGGGCGTCCCATTATTGGCGTAGGAGCCGGAAATGGGGGGTAGGTGAGACGATTCTGAACAACAATTTCCTTTCAAAAATTTCGGATGGGGCTTCGTTTTCGAGTTATTAAGGAAAAACACTGACCATTCACAGCGCGCGCTTTTCGCGCGCTCAGCGGTGTGACTATGGCCCGGATTGCCTGGTCCGAGCGCGGCCGAAAACCCCCGTCGATACAGCAAGAAAAAATATCAAATAATATCGAATAAGGAATAAAAAAAATTCAGAATAATGTTAATTTAATCGACTCTACAGAATATCCTGAATAATTACTCGATATCCTGATTAGAACGAATTAATGAATGTTTTGTTATCCTAGACCAGTGCTCGGAATTACTTGCACATTTCGTGCCGATTCCTGAGGCACCGCCTCCTGTACCCCCACTACCGCTCTAAGCTCGACGGTCGAGCCGCCGATCGCGCGCGTGACGCTGTGTCTCAGGGGCGTCCTACGATAGATATGCCTAGATCCATCCGCGTGATTAAAAAATTCCTTGCGCAGTCAATAATTTTTATTTGTACAGATAATTAAAGTTATTAATATTATGTTTACGTCTATAAACATCTTTTATATATACATATAATAACAATAATTGCAAATTGCAAAATTGCAATTATTATATCATATATTATGGTTAGTACATATAATATGGTTATCATATATTATGGTTAGTATATATAAAAGATGTTTATAGACGTAAACATAATATTAATAACCTTAATTATCTGTACAAAATAAAAATTATTGATTGCGCAAGAAAATTTTTAATCACGCGGATGGATCTAGACATATCTATCGTAGGACGTCCCTGAGACACAGCGTCACGCGCGCGATCGGCGGCTCGGCCGTCGAGCTTAGAGCGGTAGTGGGGGTACAGCAAGGCGGTACCTCAGGAATCGGCCCGAAATGTGCAAGTAATTCCGAGCACTGGTCTAGGATAACAAAACATTCATTAATTCGTTCTAATCAGGATATCGAGTAATTATTCAGGATATTTTGTAGAGTCGATTAAATTAACATTATTCTGAATTTTTTTTATTCCTTATTCGATATTATTTGATATTTTTTCTTGCTGTATCGACGGGGGTTTTCGGCCGCGGCCGGACCAGGCAATCCGGGCCATAGTCACACCGCTGAGCGCGCGAAAAGCGCGCGCTGTGAATGGTCAGTGTTTTTCCTTAATAACTCGAAAACGAAGCCCCATCCGAAATTTTTGAAAAGGAAATTGTTGTTCAGAATCGTCTCACCTACCCCCCATTTCCGGCTCCTACGCCAATAATGGGACGCCTTGTATAACAGAAATATGTTTGCTAACTCTGTTCAAATTGCGATCCAATGGGCAATGCACTTCTTTCATGTACTAATACATTACAAAAGAAAAGCTAAAATAAGACAAGTAATGAAAAATATACTTGTAGCAGCAAAGATAATATCATTGTTAAAAACATGTTAAACAAGCAGTAGTAAGCAGAATATTGCCCGCCACCTCTTCCCAAACGACTGAAAAGTTTATTGAACAGTATACAAAACAGTCAAATACTGCAAATCTTTACAAAGTATATGAACATGTTAATCGAAATTATTTTGCTTAACTGTCCAATAAAACATTTCTTCTTTTAGCCGCTGCTTCAATTACGTACTGTGGTTCCCGAATAGGCATATTTCTTACATGTCTGCTATCAATTATTTCGGGAACTAAACAGTCCTCGTAAAAGCGTGTGAGCGGTTGTAACATTTTGTCTTTCCAAAATGTATCATCACGCTTAACGATCGCGTACTTAATTCCAAAAGGCGTCCACACAGCAAAAATGCAACATTTCCTTTGCGTTATGTGCAACTGCCCTAGTACTTGGAAATAGTACGTGTGCTTTTTATTCAATGTGCTGCCATCGATTTTGTCAAAAATCCTATTACCATCTGCGACTTTATTAACAATTGCGTCGTCAGGAGACATTTGTCGCGCCGAATAAGGGCATTTGATTTCAACGATAGTATCGTTTCCAACAATGCCATCAGGCGTCGTGCCAAAATATGGGATTTCCTTATCAATAAATCTTCCACAATCCTTGATATCTAATCCCAAAATCTCCTGTAACTGCTCTCGTGCCAATGTCTCTTTTTCTTTACCCCACTCAACAGCAATGCCTGTCCATTGTGAAGGGTAAAGAATATTTTTAACGAGACTTCGGCACGAGGTTGTATCTCTTCTGCAACAAATTTTTCCAAAATTTGAAGCAGTCAGCAGTTTCTTACGTACGTGACGCCACTGCGGGTTTTTATACTGACCCCGCGTAGCATACTCCAATACGTCTCGATTCTGCTGTTCTTTTTGTAGCATCTCATAATGATTGGATTTCAACTGTTCATACATATTATGGTCAATATCCGGCCGTTCCGCATTCGGTCCATAATCTTGATCACCTTTACAGGTTCCGGTCGAATTTTCATCACGCTGTTTGTGACGGCTTTCTTTAATCTTGAGAGACTTCGACCACCAGTACTACCCGCTTCTCGTATTTTATTACAAAGGTTGCGGAGAAGATGATTCGTACATTCAATCTTCTCCACAACAATATATGGATACGGTGGGAAATCTCTCAATTTTTTAAGCACGTTGCTATCGCCGTCACCGATATATCTGCTGTACATTATTCCGTGCATTTCTATACTGCAACGGAAGCCTTCGAGGATGATATCACTCTCCATACTGGTGGAACTCTGATTCCGTCCCCAGTTTTTATAACAAATATGTTCTTTTGGTGTCACATTTAAATTTGCTGCGCGTGCGCACACAACGCAATATTTATTACGGACACCTACAAATAATACTTTCTGGGTATAGTAACCCATGATAATTGCAGTTCCGGATGGAGAATCGTAACCGCCAGTACGGTACGACCTCTTCATCCATGAGCCGTCCGTTATCACGGGTACGTGAGGAATACCGTTAGTGATATCACCTCGAGCAATTGCTAATTGTTTTTCAGCTTCGCCAGCCACTCGCATTTTTTCTTCTGCGGCGGCCGCGAAAGCTTCGGACGCTTCCTTTTCGTACAGCAGATACGTTTTGTTACTCATACATGGAACATCCATAGCAGCCAGAATTTCTTCTAGCTGCTTATGACCGGTCCCCGTCAATATAGTACCACATACGGCACCTGTATTGACATCCAATATGTTGTCAACTATCGGTTCACTCCAGAAACTATCTTCAAAGTGACACATACGACATTTGACAAAATACTGAGTTTTGAGACTGTGACGCCTTGTTTTCGTAATGACGAGATCAGTGAAATTGCATACATTCTGCCAGTGAGTGGACAGTCTTTGCAATTCTGCAAAAACATGACTAAAATCTACGATGCTCCGTCCACTGATCTCGGTAGGACGCAAACGATCGACGTCGATGTTCCCATCTTCGTGCAAAACGATACTTTCGTTATCTTGATCCGTATCGTTTTGCATTCCCGATGCTGCATATTGTACCGCACATGTACTTGTAGAAGGTCCAGGTAACGTATCAGATACTAATTGTAATGGAAACGTATCGTTAGCCGGCACATCTTCATCTACACAATCATACGTTGCTGAACTTGTATTTTCTGTAATACTTTCCTCATTGACTGCAACGCATGTATTGGCAGATAAATGAGAAGATGTACTCGCAAACGACGTAGACACATTACAATTGTTGGATGTATCTACTACATTTTCCTGCCCTTCATTAAATTGATTAGGCGTACCTGAGTTTATATCTGTTGGATGTGGCACGTTTTCCTTTCTCGGATAGCCTCCATTCTTTTTTTGAAGGACAGCAATTTGGTGTTCCTGTTTCTGCGCCACTTCATTTTTATTAAGCACACACGTTATTAATGATATAAAAAGTATAAATGAAAAATATATATTATAAGTAAAGAACTAAAAATTAAAAGAATAAATGAAAAATATATATTATAAGTTGTTCAAAATTGTAACGGCGGTTTGGTGCGGGACCGCCGAGGACGACCAAACCGCCGAATTCGGCAGAAAAACTTTAAGCGGCACCCGTCGCCGAAGTCGACAATCGACGGTTTTTGCCTGTTTGTCACTCTCCCGCCCGACTCTTCAACCGTCGCTTGTTGACTTCGGCGAAGCGTTCGTTACCAATTTACCGTACGCGTCGCCGGTTAAACGTCCTCTCAAGCCGTTTAACAAGTCAAATTCTCCAACCAGCGGTCGCCGTTTCGTTCGAACTTCCCGTCCGCAGCGTACCCCCCGCGACGATAAATACGCGATCGTTCGCGCCCGGCGCTTATTCTGTCGAAAGTATCCGATCAATTCAAGAGTGAGCGATATTGTCATAAACTTTTGCTTCGAGTGAGTTCGAGTTTGCGGAAATCCCTCAAGCGATTTTCCCGACAATTGCACGCGTCGAGCGTCGATATTCGTCTCCTCGTTTCATCCGTGATTTGTCATTTCGTTCTCATTTGTCCGCGTCGCGCCGAAGATTGTCCGTCTCTTTATACCTCAAGATTGTCCGTCGTCCGTCACTTCATATGTACGTTTCGTCTGTTTTAATAAAATCATTACGAGTACCGTGTAGCCACTGAAGCTCATTCACCGACTCGCCCTTCCTCCGTTTCGTGCACGCGCATCGCTACGCGTGATTAGCGATTTTCTAAGCTCGCGCGGACATACCGCGGCGAGTGCTGAACATAATTTTGGTCCTTCGAGCCGGATTTGCACGCTAACGGGAGTGAAGTTGTGACTCCGCGAACGGCACGGTGCTTCATCATGTCCGAGGCGCTCACGAAGCAGACGATGCTGAAGCGGTCCATCCACCGGGCCCTGGAGAACTTCAAGAAGATTGGACGGGCGAACTTGACGGCGGCGAAAATTCGAGCCCGCTTGATGCTGCTGGAGAAGACGTGGGCGGACTTCCGGGATGGCCACGCCACGCTGGAAGCCACTACATCCCCTTCCGTCAAGGCGAACCTCGCCTACTTCACCGAGGATTCCTTCGACTCCACGGAGGACGACTATCTGACTGCCAAGGACTTCATGGTCGACTGCTTGGAGGAACTCGAACCGCCAGTAAGTCCTTTGCCAGCCACACCTCATGCGTCGAGTCCGGGACATTCGAATCCTGCTACGTCCGGTCTCTCACTTGCGCGGCTTCCGCCCATTCAGCTGCCTCCGTACGACGGCAATTACGATGAGTGGGAGTCATTTCGCGATCGCTTCAACACGTTAATTCTCGCGAATCCTGATTTAAACGACTTCGCGCGCATGCACTATTTAGTGTCGTCATTGAAAGGCCGCGCGTTGGATGCCATCCGCGATATTCCAGTCACCACCGATAATCTGAAGATAGCGTGGGACACCCTGACGTCGCGATTCGAAAACAAGCGCCGGCTAATTAATTCTCACTTCACCGCGTTGCTCGGCTTATCCGCTGTAAGGCGAGAGTCCCCGAGCGACCTCCAAGCTCTCGTGGATCGCGCGTCTGTCGCGGTCTCGTCTTTAAAAAATCTCGGCCGTACACCGGCCGACTTATGGAACGATATTTTGATTCATATCATTGCGCATAAATTGGACGCGACGACGTTGAAAGCGTGGACTCTCGCCACCAATAACGCCGATCCGCCTCCGACCTTCGACGATCTCTGTCGTTTCTTGTCAACGCGCATCCGCGCTCTCGAAGAACTCGCTCCAACTTCCCCGGCTCCTCCCTCCTCCGTGATCACTTCGCGCCGCGTTCATACCGCCACTTCGACCTCTAAAGGCCCGTTGGCGTGTCCTTTATGTCAATCGCGTCATCAACTGCACGCCTGTCCGGTGTATCTATCGAAAATTCCTTCCCAGCGCCGCGAGATTGTTCGAAATTTTAAGCGTTGTTTTAATTGCCTTTCGCCGGGCCACGCCGTACCAGCGTGCCGCAGTCAATTCGTTTGCCGATTATGTCAACACAAACACCATACGTCATTACACGACGGGTCGAATTCTGTCGAGTCTCCCGTCGATACCACGTCAACAATCACACCTGCCGTTTCTTCTAGCGCTCCGACTAAGGCGATTACGACATTGTTCGCTGCGACAAGCCGGTGCACTGCAACACGCGTATTGCTCGCTACCGCGTGGGTCAAAATTAGTGTTCGTTCTGGTCGCTCCGCGATGGTGAGAGCGTTGCTCGATCAGGGATCGGAGGTGTCGTTTATCACGGATCACTTGGCTCAAGCGTTACAAGCAACTCGAATCTCCACGCAAATTGTAATTTCCGCCGTTGGTGAGGTGCCGGTGGGCACGGTGAAACACGCTGCACCCATCGTTATTTCCCCGCGAAATTCGGTCGAACCGTCGTTCTCTACGACCGCGCTGATCTTACCGTCCCTCACAGCGTATCCTCCTCCGCAAATCTCTGACTTGACCTCGCTCGCGCATCTAGCCGACCTCTCGTGGGCTGATTCGGACCCGACCAGCCCCCACCCCATCGATTTGCTCATCGGTGCCGATCTGTACAGCAGCTTGATTCTCGACGGCGTGCGGAAGGGTCATTGCGGACAGCCAATCGCGCAGAATTCCGTGTTTGGGTGGGTTATTTCCGGTCCTCTGGGTTCGACCCCGGGGCCGATCCGTCAACGTCCGGACAACGCTCGCGCGACCTTCGCGACTCCTCGCGTCTCCACCCTTCACTGTTCGACGACGGCCAGTCTGGCCGACGAGCTCCGTCGCTTTTGGGAGATCGAAGAGTTACCGCGACAGCGGATGCTCACTCCGTCCGATCGTCAGTGCGAGGAACATTTTCTCGAGACACATTCGCGTTCTGCAGACGGACGCTATATAGTGCGGCTGCCATTCAAGCGACCTCCTCCCCCGGAGATAGGAGAGTCCCGTTTCATTGCCGAAAAAATGTTCAACGCATTAATCCGCAAATTTGAGCTCCGGCCATCCCTCGCGGCGGAATATCAGGAGTTCATGCGCGAGTACGAACAACTCGGCCACATGCAGCTCGCTCAAGATAGTCCCGCGGCCACCAATCAGCGGGTCTTCATTCCCCATCATCCAGTCTTCCGCGCCGATAGTGCTACGACCCATTTACGCGTCGTTTTCAATGCCTCGAGTGTCACGTCGAATGGCTCTTCGTTAAACGATCACCTTCTCTCTGGTCCGAAACTTCAAACCGACCTTTCTGCAGTCATATTACACTGGCGGCATTGCAAATTTGTCTATTCCGCGGACATCGCGAAAATGTACCGCCAAATTCTCGTCGATCCCCGCGATGTTGATTTTCAACGCATCCTCTGGCGGTCTCGCGCCTGTGACTCTCCGCAGGAATTCAAACTCCTCACCGTTACCTACGGCATGACCTGCGCGCCCTTTCTCGCCCTCCGCGTGCTTCAACAACTCGCCGAAGACGAAGGGCATCGCTTCCCGCTCGCGGTTCCGATCCTCCGCGACCATATCTACGTGGACGATGTCCTCTTCGGAGGCGATGATCTTCAGTCGACCCGTCAGTCTCGCGACGCCCTGGTCGGTTTGTTACGTCGCGGTCAATTCACGCTGCGCAAATGGGCAAGCAATTGTTCGACGTTACTCGCAGATATCGATCCATCCAATCACGGGTTGGCGTGCACGAAGCACCTCGCGGCCGACGAAAGCATTAAGGTTCTCGGCATCGGATGGAACCCGTCGTTGGATGCCTTCCTGATCCACGTTTCACTTCCGGACGAGGCCCCCCTGACAAAACGTACCATCCTCTCCTTGATCGCTAAATTATATGACCCTTTGGGATGGGTCACTCCGGTCACAATTTTGGCCAAGGCTTTCCTGCAGCATCTTTGGCTTCTCCGTCTGGATTGGGACGACAGGCTTCCGAAATCTTCCTTGGAACGATGGAAAACCATCTTTTCCGGTCTTTCCCACCTTCGCGACTTGTCCATCCCTCGATGGACCGGTCTGAGCGCCACCGCCACTCGACTCGAATTACACGGGTTTGCGGATGCCTCCAATCTCGCGTACGCCGCGGCCGTGTATCTGAAGGTCACACTCGCGTCGGGGGTGCATTCGGTGTCCTTGCTTGCCGGGAAATCTAAGGTCGCGCCTCTCAAGCCCCTTACGATTCCGCGTTTAGAACTAACGGCTGCTGCGCTTCTCGCGCGCCTGATAGCCTTCGTCCGCCCTTCCCTTGGCGCGCGGCCGTGCTCCTGCTATTGCTGGACGGACTCGACCATTGTGCTCGCATGGCTTCGCGATCATCCGTCACGTTGGCAAACATTCGTCGCGAACCGCGTACACGACATTCAAATTCGTTTACCTGATGCGGAGTGGCGGCACGTCCCTACGGCCGATAATCCGGCCGACTGCGCGTCTCGCGGATTGTCCGGCGAAAATCTTCGCCGCCACCCCCTCTGGTGGGAGGGCCCTGCCTGGCTGCGGGCGCCGATGGCTGACTGGCCTCACGACCCTCCGGGCTTGCCCTCCGACGCCCCCCTTGAGAAAAGGGTGGTGTCGTTGACCGTCTCCCCCCCGACCGTCCAATGGGACTTAGCGACGCGCTTTTCGTCATGGCCAAAGTTGATTCGCGTGACCGCCTATATCTGCCGCTTCGTAAACCACTGCCGTGGTCGGTCCCCCGAGCCGCCGCCAGTGTCGAGTTCGCCAAGGGCACTTCGCGCCTCCGAGTGTTCGGCAGCTAGAACCTTCTGGATCAAGGTGATCCAAGCCGAAATCTTTTCGCCAGAAATCAAGGCGCTCTCTGACCAACGATCCCTGCCCACGAAGAGCTCGATTCGATCCCTCTTCCCGTTCCTTGACGACGACGGCGTGTTGCGCGTGGGAGGGCGGTTAAAGAATGCGCCCGTCGCTTTCCACGCTCGGCACCCCATTCTCCTCGCACCGCACCCCTTGGTCGAACTGATTATTCATCAGGCTCACCTACGCGTCCTCCACGCCGGGCTTCAATTGACCCTTCTCACTCTCCGGCAAGACTTCTGGGTGCTTCGTGCTCGTCAGCTCGTGAAACGGATCCTTCACACCTGCATCGCTTGCGTCCGCGAACGTGCCGCTCCCGCTGAGCAACGGATGGGGGACCTTCCGCGCGTCCGCGTCACTCCAACCTTTCGGTGTTTCGCGCATTGCGGAGTTGATTACGCCGGCCCGGTTCGAGTCCGCCCCGTCGCTGGACGCGGCAGTACGGCGCGGAAAGCCTATATTGCCCTGTTCATCTGCCTAGCAACGCGCGCCATTCACCTGGAACTGGTCAGTGACTGCTCCACCCCCGCATTCATTAGCGCATTCTCGCGTTTTTGCGCTCGGCGTGGATTACCACAATCCATCTACTCGGACAACGGCACCACTTTCGTCGGTGCCGACAAGGAGCTCGCTCAGGCTTTCCGCGCCGCACTCCGCGACCCCGATTTCCAGAACACGACGGCCAGCGACCACGTAGAGTGGCACTTCATCCCGCCTTCCGCCCCGCACTTCGGGGGGATATGGGAGGCCGGGGTTCGTAGCGTCAAACACCATCTACGCCGCGTTCTCCGCGATCACACTCTCACCATCGAAGAATTTTCCACGCTTCTTTGCCGGGTTGAAGCGTGTTTAAATTCGCGCCCGTTGGCCCCTCTCCGCGATTCGCTGGATGACTATGAACCTTTGACCCCTGGTCATTTTCTGATCGGCTCCGCTCTCACCACTTCGCCGGAGCCCTCCGTGCTCAATTTGCAAGAAAACCGCTTGTCGCGCTGGCAACTCGTCCAGCATCTTACCGAGCGCATGTGGAAGCGCTGGCAATCAGATTACGTCAACACGTTGCAGCAACGAACTCGCTGGCAAAAAGATAAACCCCCTATCAAAGTGGGTCAACTCGTTCTGCTCCAAAGTTCAACCCTTCCGCCGTGTAAATGGGCTCTCGGCAGAGTCACTAAGCTGCACACTGGTACGGATGGCCTGACACGCGTCGTTACTGTCAAAACCGCGACCTCAGAATTTACGCGCGCGATCGTGAAATTGTGCATCTTACCGGTGGCCTGCGAAACCTCGCCCTAGGAACTGTAAACTGTATGTGCGCTGTGCGTCTTATTGCGAATCATATTGCGTGCGTATCGTCCCCATTGCCGTTCCGTTAGATATAAGGTTCCGTCGTGTCAAACTCTAATTCCCTTTTTCTTTCTTTTCTTCCTCGTTCTGTTAATCTCACTGCCCTGCCTTGCGAACTAAAAGCATACATGTAATCTTTCCGCGACTTCCGGCGCTTGCGGCTGCGCCAAGGCGGGCGGCCTGTCCTTCAAGTCAAGTTGCGCATCTTGTTGCGATTCGCTTTCGCTTCCCGTTTTAATCCCGACTGCGTCGCCCGGTCAGCGGTTCTGTTGAAACTAACGTTTCAAGGCGGGCGGTATGTTCAAAATTGTAACGGCGGTTTGGTGCGGGACCGCCGAGGACGACCAAACCGCCGAATTCGGCAGAAAAACTTTAAGCGGCACCCGTCGCCGAAGTCGACAATCGACGGTTTTTGCCTGTTTGTCACTCTCCCGCCCGACTCTTCAACCGTCGCTTGTTGACTTCGGCGAAGCGTTCGTTACCAATTTACCGTACGCGTCGCCGGTTAAACGTCCTCTCAAGCCGTTTAACAAGTCAAATTCTCCAACCAGCGGTCGCCGTTTCGTTCGAACTTCCCGTCCGCAGCGTACCTCCCGCGACGATAAATACGCGATCGTTCGCGCCCGGCGCTTATTCTGTCGAAAGTATCCGATCAATTCAAGAGTGAGCGATATTGTCATAAACTTTTGCTTCGAGTGAGTTCGAGTTTGCGGAAATCCCTCAAGCGATTTTCCCGACAATTGCACGCGTCGAGCGTCGATATTCGTCTCCTCGTTTCATCCGTGATTTGTCATTTCGTTCTCATTTGTCCGCGTCGCGCCGAAGATTGTCCGTCTCTTTATACCTCAAGATTGTCCGTCGTCCGTCACTTCATATGTACGTTTCGTCTGTTTTAATAAAATCATTACGAGTACCGTGTAGCCACTGAAGCTCATTCACCGACTCGCCCTTCCTCCGTTTCGTGCACGCGCATCGCTACGCGTGATTAGCGATTTTCTAAGCTCGCGCGGACATACCGCGGCGAGTGCTGAACATAAGTAAAGAAATAACAATTAAAAGAATTAAAAAAATTAAAATTAAAAGAAAAAATAAATAAAAAACGTAATTAGAAATAAATCACTTCGGACAATTATTATCGTAGAATCAACACTACGAATGCAACGATGTGTTGATCCAAATAACGCGAACGCGTTGACTGTCGACTGTGATTTGACCGGATCGGGCAGTTTTACAGTGTTGCCAAATTGTTAGAAGAAGACAGACGGTGAAAGAGAAAGAGGTTCGACAGTCAAAAAAATCGAAAGATACGTATTGGCGATGTAGTGTTACCTCGTTCAAGCATAGATCCCCTTGAGCGGGGGGACACAAACACTGATGGATACCAGTGACGTATCACTACCAATGAGTCATCGTAGAACGACAATTAGAAAATTTGTGCACTATCACGTCCCGAACAACATATAAAAAAAGGGGTGAATTCGATTGCCCACTGCAAATAATGTATTAATCGTATTAGAAACTGATGTTCGTCTCTCACCCAGGATTCCGGAGTAGCGGAATTATAAAAAGTTTACACGGCTGTCAACGCGGTATTACATCTGTTACAAAATACAAACCTTACACTTTCATACGTTTTTTGTTTCATATCGATGTGAGAGTGGTACCAATGGATTTCTGGTGCTCTCCCGATTAAAATGATACCTGATATTACGTAAATCGGACTATTCTTAACAAAGTTAGCTTTTAATTATCCAATTTGATTATTCATGTATGTAACTTCGTTAATTATTCTAGAAGTTATGTCGTGTTTGGTATTATTTTAATTGCAAACTATAAGGAATCGTTTGATGTTGCTTCCGAAACGATCTGATAAAAAATGCTGAAGTAAATATTTTCACTTCCTAATGGCAAAACTCGGTTCTATTTTTTGTGACTTCACCGAGCAGAAACATAAGGCCACAAAACCTAGTGAGGTGTGAAATCGGAGGTGTGAGATTAATTTCCATTGCTCCCCGAGTGTCCAAGGTCGGTCCCGAGACGTTGACACTCGGGAAGTCAACGTGTATGTAGTACGCGCTTCCCGGAAAGAAGGAAGGTCAGGGCGGCGATTCGTTACCTTCTTGCGAGTCAAGTGCGGTATGAAGTTTGAAGGCCTGTATCTCAAAAATTAATTGATATCATGTTGCAACAAAATGCATTGTTGAGTACACAATTATTTCCGCTATCTCCGGAGCTTCTTATTATGTAAAATTGTACATGTTGTATTATATGTATTGCCAGCTTCTTTTGCACTATTTGGGACATCATAACATTGTCTGGAGCATCAATATCCATCTTTAAACAAATCTAATAAATATTTCAATTATTTTCCTCCGGCCGATCGCTATTTATATACATACATAGGAAAGTTGCTGAAAATCTTAATTTCTACAAAATATTCAAAGATCTACAAGGTGTCCCACTCAAAGCGTTACACAGCCGTTATTCCATAACTATTGATCATATAAAAAAAATCGCATTGTAAAGGAAAGCATATTTTGGTAGAACAAATTTTTTATTACATTATTATGTACTTCACAAAATGTGATGGTCAAGCTCCGTTTTATTAAATGGAACCGCATACATATTGTTAGATCAGCTATGTAGCGATGGTATGTGTGTGAAAGAGAGAAGAGAGAGAGAAGTGGACTGAGCGAAGAAGGAAGTGCACGAAGGAACGAATAGGTGATTGGAATGTTTGAAACGGACGTTAAATATACCTTTTTGTATCAGAATAAAAACTACAACACATATATGTATGATGTTCCTTTAACGTTTATTAATAAGCGTACCAAATTTCATTAGTATCATTTCATAATTAGACATCAGGTACCGTGCCGATGGATCGCCCAGTCACCAATAATAAATATAATTGATCGCCGCGCAGCGTTCGTTTTGAACCATGTACATACACTAGGCATAAAAAGTCTGTGTACACTTTTTAAAACACAATTCCCCCTTTTGAAATTGAACCAAATGACTTGAATCTTTTTGAGAAGCTAGAAGAATTAGTTTACTAGATGACAGAAAAAGAAAATTGTGAAAAAGTCCTGGTCGGTTGAAATTATGAAGGATACAGTGGGGATCGTGTATTTCAATTTTTTTATCCGAGCCAATAATGAAAATTTAAAACATACATTTCGTAGATTTCAGCTAGTTGTACATATGTATACACAAAGTTTCATCGAAATCGGTTAACGCATCTAGAAACTACAGGCAATTGAAATTTACGAAAATCGCAGTTTTTCACCTAAGTAAGAACGTGATTAGTCATGATCTCCGACGCACTCGGCAAAAAAAAAAATCATCCGAAATACAACAACGACGTCAAAGTTCGATCTTCAACTTTCCGCGTTTTACGATGTTTATAATAGGGCCCGCCTTCTTGTACGAAGGGACCAATTACGAAAACGTTTAGATGCAGCGAGAGGGAGATTTCTACTTTTCTGGACACCTCTAGTCAGGACAGCGATCAGAATTCGTCCATTCGTCCGTACGAGAGGAACAACACCGTAAGTTCTTCATGCAAGTATGCATTGTTAACTTCGGGTTCAAAAAAATAGTTCACCATTCTGTTCTTCTTTTGTTTTACATTACTTGAAATAAAGATTATATTTTGAATAATTGTTTTTTTAATTTTCGTCTATTTTTAACATTATATCATACAGTTAGGAACGAAAGTATTGGCACACCATAACTGACAGAATATAAATGATATAAACTGATTTAAGCAACAAACTTTTACATTTATTTGTATGTTGTCTTTCGTAGTTTATTGTGCGATTGCAAGAAATAAAATAAATAAAGCGATTCACGAAATAATAACGTAAATCTGTTTCTTGAACACTTTATACCGACACAAAAGTATTGGCACACTCATCATCTTTTAAATTTACATGTACATCGATTGTGTATAGATTTTCTTCTTACATCAATTCCTATAGATTTTTGTGCGTTGAATTCAAATCTGCATGCGGCTTGTTGTAGTGCCCACAGTTTTTGAGAAAATCGTACTTGAACAAAAATTGTTAACTTTTTAACTTCGATGTTTTGCGCTTTTACAATAGCAGTTATTTAAAGTGTTGATATAAAACAATTCTACGGACTGACTCTCCGGAATAAATGGACGTAACTTATTAATACATTGTCACGATGTAACTGTTTAAACAACAATCGAAGTGGAAAGGACACGAAAATCGTATCGGTCTTTGCTGACATTTCCCAATTTATTTCGAAAACCAAATGTTTAAGAGACAATGTAAGGATAGCACACAAGAGAGAAAAGATTTGTGTTAAGAAAAGCATTAAAAAACGGTACAAAATAATGTTTTGTTTTCAATTTACAAGCCTATCCATTTTGGATAATACTATAGGAATTGATGTAAGAAGAAAATCTATAGATAATCGATGTACATGTAAATTTAAAAAATTATGAGTGTGCCAATACTTTTGTGTCGGTATAAAGTGTTCAAGACACAGATTTACGTTATTATTTCGTGAATCGCTTTATTTATTTTATTTCTTGCAATCACACAATAAATTACGATAGACAACATACAAATAAGTGTAAAAGTTTGTTGCTTAAATCAGTTTATATCATTTATATTCTGTCAGTTATGGTGTGCCAATACTTTCGTTCCTAACTGTATGTAGTTGTTATCAATTTAATGCAAATGAACAAAGATGTAACACCAAGAAAGGAGAACAGCAGGGTTAACTGAATACAATATCTTAATACATATTCATTAAACGGAAGTGAAATTTAATCTGAAATTTAACATACTTTTTCCTTTTTCATTTCAGAAAAAAATGGAAAATTAGTGCAGGAATGGTAAGATTTGCTGTTTATAGAGTCAGCCGCAGTGAAAATCGTACACCGCATTTATCGTTTTCATTTTTGCTATAAATGGAACCGTATGAACATGGAATATGGTAATGTCCGTTACAAAAATATCATGTTCGACAGTTGAATTTTCAGCCAAAATAGAAACGATAAATATGGTGCACGATGTTCACTGTGTAAATTAATATAATTTCTCTTATATGTGGCAATAGTTCTCGTATTCCAGCCGTGGCGGGAAGCGATCGGCAGGGTGCCGCCGTTGTTGGCACTGCCGTCCCGGCCAACCGTCGCCGCCGCTGCCACCGCCGACGCGGCTGCTGCCACCGCCGCCGACGCCGCCACCGCCACCACCACCGCCGACGCCGCCGACACCGCTGCTGCCACCACAGAATGTGGTAAGTCTAAAAATACTTTTCAGTGAACCAATTGTTTTTTTTTTTTGTATAAAATTTAATCAACTAATTTTTTATTTTAACTTCAAACTAATGTTTTATTCTATTATATCAGGCCCAACACCGGGGGCGAGTGCGGCGCCTCCTGCGTCGCCGAAGGAGGCAGGTGGCGTTGCAACAGCTGTGGCTGTTGCAGCAGCAGCAACAGCTACATCAGCAGCAACAACCACGGCAGCAGCAACAGCCACGGCAGCAGCAGCAGCACACAATAATCCGCGGCCGCGGAAGAGGCCAAAGGGGGCGGGGCGGCCGCGGGACGCGAGGGCGTCCAGTACACGTTGTACATAATCATTACTATAATTAAATATGAATAATTTTTACTGCATACATATACGTTTATTATAATAAACATACATACATAATAATTTTGTATTGTTAATGTATTCAAACCCTTCCTCATACTCTTTGTCCCCGCTACATGAGTACAGTAAAGACTATATTTATTCCCATCACTGAGGGAATAATGTTCTGGATAAATGTTCGCATTCGACACAACTATGAACTGTCACGTGACAGATCCTCAAGCTCTTTATATTTTTCCGACGATGACAGACAAACACAGAAAGGGACAGCGAAAAAAGAGAAACATTTACAAGCCTAATCATCATAACCAATTGTCATAACAATATCGCGTTTGGTCTCATTTTAATCAGGAAAATCTCACAAATATATTAGTGAAATTTGTATTAAAAAAAGATTAAAAATAAGAAAGTTTGTACGTTACTTTAGTATTGTCTCACCGATATGTAGGCATTTAATTTTTTTACGATCGCCTCGACTCTCAGTCCTTCCTTCTTTATCGAACTGTCTCTTTCTACGTTCGTCGACGTCGGCAAAATACAAACGAATTGAAGAATCGAATCTTCTGTCCGCTAATGTTGACTAAATGTATTTAATAAAATAAAGAGCATGAAAAAGAAAATAAGAAATATGTAATATTTACAAGAAGAGGTGTACAATAAGTTTCGTAAAAAAAAAAAAAATGTATAGAATAGCATGGGATCGAACCTCCGATTTATCCTTCATGCTATTACGTTATGTGCGAACCATGTCGAAAAGTATGTTTAGATCACCGAAACAGTAATAGAAAGACAGACGACGATAGCGCTACGGTGGATAGCAGAGAAATCAAAGCAGCCATATTGACATACAAATCGTACCCTTTCATAGCGATCAAGTCGAGTACACTTTCAGAGCCGAGGAAGCAATATTTTCTAGTAATTCTTTTTTTTAAATATTCCTTGTAACATTTGCAGCGGAAGTACAGAGCCCTTTTTCGCAACCTCGCTTCTGACAATTAAATAAAAATAAAAGTGTACGTTTTTATAGAATAAATTTTTGTATGGACAATTTTTCCAAAAAAGGGCTCTGTACTTCCACTGCAAATGTTACAAGGAATACTTTAAAAAAAGAATTATTAGAAAATACTGCTTCCTCGGCTCTGAAAGTGGATGCGACTAAATCGTAAAATCAGCGGCTTGGTTATTGCTCTGTCTTCGTCTCTCCTGCTGTTGTTATATCACTCTCTCTCTCACAGCACCGTTGGAGAGACAAGGATCTATCTATCCTTGTTCGAGAGCTTCCTAATTTCTCCGCAACTGTCGCTGAAGTCAACGAAAAATTCTCTAGTGACTCCTGCGCACCCTTAATTGCTCTTGCGCCGCGTGGCGCCGGTGCTCGCGGGTGGGGCGCGGTGACGGTGCGCGATGACAATGGTATGCGGTGACGACGGTGCCTTGACGACGGCTGTCATGGCGACCGGTCGTCACAATTTTAACGATGTTTAAGGTGTCGGTTCAACGTTGACTCTGTCGAATCGAGAGTCTGACGAATAGTGACGACTCGGTGTCGTCCGAACTTCCGTGTCTTGTCGCAAGCGTGAGAGGGCACGGTGATTGGTTTTTCTCTCTAAATTAAAAATCCAATCAGCATGCCTTATTGACCATCGTCACCACCCTCCATGCACCCTTGACGCGCCTTCTTTTGGGAGAGAGTGGGGCGATACCTGGCTGTACGCCAATATTTCGAAGTTCGATGGTCGCAGCCCCTTTTTTGGTCGAAGGTCAAAGTCCCGTTCTCGACGTACCCTTCGGAAGACCGAGTTTATGACAAGTTTAGCTATTAAGGACGAAACGAAAAATAAAACTCTAACTCTATTGTACAATAAGATTAACTTATTATTGCCGGCAATACTGAAATGTCTTTTCTCAAAAATAGCTTTACCATGTCATAAACTTACAACGAAACATTCGCGTATTATGTTCCTTCGGATGGAACAGCCAGCCTTAGCTTTTCTTGGCCTCGTTCAAAAGTAGCTGAATATAACAGTGGCAATCATACATCGGCAATTATGAATACAAAAAAAAAATTAACATACATGTCGAATTGAGTAACCTCCTCCTTTTCGAAGTCGGTTAAAAACATAGATAGACATAACTAAGATTAATGTGAATAAATAATTGCAAATATACCAGCTGAAGCAAAAATGCGCAGAACATCATATATTGCCTAACCAGCTTTCACATTTTTTAAATCCGGTACTTCTTTATTCAGTATAGCCTTATGCAGTCTCTTTTCCACATCGTAATTTTGATAGAAGCAAACCTGTTGATCTTTGCCGGTTTGCAATCAGTTATTAGGGACTAGTGCTAGCCCGTCATGGAATTGAATTACATAGAAGTTTTATGGAAACTACCAACAAAATACAGTGGTACTTCGGTATACGTCTGCTTTAGAATACGTCCAATTCGGAATACTTCCTGTTTGGACGTGACAAATCTCGCTCGGTATACGACTTCTGTTCGGTATACGACATAAAGTTTTGTGTGAATTTTACATAATTTGTCTTGATTGATTGCTTAAACAGTATTTAAATTATTTTACAACCCCATTAATGTAGATGTAATATCAACAGGAGTTTCCTTTACATGAGAACGGATTAATCATTTTTACATTACTTCATATGGGAAAGTCTGGTTTGGTATACGTCCTATTCGGCATAAGTCCACCGAATAACATCACGAACGGATTAAGGTCGTATACCGAGGTACCTGTATATGTATATATATAATGGCCTTACCATTAACTTTAATATCACAGTTTAATATATCTGAATGATATCCTCTCTCTACTAAAGGTGTTAATTCTTTCACGAATGGTTGCAAATATGCATTGGCATTGTTTCGCTTCTTTTGACCATAACGCAGCCCAACTATATACACTTATTTGGAAATATCATCTGAAATTAATATTGGCCAGAAACTACTTGGCGATGATCTGGATATTGGTAAACCATCTATATTAATTAACAAATTAATTTCACATAATTTCAAAGACATACTTTTATAATGTTGCAGGAATGCTTCCGAAGTGTCCCATAGACCAAAGTGATAATACGATCCTCCAGCTAATGCAACTGTTTCAGCAGTTTTCTTAGGTGATTTTAAAAGCACTTTTGTATCTTTTCGTAAAGTTTTGAATTGTGCATGAGGAGCATGCCGCACAATCTCCATAAGAGCATTAATTGCATTATGTTTAATTTTAAACTCAAAAGACCAATTTCGAAGATTGTGCAACAATTTATTGTCTATACTTTTATCATCAACGTCCATATTATCACCTGCATCGTCACTTGAATCGTCAGAGTTTAATGATAAGGGTTGCATTTCTTCTCGGTCTTCAATATCAATAAAATCTTTATCGTCTGTGACTATTTCTGATGTGTTATGTTCTTCATCCGACGAATATTCTTCTTCATTGTTACTGTCAATAATAAAGTTTGGTAAATATTCCTTGCTGTCATTATTATTACTAACAAGAAGAAGCCACAATCTCCGTTCCACCGATTTTTATCGGTCTCAACATACTGGTTGGGGATCACCCGAAAGTCACTTGTGTAAAAGGGTTTAGGTCACTACGCCTTAGTTTTAGGGTTGAGCTCCGTGAGATCCTTATATGTTTGTTACGCCGCGCCGTCGTCGTTGTTGCCGTCGTTTACACGATAACTTTCGAACGGATTAAGATAATCCAAGTCTGATTTCTGATTATTGTTAACCCTCGCCTGGCGGATACAGGGTCCATTCGGACCCGAACATCAAAGGTCGATTGTGCCACTACTCTATCCCATAATTACTTCTAATTGTTGTCACTGCTTCCTATTACTCCAAAATATTCAATAGGATAACCATTCGCGACTTTATTCCGAGAATCGCGGCCGAGGTAAACAGACAGTCATAAAAATAACCGCGCGGCGAGATTTCCGAGAAGATCAGACAAATGTAGTTACTTTCCCATAACCATTTTATAATAATAATGTTTGTTAAGAAACAACAATCCCTAAACTGAAGAAAGCAGATCCTGACCTGAAACGTCATCCTCACGGACACAAATAGTAATTTCTTCCTACGGGTCCGAATGGACCCTCTATCCGCCGTGCGCTCGCTCGCCAGACTATCCGCCGTGCGAGGGTTAAGGATCTCCAGGGGATCATTGGTATTGAATTTCATGACTTCAGGTCAACCACAGGTCACGTCGGGTCAAAAAATTTATTTCACAATTTTTGTATCACTCAACTTCTCGTGAGCCACACGCTTCATGATTTATAATAATACGTGATTCTATCTTAGTGATTAAACAACAACATTTAACAACGTGAGCTCGACCTGTAAATCAGATTCCTGAAACCGCGGCCGCAGGCCGGAAGCGAGCGCGGAGCGAACCACTTTTTTTTTAAATCGAGGTCAAAGGTTATGACGTCGGATCGGTTTTGGATCTAGAGGGATCGATAGATTGCTCAAAAACAAGTAAATTTTATTAATATATATCAGGTCCGCAAATTAATAATTTACAATAAATCGAGAAATTAGTCGTTTAAGCGCGTCACTTATATACCTAAACAAAAAATTTTTGGAAAAAAATACAACCGACTTCGGAATGCACTAAAAAGGACGAAACAATTTTAATTAATATTTCGGAGACGGCGCAAAATTAAAAATTGTGAAAATATGTAAAAGGATTAAAGAATTTTGACAATTTCCAATGTAGAAAATTTTTAATTTTGCGCCGTCTCCGAAATATAAATTAAAATTATTTCGTCCTTTTTAGTACATTCCGAAGTCGGTTGTATTTTTTTCCAAAAATTTTTTTATTTCACATTTTTTAGTGGTGATCGGAGCATTCCTTGAAGAGTTCAACAAAGGGATGGGAAGGGCAGGGTAGTGAAGGGAAGGGCAGGGAAGTGAAGGGAATGTTGCAAATGGGATCATCGTGGAAACATCTCCGGTCGCAAAATGTAATACTAGGCTTCATCGATATTAGGCCGATTGTACGTGAAATAGTACGGTTTTTGCAATAAACGTGGGAAAAAAAGAAAAAATGCATAATATGTTTGTTGCTGGACCAACTGGAAGTCATACTTTACAAGATCCAACAAGTTGCGATCCGATTGGTCAATCCATCATGGAGTAATCGGTGACCATACATGACGTGGACGAAACAGTACGCTTTTATGCAATAAAAAAGGGGTACACAATGATAAAATGCAAAATGTTTTTTATACGGGACCAACTAGAAGGCATACCCTACAAGATACGAAAAATTTCGTTTCGATTGGTCAATCCATCTCGGAGCAATCGGCGGACATACATACAAAAAATAAATAAATAAAAATAATAATAATAAAAAGAAATATACATGTCGAATTGAGTAACCTCCTTCTTTTTCGAAGTCGGTTAAAAGAGTGACGTTGGTTTCAATTGAAGTGGTGGTGTGGTGGTTGAGGCGCTTGCCTGCGGAACCGAACGTTACGAGTTCGAGTCTCCTCTCTTCCGTACGTACAATTTTTTTTTCTTTTTTGTTTTCATTCAAACGAATAAATTAAAACACTACTTACAATACAACTTAAAGTAAAATAAACAAATTTTTTTATTTTTGATACTTACCGTGTTTGGCAAAAATAATTTTTGGAAAAAAATATAACCGACTTCTAAATGCACTCAAAAGAATGAAATAATATTTAATTCTTTTCGTGGGTTTCTCTCCAGCTATGTATAACATTGATGACAATATTACATTACATGTTAGATAAAATGCATATTTTTCGGAGGCGGGGCAGGATGAAAAATGCATTTTCTGTTTCGGACCGTTCAGTACAAGTCCGCCTTCAATCAAATCATAATCAGCAACATCTGTCATATAGAAAGTTTTGATTGAAAAATATTTTGTGCGCCGAAACTGACCACTATTCAGTTTCATTCTTCCACGTTGTCACGTATCAATGAGTTTTTCTTGACGCTCATCTGTTATCAAGCCCGCCATACCCCAAACAAATTGCAATCAGCAATATGTTTCGTTTAGACAGTTTTCAATTAAACATTTCCTGTACTGAAAGTTACGAAAATTGTTTGATTCTGAGAAAATTTTTTACCCTGCCCCGCCTCCGAAAAATATGCATTTTATCTAACATGTAATGTAATATTGTCATCAATGTTATACATAGCTGGAGAGAAAACCACGAAAAGAATTAAATATTATTTCATTCTTTTGAGTGCATTTAGAAGTCGGTTATATTTTTTTTCCAAAAATTATTTTATTTCACACTTTTTAGTGGCGATCTTTGCATTCCCTGCGAAATAATAGCCACATACTGTATAACGGTGTTCCTTTCTTCATATATTATATCTCATCGTTATGAAATCAAGGTATACATACGATTGTCAGCGGTAGTATCCATGTTCATGTCCGAAACAGAAGTACATACATGTCTCTGTAGTATAATCGTAGTAAAAAGATAAAAAACACACACACGCCCGTACGCACGCACGCCCGACCTACCGACCGCCCGCACGCACGCCCGCCCGCACGCTCGCACGCACGCCCGCCCGATCGACCGACCGCCCGCATGCACGCCCGCACGCCCGCCCGCCCGACCGACCGCCTGGCCGCACGCCCGCCCGGTCGCACGCACGCCCGCCCGCACGCACGCACGCGCGCCCGCCCGCAGGCGCGCCCGTCCGCACGCCAGCCCGCACGCGCGCCCGCCCGTCCGCACGCACGCGCGCACGCCCGCGCGCGCGCCCACCCGAAAGCCCGCACGCATGCACGCCCGCACGCGGGTGGAGGTATGTATATAAAGTACGTAAAACCACACAACCCGCGGTCGGGCATGCGGGCGTGCGTGCGTGCGAGTGTTTTTTTCTTTTTCTTTTCACTACGATTATACTACAGAAACATATACATATGTACTTTTGTATTAGACATGAACATGGATACTAACGCTGCAATATACCTAACTCCTCTACTGAAATCCTTAATAATCATATTGTATTGGAATAAATAATAATCAATTATATAAAATACGTAAAACCACACAAAATTTACGAAATTATACATAATTCTTTTAAATCTCACGTAACAACTGGGATTTACTGTGTCTGATGTAACATATAGGAAAGCAGGGTATTGCTTGATTCGCACTTACCACTTGCCATGTCGCCGTCACGCTAGAAACATAATTATTGCAATAAGAGTAGTAATTAGCAATGGAGGGAACAGCAGGGGTAGGTAGAGAAGGGAGGGAAAGGGATTGAAGTGAATGGGAAGAGGAGGGAGGGGAGGAAAGGAAGGGGCAGGGGGAGTTGGGTTTGGAAGGGAAAGATAAGGAAGTGAAGGGAAGTGCAGGGATGCGAAGGGAAGTGCGGGGGTGCGAAGGGAAGTGCGGGGGTGCGAAGGGAAGTGCAGGAAAGTGAAGGGAATGTTGCAAATGGGATCATCGCGGAAACATCTTCGGCAGCAAAATGTAATACTAGGTTTCATCGATATCAGACCGAGTACACGCGAAATAGCACGTTTTTTGCGATAACAGCGGAAAAAATGAAGAAATCCGAACTGGTTTTTTTTACGGGACCAACTGTTGGTTATACTCTACAAGATGCAAAAGGTTTCGTTCCGATTGGTCCATCCATCTTGGAGTAATCGATGACCATACACAACGCGGACGAAATCGGACGCTTTTTTGCAATAAAAAAGGGGCAAGCGGTGGTGAAATGCAAAATTGTTTTTTTACGGGACCAACTGGGAGTCATACCCTACAAGATGGAAAAGGTTTGGTTCCGATTGGTCCATCCATCTCGGCGTAATCGGCGAACATACATTAAAAAAAAAAAAAAAAAAAAATTAACATACATGTCGAATTGAGTAACCTCCTCCTTTTCGAAGTCGGTTAAAAACCACTCTTCAATTATTGTTCGATCTCCCTCTCTTTTTCTCTCTCGCTTTAACTCACTCACACTCACTCACTCACTGATTGTCGTAATTTTCCTTCACAGTGCATCGGGGGATAACTGTCATAAAAACATTGAAAGCAGATGTACTTCCTGCACCAAGCGCATTGGATGAAAACCACCTTAGCGCATAAGCACTTCGCCCACATAATAGTGTTCGGAAAACAAACTTGATTGACGTTCATGAATACACGTCTCGATGTAATCAATTTTGATGCATACCATGCGTAGGATAGCATCGCTTGGAATATTGGTGCCGACAACTGATTATGTATCAGACTATGAAGTGTTATGGCATCAGTTCGGTTGTGAAGTTCTCGCTGTGTTTCGAGGAGTATACTGCAATTTTGCAGTTTTGAAATAAAGTTCTTTACGGTTGGCACAGGGGTGTGCACTTCGGTGGTATAATTTTTACCGTGCAAGTTGGTTGGCTCTGGTCGTCGATGAACATGGAGTCATACATAGCCATGTCAGTTTGTCCGCCCCACGAATCAATTATGAGGCAGAATTTATTATTTTCCACATAGGGTTTCAAAACATGTTGAAGATACATTTTGTAAATGCTGGTTGTTAGTTTCCCAGATTTCGAATATGTAACGTATATGTTTTTGTACCTATGTGTGAGGTGATGTACTTCTTCCGTCACTCTGGGACCGAATTTGTCGGTAACTTTCTGTAAGCACAAAAACACTTTCGGCAACAATTTTCCCGAAGCCGTGTATGAATGTGTCACTTTATTAACACTACCGACCGCGACAAGCGTTCTTTTTTCTCCCTTGTACGATAAGGTACGTAGAATATTCATTCGATATTCGCAACCTGTTTGATCGGTGTGAATCACGTACTCAGGATCGAATGCACTGATAAGAGGTGCCGTCTGTTTCTGGAAGAGATCTGCTGCTTCCTGCGTACCTTCGAACGTCGTTGTGTCTTTGAACGAGGCGTATTTTGTGACGTGACGTTGTCGAATCCCATGCTTCTGTTTAAAGTTTTACGCCTACGACAATGATGCGTTGAGTTTAAAGTCAGTATCAGTTGTATACTGAAGTGCTGCACTTGCAGCCCACTGTTGCAGTATTCTTATGGTCACGTGCTCATTGCGTCGTCTACCTTCATCGAATCGATGGAATGTCCATTTATCTATGGTAGCGTATTTATCCCAATTTGTGCCTCCTTTCTCGATGTCCTTCTCCCACTGTGCCAAGTCTTTCTTGCGTTTCAGGGCACGCGTGGCTCCTTTCTTTTGTAACGTTTGCATATTCCATTTTGGATGTTCTTTTGCCAAAGTTACCGCCTTTATTTTAACTTTAAGAGGTGTACCTGGGCAAGCTAATTTTTTACTTTCCGGCTCGTAATTGTCGTCAGACAGCATTTCCATCTCCAAAACAGGTGCATCTATTTTGGCGTCTTCATCTTCTTCTTGTTCTTCTTCGTGTAATAACTCTTGTACATTAGAAAACATCATCTCATTTTGCATTTTCCAAAATCTTTGCAAAATACATTCGCCCATCAATTTCGACCGCATGGAAATACAGCTACTTGCTTCCTGATGTATACACCTCTTTCTATCAATGCGTTTATTACATCCGGCCTAGGTTTGTCCTTCGCTGCTCCGCATTTCGGAAACAGGTCGCGTTGCCCAAGCAAGCTAGGAATGTGCAGAACAGCACTTTTGCATTGCCACCGCTCAGGCTACGGTAACAGCGTGGTGCAACACCATGACCCAAAGAACTAGATTACGAAAATGCTACCCAGCAAAACTGCGCCAGTAATTGGGCATAGCCACGAATATAAAAGCTTGGACAACGTGACCCGCACGGAGTAAAAATTAACGATCTTTTGTGAGTCGACGATACGCAACGCGCGTATCAGCGCCCGCGATCGCGCACCCGAAGGAACCCGGGCGTTTGTGCTCGGACGACGGTTCACGGCGTGTGTAACGCCGCGGTCAGACAGAGTTGACCCATAATTGGATATCCTCCAGGAGTGCACACGCCGCCGTGCAGTACCACCACGGACGCCGAAGTTCCCGAAGGGCCGAGACGCCAGCCGCGACGCGATTAACGAACGAGTATACAAACGAAAGCGAGCCGCGAGTGAGACGTGTGTGTGTGTCAGAAACGAGAGCGAGAGAAACGCCGAGAAAGCGACCCGCAACCTGAGACGCAACTGTTGGGTATGTAAAACGCATGTTTATCAAAGAATATAAGTATACCGCAGATATCAGAGTTGGTATTGCACCGAACCCTACTCCTCGCCATACTACACCGCAACCCGATAGCGCAAGGTAGGTCAAGGTGTGCTTTAGCGCTTCGACCCGGCAGTACCCGCGCCGCGTTTGTAAGATACTGGAAGAAGCACGCGGTCCCGCAACGCGGGACGTAACACGTTAACGAATAAATGCACAGTATCGGTCATTTCCTTTTTTGTCTTTTCTGTGAAAGAATCATGAGTATCCGTACACGCGCCTGTCAAGGGCTGCTTCTCGCTCATGGTTGACTTGATGCAGTTACCGGGCCAACGTTTATATGCTTTACACAAATATGTTACTGCAATATAACGTACTCTTATAATTAGATTCGGACGTTTGTGCTCCAATATCACAATGTTGTCAATGTTTTTATGAAAACAAATGAAGATCCTGTATATGAACAATAAGAAATGCGCTAAGAAAAACGTAAAAACATTAAAAATGCGTTTTCTTTTGTTCGCACGTGCATATTTTAGTAATAATTGAATACTATACGTTTTGGAATCAGTAACCATTCAGCAAGTGATATTGGAGGGGTTTCCTGGCAAGTCTGCTAACAAGGAAGAGAAAGGGCCAACTCTCCAATCCGGTATGCGCTTTTATACACGCAGTCCTGTTACTGTCGCGCACTCTATTAGTACAATGTATTAAAGTTAGCGCACCGACTATTGAGATTAAAACCTAACACATAATATTATATAAATCACTGTAATTACAATAAACATGCTGGAATTTCTGCTTAACGATTTTTTAATGGCGCCATCTTATGATATACAGTAAAACCTGTTTTTGTGTGGTCCTTTTTTATGCGATTTTGTTTTTGTGCGATTTGTTTTGTGCGACTTTTTTCGTGCGATTTATTTTTATGCAGTATAAAAATAATTTTTGGAAAAAAAAAATATAACCGACTTCGAAATGCACTGAAAAGTATAAAATAATTTTTATATGATATGTATAAATTCTATTCGGCTCTTTATAACATTGATTAAAGTATTACATTACATTTTAAATACAATGCATACTTTTCGGAGGCGGCGAAAATTAAAAATTGTGTAAATGAAAGATGTTGCTAATGTGAAAATATGTAAAAGGATTAAAGTATTTTGACAATTTCCAATGTAGAAAATTTGTAATTTTGCGCCGCCTCCGAAAAGTATGCATTGTATTTAAAATGTAATGTAATACTTTAATCAATGTTATAAAGAGCCGAATAGAATTTATACATATCATATAAAAATTATTTTATACTTTTCAGTGCATTTCGAAGTCGGTTATATTTTTTTTTCCAAAAATTATTTTATTTCTCGTTTTTTAGTGGCGATCTTTGCATTCCCTGCGAAGTAATAGCCACATACTGTATAACGGTGTTCCTTTCTTCATATATTATATCTAATCGTTATGAAATCAAGGTATACCTACGATTGTCAGCGGTAGTATCCATGTTCTTTTCTGAAACAAAAGTACATACATGTCTCTGTAGTATAATCGTAGCAAAAAGATAAAAAACACACACACACGCCCGCACGCACGCACGCTCGCCCGGCCGCACGAGCGCCCGCCCGCCCGCCCGCACGCACGCCCGACCGACCGACCGCCCGCGCGCACGCACGCACTCCCGCACGCACCCCCGCCAGCCCGCACGCACGCCCGCCCGCACGCCCGCCCGACCGATCGCACGCCCGCCCGCCCGGCCGCACGCCCGCACGCCCGCCCGCCCGGCCGCACGCCCGCACGCCGGTGGCGGTACGTATATAAAATACGTAAAACCACACAATCCGCGGTCGGGCATGCGGGCGTGCGTTCCGTGCATGCGTGCGAGTGTTTTTTTTTTCTCTTTTCACTACGATTATACTACAGAAACGTGTATGTACTTTTGTTTCAGACATGAACATGGATACTAACGCTGCAATATACCTAACTCCTCTACTGAAATCCTTAATAATCATATTGTATTGGAATAAATAGTAATCAATTATAAAAAATACGTAAAGCCAAACGAAATTTACGAAATTATACATAATTCTTTCAAATCTCACGTAACAACTGGGATTTACTGTGTCTGATGTAACATATAGGAAAGTAGGATATTGCTTGATTCGCACTTACCACTTGCCATGTCGCCGTCACGCTAGAAACATAATTATTGCAATAAGAGTAGTAATTAGCAATGGGGGGAACATCAGGGGTAGGTAGAGAAGGGAAGGAAAGGGATTGAAATGAAAGAGAAGGGGAGGGAGGGAGGGTAGGAAAAGGCAGGGGGAGAGTTGGGTGTTGAAGGAAAAGGTAAGAAAGTGCAGGGATGCGAAGGGGGGTGCAGGAAAGTGAAGGGAATGTTGCAAACGGGATCATAGTGGAAACATCCCCGGACGCAAAACGTAATTGCAATAATTATTGCATTAACAATAGTAACTAGTAACGGAGGGAACAGCAGGGGCGGGTAGAGAAGGGAGGGAAGGGGATTGAAGTGAAAGGGAAGGGACGGGAGGGGAGGAAAGGAAGGTGTAGGGGGAGTTGGCTTTGGAAGGGAAAGATAAGGAAGTGAAGGGAAGCGAAGGGAAGTGCAGGGATGCGGGGGAAAGTGCAGGAAAGTGAAGGGAATGTTGCAAATGGGATCATAGTGGAAACATCCCCGGCCGCAAAATGTAATACTAGGTTTCATCGATATCAGGCCGAGTACACGCGAAATAGCACGTTTTTTTGCGATAAAAGCGGAAAAAATGAATAAATCCGAACTGGTTTTTTTTACGGGACCAACTGCTGGTCATACTCAACAAGATGGAAAAGGTTTGGTTCCGATTGGTCCATCCATCTCGGCGTAATCGGCGAACATACATTAAAGAAAAAAATTAACATACATGTCGAATTGAGTAACCTCCTCCTTTTGGAAGTCGGTTAAAAAAAAGTAATGAAACATACAATAATATTCTACTAGGGTAATACACTAACTTCTGGATGATCCAGGAAGCATTGAGCATCCCTGGTGTCCCACGATGCCTCCAGCGATGTCCACAGGCGCTGTGGTCCATTCGGGTCGATCTTTAGTAACAAGATCATATAACATTATATTTACAATTTATGGTTTGATATATATTATATCTACAGTAATAAACGTACGTTCTTCTTCTTCTTCAACTTCCATTTCCTCCATTCCTGGCTCTGTTCCACATGTGGCAGGCCCTGTTAGTATTTAATACATATTTTTATAAAAAATTACTTACATACTCGTTAAAAACGTGTGACGATACAATAGTGTAAGGACGCGACCCCGCCCAATTGACAACCCGTCGTACCGCTGGGCCACGCGCCCCACCACGCACGGCCGCGAGCGTGAGTCGCGACGCGGCGCCTCGCGACTCGCGGTTTCTCGCGGCTGAAATTCGCGACCGCGAGTATAAGTACCGCGGCTCGCCCACGGTACGACAGCGCGAGCTACCCACCGAAAGCGTACGCACTGATGCGAATCCAGACGCTATTTTTGCTACTTGGGTCTCGAGCTATCCTATCCTCCTACGGCGAGCGTTGGGCAGGTGTGTTCGCCGCCGTCCAGCGACGTAAGCGCCGTTCTTCCGCTGGCCCTTACCGGAGGATATTCCTCTCGGTGGCATCCCACCACCGCCGATGGACCGCTGTGTTCGCCGGCGTCCGACGGATCACGGTTCCACCGCCGGGGCAAGGGGAGGTGTGTTCGCCGTCCCTTGAACCCCCCCCCCCCCCTTCCGAGCTCCTCCGCTCCCACCACCACACCCGACCGCGCCGAGCCACGACCGCGCCGAACCGCGACCGCGTACTAGTATAGGATAGGATTAAGGCGACCGCGTTAGGATTAAGACGACCGCGTTAGGATTAAGCCGACCGCGTTTCACCTGTAAATAGCCCGCGAACCTGTACATACTAGGATAATAAATCGCAATCACCGCTATAACCAGTCTTGCTCATTTGATCCCGACCCCGGCGTACCGACTTAGTCGGCAAGCGATTGGAGACGGTCCATCCGACCGTCTTACAAATTGGCGCCCGAACAGGGACTGCCTCTTTGGGGCTTGAATGAGCAAGGTTGGGTGGGTGTACCGTCTGCGAAAAGATGAACTCGTGGCCTGGGCCAAGGAACACCAACTGGACACCGAGGGAAACACGGATACGCTCCGGGCCCGGGTAGTCGACCACCTCCGCTCCGAAATGGCGACAAAGGAGAACCCGACCGGCGCCAGCGGTACAGGAAGCCACTGGACCACCGGCCTGGCCGTCGACCCACCCACGATGGAGGGCGGCCACCGGGCTCCCGGCCTCACGGCAGAACCGCCGGCCATGGATCTGACCTACCTCGACCAGATCCGGAAGAGCGGGATCCACTTCGACGGCAGTCGAGGCGCCGCTGACTTCCTGGACCAACTCCAGGACCTCCGCACCAGCTATGGGATATCGGAGGGAAAGGTACTCCGCTACCTCCCCGGACTCCTGCGAGGGGCCGCACTGACTTGGTACCGCAACCGCCACTACCTGTGGAACACCTGGGAGGCGTTCCTCGACCACTTCTGCGAGGAGTACCTTCCTCGAGACCGTCAGGAGGAACTATTGGACCAGATCGTCCAGAGGCAACAACGCCCCGGAGAAAGTGGCCGAGAATACATGGCGGCGCTCGAGACATTGATCCGCCGGCACGGAGGTTTCACCGAAGAAGAAAAACTGGCGCGACTGTACCGTAACCTGAGCAAGGACTATCGGCGGTACATCCGGAGGGACGTCGCTCTCTCCCTCTCCGAACTCCTCCGCCGGATTACCGAGTACGAGGAACTGGCCGTCACACCGACCACCTCGCGTCGGGCAACGCCGAGTCAACGAGAACCCCAGGCCGCCGAAATAAGTATCTCCTCCGGCTACGACCGCGAGACGTGTTGCTGGCGATGCGGAGAGCGCGGACACCGGAGGATAGACTGTCGCCGGCCAGCCCAGCTGTTCTGCAGTTACTGCGGGACCAGTGGCCGGCAGACGAGACATTGCCCGTGCCAACAGCGGGCGGGAAACGACCCCGCGGCCGACCTAGGGGGCGCAGTCCGGCCCGCGACGAACTAACCGCCTCACCGAGGGAAGTAGACGTAGACGGCCGCATCTACCTGGAATACAAGGTGCACAGCCATCGGTTCCAAGCACTGGTGGACACCGGAGCCACCCGGTCCTACCTACGAAGGGACATGGCCGAGCTATGCCGCTGGTACGGCAGCCCGTGGCATCCGACGCAACAAGTGGTACGCGTCGCCAACAGCACCGAAGTCCCCATCGATGGGGAAATCGACGTCGCAGCGGACATCGACGAGCAGCGTATCCACCACCGGTACGCAGTCCTCCAAACGCTGAGCCACCCCGTCATCCTGGGGGTTGACGTCCTCGGCCGCATGGGGGCGACCATGAAGATCGGGCCCCACCGGTGGGCGTATCCCAACGAAGCGGACGTGCTCGACGCGGTCGGGCCGACTGCACGGCCGAACAGCAGGAAGCGTTACAACGCCTGCTACGCCAGGAGCTGCCGAAGTTCCAGCAATTGCGACCGACCACCCCATGGGCCATCCACCGACTACGACTGACACCGGGAGCCGAACCGGCCAAACAGCGCTACTCGCCACGTAATCCGGCCATGCAGGCCATCATCGATGCTGAAGTCGACCGGATGCTGACTGCCAACATCATCGAACCGTCCACGAGCCCGTGGAGCTCGCCCGTCGTCCTGGTCCGCAAGAAGAACGGCAAATACCGCTTCTGCGTGGACTACCGGCAGGTGAACAGCCGCACCGAAAAGGATGCGTACCCGCTGCCCCAGGTACAAGCGACCCTGGACAAGCTCCGGGAGGCGCGATACATATCCACGCTGGACCTCACCGACGGATACTGGCAGGTCCCGCTCGAGGCGTCGAGCCGACCGATCACGGCCTTCACCGTCCCCGGGAGGGGGCTATACCAGTTCCGTGTTATGCTCTTCGGCCTCCACTCGGCACCCGCTACCTTCCAACGGCTGTTGGACGAAGTCATCGGGCCGAAACTGGCCCCCCGCAGCTTCGCCTACCTGGATGACATCATCATCCTGGGCCGAACCTTCGAAGAACACCTGGCCAATCTACGCGAAGTTCTCCGACGGCTACAGGCCGCACACTGGGCATCAACCCGGAAAAGTGCCAGTTCGGTCGGACCGAACTTAAATACCTGGGCCACGTGGTCATCCGTAACGGGGTACGCACGGATCCCGACAAGGTCCAGGCCATCCGAGGGATCCCGCCTCCGACAAACCTGCGGGAACTATGGCGGATCCTGGGAATGGTATCATGGTACCGGCGATTCATTCCCCAGTTCGCGGACCTAGCGACCCCGCTCAACCGCCTCCTGCAGAAACGGCGCCGATGGAGCTGGACCGGCGAAGAGGACGCGGCGTTCAACGAGCTGCGCCACCGCCTAGCCACCGCACCGGTCCTCAAATGCCCGGACTTCACCAAACCGTTCATACTGCAGACGGACGTGAGCAGTCACGGCTTGGGAGCCGTCCTGACCCAGCACCACGGCGATCAAGAACACGTGGTTGCCTACGCCAGCCGCTCTCTGAACAAAGCCGAGGTAAACTACTCGGTCACCGAAAAGGAATGCCTCGCCGTGGTCTGGGGGATACGGAAGATGCGGCCGTACCTGGAGGGGTACCGATTCACCGTCCTCACCGACCACCGCGCGCTGAAGTGGTTCCAGACGATGGACAGCCCGTCCGGGAGACTCGCCCGTTGGAACATGGAACTCCAGCACTATGATTTCGACATCCAATATCGTCGGGGTGAGAGTAACCTGGTGGCCGACGCCCTGTCCCGCCAGCCGGAAGAACCCCCGGGGGAGGCCGACGCCCTGGACGCACCCAACCCCGAGGGGTGGTACGAACGCACGTACCGCGCTGTGCGAGAAAACCCGGAGGGACACCCCGAGTACCGCCTGGAGGAAGACCGGCTCTACCGACGAATCCGTGACAGCACGGGCCTGCGACCGGACGGGGAGTGGAAGCTGTGCGTGCCAAAGTCCCTCCGCAACACAATCCTTGCCGAGAACCACGACGCTCCCACCGCCGGCCATCTGGGGATCAGCAAGACCAACGTCCGGCTGGCCCAACGATACTATTGGCCGGGAATGTTCCGGGAAGCCGCCAACTACGTACGCCGCTGCCCCAGCTGCTTGCAGTACAAGGTACTGCAGACTCAACCCGCCGGGAAGATACATACGACCCCAGCCGACAACCCCTGGGAGGTCGTATCCCTCGATCTCGTAGGACCGTTGCCCCGCTCCGCCAAGGGCTACACGACCCTACTCGTCATGCAGGACAAGTTCTCAAAATGGGTCGAACTCCAGCCGCTCCGCCAAGCTACCGCCCCGGCTGTCACCCGGTCCTTCCGGGAGAAAGTGGTACTACGGCACGGGAGCCCCCGAACGGTCATCACCGACAACGGACGCCAGTTCGAAAGCCGGGAGTTCCGAACGCTACTTCAAGGGTACGGAATCCGTCACCAGAGGACGCCCCCGTACACCCCGCAATGCAATCCGGTGGAGCGCACCAACCGCGTCATCAAGACCATTCTGGCCCAATTCACGGCGGCAAATCACCGAGATTGGGACCAATGGATTGCAGAGTTGGCGTTTGCATACAACACCGCCCGACACGACTCGACGGAAAATTCCCCGGCCTACCTCAATTTCGGCCGGGAACCAGCCACACCAGGGGCGCTCTACCAGCCGGTGGATGGGGAGGAAAGGACCGAAGGACGCTCGAAGGAAATCGAGCGCCTGCAAGACGCGAGGGAACTGGCACGGCACGCGCTCGCCAGGGCACACGAGCGCCAAAAGAAGTACTACGACCGGCGCCGGCGGCCCTGGGCACCGGCACGCGGGGAACAGGTACTCCGCCGCGAGCACCCCCTCTCGGTGGCCGGGCAAGGCTTCAACGCCAAGCTCGCGCCCAAATTTTCCGGACTGTATACGGTCGAACGCACCCTCGGGCCAACGGTCGTTCTACTGCGCGGACCACGGAGAAGGACCCTGCGGGCGCACGTCCAGGATCTCAAGCCGTACCCCACCACGGACGACCACACCGACAGCAGCGCGCCAGCAGGTATAAAAGCCGACGTCCCGGCGAGTCTGTTTCAGAATAAGCTGAGCCATGGCCAACAGCAGCAGCAGCAGCAGCACTCGCGGCAGAGCACGGGCGCAGAGGGAGCCCCCAGGACCGGTGATCCTACTGGGTCACTCCCACAGCCACCGACCGGCCGAAGCACGGCCCAGGATCGTGGACGACCGCCGGGGAACGTGGCGGATCCGAGTGGCCACAGGCCCGCCGACCACCCGCGGACCGCCACCAAGGGTAGCGCCGCCGCCCGCACGACGACCAACGGCCGAGCTGGCCAGTGCCCAAGCGGTCGACCTGTCGACCACCCCCGCCATCCAGCCGAGCCAGGCCTGTCCAGCCGCCCCCGCCGCAGCCGTGTGACGACCGACCCACCACCGGCGCACACGGGGCCGACCCGCCGCCGACAAGCCCGCACCGTGCCGACCAGCCGGCCGCCGCCCCACAACCGGGCCAACAGCCGCCCGCCAGCCAGCGGGAGGCCGTCCAGCCGTCCCACGGCCCGCAGGGGACAGCCACACCAGCCGCCGGACCATACCGGCCCGGCCACTCCAGTACCAACCCCTCCGGCACCGCCGGTACTACCGCCACCACCGCTGGCGAATCCATCAACCCCGGCTCCAACACCGCCGGCCCCACCGCCCCCGGAACCGGCCCCGACGACGGTACCCCGACCGGCGACCACCGACCGAGGAATGTCGCCGATTCGGTGGCCAGAGGAGGACCGCGACCGGTCCAACCGCCACCCTCGGCAAAGAAGCGGGGACGACCGCCGCTGGACCGTAGCCGAGCGCCGGCAGGCATGCCGCGCCTGGCCGGCCCCACCCCACCAGCCCGAAGAGCTCCGGGTAGACCTCGCCGCCCTCGACCGCCGACATCCGTGCAGCGTGGTGCTGCCCCCGGGAATCCGGGTCACCGTCCGGCGGATCCACCCGGAGGCGCTCCGGATCCGCGCCCGCCTGGAGGCGGAGAACCCCCCCGCCGCAGCCTGAGACTCCGGCAACGAGCCGCCGTAGATTTAAGATAGAATTAAGCATGTAAATAGCGTAGATTAAGATAGATTTAAGTTAGGATTGTTAACACGTTGAGCCCGGCGCCGAATTTGCTGTCCTCTCCGTTCAGCCGGCAGCGAGCGATCAAGCGGTGCAATGTTGCATGGTGATCCGCGACTTCACGCACTGAGTTAAAGTTTATCTGCTGGGTGAGCTTTGTCGGCTACCGACATACAAGCCCTGCCTGTGCATGACAAAGCTTGTGGTCGCGAATGTTAACGGCAGCACGCCTTTGACATCGCGTTTGAGATAAGGAGAAGTTTCGATTTCTTTTTCGATGTAAAACAATGAAACGAAAATTCCAGTGCCGGTCCCCAGGGACCGACGCCGGCCATACGGAAAGTTCACTGCCGGTCCCCAGGGACCGGCGCCGGGCTCAACGTGTTAAGATAGAACTGTAAATAGTGTACATAGGAGGGTCGCGCCCCAGGAAGGAAGGGGGAGATGTGACGAAACAATAGTGTAAGGACGCGACCCCGCTCAATTGACAACCCGTCGTACCACTGGGCCACGCGCCTCACCACGCACGGCCGCGAGCGTGAGTCGCGACGTCGCCGCGACGCGGCGCCTCGCGACTCGCGGTTTCTCGCTGCTGAAATTCGCGACCGCGAGTATAAGTACCACGGCTCGCCCACGGTACGACAGCGCGAGCTACCCACCGAAAGCGTACGCACTGATGCGAATCCAGACGCTATTTTTGCTACTTGGGTCTCGAGCTATCCTATCCTCCTACGGCGAGCATTGGGCAGGTGTGTTCGTCGCCCCCCGAACCCCCGAGGGCAACCCCCCCTTCCGAGCTCCACCGCTCCCACCACCACACCCGACCGCGCTGAGCCGCGACCGCGCCGAACCGCGACCGCGTACTAGTATAGGATAGGATTAAGGCGACCGCGTTAGGATTAAGCCGACCGCGTTTCACCTGTAAATAGCCCGCGAACCTGTATATACTAGGATAATAAATCGCAATCACCGCTATAACCAGTCTTGCTCATTTGACCCCGACCCCGGCGTACCGACTGAGTCGGCAAGCGATTGGAGACGGTCCATCCGACCGTCTTACAAACGGTGTAATTAATTATTACCTGGTAAGTGCAGCGTTGGAACTGCTGCCTTCGACAAGTTGCGATGGAGGAAATACTTCTTGTCGAAGTGCAACGCACACACCGTCCTCAGCCTCAACTTCTGAAGTGGAAGCTGTTGAAATTCTGGCCTGCCACATGCTTCTACCCATTGCAGGACTCTTGTGTGTTCCAAATGGAATGCAAACATGCGTTCATCTTTGGAACCACATCCTGCCGCAGAGCACTCTTTATGCCGCCTTCTGTAACCATACATTATAATTAATACTTTATTACAGTAATATTCCAATATTCGGAGCAAACAATATGTTCATTAAAGACGAACATGAACAATTCCTTTTAATTTCTGATAATTTTACTAAAATAATAAGTACTTCATATCCATCTCTGATTGCTGTTGCATATTGCGTCTTTTAAAGACAAGATGCAAACTTGCAAAAATTCTGGCGGGAACGTGACGTCAGACTTCTTACTTTGTGTGCAAAATCGGTGATACAAGTTATACATGTGTAAGAGTGACACTAGCGCTCTAAGCGGGCACGGGCGGGAGTTAAAAATTGGCTTCAACTTCACACGAGTACAGTTTGGGGGGCCTGGCTGAAACCGAATTCCTTCTTTTACAGATGAAAAGAATTGCAATAGATTTGACAACAGTGTTACGGAACGATGCAATCTGGCAATTATGCTTTCCAGCTTTTCATTTGTCATTTAGTACGATGACGGAACAGTGGGATGGTTGATAGGTAATACAGAAAAAGAATTTAACTGAAAATGCTGTTGTCAGATGTCGCGTTACCAAATGTCCAATTTATCATTTATTTATTTTCGCTATCGCCCGTTTATCTAAAAAGGCGCTTCGATCGATTCGGGACAAGCCTCAAACGGAACTCCCCCCTTAATTCGTAAGGTACGGACTCGGCGAATTCGTCGCGCACGAGGTAAAATGAGACTCCTGATGTTTACGTGAACTCTGCTAATCACGGAACAAGGAAGTAGGCCGTCTCGCGGCTGCGCAGCGGTTTTTATACTTGTCCGTGCGATACCAACGCCAACGCGGTTTTTGGCAGAGTGTGTCAACTATAAGTTTGAAATTGCGCGCTCTTGATCCCGAACAGCTACCATTGCCCACGTTTTACCTCGAAGCTGTCTTTTTTTCTTATCTGTATGTTTATCAAAATATATATTTTTTAATTTGCATTTTATAATCACATCTACATTTTCAGATGGTATATGAAAGAATGTGCATTCTATAACCGCAGTACATTCCACGCAACTACCGCGAAAAAATACATGATATTGCGCTTCTTTATTTAGATGGACATTGTGATTTTTAAATTTAAAGGTACGTTCAATTTTTTGTCGTTGCCATAAACGTTCCGCTATAATATCAGTCCAACCGGATTGTAATACCCAATAAGCACGATCGTTGTACATTTTTTTTATTGGTTTTATTGTTTGCCATTTTTCTGCAGATATAACGATATCGAATATTTTTTAACGCAAAGGCGCAGAAGAAGATGCAGACACGTTTTGCTGGGACGATTACTTGGTTTAATATTTAAATTTTGTTGCAATATATCTCTATATCCATTCCGATTTTCTCGTAAAATGACATACACATGTTTCGGTGAAATGTTGGATCCACGGTAATGCCTTTCCTTTGAAACGGTTTGGTATATAGGAGCTGAAGGTGGATGTGGTTCACCATCATCATTTAAAGCATAATATTGTAATTGTTTCGAGACTATTCAAAGTTGGTTTTTCGCCTTGAAGGGGGTTCGCGGGTTCAACCCTGACGAGAATCCGAAGTGAAAATTGAACGCGGGAACGCGAAAGAAGCGCACGTATTTTGGTTAAACTAAGAACATTTATTGTAAGACAGACACTTTCAGCACAATCACATGAGACACTTTATGTACAAGCGGACGAGCGATGGTTTAACGGACGACGTCGGTGCGCGTACACGCGATGAAAAAAAAACGACTTGGTGTGCGGGAAATTTGCGTTGCTGACAGGTGCACTGATATCCTTCAAATTGCTCTGAATAACGATCATCGGGAGTGGGTTTTATATACCAGTGCTCGGAATTTTCTCCACGCGACGGCCGATTTTCGAGGGCTACGCCTCCTACCCTCTCCTTACCGCACCGCGCCGTCACTCTACTACGGTAAAGAAACTTATACTAGTTGAGCATACTATACAGTGTGTCCGCGCTTAAGTGATACAGTCCCATTACGTAATAACTATTCATGTCAGAAAAAATTGGTTATATGGAAATTACATGGTAAAATAGGAAGAATGTTTCTGTGTGCACGGATTTTTTTTTACATTATTATTTTAAGAGATATGAGGATCAAGTCTTGTTTTTTAAATGGAAGTGTACATTTTTGTTTGGGTCATTTGATAGTACTTTTACAAACAAATTCATTGACCTTAAATGTATACACCCGATTTTTATTAGTTTTCAAGATATAGCGTTCAGAAGTTTACTAATTTTTTAAGGAAAAGATTCGGTTCGAGCAGGGTGTACCCCGGGTGGTCCCAGTAAAGCGGTAAGTGCCACATGTTTTGACACTGCCTGTTGAAACAGCCACAAAGGATCTGTGACCTGCGACTTGGGTATCCATTTCAACAAGAAGAGTCAAACGCGTAGTACTTACCGCTTTACTTGGACCACCGGGGTACACCCTACTCGAACCGAATCTTTTCCTTAAAAAATTAGTAAACTTCTAAACGCTATATCTTGAAAACTAATAAAAATCGGGTGTATACATTTAAGGTCAATGAATTTGTTTGTAAAAGTACTATTAAATGACCCAAACAAAAATGTACACTTCCATTTAAAAAACAAGACTTGATCCTCATATCTCTTAAAATAATAATGTAAAAAAAAATCCGAGAACACAGAAACATTCTTCCTATTTTACCATGCAATTTCCATATAACCAATTCTTTCTGACATTAATAGTTATTATGTAATGGGACTGTATCACTTAAGCGCGGACACACTGTATACAATATTTACAATAAAGTCAACCTAAGGGCCGCCCGCCATGCGACGCTGCAACGAAGGTTCCGAGTCACAGTCGCGTTGTAAGCTCTGAATCGTGTTCGCTGGTTTCTATTTCAACCGGCAAAAACTACAGTTTTGCGATTGGTCGGCGGTATTCACCGCGCACGGTTCTGACAGTGATCACGCGAGAGAAACCATCGGATCCGGGATGACATTGGATGATACGGCCTATTTCCCATTTGCACGGGGGTGCGAGCGGATTTCGAAGCAAGACGATTCGACCGGGCTTCGCCAGGTGGTTCATAATACGTCATTTTGGACACTGTTATAATGTGTGTAAATAATCGTTCGACCTGGCTTGCCAGAAACTCTCATGCATTTGGCAGCGTAATTGCCATCGAGATAATCGCGACTCTCTCAGATCGAGCAGGGTAGGTGTCGGAACCGCATTAATTGCGGAACCAATCAGGAAGTGGCCTAGGGTAAGCGTAGTGTAGTCATCGGCGTTGTCGGAGACCGGCGCGATTGGACGCGAGTTTATGGTGTGCGCTCCATGACTCGTTTAAGGTGATATTTTATGCTTCGAACCCCGGCTTCCCAGAGTCCTCCGAAATGAGGAGCAGAAAGGGGAATGAAAACCCATAAAATTAGATCGGTCATTAATCTGGCGCACACATCTGGATCGCGGGTAGCGGCAACGAACGATTGGCGTAATTCTCTGTCGGCGCCTTGGAAAGTGGTACCATTATCTGAGTATACGATTGCTGGAAAACCTCGCCGATAGCAGAACCGATTGAAACACGCGAGGAACACCGCAGTGGTGTAATTGCTTACTAATTCAAGATGTATTGCACGAGTTGTGAGGCATATAAATAACGCAATATACGCTTTCCTGGATTTTACACCACGACCGGCAGTGGTACGGACAAGAACGGGACCAGCATAATCGACGCCGCAATGAAGAAACGCGCGCAGGGCTCGGTTTATGCGCGGCGCAGGTAAGGATCCCATTAATTCGGTCGCGGGAGCGGCTTTTTCGCGAGCGCATTGGAGACAGAATTATTGTCTTTCATACGTGGCCTTCTGGCGCAAGCGCCACCTTGCCGTACCGGAGACTTTGCTCATACCGGCAGATGGTGTGTTAGCGTTTAACAGATAAACCACTACCACTAACAATAAGAGGCCAACGCCAACGAGGGACACCGCGTTCGGTAGGGCTCCCCTCGCCCTTAGCACCCATGTCGGTATGATTACTCACACCACGTTTGATGGGTAACCGCCGAGACCGCTTATGCGGCTCTCTACCACACATCTAATGCTGCGGAAATCGTCCGTTGCCCACGGATGTGGGATTAGACCGATTCCGGCGCAACTCTATGGGTAAAAGTCGTGTGGTCTGCCTCAGGGACTCGTCTCGGATACTAGGACGAACCCGACACCTCGAACAACGGCCCTGCATTTACCCAGCACGACAAGTCGTTACCACAGTAGTTACTGCCAACGGCATCCGTTGCCTACACACGTGGGATTGGGTAGCTCCGCAGGCAGTTTTATGGGTGGGCACCGTGTGGTCTAACACCCACCCGGGTGTTGTGATGGCAGTCGGCTATTATTAATCTGCAATGCGGTGTGCAGGTAATACAATGGGGAATCGCTGATCGGGTTGTGAATTGCGCAACCGCCCGCCAACACGGACCGTATGGGCTCCGTCTATGAACGGGTTAAGACGGTGCAGCGGACTTCCCTTAGGTAAAACGTCATTCTCTTTTAACGCGCGAATTTCCTTCTGAAAGTGAAGGCTTTGAACGTAAGGTATTCAAAATAGACGTGCCCCGGCGATTTCACAGCCGGGGGCAGGGTGGCAAGAGTAGGTTGAGGTCCGCCACGGAGAGTGTGGAGGTGGACAGCGAGGATGAGGAGTTTGACTAATAGATCAGTTTTCCAGCAACGTCGACTTCTGTAGTCGTCCACCGACTCGAATCAATCCGTCATTATCAATATAAACATTTAACGGGAGGAGCGGACTGCGTTTGGGAAGAGGTCGCGATGTTTGTAAACATCTCAGTTCGGTACGAAACGCTTGCTGCTAAATATATATTATCCAGAAAACACGAGTTCGATTAATTTCATCGGGTTACAGTGCTTGCGTGACGTGAATGCTGGAGTGGTGATTGTCGGAAGGGATGATTAGACCCCTTTTTATACCAGATTTCCATCGAAGTTTATCAACAAAGCGGAGTATGTACGCGGTGATGCGAAGGAGTTTGTTCTATTGGAAATATCGACTCGCGAGATTCCACGTGCAGTCGGGTGTGATCGCGTGAACGGGGACCACAGGGCGTTCTTCGAGATTCACGAATGTATCTATTTGGGGCGACGGCTTGGGGCCATTTGTGGGAAGCATAGCTGAGCCACGAGGGACCGTTCCCGCAAATCGCGTGTTGACATAAGCTCTCATTCCTCGAGACGCGTAATCCGCAGGATTCTCCGCGGTGGGGACGTGATACCATTCCAGTGTAGGAGTATTAGTTTGAATTTCAGTGACGCGGTTAACGATAAACGTTTTCCAGCGGGATCAATGCTGCGATACCCAGGCAAGGGCAATTGTGGAATTGGTCCAGCCGTAGAATGCTCAAGGCTGCACATCGAGAGAAGATTGTACAAACTTTATAAGACGAAAAAGCAAAAGATGCCGCACAAAGTCCAGGCGTGGAATGCTAATGGTTTTTACGGAAGCAACCTTCGACTTAGCAGCAAGAAGAGATGATACCTTAATATGCCCGGAGGAAGTGACGACACGCATGTACACTTGAGCGGCGTAGGCACAGCTGGAAGCGTCCGCGAACCCGTGGAAATCGCACGTGTGTACGTGCGGTCCGTAGCCGACCCATCACGGGAGCTGACGTAAACAGACGAGCTGCTGATAGTAATTTGACCATTCGTCGTACATTTCAGAGGGAATGCACGCGTCCCAACTGCAGTTAAGACGCCACAATTTTTGCATATAAATCTTTGCGGTGACTACGGCGGGAGTAACCCAGTCGAGCGGATGAAAACATTTGGCGATTGTGGACAGGATCGCCCGTTTAGTGCGTGGGGTGTTCGATTCCGGTTAAATGTTAAAGTTAAATGCATCAGAGGGTTGATTCCACATGGCTCCCAGGACCTTTAAATTTTCATCCGATTGGATTATTTTATTTTTAACTGGATCGTCATCCTGAGGTCGAAGATCGGACAAAAGACCTGGTGAGTTGGTTACCCACTTTCGAAGGTTGAATCCCGCAGATTGAAATAATGCAATGAGTTGATCGCGGGTTTGAATCGCTAGATTCGAATCATCGGCGCCGAAGACACAACCGTCAACATAGACTTGCAATTGCAGAACAGGAAGAGCTAGGGGATACTTCGCTCCCTCATCAGCAGCCAATAGTTGTAGTACTCGAAGGGCAAGGTACGGAGCAGGCGCTGTCCCGTACGTGACGGTTCGGTGTCGAAAGTGACGAAGAAGTTCCGTCGGAGAAGCTCGCCGAACAATCTGCTGATAATCAACGACGCGATCATCGATTAGGATCTGGAGGTACATTTTTTCGAGGTCAGCGATGTAGACATATGGCACTGCTTTCTCGTATGACAGCGTGATGCGGAATATACACGTTTTGAAGAGGTGATATCAGGGTTGCGTATTTCCGACATATGATGTAACGACTCGTATTCTCGTGTAACGTTATCGCTTGAATTTAATTCAAGTAGTAGGCTGATAGAACCGCGTGAATATTGTTACGTAGAAATTGCGCCCCCTTGATACTGCGATCATAAATTGAGAGCGAAATACGAATAAGCTAAACATCTGTGTACTACGAACAGGAAATTCATTATTAAGAAATACTCGCCGCGGGCGATCGAACAAGGGAAAGCTGAAGAGCCAGGAAACGAAAACCCGTCAATTAGGAAACTCTCGAGTAAATTTATTAGAGACCGTACCAAATTTGTTGTTTTTAGTTAAGTCACGTACGAGTTCGGACAATAGAAGATTCCTCGCGACGTTGTCTCTATTCATGCGCTTCAAGAGGCTCGTAAATTTCCATAAGGGTCGGTTGGACTCGCCAATACAAGTTGTCTTAGTTTCTTCGTAGTTTTTCCTGGGTCCCACGCTTTCTCTTAGCACATGGGCGCGATGTCGTCCGGGCCCTTGGCGGGGACACCGCCTCCTCCACTCAACCGAGGGTGGACTAGGACCAGGAGAGAGGGATGCCACCGGACAGGGTGGACACCACCCCCATTGGACCAGGGGAGGACCTTCAGCGCTCCACGGCTACCTGACCCACGTCTCGAGAATCACAAAAAATTCCTATTCCCGCACGGCGTTACCGCAACACTCGCATAAACTTCGTATATTCGGCGGCAAGCGATGGATTTCCGTGAAGGCGGCGCTCTTGACTGAACCACATGCGTTTGATCGCGGGAAATGATTGTCCGATGTCAATCGAAGGTCCTTGAACGAAAGGTAGGCGAACGCAATACTGTCCGTTAGCGACACGGTGGTGAGTATCTATGAAATGAGCTTCGCATTGCTGTTTAGCAGGTGTTAACGGAGATTGATTGGGTAGGTGTTCGACTTCCCAGAATCGACGGAGCGTGGACTCTAAAGGTTCGGTTGGTACACAATAATGTGTGGAGATTCGAGAGGACAAATGACCGCGGTCAGAGATCGTGGCCACGGGACCGGAAAGAATCCAACGGAGCATCGTGTTCTGAGCGACTGGCTCATTAACGTCGCCTTTTCTTACTCGTTCTTGCAGTATCAATCCGTAAACGTCCTCGCCTACGATCATTTCAATGGGATCGGAAATAAAAGGGTTATCGTCGGCAAGATCCAGCCCACGTAGATGCGGGAGGTTGACGTTACTCGTACCGCGAGGCGGCAGATAATTGGAAATATTTTTAAGTTGCTCCCGATCTTTTACAAGATACAATCCGAAGGGTGGTCGATGCCTTACAATGTATTTCGTTGTTACCCACGCCGGTAATGGAAATGGAAACGCGAGACCGAGAAATCCTTAAACGCTGAAAGAGGTTTCCGCTTATTAGTGACACGACCGATCCTTGACCAAGGAGCGCCCGGACGCATTGAGTACGGCCGTTGGTGGTATGGAGGTCCACCCACGCAGTTGCGAGAAGTACGCGCGGAATGAGGGCGGTGGAATTCATAATCGAGAGCAACGCGAGTCGAGGTTGGAGGTACTCGCCGCGGCTGATTCGCTCTCGGGCTTCGGCGATGTTATTGGGAAATGAAGCAATGTGTGGTGACGCTTTCGGCACTTTTGTGGTCAGCCGGGCGGCCAGCGGTGGCGGTGGACCCATCTGGCACCTCCCTCCTCTGGGTGGAGGTTCGCCGTGGCGGAGCGCAAGGCGGTCGGTCGGCAAAAAAAAAACATTCATACTCGCACTCGCACATTCACGCATTCCACACACACAAAAATTCCGTGTGCCGGAGGCGAGGACTCGCCGGAGCGGAGGGAGCGGGGCGCGCCAAGCGTCCTCGTAACGAGGTAAAATTTGCCGCGTTACAGTATGTATTGCACCCCTGAGCAACAACTTTTGTACGTATCGAGACATAAAAGGTATCTGGAAGCTTGTCTGACCATTGATGCTACAGGTGGTATAATTAAACGCGAATCGTCACAAGATCCACCGATATTTTTATATCAATGTGTAATTGTTAGTAAAGAAGGTAGCATACCGATTTTCCAAATGATTTCGGCCAATCACAAAAGTATGATGATAACTTTTTTTTTACGAACTATTATTACCAAAGGTGTTCCTGTTATTAGAGTGTGTAAAAGAACCAGCGCATTGTGAAGTTTCTAAAGATCGTTCATTTCTAAATTCATTGCGCCGTGTCCATGTCATAAACAGTACGCCGCTATAACAGTTAATCCTAGGACTTCAAAATATCAATTGATCCGTGACAAGAATAATTTTATGAAGCCATAGAACAGTTTTTCCTTTCAATTTACTTTCAATTGGCAACTGCATTTTGTCATCAGATTAGTTCGTAGCTTTGGGTCTTTTATTTTCAGCATGTTTAACAGAATCAGAGCGCATCATAAAGTAATTATCTGCCAAGGTCCTAATACCGGGAAATTCCCGCACCCTTCGTGTTACCTGAAGGTGACCGTTACCGTTGGAGGTTGACACCTTTTTAGAGACCACCCCTACACTGACATTCAGCTGAACAGAAGATTATCATGAACAAAGTCCTACTAACTAGTTCGATCGGTATCTACAGTAAAAGACTACTGAGAGTTCCTTGAATTTTGGCAAGCTTGCCTGAATAAATCGCAAAGCGTAAATCCGGAGCACCGGACACGTGTTAATACAAATAACGGTAAATCGCGAGATCGCGAATACGTGTTGCTCGTTCAGCGGAGATCCGTAGAGAGAAAGCCTTTCTCCTTCGCTAGGATGGGTAAGCGATCCTCACGTGATCACCTACGCGAATGCGAGAGAGAGGAACTCCTCGGAACAAAGAGCTGCGACGCACTAGACAAGGATAGAGCGCCTTGTAGGCGGTTTCACTCATATCCTGCCGTGTTACGCTATCTCTCGGAATAGACGAGAGTAATTACCGCGTTTGTACGACGCGCGAGTTTTAAAGCGACAGCATTGGCCGCTGCCGCGTGGCCAATCCTGAACAAAGGCATACGACTAAAAACGGTAAATCGTCGAGTCACCGCATTCAATCATTTATCGGCACAGAAAGACGAAATGAATGCTATTTTTGTAGTGATAATCATAGTATTTACTCATGCGACAAGTTCCACTGCTGCTAGAAACAAACGTTTATGCATTAACTGCTTGCGTAATAATCACCCTACCAATAAATGCATTGCATTCGGGTGCATCGCAAACATAACACTTTATTGCATTTCGTTGAATCTCACAATTCGATTAGGGTAGAAGCAGGTAGTAAGAAGGATTCGAATCCGTCTAGCTCTTCCGACCAGGTAAAACAGGGATATACCGTAATATATCATTCGGAGGTAGTGTTAGAAACAGCGCGAATTACAATTTTAGGTAAATATAATAAGGAACATGCATGCAGGGTATTATTAGATGGATGTTCGCAATGTCATTTTATTTTGGATAAATTAGCATAGAAACTTCTGTTAGACTATGGGTAAATTTATATGTGAAGACTGGCGACATCTAGCGAGAGAGTTGATAGCGAACGGCGCGCGCACAAGTGTGGGTATGATGGGTGTGCAACAGAAAAATGTCGGAACACGTGTACTAGAAAGTGATCCACAATAATCGTAGTATTAAATTCATATCAATTATAAGTTTGTATATATTAAATATAGTTGTTTATTCAATAACACCTGAGACTATATAGTTTTACCCATTATTCTAAATAACTTCAATTGAATAAAGAAAAGATTGACTTGTCGTTTGCAGGTTTAGGCCAGCTCACAACGCGTGCAGAATATCGTGTTAAGGCAACAATAAAGTCAAAAAATAATAAATTTAAATCGGAAGTAGAATTCGTCGCGCTTCCAAAAATCACAAGTCTGTTACAATCGCGTCGTGTCAGTCGCAAGGAGCTTTTAATCCCGAATAACATCAATTTAGCCGATCCTGAGTTCGATAAGCCAGCGGAAATTGATGCTTTGATCGGGACTATCTTGTTTTACAAACTTTTAAACATCGGGCAAATTAAACTATCGATTGCATCGGACGTTATGTTACAAAAAACGTTGTTAGGCTGGATAGTTGTAGGTGAAGTTCACAAACCTGAAAATAACTCAAACAGTAAATCTTGCCATCGAATTACAACATTAGAAAATCAACTACCCGCTTTTGGGAAATACAAGAAGAAGTGCCGCATGAAAAACATCGTTCCGTAGAAGTGCGAAACTTTATACGTTGAAACCACGAAACGCGATCACGACGGTAGATACATCGTGCAATTACCATTTAACAGCAAAAGGAACAATATTGGTGAGTCCTATTGCACAGCGTTACGACGGTTCTATTCAATAGAAAGAAAATTAGCAAAGAATAGCGTATTGGAACAATATTATAGTGACTTCTTAAGGGAATATCGCGATTTAGGACACATGCGTGACATCACACGTTACGATATTAAGCAAGAGGGTTACTATATACCTCACCACGCGGTTATCAAGGAAGATAGCTTATCAACGAAAGTTCGTGTAGTTTTTGACGCTTCAGCTAAAAGTACGACAAACGTCTCATTCAACGATGCATTGATGGTTGGACCTACCATTCAAGGTGACTTAATCTTTATTATAATGCGATTTAGACTACACACTGTCGTACTTGCTGCTGGCGTGCAAGAAATGTATAGGCAAGTTAAAATAGTATACTCGGACGCGATGTATCAAAAAATTTTATGGCAAGAATCCGAAAACGAAACAATCCGCGTCTTCCAATTAAACACGGTCTAAAACGTTGCATTAATTGGCAGACGATGAAGGTAATAAATTCCCGTTAGCTGCAATAAGTTTAAAAGATGATTTAAACATATTTGACTAGAATTGAAGCATCAAGTGATTCAAATACTGAAATTAGGAGGATTCGAACTTCATAAATGGGCTTCAAATAAGTCGGAAGTAATTGCAGAATCAAACACTAATTATGAATCACAATCTATTTGTTTAAATGCCGAGTCTATAAAATTATTAGAAATTCATTGGGATGCTACCGGGGACTCAATAACTTATTCTATAACACCGTTTGGTGTTATAGAAAATACCAAACGTACAACCAAACGTACAATATTATTCCAAAATGCACAGTTGTTTGATCCGCTAGGTTTGTAGGACCAGTAATCACGTTAGAAAAACTCATTATGCAAGGGTTATGGAAAGCAAAATTAGAATGGGATGAGTCGCTACCACAGGAATTACATACAAGATGAATAAATTTCAAGAAAGAGTTACCGTTACTCGTTGTCAGTCAATTTGAGGTGTCGCGACAAATTATATTAACTAATGCACACGACGTCCAGTTACATGGATTCTGTGATGCAAGTGAGCTCGCTTACGGTGCATGTGTTTATGTACGATCATCTGATAGGGATAACAATTGTTTGGTGCAATTAATATGCGCAAAGTCTCGCATTGCGCCAGTCAAAACTATGACAATACCTAGTCTCGAATAATGTGCAGCACACTTATTAGCTAAATTAGTCAATACAGTGTCAATGTCATTTAACCTAAGGTATAGTAAGATTCAACTGAGGTCTGATTCCACCATAGTGTTGCATTGGATTCAGACATCCCCTCACTCTTTAAAAACGTTTGTTGCTAATAGAGTTGCGGAAATTCAATCATTAACAAAGATAAACAATTGGTTCCACGTTTCGACGGAAGCCAATCCAGCCGATTACATCTTACATGGTCAAATTCCTTCCGAGTTTATAAAAAATACCTATTGGGTACTTGGGCCCCTCTGGCTAGTTCAAGGCGAAAACAACTGGAAATTCAAACAACTCTCAAAAATAATAGTTCCTGAGCAAAGAATTAAAACAGCACTACTTACTACGAGTAGGATTGACTCAGATGACTCATCGAAACAGAAACGAAAGGATGCAAAGGACCTTGAACAAAATACAAAAAATTATATCTTTGAAAGATTTTCGTCAATTAATGCATTAACTCACTTTGTCGCATTTTGTCACCAGGCGGTCTCAAATCGTAAGGCACCAAATAAAACATTCGGCAAATATACCGTTGAAGAATTAAAAGGCCCGCGACTTCAAATGATACGAGTTATTCAACAAGCTCATTTTTCGCGAGAAATCAACTGTCTTAAGCAAGGAATTCCGTTAAATTCAAAAAGCAAAATCGTATGCTTGAATCCATTTATTGATTCTGCCGGCGTCATTCGAGTAGGGGGCCGATTAACAAATGCGCAAATAACATACTCGCGAAAGTACCCTATATTATTACCGCAAAATGACCACATTACCAAACTAATAATTCGCAATGAGCACATTAAAAATTGGCATGCAGGAGTGCAGGCTACTATAAACGCGGTAAGACACAACTTTTGGTCTATTGATGGCAAAAACATCAAACTACCTAACTATACAATGGGTGATTTACCCACAAATTGCGTAATTCAATCACGTCCGTTTGCAAATGTTGGGCTCGACTATTGTGGCCCGTTCTTCCTGAAGGAAAAGAAATTTAGAAATAAAACCAAGATAAAATCTTACGTTGCCGTATTTGTTTGCTTTGCGACAAGAGCTATCCATTTGGAGCTTGTCTCACTCAGATTTAACCACTGACATGTGTCTGGAAGCTATTAAACGATTTTGTACTCGCCGAGAAAAACTAAAAAACATATATTCAGACAACGCAACTAACTTCATTGGCGTTAAAAATGAAATTTTAAAGGTTAGAGCGTTTTTTATATTAAACGAAAATAACATTAAGTTATCTAGCTGTTGTCAAGACGAGGGAATTAACTGGCACTTTATACCACCGCGATCCCCGCATTTCGGAGGGTTGTGGGAAGCAGCCGTGAAGTCCTTTAACCCTTTCGTTACGGGAGTCCGTTCCGCGGGAGTAGCGCCACTGACAGGGCACCGCGCCGCGCTACCCGTGGTACCCGTACACACAGTACGTCGCGCGGCCGTAACGAAAGGGTTAAACATCACCTGTATCGTACAGTAGCAGAGGCAATGTTTACGTATGAACAATTCAATACTTGCATTGTGGAAATCGAATCGATTTTAAATTCCCGTTCTTTGACCTCTCTATCCTGTGACCCCAATGACCTTATTGCTCTTACCCCAGCACATTTCTTCGTAGGAGATTCTCTCTCGAGTATTCCTAAACGTGATCTTATGGACGTGCACACCAATACGCTGCCAATGTGGCAACGTGTGCAGCAAGTAAAACAGCATTTTTAGAAAAGGTGGCACAAAGAATATTTAAACGAGTTGCGTACGAGAAGCAAGTGGCATCAAGGAGATGGAAGGCAAATTGAAATTGGTCAACTAGTCATGATAAAGGAAGACATCCTTCCCCCAATGCAATGGAGCATGGTTCGTATCGTGGAAGTTCATCCAGGGACAGACAACATATTGCGCGTAGAAATAGTGAAAACACAAAACGGACTATATGAACGCTGCACGAAAAAACTTGCTTCATTACCAATAGATTGATCAATGGAGACTTAATGTGGCTTTATCATGTATCATAATCACTCCTAGAATAAGTATTATAAAGCGCGACAAGCATGATTACATAGTCACCTAGTGAACTTAGCATTTAATTCTTATTACATAAACAGTTAGGAAATTAAGACTATGCATGTATGTATAAATGTTATTGTCTTACAATAAATAAATTGTCTTGCAAGAACAATTCGAGTTATTTTAGCGAAGAAATTAAGTAAGACTTTTAGATATTTAATAATGTCTTAGAGTGTTAGTTCATAAGTTATCAATGACTATATCTATCTAGCTTTCATAAAACCGAAAATGTAATCCAATCATCACTCTTAAGATTCCTTGTTAGAACAACCATCAATGTAAAAACTACCACGCACAAGTATAACATTACAATTCAGTGTGCAATTAACAACAGACTTTTAAAGGAAGCCGTTCAAGGTCGGTGGCGTGTTAGATTGTGTAAAAGAACCAGAGCATTGTAAAGTTTCTAAAGATTGTTCATTTCTAAATTCATTGCGCCGTGTCCATGTCATAAACAGTACACCGCTATAACAGTTAATCCTAGGACTTCAAAATATCAATTGATCCCTGGCAAGAATAATTTTATGAAGCCATTGAACAGTTTTTCCTTTCAATTTACTTTCTATCGGCAACGGCATTTTGTCATCAGATTAGTTCGTAGCTTTGGGCCTTTTATTTTCAGCATGTTTAATTATCTGCCAAGGTCCTAATACCGGGAAATTCCCGCGCCCTTCATGTTACCTGAAGGTGACCGTTACCGTTGAAGGTTGACACCTTTTTAGGGACCACCCCGACACTGATATTCAGGTGGGACAACAACCAATCAGCGTTATTCACCCCCGTCATGACACCTCTATGAAATTATATAAAATAAGGAGACACGGAAAAAACAGAAGATTATCATCAACAAAGTCCTACTAACTAGTTGAATCGGCATCCAACGCTTAATTTAAATAAATTTACATTTGTCATTGTTAAACAAACAAAGTGCAAGTTAATTATACCTTCCGTATCGTACAATAAATATTCACTCGTCTTTAAAGTTGCCGTGTGAAGTGAGCATACCCTGAATGATTTCTTTCAAATAAATTTTGAAGTAAAGTTGCTCACATCTGAACACTTATTCCACGCACAGTGGTAAGTGATTTCGGATGGGCTATCTTGATTGCGGTTTCAAATGTTTTTGCAAAATGTACCGATTTCAAAGACTATTTACAGAAATGCTGTACTATTGTAGTCTCAGGAAACATAAGCGCAATAAATGCTTGTTATATTAGATTAGATGTCAGTCATCTGATTCGTATAATAACCAAATGGAAAAGCCTAAAAGGTAATGACAAAATTTTAGTTCGCATCTTTTTTCTTAGATCTATTGGTCAAGCCTACAACATGAGTTCTTTCAATGAATGAGAATTTTTTTTGAATCGCTGTTATGCGTTGCATTTAGTAAAAGTATAGGTTGCACAACAAATGGAAAACCGTTGGTATCTGATTTACGGATGCAATATTTAATTGATGTAATAAAGAATAATGTCAATGTTAATAACATAAAAACAATTACAGAGGAAAATAATGACGACATTTCAGATGATGACTCTTTAGTCGATGATGTTCCTAATGAAGAGTCAAAGTTTGATTGTACAGACTGAATTAAATGGAGTGATTTCGTAGTAAATTCTACGAAAAAAAAAAAAATGGCAGAAAATGCAACGTGTGGTAATATTATAAATGCTTGCTATAACCCTGAATTTATTAAACAAATGAGAACGCGTTTATTTCCTTATTTACCCTTATGGACCGGTGTAATGCGTCCATATTTCAAAAGATCACGTGTGTAACCGTGCTGGTTACATACCAAGAAACAGCGTACGAACGGCCGTGCGTGACTGTGCGAGTGTGACGGATTCCCCTACCACCGAAAGGATCCGCGGTCCTTTGTCACGTGCGAAAGAATTTAGGGGAATCGCCCCACTAATTAAATATGCGTGCGCATCGATCCCCACTCGATATGGATCGAAGGAGATCGATGCTCGTTCGACAAGAATCACTCTGCGTCTGGAAGCGAACCAGGTAACACGCGTTTCCAATTCCGTTCAGCGAAAACCGGTATATAATTGAGAGGTCAAACCGACCTGGTAACTTAGTCAAACCGCCTAACTTACCCTCGTTATATACGCGCCTCAAACCGAGGAGTCACGAGCACAAACCGCGCCGTGGCACAGCTAGAACGCGATTTTCTTCTTTTGCGTTTATCCGGCGTGTACAGCGTAGCAGTCACCAATAAATTAAAATCAAATTTTAACATCATAACGAGTGGTAAATTTTAGAGTATCAATTTTCGCTGAGCGGAACGAAACGGTGAGTAAGGTTGTTGCGAATCACTACGATTGGTAGAATGTCGCGTAGCGAAACCACAGAATCCGTGAACGACTGAGATCGGATAATTCTCATAGATCTTGACTCAGCTCCCAGGCTCATACAGGCAGTCGAAGTATCGCTCGGTCCACGCATAGTGTCCCGCCGTAGCTTCTGGTTGTCCCTGTGTGCCCTTGTGAGACGTGGACTCGATTGTGAGCATTATCACAATTTCTGCCGGCATTTGATCGTGGCATCGCTCACAGACTCGTTCGAGCATTCAAAGTGTCGCTCAGCTCACAAAAGTGCTCTGCCGTCACTTCTTGAATGTACTCGGATGCCTTTGTGAAGAGGTGGATACGGCCGTGTGGCACGGTGATCGCTTTGTTTGGTGACATCGCGGTATATTCAATCTCACCGATTAAAATCGAGTGTCGTGGCGGGTCGGTCGCGGAAAAGCGGCGACGCACGGGTTGGCGGAGAGGTACACCGTAACGGTTTTAGGAACACATTAGTAGCGAAGCGAGGAAGCGGCACGTGTTGCATGAATAAATCGGCTGTGTTTTGCACACAACAAAATAAGTGTATTTTATTTCTCCCAGCCTAGTTTCTAACATCGAGTAACCGAAGTGCCGCTCAGCCCACAATTTGTGCCTGCCGACATCTTCTGGTTATCCTTGATTCATCGTGTGAGATTGTATTGCAGCCACCACTTGATCTTCCCCGAATTGCTCGGCAGGATCGACCTGGCGTACGGCATCGGAGAACACCTTGAGCTCACGTTCGTGCCTCAGGTGAACTCCTAGGTGTCACAACCTGGTTGAGGCTTCGTGGCGTCTCCACCCAAACTCCTCCTACGATTATTCGGCCGAGAGCAAGGGTGCTGCGACAGATCCTCAATCGTGCGATTGCATAAAGTAGTGATTCCAACAACCATTTCTTATATTTATTGTCGAACGCGGTACCGCATCTTTTGATTGTAGAAGTCACAGGGAGGGAAATTAGTGTGCAATCGCGGGTGGATCCGCAGAGGTGTCCACGCGCCATTGCACACTAGTAATTTGGATTTTATTTGTTCAAGCCATTAAAGTTCAATTTTACGTTTAAAGAAAATTTCTTACTTTCCGTTTAAAGCGAATTCGGTCGAACTTCCGTTCTATGAATCGGCAAGGTCTACTTTTATATCTATATCAGAATCTGCCTGGGTAATATCACGTGTAAATATCTATCTATCTATCTCTTATAACCTATATCAAAATATTCGCGTGCACGCGCAAACGTGTGAAAGTACAAATAAAACAAAGACAGTTACGTTCGCGAACGCGGGAAGACTGTACGAAACGTATTAAAGCTTGTATAAATACATTGAGTTCTTCTACGCTTACCAGAATTTGTGACAAAATCGAATATCAATTTTGTTATCTTGATTTCCAACAGAATATATCATGTTTATACCAAAAATCGTTTTCAACTCACTTCAACAACCGATCAGATCTCTCCGCTATCCAGTACCTGGAGGCCCGAATCCCTCCATCTAATAAATTCCATCATCTGACACTCTAAATAATTAAATCACGTTCATTGACTTCAATCGTATTACATTAAATCAACTTAGATATAACCGAATAAAAGTAAATTATGTAACCGTCGCCAAAAGAATACCTTTGGTGAAAATAACGGTTACACGTGAAATCGCCACTTCTTCTTCTGTTAAAGCAGAATTTGGCGATTTAATAAATAGAGGTTTTGAAGGTAAACTACCAATAAGAATGGATTTTGGTTTTCAACATCAGGACCTTTTTGATGCAAAGATTACATTGCTTTCTAATGAGAAAGATATTTCCGCGACAAATAATGTATCGCTGCAGCTGGATAAAAACATAGAAAGCATATGTAACAAAAATTGTGAGCCACTGTTAGAAAAATCCTCAGACTCCATAGATATATCACAGAAAAATGATAGTATCGAATATAACACGAATAATATAGATACCAAGAAGAGTTGAATGTATCTTATGTGCCTGATGTATCGGTACCAAATGTAGATGAAAATTGTATCTGGAATACATGCGAGAATTGGTACGGTTTGATAAAATCTACCAATGATATAAATGAACCCGATGGGGGGAACCCATCAAAGGTTCTCAAGAACTTTCGACGCTAATGCCCAAAAACGATACAAACCAACTTACCTAGATAAATGCCCAGAATGGGACTATTTAAAAAACATGAAATCGTTTAATCTACCACTGATGATTAATGGTAGTAAATGCAAGCCGGTACATATGAAACAGGAAGAATTATTATCGGCACTACAAGAGACTTGTGCCTTCAGTTCTCTTTTACACATTATCGTCAGTAGACTCGCGGCTAATACAGAATATTGGAGCGCGATAGAGTCATCATGCGACAAATTTTTTCAATTAGCACTTTCTATTTTAGAAAGCGAAAAAATACTTACTGCGCACTATATTGAACGTGCATCCATTTTACATGACTTACCCCATTTTCAAAAAGCAATTAGAATCTTTATCAGAGGTATTAAACGGCTAAATGTCAACTGTAATGCTGCTCACCTCTCGGAATACCTTTTCAAAGATGAATGTAGTTATAGGTACAGCTAATCTTGTACATGCTGAACTACGGAATCACGTGAAATTATTACATGTAATGGAAATGTAGATATACATACTTTTACAGCAAGGTCTATACCAAATGCAACGTGCTACAGATGACATGAAAAATATGAACCCTCGCACGGCGGATACAGGGTCCATTCGGACCCGTAGGAAGAAATTACTATTTGTATCCGTGAGGATGACGTTTTACATCAGGATCTGCTTTTTTTCAATTTAGGGATTGTTGTTTCTTAACAAACATTATTATTATAAAATAGTTATGGGAAAGTATCTTCGTCCTCTAAACCTTCAGAAAATACATTTCTTACGCGATCCGTGCTAATTTTTAACCGACTTCGAAAAGGAGGAGGTTACTCAATTCGATCAGTATTTCTTTATGTCCGCCGAGTAGGCCGAGATGGCTGAACCAATCGGAATGAAACCGTTTGCATCTTGTAGGGTATGACACCCAGTTGGTCCCGTAACAAAAACATTTTGATTTTTATTTTTGTTTGCAAAAACGCAGTTTCGTAGTAGCTACGTTTGGTCACCAATTACGCCGAGATGGATGGACCAATCCGAACGAAACCTTTTCCACCTTGTAGGTTATCACTCCGACTAGAATCGGGATAAAACACTGTTTGAGATTTTGCGTGGACAGAGCGGGCGAAAAAGGAAGAGACACGACACCTTTTTTGGACGGTCACAAATTGTTATATTTACAGGCTTAAGGGTGCGCAGGAGCCACGACCGAACTCCGAGCTGACTTCAGCGACAGTTGCGGAAAAATTAGGAAGCTCTAAAACAAGGATAGAAAGATCCTTGTCTCTCTAACAGCGGTGATTAACAGACAGAGAGGGTGATTAACAGTTGTAGGAGAGACGAAGATAGAGCATCGAAGCGGCTTGATTTTCCGCCGACTTTGGTGCAACTTTTTGAGCTTAAAAAGTAATATTTTCTTACACTTTTTTTTTTAATTCTTTGTATCATTACAGAGGGGGGTACAGAGCCCGATTTTGCCATTTCCCTCTGGAAATTTTATAAAAAATGAAAGTGTATATTGTTATTGAACTTTTTCTCTTGACACTTTTTCGAAAAAAGGATTCTGTACCCCTCTCCGTAATGATACAAGGAATTTTTCAAAAAAAAGTGTAAGGAAATATTGCTTTTTAAGCTCAAAAAGTTGCACCAAAGTCGATGGAAAATCCAGCCGTTTCCATCGCTCTATCTTCGTCTCTCCTACAACTGTTGCATCACCCTCTCTATCCTTGTTCCAGAGCTTCCTAATTTCTCCACAACTGTCGACAAAGGCGCTAGTTTACCACCTGCGCACCTTTAAAATACACTTAAATCTAACACAGAGAAAACGATTATGTACACGCGGGATTCTTATTGCTAAATTACCACTAAATAATGAAACTAATGCAAAACATTGTTCGTACGACACTTCTCGGCACGGGTACGCGAAGCGCGAACGAAACTGAGCGGTCTTTTGCGTGATCTGAGACGGAAGAACGCGAAAGAACACGAGACAGAAACGCACGTGTTAACGCGTGTACAACGTAAGCGATAATGACGATAATGGCGTCGTACCGGCACCGCGTGGCCGGTGCACGTGTACCGATTTCTTCTCGCTCATGGCGCGATCGTGGCCATGCGTGTCCGGGAGGTGCTGCCGCTATCTGCAACGACGCACCGACGAACTACTTTCGTTATGAACACCATGGCCCGGCGTGTTCACGGGAGAATTCGCCAACAAACACATTTTGCATTTTGTCATTGTTTTCCCTGCTTTACCCTGTTTTGTTGAAAATTGTTTCGAAACAAGGATTGCTGTTTCGTCCACGTCATGTATATCCGCCAATTACTCCGAAATGGATTGACCAATCGGAATTGCAAGGACTGCTTCGATGGCCACTAAAAAATGTGAAATAAAAAAATTTTTGGAAAAAAAATACAACCGACTTCGGAATGCACTGAAAAGGACGAAATAATTTTAATTTATATTTCGGAGACGGCGCAAAATTAAAAATTTTCTACATTGTTGATTGTCAAAATTCTTTAATCCTTTTACATATTTTTCACATTAGCAACCTCTTTCATTCACACGATTTTTAATTTTGCGCCGTCTCCGAAATATAAATTAAAATTATTTCGTCCTTTTCAGTGCAGTCCGAAGTCGGTTGTATTTTTTTTCCAAAAATTTTTTTTCGTGAAAATGGGTTGACGTTTGAATATTTATCTCTGGAACTATTTATTCTATTGACCTACTTTCTTATTTATTTTATTAGGGAAGGATCACTCTTTTAGAATATATTTTTATTGGATTGAAAAATGACTTTTACAATATTGAAAATTATAAACAAATTCTTTTTTTCTAAAAATCGCTTCAAGGTCGCGTTTTTAAAAATCTGAAAAAATTATTTTCGGATTCCTTGAAGTTTTCACTATAAAATATCTAAATTTTACGATGGTGTTTTTCCTATTAACGTCGCAATAAAATGTTATAGACAGCCGCTACGCACCGTAACAGGAACACGGGCCGTAGTTCGGTTCGCTATTGTTATTATGGTCGGGTTATGGGACCGATATTACCCTGCGGCGTATGGAAACGCTCACAGAAATTATAATAACGGAAATGGCGAAAATTCAGTCCTCGGTCGAAACATCGGATGTCGCAAAACAATGATCACAGTCAATTAACAGAAATTCGGTAAATTACGCATACCGGAAAATATACTTAACGTACGCGGGTCTCGAGCTATATCGTATCGAACGAAAGAAAATAAATATTGGAGAAAATAAATAAATAAATACGACGCGACCGGACGTCACATTCGGATAAATTAAAAGTGTGAGAGGATTGCACGGATTTTGTTGGAACATAGCACGTGGCCGTAAAGTGTGATTAAAATGGCTGTAAGTAACGCCCAAGAGTTATTACAAATTAAAAAATTTTCAAATATGGAAATTTTAAGTAACTATAATATTTAAATCCATGGAAATATATGAGATTGTAAGTGGAAAAAAGAAATTTCTTACACCACCAACGGGCGTGAGTGTGCGGAATGGACGTTGTTACATGACCGTTAGCACCCAGCCGATTATCGTCTCGACAATTTCAATCTTAACAACAGGCAATCGGAGGAAATCACCAGTTATTGCTATAATCCGCTTAGGCGGAAGCCAAAATATTTTTACGAAAATCTTAAGTACGGCAATAATCATAAAAAGGAGACAACATATAAACACGTAGCCTGCGTTGCACGACCCTCTTCCATCGTAAAACGTGCCGATGCAGAGGCCCAACAATTTCAAGTGCGTACAGCACGTGCAACGCAGATTCGGGAATTCCCCGTCCCAAATGTCACCCTCGACGGACGGCTCCAGGTCATTTTGCAAGTTGCAAAATGCCCCACTCGGCCGGAGACATCCTCCAAATCGGGGAGCCAATCAGTGCTGATGAACATTAAAGAATCACATTGATTGGTTTCCTGAACGAACACGCCCAGGAGAACCACCCTCGGAGAAAACAGTTAAATTCAAGGAATTCCTGGAGAAAAAAAAGATTCCTAACAACATATCTCAAGGAGAACAGATAGTTGTATTGACCCATTATAATCACTTCCGTTCGCACATACACACACGCACTGCTGACACTTGTACATCTCTTGTTAAGTTTAATTATATACTGTTATTGTTAATCCATTCTCATCTCAATACACCCCTTAATATCTCTACAGCAGTAGAAGGCCGTAGAGTCATACGTGGACCGCGGAGCGGATAAAAATCCTAGCGGAGATTTACGACCTCCGTTGACTCATTCCGGGCAACCCGTGAGTCTCGTCGCGAACGCGTATTCACCGTGTGAAACAGACGTCGAAGGACGCAAAGGCACAAAAGTTAATAGTTACATCGGTGGATAAAAGGCCATTAACATATCTACTGAATTGTAAGACATCTAAAGAAATATTCGATAAATTAAGTTCGAAAGAGACACGGAACAACAGAAATCCTCCTTGTTGCAAGAATTCTTTAATTATACGTTTAAAAAAAGGAGTGATATAGCCACGCACGTAAGGACCTTAGAAAATATAGCATACAAAATTAAATGAATTAAAACAATCTATTGATGATACAATGATAATTACTAAAATAATAGTTACTATACCTCCTCACTACAAACATTTTGCTATGTACATGGGAATCATCCCCAAAAGAGGAGAAAACTTCAACTAATCTAATATCAAGATTACTTGTCGAAGAATCTAGGTATGACGCGTAGAATTCTTCAGAAGATCAAGTTGCTTTCAAATCAACAGTAAAAAAGGGTTATAAACCCAACAGCTCGAATCAAAGCTATCGTAATACATTGTAACTGTTATTCTCGCCAACGATATACATTTTGGCGACGGTTACATATTTTAGGTTAATTAGATCGCCTTTAAATTGATGTGACGGTACACGATTGAAGTCAATGAATGTAATTTCATTATTTAGAATGTCAGACAATGGAATTTATTAGATGGAGGGATTCGGGCCTACAGGTACTGGACAGCGGGGAGTTCTGATCGGTTGTTGAAGTGAGTTGGAAACAATTTATGATGTAAACGTGGTATATTCTGGTGAAAATCGAGTTAACAGAATTTACATTCGGCTGGTCAACAATTCTGGTAAATGTAGAAGAACTTAATGTATTTGTACATGCCTGATTACGTTTCGTACAGTCTTCCTGCGTTCGCTAATGTAAGTGTCTTTGTCCTTTCTCCTTTCACGCGTTCGCGTGTAAACGCGAATATTTCGACTTCGGTTGTGAGAAACGGATATATATCGACATTTACACGCGCTATTACTTCGGCAGATTATGATATATATATATATACAAAGTTAGACGTTTTATGTGCCGGATTTGGTTTAAACAGATATTAAGAGATTAGCTTTAAATGTAAAATTAATATTGAATGGCTTTAATAAACAAATGCAAATTACTAGGGTGCAATGACGCGTGGATACTTTTGAATATCCACCCGCGATTGCACACTAATTTCCCTCCCTGTGACTTCTACAATCAAAATTGCGATACCGCGCTCGACAATGAATATAATAGATGGTTGTTTGAATCACTACTTTTACAATCGCACGATTGAGGATTTGTCGCAGCACCCTCGCTCTCGGCCGAATAATCGGAGGAGGAGTTTGGGTGGAGACGCCACGAAGCCTCAATCAGGTTGTGACACCTAGGAGTTCACCTGAGGCACGAATGTGGGCTCGAGGTGTTCTCAGATGCCGGACGCCTGACTTCGACTGTGTACAATCCGATCGCGAATTTCGCGATACGCACGGTGCAGCAACACTCAGGTCGATCCTGCCGAGCAATTCGGGGAAGATCAAGTGGTGCCTGCACTATAATCTCACACGATCAATTGAGAACAACCAGAAGATGTCGGCAGGCACGAATCGTGGGCTGAGCGACACTTCGGTTACTCAACTAGAATCGGTGAAGATTAATATACCGCGATGCTACCAAACAGAGCGATCACCGTGCCACACGGTCGTATCCACCTCTTCACAAAGGCATCCGAGTACATTCAAGAAGTGACGGCAGGGCACTTTCGTGAGCTGAGCGACACTTTGAATGCTCGAACGAGTCTGTGAGCGATGCCACGATCAAATGCCGGCAGAAATTGTGATAATGCTCACAATCGAGTCCACGTCTCACAAGGGCACACAGGGACACTTTGCGTGGGCCGAGCGATACTTCGACGGCCTGTATGAGCCTGGGAGCTGAATCAAGATGTATGAGAATTATCCGATCTCAATCGTTCACGGATTCCGTGGTTTTGCCACGCGAGATTCTACCATTAGCAGTGACTCGAAACAACCTTACTCACCGTTTCGTTCCGCTCAGCGAAAATTGAGATTCTAATATTTACCACTCGTTATTATATTAAAATTTGATTTTATCTTATTTATGACTACTACGCTGTACACGCCGGAACAACACAAAGAAGAAAATCGCATTCTAGCTGTGCCACGGCGCGGTTTGTGCTCGTGACTCCTCGGTTTGAGGCGCGTATATAACGAGGGTAAGTTAGGCGGTTTGACTAAGTTAGCAGGTCGGTTTGACCTCTCAATTATATACCGGTTTTCGCTGAACGGAATTGGAAACGCGTGTTACCTGGTTCGCTTCCAGACGTAGAGTAATTCTTGTCGAACGAGCATCGATCTCCTTCAATCCGTATCGAGTAGGGATCGATGCGCACGCATATTTAATTAGTGGGGCGCTTCTCCTAAATTCTTTCGCACGCGACAAAGGACCGCGGATCCTTACGGTGGTAGGGGAGTCCGTCACACTCACACAGTCACACTCGGCTGTTCGTATGCCGTCTCTTGGTATGTAACCAGCACGGTTACATATGCCCCCCCTCTCTCAATACCAGAGGTGCAGGGACGCAGTCGAAATGCACCTGGATCATAGAAACTAGCACCCCCTTCGGTCGCACTTCACTCACAAAAAGGGTTGTAACGCAAGAAAATAAAATATTTAACATAACCTGATACAAAAAGGAACGACGTGTTGGTTTACATACTAATTGAGCGAAAGATTTTAAAAGAACGAACGTTGGTTTGCATAATAATTGAACAAAAGTATTATATGTATGAAACTTTTGATATATTGAAACTTTTATTCAAATAGTTTCCAACCTTTTCTTCGACAGATACTCGCCCGCCCCACGTTGGGCGCCAATTTATGTCATATCGATGGAAATGGTAGAAAAAGAGCGGTGATTCCAGCGGAATTACGCGGCAGGTTAATCATAGAGATCCACGAAATTTACGCGCACCTTGGTCGCGATAAAACCATTCGATTAGTGGCAGAGTATTTCTATGTGCAAAAACTCCATAAATACGCGCGAAAACTAATATCTGCTTGTGATACCTGCCAAAGGGTCAAGATCCTTACGCGTGCGATGCATTCTGATATGCAGAGCATAATTCCAAAAAACCCATTAGATTTACTTTCCATCGATTACTACGGTCCGTTGCCGACCTAGAGAGGCGGGGTCAAACACATTCTGGTAATAGAAGAACTTTTCACCAAGTTCGTGAAATTGTATCCGGTGCGTAACGCGACAACAACGGTCACGCTCGCGCGCATTTTTAACAAGTACATTCCGCAGTACGGTATGCCAAAAGGAATCATTACGGGCCACGGAACGCAATTTACTTCGAAAAAGTGGACGCGCGCGCTACAGGAAGAGGGAATCCACCACACCCTCTCCTCGATCCGGCATCCACAGAGTAACCCGGTCGAACGGGTCAACCGGGAGATCGGGAGGATCTTTCGCACCTTGGCGTCCTCCGCCCACGCATCCTGGGCCAAATGGGTAGATGTCATCGAAACCTGTTGTAACGAAGTAATTCATGATACCACCGGCTTCACCCCTATGGAATTGTTCTTGAAAAAGAGACCGGAACGCCCGTGGATGAAGTGGTTTCCGTACTTGACCGATCCAGCGTATACAGATGCCGAGGCTTTAAACATCAAATTGCGATTCGCATCTCAGAACATGAATCGGAAGGCGTCTAAACGACGCGAACGAGCGAATGCGGGGAAGGTAGCGGTGCAATACGACATCGGTGATCTGGTACTGATAAAATTAAATCCAGTTCCCAATGCAGCGGACCGAGAGATCGCAAAGTTTTTCCACCTGTACGAAGGACCGTACGAGGTAATGAAGAAAAAAGGTCCAGCGACCTTTAAACTACGAAATCCGCAATCCGGGGTACATTTCACGCCTCGCGTTTACGGCCGTACTTAAAGCCAGAAAAACTGACGCCGGAAATCAACTGAGACGGTGACTACGCACCGTCACCACGCACCACCGAGGATTCCAGGAACACCCCACCAAGCTTACCCTTGCGGTACATAAACATCGGCCCCGCGATTCCGAGCTCAAATTGTGACAAGATGCAAGCGAGTACGAGTGTGGACATTGCGATCCAAACATACGCGGCCTGGGCTATGGTCCGTTTCCAGACCCACGCAGACGGGTCTGGAGATACGATACCATGACCCGGAAATTCGAGGCGTCCGTGGATCTCAAACAAAACTTCACGGTACAGACGGGGGGTTGCGACGCAGGCTACCGTACGGAGGCACAATCGGCGGACTCAAACGCCGACGAAGCGTCAGTGGGATTCGACGACGGTTGGGAGCAACCTGGACCAGGTCAACCCACCTACGCCAAGGACCCCACCGCCGATGAGCGTGCAACATGCTGAGTATGGCCATCTGCCCCCAAGCCCGCCCAGACTTGTAGATGACCAGGACATGTCATGGGAAGAGATCGAGGAGGAAGAATATGGAATTGTGGAGATACCTCCACTCGACCCGCGAGATCCGCTGGGTCTGCTACAGGAGACGGAGGAGATGCTGAAAATGGATCCGGACCGGCCACATCCAGCAGAAAAGAAGATGAAGTGAGGTGTAATAATAATAATAATAATAATAAAAAAAAGAAAAAAAGAAAAAAAAATTATATCTTGTGGAGTGCAAAAGACACAGCTATTTCGTTCAAGTGACCGCATACTCTGTTTATTAGTGTATTAGTCATTAGTTACAATGTATTAGTTATTAAGTAAGTAAGAAACATGTAAATTCTATTAGATAGAGTGCGTGCGGTATTTCAATTTCACAGCGCCGGAACAGGTGCTCAGAATGAGTGAAATTATGATTTTCTGTTACAAGGACGTTCCGTTTTGTTAACTTACTACATAACCAAAGAAGGAATCGTTATTTTCAAAATCACGAGAATATTCCGTTTTGTTCGTGTATAAAAAAAAAAATCAGTTGTTTGCTTTAATTAATTCAATCTTCCGTTTTCGTTCGTTTTTTTTTTTGTTTTGTGCGAAGAATGCGTTCCGTTTTGTTTGATTACGAGGTCGCTGAGACAAAAGCATTTAATTTCATTGCGTTGACATTCCGTTTTGTTTATATATCTCATCGCCGAAACGAAGTCGCTTAATTTAAATTGTTTAATTTTTCGTTTTTCTTTTTTTTGCGTCTTATTTTGCTGCGGCGAAACCAGCGTCTGTGATACCAAGAGAGTGTACGTCTAGTCACAAGTACAAATAAGTTAATATCGTGCGTTAATTCTTTTCGTTTGATTCCAAGGACCCAGAGTGATTCGTTTAGGTTATACCATCGCATACATACTTTTGTTCAATTATTATGCAAATCAACGTTCGTTCTCTTAAAATCTTTCGCTCAATTAGTATGTAAACTAACACGTCGTTCCTTTTTGTATCAGGTTATGTTAAATATTTTATTTTCTTGCGTTACAACCCTTTTTGTGAGTGAAGTGCGACCGAAGGGGGTGCTAGTTTCTATGATCCAGGTGCATTTCGACTGCGTCCCTGCACCTCTGGTATTGAGAGAGGGGGGGCATATGTAACCGTGCTGGTTACAAGATAATCGATCTACATGTAAATTTAAAAAATGATGAGTGTGCCAATACTTTTGTGTCGGTATAAAGTGTTCAAGAAACATATTTACGTAATTATTTCGTGAATTGCTTTATTTATTTTATTTCTTGCAATCACACAATAAATTACGATAGACAACATACAAATAAGTGTAAAAGTTTGTTGCTTAAATCAGTTTATTTAGAAGTTATATGCATTTATATTCTGTCAGTTATGGTGTGCCAATACTTTCGTTCCTAACTGTGTAACGTTCCGGTTTGATAAACCGAAAATACGTAAATTAAAGGGATAAATAAAAAGTATAGAAAATATAATGGGAAGAAAAGAAACGAAAATATACCGAGATGGACTTATCTGTATTTTCTGTGACGGACGCAGTTTACACAAAAATAAAATAATGAAATGTAAGATTCGTTGATAACGAGTTCTCGACACCAAACGAAAAATAGAATAACGATAGAGTTAAAATAATAGGGCTGACGATGAGCTAAATATAATGGAACGAATATCGATAGGCAACGAGAATGAATATAAAATATAAAGGCCGCTTTTCAAATAATAATAATGAAATCAAAATGCTTATCTGTATTATAACGCTGGAGTGAAATGAACCCTCCCGCTCAGGACCGGGGTTCCCTTGTAATCACCGAGCCAATTCAACTTATATCAGTTTAAAATAGACTGCTTCACGTTGTGTCCTTTTAACAATCGATCCTGGGCGGAAGAGAGCGAGCACATGTGGCTCACGCACTTATATTATTTTTCTCCCATCAAATAGGTACAGAGATTTCGACCGACGAGCGCTCCTCGCTTGGGCGGCGCGAAATTCAAAGGCAGTCTCCACAACTGTATGTAGCTGATATCAAGACATTTTACTGCAAATGAACAAAGATGTAACACCAAGAAAGGAGAACAGCAGGGTTAACTGAATACAATATCTTAATACATATTCATTAAACGGAAGTGAAATTTAATCTGAAATTTAACATACTTTTTCCGTTTTCATTGCAGAAAATAATGGAAAACTGGTACCGGAATAGTAAGATTTGCTGTTTATAGAGTCAGCCACAGTGGAAATCATACACCGCATTTATCGTTTTCATTTTTGCTAAAAATGGAACCGTATGACCATGGAATATGGTAATGTTCGTTACAAAAATATCATGTTAGAACAGTTGAATTTTCAGCCAAAATGGAAACGATAAATATGGTGTACGATGTTCACTGTGACTGAATTCACTGTGTAAATTAATATAATTTCTCTTATATGTGGCAACAGTACTCATTTTCCACCCATGGCGGGGAGTGATTGCTCCCGTTTCGCCACCGCTGTTGGCACGACGCCACCGCCACCGCCGTCGCCGCCAACATTGCAGCCTCCACCACAGGATATGGTAAGTCTAAAAATACTTTTCAGTAAACCAATTGTTTTTTTTTTTTTTGTATAATTTAATGAACTAATTTTTTATTTTGACTTTAAACTAATGTTTTATTCCATCATATCAGGCCCAACAGCGGGTGCGATTGCGGCACCTCCTGCGTAGCCGAAGGAGGCAGGCGGCCTTGCAACAGCTGTGGCTGTTGCTGCAACAGCCACAGCAGCAGCAGCAACAACAACCATCGTTACGGGGCCGCGGAAGAGGCCGTGGAGGAGGCCGCGCAAGAGAACGAGGGTGAGGGGCGCCCGCGGGACGGGGGAAGGCGTGTGCTAGTTTTACATAACCATTATTATTAATAAATATAAATATATAATAATTTTGATAATAATAATTAATAAATATATAATAATTAATAATAATTTTGTATTGTCATTGTATTCAAACCCTTCCTCATACCCTCTGTCCCCGCTACATGAGTACAGTAAAGACTCTATGTTTATTCCCATCACTGATTGTGAAGGGGTTCCCCTTCGGAGCAAGCACGGGAGCAACAGGACACGGTGCGGCCTTCCTTTGAAACTCTGTATCGCATTCGTATCGGCACCGACGAGGTACTATTAAAGACTGCCAGCCCCTGTGTATTTTGGCGTACCACTAACAAGGGACATTAGGTAGGTGTCCCCCTCCGATTTCTTTCGTTTTCACATATGTTGTAGTACTCGAAAAACTAATCGACACGTGTTTTTTTATATCTGCGGATATTCGGTTTAAGGGGGTAAAAGCAGCCCCTAAAGTTGATCTGCAAAAATCGTTTTTTTAGCATATCTCCGTTTACGCGCAAAATTTTTTCATGAATCCAAACGGATAATATTCCTCGTCGAAAAGCGATGTTATACCACGCATTTTGATCCCTGGAAGTAGCATCCCTGACTTTTTACAAGGGTAAAAGTGATATTTTTAAACTTTCTTTTTTACAAAACTTGTGAATATCATTGAATATCGATGAAAACAATTTTAATTTAAAGAACATCGAAATTAAAGTTGATGTGTTTTGGGATTTCCGAAAAAGTATTCTCAATGATAGGGTAAACTACCCTCCAATAAATTTGGACAACCTTTAAAAGAAAAGAAGATATCCATTGGCGATTTTACTCATTTCTGGACATGATTGGCTCAGCAGAAGGGAAAGGCAGGTATTTTTATACGTACTGAATGATAAATGTAAAGGGTGATAGCAACCCCCGAAGTTTAATCCCAAAAACTGCTCTTTCTAGAATAGTTAGTAAGTCCATACATGTTTTCTCTCGTAAGCTAGCTGGAAATTACTCCCTATCGAAAGGGATATTACATGCATTACTTCGATTCTTGGGAGTTTCATCCCTTACTCTTTAATAATAGGAGAAATGATTCTTTCAGCATCTTTTTCCTAGAACAATTATAAAAGTCATTGAACATTGGTGAAACTAATTTTATTTTAAAGAATATGAAAAATGAAAAAAACAAAATACATCTTACAATTATGTAATGCTGGTTATGCATTATGGTTATGCATTTATAACAAAAGTATGGTCACAATAATATTAGATAGAGAACGCTTTTATAACCAACTGCATTGAAAAGAGAAAAAAAAAACAACTTCTTTAAAACTTAACAAAATTTCTTTTCGCGTTGCAGAAGATAAAAGCGTATAACACTTGTATTATACCTACAATCATTTTTCTTCAATCATTGAGGATAAGAGATTAAGACACTATTTTAAGGGTAGTTTTCCACTCTAATTGTAAGATGTATTTTGTTTTTTTCATTTTTCATATTCTTTAGAATAAAATTAGTTTCACCAATGTTCAATGACTTTTATAATTGTTCTAGGAAAAAGATGCTGAAAGAATCATTTCTCCTATTATTAAAGAGTAAGGGATGAAACTCCCAAGAATCGAAGTAATGCATGTAATATCCCTTTCGATAGGGAGTAATTTCCAGCTAGCTTACGAGAGAAAACATGTATGGACTTACTAACTATTCTAGAAAGAGCAGTTTTTGGGATTAAACTTCGGGGGTTGCTATCACCCTTTACATTTATCATTCAGTACGTATAAAAATACCTGCCTTTCCCTTCTGCTGAGCCAATCATGTCCAGAAATGAGTAAAATCGCCAATGGATATCTTCTTTTCTTTTAAAGGTTGTCCAAATTTATTGGAGGGTAGTTTACCCTATCATTGAGAATACTTTTTCGGAAATCCCAAAACACATCAACTTTAATTTTTGATGTTCTTTAAATTAAAATTGTTTTCATCGATATTCAATGATATTCACAAGTTTTGTAAAAAAGAAAGTTTAAAAATATCACTTTTACCCTTGTAAAAAGTCAGGGATGCTACTTCCAGGAATCAAAATGCGTGGTATAACATCGCTTTTCGACGAGGAATATTATCCGTTTGGATTCATGAAAAAATTTTGCGCGTAAACGGAGATATGCTAAAAAAACGATTTTTGCAGATCAACTTTAGGGGCTGCCTTTACCCCCTTAAACCGAATATCCGCAGATATAAAAAAACACGTGTCGATTAGTTTTTCGAGTACTACAACATATGTGAAAACGAAAGAAATCGGAGGGGGACACCTACCTAATGTCCCTTGTAAGTGGGCTCTGTTGGGCTCCGTCGCTCCGTCGGTAAAGCGATGAGCGGTCGCCTCATGACAAAGAAAGCCTATGGAACAAAATGTGACAAAGCGAGACAGAAAAGTTCCCCTCGCCCCGGCGACCGTTTAGACGATGGCACCAGTCACGTCTTCCGCGAGTATTTCTTATTCTGACCGCAATATATCCTAGAGGGTGGTAGAATCAGCGAATTTTTCGGATACGCGAAGTCCCGTAAGGCTGGCAGTCTTTAACAGTACCTCGTCGGTGACCGAAGCAATAATAGAAAGACAGACGACGACAGCGCTACGGTGGATAGCAGGGAAATCAAAGCAGCCATATCGACATACAAATCGTCTAAATTTCACAGCGACCAGGTTTAGTACACTTTCAGAGCCGAAGAAGCAGTATTTTCTAATAATTCTTTTTTTTTTTAATATTCGTTGTCATATTTCAAATAGAAATACAGAGCCTTCTTTTGCAACTTCGCTTCTTAAAATTAAATAAAAATAAAAGTGTACGTTTTCATAGAATAAATTTTTGTATGGACGCTTTTTCCAAAAAAGGGCTCTGTACTTCCACTTGAAATGTTACAAGGAATATTAAAAAAAAAAAAAGAATTATTAAAAGATACTGCTTCTTCGGCTCTGAAAGTGTACTAAACTAACAAGGAGACGGCAAGCTCTTCGGGTCACCAATTTAGTTGAAACTTTGTACACTTATAGATCTCGTTCTCCCGTTTACCAATGGTTGTGGTGGCGCGGTGGTAATGTACCAGATTCGTAAACGGCAGCCCCGTGTTCAAATCCTCGTACGCGAAGCATTTTTTTTTTTATCTATTTATCCAAACTAATTTTATTTCACTGTTACGAGCCGGAGGGGGCACGGCTGCGTAGCCGGGGCTTTATATTTGGTATATGGTAATTTGTTAAAAGGATGTAGACGCGGAGACGTACCTACGTATGGATAACGTAGGGAGCCTCAGGAAAGGTCAAGACGCGAGGACGAACCCACGTATGGCTAACGTGGGGAGCCTCAGGAAGGTGATATGCGGACGAACCTACGTATGGCTAACGTAGGGAGCCGCAGGAAATGTTAGTATTAGTGCTCGTAACGTATTCGGTGTACCTTGAGCGGTAAAGGTACACCTTAGTGGGTTCAGGACGGTTTATTATAATTGATCAACACTAAATCTATTTGATTCAGTTTATTCTAATGCAGCGGGACTTACAACTGTTATAGTGTAATTTGTCGCGGTGTTCTAACTTGAATTAAGTTACAATATTATTTAAGTTACTTGAGTTAGTTTAGTTTCGATTCCGCGAAGCAAGAATCTAATCCTTCTCGGTTTTAACGAACGCGAGCAAACGGGGGACGACTACAACCGTAAATGAAATGCCTAACAGTAGACTGCGTACTGTATGGTTAAAGAAAATGCTCGAAGGGGACTTGAACCCGATCTCGCTAAGTTGCTATGCGTCGTAAGGGAAACGTACAGACGTACAACGTGCCCTTTCTAGATTTTGACTAAACTCCAAAATGCCTTCGCCGCTACCCTTTTTATACCCAAAAATCAGAGGAAAAAAGGGTGGTAGGGAAGTGCGCTACGTGACTTCGAGGGACAACGCCCTTGCTTCGCGTTGTTCTCGAAAATTCTAGACTACGTGATTAATGCCGGGTGTACGCAGCCAACTCCAAATAAGGAAATTTTGAGGGCAGGAACGTAACATCACATATAAAATGCAAATTTAATAATAATATTTATTAAAGCAAAGTATCAAAATTTTGTACAAAAGCAATAACATATAAAAACAAATATAGCAGATAGATAATAGCATGCGACTTCATTGTCGGTGCCTAAAAACAAAAGAAACATAATGAAAAAATCATACGTCACATACATACAAATAACAATAAGTATAAAAATGGAATATGATACTCACAATTAGTATCAATCACAGAAGTGATACTTATAATAAAAGCAAATGAAGCATAGATGGGAAAAACATCTTGCACATCTAATTAATGTTGGTTGGCTGCATGCACATTTGCTTCTCTGTATTTCTGTTGGAAAGCAAACCTGGTTTACATTTTCAAAGATTTCCCTTTCCATCGACAATCCGACTTCGAACCACGCATATTGTAGCATGAGCACAAAAATTGGAGCACTCAATTGGTAGTGTTTTCCAAAAGATATGTGCAGTTCTGAATTCTTTTTAATAAGTTCTTTATTTGGCGGTAGAAATATACGTCACACGGCTGTACGAGGTGTGTGCATTTTGGTGGTATTAGTTTTACAGTACATGTGCAGTTTCCTTCGAAATTAAATATTTCATCATAGGTTTCCAAATTTGTTTGTCCTCCCCACGAATCGACCAATAACAAAAATTGTTCTTCATGTACATAGGGTTGTAGTACTGACTGTAAAAATATTTTGTATTTTTCTCCGGTTAGTTTCCCTGATTTGGAACTTGTGTCTATTACATTTGTAGGAGCGGGACCTGCATACCCAAAACATAACAGGCGTCGTGGAGAAATATAAGGACAGTCGGACGGTTTGATCTAGGAAGTAGTAGGAGGTTCACGGGTTCGATTCCCGGCGACCGACGTCCTCCGCTTTTTTCCACAATGCCTACACATTTTTATATTGAGCTGTCAATTCATTTACTTTTTTTTGTACAATAGGGCCAAAATTTCCCCCAGCTTCCTGTATGCACAAGAACACATGCGGCAACAACTTTCCAACCATAGTAATTGAATATTGAGAAGTGTATGTGTGAGTCGTTTTTGAAAGATTTTTTTTATTTACAAGAACTATTTTCTCTCCTTTTGTTGTCAGTGTCCTTTCAAATGTGTACTGATATTGACATGCTGTTTCATCCGTGTTTATTATATATTTCGGATCAAACTGCAGAGCAACAAATTTGACCATTTTCCGGAACTTCTCGGCGACCTCTATTATTTGATCTAAACTTGCTGCTCCTTTTGAAGAAATATATCTTATGACTTTTCGTTATCGAATATCATGCTTTCTTTTAAAATGTGTCGCCCACCGGTAAGAAGCTGTAAATTTGAAATCGTGTGTTTCATATTGTAGTGTTTATTTGATATGGTTTGATTGATTACATAAAATACGAGAGTACAGAAGACGAACGATACAAATAGTTTTCAGCATTGACGGATACACGACACACGGAAGACGGACAAACGGCGAAAAACGTTGACACTGAATATAACTTCTTAACGGCTTCGTTTCCTTTTTTCTCCGTAACCACCGCGATAGCACCTTCGTAACGACTCGTTGCGAACTACCTTTCCTGTCGTCCGTTACATCCGCGACGGTTTATTCGAATTCCCCGAAAGTCGATCGAATTTGGCCCGGTAGTTGTTGTCGTCAACACACGCACGTACACGCACACACAACACACCGCGGTTTGCCGCAAGGTAAGGCTGTTTACCGCCTTCGGCCTTGCTTGGCGGACGCACACACACACTAATTACCCACATACTACAATATTGACGTGATCCTCTGCCAGTGCCCACTGTTGAAGCTGACGTGTTGTCACTTGTTGATAATTTTGACGTGCTTCTTTAAATCGATCATATGTCCATTGATCGATGGCACGGTGTTTGTCCCATACCGTCCCTCCGTCTATGATGTGTTTTTCCCATCGAGACAAATCTTCTTTTCTCTTTAAAAATTTTGTCCCTTTAGATTGCAGCGACTGTAAATTCCACGATGAATATAGACGAGCCAGAGTCACTGCTTTAATTTTGCTCGCCAGTGGAATATCGGTACGACCTTTCTTTATTACAGGTTCTGTCCACTCATCCGCGAAATCTTCATATGTAACTTCATTATATTCACTTTCATTGTTCATTTCATCACTATCGTTGAGACATTCATCCGTTATTAATTTATATTCATTTAGCATGTCCACTATATTTTCAAAAATTTGTTCACCTATCATTTTGGCTGCATCAGAAATTACAGCCGATGTTTTCTCAGCAATCAAATTTTCTTTTCGAAGGAGTTCCCACGAATAAATAAAAACGTTCATTAATTGTTGTTTCTCATTTCCAATACTGGCATTACTGTCCCACTTATCACTAGCGATGGATATAGAAGGCTGTGGATCCATTGTAATTTATGTAAAAATTATTTTATGTTCATTAATGCCGCTCACTTGAGAGTCCGTACTTATTATCACCAACAACACTATAATACTTACAAAACTACACTAACAATAACTGGATACCACACGAATAACAGTAACTATTGTATATTATGTACAAAGCTGTCCTCCACCAGAATATTTCGTGGCTTTGTGACTATATTCTCACTCTGACGATCTATTTGCTTTCCTCGATGTGCTTTTTGTTCTAACAATATTGACAACGAACTGACCTTGATCGTCAGTTCCCTTTCCGTAGTTTTCACCGGAAGGTAATTTGACAAAAGACCACGGTTATCGGGGTTTTACTCCCGGGCATGGGCATAAAAATTGGAGCACTCAATTGGTAGTGGATAAGAGAGTGTATTTTCATTGCATCTTCTCTATTGGAAATTTCTTTGTTATTTTCCAAAAGATATGTGCAGTTCTGAATTCTTTTTAATAAGTTCTTTATTTGGCGGTAGAAAACCGTCTTCATGAAAGCCTGGCAACCCCGCGGTTTTTCCAAAAGAGTACTGTTCGCGAAACAGGTGTTATTGTTTCTAACAGACTGTCTTAGAATTGCCACGGTGTGAAATGAATGGTATTTAATTTCTCGCAAGATTCAAATTGCCTGACGCGCTGTCTGTATTGCCTGAAGGGCTTACAAAAAAGCCGGTAATACCCGTGTACGCTGGCTAATCGCTTACAAGAGCTTGTCGGCAAAACGCGTTCGAACGGATGCGCCGTTAATGTCTTATTCGGACCGCTGCACTGTTCTGTCGCACGTGGCTTCGACACGTCTTGGAATTCCCACGTTGAATTCGGCGTTGAGACGCGTCGTCTTCAATCCGCTTCTCGGGTGAATTCTGCGCTGGATCTTTTCGCTGACACTTGATTAATATGCGTTAAACGTCTATAAAGTTCGCTGAAGATCGCACTCTCTCACTTGCACTCGAACGGAACTTTGTAATCGCGTAACGAGCAAACGGTGATGTTAAGGGGGCCGGTCCGCTTCGAGTGAGAGTGTGTGAGTGCGCCGACTCAAGCAAAGGAAAGCGTGTAGGTATACGGATGTGCGAGAGAGAGGTCCGATTTCTGTTTTTAGATTGTGCGTCTCGATACTTGAATAAATGAACTTTTCGCGAATCATGCACCCACGAGCATATCATGCTACAGGGTGCATGATACCGCTTTTACTGTAATAAGCACTATACTTCGAGAAAAATATAGAAATAGGCATTGTAAGAATGAGACAGACGGGCTGTCGCTGATTCGGCGCAAATATCATGGTATGTAAGAATTTTATCATCATACCTGGGATCATGCACCCTGTCGGAACACAAGAGGATGTCGTGTATATTCGATTTTTCGCAATTTAACAAGTCTTGAAGGAACAGGATCTGAAAATACGACAAATACGGCTTGACAGGATGACGTGATGGAAAATAGTTCAGCGATTGCCCGCTAGGGGCGTGAGTAGTGTTTTGCTGAAAAATGTTGGTAAAGACATAGCACTGCCGGTAAATGATATCTCCAATTTGACGACGTAAAAGAGCAAGCGAATGACGCAGGAGAGGCATGGTTGCCGATACGTATATACAGTTACGTTACACTGTTGCCACGTTTCCCTACTGTTAAGTATAGTACATTTATATTTTGTCGTCGTACTGCCATCTGTCGATTGATATTGTGTTTAACACACGCCAGCTTTAGATATATATCGGTGCGTCGTGTGTAAAGAAGTTAAGATGAGCGATGTAGTTTATTTTCTTTTATATTTTTTATATAATAAATATTTTCGGATGTGAGTTGTAAGAATGAAGAATTATTAATCCCAACATGGTAGCAGAGCGTGGTTGATTAAAAAAGGACTGAAATAAGGTGAAATAGTGCCGCACAAAAGATTTTGAAAATCTGACGCAATAACGTGTAGCGTACAACGCAGTAACGTGTAACGCAAAATGGCATGTATGAAGATTGACGACATCGCGATACCGATTTTTGATGGATCAGACTATTCAAATTGGAAGAAAAGGATTCTTAAATTTTTACAATTTAAAAAATGTATAGATGTAGCAATAAGAGAAAAGAGGGAAGCCGATCCAGCGCAAGACTGGGACCAAGCAGATATCAAGGCCACCAATTACATATATAGTGCGATTACAAACAAGCAATTAGAATACATCGGAGATTTGGAATCTACATATAAAATAATAAAAAAATTTGATGACATGTACTTAAAAGAATCAACCGCGTTACAAATAGTCTGCAGGAATGAACTAGAGAACATCAAGTTAAAGAATTATCCAGAGGTGTCATCATTCTTCGATGAATTTGAGAAAGCTATAAATGAGCTCAAAGCTGCCGGAGCAAAAGTAACGGAACAAGAGAAGTTAAGATACATGTTGAAAGCACTACCGCCGACATATAGTTATATAGGAGACTTGATAGATGTATTGCCCGAACAAGAAAGAACTGTGGAATATTTAAAAAGCAAAATAAAACTGAAATCCATTGAAAAGAGAAATCAAACTGAGGAAAAAGAAGAAAGTTTTACGAAGTCAAATGCATTTATATCGGAACACAAAGGAAAATGCTTTCACTGTGGCAAGCATGGTCATCTGCAAAAGGATTGTTATCAACTAAATCCCACTGGTCAACGAGGGCGTGGCAGATACAGTCAAGGTTGGTCACGTGGTCGAGGCAACCAACGAGGAGGCTACAGAAGCAGAAGCAACTACCGAGGAGCGGTCAACACATCATCTTCAAGCAATCAAGGGCAACAAAGGCAGCCACGTGTATATGGGAACTCTTTTATTACTCAAGTAAATGCGTCCGAAGTAGACTGTAATATTAAAGTCTGTAAGAATCAAGTTAATTGGATTTTAGATAGCGGATGTACCGACCACATTGTGAACGATGATACATTATTTAATGAGTATATAGTGTTAAAAAAACCGACTGACGTAAGGGTAGGAGATGGCAGAGTCTTAAAGGCCACAAAAATAGGTAAAATAATTACAGAGTTTGAAGTCTTTAAAATTAAAAGCGAGATTACCCTATTAAATGTATTTTACGTTAAAGATATGAAGCAAAATTTGATTAGCTATTCTAGAGTAACAACTCAAAATAAAATAGTTTCACATGGCAATATTTCAAAGATCTACAATCAAAACAGTGAACTAATAGCAGTGGCGCACAAACGGGACAATTTATATTATATGACCAGTTTTATTAATAGTCGTAATGTAAGTAATAAAATCAGTTCTGGGGCCGTTAAAAATTATAGTACAGAAACAATGTCTTTGAAAGAAAAATGGCATCGTGTGCTAGGGCATGTAAATTTCAAATATTTGAATATTTTATGCAAAAATGAACTACTGGAGGGTATACCAAAGGACATAGAGACTGAATATATGAAATGCTCAATATGTATAGAAAGTAAAATGCACAACGTACCTTTTGACAATAACAGAAAACATGCAACGGATATTTTAGAAATAATCCATACAGATTTAAATGGACCACATGCAACAGAAGGGTACAGGGGAGAAAGATATTTTCTAACCTTTATTGACGACTACAGCAAATTAGCTAAAGTCTATACTATCAATGCTAAATCTGAAGTATATGATTGCTTTGTGGATTATGTTAATTTAGTTGAGAATCTAACGAACAAAAGAATTAAAACCGTAAGATGTGACAATGGCAGAGAATATCTTAATTCAAATATTTATCAATTTGTCAGAGAAAAGGGTATACGTATGACTCCCAGTCCACCTTATGTTCACGAGTTGAACGGTGTAGCCGAAAGGTATAATAGGTCCATAATGGACATGTCAAGATGTTTATTGAAAGAGGCTAGGGTTAGTAAAATCTATTGGCCTGAAATAGTTCAAGCAGCAGCTTACTTAAAAAACCGAACCCTGGCAAACACTGAAAAACAAAAAACACCATATGAAATATTTTTTAATGAAAAACCGAATGCGAGATATTTAAAAATCTATGGCAGTAAAGTGTATGTTAGAGTACCGGAACAAGTACGAAGGTCCAAGTGGGATAATAAAGCCATCTTAGGAGTATTATTAGGTTATACAGAAGTCGGTTACAGAGTTTTAATTAAAAACAGAGTGATTAATGCTAGGCATGTAGACGTAATAGAGGACAATGTAAAGCTTATAAGTTTTCAAGATAATGAAAGTTCTGGTGACGATGACAGCAAAGTGAGTGAAGATGAGTGCTATCAAAGTATTGATTCAACAGAAGAAAGTGATTCTAAAGAAGCTTCGTCCGATGATAATAACAGGAATCATAATGAGACAGATCCAAGACGTTCCACAAGAAGCAAACAACCCAATACTCGCTATTTCAATGAAGATTTTGTTTCTAACTATGTGTGTGTTAATTACTGTAGTGCCATGGTACCCAGTACATTTGAGGAAGCAATTAATGGTAGTGAATCTGAGAACTGGATAAGAGCTATGGATAGTGAAATGAAAAGCTTAATTAAAAATAAAACTTGGAAACTAGTGGAAAAGCCAAAAGATAAGAAAGTTATTGACGTCAAATGGATCTTTAAAAGGAAAAGTGACGATGTTTACAAGGCTAGGCTAGTAGTCAGAGGATTTCAACAAGAAGAATACTTGGACAATATTTACTCGCCAGTGGTCAAAATGCAAACGTTGAAAACTTTGTTGGCTTTTTGTTGTCAGAGTGAGTGCATTATTGAACAAATGGACGTAGAAACAGCGTTTCTCAATGGTAAAATAATGTCTGAGGTTTATGTTAACCAGCCAATAGGGTATGAAGATGGTACAAACAGAGTTTGTAAATTGTTAAAGGCTTTGTATGGGTTGAGAGAAAGCCCCAGATTATGGTATGAGTGTTTTAATAAGTTTATGATAGAGTTAAAATTTAAAAGAAGTAGTTATGACTATTGTTTATATGTAAACTGTGAAGATAATAAGTTTAGTTATATTCTATTATTTGTTGACGATATGCTGATATGTAGTAAAAGCCAAAAAAGAATTCATGAAATCAAAGAAAAACTGTCAAACCAGTTTAAAATGAAAGATATGGGTAAAGTAAGTAGTTATGTAGGAATTGATATTGATTATGATTTAAGAAATAATGTTATGACATTGAACCAAACAAAGTACATCGAATCCTTGGTGAAAAAATATAATTTAGAAAATGCAAGACTATACAATACCCCAATGGAAGTGAACCTTAAGTTAAAACCTGCTGAAATAATGAACGCAAGTATTCAATATAGAAACTTGATAGGAGAACTTTTGTACATTAGTACGGGTACCAGACCAGACATTGCTTTTAGTGTAAACTATTTAAGTAGGTTCCAGAGCTGTTACGATGATACACATTTTAAGTACGCACTCAGAGTTTTGAAATATTTATATTTAACCAAAGAGTTGAAGTTAAACTATACCAAAGATGAAAAGTCTGAAATAGTAGATTGTTACGTAGATGCAGATTGGGCAGGAGATATTTGTGATAGAAAATCCACATCGGGGTATCTCATTCGGCTATTCGGGAACACAATACATATATTGGAAATCTCACAAACAAAATTCGATAGTAAAATCATCTACTTTCGCTGAATATGTAGCGCTGTCTGAGGCCGTGAGTGATGTGAATTTTCTACGTGAAATGCTAAACGAAGTGTTCAAAATAAATATAAATAAGCCTATCAAGATGTATGAGGACAATTCAGGAGCTATGATTATTGCTAAATGTGGAAATCTATCCAAAAGGTCAAAGCATATAGAAGTACAATATCACTACGTTAATGAAAACTACGAAAAGGGCTTTATCGATGTAATTAAAGTCGAATCCGAAAACAACGTTGCCGATATATTTACCAAATCGTTACCTAAAGCGAAATTTATAAAGTTCAGAGAGATGCTGAAGCTAAAAGGTAATAAGACCAAGGCGAGGTAAAAATGTAACAAAATAGAAATGTAAGGAAGCATGTTAAGTATAGTACATTTATATTTTGTCGTCGTACTGCCATCTGTCGATTGATATTGTGTTTAACACACGCCAGCTTTAGATATATATCGGTGCGTCGTGTGTAAAGAAGTTAAGATGAGCGATGTAGTTTATTTTCTTTTATATTTTTTATATAATAAATATTTTCGGATGTGAGTTGTAAGAATGAAGAATTATTAATCCCAACACCTACATCAGGAAATCTGAATGAATACGGCCGAAACGTTTGGCGAGCGTCTGAATAATAGCCAGATGTTCGTGTAACACGTGGATACCTGGTTCGAGACTCTCGATATCTAGCGATTTTTTTTTTTTCAATTTAATCAGTTTTTTACATTTACGTTTTTAAAGTAATATTACTGAAATTAAATTTTCATATTTAATAATGATTGAAGAATTAAAAAAACCTTGCGCATGTGGCAACACTTCTTTTATATGTTGTAGCAGATGCCGCTTCAATTTCCTATATCAGGAAATGTTGAATGAATACGGCCGAAACTTGCGATGTTTGGCGAGCGTATGAATTTTAGCGAGAAGGATAATAAAGTGGAAGGATCAGGTTGAATAGAACATATACTGATACTAGCGGACCCGACAGACGTTGTCCTGTACAAAGTTGTACTACAAACGTCCATAACACAATCACAATCCGGCTGTCTGCCGGATCCAATGTAAAACATTCCAAGATCAACAACAAGTTATAAATAAAAAATTAATTTAAGAAACATTTTGTAGTTTTTATTTTTGTAATATGTATGTACAACTGCATTTTGTAGGAGTGTAATTAAATAATTGTCTGAAGACTCACTGGTTAAAAAATAAACGAGTAATCTTTAATATGAAATCTATCTGATTTAACGCCGTATAATAGTTCAATAGGTATAAAAATACGTCTTCCTTGGTTTACGGTCCAGGAAGGAATGCCTCGTCGCCTCTTGAGTTTTCTCTCGAGCGTCGAAGCGTCGCCAGCCCTTATCTTTGTTTGGGTGACGATATTTTCCCTCCATAGGCCCCGGGCCTGACACCCACCATGTGTCTTTTCCTTTTGTTGCCTTCAATTTTGTTTCGAAGTATTTACCATTTCAAAACGTACACTGCAACAAATCAAAGAATGTATATATGTTGTTATAATGTGATTGTTGCTACAATACGTAGTGGTCCTACCATTTTTGTATTTTTCTCTTCGACGAGTAGATTTATTTTTTGGGTACAGTCCCAAAAGGTTGCGTGTACTAATTTCACAGCCGGCTCCGTATTTCGCTTCTGAAAAATATATACATAACAGTTAATCACGGAGTCAAATTTGATAGTAAATATCTCGGTTTGGTTAGGCTATATTATAATTTCCGTCACGTTGATATAAAATGATGTTTTGTATATTGTTGCGGAGTACATTTACCGTTTGTTTCTTCGCTGTCCCGATGAACATACCTGGCTGACCCTCGTGTAATGTAATTTCGGCGTGTAGACAGATATAGGAGAGAAGTCCTGTCGTCCCACCTTGCCGTATTGTCACGTCGCGTATCTGACATTTACTCCATTGCGTGCGGGTTTCTGCAACAAATTAAATAATGTGCCTCTTGTACACATATATGTAAAGTATATTTGCTCTTTGCAGCAATTGTAACTCACTAACGTGGTACTGCACATCATGTGTGCAGCCTGTGCTCGAGCAACTTATTTGATCTGATGATCAGCGGCTACATTTTCTATTCGTAAGTGGTGCTACACTTTACAGTGCAGCGCGACGCGGAGCAGGTGCAGCGTTACCGCTACCTGCAGAATGCGACCTTTTTCGCAAGCATGCTTTTTCTTCTATTAGGAATTGAGGCTCCCTAATCGGCATACCTCTATTAAATCTGCCATCGATTATTTCCGGTAGCATGCATTCTAAATAAAATGTGATTAACTTTGGCTCCATTTCATTTAGCCAAAAGTTATCATCTCTCGCAACTTTTACATATTTCAACCCTTTTCGGGTCCATATGCAGAATATGCAATATTCTCTACCTGTGACATGTAGTTGACCTTGTACCTGATAGAAGTACTGGTGGCCTCTATTCAAGGTACTACCTGTTGCGTCTTCAAAGATCCTCTTTACATTTGGAAGACTTTGAATTGCCTCCTCCGGTGTTAAATTTTCGGCCGTTTTGGGGCACTTAATTTCCACTATTCCATCTTCACCGATGATTCCATCGGGCGAAGCGCCTAGAAACGGAATTTTGCGGTCGACGAATAAACCACATTCCTCAATGTTTGCATCAATTTGTTGTTGTAGATCTTCACGGGCTTGTTGTTCACACTCTCGCCCGTAGTTTATCGCAGGAACGTTCAGCATCGGCTGATAGAGAAACGTCTTCACTGCATTTCCGCACGACGTTCCTCGTTTCCGACGGCATACTCGTCCGAAGTTGGACGCCGTCTTTTGATTTACAAAAGGACCATCGTACATTGTTAATTTGGCCGATGGTCTCCCTTTCAATGTTCTCTCGTTCATTTTGCCACTTTTGCAGCATTTCCAAATGCTTTTCTTTCTCTAGATCACAAATATCTTCTGCCATATCTGGCTTCTCGGCGTTTGGGCCGTAATCGGTATCCTTGCCCGCGCGGAATTTTTTCCGTGTATACTGAGACGATGGTGTTTCTCTCTGCTTCTCGGCCCTTTTCATTTCTTCTTTCTTCCTTTTGCTGTCGAGTGTGCAAAGAACTATGCCCGGTTTCTTCTTCATTGCCATGTGCAGCCGCAGTAACACTTCTTTTGTGTTATACTGCAAAACAGCAGCAGCACATCTTCCTGTATACGATCCTCTGTCGCCGAGATGCAGTCTTTTTCCGCCGCTGTACTTTGCGATAATCCCGTTGAAGCTTTCTACAGGATTGTTGGTGGTGTTATATAGCAAGCTTTCCGAATGCGCCACTAATGGCCGAAGTAATTCTGTGATTTCTTGATATCTTCCGAGGTTCTTTAATTCAGGAACAATATTCCTTTCGTCCGTCTTGCGTTGTCCATCGCAGAAATACTGTAATTGTACACAGGCTGCGTGCTCCCCGAACACATGACTGGGCACATTTCGTATGTCGTTGTACAAAGCTCTGATTTTTTGCGCAACTGGTCTGCTTTCGTTGTCTCTAAATTGTGCTGCTTTTACGATGTCGGTACGCATTCGCCGAATGCTTCTTTCCACTATTCCTCTGAGTGGCCCTGGCGGAGTTTTTTTCACAACCTCCTTCATTTTACGGCAAAAATTCCGTAGGAGATGGTTGGTGCATTCAATTTTTTTTAACGCGGATCTCGTTTTTGTACGGATCCGCGTCTAAAATTTTTTTATAGACACTGCTGTCTCCGCCAGAAATTAACGTCGAATAAACGAGCCCCCGTTTTTCGACGCTGGTCCGGAATCCTTCAAGAATTGCATCGCTTTCCATTGCGGTTGACGCTTGTTTAACACTCCAATTCTTGAAACAAGCGTGATTTCGAGGTGCTTCGTTCTTTTGCGCGGCGAGATAGCGGATTCTGCATCTTTTGTTCCTGACAGCGATGAATAATACTTTTCGTGTGTGGTACCCAATTATCGTACCGACTCCAGATAAAGAATTATATGTGCCGCTGCGATAGGATCTCTTCATCCAACTTCCGTCGGCCACGACGGTGATGTGAGGAATTCTTGATCCAGGAAGGACATCGCCTCTTTCGATGGCCAATCGTTTCTCTTCCTCGGCTGCTGCTGTCATTTCTTCTTCTGCCGCAATTAGCAGGTGTTTCACGATTTTGTCGTGATACTGCGTAAACTGTCTCCTCGACATGCAGGGTACGTTTATGGATGCCAGAAACTCCTCCATTTGTTTGAAGCTGCCTCCGCTCAAAATTGTTCCGGCAACGGCGCTCTCATTGATACCCATTTCGTCGTCCTCCTCGGGTTGACCGCGGATTTTACATTGGTAATTACACATGGTACATGTATAAATTAGGGTGGTCTTCAGACCATACCGTTTCTCGCCTGTCTTTTTCATGTACCGAATTCCACAGTCTTCCCTGTTTATGGAATGATCCCCTTCTTTTTGTAATTGACTGATTACATACTCCATATCCACGATAGCCGAGCCACTTGGGGAATGCGACTCTTGTTCTGCGGGTTCATTTCTTGTTACCTCTTGTATCTGCAGACTGTCGTCTGTACTCGCGGTTTCAGTCTTTTCATTCGACGGCACAAAAATCAGTGGATGCTGTTCTCCTCTTCGTCCGTCGGATGTGGACGGTTCCTGTATGGCTTCCTGCATCGCACTTCCTGCACGCTGTTTTGTAGATCGCTTCCCTTGCATCCACGTTCTTTTCCTCGAATATCGCCGCACGGAAAGGCTTATCTTCTTTCTTCCTGAACCTCTCCGTCTTTGATGCTGCTCCTCTTCGTAATCCTTGCGCATTTCTGTCTTTTCCAGATTCCTTTCTTCACTCATTTTCACAGATTAATATCTATCACTGTTTCACTGTGACACAGTTTCACTAAAAAGAAAAAAAAAATAAACTATATTTACAAATAGAAGTAAACTCGAATGTAGATGACACTTGTAAACAAGCTGAACTTTATCTGTCTGAAGGACTGTTCAACTCGTTGCCTCGAAGCAACGTTTTGTCTTTGTCTTGTTAACAGACACGAAAAATGGATGCAGTTCATGGCAGTGGTAAATGCGAACAGGTAAGTTTCTTGCATTGTTCAGCATACAAAAATCTATAGGAATTACGTATTGGAAGTTACAAAATCGAAAAAATATTACCATTTATCGAGCGGTTTTGTAAAGCGGTTATTTACGCGTTTCGTAAATACTGGTATATTTTTTATATTTGCTCAAATATTCGATAAAAGTTGGGTTCTTTTTTTACACGAGAAAATCAATATGTTTCAAAAAATTGCTTCTTTTAATCAATTATGAAGTTTATGTATTTTTTTTTTTTTTTTTTGGGCGGTCCCCATCTGCTGCGCAAAAACAGGTTCCACTGTAATGTTCTACATAATTTGCAGATAGAAATGAACGACATGAGAGAAGAGTTATTCGAGGTGGAGTTGGAGAGGCGGTGGGAGCAATATTTATTAAAAAAAGAAGAGGAAAGAAAAAAGAAAGAAGAGGAAGAAAAGAAAAAGAAAGAAGAGGAAGAAAAGAAAAAAAAGGAAGAAGAAGAAAAAAAGGAAGAACAGAAAGAAACAAAATTTTTAACGCATAAAGATGTAAGTAAAATGTCACCCGTTCATTGTGAAAAATTCCGTACGTTTCTAAGAAGAAGGTACCTCTTGTACCTTTACAATGTACTTTCTACTTACGTAGATACTATACGTCATGCATGAGTGTTTTCGTTCCACGATATTGAAATACCATTTTACTGTTTCAGATGAAAAAATTTTTAAAACATTATCGATACAGTTGGAACAGTTACAGAGGAAGAAGAGGAGGAAGAGGAGGAAGAGGAGGAAGGGGAGGAAGAGGAGGAAAAGGAGGAAGAGGAGGAAGCGGGAATATTATATATCAATTTTATAATTATAAAAAATAAAAATATAAAATATCGTAAATCGTTTCATTCTCCGTTCTTTTCCCCTCGCGCTGTTCTTCCCATAGAGATATTATAGATAGAGCAGGGGATAGCGCTATTCATATCTCTCTCTCTCTCTCTCTCTCTCTCTCTCTCTTATGTCCCTTTACTGCGCGCATGCGCGGGTAGAACGAGATAGATAGGATACCGCGGTTTTCTTTCTCTTTCTAGTGGGGGGACAGCGAAAAATCTTTCACGCTAGTCGAGAATCAGAACCTAGGCTGGAGCTGTATTCATTCTATTTTTACAACATACGAAATGCGGCAACAGTGTAACATAATCTGGCAACTATGCTTATGCCGATCCGCGTAGTAGAATAGACAAGCACCACTTAGTCGGTAAAAGGAACAACGAATTTATCTATAAGCTAGCTGTGGTAAAAATGACCGACCCTGTGTTTACCCTTCAGCTCGTTTATTTACATGGGGCGCCACGATCGATTTGGAGGACACCTCAAACGGACCGGCCCCCTTAACGAGCCGAACGGTAAACTGGTAATGGCCGCTGCCGGGACGCGTGCCGTTACAAACGGAAAAAGAACCGAAAGTCTATTGTGACGTAGATTGTCGCGTGTCAATAGATCAATCAATAGATCGATCCGTCAGTCAATAGATGGCGCCTGCCTGCTCATAGATATTTCGCAAACAAGTACATAACAAAAAAATAAAAAAAATAAATAAACATACATGTCGAATTGAGTAACCTCCTTCTTTTTCGCAGTCGGTTAAAAAAGGATCCTGTTTCCGGTGTGGTAAGACGGGCCATATTTATATTGAATGTACGGTTAGGTCAGATACGAAAGAAATAGGTTGCGTGGACAGTACATTTCAACAGAAAGATGAATTTGTAAAAAGTAAATAAGTAAGCGATGTAAGCAAGTAACTAAGTAACTAGGTAAGTTAGTTAGTAAGCGAAGTACGTAAGTAACTAAGTAAGCTAGTTACGTAATAAGTAAAGTGATTAGTCATGATCTTAGGTGAAAAACTGCGATTTTCATAAATTTCAATTGCTTGTAGTTTCTAGATGCGTTAACCGATTTCGATGAAACTTTGTGTATACATACAACTCACTGAAATCTACGAATTGTATGTTTTAAATTTTCATTATTGGCTCGGATGAAAAAGTTGAGAAAAGTGATGCTCACTGTAACCTTCATAATTTCAACTGACTGGGACTTTTTCAACATTTTTCTTTTTTCCATCTAACAAACTAGTTCTTCTAGCTTCTCAAAACAATTCAAGTCATTTGGTCCAATTTCAAAAGAGGGAATTGTGTTTTAAAAGCTGTCTGAATACTTTTTCGATCCACATATGAGGATGATGAAGAAACTGAGCAGGCGGAAACATCGAACAATGAAATTGAAATTTCTCCCTCATCGGAAAGCTCACCACCATTTGAAGCAAAGAGTGTTGAGGATCGAGCAAGTCAATTACCGTCCGAGCGCATCAGTACCGACGCGATCACTAGAGCTCTCACGCGGAGAGCTCTGAAGCGCTACCTCTCCCCTCTCCTGACTCCCAAAATTTTCGGGTTAATTGCCTGCGGCAACGAGAGAGCCAGAATTCGAGGTAAAGTCAGAGAGAGCGGTGAGAAAGAGAAAGGAAAGAGTGTGAGTGAAAGGAAAGAGAGAACGCACGCCAAAGTTTCGCGCTTCATTGCCTTGCTTGTTCAAACTTTATTATATTAATTTTCTTGTGCTTAAAACAATTCTGTTAAAAATAAGAGTGAGCGTTTAACTCAACCATAGTGTCATTAATTTCCACCTTAAACAAAGAGAAACAAGGATACATTAGAAATTAAACATGAAGAAACAACCTCCATATTGGAAACACCACATTTAATAACCCAATCAGAATTAAACGATCTAGTGCGCGATTTGCAACTATCAAAAACACAGGCAGAACTCTTACGATCCCGGTTAAAACAACGGAATTTACTACACCATAAAACTAAAATAACATATTTCAGAACACGAAATCATACATTATTTTGCCACGTGTAAAGAACCTCATGTTTGTACAGTAAATTCATTAATAAAAAATTTAAATTTTGCGCACGATCCCCAAAAAATGGCGGCTATTTATAGATTCGTCAAAAAATAATTTAAAAGCAGTGCTCTTAAATATTGGGAATATATAACCTTCTACCCCTGTTGCATATACTACAAAAATGACGGAATCTTATGACACGCTTAAGACACTTTTCACTCGTATTCACTACGAAAAATATAACTGGAAGGTCTGTGGAGACTTAAAAGTAATTGGCACGTCTTCTTTCTTAACGCGTGGTTGTGAATGGAGATTTACTATAAGCAGAGCATGTGAATTGAGCTGTAAAGTATATGAGCGAAACCCTGAAGTAATCTTATAAGCGCGCTAGATTCAAAATTGTAATTAATCATTTGTTAACAAATGTAAATTATCAAGGACTCCTGATCGAATACTCGATTAGTATAATTCAAATCAGTTAAAGGACTAATTTGATTGGCTATTAATTAATTTATTATATAACTTTAAATGTCATTGGTATTGCTAATTATTATTTAACTTAGATACAAAAGGATATAAATAGGAGGTCCTTGTATGGATCTTCGTCCGTTATTTTGAATAATTTCGAGCAAACAGAATTATAAACCAGTTCAGCTTCAATTTATTAAAGTCATAATTGTAAAACAATTGTTCAACTTTAACATTAAAGTTCAAGTTTAATTTATTAGTTCTCCAAAGTTATTTAAAGTTGGATCCGATCGTTAATACATAGTTTTAAAGTTCGGTTCGCACATAAACGAGCAGAGCGGATTAGCGCTCCACGAGCAGCGATCCACGTCCCTCAATTATAATATATCACTAGTGAAACCGCAACATAAATTTTGGTGACAGCGGTGGGATAGCTTTTTCAAAAGTGAATTGTTTGTGACTTTGCCGGGTCGTGAGTGTGCGCAAATGTATATCTGAAAACTGTCTCAGCGACGAACTTTGTTAAAACGGACGTTTGATTTTGAGTTTGTGCTTCTTCTCTCTCTTGAGTTTTGGCGCAGTTTTCCCAAGAGCAAGGGTAAATACCAGAGGGGGTGATTCTCCTGTGGCCGGGTAAAGTCATTCCCCAGGAATCACATGCACATCGGCGGTGTCAACAAACGTAGAGCTTCCTTCTTGACGCCTACACCGGATCATTGGACAACTAGAGGACCGGACAACCCAAGGACCAAGACAACCAGAGAACCGGACAACCCAAGGACCAGACGACCAAAGGACCGGACAACCCAAGTACCAGACGACCAAAGGACCGAACAACCGGAGGATCGGAGGATCAGAAGACCGGAAGATCAGCCGACCAGAGGACCAGAGGATCGCAAGATTTTGGTTTCAGAAAAGGGCGAAGACGCCGTGAACAGGACACAACAAAATACTAAAAGAATAACAGAGTTAGATTTGTGGGGTGCGAGATGGTGTGAGATAAGGATGTTTGGGCAGTATGAAAGTCGGATCGAGTGAGGTGTAAATAAAGAGTGTTTGGATCGTGTGACAGTTCTCCGAAATGAGAATGCATGCGTGTACGAATCGGTGATTGAATGTGATCGTGTATGGGTGAGTTTTAAGAAAGCAAGAGTGTCACGAGGGTGAAAAGAAAAGTCAGTCAGTCGCGTGAGAGCATTGAGAGAGTGCAGTTGTATTATTTTTCCTTTCTTTTCCTTATTAAATAACTTTTTTTTTGCTTACGTAATGGAGTTTCATTCATATTGTCGTAAATCCCTACAGATTTAATATTTAAGTTTGTGTAATATAAATGAAAATGTTTCGAAAAGTAGTTGCATTGCGGAACCGTAGGAGGACTCGTAGAGTCGGAATGAGTAGTGGTAATATTGTACTTTTGTTGTTGAAGATATATCTGTAGATGCCATTCCGACCTCCCCACTTTTGGTTGAATCACAAACAGAAAATTCATCATGCATCGTTTCATCTTCAATTTCACAATCCATTCATAAGCCTGATACTCCTGTTTTCCTTGATGCTAGTAGTTCTTCTGGTAGAGGTGATACCATCAGCATAGAGGGAACTTCTAAATCTATCGAAAAATCATTTACTCCCTTAAAACTTGACCTTATTCCACATTTTGATGGGATTTCTTGTTCACTTACCAGATTTATTAAAGATTGTAGGATAGCCTATCGTTCGGTTAAACCTTCTGAGAAATGTTTACTACTCAAACATATTCGTAACAGAATAGTAGGACATTCTGACACATTAATTCGTGGAAACCCAGACCCAGAATCCCTTGACGAGCTGATTGGTTATTTAAAAGAAGCTTTTAGTGAACAATTTGCGTTCCCGTGTATACTCAATGAATTGAGAGGGGTGCGACAGAGTGAGTAGGAAGCTATTGGGGTTTTTGAGGGTCGAGTTCGTGAGATTTTAACCCGAGGCATTGAGGCTTCACGAGAGCAATATGACGCTAGTAAATTTACAGCATTTAGGGAACTTCTTGATGCTGAAGCAGTGGCAGGCTTTGCCAGAGGTTTACGGGACAGAATGACCAGTCAGCTCATCATTGGACAACGGCTCTCAAATCATAATACTGCAATTAAAAATGCATCAGACATTAAGCTTACGTCAGACATTTCAATCCCAAGTTTTCTAATGAGAGATGCTAAGGTATTTGTTACAAAAACCCCGTTTGACGATCCTCGAGAATGTTTCGGATGTGGCCAAAAGGGTCATTTGCGTATCAATTGTCCCCAAAATTCCTCAAAACGAATTCCACCTATCCAAGAAGAACGGTGCAGAAAATGTCGGAAAACAGGTCATTCGAAAAATCGTTGTTATGATACTTCCTAACAAAATATGAGAAATAATTTTAACGCATTTAATTCCAAAACAATGAATTCACAACGTTTAAACTGGAACAGGGGACCACGTCGCGGTGCAGTGAGGAACGAACCCCTTATAACTCGTGCCACACTCACCGAATAATATTCACATTTCAAAAGGGTGGAATTCCACAGTCGCCTGTTATAACACTTACAACTAGCCATGAACTTTTAGATCAAGGTACTGCCTCTTTCCTCATTGATACCGGTGCTGAATTAAATATCATCAAGTCAAAAGGAATAGTCCCTCGTGCACTAACTGATGTAAGTGTTGTCTTCGATCTTCTTGGCAGTGGATCAGAAATGCTTCGTACCGGTGGACAGACGATCATTAATATTTACAGTAACCCAGTGAAATTTCAAATAGTAGAAGATGATTTTCCTATCAAAGAAATTGGAATTTTAGGGGTACCTTTTCTTAAAACTCAGGAAGTTGCCATAATATTTCAAGATACCGAACCAACTATTGTCCAACTTAGGAAAAATGGAATATCTCTATACACTTATTCCTTATTGTGATATTGCCGCGGAAGGTTCCCGCGATTGGCGAGTGTCTTCGGAACGCATGCGTGCGTGTGGTAACACGGCAAACGGCGTCATTACCGGATCGGACAGGAACGCGGCAGCCATAATTGCATGACCGCTGTATTACAATATTCTTGGTTTATATTATTTATATCTGTGAGGGTAATAAAGTATAATACTTAGTTTTAAGTAACCGTGTGGTGAACGACTTCTATTACACCTATCTCCTCCCACGAAAACATTACACTTATCTATTGATCTGCCACCACGCAGCAAAACTTTAATTGCATTACCTGTAAAATCAGAGAGGAAATCCAGTTATATTAAACGTACAGATGCTGGTCCAGGAGTTTTCCTTGGAAAAGTTTTAGCTAAACAAGGGTGGATTTGCAAAGATTTTCGCAATTAATACCACTCCTGGCCATATTACTCGTACTGTCAATCCCAGTGAATTTGAAGATTTTGACGTCTGTAAAGTCCTAGTGCCAGTTCCCTCTCACAAAATCGCGGGCTTTCTTGTAAGAACCATGGGGGTTCTCACGATAGAATAAGATGGGTTTACTTACCCTGTCGTGGGTGGCTAGGGTGACTTCGGAGTAGCTTGTCCAAGGTTGGAACGGTAGGGAAGGCGTTCGGAGTGAGTTCACGCACTTGATCACCAACCGATTTATTCGGACTTTGAATTATACAGATTTTTACGATAACTCGCTCGCGGATGTTACAATTTAATACCGGTTCGCACAATGATTACACTATCACGCGGGTGAGGTCTCGCTCTGTCGTAGTTCTGGCGCCTTCGTAGCAGAGTCGACGAGATCTTGCTCTGTCGAGGTTCTGGTGCCCTCGTAGCAGAGTCGCGGATTCCGTACAGAATTGTTACTTCGCGGGTATTCAAACTGAGTATCGAGAGCGAGAGCTTAGCGTGTTAACTTGATAGTGGAGCCCGAATTTTAAGACCTTTGTGGGTGAACTGAGTGAGGAGCACGAGAGCTTAGCGCGTTAACCTAATGATGGAGCCCGAATTTTAAGACCTTCGTGGGTAAACTGAGTGAGGAGCCGTTCGCGGGTGAGCGGTCGCATTATTTTATATCGCGTAAGTAGGGCATAGCGCTGATTTGTTAATTCCGGTGAGCTACATTTACTTGAGTTGTCGGCATTTTTGCAATATGCGACCCAAATAAACTGCTCGCTCGAAATTGGGAAATCGATGAATTTGGATGACGCGGAAGAATTTAAAGAATGCGTCACAGGACGTGACACGTCAAGTCTTTGTTTTCACAAAAGGATCGAAAGGAAAATTCCGACAGTAAAACTCAAGATCGACCTCAAAGAATCTCTAAAATTCATAAAATTCTAAATTTAAACAATTTGACTGAGATTGAGAGGGGGGGTATTTTAGAAATCGTAGGGAAATTTTATCATCAATTTTATCTTCCGGGAGATAACTTAAGAAGTACTTCTGTTACTGCGCACATCATTAGGACTGTGGATGAAACACCGATAAACGCCAAACAATATAGATTTCCATTTATTCATAAAGATGAAATAGGAAAACAAGTAGATTCATTACTTAAGAGCAAAATAATACAACCATCTGTTTCACCTTATAATTCCCATATTTGGATTGTGCCTAAAAAACCGGATGCCACAGGAAAGCCTTGTTGGCGAATGGTTATAGATTATCGGAAGTTAAATGAAAAAACAATAGGAGATGCTTACTCTATTCCTAATATTACCGAGATTCTTGATCAGCTTGGTAGTTCCAAATATTTTAGTACGCTTGACTTAGCTTCAGGTTTTCACCAAATTCCGATTTCTGATGAATCCAAATCCAAGACTGCCTTTTCAACGTCTTATGGACATTATGAATTTAATAGAATGCCCTTTGGTTTAAAAAATGCCCCAACCGCTTTCCAACGACTTATGAACATTGTGTTGTCAGGACTTCAAGGTACAGAATTATTCGTTTATATCAGCAGTTTCCAACCTGAGAGATTATTGTCAGGGGAAGCGCCAAAAGTTTTTAATAAAATATTAATTTTCATAGCATAATATCTGCAAATAAATAAAACTTCATATCGTAACGCTTCGCTGTTTGGAACATTCGACGGTCCATCGTGCGTTATGCATCGTCAAGACAACGAGGAGTTGCACGCGTAACCGTTCGAGCTTTATATGGTCATTTATTCGTTTCTTGGCCATATAAGGCAATATCGATGGGCATCGGCCAAAATAATCATTGACAATCAAGAATTAGAGGAGAGGTCTCACCGCGGTAATCTGTAGGTATCTGTGTTCGAAGCTTGCACGAATCGCCGAATAAATTCTCTTTTTCTGTATACTGCAGTACGTTTTAATTTTTTATTTTTTTATTTATATTATTATATTTAATTATTATTTATTATAATTAATATCAATAAAATATTTTTTACACAAACGGATAAACTTTTGAGTGGTTACAAGAAGAAATTCAATAATAATGAAGATACTGATGCTGATACAAGTGGGAATAAAAGGAAAAAAGAACATGGGGGTACAGCTCCCAAGAAAAGACAATACAGTTCATCGTATTTATCACTAGGATTCACAAATGTTATTATAAATGGTTTGGAAAAACCAATGTGTCTGTTGTGTTCGAAAGTTTTGGCTTCAGATAGTATTAACCAGTCAAATTAAAACGGCACCGTGAAACTCTACATTCTGAATACGTTGATAAGCCCACAGAATTTTTTCAACGAAAATTGGACGAGCTTAATATCAAAAGCAAACGTTCAAAAAAATACTTTCTGTTCCACCAAATGCATTATTGGCTTCGTACCATGTCTCTTACCGAATCGCAAAATGTAAGAAGCCACATATGTACAATAGGAGAAACTCTAATTTTACCAGCAGCCATTGATATGGTTCGAATAATGTTCGGTAAATCCTATGCAAAAAAGTTGCAACAAATTCCACTTGCTGATAATATAGTCGGAAGAAGAATCAATGATATATCTGAAGATATTTGTAATCAATTAGTTTCTCGGCTGCGTACTTCGAAATTCGCCATACAAGCAGATGAGGCAACTGATACAGCTAAAGATGCTCATTTAATTGCATATGTTCGATATGTTGCGGAAAATAAAAAAATGTTTGGAGAAAAAATATAACCGACTTCGGAATGCACCAAAAGGGACGAAATAATTTTAATTTATATTTCGGAGACGGCGCAAAATTAAAAATTTTCTACACTGGAAATTGTCAAAATTCTTTAAGGGGTTATATACGTTTAGAATTTTCAAAAAATCGATTTTTAAAAAATGACATTTTCTGAAAGCAGGTATTTAAAAGAATATTCACTGAAAGTTTGAAAACAATCCGACAAGTATTTCCATAGATACAGCCTTTTGTTTACCTGCACCTCAGAGCATTTGTGATACAAGCTTGAAACTTTAAACACGTTTTTCTCAAAACTAGATTTTTAAAGTCGGTGAGCAAAATATCTAAAAAATTAATCAATTGATCTTTCTGAAATTTTATACACTTATTTTAGACATTAATATCTCGTGCTTAATCGAAGGATTTATGTTTTGAATGTGTAGTTTTTTTTTTATCAATGAGAAAAGAACGATTTTTTAGGTTAAGGGTGCGCAGGAGCTGCTAGTGTCATTTTCGTAGACTTCAGCGACAGTTGCGGACAAAGTAGGAAGCTCTAGAATAAGGATAGATAGATTCTTGTCCTTCCAACGGCGGCGTGACAGAGAGGGTGATGCAACAATGTAGGAGAGACAAAGACAGTGCGATTTCAAGTTATTGCAACTTTCTGATGCGAAGAAGCAATATTTTCTCATACTTTTTTTTTTTAAACATTCCTTGGCTCATTCCGCGGCTCGCGACAGAGCCCTTTTTCCCAATTTCATTCTCAATTGTTTGTAAAACATAGAACTACGTTTTTATAGAATAAATTGTTTTCTGTGCACTTTTACCAAAAAAGGGCTCTGTCGCGCGCCGCGGAATGAGCCAAGGAATGTTTAAAAAAAAAAGTATGCGAAAATATTGCTTCCTCGCATCAGAAAGTTGCAATAACTTGAAATCGCACTGTCTTTGTCTCTCCTACATTGTTGCATCACCCTCTTTGTCACGCCGCCGTTGGAAGGACAAGGATCTATCTATCCTTGTTCTAGAGCTTCCTACCTTCTCCGCAACTGTCGCTGAAGTCTACGAAAATGACACTAGCAGCTCCTGCGCACCCTTAAAATCGAAACTTTTGTGAGGTTGGTATGAGTGTTGCGTGTTGTGGGTTGGTACGATTGGGAAAAAAGAATGAGAGAGTTATGAGTGTGTGTGTAACAATGAACGCAGAAGTAGCGTCTTCCCGTACAATATATTATAAGTTTAATTATTATATCATCTTATTATGTTCGTTTAAATATATATAACTATAGAATTAAGGCAGCTTTTATTTAAGACCCTCACAACTTTTCCTTTAATTGTAGGGTTTTTTACGTATTTACGTTTTATGCATATATATCCCGTGATTTAGGTTGGCACCACTTTCTCTTTTTCCGCGCGCTTTTGTTGTACAAGCATTTTTACCCAAAACGTGTTACTTATGTTTCTATAAATGTTATAATGTGCAAATATATATACTTTATATTATTCATACAAACTGCGTATATTTAATTAAATAACCAACATTACGATTTGGAATTAAATCTTAACAAATGCTCATATTTACAAACTACGGCAAACTAACAAACTAAGGCAAAACCACTTTTCGGATTAACAGGAAATAAAACAGAATTTAATTTTGATGAGAGTTGTTTTCAAGCATACAATAACTTGAAGGAAGAATTAACGAAGTATCCGGTTTTGAGATTATATAATCCAAATGCAAATACAGAACTTCACACTGACGCTAGTGCTTTAGGATTTGGAGCGATTCTCTTACAGGAACAAGCGGATCGAAAGTTACGCCCAAATAGCATATTTTAGTAAAGCCACAAATGATGCTGAAAGTAAATATCATAGTTATCAGCTCGAAATTCTGGCTATTGTAAGAGCTATTGAAAGGTTCCATGTATACTTACAGGGTATAAATTTTAAAGTAGTTACGGATTGTAATTCTTTGGTATTAGCTTTCAAGAAAATTAATATTAATCCAAGAATCGCTAGTTGGAATTTAACTCTTCAAAATTATAATTTCAAGGTAATTCATAGGAGTTCAGGTAAAATGGTACATGTAGATACTTTGAGTCGAAATATTTCGTTGATAGAACAATTCTCATTAGAAGACGAACTAATGTATAGATAATTAGCTGATGATTTATTAAAAAAATTAGCTGAATCTTTGAAAGTGTCAGATAATAAATATTTTACTTTAATAAATGGGATGGTCTTTAAATTACATCATGAAAAACCTCTTTTTATAGTACCAGAAGCAATGATAGACAGATAAATACGAGTTTATCATGATGAAATGGGACACGGAGGAGTAGATAAAACCGCTAAGGGAATATTGGATCATTATTGGTTTCCGAGTTTGAAGTTCAAAATTAACAATTATACAGGGTGTTCGACAACAGATGGGCATAATTTCATGGGGTTGTAGCTGAGGTGATTCTGAACCGCTTTTTCCTTTGCCAAAATGCTCGTTAAGGCTTCATTTTTGAATTATTAAAGAAAAACCCCGGCCAATCAGAGCGCGCGCTCACAATCAGTGACGGCAGCGTTGGCTATGGACCCAAGTTGGCGGTGGTCAGGAACGAACAAATCTGCACAGTGCGTTTATGGTAACAAAGTAACCATCATACGATGGTTACAAAATTCACGACTGCTTATTAGCATAAATTTATTGACAGCGCTAATTCCATAAGTCAAAAACCAACTACTTTTATCTACCTTTAGACAATTTACAAACACTATCGTAAGTGTATGTACCTCGTAGACGAATTTGTGGTTCCAGCAATGTGTGGATTTGTTCGTTCCTGACCACGGTCAACTCGGGTCCGCAGCCAGCGCTGCCGTCACTGAGCGCGCGCTCTGATTGGCCGGGGTTTTTCATTAATAATTCAAAAATGAAGCCTTAACGAGCATTTTGGCAAAGGAAAAAGCGTTTCAGAATCACCCCAGCTACCACCCTCTGAAATTATGCCCACCTGTTGTCGAACACCCTGTATATCTAACTGTTTAGTATGTTTACAGTATTTATTATTGTTGGAGAGTAATGGTAAATCTTGTGTTGGCAACACGTGTGCATTGCTTGCAAGCGGTGCTCTTTTGTTTTACTATACTCGCACCTTTTTAACTCTTTTGGGGCACAGAATTTCAGAAGATAAAATAGACCCATGTTGCACAGACATTTTTTTTTATTTTATAGTATTTCATTTTTTTTTTTTTTTGCAGCTCTAGCAATATTCCGAGGTGGGTCTAAAAATGTCCCACCATGCATTACCGTGCATCAAAAAGGTGGGACATTTCTAATCACACCCTGCCCCAAAGAGTTAACGAGTTCGCGCCATTATCTCTCTCGAAGCATGCAAGCCCGCGTGTCTGCAAGCGTTCTTTCCTGTGTACTTTTAAGTTGTGTTCTAACATTAAAAATAACGTAAAACGTCAGTGTGTAGTTCTATTCCGCGCAACATTTCCTCTAATTTTTTATCAGATTATGGGCCCAGTCCCATCGTTTTTGGTTGTATATTAAAAGGGTGCGAATATAATCGCTTTTTGAGGTTATTAGAAGCGTGGGTCAGCCAAAAAAAACGGGCGAGATGGACACGGCAAATACTGTCACAAGTATAAAGTTAACCGGAGAAGAAAACTGGGCCGTATGGAAGTTCCAGACTGAGGTCGTGTTAAAAGGAAGAGGACTTCATTGTGGCAGGGCAGAGTCTAGAACCGGAGGCAGCAGGGGAGAAGGCAGGGTGGCTGAAAAGGGATGCGAAGGCACAGGAAATCCTGGTTACGGGAATTGAGCAACGGCCGCTCATGTACCAGTTCGAGGGAGATGTGGTCGAAATTAAAGTTCGTGTACGATAAAAAGTCGGTACTTAGCGTGCATTTGTTGCAACAGAAGTTTTTCATGTGCGAGCATAAAGATCGAAGCTCGAAGAAATACGGACAAAACTTAAGCAGGCCGGGGAGCATATTTCAGACAAGATGGTTATGACCAAGATATTGATGTCGCTACCTATAAGCATTTTCGATCAGCGTGGGAATCAGTTCCACTAGTGAAGCAGACAACAGAAGAGCTTACATCAAGGTTATTAATTGAAGAGGAAAGAGTAAGCTCGAGCGAAGGTGAAGCAGTAGCCTTGGCGGGAACTAGTAGCAGCAGGAGTGTAAACAAGAAAATGAAATGCTTCGCATGTGGAAAAGATGGGCATCTAACAAAGTTTTGTTTCAGTAAAGCAAAGGGAACGAAGAGCTGTTATTACTGCAAGAAAAAAGGGCACATCGCAGAAAATTTCTTCTTAAAAAGGGAGAAGGAAAGTGAAGAAAAGAAGAAAGACAAGAAAGAAGAAAAGAAGGAAGAGAAGAAGGAAGAAGTAAATGCCTTTGTGGGAACCAGTGCTCAGAAAAATGACTCAATGAAGAATGTTTGGTACATGGACACCGGCGCGAGTAAGCATATATGTGGAAACAGGAAGCTGTTTAAATCATTAAGTGAGAGACAATGCTGTAGTAAAGCGAGAGTCGGTGATGGAAACTTGCTAGAAGTAAAGGGAATAGGTACTGTGGCGCCAAATGCGTGGACCGGTCAGAGGTACATAAAGACAGTTTTATCCGGCGTACTGTATGTTCCTGACTTAAAATTCAACCTGTTCTCAGCTGGTCACGTGTTAGATAAGGGCTTCTTTTTGGTGTCAAACAATGAACTATGCGAGTTTCTAGATGGTCATGGTGAAGTACGTGCAATAGCGAAACGCGAAAATAGACTGTTTAGGATGGCCTTTATGCTAGAAGAAGAAACTGAAACGCACTCAGCTGGCCTTGAAGATGAACGAGGTGTGAAACGCAGCACATTTGACATCTCGGAATGTCATTTGAGTAAGAAGATTGAGAACTTATCTGTGTGGCATAAAAGACTTTGTCATCAGAACTTGGAGCATGTAAAAGGTGTTTTATTGAGAAGTAACATTAAGTTCTTTAACGACAGTGCCAGTTTTGTTTGCGAGAAGTGTTTGGCCGGTAAACAACACAGAACACCGTTTCCATTAAGCAGTTCGAGAGCATCTGAAAAACTTGAGTTGGTGCATGCCGACGTTTGCGGACCTATGGAGCAGACTTCCTTGAGTGGAGCAAGGTATTTTCTTCTAGTGAAAGACGATTATTCAGCGTATAAAAGTATATTCTTTATCAAGAACAAGAGCTATGTAAAGACATGTATAAAAAAGTTCATAGCGCGTGTGGAAAGAGAAACCGGATATAAATTAAAAGTTTTGAGGACGGATAACGGGCTCGAATTCGTCAATTCGGAGTTGAAAGCTATGTTGGAGAGTAGAGACATAGTCCACCAAAGAAGTGGTGGCTGTTCGTGCAATAATTGATGGAATGCATAAGAAGATCACTACCTATAAATACATTTTTGTGACAGTAGACAGTTTTACGCGTTATGTATGGCTTTTTGCGAAAAAATCAACTAATTCAAAGGAGGTATTCTAAGACCATAAGTGATCGGGGTACCGCGTTTACGTCACAAGAATTTTCGGATTTTTTAAGTGAACGAAGGATACAACATACATATATGTATATCGTTTAAGAACAGTGCCAAAGAAAAAGATGTTTGAACTGAATGACGACATGATGGCTCTACTCGCAGAGGACAATGATTAGGTGATTACAAGGTAATAATTATATAGGTAAAGCTATCATTGTTTTCCATATTTCATTTGAAACGTTTTTTTTTTACAAATTACAAAACTGTTCGTTACATTTACATAAATGTGCTATACTGTTCGCAACGAGAAAAACATTTCTTAATTTTTCGTCTTTTAACAGAAATTATTACTTCATTTTGGATCAGTCATTTTGTTTTTTTAAATTTCGACTTCAGATTTATAAGCAGTGACCTCAAAAACATCGGAATATCAATTCTTACGCAAATTGAAGCTGTCATATTGATGCTATTGTATTTTTTCCTGAATATGGGGAGTTTGAACCACTGTGCGGCGTGTTTATTAACCGACTTCGAAAAGGAGGAGGTTACTCAATTCGATAAGTATATTTTTTTTATTTTCTTTCTTTTTTTTTTTTTATGTATGTTCGCCGATTACGCCGAGATGGCTGGACCAATCGGGATGAAACCTTTTGCATCTTGTAGGGTATGACTCCCAGTTGGTCCTGTAAGGAAAACATTTTGCATTTTTTCATTCTTTACCCCTTTTTTATTGCAAAAACGCAGTTTCGTAGTAGCTACGTTTGGTCACCAATTACGCCGACATGGCTGGACCAATCGGGATGAAACCTTTTCCATCTTGTAGGTTATGACTCCCCCTAGAATCGGGATAAAACACATTTTGCATTTTGTCATTGTTTTCCCTGTTTTACCCTGTTTTTTGTTGAAAATTGTTTCGAAACAAAGATTGCTGTTTCGTTCACGTCGTGAATATCCGCCAATTACTACGAAATGGATTGACCAATCGGAACTGCAAGGACTGCTCCGATCGCCACTAAAAAATGTGAAATAAAGAAATTTTTGGAAAAAAATACAACCAACTTCGGAATGTACTAAAAAGGACGAAATAATGTTAATTTATATTTCGGAGACGGCGCAAAATTAAAAATTTTCTACATTGGAAATTGTCAAAATTCTTTAATCATTTTACATATTTTCACATTAGCAACATCTTTCTTTTACACAATTTTTAATTTTGCGCCGTCTCTGAAATATGAATTAACATTATTTCATCCTTTTTAGTGAATTCCGAAGTCGGTTGTATTTTTTTCCAAAAATGTTTTTTCCAGTGTATGTATGAAGCAGTAATAGACAAATTCACATTCACATAAATGGTATATGGATTGAAGAAGTTGAATTAACATAATTGATTAGTCTTCCGATGTCCTTATATACCATAATGTTAAAGAGTTTTTCAACAAAGTTGTTAGCGAAGCGGTTGACAGTCTTGGTGCGGAAACGCTGCTGTATTTTCGGTCGTAGGTTGGAATCCCGTTCCGACGTAGAATTTTTTTTGTTTTCTTATCCTAGAAATGGATAATGATTTATCCTGAGAATTATCCTTTTTATTAGCTTTTTATCCTAACTGCATGGTAATAAATGTTAGTTATTTACAAAATATTTTGTTTCATGAAAATGATCAAGAAGAAATATCTTTAATACTTAAAATGTTGAACAGAACCGGTCAGCAATAATAGTATTATTTATGGTTCAAATGTCCATTATTCAATCAGATTTATACCTTCACTTATCGTTAGAATAGCAGACTGCTCTAAAATTAGTTTTGTATATATTACAAGCCAAAAAAATGTCAAAATACGTTTTAACTGTTTTTCAAATCACTAATATTCATTATATTATATGCAGTTGAAATAAGATAACAATTAATATAAAAAAAATTGTAAGTAGTAAATCAATTGTAAATCAAAATGTTAGAAATGTCGAATGGGACTATTTGACTAAACATAGCCGGGATTAATTGACTTATTGTTGTCAACTAACCCCGGATATTATTTTTGTTTCATTTTTATTTTGCTTTGCCCTTTATATGTTTCGATTTGTAGCAAGCATTAACATAAGAAATTACAAACGAAAAACTGATAAAGGCAAAATACCAGCTGACGGGCGGTCCAAATCGTTATAAACGAAAGTAGAAGTGTCAATAGCGTCGCTAAAGACTTTTTAATTTCCCAAAAAAACGCTTGAACGCTACGTTAAAAAGGCGAAATTAACAACCGATGAAATTGAATTAGGTGATAAGTGGGTGCAATGCACACGTTGCAACAAATTTAAATAAAATGTTTTATGTTTGTATAATTGCAATTCAGATGATGATTTGTAAATAAAATTCCCCCTACCCCACCGCGGGGGAGTAGAACTAATCCTGCACCATCTGCATAAGCGGATTATAATTAAAACGTAAATATTCGATGATTTTACAGAATAATCATATTTTGCTAATACTTCGTCTATCTACCATTGTTATTTATAATTTGAATTATACGATTCGGTACTAATATTACGCTATGTTTCGATATAATTAAATGGTATGCTGTTCTATTCATTTCGGTCACCGTTTATAAGCTATCCTTGATGAGAATACGAAACTATTTACTGCTATATACACTACCGATAAAATGTTTGGAAACGGTACGTACACAAACAAGGGAATTCACTGAAACATTACTTCCTTTAGTACTTCGGTAATTATACTTGTTCCAGGAAAGAATTAATTGACACAAAAATTGTTATTTCACATTTCCAACCGCTTGATAATCTGAACTGCAGATTAATATCTAGTACATTATCAATGGAACAATACAAAATTTATTATGATACTCGATTTTGGTTGATATTTGAAGGTATTTCTAAACCTTTTGTCGATACTGTACATACCCACAGGAATGTAAACATACAGAACAATTGGTGGGATCCTGGAATGTGCCCCATCAACTCTATTCCTTTCGTAGTGACTGACTCCTGCTTAGTTTCCAACGAATCGTTGAAATGGCAAGTGGTAAGTACGAAACACGTAATATTTTATTTCTACATATGCTATATATTACATACTAATTCTTAACGGTGGTTTCGGTTATATTAGTTGGTGTTTCGTAACTAGGGATTAAAAAATTGATTACATTTGATTACATTAGGTCGTGTTATATGAAATGTCGGATTTATAATGGCAACTTTACATAAACACACATTTTTTATATTAAACGTAAATCACAACAAAATAGGAATTGTTACAATCTGTACATTTGTTTAAGAAATTCCAAGTTTTCTACATTCGTTTGAGATAAAACATCTCAAAGATACGAATGTTTCTCGATTAAGAAGATGTAAAAAATAATTGGAGAAATAAAGCAGATACTTCATATTAGGCGACTTGATAATCAAATAAAAATATTCATAGTTCAAATAGTAGCATATAATTTCGTAAAATTTAGGGACTTTAATGTATTTTATATATTATATAATTGCTAAAATTCATTTCTAATAAAACACAAATATACACTCCCGGACAAAATGATAGCACATGTGTGTTAAAAGGTAGTAAATGTATGTAGGATGTGGTTGGGAGGGTGTCGAAGAAAGACGGTTCCGTATGCTCGAAAATGTTTAATTGTAAGTATATAATATAGTAAAGATATTAAGACGAATATGAAACGACCAACGACAACGACGCATTCTCTTTCACTCCCCTCTCGCGTGATCCCCGCCGATCGTCCTTTTTTCTCCCGCACGCACACACACATTCGTCCGTCGTCATTCTCGCAACACACACACATACACACACTTCACTCGTCCTCATCCCCGCATGTAGTAAATGTAGTTATTTAAATATAATTAAGCAACAAATTAGCAAGCACGCTCGGTACATTGCAAAAGGCAAATTTATATTCCAACATAATAATGTAAGTGTACACTGGGCTAAAGTAATCCAGACGTACTTTTTGAGCGAAAATATTCGAGTTTTACCCTGGCCTGCTCGTTCGCCGGACTTAAACATTACTGAAAATTGTTGGGAAGAACTTGCTCGTTCTGTCTACCGAAATGGCAGGCAATAATAATTGTGCAAGAATGGAGCAATTTGCCTCAACATGTAATAAAAAAACTTTACAAATCGTTACCAAATCGGATGGTTGAAGTGGTAGAAAATAGAGGCAGTTATACACATTATTGATTTAAGTATAATTTTAATAATTTATGTACTTTGTAGTTGAATTTCACTAAGTGTGCTATCATTTCGCCTCGTGTATATTTACATTTCTTTTGTATACTAAGAATACTGTTGAATATAATTCTGTTCACTAATAAATTTCTTCATCCTGAGTCATCACATTCATCCTACATTTACTACCTTTGGAAAATTTTAAATCATCTTCGAGAAATTAAAGATAGCACACTTGTGCTATCATTTTGTCCGGGAGTGTATATTTACAATTTATGAAATGCTATATAATAACGAAACACCTCAGGACTTTTATCTAAATTAGATAATTGATCACATTTTATTCTGCTACAACATTATATAGAATTAATAATGTATTTATTTCTTTTTTTAGATACGACAATTACGAACGACATGAATCGTAAGTATACTTCCATTTTCAACAATAACATATGACTTAACTAAATATAATGTATTTATTTCTTTAGATACGACAACGACGACCAACATGAATCGTAAGTATAATTCCAATTTCAACAATAACATATAACTTAACTAAATAAAAGAATGTATATACATATCTATTTTTCCCCCCTTTCAGAGCAACAAGTCGGGGACATTCTTCGACAGCTACATACGATGCAGCAACAGCTGCAGGAGCAGCAACAAAAACTGCAGGAGCAGCAACAGCAACTGCAGCAACAGCTGCAGGAGCAGGAGCAGGAGCAGCAACTGCAGCAACAGCCGCAGCAGCAGCAGCAGCAGCAGAATCTGCGGGGAACACAAAACAACTCCACGAAGGAGGAGGTGCAAGAACGGGGTGACGTTATTCAGCAGAAGAAGCGAAGTAAGTGTCATAGAATAATCTTAGGCCAACGACAATATATATATATATATATATAAAAAAAAAAAAAAAAAAAACCATTAACCAAATTCCCTTTCGAAATCGGGATCGCCACTACGTAATTTTTTATTTTTTTTATTTAAGCATTTCAAGCTTTCTTCAAAGCTTATCTTGCTGTACTACGTAATTCTTACAGATTATTTGTTTGCTAAATACGAATATGACATCCGTTTCTCTCTGAGACGTATCGCTAACGAGAGAAACTCAATTTAAAACAGAAGTTGCAAATTGTGTACTTTGTAGATGTTTTCTGCTTCTGACCATACCAGTTATTGCGTTTATGTCGACACGACGCAATCTTTGAGGTATCCCGAATCATTCTGTATACATTGCTATTACATTATAAAAACATTAATACATATGTTTAAATATAGCGATCAAAGTGAAAAACACACCCAACATGTACCAACTGTGTTTATGATATTTTTCAATTTATTTAACATAACCAATACGTGGCTAGGGCAAAATCGAACGATCTGAAAATCTCAAAAGTTGCACTTGCTATTTTTTCTTTTAAACTACTGTTCTCAACTACATTACATGCAGGAAAAAAACGGGATTCTACTTCATATTCATTTCACAAACATCTATAATAATTGCATAGTGGCGGTAACAATGTCATTCCTACGGTTGCACACTATAACAGCACAGGTCCAACAATCAATTGACGTTTCGATTTCTGTGAAGCGATTATCGTAGTGTTTCTTATGCTGATTACGAATCTGCAACCCGTTTTCCTCCAGCACGTACAATTTTTAAGAAATTTGATTTTGAAAAAAAAAAAAACACATTTTTCAAATTCAAACCAATTTTGTGAAGTAACTATAAATGATATAAAGATTCTGTTTGTATAAGAAGATTCTATAGACTTTGCCGAATACGACGGTATCTGCTTTTTATGCATTCGGAATATTTAAATGTTTAAACCAGTGATGTCCAAGCTCGCTCCGGGCTTCCCCCACTCTAAAGCTCTTCCCCTCATATAGGTTCTGATCCAGGAACAGCGCTCGTTGCGCTATGGTGCAGCGTCGATCGTGCTATTATTTATCGATATCGACGATGCAGTCGATAATTAGGATTTCTCCAAGAACAACAAAGTAACACGAAGAATTGTTTTTTGTTTTATGTGTGACATTAGCTTTATTCAGAGATTACATCTCTTTGATATTCATCATTTGTCATACATTTACAATAAACACTCATTATGCAAACTTACACATTTATTTGGATATGTTAGTGATTTTTAATAGTCTCCAGAATATCTAATTCAAATTTTGTGAACGCGATTCGTAGCGTCTATATATCTACCATAATTCCACTCATGTTTAATATTTCAGGACTTCTTCGACGATAAGTTGGGCAGTTTCACAAATCTAACAAGAGTATTTGATAGGTGTATGTGATGAGCGTATGTGATAAGTGTAAATTGTAAATGTATGACATACATATATTGACAAATGATGAATATCAAAGAGATGTAATCTCTGAATAAAGCTAATGTCACACATAAAACAAAAAACAATTCTTCGTGTTACTTTGTTGTTCTTGGAGAAATCCTAATTATCGACTGCATCGTCGATATCGATAAATAATAGCACGATCGACGCTGCACCATAGCACAACGAGCGCTGTTCCTGGATCAGAACCTATATGAGGGGAAGAGCTTTAGAGTGGGGGAAGCCCGGAGCGAGCTTGGACATCACTGGTTTAAACAATCATTGAACGCGGAAGGACACCAATTTTGCACTAATTTTTGCGTATATTTTTCAATTTATATTACAAGGTAAGGGTCTAGCGAAAAATCAAACTATATCACGTGATAGAACAGACTTTCACCTTTAAGGGTGTGCAGGAGGTAAAGTGGCGCCAATATCAATAGTTGCGGAGAAATCAGGAAGCTGTGGAACAAGGATAGATAGATCCTTGTCTCTCCAACGGTGCTGTGACAAAGAGGGAGATACAATACTCGTAAGAGAAACAAAGACAGAGCGAACTCAAGCAGCATGATTTCTTTATGCAGCTGATCAAGTTTTTTGAAGCAAAGAAGCAATATTTTCTTATAATTCTTTTTTAAAAATATTCCTTATACCCTGGCGCATGCCACTATAGAGCCCTTTTTTGCAATTTCGCCTTCAAAACCTTATAAAAGAATAAAAGTGTGAGTTTTTATAGAATAAATTTTTTTACACACACTTTTTCCAAAACAGGGCTCTATAGTGGCATGCGCCAAGGTATAAGGAATATTTTAAAAAAGGAATTATTAGAAAATATTGCTTCTTCGCTTCAAAAAACTTGATCAGCTGCATAAAGAAATCATGCTGTTTGAGTTCGCTCTGTCTTTGTCTCTCTTACGAGTGTTGTATCTTCCTCTCTGTCGCAGCACCATTGGAGAGACAAGGATCTATCTATCCTTGTTCGCGAGCTTCCTACTTTCTCCGCAACTGTCGAAATTGACGCCACTTTACCTCCTGCGCACCCTTAAGGGTGCGCAGGAGCTGCTAGTGTCATTTTTGTAGACTTCAGCGACAGTTGCGGAGAAGGTAGGAAGCTCTAGAACAAGGATAGATAGATCCTTGTCCTTCCAACGGCGGCGCGACAGAGAGGGTGATACAACAATGTAGGAGAGACAAAGACAGTGCGATTTCAAGTTATTGCAACTTTCTGATGCGAGGAAGCAATATTTTCGCATACTTTTTTTTTTTAAACATTCCTTGGCTTATTCCGCGGCGCACGTCAGAGCCCTTTTTTGGAAAAAGTGCACAGAAAAAAATTTATTCTATAAAAACGTAGTTCTATGTTTTATAAACAATTGAGAATGAAATTGGGAAAAAGGGCTCTGTCGCGCGCTGCGGAATGAGCCAAGGAATGTTTTAAAAAAAAAAAAGTATGCGAAAATATTGCTTCCTCGCATCAGAAAGTTGCAATAACTTGAAATCGCACTGTCTTTGTCTCTCCTACATTGTTGCATCACCCTCTCTGTCGCGCCGCCGTTGAAAGGACAAGGATCTATCTATCCTTGTTTTAGAGCTTCCTACCTTCTCCGCAACTGTCGCTGAAGTCTACAAAAATGACACTAGCAGCTCCTGCGCACCCTTAAGAAACACCTAAACAAAGTTGCAACGTCGGTGTCGCGCTAACATAGACGGGACTCCGAACGACCGCGCTGACATAGAGCACAACTGCCTTCACACCGTCTCCCGCGTTGCTATTTTGCTTTTTGGCATCGTAAAAAAACCGTCGTTGCAACTTTGTTTAGGTGTTTCTTAAAGATGAAAGTCTGCTCTATCGCGTGGTACAGTTCGATTTTTCACTAGACCCTTACTTTTTAAGATAAATTGAAAAATACACGTAAAAATTGGTGCAAAATACCGTCGTATTCGGTAAAATTTATAGAATCTTCATATATAAACAGAATCTTTATATCTTTTATAGTTACTTCACAAAATTGGTTTGAATTTGAGAATTGTTTTTTCAAAATCAAATTTCTCAAAAACTGTACGTGCTGGAGAAAAACGGGTTGCAGATTCGTAATCAGCACAAGAAACACTATAATAATCGCTTAACAGAAATCGAAACATCGAAAAAAAATTAAAATTTGTTTGACGGTGTAAATTAACCTACCTGCGTCATACAGAGGTATTCAACAGATGCGCTTAACAGCATATTACGGCTGCTGTATCTAAGGGTACATATTTCTAACATTACAATGAACTGTGTCAGATATCTAACTATTCACATATCACATTACAGGAAGAGGAACATCGGCGGGGAGGTCCAGGGCTTACTGGCGACAGTTCTACGGCGGGCGGGAGGGTAGAGGCGGATGGGGTGGTGGCGGATGGCGTGGTGGTAGACAATGGCGCGGGGAAGTACGGCCGCAAAAAATTATTTATATTTTAGAAAAATAAATATTAATTACAGTTACTAAGCTATTGTGTTTCATTATTAACTTCCGAATTAAGGACTGTTTCGTGTATGTTCGGCGTTTAATCTGTGAGAAATGTATCTACAGCGACATGAAACCTTTCGCATTTTTTGTAGATGTATTCGCGATGATTGTATTCCGAAAAACTATCTAGTTGTGCTACTGCCATACACTGTGTGCGGCAATTACTCTGCCAGGAATGCACCGATCGCAGGGCCGCCACGTGGGTAAGAGGCGCCTGTGTGCAAGAAAAATTTAGCGCCCTTTTCCATGATACATGATTGGTAAATTACAACAAAATAATTAATTTCTCACAGAATAAACTCTGTTTTAACTTCCAAAATGCCGACAATCGAGACTGTCAATATTACATACTATTTTCAAGCATTCACGATTTCGCAGACAACCTTTCGGCAGCCGGACAAGCTAGATCACCCCCGTCCGGTTCTTACCTCTCCCGAGCAGTTGGAGCTCTCGGTGATAGAATGATTCATTACACCTTAGTCGTAATGCATAAAAAGTAAACAAATTCTTGTGGCGATATGGCGCCCCTTCGGAGAAGCGCCCGTGTGCGGTGCACAACCGTACGTGGCGGCCCTGAACGATCGCCACTAAAAAATGTAAAATAAAATAATTAAAAAAAAAAAAAAAAAAAATCCGACTTCGAAATGCACTAAAAAGAATGAAATAATTTTAATTTATTTTGTACGAATTCTCTCCAGCTCTTTATAAAATTGATTAAAATATTACATTACATTTTAAATACAATGCATACTTTTCGGAGGCGGCGCAAGATTTTTTAATCTTGTAAGATTTTTTAATTTTGTAAATGAAAGATGTTGCTGATTATGATTTACTTGGGGTAAGGTGGACTTGGAAATAAACGAGCGTTAAGGAAACATTCATTGCTACCTGAAAACGTTGAGGAATCAAACTATTTTGGTAATTTACAATGCAGGAAATGTTTAATTAAAAACTTTCAAATAAAAGATGTTGCTGATTGCAATTTGATTGGGGTGTGGTGGACTTGGTAACAAATGAGCGTTAAGGAAGAATTCATTGATATGTGAGAACGTGGCAGAATTAAACTGTATTGATAATTTTCAATCTAGAACATTTTTATTAATTGAACACTTTCTAATTGAAAGATGTTGCTGATTATGATTTGATTGGAGTAAGGTGGACTAGGTATTAAATTGTCGGAAAGAGAAAATACATTTACATATGGAAACATGTAACAGAATTGAAGAATTTTTGAAATTTTCAGGGTAGAAAATTTGTAATCTTGCGCCGCCTCCGAAAAGTATGCATTTTATTTAAAATGCAATGTAATATTTTAATCAATGTTATGAAGAGCTGGAGAGAATTCGTACAAAATAAATTAAAATTATTTCATTCTTTTTAGTGCATTTCGAAGTCGGATTTTTTTTTCTATTTTTTTTTTTTTTCAAAAAGTATTTTATTTCATCACTACAACATTTCAGCTGAAATAACCGGTATTGATATCTGTAGAGATGTGCCTATGCGCATTATATTCTTTATTATTTTATATTATACATATTATATTACATTATATTATAGTTTTATGTTGCCTACCATTATATCCGTTTAGGTTGGCAAAAGTGTTTTTCTCGAACTATTTCTTCGATCTCTATAACCTATTACTTCTTCGTTCGTGGTTATGGCGGCGCAGCACGTGCCAATAAATAAGTGTTGTGTAAACTAAAAACGTCTCCTTTTCTTACCCAAAAATACCAACAATATCGATTTAATATACCGATTTAGAGTAATATTAAAGGTAATATCGGGTGCGCATAAAATACATGTACACCCTCTGTCCCAAAAGTAACCGAAATGGCTCTAGTTTAATAAATGTAGTGGCGCCATCTACTAATGGCCGATTGTTTTATGATTTATTGACAATTGTTATTAACCTCTGAAAGTTTCGTGACATTTCGTTCACTAGAAGCCAAGATATACACATTTAAGTGACATTAGTTGATATACAATCGTCGAGAAATTAATAAAGAGCAAAGAACCAACATTAAGTTCTGTGTTAAAATCGGGAAAAGTGCTACGGAAACGATCTAAATGCTTAAAATTGCTTATGGAGATAATTGTTTATCAAGGACACAAGTTTTTGAGTGGTGTCTACGATTTAGAGAAGGCAGAGAGGATGTGGATGATGACAAACGTGTATTGCACGACAATGCACCTTTTCATCAATCATCAATCATCACCGATTTTTTTTTACCAAAAAACAAACTTTTTTACTTCAACATCCCCCATATTCACCCGATTCGGCTCCTCGCAATTATTTTTTATTCCCTAAGTTGCATTTGGCGGCGAAAGGAAACCGCTTTGCATCAATTGAAGATATTCTACGAGAATATCTTGAATAAACAAAATGATTGTATCAAGATTTTCTAACTAGTTCTGTTACTTTTTTTGGGACAGAGGGTGCAAATAAATTTGCTGTATATGGTGCAAATACTGCCACAACACATAAGATTTTAATGCATGAACCAAGTGTGATACAGCATGCTATATTGCCAATCGGGCAGCTGCCTGAAGAAGTAGCAGAAGCTAGAAATAAACATTTTCGCTTATACGGACAAAATTATGCAAGAAAGGTATCTAGAAAAGCATGTAATCAATTACATACGAGGGGGCACCCAAAAGTAACCGAACTAATTTGTTGGTAGGCTGAGCTTTTGTAGTGTCGCGTTTTGCCGCTAGTAGCGGATAAAGTAAACATTCCTGAGTCATTAAATCGAATTGTGTCGCTGTAGAAGGTCAGAACTAGTTGCGGCAGATTTTATAGTAACACGTGTTTTGTGTGATCGTCGTTTTTTTTCTGGCTTCTCCGTCATGACAACGCCCCAGGGGCACCCCTGCTCACACAGTCCTGTCTGTACGACAGTTCATGACCAAAAATGGTATGAATCCTGTTCCTCACAATGGGGGGTGTAACGAATTTCGCGCTTCGCGCCATCATGGCACCATAGGTAGCGCTGCTCAGTGCTAGGCCGTCTATATAAGGCCGTAACGGGCCTGCCTCCCGCTCTCGTTTGCTGGGGCTCCAAAGACTACAACCACGAATCCAGAGGAACGTCCGGATGTATACCCACGTGTCGGAGTATCGCAAAATTTGAGATTGCCACATCGAGACACCAATTGGAGAACCGAAGCATTGGACAAAGGAATACGGACCCCAGTAGGCGAGAGCCACCACTACGAATAAGTTAAGTCGATCCATCGTAGGATAGTCCAAAAAATATTCTAGTGTATAATCTGTAAAAATGTCGTTTAAAGTAAAGGAATGCACCAAGGCGCCTGATCTCAGTTAACTACATCGAACATATAATTGTATAAAATCTCATTGTAATCCGAGCGATAGAACTGTGTAAAATTTAGTCCAATAGAAAGTTAATATATTTTGAATTAATCGTAATAGAATGTTACAGGGGTCAAAGCTCTGCCTACCAACAAATTAGTTCGGTTACTTTTGGGTACCCCCTCGTATACTATTAACAATAATCTCTATTATTATTGATTATAATATGACATTAATCGGTCATAAATTATATCTGAATTCTGGGCTCCTAAAGACTGAAGCTTAAATATCGTTATTTGCTTTAGTATAAATAGTATAAATAAAGTTAATAATATATAAATTTTTACAGTTTTTCATCTTTAAGTACATATAACTTTAACATATAACATTATAACTTAAGTACATAGTATACACAAAAGTATTTGCACGTACATTCATATAGTGCCTACCAAAAGTTCGGGGCCACCGAAATAATTTTTTAATGGTTTGAAATATACCTATGATCGAAATTTTTAACACTAAACCTACGACGAGCGGTCAAATGACCGTTTTCAAAATTTCGTTTAGAATTTCCTGCATACGACGTTATTGTATCACTATTTAACTTCACGACTTTTCTTATATAAACATTGAAATAAACACTATTTACTTTTAAATATAAAAAAATATTTTGTTCATTACCTAATTGTTCATAACGTTCACTCTATATTAAGAAATATCTGTTTTTTTAAAGCGGTCATTTGACCGCTCACGGTAGGAATAGGTATACACGAAATGTCAAAGGGGTGCCAAAAAAATCTTAAATAGCATGTGGGGTTGAGTGAGGGCTCATTTGAAAGGACTTTCCGAGACGAAAATAACGCACAGTCGTCGAGATTTCAAAAATTTTTTTTTACGGAGTTATGATTATTTGAACATTTCTATTGAGATTTTGCGATAGCGAGGGCCCGCGGCGCCAACGGAAAAAAAGATAAGGCTTCACGCTACCAATCTATCGATCAGTAAAAATATCATTGAGGACATAAAAGTTTGTTGGTAATCTATGGCGTTGCGCTGCGGATGCGCCACGACGTGCCGCCACCTTCTCGTATTGTTTTTTTGTTTTTTCTTACTAGACTGTTGTCGCCATGACGGTATGCGTTCCGTAATCTTTTTCCTTGTACGTCAGTTTATTATGTTAGTGTATAATCAAAGTTTCTATTTCCTTTATTAAATATTATGTTTAAGACTATACTGTGGATTATTTCTTATTCGCCCTTCCACGGCCACCAACAATTTTTGGTTTAAACTCAAATATCAATACCCGCATGCGGTGACCTATAATATGAAATGCAGTAGTTGCTGTTTCCTCAGAAAGTTCTCACTTGTAAATTCATTATTTAACGGGTCGCTTGTGAATTTTCGAGAGCGCTTGTTTAATATCTTGTTTGCTTCATTATTTTGCATTTTAGTACATTTCTATTGTCAGAAAATGCATTTAAGTGATCACTGTATTTATAATGAGAGCGTATGGCGACAGATTAACCCATTCGAGACCGACTGCACACCGTGTGTGCAATTGATTTCCGAGGCTATAAGACCGGTTGCACACCGTGTGTGCAATAATAATAATGAGCAATTATCCGTTATTTTGAGTAAAGTAGGTAATCGTCGAGATAAAACTTTTTTAAATTAATAGTATCTGTAAAATATAGAAAAACAAAATTTGGCATTGGTTCTGTTGCGTACAAAAAGGAACCACACACGACGACGCGTAACACAGAAAAATTCTCAAGCGATAGACAGTTTCAAACTTAGCCCCTAAAATGGCAGATCCCAAGGCAGGAACATCAGGAATGCAGGAATAAATCAGTAATAATGAAAGTAATGATTTTACTTTTTACTATTTCTTAAAAATTTTCTTTGCATTATATTCTGTTCTTCGTTATTGAAAGCAAAATAATGATTTTATATTATCTAACTATTTTTTAAATAAATGTTTATCAATTTTAATGATGTATTTTTATTTTACCTTACATTGCACACATGGTGTTCAATCCGCTCCTCGCAATAAAACTTTTCTGAGGAGCAAGCTGCACACACGTTGTGCAATCATCTTATTTATGCGAATTCACTTACAAATTGGGTGATTTCCATAGTAAACAAGTTTTGTTTTATTAAAAATGAACAATATAAAGAATAAAAAAATTTCGCTCCTGGGACCGTGTTAAGTTTGATATTTTTAGCGGCTAAAGTTTTCCTTGGGGTACCAAAAATTATTAACTTTTTTATATCTATTTTGATAGTTTTCATCCAGAAACGTCGAAGTATACAACTTTTAGGTCTTCGTATTCACTAGTTTAAAAGTTATACGCATACAGAAATCAAGCATTTTTAGTATATTTGACAGGTGGCATGTGAGGCCATATTGACTCCTACCCATTGAGCGTAATTCTCTATGTTACTAACACTATCGTAACCCTAATCAATACATGACTGTTATAGTAATTATTCGTAATCTGAACTTTTAAATGAATTCTGAGTTGGTTTGTCGTTAGATTCTTTGGGTGGGGGTGCAGGGAGAGGGGCGGAGCCCCTCCTCCACCCTTCTCCGCAAATTCAATACGAACTATGATAAAAACGTTCGAATATAAATGCTCACAACTTTTTAACCGCTAAATTCCTAAAATTAAGACTTGCATTTTCAGATTCTACGCATAAAAAACTATGAATAAAAAAAAACGTCGAAAATTTTGGGTCCCCCAAAGTGAAGTCTAACTGTTTTTGTCTCCTTCGAAGTGCAATTAAATGAACACCTTGTTCGTTCTATAGTAAATACCTACATACCATTGAAGATATATCTAATATTTAAAAAAATTACCTACTTTAATTGTATTTCTTTCGTACTATTGATATTAAAAAACTAGTCATATTTGACAAATTAAATTAAACATTAACAGTGAAAGTAAAAGACCAGACGATTTCTAAAACCAAATAATATAGCGGTAAGTTATACTTTCATATTTATCAAATCAATATTACAGATTCTGACCGTGGAGGTCGAGAAGAGCTTTCTACATTATCTTCTCCATCCACATCGCAGAGAACGAAACTTTCAATATATTTTAATGTGGATGTAGATGATAAGAAAGAAAAGTTTGGAATGTGCAAATTATGCGAAATACAAAAAATAAAGGGATTGAAATGACATTTAAAAATTACTCACAGAAAAGAATTTAATAAATTGTATGGATCCATTTCACAATCAAATAACCAGCAACTTTTACATTTTCTGCAACCGAAGGTAATTTTAGTAAAATATAAATGAATGTATACACGCATGAGGTATTGTATATACAAATAATTAAAAAATCATGCAAAAAAGTAACACGCATGATTTGGTATAGCGAATAACATGCGAAAAAAGTACAGCTATTGTTTGATATTTTTTCGAAATACCATTCACGGTTAAGGGGCTAGATTCGGATAAGGTAGAGAGTCGACGTTACCGCCAAATTTAATACAAAATATAGGTTAGCGGGAATCGACTTTTCGTCCTTATGTGAGAATATTTTCGCCTGTAAAAGGGCTCATTGGAAAGACGATAATCAAATAGAGCGCGCGGCTGCCGCGGTTTAATATGATTTTGTTGATATTTAATAATATGAGTGTTAGAAGCTGAGCAAAAATCGGCAATTACACATCGGTCAAATTAAACTATTTTTTTGTCATTGAAAGATTATTCTTCTTCAGCGCGCTAGATTTAATGTTTAACTACACACTAAAATAGGTTTTGTCTTGATTCTCTCTGAAATAAAGTCAAATAGTCGATTCCCGTATAGCTGTATCTCAACGGCCATACAATTCCTTTTAGTCACATTATCGGCAATACAGGGTAAAATACGTGACAAGTTTAGTTGGCCCGTTGCGAACCAGGTAGCGTCTAATTATAAAGACTTCCGATGTGGAACCGTAATGTAATTTGATACATCCGTACATGCATGTACGCTCGACTACATGCATATACATATGTATGCATCAAAATTCATGCGACTCGCGTTTGACTTGGCTGCTGAACATTTCGTATCTAAAATTATTCATTTTCTTATCATTCTTGTCCAAAACTTCTGAACACGTGACTTCCCGTTAAATTGACGTACTGTAAAAATGGACTTTTTTTTAACCCGTTGACGATAGTACGTTCATTTTTATTTATGATATTTATTTGTCAGTTACTTTATTTTTGTTGCCACCGATAGTGATGATGCATTTTTAAATTATACAGTTTTTCTCGGCCGAGAGATAACACGCATAGTATCTAATAAGTGATTTGAGATTGCGGTCGATTTATTAGAGGAAAATCGGGTGATACGCCCCACTTCTAAAGAAACACCAATAAAACAACTATTTATTCGTAATGTTTAATTCTTTTTTCCAAATCACATAAACTGTTATTTACTCTTCACAATAATTGTATCAGAATTACAGCGAATGTAAATAATCGTTTCTTTTAACCTTACATTAAATGGAACGTTCTACAACACAATCGTTAGGTAATGTGACAAAACGCCCCAGCATAAATGAATAATTACTTTGTGTCATTCTTAAGAAAATATTATAGAACACATACTTTGAAATACACTAATAACAAGACTAAAATAATATTTAATAAAATTATTTTATTTGTTATTCATTACACATTCTTTTCTCTTTTCTTCTGGACAATACCGATGTGTAGGTTATTTGTAAGCAGTTTTTGGACACGTGTACGGATTAATTTTTGACTTTATTAATTACTTTTTTTAATGACTTAAAGAATTGAAACTCTAGTATTTACCGCAAATGGTTAAAACGCAGATCATAGTAAATATGGTATGTATGTATACAGAGTGTTAAAAAAAAACCATTCAATATTTACATGGTATATAGGAAGCACTTTATTAAGTAAAAAAGCCGAATTAATACACATAAGCCGAAAGGTCAACCGTTTCTGAGATACATATAAACATTTTTGCTTGCTAGTATTATAATTTACTTACTACTGGACTTTCGATATTTACACAAGATTTTCCACGTGTCCTCCCTCCATTCCTATACACGCTTGGCATCTTTCTCTTACAGAGTGAAAAATACGTGATTTATAAATAATTAAGTAAACATCGCATGCGATGGAAGCAAGTAAGTAACTGCTGATCATGACGTTAGCAAACAAAAATGGTTACATGTATTAATTCGGCTTTTTTACTCAGTAAAGTGCATCCTGTATACCATATAAATATTGAATGGTTTTTTTTTTAACACCCTGTATGAATATGTACATGTACTTTTTTCTCATAAATCGTAATATTCTCATGTATTACCTACTTTTGCTACGACTGCTGGCAACTGAGTGAAGTTTGATCCTATCGTTTACGATACTATGTTGTCATTTATTTATATTTGGCATATTGTAAATTATTTGCTGGGGCATTTTGTAAAATATTGTAAATTCTCCAATGTAAAGCTTTTCAGCTTAAATCTGGCAAAAATATATTGCAATCAGAATTATACAATAATAATTTTAAAAGTTTTGGTTGCTTACTTTTCATACATATATTTTAATTTATCAGAAAAAAATCAGTGACTTGTAAAATTGAATTCTCTTAGGGCTCTCCGTAATTCGTGAGAAAGCTAAAAATAAAAAGATTGTAGTAAATCTTTCTAAAAAACGTAATATTTGAACGTATTATTATCGCGGCAGTTATGAATGATTATGTTAAGTTCAAATCTGTTGTTTGTAGCTGTATATTTTTATTTCCGTGCCTAAAATCGTCGCGACGTATACCTCGTCTTCATTTATAATTCTTTAGTATTTACAAAATATCATGATGTAGTATAAGCATCTTTCGAGTTTATCAAAATGTACAATAAGGCTTTTGCGATTGCACGTGTCCAATTTCAATTAAAATTTTTAAAAGCATCGCGCAACACATAAAACATAAGAATATCCATTCGCATTCATAATGATGTTCACTGCGAACGTGCAAGCTGCATTAGAGGTTTCAGAAAAACAAATCACGGATTCAATTTATGATTCAAGGAACGGTTTTTATTTCTAACAGAATTTGTAAAAGACAACGCAAGTAACTCCATCTTGAGGTACATAATACTATTAAAATTACCGACCTGCCAAATCGCAAAAGTCACGTGACTACCCTAGCCCCTTAAGGGGCAGACTCCTTTGAGGCCAACTCCGAATCGATCGAAGCGCCTTTTTAGACAAACTAATACTATGTAAAATATCCAACTGCAAAACTGGACATTTGGTAATGCGACATCCAACGGCAGTACTTGTAGTTAAATTCTTTTTCTGTATTATCTGTCAATTATCCCATTGCCTGTCATTTTCCTAAATGACAAATGAAAAGCTCAAAGGCATAATTGCCACATCTCATCGTTCTTTAACGATGTTGTCATATCTACTGCAATTCTGCCCATTTGTAAATCTTGACGGAATTCTGTTCCAGCCTCGAGCCAGCCCAGAGTCTGAATGAAGGTGCAGAACTATCGATAGCCGTTATGTCGATAGCTTTTGATAGTTTCATACTTTACTATTGATAACGATCGATTCTTTTCGTTTTGAAATAAATCTCGAAAGCATAATTTTCAAATCTCATCGTAGCAGAGTTCTGCCACCCGGTTTTTCAAACGTAAAAATTGACAGCTAGAGATAATGATAAAGCAATATAGAAATATAGATAATGATAAAACAATAATTTGTGTAATTATTAAACTTCTTATTTATACTTTCAAGAACATTACATATACATGTTGTCCCTAAATTATTGCAAGAATCGAAAATGTGAGGTGAAACAATTCTGAACAACAATTTCCTTTGCAAAAATATCGGATAGGGTTTGGTTTTCGAATTAAAAACATCGACTAACCACAGCGCGCGCTGTGTTCTTCCGCCAGTGTTGTCCGCATGATGTTAGTACAACTAATATCAATACTAAAATATAAAAAATTAAGTAGAATAAACAAAAGAACCGAATTACGTGATTTCCTGGTGGAAGGAATAAATTTAATTTTTTTTTCTCTATTTGAAATGAAAAAGATTTTAAGAATTTCCCACATTAAATGTAAAAAAATGGAGACAAAATTGCAAATTGTTATTGGTCATCGCTGTTATTTGGTCGTCGGACCGATCCTGGCCCTTCTTCGATGTATGTATATTGTATATGTATAATCTGCTGCGTAAAACAGCTGATGGGTCGACCGGGTCAATGAGTGCTGCATTTCATATGTTTTCTTCCTATACGGTCAGAAAAGGACAAAGCGAAAAACGACAGTGACCGTCCTTTTCTAGAAAAGGACAAAGCGAAAAGAGACAGTGACTGTGCTTTTCTGATCGTGTGTAGGAAAAACATATGAAATGCAGAATTCGTTGACCCGGCCGTCCCATCAGCTGTTTTGCGATACAGATTTTATACATCGAAGAAGGGCCAGGATCTGACCAAATGACAGCAATGAACAACGACAAATTTCAATTATGTCTGCATTTCTAGACAATTCGTAAAATCTTGTTCATTTAAAATAGATAAGAAAAGAAAAGAAAATTAGATTTATTCATTCTTCCGGGATATCGAATAATTCGGTTATTTTCCTTATTCTATAGTCTATAGGTACAATTGATTTCACATTATTGTTAACTTTTTATTTTTTATTTTCAGTATTACTTTTATCCACAATATATTACTTTTATTTACATGTAATAATTGCATTATACATGTATATACCAGAAATGTAATTTCATCTTCTTTTTTTTTAAATAAATTTTTAAAATTATATTATCCATTTTTGAATGTAATTAAACTGTCCAATTTTTTTTTTGCCCGCTCGTAATCAGATGTCCTTTGTCCATAAAATTGTTTTTGTTCGCGCTCGTCGTGTTGCTCATACCTCATATTCAAATCGGTTGATCAGTTTCTCATTTACATCCGATTGGTGATCATTCGGCGTTTCATCTAACCAATTCACTCACTGTATACATGTTTTCAAAAAACCAGATTAATTCATTTTACACGTATTATATCGTGGTAACTAGTATTATATTATATTGTTCATCTTTTCGTATACTTACATTTCTTCATTACCTGCTACAAACTCGATTTATTATTATTCATAATTGTGCATATAATTTTTTATAATGTAATATTATTACTCCAAAAAAATAATTACAATTAATTTTAATGTTATATTCAAATGTGCATTATCCCTCAGATTTAATAAAGTATTTTACTGTAAACATACAGCTTTTAACAATATTAATGTCATCATAGGAATATTGAAATTACATCATAACTCATTTTTAAACGACTTCGAAAAGGAGGAGGTTACTCAATTCGACAAGTATGTATATATTTTCTCATCCAAATGAGAAACATTGAAGTGAAGAAGTTTTCCATCTGGCGTAGAAAGATCCCTCTGCTGAAGTAATCTCCGAAATACATCCACCTGAAACAGATTTGTAATCACCATAAGATGTACCCCCCCTCGTACAACCTTCCGCTATAGCAACAAAGTAGCGGATCTTGAACTTCAAAGAACTCGCGTAATCGAATGATCCGTGAGTACAATTGCAGCTATTTGCAATTGTGAACCACCAACAGTGTGAGTGGTACTGCACTTTACAGCACAGTGCGACGTCGAACAGTAATATTATTTCTTATTACAGTTCGAAAATGACCTTTTGTTGCTTTTCAAATCTTACTATTTTTAAACGACTTCGAAAAAGAAGGAGGTTACTCAATTCGACATGTATATATATATTTTTTTTTTATGTATGTGCCCCGATTACGCCGAGATGGATGGACCAATCGGAACCAAACCTTTTGCATCATGTAGGGTATGACTCCCAGTTGGTCCCGTAAAAAAAAAATTTTGCATTTCACCACCGCTTGCCACCTTTTTATTGCAAAAAAGCGTACGATTTCGTCCGCGTTGTGTATGGTCATCGATTACTCCAAGATGGATGGACCAATCGGAACGAAACCTTTAGCATCTTATAGAGTATGACCAACAATTGGTCCCGTAAAAAAACCCGGTTCGGTTTTTTTACATTTTTTCCGCTTTTATCGCAAAAAACGTGCTATTTCACGTATATTCGGCCTGATATCGATGAAGCCTAGTATTACATTTTGCGGCCGGAGATGTTTCCACGATGATACCATTTGCAACATTCCCTGCCCTTCCCTTCCCTTCTCTTCCCATCCCTTTGTTGAACTTTTCAAGGAATGCTCCAATCGCCACTAAAAAATGTGAAATAAAAAAATTTTTGGAAAAAAAATACAACCGACTTCGGAATGCACTAAAAAGGACGAAATAATTTAAATTTATATTTCGGAGACGGCGCAAAATTAAAAATTTTCTACATTGGAAATTGTCAAAATTCTTTAATCCTTTTACATATTTTCACATTAACAACATCCTTCATTTACACAATTTTTAATTTTGCGCAGTCTCCGAAATATAAATTAAAATTATTTCGTCCTTTTTAGTGCATTCCGAAGTCGGTTGTATTTTTTTTTCCAAAAATTTTTTTATTTCACATTTTTTCAATATGTATACCGGCCCCGACAACTCGCGTAATCGAATGATCCGTGAGTACAATTGCAGCTATTTGCAATTGTCAACCACTAACAGAGTCAGTGGTACTGCACTTTGCAGTGCGACGTTACATTGTTGCAACATTCACAGTACTTTCAGAGAGAGGATTCCTCTTTCGCTTTTTTGTTTGCATTCTCTCCTCCATTATAAACTGAGGCTCCCGAATGGGCATACCTCTATTGACTATTGTACCGGCTGTCTATTATTTCCGGTAACATACATTCTGTATAGAATTGAATTAATTTATGCTCCATATTTATTTTCCAAAATGTATCGTCTTTTTCAACTCGAATACATTTCAACCCGGGTCCAAATACAAAATAGGCAGTATTTCCTACGCGTGATGTGTAATTGCCCTTGTATTTGGTAGAAGGTAGAAATAGTGATGGGCTTTGTTTAATGTACTGCCCACGGAATCATCAAATATTCGTCGGACTGCGGTTACAGTCTCGATCGCTTCTTCCGGCGATAAATTTTCTGCACTTTTTGGGCATTTTATTTCAATAATGCCTTCTTCATCAATGATTCCATCTGGTGAAGCTCCTAAGAATGGGATTGAAGCATCGATGAAAATTCCACATTCTCTAATATTTATCCCTGCATGTTTGCTCAATTCTTCTCGAGCAATTTTTTCGCATTCCTTTCCATATTCCACTGCAGGTACACTGATCAATTTTGGATATAAAAGTGACTTTACTGCATTTGCGCACAGCGTGCCACTTCACCGACGGCATACTCTTCCGAAATACGATGCCGTCAGAAGCTTCGATTTGTAATTGAACCATCGTGGGTTATTCGATTGCCCGATGGTTTCTTCTTCAATGACTTCTTTTCTTTTTTGCCAATTACTGATCATTTCTATATGTTTTTCCTTCACCAGATCATACATATCTTCTGCCATATCTGGCTTTTGAGCATTTGGTCCGTAATCCGGATCTTTCTCAAAACGGAAGCGCTTACGTGCTTGTTTTGCAATTTTATTTTCTTTTTCCTTCTCTGCTTTTTTCTGATTATGCATCTTCCTTTTGCACTCCATTTTGCGTACAATTTCGGTCGTTTTATTCTTCATTGCCGTACTCAATTTTGACATCGCTTCTTTTGTGTTATACTGGAGAACAGCAGCAGCACATCTCCCCGTATACGATCCTCTCTCGCCGAAATGCAATCGTTTACCACCGATGTACTTTGCGACAATTCCATTGAAACTTTTAACAGCATTGTTGTTGCTGTTACACAGTAAGCTCTCAGCATGAGCTAATAGTGGCCGAAATATTTCTTTTATTTGTTGGTATACTCCTATTTTCGTTAATTCTTCAACAACATTCTTCTCATTATTTTTGCTGTTTCCGTCGCAGAAGTAATTTCATTTTTTACATTCTGCGTGTTCACCAAATACATGACTGGGGATATTGTGAATATCGTCGTACAAATTTTTGATTCTTTCGGCGATCGGTATACTTTGGCTGTACCTAAATTCAGCAGCTTTTACAATGTCCGTGCGCATCCGACGGATACTACCTTCTACGGCTTGTCTCAATGGTCCAGGTGCAGTTTTCTTTGCAATTTCCTTCATTTCTTTACAAAAATTGCGCAACAAGTGATTCGTGCATTCGATTTTTTTCACACGAATCTGCGCTTTATACGGGTCGGCATCAATAATTTTTTTGTATACACTGCTGTCGCCATCAGCGATCAGCGTGGAATAAACAAGGCCACGTTTCTCTACGCTGGTCTTAAAACCTTCAACTACAGCGTCGCTTTCCATAGCAGTCGAAGCTTGATTTGCGCCCCAGTTCTTGAAGCACTTGTGTTTGCGGGACTGTACCTTTTTCTTTGCAATAAAACTTTTCTAGTGTGATATCCAATTATCACACCGACTCCCGACGCAGAACTGTACGCTCCAGAACGGTAGGACCTCTTCATTCAGCTTCCGTCGGCCACGACAGGGATATGGGGAATTCCGGATTCCGGAAGAACTTCGCCTCTTAGAATGGCCAATCGGTTTTCTTCTTCAGCTGCTGCTATCATTTCTTCTTATGCAGCAACAAGTAGTGTATTTACAATTTTATCGTGATGCTTAGTAAATTGTCAATTACACTTTCAACATCTGACCCTTATTCTATACTTTGTGATCTGTCCTGGTCAGTTATTAATTCTTCTGCTGCTTCTTCAGCAATTTCGAATGAACTCGACATTATACTTTCTTCGACCAATGATACACCTCCTTCGTCCTTTTTATGAAGGGCCAAGCGTCGTCTCCTGCCACGCCATGCTGTTAATTTTCGTCTACACTTATTTTTAACATCTTCCTGATTTCTTTTAAAACACAACTTTTGTGCTTCATTCATTTCGAAATTACACCGTTCACTTTAAAACTAACACAAAAAAACTGAAAGTGAAAAATCAGTTAAACACTTTCACAGAATGAAAAAAAAAATTGTAATTAAAAAGAACACAGAATGAAAATAAAAAAAATATTAGTTACGATAATAGATCACATTACACGAATCGCTTTATAAATTCGGAAATAACTGAGTGAACTGAGTGATTAGATGGGGATAAAGGGGGTAATTTTGTTTTGTTTTATCGTTACTAATGGCAATGCGATTGTGAATACGAAATAAATCGTCATTTTTCAAGCGACGTCAAAGAGAGCAGAACGTGGTAAGTGTTATAAAGTATAAAAATATGGTGCATTATAAATACAGCCAGTCACAGTAAAAATCGTACACTGCAATTGTATATTTATATATATTATTTTATACTTTTTATTTCTTTTGTAGATGGAGATTGAAATGCAAGAAAGAGAAGAGAAGGAGGAGCGAAGGCAAGAAAGAAAAGAGAACGAAGAAAAGACAAAAAAGGAAAAAAATAAGATGGAATTCGAAAAGAAGAAACTGGATAAGGAGAAAAAGGAGTTTGAAGAAACGAAAAAAGTAAGAAAAAGTGTTAATTTGTTTCAAAATTTGTTAGTATGTATACTTTTGTTCAATTTTTGGACAAGCAAAATATTTACGTGTTTGTGTGGATGTAACTAATGTAATTTTTATTTTAATTTTTCAGTTAAAAAAATTAATCAAGAAAATGCTCTACGGCGGCGGAGCAACACATCGCGGCCGTGGAGGTTGGGACGGCCGAGGCGGTCGCAGAGGATGGGGCGGCCGAAGTAGCCGCGGAGGATGGGGTGGACGTGGCGGTTGCGGCCGAGGCCCCACCAATATTAATATTTATACTTAATTTATATTTAGAATATTTGAGAAATAAATTATTATAAACAACATAAAATCATTGTGTAATTATTTTTGACATAAGCTATTCTAAGTCACAAGAGACATTTTAAAATATTCATTATGGATTTAGATTAAAAATTTTAAACAATTAACATGTAATACTTCATTTTTCATTTCTCTTGTTATAACTAATTGTGGTTTTTTGGGTCTCATACGTAATTTTAGCAAATAAAAAAAATAGCATTGAATGTATGAATAAAAACATTAAATCGTTAGATTTATCGACCGAGTTATATCTTTATCGATCGTAATGGTAACAGAGGGACAAAAACTGGAATATATCATGAGCGGTGCTAGCGGAAAATCCTTGAGGTAGTTTTTGATGGTTTTTGATTGAATTGCATGCCAGTTGTTTTATTGACTGCACGCCTTTTAGAAGTGATAAATTAGCAAGAATTGGATCTTCATAATATTATACTACTTCAAAGAATATAGGCCATCTGTGATATCAGTGAAAAAATCGTTAAATCCTGTGATATGTGATGAAATGTGATTTAACTGACAACTGCGCAGCCATCTTCCTTGTTTACATCAACGTCTGTCTCACGCGTGTACTTTATAAAATCACACTTCTTTCAACGTATGGTGTCAATTAGCTTTTAAACGGACTGGGTTCAGTATTTCTGAAGTGTAAGAATAACTACTGTACCCGTAAAAATATCGTTTTTGCAGTTGTCGAGGCGTATAGTCGAAAATGCAAAATCGACTATCTCTTTCGCGCAACGAGTATACGTATATGGCTTTCGTTGCTTGTGTTAGTGTACGCATACAACTCACGGCTAACGGAGACTGCCCCCTTAAAGGGAATTCAGGATATGCTGCATGAAATACAATTAGATAATTCGGAAGAGTGTGAAGAAAGTAATTCCGATTATTCTGAAGATAAAGATAACATGGTTACAACAAAAAATAATGCTCTCAATAGTCCCATTAAAAAAATCAGGGATCTCTTTTTAAAATTAACCACTTAACTGTGATTGACGAGTATATTCGTCATGGAGAAATGGCACGATTTTGTGTATTGACGAGGATACTCGTCACGCGTATAAAGTAGTGACCATTAGTTATTTAAATTGTAATTTTTGAGAAAAACAAAACATATTCTCAAATTTCAAGATGTTTAAAATATTTTGTGGCCATGGCGCAATAAAACAAGCAAATAAAAAATATAAATAAAATGAGATGAACTCATGCGTCCCCGTATGCACCGGCTGAAACAGCTTACCAGTTCGCATAACGAATTTATTTATGTGCGATGATAACGTTTTTAGTTGTTAGCCTAAAAGGGGCAAAGGCAAAAGTCAGAAAGTTGATTTATAATAGGGTTCCTTCAGGTATGGTCAATCATGGGACAAATGCGTGACGCCGACCAGGCGCTGAGCCTATTGATACCTGCTGGCCCGAATATATGTGTATGTTAACCAAATAAGTAAATATTAGTAATAAAATTGTCAAGTTTATAAAATAAACCCATCTTTTTAATCCAATATCTTACCAGCGCAACTTACTCTGTGATTGACGAGTATACTCGTCATGGCTCGATTCTGGCGACACAAAATGGTACGCGCTCTCAAACGAGGGCGCCACAGTTAACTGGTTTGTGGGAGACTATACACGGTAAGGAAGGACACTGCGGAAACTCGCGGGTTAAAAGAAACTCGGTAGTCGGCGTTTTCGACTCTCACAAAAAGAACACTTTATTCTTGCTCTGCCGTCTGCACCCTATGAGTCGATCTATTTGAATTAACGCGTCCCCTCAACAGAAAATCGGTGGAGGCGCGTGTCTCTATATACAGGCTTACCAACTATCTTATTCTAAAGACTAAACACTACTTAACCTAACTAAAACTAGATGGCGCATCGGCGGTGGTTGGAAGTGACTGGTTACTACAGGTTAAAAAGATGACTGAAAAGTGCATGTACTATGACTGGCACCAAGTTTTTGTCGCCAAAGATCGATGTGTGTACACGCTGGAACTCGATTCATGACATGCTCGAAGTTGCATTATTGTTGAAGCCTGCACTGATTAGTCTGTTTCAAAGTAATACTGCATTTCACATGTATTTACTATCCGAAGAGGAATGGTGTTTATGTTCAGAAGTACAGAAATTTCTAAAACCTGTTAAAACTGTATTTACTCTTCTTGACGATGACAGCTATGTATCCTTACCGTATGTTATAGTAGCATTCAATATGCTTTTAGACAAAATCGAGAATATGATGCGAACTTTAAACCATACTGATAAATTTTTCAATGCATACCAAGCTGGTCGAGATAAATTACTTAACACGTTGAGTGCTACGTCAGTCCCTAGGGACTGACAGTGAACTTTCCGTTCGAGCGGCGTCAGTCCCTGGGGGCTGACAGTAGACTTTTCGTTTGGACGGCGCACAGTGGGACGGAAACGGCCAAAAGTACGACATCGGTCCAAATTAAAGTTTTATTTTATGACTCAAAAAACTAGATAACTATTTTATTTATACCTTCCAGGTGGGTGTTAGACCACACGGTGCCCACCCTTAAAACTGCCTCCGGAGCTACCCAATCCCACGTATGTGGGCAACGGATGCCGTTGGCAGCAACTAGTGTGGGTAGCGACTGGTCGCGCTGGGTAAATGCAGGGCCGTCGTTTGAGGTGTCGGGTTTGTCCTAGTATCCGAGACGAGTCCCTGAGTCAGACCACACGACCTTTGCCTATAGAGTTGCGCCTGAATCGGTCTAATCCCACATCCGTGGGCAACGGACGATTTCCGCAGCATTAGATGTGTGGTAGAGAGCCGCGTAAGCGGTCTCGGCGGTTACCCATCAAACGTGGTGTGAGTTATCATACCGACATGGGTGCTAAGGGCGAGGGGAGCCCCACCGAACGCGGTGCCCCTCGTTGGCGTTGGCCTCTTGTTAGTGGCGGTGGTTTATCTTGTTAAACGCTAACCCACCATCTGCCGGTATGAGTACAGACCCGGGTACGGCAAGGCGGCGCACGCGTCAGAAGGCCACATGAGAAAGACAATAATTTATTTATACTGTTGCGACGGCGTGAAGGTGCCGCGCAATGCCACGAAGCTGCATCGTTGCGACAGCGTGAAGATGTTCCGCAACGATGTGAAGCTGCCCCGGAGAGCGAGCGGAAGCGAGCATTCGAGCTTCCGGTTGCTATCAAGAAACCGGCAAATATTCGAAGAGTCGAATACGACGACCTGTCAGATACGGACGTGTTCTTGCGATACGAGATATCTTTACTATTGTACAAAGTTTCCTTCCCCCTTGTAAATAAATTCGTTATACAGTGCCGAGTTACTTTTATAAACTATGAGTTCGTCCTCGAGTAATTCTCCCCGGCGCAACAATACCTTCTGGAGTGTGTGAGAAATCAGCGAATGAGGTAAAAATACATTTTCCATCACTTTCCTTTAGTAGTTCAATTGAAAACCTGTTAATTTTGTAGAATTTCGCATGATTTTCAGGTTTTGTCAAATTGTTTGGTCGGAGCTGGTAATTGTTAATTTTTCCTCATGAAAGTTTTCACACTTTTGATTATCATTCTGCGTCACTCAAAAAAAAGTACATTCATTTGTAAAACGTGATTTTTATTGTAGTTTTTTCGTTTTTCTTTTTTTTTTATATATATATAAAAAAACGTGTTTTTAAATGTAATTTTTACATACACCGCAATTTAAAAAAAGCTCCAGGTTGTTCCAGAAAACTGAACTGGAACTGGTTGTTCCAGAAATAGTCATGTTTGAACAAGTGATACTCGTTATCGTCATAGAAACTGCAACGCGACGAGCGAATTTCTTGGCATTTCATGGGCAGTGCACTTCCCAGTGCAGATCTTTTTCGCTTTCATCGAATCTTTACTGTATTCAGTTTGTTCTCATTTCTTGTGGTGATTGCAGGTACTTATTATTAGTGCAATGTGCGAGTATAAAAAAAATTCAGATCTTTTTGATGCGTTAGAAAAACCTTGTGACCCCGAAAATGTGCGGATTCTTAGAGATTTAATTTTGTCCAAGACCTCCATTTCGTCATCCCAGCGTAACATTGAACTTCTTGAAAGTAAACTGAAATCATTTTGTGCTCATCTCAAAGGAAGATGGGTCATTCAAAAAATAAGTTTCTTAAACAAAATCAAGGTTCGTTATCGAATGATTTCCTATATCCTGACGAACTTTTTGGTTCCTCTCGACACCGCAGTCCCCAACCGAAGTCATTTGCTGAATGTTCAGATCAGCATAAAATGCGTCGAGTGGAAGAGTTGAGGAGATATTATTCCGGGGAGGAACTACTTTTTGCTGCGAAGATGAACCTGTTTCAGGAGGGTTGCAAGACAAAAGCAAAAATCATTGATATTTTATACAAGCACCAAGAAGGTTCAGAGGAGATTAAAAAAATATGCGATTGTGATGGCAGAGAACTTGAAACCGTCCCGCTTTCAAATGAGAGAGCACTTGTCCTTATCACGGCTCTGAATCTGTTTAAGTGACAATATAGATTTTTGAGGGAGGTGGTTAATGAAAGAGGAACACATTCCTCTTACTTAGCAACACCTCGTTACTTAGCAACGATGAAAAACAAAATTTTGTTTTAGACGCCACTTCACTTAGTTTCTGATAACTCATTTCACCTGTTACGCCGTCGACGAGATCCATACTGCGCGAAAAAGTATTCAGTCCCCAGCGATCGTCAGCGCCAGCCGCGCGCCGTCCGTACGGACTGCATAGGCCACGAGTATTCAGCACTCAAAGGGTTAAGCTACAATTTGGGCTTCAAAAAATGGTCCGCGTCAACTAAAAACTATAAAGATCAACAGCAGGAGAAGAAGGAACAAATTCAGAAAAAGTTTTATGTTGAGTTGGGCCTTCCTGTTGACCGTGTTAAGCAAGGAGTTGGCACTTTTAATTACGATAACATGGCGAGAAAGTTCTTCAAAGACCCGTAGGTCATTGCAAAAATCACTGGACTCGAAGAAGAAGTTATTAGAAGGTTCGCTGTAATCTTACAAACAATTTCGTCGGGTCAGGAAATATGCCCTAAGTTTGGATCGTATGCCAAAAAAACTGCCGAAATATTCGTCAAGCATTACGGGTGGTACTACATGCCAAGCCACAGTACATAAAGTACTAATTCATGGAGAAAAAATATTAGAAAACTTTATAATTCCTTTAGGGAAATTCTCGGAAGAAGTCCAGGTAATTATTTAGAAGTTTACCCTCCTCACCAATTTTTGTGACCTTGAAATATGTTGTCAAGGTCACTGTTCTGAACAACTTTTTCCTATATATGTTACCGCCGCTCGGCCTTAGTTTCCGAGATATTTTCAAACATTTTTAGTTAAAGTTAAATTACGAGTACACTAGAGATGCTGTAAGATGGTGATGACCTGGAAATATGTTGTCAAGGTCATTATTCTGAACAACTTTTCCCTATACATGGTACCGCCGCTCGGCCTTCGTTTCCGAGATATTTGCAAAAATAATTCGTTCTGCTGACTGGGGGACTGTGTCCCCCAGACCCCCCACCCCCTGCTGACTACACCAACCAATACCGATACCCATTTTACCTCCACGCATACACTTTCCATGCGAAACGATTATGTTAGATTATATTATATTAAAAATGGGTATTGGTATTAGTTGGTGTAGTTTTTAGGGGGGGTCAGCAGAACGAATTATTTTTGAGAATATATCGGAAACGAAGGCCGAGCGGCGGTAACATGTATAGGGAAAAGTTGTTCAGAATAATGACCTTGACAACATATTTCAAGGTCACGAAAATCGGTGAAGAGGGTAAACTTTTAAATAATTACCGAAGTCTAGGAGGCTCTAAACAAAATCTTTCGACATGCAAGTGAGTTCAGATCCAGAAAACTGAACAGGATTTCAACTAACCAAGATATTCTTCATAATCTCCTGATAAGTTCCGACCCACTAATTTCTAATTTGAGACCTCGAAGTTCCCAAAACTCAACATATGAGCCTTTGTGTTATTTTTGTATCAGGTTTGGAAAAGAAGAAGAAATAATCTCCTGCATAACAAAATATAAATACAAACTAAAAGAAATATTTATTTATATAGATAAGTAAATTAAATACAATATTAGGTTAAACTTTACACAAACGTATTGTTACTTTTAGCATAACGAATAACGACGCAGAACAGTCGGCGTGTTCACGAAAGAAGTAGTAAGAAAAACGCGCCGGCATGAAGTATATAAAAAATAGACGAGATAACTAATATACGGGACATTCTGTGCGAAGTCGGACACCTTTTGGAGCACCATGTCGGATTTTGTTCTAATTTCAATATGTTGTAGTCTTTAGTGATATATAAACGTATCTCGAAGGATTTTTCAAAATTTTGAAAATTATAAACTTTACAGCTGTTGAAAATATAGTGCTCACATTTTTTCAATAAATTATAACTTCTAAAGTAACAAACTGATCAAAACGGATGTTTAGGTACTTATAGTGAAGACATGGGAGTGTCTAATAAAAATTATTTCAGTTAAAAAATAAAATTTTTTAACCGCTTATTTTGCAGTTGTTTTAAACAAATGCAATTTTGTAGTAGTGGGGAAATGTTTAAAAATCTGAAAAAATTTGAGAATATAGCCTCGTTCGTTCCCTTTACGGAGCAGGTTTCACAAATATGGACACATTAAAATTGGCAATATGAAAATTCTTTGAATGGAACGGTGCGTCGCGTCGTGGCACGCTCGCTCGACCGGCCAAGTCGCGCGGTGCCTGCAACGGCCAAGCGGTTATACCTGCTATTGTTACATAGGGTATTGGACTGCTGGAAGGCCTAGCAGAACACTCACTATTTGCCGTTATCATTAAGGGTGCGCAGGAGGTAAACTAGCGCCTTTGTCGACAGTCGTGGAGAAATTAGGAAGCTCTAGAACAAGATAGAGAGGGTGATGCAATAGTTGTAGGAGAAACGAAGATACAGCGATGGAAGCGGCTTGATTTTCCGCCAACTTTGGTGCAACTTTTTGAGCTTAAAAAGCAATATTTTCTTACACTTTATTTTTTGAAAAATTCCTTGTATCATTACGGAGGGGGGTACAGAGCCCGATTTTGCAATTTCCGTCTGGAAAGTTTATAAACAATAAAAATGTATATCTTTATAGAAATTTTTTTCTGGACACTTTTTCGAAAAAAGGGCTCTGTACCCCCCTCCGTAATGATACAAGGAATTAAAAAAAAAAAAGTGTAAGAAAATATTGCTTTTTAAGCTCAAAAAGTTGCACCAAAGTCGGTGGAAAATCAAGATGCTTCGATGCTCTATCTTCGTTTCTCCTACAACTGTTGCATCACCGTCTCTGTCGCACCACCGTTGGAGAGACAGAGCTTCCTAATATCTCCGCAACTGTCGCTGAAGTCAGCTCGGAGTTCGGCCGTGGCTCCTGCGCACCCTTAATTGCTGCAAATATTTTTCTGTCCATACCTGTGTTCTGACAATGAGTCATCCTGCATTTTTTGTGCTGATTCATAAACATATTGAACCTTACCAAGGGTGGGGTTTCCCGGGTTCTTGTTCCAATTTTCAGTACTGTTGCAACGGTCAAACTTGGTGGAGCGTATCTTTTTCGTAGTGCGAAAATCAAGAATGGTGCGAACAAGATGTTGTAATCCTTTTGCGATACCCAATCATTACAAGTATTACAAGGATACCAGATGTATCACAGAAACATTAAAAAACAAGTATCCAACTCTCCAGGTTGAGGAGTTTATTCGTAATAGTTGTCGATTGAAGTATAGTCGTGGACATGAATACGAAAGTGAAATCATTGTAGAGGAACCGGTACCTGGTCCTTCAAGCGCACCAGTGGAAGTTTCAGACAGTACTATTAATGACTCTGATCAAAGTGCGGATAACAATGTGTCGAGGTGAGGTGAAAAAACAATAATTATTGAAGCACTGAATGAAACATTAAACGTTCTAAATCAGTCGCCAATCAATTCCATTCATTTGTCGTCGCGTGTTTCTACAAAACAAAAATTACATTCATTTCAAACAACGGTGAAACGAAAATTAATGGACAGTGTCCCTGATGATGACCACGATTATTTCTGTGAAGAAGTGGTACCGGAATTGCGAGAAAAATACAGTGCCTTGACAAATTATAACGAGCAGTTACATCTTCTTACCATTCTTCCTAAATCTTGGAGCATTAGTCAAATGGCGCAGGCAATAGGATGTTCAAAACATATGGCAACTGTGGCAAAACAGTTACACGAAGAAAAGGGCATCTTATCCTATCCTGATAAAAAGAAAGGAACGCCATTACCAGAACACATTATATCAGCAGTGCAATTATTCTATTGCAATGACGAAGTAAGCCGAATAATGCCCGGGAAAAAAGATTTCGTCTCTGCCAAAAGAGACGGTTTCAAAATACAGGTCCAAAAACATTTGCTCTTTAATAATTTAAAAGAATTGTATTCATTTTTTAACGAACGCAATCGAACAATGAAAATTGGATTCAGTAAATTTTCTCATCTCCGACCTGAAGCGTGTGTGTTAGCAGGAACCAGTGCAACACATTCTGTATGTGTATGTGTAATCCTTCAAAATATGAAGTTACTGCTCGCTGGTGCCAAGCTGCAAAAATTACTTCCCGCATCTTCTGACTTTCCAATGACATACAAGGAAATGTTATTAAATATGCGTTGTGACGTGTCAAGTGAGTCTTGTAATTTCAATGATTGCAAAAATTGTCCAGGATATGGCCCTATCCGCAAAAAACTGTGTGGCGACTTGTAGCCACTTGAGCGGCGGCCCGGGAATCCTTCGGTCGAGGATCGTCACCGAGCGAAACAGTACACTGTTTATCCTTCGGCGCCGCGTTGGCCTAAACAGTCGCTCTGGTCGAACCCTGAATGTGGCCATTATTGTCACCGCCGTTTCTACGACGTAGCCGAGAAATCGGGGGAGGTGAAGCGACGGGGCAGGCAGGGTTACCAGAGTGGCAAGGCCCGGAAAAAGTCAGTCTGGGACGAACGATCGCTAAGACACGTTGTAAATAAAGTAGTAATCCGACCGAATTACGTGAACATTTAATTCCTCCTATCACCCCACAACTGCAAGATACATTCGAGCAGCATTGTATTGTATCCATTTCGTGCTGTCAATGGACAAATACTGCCAGGTCCAATCTAGAAAATGTTGAATACACAACAACACAGTTTCTAAATGAATTAGAAATCCGATTACCAACGTTGCAAATTCATGATTTTATTGCAAAAAATCAAAGTAGCTTCTTTAGATATTCTAAAGAAAATGTAGGACCTGATGAATTTGTTGTCGTCGGCGATTTTGCGGAAAATTATTCGTTCGTTGTCCAAGACGAAATACAAAGTTATCATTGGTCCAACAAACAGGCGACAATACACACATTTATTGCATATTATCAGTTGGAAAATTGTCTAAAACACGACAACTTTGTGATTATTTCCGACTGTCTATACCAAATGAAGTTAGTGGAATTTTTAAAAGAAACACGTGGCACAAACATCAAGAAGATAAAATATTTTTCTGACGGAGCATCATCGCAGTACAAAAATAAATACAATTTACTGAATCTCAGTTTTCATTTTGAAGACTTTGGAATCAACGCCGAATGGCATTACTTTGCATCATCGCACGGTAAAAATGCATGCGATGGTATTGGTGGTTCCTTAAAACGCTTTGCTGCTCGAGCCAGTTTGCAAAGGCCATTGGATAATCAGATAACAACGCCACAAAAATTATTTGACTGGGCAACTGTCAACATCAAAAATATACATTTTGAATTCAGCTCAACAGAAGAATACAAGGAACATTCGGAATTCTTACTGGAAAGACGTGGACTGGCTAAAACAATTTCTGGAACACATAATTTTCACGCATTCATTCCAACCGAAGAAGTATCACATTTAACTGCCCGAATTTATTCATACAGTGAAAAATCGAAAGTTGTAGCTGTTATGAAGTAAGTAATTTTATAACGAACAATTTATTCCGGTAGACGATCATTAATACAATTCAACCATTATTCCTGAACCAGAACCTAATCCCATCACATCCTATCCCGCCTCCCGATGGAAGATTATTCACCACCTTCTCGTGGTTTCCATTGAACATTGACAACTTAAATGTGTATTAGTGAAAAAACCCGTCCAAGGACGGGTACAATTTGATAAAACATAATACCACCGCGTTTTTGACGTGGCATTTTAATTTTTATCTTTTTTTGTAAGCTGTTGTTGTACGGTGGAATGTTGTTATGGGTGGGGGCAAAGGAGGATTGTGAACTGTGAAGGGTGTAGAATGTGTGTTGGCTGTTTTTTTTTTTTGCGGAAAATGGCGCTCGCTTCAACATTTAACCTCCCAATTTCTGATATTTTTTTACCTGGTGACCTTGTGGTTGATCAGAAGAACATTTTCTTTATATACGGGCCATCCTCGGGTTCCAAGCTTTAGAATGAGCCCACTCTCACTTCTGTACGTTCAGTGGGGCCGAAGGAGTTCAACGGGTTACATGAATTGGCTTAGGCGAATTATATATATGTGTTGGCGAATTCTCCTTTGAACACGCGCGGCCATTAGTGTTCGCAGCGAAAGTAGTTCGCCGGTGCGTCGTTGCAGATAGCGGCAGCACCTCCCGGACACGCATGGCTACGATCGCGCCATGAGCGAGAAGAAATCGGTACACGTGCACCGGACACGCGGTGCCGGTACGACGCCATTATCGCACTGTCGTATACGCGTTAACACGTGCTTTTCGCGCTCGTTTCTTTTCATCTTTATTAGTATTTCAGACCACGCGTAGAAGTTAATATCATTGTCCGCGCACGGTGAAAAATACCGAAAGTGTCATACGCATAATATTTCGTGTCTGTTTCAGTTTGTAGTTAAATAACTAGTCGTAAGAATCACGCGTGTATCTACTCGTCCGCTCTGTGTTAGACCTAAGTGTAAATACTTCTGTAAATAGTTCTGTAAATATAATAATCTCGTGACCGTCCAACAAAGGTGTCGTGTCTCTTCCTTTTCCGCCCGCGCTGTCCACGCAAAATCGCGAACAATATGATAATGCTAAGTGTCATTGGCAAAGAGTGAGTGTCCAATAATCATTACATCTTCCAGCAGTCCAATACCCTATGTAACAATAGCAAGTATAACCGCTTGGCCGTTGCAGGCAACGCGTGACTTGGCTGGTCGAGCGAGCGTGCCACGACGCGACGCGACGCACCGTTCCATTCAAACAATTTTCGTATGGCCAATTTTAAAGTGTCCATATTTCTGAAACCTGCTCCGTAAAGGGAACGAACGGAGCTATATTCTTAAATTTTTTCAGATTTTTAAACATTTCGCTTTCGTGCAGCGGGCAATGGAAAGTAATGGAAAGTAAAGCAAGCGACGTCGTCTCTAATACGCGTCTATGACGCGACGTTCCATGGACAGACGGCCTTATTCTTTCAAAAAACGTGAAATACGCGTCCACGGTCTCCTTTCGCGTTATCCTACGTCCTACACCCATAAAGCCATGTGTTCCACTAATTATGAATTTGATTTTTATCCCTCCGAGAGTGAAAGTGAAAGCAGTGATAGCGAAAGTTGTATTGATGATGTTGCGGATGCAATGTGCAATTACGGAAGATAGTGAAACCGAATTACAAGACAATGATTTCGACGCCCCTTTTGAATGGGAACATATGGAAAATTATCGCGGACAAAGAGAGGAGATCGTTTAAAACTATGGACCACAAGGTACAGCACAGGCTGCACATGAAATACTATCGTCTTTTTTAATATTTTTTACAAACGAATTGGTACAAGACATAGTGGAAGAAACAAACAAGTATGCTGCAGAACGCATCAATTCGCGAGGTCTATTATCACATCGTTCACACGCAATGAAATGGAAAGTAGTTACAATGAATGGAATGTATAATGTTTTTGGTTTATTATTGCTGATGGAAATCATTCGGAAACCGAATCTGCGGTCTTACTTCACAAAAAGTAAACTCCCGGATTTACTGATATTATGTTCCGGGATAGATTAGAAACGATACTAAAATATCAGGTGATCAAAAAAGTTCTGTCGCTCGTGCGTGAGGTGTAACTTAAAGTACCATATACATATAAATATACCGATTGTCTACTGTTTTTCAACTGCGTAATAAACTGCAACGATTTGTGCATTCACACACTTTTTCAAGGCATCAACATCAATTTAAACTGATATTTCAACCTTTTGAAATGTCTGTGCCAAATACTGTTATTCGAGCGTGTTTAGTTTACGAATTCAAACTTGGGACTAACGCTGCTGAGGTTTCTAGAAAGATTTGTACCGCATTTGGAGAAGATTCAGTAACCTCAAGAGCCGCTCAGAGGTGGTTTAAAAAATTTTCTTCCGGTGATGAATCTTTAAAAGACGAAGCCAGGTCAGGAAGACCATCAAGTTTAAATACTGATGAATTAAGGACAATGATTGAGACGAATCCAAATTTGACATGTCAGATGCTTGCTCAAGAGTTTCAAGTAAGTGATGAAACAATCAGACTTCATTTACACAAAATGGGAATTTATTTATTCCTCAAAAAGCGACAGAACTTTTTTGGTTACCTAATATTTGCACTTTAATGACAATAATGCTTCAAATTATCAAGGTTAACCGAAATTACAAAAAAATATACCCAGTTATATTATATTTGAATACCAAATTTCAAAAATCATACATTCCTGAACAAAATATTTCAATTGAGGAATCGTTAACATCGTGGAAAGGACAATTAGGATTTAGGCAATATCTACCTTTGAAGAGTGCTAAGTTTGGTATAAAGACGTATGAACTATGTGAGTCCAGCAGCGGATATTTATGCTCGATCCTAATTTATACTAGAAAGGATACGACCCTTGATGTTACCATACATCACAAAAATGTTAATAAAACCTCAGCTATTGTTCTGTATCTTATTCAGCTTTTATTAAATAAAGGCTATACGCTATGGCTTGATAATTTTTACACTTCTCCGGCATTAGCCCGATTGTTGAAAGAACACAGGACAGATTGTGTAAGAACACTAAAAAGAAACAGGAAAAATTTTCCTGTGGCAGTAAAGAATGCAAAATTAAAAAAATGTGACGTGATTGGCCGACATACAGGGCCGATTACAGTAATGAAATGGTATGATAAAAGAAACGTTTGCCTACTATCAACATATCACGGCACGGAAAGGAAAACAGAAGTAAAGCGTGGAAAGAAATAACAAAACCCATAAGGTAAATGTCCCAATTAGCGACCCTGTCCTAATTATTGACACTTTATCGTTCTTATTTAACTACTACATTTTGCATGTTACGAATAAGCGTCGGAAGCATTTAATTTGATTCGTGAATATTTGAACTATGACGCAGATAATTTTATCAATCTACATTGTAATTTATAATTAAGTAATTAATAGATTTTTTCACGTATGTCAACTATGAAGCCATGATAGAGCAATTCCTTACTATCGATCTTAAGAATGGCAAAATTTTTAATATGAAATATTTCTTGCACGAATATATTAATGTACCTTGTTACGCTATCGCGTGAACGAGGCTTTATACTGCGAACTGTGTGAACGTAGGTATAGTTCGATGTAAAGTAAATTGTAAACTAGGCTGTATTAAAATTCTAATGTAACGCCTGAAGTTATTCCAAGCGCGTTAAATTTAAATGTTAAAATGAAAGTCGGATTCCGTTATCAAATTGTTAATCAAGGACTGCTTACCATACAGCTCGTTTAGAATGTTTAGATCAATGCCAAGGGACTAAGCGCTCGATTAGAGAGGAATGAAATCTAATCAAAGAGCCAATTAGATAGCTTGATAGATAATCTGAATTATAAATTAAAAGTACATTGGTGTTGCTAACGATTATTTATTTAGCAACTATGAGCTACAAATATCGGTAGTCCTTGATATTTTTCTTCTTCTTGTTCCTGTGTCTCAGAAGCTCAGTCACGTTATAATAAACTTCAGTTTTATTGGTTCAAACTAAAAAGTTGTTTAATTAAAAGTTATTTCTACAGTTCAAAGAGTTAAATAGTTTGAGTTTATTTAAAAGTATTTCCTTTAGTGACATTTATAATAATAAAGCAACGTGAGCAGAGTGCTTTAGCACTCACGGGCACCTTATCCACGGCCCAGGGATTGAAATCCCTAGAATCCATATTGAAAAACGCAACAGTACCTAATATACTGTTGCAACGGTTGTGAAGGTACCGCGCAATGTCACGAAGCTGCATCGTTGCGACGGTGTGAAGATGTTCCGCAACGATGTGAAGCTGCCTTGGAGAGCGAGCGGCAGCAAGGATTCGATCTTCCGGTTGCTATTGGCAGACCGGCTGAAGGACTAGGTGGATGAAGGTGCTTTGATATCAAATAATTCTCACGATACTTTCTTTATTTAGTAACACAGTGTCTACACTTGCTTATGATGATACAGCAAAGATTAAAACATGAATTGAATTTACTGGTAGATGTTCCAAAGGTTATGGCACCACAAATACGGGAAATGTGGCAAGAAGATTTTTTCAAAATTATGTCATAACATCAGCTATCACAGGTGTTAATCAAGAACTCATTAAAAGAATCTGTATAATTTTATCAGCTGTATCAAGTAACAGAAAAATTGATTCAAATTTATTTAATGCATACGCAATAAAAACATTCAACTTATATGTCAAGAAGTACAACTGGTATAATATGCCATCATCATTACATAAATTGTTAGTTCACGGCTCGGGTATAATAGAAGCAGCTGCATTATCAATCGGAATGTATTCTGAAGAAGCAATAGAGGCAAGAAATAAAGATTTCAGGAATATCAGAGAATATCATACAAGAAAATTTTCGAGACAACAAACAATAATCGATTTATTTCATACCTTGCTATATACGTCTGACATCTTAATATCTTCACCTCCATAAGTGTTACACGACCGTTAGCACCCAGCCGATTATTGTCTCAACAATTTCAATCTTAACAACAGGCAATCGGAGGAAATCACAGTTATTGCTATAATCTGCTTAGGCGGAAGCCAAAATATTTTTACGAAAAATCTTAAGTACGGCAATAATCATAAAAAGGAGACAACATATAAACACGTAGCCTGCGTTGCACGACCCTCTTCCATCGTAAAACGTGCCGATGCAGAGGCCCAACAATTTCAAGTGCGTACAGCACGTGCAACGCAGATTCGGGAATTCCCCGTCCCAAATGTCACCCTCGACGGACGGCTCCAGGTCATTTTGCAAGTTGCAAAATGCCCCACTCTGCCGGAGACATCCTCCAAATCGGGGAGCCAATCAGTGCTGATGAACATTAAAGAATCACACTGATTGGTTTCCTGAACGAACACGCCCAGAGATGATAACATATCTCAAGGAGAACAGACAGTTGTATTGACCCATTATAATCACTTCCGTTCGCACATACACACACGCACTGCTGACACTTGTACATCTCTTGTTAAGTTTAATTATATAGTGTTCTTGTTAATCCATTCTCATCTCAATACACCCCTTAATACCTCTACAGCAGTAAAAGGCCGTAGAGTCATACGTGGACCGCGGCGCGGATAAAAATCCTAGCGGAGATTTACGACCTCCGTTGACTCATTCCGGGCAACCCGTGAGTCTCGTCGCGAACGCATATGCGTCGTGTGAAACAATAAGAAATAGGAAAATTTATAAAAAACAAACATATTTCAATAATGAAATTAAGGAATTAATTGCAAGAGGAGATCTCGACGGAGAAGAACATAATGATGATGATGATGATGATGATAATGATTACCAGGCCCGACCCCTGCAGTGTTACCGCTGCTTGGAAATGGGTCATACCAGGCAGCGGTACATCAACGAGGCGGGCCGCGGGCGACCGCAGGCGTAGCAGCGACCCGGACCATGCGGCGAGCGCCTGAACGCCCCCCCCCCCCCCCCCCCCAGTGTTCCATCTGTGCGGACCAGAGGAGGCCGTCGGCGCACCGCCTAGGGGGTCGGGGGTGCCCTGCCAGTGCCGCCAAGGCGGCCGGCAGCACGAAGAAGAGGGCGGGGGCCAAGGCAGCGGCCCCGGTCCGAGCGGCAGTGGCGGGCACATCAGCCCCCACCGCACTAGCAGGAGGCAGGCTGAACAAGGCCCCAGCGGCCGTCGCTCCGGCGGTCGCAATGGTGGTGGCACCAGTGATGGGGCCCGCTGGCCCCATACTCCAGGTCAACCTAAACTGCTCGGCCAGGGCGCAAGATCTGCTGATGCAGACCATGGCCGAGCAGGAGGCCGGGTTGGCCGTGATGGCGGAGCCATATAGAGTCCCCAACCATCCAAGCTGGATGGGGGACTCCACCGGCTCCGTCGTCACTCTCTGGGGAGGGAGGCCAGGTGCCCCGCCGTGCACGCTGCTGGAGCGTGGGCGGGGCTACCTGGCGGTAGAGTGGGAGGGTTTCTTGATGGTGGCGGTATACGCACCTCGAGTTGGCCCCTCGAGCAGTTCTCAGAGTACTTGGACGGGTTGGGGAGATACGTCTCCCGCTGCCATCCCCGTCCGGTACTCGTCCTGGGAGATTTTAACGCCAAGGCCACGGCCTGGTCGTCTCACAGGACAGACTCGAGGGGCATGGAGGTGCTCGGCTGGGCGGCGGGACTGAATCTCCGTTTGTTAAACACGAGCTCCGTCCACACGTGCGTGCGGCACAACGGGGGGTCGATCGTTGACCTTTCATGGGCTACGCCCCCCGCCGCGCGCCGTGTTTCGGGGTGGAGGGTGGCGGAAGAGGTCGAGTCGTTATCGGACCATCGATACATCGTGATCGACCTCTCCGCTGCCCCCCAAGCGACACCCCGACGTCGCCCAGGAGGACAGCAGCCACCACCGCGATGGGCGCTACGGCGCCTGGACCGGGACGCGCTGATGGCGGCAGCCCAAGTCGTGGCCTGGCCCGAACAACCGGCCGGGCCTGTCGACGGGCGGGTGGAAGCCCGATGGTTCCGGGGTGTTATGACGTCCATTTGTGACGTCGCTATGCCCCGGGCCAGGGTCCACCCGAGGAAGGCGGTGTACTGGTGGTCGAGCGACACCGCGGATCTATGCACGCAGTGCGTCCGCGCGCGACGCCAGTACACCCGTGCCCGTCGACGACGACGCAGGGATAAGGAGCGGGTTGCCCAGCTGTACGGGGACTACAGGGAGAAGGTAGTCGCCCTGCAGCTGGCCATCAAGCGGGCGAAGTCCCAGACATGGAAGGATCCGTGGGGGCGCCCTTACAAGATGGTGATGGGACGTCTACGTCCTTGGGCGCCTCCCATTTCAGAGAGCCTCAACCCCCAGTTTCTCGGGAGGGTCGTGGACACGTTATTCCACCCTGGTGGGGAATTGTCCCGATCCGGACCCGAGACGGAGGCACGTTACACGTCCTCCGATGCGGGGGTCACCGAGGAGGAGATGGTCGGCGTTATGGAGCGGTGCGGGGCGCGGCCTCCCCGCACTGCGGAACCAGAGGACACAGGAGGGGGAGGAGCAAACTTCCCCTCCTCAAAAATTTTTGCGTACAATATTCACTATTATGAATACATATTTGCGTGAATTTGTACAAATGATGATCACAATGCAAAGTTTAAGACAATCTCGACGGTTTTGGATGAAAGCTCAAAGTTCGGCCTTTTGGGAAAGAATTGTTCTTACAGAATATTTAGATGAAGATTGGTTTGAAACATTTAGGATGCAAAAATCTGTATTTGATTACATATGTAACAAGTTACAAAACAGATCAGAACGTGCAAAACCATTCTTGGTAGCTAGAGAAGCTGTTTCTGTAGAAAAGGCAGTTACAGTCACCATATTTTATCTTGCAAGCTGCTGTGAATACAAAGTTGTTGGTAACTTGTTTGGAATTCATAAAACATCAGTATGGAGATGCGTTCATAAAGTTGTCGAAGCAATAACTGATACGCTGCAGCCAATGTGGATCCAAATGCCTAATGGATTTTAATGTGTAATGATCGCTCAGGTGTATGTTGAACGAATACACATCCCTCAACTCATCGGAGCTATTGATGGGACACACATTCCTGTGTTACCACCTGCAAATGGTTATAGAGACTATGTTAATCGTAAAGGATGACCATCAATAGTATTGCAAGGAATGATTGATCATACCCTAAGATTCAGAAATGGGAAAAGGAACTTTAATAATTGCGACGTGCGCGTACATAAACTTTTAACATAAGCGAGCGATATCCGGCAATCCCGGCTTCAACTAAATTAACATAATCACAAATCGTAATTCCCTACTAACTCTCTCTCTCGACGCACACCGTCTTCGCAACACGCCTCTCTTACGACATCTTACGACTCCTCGTCGCTCGCGATTTCGTGGCGGTTTTCCCCACCAGTGATGCCGCAAAATCGTAGGACGTGGGACAAACTCTTACCCCCACTATGACCTACCGTCGTCCTTCACTCTACTTCCATCGAAACTCACATAAGCATATCTCTACTTCTGTCCGTGTGCACTGCCTGTTCGGCTATTTCTGCCAACAATCAGTGTTACCGACACGACAACCGAGTAACCTGGTGGCATGTTCAGTAACCAGAAAAACCCCGTTCAAATCCTAGTATGTCCTCCGATTGGGGAGTCCCCAACTCCCTCGCGCGCCTGGCCGAGCGCGTTCGGCAGCTCAAGACGTACAGGCTTGTACGCCCGCATTTTCCTCACAAATTAAAATAATAATAATTATTATTATTTATCATCTGTTGAATGATAAACGACATTAAATGTCCCTTGTTCATCCTCTCCCTAATTACAATTATAATTAATTTTTGCGTTCCAATCGTGCCTGTTTCTCTCTTCTTAACTTGTTGTACTCGTCGTGGTTAGTTTTTATTATATATGATTTAAATATTTTAGAAAACAGTTCCTCTAAACGGTGTTGAAATACCCTTCATGATACTGGGAGATCCAGCATATCCGCTGCTTCCATGGCTGTTTAAAGGGTGTACTAGATATAAACGTTTAACGCCAGAAGAAGAATCATTTAATGTTTATTTAAGCACTGGACGTGTAGACATCGAAATATCATTCGGACGCTTAAAAGCGCGATGTGGTCGCATTTTAAAGAGGATTGATGTCCACTATACTTTTACACCCCAAGTTGTAGCTTCTTGTTGTGTGCTTCATAATATTGTGGAATCTCATAAGCAAGAATTCAGACATGCATGGATGAGAGAGATTAATGAATGTGAGATACTTTATCCACAACCGAAAGGAACAAAGTCACACGAATATAATAACTTGGATGCATCAAACATTAGAAATATACTAATGAATAATTTATCAAAATTTCCAATATGAAGATCATTTTATTAAAAAACAACAATGTCTCTAACATTACTAATTTTTTTTTATTTTCGAAACTCAATATATTATTTTTCAATGTATTACAATTTAATAATAACATTTGTTAAAAAATAAATTTCTTTAAGGGTGTGTAGGAGGTAAAGTAGCACCAATTTCGACAGTTGCTGAAAAATTAGGAAGCTCCCGAACAAGGGAGCAAGGCCATTGTATAAGGAACATTTAAAAAAAAGAAGTATAAGAAAATATTGCTTCTTCGATTCCAAAAACTGGATCAGCTGCATAAAGAAATCATGCCGCTTGAGTTCGCTCTGCTTTTGTCTCTCTTACGAGTATTGTATCCCCCTCTCTGTCGCAGCACCGTTGGAGAGACAAGGATCTCTCTATCCTAGTTCGAGAGCTTCCTATTTTTTCCGCAACTGTCGCTGAAGTCAACGAAAAAGTCACTAGCAGCTCGGTGTGCAGGAGCCACGGACGAACTTCGAGCGGGCTTCAGCGACAGTTGTGGAAAATTAGACAAGGATAAAAGACCGCGTTTCCACCGAGGGTTCGAATCGGGTTAGAGTTGGGTCCGTGTCGGGTTGGGTGATCCTTTTTACGGTGGAAATACTAATGAACCCTACCTTACCCTGCCCAATAAAATTTTAAAGTAGAGTCGAAATTAGGTTCGGTGGAAACGACCAGAGTGCAATTTCAAAATTGGAACGCTTGTATAAATACTTTGTTTTGTTCAAAATTGTATCGGTTTGTATGAAATTATCAATTTCATCAAAAGGAAAAACCAAATTTTGACATTTTGATTTGAACACCGAAACATTTTTCACTTCGCAGTTACTTTAGCTTATTTTGAGCTTCCAATAACCTTTTGCTGAAGGCAGTTTGTCCTTTCAGATCTATTGCTGATGAACAACGTACGCAATAGTCAATTCTCTCTCGTTGCCTTAAACCTTAAACGACCCGCACATGTTGAGATACATATGTTGCCGGCCCTAGATTTTTCGGAGCCCAGACTAAAGTCGACATTATTCAAAAACCACTATCTATACTCGATCTAACTTCTTTATTTCACATAAAATTACATTCAAAATAATAAATAGAACACACGTCGCTTACATCTGTTATTTATCTGTTATATCTCAAAACTCTTCTCTTTCGTTGTATCGCTGGACGGCCCCCTCCATACCTATTGTGCTTTCACAAGAAGATGGCTAGTGTTTCACTCTCACTCTATTCCAACTCTCCTGCTATTTACCACATTAATTGTTGTCAGCCAATAACAGCAGTGCATGTAGTAGCAGAAGAGGTGAAACAGAGTGAGAGCGAAACATTCTCACTAGCCATAGTCATCTTCTCGTGAACGTAAAACGTGAACCGTCAAACGATACAACGAGAGAGGAAAAGTGTCCCGCTGTGGACCGTGGTCCGCGAGGACTATTGTTTCAGGTATTGTTAACAATGTCTAAATATTCTACGTTTTCATACGTAATGTTTTCATTGTCATTTTGTTGATCATGTGGCTGTAATTTTGATTTTTTTGATTGATTTAAATTTGGGTAAGCTTGTGTTTTGGTCTTACACGCGAACATTGATTGCGTAGGAATGAATGGAAACTTCTGAATTACTGGAGTTTCTGTAAACATCGGTCTCATTGCTAGCACAGTTGAAATATCGGAAAATTGTCGAAATGTTGAATAATTTGTAATAGAATTCAAATTCTGCAGTCCGGTCAATAACGTTTGGATTTACTTTCAAAATATATTATTGTGTTTGTTCAGCATTTCTTTTTCTAACTTGCGTTGCTCTTCAATAGTTTTTGTAAGTAGTTTTTCCTGAGATTCTATTATTTTGTCAGTAAAATTTTGCATGATATTCTTTAAACCCTTTGTGTATGTAGGTGTTTTACATATACGTTTTTTTTTTTTTTTTAAGAAACACATGAATTTTCAGAGTTTTCAACTTCAGTGAATCAAAAGAAGGCGGGGTTCTGTTATCTTCCGATAAACGGCTGCTGGATGGCGACAGATTATACAGAACATCTGAAGATGATGATGACTCTTCTGATGTTTTAAAGTAAATGGTGATAAACTTTTGTCCTGAATGATTTTTTCACCCTCTGATTCATTACAGTCTGCCGGTGTAACAACAGAAATTTCGTTATCACTTGCAGAGAAACAAGTCACATCATCTAAAAAGTAAACACATTTTTGATATTAATGTGTAAGTACATAAAATATTTATAATAATTAATTTAATATAGTAATTGAATGTAAATATAAAATGTAAATAATTGTACTCGGATGCAGAGGCAATCTGATGGAATCTATACCATCTTTTTCATTGGTCGATGATCAAATATTTCACATGTAACAGTATTCTAGAGAATATCGCAAATAAAATTGGCAACACTACACTAACTCAACTCTGGTCGTTTCCACCGAACCTCATTTCGACTCTACCTTAAAATTTTATTGGGTAGGGTAAGGTAAGTTTCACTGGTGTTTCCACCGTAAAAAAGATCACCCAACTCGACTCTGACCCAACTCTAACGCGATTCGAACCCTCGGTGGAAACTTAATCAGTTAGAGATAATGATAAAGCAATATAGAAATATAGCTAATGATAAAATAATAATTTCTGTAATTATTAAACTTCTTATTTATACTTTCAAGAACATTACATATATTAGGTGAAGAAATAAGTTCTTTCCGACGAATTTCAATCCTTTGCTATGATCATTTGTTGCGAGATAATGTTCGACTCGTTTAGCAATCTGCAAGACCAACAGAAGAAGTAACAAAACAATGTCAGAATGCAGCAAACTTGGTAGACCCTGGCAAACAAACAACATCAACCGCAAATCCTGATATTTATGCAACAAAAAGAGGGTTACTCTGCATATGGCGGGACATGAAGAGAATTCTGTATTATGAAATGCTTAAGGGTGCGCAGGAGGTAAAGTAGCGCCTTTGTCGACAGTTGTGGAGAAATTAGGAAGCTCTAGAACAAGGATAGAGAGGGTGATACAACAGTTGTAGGAGAGACGAAGATGGAGCGATGGAAGCGGCTTGATTTTCCGCCGACTTTAGTGCAACTTTTTGAGCTTAAAAAGCAATATTTTCTTACACTTTATTTTTTGAAAAATTCCTTGTATCATTACGGAGGGGGGTACACAGCCCGATTTTGCAATTTCCCTCTGGAAAGTTTATAAAAAATAAAAGTGTATATCTTTATAGAACTTTTTTTCTGGACACTTTTTAGATAAAAGGGCTCTGTACCCCCCTCCGTAATGATACAAGGAATTTTTCAAAAAAAAAAGTGTAAGAAAATATTGCTTTTTAAGCTCAAAAAGTTGCACCAAAGTCGGTGGAAAATCAAGCCGCTTCGATGCTCTATCTTTGTCTCTCCTACAACTGTTGCATCACCCTCTCTGTCGCACCACCGTTGGAGAGACAGAGCTTCCTAATATCTCCGCAACTGTTGCTGAAATCAGCTCGGAGTTCGGCCGTGGCTGCTGCACACCCTTAAGGGTGCGCAGGAGGTAAAGTGGCGCCGCTGTCGGAGTAGAGGTGAACTAAGGAACAGTTTTCTCTGTTTTTCTTACTTAGTTATGAAAAAGTCACGTAATAATTATCATTTTCGTAATCAGGAGAATCATACCGATCGCCTCGCCAAGCGCTTTTTCGAAAAACGTGTGAAAAAAAAATATCCTCCATAAAAACGCATTTTTATCATATTTTAAAAGCGAAATTGCAAAATCGGGCTGTGTACTTCCCTGCGAAGTGGCGTAAAGAATATTAAAAAAAAGAATTGTAAAAAAATATTGCCTCCTCGCCTCAAAAAGTGGAATAAACTTCATCACTATACAACCTGGACGATTTGTATGCTAGCATTGCTGCTTTTATTTCCCTTCTATCCACCGTAGCGCTGTCGTCGTGTCTGTTGCCGTTGGTGTGCTGATATTCTGAAAATGCTTTCCAGTATGGTTCAGGAATGTAGTAAGGCTAGCGAGCGCCCGCGCTCATATATGTTATGTATATAATATAAGCAAATATAAATTGTGAAAACTTATGCACATGTTAAGATGTCTTATATTGATTGGGATTGATTGAAAAAACTGTCTTTTGCAATAATTCGAAAAAAATCGACAATAAAAAGTAATAAGATGGTTTAGAAAGAACGTGCCTAATAAAAAAAATTTTTGGAAAAAAAAAATACAACCGACTTCGGAATGCACTAAAAAGGACGAAATAATTTTAATTTATATTTCGAAGACGGCGCAAAATTAAAAATTGTATTAATGAAAGATGTTGCTAATGTGAAAATATGTATAAAGGATTAAAGGATTTTGACAATTTCCAATGTAGAAAATTTGTAATTTTGAGCCGTCTCCGAAATATAAACTAAAATTATTTGGTCCTTTTTAGTGCATTCCGAAGTCGGGTGTATTTTTTTTTCCAAAAATATTTTTATTTCACATTTTTTAGTGGCCATCGGAGCAGTCCTTGCAGTTCCGATTGGTCAATCCATTTCGGAGTAATTGACGGATATACACGACGTGGACGAAACAGCAATCTTTGTTTCGAAACAATTTTCAACAAAAGAAGGTAAAACAGGGAAAACAATGACAAAATGCAAAATGTGTTTTATCCCGATTCTAGTGGGAGTCATACCCTACAAGATGCAAAAGGTTTCATCCCGATTGGCCCAGCCATCTCGGCGTAATATGCGGACAAAAAAAAAATACTGATCGAATTGAGTAACCTCCTCCTTTTCGAAGCCGGTTAAAAAGGCCCTATCTTGACTCGAACTTCGAGGCCCAAGACTATTCACGGTGGTCTACGCGCAGAACCACTTGAGGTCATAGAATACCTTCGGTCGCGACAAATGTAAACGTCGGGGCCGAACAATCTTTTTAATTTCGCGATTAATATAAGTTACTCTACACGTACAGTATTCTCTCCCTAAATGTGAAAAAGATCTCTACCGTAAGAGCTACATCCCCCCCAATGAGGAGATCATTCTTGGAAACAGTCAAGCGATAAACACGCTAGGCCACCGAGCCGGCGAGCCAAACTATTACTACTATTGTATTTCTAATGGCGTAATGTTACCTTTGTATATATTGTATATATAAGCTACATATACAGGGTGTCCCGTAACTAGTAGTAACATCGGGAAATGGGGGGTAGCTGAGACGATTCTGAACAACAATTTCCTTTGCAAAAATGTCAGACGGGGCTTCGTTTTTGAATTATTAAGGAAAAACACTGACCAATGACAGCGCACGCTTCTCGCGCGCTCAGGCGCGCGAGCATAGCTTCAGGCCCTGGGACGTCCGGACTAGACTGGGCAAATGCGGCGGTAAAGGGGGAAAAATTTAATTGAAATTCTACCGAGCAACGAATACAAATAATTAAACAGAGTACCAACGCAACTGTTATCCCCTGAAGACGGGATAAATCAGCTAACTAAATCGAATTTATTTTATTTATTAATTATTTGTATTCGTTGCTGGAAAAGAATAGGGAATAAAATGTGGGAGGTGCTCTCGGAATTTTTGGGAAATGAATAACGATTGCGCAATAAAAAACGGACTCTAGCGTTATGAAAACAGAGAGATAAGTAGAATTCGACTTACCAATTGATTTGCAAGTTGTCCCTGTTCGTTTACAATGGTCATCGTACGTGTCCTGCCAAAGGGAAGGACGAAGATCCGAACGCAGAACAGCTGATGGAACGGCCCGATCACCGAACCCAGTTCACCACCACAAAAGCATTTCACTTCGCGATCACTGGCACTTGTAACTATCACATTCTCGATTCTTGAATCTCTAAACCGGAAATTGTGCGTGTTAAAGAAAAAAGGTAACCGATCCTCGAAGGGGCCGACTGTTATCTCGTCTCGTCGACAAAAAAAAAAAAAAAAAAAAAACAGACGACGAACGACGCAAGACGAATCGGCAGAAGGGTAGTTGCTGGTCGACAAGCGGACGGAACGTTCGACGTACGACGTTGTTTTACGTAGCTTTTATTTGTGTCGCGTTGAGCCAGAGTTCCTGACCCCGACAGTTTATTGCTCGGTCAAATGACCGGTTACGAAATTAGACGTTGGTTTTTTCGGAAAAAATTGTGAATTTCCACGATACATTTTGTATTACGCAATACAAAAAGCCGCCCTTCTACCGATTCCTTTCAAGTAGTTCGTCGTCTATTTTTTCCTTTTTGAATTAATTGATAGAACGTGTCAATAGTCAGCCCTTTTCGTTCGTACTTTTCAAACACGCACATTAACCTGTTAAAGATCAACAATCGAGGAAGGAATACAGTGTTTGTGTAATGTGAAAGTGACAAGTGTCAGCGATCATGAAGTGGAATACTTTTGTATTGAACAACGTACGATGACCATTGTCAACGAACAGGGACAACTTGCAAATCAATTGGTAAGTCGAATTCTACTTATCTCTTTGTTTTCATAACGCTAGAGTCCGTTTTTTATTGCGCAATCCTTATTCATTTCCCAAAAATTCCGAGAGCACCTCTCACATTTTATTCCCTATTCTTTTCCAGCAACGAATACAAATAATTAATAAATAAAATAAATTCGATTTAGTTAGCTGATTTATCCCGTCTTCAGGGGATAACAGTTGCGTTGGTACTCTGTTTAATTATTTGTATTCGTTGCTCGGTAGAATTTCAATTAAATTTTTCCCCCTTTACCGCCGCGTTTGCCCAGTCTAGTCCGGACGTCCCAGGGCCTGAAGCTATGCTCGCGCGCCTGAGCGCGCGAGAAGCGTGCGCTGTCATTGGTCAGTGTTTTTCCTTAATAATTCAAAAACGAAGCCCCGTCTGACATTTTTGCAAAGGAAATTGTTGTTCAGAATCGTCTCAGCTACCCCCCATTTCCCGATGTTACCACTAGTTACGGGACACCCTGTATTTAGCTACACCGTAGCTAAACAAGGCTAGTCTTTTTCCGGAGAAATTTCGTTTGTCCTCCATTCATTTCTAACAATCCTTGAACCGTGGGCCTGCTTGTGCGGGTGGGGGAGGGTGAACTGCAGTGCCATTCGGACGTCTCTGCGTGTAAAGTCCTCAGTCCGTTTGTCTCGTGCACACGTGTTGCCGTCGTCACTAAATTCGTCGTAAAATAGCCGAACTTTCCCTTGCTTACGGTACTACTTTGTGGTACCCTGCACCACAGTATGAAAATTCAATTCATTGATTCGGGCGTGAGATCAAATTTTCCTTACGCAGTACTGTATTCATTCGTCACTGAGTGACCGACTTGGTTACACGAAGGAATAATAAATTGTGTTTAAATATCCCCACATTTCTCAGTGACAAGTGATAGCGACCGCGCAATAAAAGTAACCGTGCAGTGTAGTGAGTTCGCCGACCCGGCCGTAACATCAGCTGTTGAGGGTTTCGAAAAAGTATCAGGATCGGCACAGTGACCCAGTTTCAACGACCCACTTCAGCCGTGACAGGTTCATTCGAGGACGAATGGGTAAGTTAATCCAGCTTTTTCTAACATTAGCTTTCAAAATCATTTTTCTTTAAACATAAATTATCCAACTGTTGATGTGGTATTAAAAAAAAATTTATTTTCATAACTACTACAACACTTTGTTCCCTTCGGATAACGTTAAAAAGTGTCACAAATAGTTATTAAACGACATATTCATTAATTTGTTACTCATAAATAATTCTACAATATTTTTAATTTAATACAATGTAACATTTGCCGCGTGATTCTCTCGATATCTCCGATGCAAAGAGGCATTCGTTCACGGCCACGTCCGCGCGCGATTGAGAGCCACTAACGTTCTCGTGGCTGAGCCCGCGCTCTACGCGCGCTCTCATTGGCCGGTGTTTTTCGTTAATAACTCGATAACGAAGCTTTAAGTAACATTTTGGTAAAGGAAAAAGTTGTTCAGATGCACCCCAGCTACCCCCCATTTCCGGGTGTTACACTAGTTCTGGGACACCCTGTATACTGTGCTGCCAGATCGGCCGGGCTGGACGCGCATGCGTGGATCACTGAAGGTAAGTGAAAGTGCAATGAGCCACGCATGCGCAATGGGCTCGAGTGGGCATTTAAATTGGTTGTTCTCTTCATCTCTCTCTAAAATCAGTTTCTCTCTCAGAGTGTCGCCTCTTAGTATACCTACTCTTTGCTATTACGTTATATGCGAAGCAAGTTGGAAAGCACGTTTAGACCGTAGACACAGTAACAGAAACTAGAGACGACGGCAGCGCCGCGGTGGAAAGCGCGATACCGAGGCAGCCATGTTGACATACAAATCTTCTCGGTTTTATATCGACGACGTTTGTGCAATTCCCTGCGGCGTAGAAGCAATATTTCTTCATGAATCTTATTTTAAAATATTCTTTGTGTTACTGCGCGTTGCAGTACAAAGTCCTTTTTTGCAATTTCCCTCTTACAACTTTGTAAACAATAAAATCAATCTTTTATATAGAAACAATTTTTTCTAGCCCATTTTTCCAAAATCGGGCTCTGTACTGCAATGCGGGATGGTATAAAGAATGTTTTAAAAAAGGAAGTTTGAGAAAATATTGCTTCTTCGCCGCAGGAAATTGCACAAACTGAACCGCAAAATCTAGATACTTCATTATCGTCTGTCTTCGTCTCTCCTTTAGGCACACCCTTAAGGGTGCGCAGGAGCTGCTAGTGACTTTTCCGTTGACTTCAGCGACAGTTGCGGAAAAAGTAGGAAGCTCTCGAACAAGGATAGAGAGATCTTCCTCTCTCCAATGGTGCTGTGACAGAGAGGGGGATACAACACTCGTGAGAGGGACAAAGACAGAGTGAAATCAAGCAGCATGATTTCTTTATGCAGCTGATCAAGTTTTTTGAAGCGAAGAGAAGCAATATTTTCTTATAATTCTTTTTTTTTTTTAATTTTCCTTATACCTTGGCGCATGCCACTATAGAGCCCTTTTTTGGAAAAAGTGTACGTAAAAAAATGTATTCTATAAAAACGCACACTTTTATATTTTTATAAGGTTTTGAAGGTGAAATTGCAAAAAAAGGGCTCTATAGTAGCATGCGCCAGGGTATAAGGAAAATAAAAAAAAAAAGAATTATAAGAAAATATTGCTTCTTTGCTTTAAAAAACTTGATCAGCTCCATCGCTGTGAAATCTTGACGATTTGTATGCCAACATGGCTGCCTCGCTATCGCGCTATCAATCGCGGCGCTGTCGTCGTTTCTCTTTCTATTAGTGTCTTGGCGGTCTAAACATGCTTTTCAACTTGCTTTGCACATAACGTAATAGCGTAAATGAAATATCGGTAGTTCGATCCCGCACTGTTCTATATTCTTTTTTTATTGTTTTTAAGAAGTCCCATTACATTTCTTGCTTCGGACATATAACATACAATTAATACAAAATATTAATATTGATAAAATGCTAAACATTTATAACTGTAATATTTTACATACATTATAAAGTAGTGTAGAATAAACTAAAACGGTCATTTTTTATCTTCTTTTTCATACTCCTTATTTTATTACATTCAATTAATTTTAATATCTGTAGTATTCATGAAACAAAGAATTGTGTATGTAGAAATTACATGATAAAAGGAACAACATGTCTAGGTGAAAACGTACTTTTTTCCCCGTATCAGAAGCAGGTATTTTTCGTATTTGAAACGTTGGAATGGGTAAATTCGAATAATGCGATCAATTTATAGGATTTGTTACTTGCATTATCGGAACCTGCATATGTTGTAAGAGATATAACACTGTGCAACATGTAAAGAATTTTGTGACCTCCTATATGCAATCCTTATAGATTATTGCGAGCTGAATACGAATTTGAAAACCGTTTCTCCCCAGAACTAAGTTTTTTTTTTTAAATCAAGTTAAAAAAAATTGCAAATTTTCAACTTTGAAGATGTTTTGTGCTTTCACCGTTGCTATTTAATAATTGCTTTTAATATGAGAACAAGTCTTTAAACTTTCCCGAATAAAATGATATAAATTGTTATTACATTATAAACATTTAAATATGTTTATAGAAAAGGTAATAAGGATGGGATAGGATGTACAAAGATAAAAAAAAATACGATGTTTAAAAGCGAAATGTTTATTTTTTTTTTTACATCTTTAATATTTATGGATATGGTATATATTAATATTGCCGCGTTTTCCGCGGCCTTCCACGCCTCCGCTACGCCGCTGCGAACTTCTGCCGCGGTGGAAGCCGCAGCCTCTTAGAATCCATTGCGGTGGCGGTGGTCCTTGCGGCGGGGGCTGCAGCAAAATGAAACCATTTTGCAGCAGCCACATCTGTCGAAGGGCTGCCTGCGTCCTGCGGCGCCATTGTAGTAGCCGGCGCGGCCGACGCCGTTCCCTCTGATAATGATACAATTTAGTATATGAATTTTAAGTGCAAATACAAAATTACTGAACTGACTAGTGGGTCGAGGATTATTTTTAACTTACCATGTTCTGTGGTGGCGGTGGCGGCGGCGGTGGTGGTGGTGGTGGTGGCGTCCGGATTGTTGCCCCCGTCGGCGGAGGCAGGGGAATTGCTCCCCCGCATCTTAGCCGGAACAATACTGTTGAATATAATCAAAATGATATAGACTGTTGTTTAATTATTATAAATAATAAATATTACCTTCTTCCACCCAGTGTTCTGAAATGAAAACAAAAAGAAACGTTACATTACATAATAATACATTATATTACATAAATTACATAATGAATATAGACTGAAATTACTGTATTCAGTTAATCCTACTGTTCTCATTTTTTCTTATTATATTTCTGCCCGTTTGTTTTAATAATGTTAAACAACGATAAAACGTATAAAAATAATCATTTCATATCTGATAAGTAGAAGAACAGTAGAGTGAAATAATACTAATTCTGTTTGAACGCATGATATGTGCAAAGAATGTGAATGTTGTATTTGTAATTGAGCCCATAATAATTATGAAAGTGGTCAAAATTTATCAGTTTATCAGTTATTTCACACCACATTATTTTAAACTAAATTTATTCAATGCAATTTTTACGATATCGTCAAATGACTTACAAGTAAACCTACCCCAGTGTTACACTCCGATTTTGATGAGCTTTGGATATGTTGTAGTCCAGGTGAAAATAAGAGACACGTATTTTTTTATACGTGCCCATACGGCCGATAAAGGGGTGAAACACCCTCTTGAAAAAAATCAGTTATTATATTTCTGAGCATATACCGCCGAAATGGTAAAAGATATAAAAAAAAGTTTCAAATAAAAGTTTTATTATATTAAAAATGCTTTATAACAATGTACTTCGATTTTTTGAAAATATCATTTTTTTTCAAAATTCCTACCCCCTCCCTCAATTATAAGGAATTTAAAATTTTGTCCTATTGCAAATCTTATAGTACATATAATGACAAATTCAACCATATATGGCGCAGTTGTTTTTCGTAAACATATTTTTCAGAAATAAGCTAAATATACGTACATATTACTATACCTGCGTTCCATTCGTGTCCATATCTCAATACCTATTGCTACATTTATTTTTTAAAGGTTTTTTTCTTACATATGTAGTGGTTAACGAAAATTCCTGCGTTGAGCGGTAGACCCGTGTTTGCCGGGCCTGGGAGTCGAAGACCCTCGAGCCCAGGCACCGAGAACAATAGGCGCCGCTTTCTCTAATGATGGACAAAAAGCCCCGTCACTTTCCCTGCGTCAAGGTCCTTTGCCGGGGTTTTCCCCAAGTTTGCCTGGGAAGCATGCGAAAAGGGACAAGGCATTTTGCGAGCATTCAGTTTTACGCTTTCGACTCGCGCGGTCACTTTCGATTGATTCCGGACTAGCGTACCGTAGAAAATAAATTGTTATCGTTACATAAAAATATCACCGGCGTACATTTCTTTATCACCTACCCCACACATAAATATGTTCTAAATCTTATGATATGTTGTTTCTATCTTTGGTTATTAAATATATAATCTTTTTGTTTTTATCATTATATAGGTTTTTAAATAATTTTATAGGTTTTTTGTAGATTTAATTGTATTATTTATCAATTATTAGGTGTATCATTCTTGAAAATTCGTACAATAATGAGGACACCCAGAATTTTTTGGATCAAAGAAATGTTGTATGCACTTGGATTCTTGGAAATAGTCAGCCCTTTTCGTTCGTACTTTTCAAACACGCACATTAACCTGTTAAGGATCAACAATCTAGGAAGGAATACAGTATTTGTGTAATGTGAAAGTGATAAGTGTCAGAGATCGTGATGTGGAATACTTTTGTGGTGGACAACGTACGATGACCATTGTCAACGAACATGGACAACTTGCAAATCAATTGGTAAGTCGAATTCTACTTATCTCTCTGTTTTCATAACGCTAGAATCCGTTTTTTATTTCGCAATCGTTATTCATTTCCCAAAATTCTGACCGCGTATGCGCGAAAAGAAAAGGCTCGTCTGATATCACTGACAACGAGCTGGACGCGCATACGTGGCGTATCGCGCATGCGTGGATCACTGAAATTCAGTGAAAGCGCGATAATCCACGCATGCGCATCCAGCCCGGCCCATCTGGCAGCACCGAAGACGGGAACTATTACGAACCATTATCAAGAAATGGTGCGAACTGAAGAGATCACCATGGATGTTGACCATCAAAATGATACAGGAGACAAGAGGTAAGTAGTTATTATTTTGATAAAAACACTAAAGAATTATCCAAAATGACAAGTCGGGTTTTATTAATATATACAGGGTGTCCATCTTAACACTGCTCAACACCTTTCGCGATTTTTGAAGCACTTGAGATAATCTAACAAAAAAATATTTGAAACAAAACTTAAACAGTTTTCGATTGACTATACAGTGCAATAAGAAAAGTTGGCAAAATTTTGTTTTGTCAATAATTATTAAGGTCATATTCATTTTTTTAAATGGCACTTTATATTTTTGAATATACAGTTACAAAAAAATGAAGATAACCTTGACAATTAACGAAAAAACAACTTTTTCCGAACTTTTTATTATTCCACTGTATAGCCTATCGAAAACTAATCAACTTTTGCTTAAAATATTTGTTTTCCAGATTATCGCAAGTACCTGAAAATCGTGAAAAGTGTTACATAATAAAGGCCGTACTTTTGTATTTTTATTACAATACAAAAAATATTCTAGGTGGAGTCACATGTACAATAATATGTATTGAAACATACATTATTTATTGAAATCATACCTAGACTAAATTTCGAAATTACTGTTTAATTAGTAATATTTCCTTTATTTAAATTTATGTTTATAGATGCCACAGCAGGAAGCGCATGTATCAGTTCCTCTGTCTGCTGAAGGATCGCGACAGGTGCTTGAAATGGATAGCAGCTTGTGGAACGGAGGAGTTTCTTCAGCTTCCACCCAGGAAGCTGAGGAACAGGGTGCTATGTGACATCAACTTTGAAAGTCGGTACCTTTTCCGAATCAAGCTTTCAAAGGATGCAGTACCAAGCTGCAACTTACCAGGTAAATACTTGACTATACACTTTTTAAAGTATATTTAACAAATTTTTTATGAAAATATTTATTACATTCTATTAGTACCTACCGCATCTGTCCAGCCATAGGAGGAGACTGCAATGGAAATTGCAGACGAAGAAGAACGTAAGTTTCTGATTTCTATACATATGATACGACAATTTATAAACATATCATTAATACACTACATATAAATGAGAAGTATCATAAATGTTTACAATGTAATGGAGAAGCGTTTGAGCATTTTCGTTAATAAAGACAATTTTTGGTAAATATCTTCAGAACTAATAATTTTTTTGCCATGATACCCAAATCATTTTTTACGCAGAATGAACAGAAGAATCGATCTGTTCAACAAAAAATATGCATTTCCATTTAAAGAAATGACGCAATTGTTAATTGCACATGCACTGTTGCACTTAAATAAAATCTGAGGGCCTACGGATGTAATGCCCTTAGAACCATTTATCTTTCTTCTTTGGTATTTTGTCGTAGATACTCTTATAACGGAGTTATGACCTGAAACAATTGCGTGGACCACCCTGTATATGCCTATGGCCTGAACTCAGCTTAATGTGGACAGACCCTCAGACATGTTCAAAAAGTGGTCACATCTTTCTTAGTTCCTATTAGTGAGAAATTATACCTTCACTCAATGTTATCTTTGTATTTCATATTTCACTATGTATAATACAGGTCAATATGATACATAAATGTGTAAAATACATTCACACTTTACATTACACGGTTTTTATATTTGCCTTGTAATTGCATCACTCATATATGTATATATTTCCTTTCCACAGGTAACATCCTGCAAACCATTAAGACCAGTGGAATGGAAGGACCCCGGAAAAAGGCCGTGTACAACGCTGTGGCAACGATCTTGAAAGCTGCCAAGCAGTCAAGGCGGCGGAGGTTAACACGTTCCCTGCCGCGTGGGGCGTATGCGCCCCACGCTGAACTTTCCGTTCAAGCCATTTGGTATTATCATTGTAAAATGAAGAATTTTTTAAAAATTCATTATGCAGTCAATTATGGGCATCTTAATACTATTGCTGATGCCCTCATTTAATCGTGGGGCGTATACGCCCCACACGGCGTGATGGGCAATTATTTTTCACCGTAACTTGTTTTAACTGCATTCCTCGTATTTCGATCAGTCATTTATTCGCGTGTCGTTGATACAATACTTACTGCTTTACTGAAGCTGCGATTGATTTATAGTTCAGTGTGTTTCTTCAGTGTGTTAAGCGAAGGAAATACGGTACGAACATATTATTTCAGTGTTATAAATTCGGATATTTTGCATTTAAAAATGTTTGCAATTTTTCCCGCCTTCTCTTCCTCAGACCTTTTCCAAGTTTTACAATAATTACTGATATAGGCATGATAAAAAAATTATATGTGAGGATGCAACTCGCTTGGCATAGTAATGTTCAGCCAGGTATTTGTTAAACTAATTCCTAGAAAAATAAATTTATTGGTTTGTTGTATTATGCATATTAAACTATACACCATTTCCTTGATAATTATGACTTTTGCACTATTTTAATTATTGTAAGGCATACGCCAGAAACAAAATAATACAATTGTAAAGCGTGGGGCGCATACGCCCCACGCGGCCTGAACGGGAAGTCTTCAAAAAACGGTCTGGCAGGGAACGTGTTAACGGTGAGGAATCGCATCGGGAAGATTGAGCATCTCGTGCAGACCGGTGTATGTCAGGTTTTAGAAAGCCTGCCAACACCCCTGCACGCGATGCTCTCGGCTCAGATGCGCAACGCGGGAAAAAGTAAATCAGCGCGGTGCTTCTCCGAAGAGGAGAAGCTATTATCTTTAAGCATATTGAAACAAAGTGCCAAAGCGTATCGATATTTGGCAAAGTTATTTCTTTTGCCAAGCATCGAAACTCTTCGGAAATTAATATCGCAAGTTCCACTAAAAGCTGGAATTTGCGATAATGTTTTTGAGAAACTCAAACAGCGGTCCGAGTTATTTCTCGACGAAAAAAGCAGATACGCGAGTCTGTTTTTTGATGAAATTAGTTTATCGCCTTCATTACAGTACAATCCCTCGATGGATGTAATTGAGGGATTTGTAGATACTGGTTTTTCGTGTAATTTAGATATCGCGGATCATGCCACAGTGTGGATGCTGAAAGGCATACATGGTGTGCGACCGTGGAAACGGTCCAGCTCAGCTGAGAACCTTGTTCGTACATTTAAAGAAATAATTCGCCGTGCATGTCACACTGGTATAGTAGTAGTAGCAACAGTTTGTGACCAAAGAAGCACAAATTGCAAAGCTATTCAAAGCTTGGTAAATTCCTCTAAGAGAAATGCCTTTCAGGAATCGAATAACATCTGCAGCATGATGTTATTGTAATCGACAATAACATAATCGTGCCGCTGTTTGATCCATCGCACCTATTGAAACGTGTCCGGAACAATTTGTTGACGAAGGACCTGAGCTTTAAATTAGAACATAATATTTCACGGGTGGCTAAATCGTCACACTTGGAAGATTTATATTTTATCGATAGCAGTAATGTTTCTTGTCAGGACCAAACCCTGCAGAAACTTACTGCTAAACATGTGATTCCTTCTAAAATTCCAAAAATGAAAGTTAAATATTGCGCTCAAGTGTTTAGTCGTACAGTTGGATCCGTTATGACACTCATGAGTCGTAGCAAAGCCAAGTGTGTGTGTGGTACGCGAGAAATGACGGCTGAAGGAATTGACACTGCTCGACTTATTCATTTTATGAATAATATTTTCGACAGTGTCAATAGTAGTGTTGCGAATTCGACGAATGAAACAGATGTGACCCTAACAGATGTTTGGGATACAGCCATTTCGGTTTTTCGTGATATGAGTTTTGTGAAAAGAAAGCCTGCGGATAAGGAGCATCCAAAGGTACTGCACAATTGGATTAGTACCATTCAAAATTTCAAATTTTTAAAATCTCATCTGTGCGATCTTGGATTTTCCGAATTCATTACGCGTAATTTCAACCAAGACGCACTTAAAAATTCTTTTGGGCAAATTAGACAGCATGGTGTTCGAAATACTAATCCAACGTGCAATGCCTTTTATTCTTATTATCGAACACTGCTCCTCAATTCATACTCGCAATTGGTATGTGCGGATACCAATTGCGAATCTGAAGAATCCGCAGGGTTTCTATTTATAATAATTTAACACGTTGGCTGCCACGGGGGTCACCGGTGACTGGCACCCGAAATTTTTTACAATCAAATAATAACCAACAGAAATGATAAAATAAATCACGGATAGCGTCAAGATTAAGCTAATAATGCTAGCTATCGAATTGAAAAGTTAAATTTGAAAATTAGTTGATTGTATTGTTAATAATTAGGATTTCAGCGTGTCTGACTACCCACGTCCGTTTTCACTGTGGCAGTCAACGCGTTAAGGAAGTATTTATCAGTTTAATGTTTCCAGTGCACCTGAATTAGCTATTCAGGCTGCCATTCAGCATGTTTCGCGGATCATTCGAAAGAAAAATGTTTGTAGAATTTGTTTGGCATTGTTTTATGAAACCGATAATTTCGGGGAATATTCGTCGATGCATAGTGGATGCACATGTTTAATTTCTACGGTCGTATCTGTTTGCTATGGTAATCTTTCGAAAATGGCACACATTCCCGGTCTTATAACGGCTCTTAAGTTACTTTCGGAGTATATGAAATTTGATTTCATATGCTTCGAACATGGGAACGATTTGACTACATATATAATACATAACTGTATCATATATGTTGTCAAAACATATGTAAAAAAAAGTAAATCGCATTATAAGTGGATCCGAACAGAGAATGGACTCGGATCCACTTTTAACCCGACCAATTCAAATGCGTCCACCAAATTATGTAAGCAGGACTGGATTCATGTTTTAATAGGTTGTAGTTAATTTAAAATATCTATTATTGACAGATATTTTAGAGACAGAATTTAGAGACTTTAGAGAATTTAGAGAAACTTGAGACAGAAAATAGAGACAGAAATTTAGAGACAGAAAAAGTCTACTTTTTGTCAATATCTTTTAATTTTTTACTTCATTTTTTACATTTGTGTTCTTTTTATTGTGTTTTATTTTCCTAATAATAAATCCAGTCCTGTATGAAGGTTACTGTATAGTGTATTTTCAATTTATATGTATGTATACGTATGAGTGTGTGTGTGGAGTGTAATGGCAACTTTTGCCTCGCCACGAGAGTTGCAGGAGGCCTCCGCTCCCTCCGCACCGGCGGGTCGTCATCTCTGAGACGCGGATTTTTGTGTGTGGAATGCGTGTGTGTGAATGAGTGCGTTTGTGAACGTCTTTTTATTTGCGTCCGACCGTCTCGCGCTCCGCCACGGCGGAGCCTCGCCGCCGCCGGTCGTGGGAACCTCCACCCAGAGGAGGGAGGTACCGGATGGGTCCACCACCACTGCTGGCCGTCCGGCTGACCGGTCGCGGCTCCTCCACTCCAGCAGCTGCGCTGGAGGCGACCGGCAGCCGGCCTCCAAGGACGCCGGGCCTGGGAGCAGCGAGTTCACCGCCGCTCCACACAAGCCTTCTCCAGCCACGCCAGAGGGCTCCCAGAACCCGGCCAACGGCATTTAGAGACACCGCGGCCTACCTAGGTTTCCGAACTCCCTGGGGGGAGAACCGCGTACCGGTGGCGAATTACAAGATCGAGAGAAGCGCGCGAGCAGGTAGCGAGTACGGTCGTGTATTACTTAGAGAATTTTGAATTTGAGTTTATTTCTTTTGAGTGTGTTCGGTCCCCATTTATTTTCTTTTCTTTTGTGTAAATGTATTTATTGGTTATTTTGATCTTCGTTTTGTGCGTGCGTTTGTGCGGCGTTTTCGGAGAACGAGCCACCCGCACCGTTATTTTGTGGATACGACGCCGCACTCCATGTCTAGGTAGGACTCACGCCTTTTGGTTTGATTTTGATTGATTTTTTGGTTTGATTTTTTATTCGTATTCGTTGCTCGGTAGAACTTCAATTAAATTTTTCCGGCTTTATCAACGCATTAGCCTAGTTCGACCATCCGAGGGCCTAACCCTATGCCCACGCGCCTGAGCGCGCGCTGTGAGTGGTCAGTGTTTTTCCTTAATAACTCAAAAACGAAGCCCCGCACGACATTTTTGCAAAGGAAATTGTTACTTAGAATCGTCTCCCCTACCCCCCATTTCCGGCTCCTACACCAGTTACGGGCCACCCTGTTTATATGAGATATGAACATTTAAACACAGCGAGAATCATGGTTCTTCGCCTAAGATCATGACTAATCACGTTCTTAGGCGCAAAGCTACCATTCTTGCTGACTTTAAATGTTTGTACTTTATTATCTAAGCATATCTGAGTCCGTTACAATTTTCATTGCGTATATAATTCTCATTTCAGTAGTGTTCGGAATCGCAGTTACCGACCGCCGATCTGCGATAACGTGCCGTGGTAACCCACGAAGCGCGCGAGCCGCACTCTTTCCCCTTCTCTCTCGACACCGACGATTCTGGTGCTGGTGAGCCGGTTCTCTGATAACCGTTGCGAAATTAATTGTTATCCAGCAATCGAACAGAGTAGACGCGAAATAGAGAGTGATAGAGAGAGAGAGAGTGAGCGAACTGGAGCTGAAAGGTCCAGGATAGAAAAAACCTGGGAACGTTGTAGAATACGTGAACGTTGTAAAAACCGAACCGTTAAAGACTAGCCTTGTTCAGCTACGGTGTAGCCTTTTTCCGGAGAAGTTCCGTTCGTCCTCCATTCATTTCTAACAACCCTTGAACCGTGGGCCTGCTTGTGCGGGTGGGGGAGGGTGAACTGCAGTGCCATTCGGACATCTCTGCGTGTAAAGTCCTCAGTCCGTTTGTCTCGTGCACATGTGCTTCCGTCGTCACTAAATTCGTCGTAAAATAGCCGAACCTTCCCTTGCTTACGGTACTACTTTGTGGTACCCTGCACCACAGTATGAAAATTCAATTCATTGATTCGGGCGTGAGATCAAATGTTCCTTACGCAGTACTGCATTCATTCGTCACTGAGTGACCAATTTGGTTACACGTAGGAAGAATAAATCGTGTTTAAATATTCCCACATTTCCCGGTGACAAGTAACAGTGACCGCGCAATACAAGTGACCGTGCAGTGCAGTGAGTTCGCTGACCCGACCATGACATCAGCTGTTGAAGGTTTCGAAGAAGGGCCAGAATGGACACAGTGACCCAGTTTCAACGACCCACTTCAACCGTGACAGGTTCATTCGGGGACGAATGGGTAAATTAAACCAGCTTTTTCTAACATTAGCTTTCGAAATCGTTTTTCTTTAAACATAAATCATCCAACTGTTGATGTGGTATTAAAAAAAAATTATTTTCATAACTACTACAACACTTTGTTCCTTTCGGATAACGTTAACAAGTGTCAATCATAGTGTTGCGACAGCGTGAAGATGTTCCGCAATGTACTATTGTACAAAGTTTCCTTCTCTCTTGTAAATAAATTCGTTGTACAGTGCCGAGTTACTTTTATAAACAATGAGTTCGTCCTCGAGTAATTCTCCCCGGCGCAACAATAGTTATTAAACGACGCGACATATTCATTAATTTGTTACCCATAAATAATTCTACATTGGTATTAAAAAAAAAAAAATTATTTTCATAACTACTACAACACTTTGTTCCTTTCGGATAACGTTAAAAAGTGTCAAACATAGTTATTAAACGACATATTCATTAATTTGTTACTCATAAATAATTCTACATTATTCTTAATTTAATACAATGTAACATTTGCCGTGTGATTCTCTCGATATCTCCGATGCAAAGAGGCATTCGTTCACGGCCACGTCCGCGCGCGATTGAGAGCCACTAACGTTCTCGTCGCTGAGCCCGCGCTCTACGCGCGCTCTCATTGGCCGGTGTTTTTCGTTAATAACTCGATAACGAAGCTTCAAGTAACATTTTGGTAAAGGAAAAAGTTGTTCAGATGCACCCCAGCTACCCCCCATTTCCGGTTGTTACACTAGTTCTGGGACACCCTGTATACATACAGTCACTCACAGTGAAAATCGTACACCGCATTTATTGTTCTAATTTTGACTAAAAATGAAACTGTATGAACATGATATTTCTGTAATGAACATTATATTGTTCTGTGTGGACTGCTCTTTGATCTCATGTAAAAAAAGAACCCAAATTTTATCGAATATTTGAGAAAATATAAAAAATATACCAATATGTACGAAACGCGGCTCACACTGAAAATCGTACACCTACAATACCGCTCGATAAATGGTAATATTTATTCGATTTTGTAACTTCCAATACGTGATTCGTATAGATTTTTGTATGCTGAATACAAATATGTTAACAGCTTTTTTTTAGTGTCCATAATTTTGGAAAAAAAACGAATTTTTAGAAAAATTGTACATTTCCGACTTTAAAAATGTTTCATGCTTTTACTATAGCAGTTATTCAGTCCCCGTTGGTACAAAACTATTCTATGGACTCTTCTGAATAAAATGATATAAATTATTATTACATTATAAATATTTGAATATGTTTAAATAACAATCGAAGCGATCGGGATGCCCAAAACATGCAAACCTTTTCTGATATTTTTCAGTTTATTTCGAAAACTAAAAATTTAAGAGAAGATCCAGTCATAGCTCACGATAGAGAAAACATTGTTATTAAGGATAGCATTAAAAAAAGGTTCAAAATCATTTTTCGATTTTATGATTTAAGCCTAACAATTTTGCATAACACGCGGCAACGGAATGGTTAAACGACATGGCAGTCAAGACGATTGTCGGTATTGAGCACTGCTGTTTTCGCCGTGTTTGTCGTCATATGTATGCATTTCGCTTCTGTATTGGAAGCGAACAAATGAAGACGCTACGCGGTAGCGACAGTATAATGACTGAAATTTCGCACTGTTAAGGCGCGTCCCCACTGCCTTCAGATTCGGCAATCGGCTCGGCTTAGTATTGCCGAACGGCTTTGGTAATATTTGTAGAATGTGCATCCTCATTGCGTCGACATTGGTAATCGGCAAATGACTGACTGAAAGCGGCAATGCCGCTGGATATGGCCGAAGCAGCGTCGACTTGGGTTGAAAAGCCGATCACCATGCCGATTGCTTTACCGTCCGATGTCGGTAAATATCAAAAGAAATCGTGCCGAAACCACCAGCGAGGATGTGATTTCACTACTTGACATTGTAAAAAATATTGAAATTCGCCGTCGCATCTATATTCGAGGTTAACCCTCGGTGAACATACCTATTTTTTTTTTTATCACGGAGAACACTGGGTGAATTTTACCGTAAATTAAGACGCATCCAGAATCTTTGTATTTAAATGGTATTTTTTCTTTTTGCAATTGCTGTGAATCCGGCTTCAATAATTATCGCATCATCATTATCGTTTCACAGGTATTGACAAAATTGACTCACTAAGTTGTTTGGCAGTGCTAATTGGCAAGTATACTACAGTCCATGAAATAGTGTGGTCGTAAAATCACTCAGGCAAATTTTTCTTGTGTCCACTCCGTCATTGTTACGTATTTCCCCGTCAACGTCTACCAGAGAATTGTCGATCTCGCCGTTTCAGTTCTGGTTTCGGCACGATTTGTTTTTTGATCTTTACCGACATTAGCGCATGTCCACACTTGCTCGGCATTGCCAAGCGGCTTTGCCGATCGGCAAATGTCGACTCAGTGGGGACGCGGCTTTACTGACCTTTGCAGAAGACTGCTCGTCTGAATATTCAACATTTCCCCTACTCCGCTGCGTGTTCTCGCTCGCTCTCGCTTCCTCCCGCGGCAGCGCTTCCGCACTTTGTTCCTCAACTTCCATCTGCCGTGAAAATAATGTATATATTGTAAGAGAACGGCGTTTCGTCTCGGGATCGACTGTCCAGACTCGTCAGTGGGGCTGACGACAGCCGATCCCTGCCCCAGACGTCTCGATACCGTTCTTCGGACGATCACATATATCCGAAGAACATGCCGGACGACCACCAGCGAGAGAATCTCTTACCCATCCTCATCGCCACCTGGCGGCCGCCGACCCGAACCAAGGGCGTCCGGGGGGGGGGGGACGAAAGCACGCACGTCTCTTTCCCAAACGCCGCCTACAATATTATTTTATATTAACTAATAGTTTTAATACACCATTTTAAATTTCACTGCACTTACTGTTTCACTTTCGCCTTTCATGGTCGACGTTTGAATGACGATCGTCGACCGCCACTCATATCACCACCAAGCGCGAAAATATAAGAAAATCTGCACCCCCACTCTAAGGTCGCTTCGTGTCGTGACGTAGGACCAGTTTGTATCGCGATACGTTGCAATACATACAAGCGTGTCGACTATTACAAATTATAAATTTATTAGCGCATTATCAATTTTATTTTTTTTTATAATTTTTTTCTCTTACTTTTGTAAGTGACTGTATATAGTAAAGTGTACAGTTCAAGTGAACAATGGGTGATAAAGAAAACGCATCTGTGAGTGATATCCTTGGGATTGTAAAAAGTAATTGTGAAGCAAGAAAACGTGTAAGATTACCTATCTCCCGGCGAAGATTATCGAAAAGATGGACAATCCGCGAAAGGAGATGACGCTCAGCCCTGCAGAATAACTCTGAACTAAAGGTGAGTATTATTTAGCTGGAGAAATAATATTTTTTTTCCCCGTTATGTAACATTGAAGTAAAAATGGCCATTTTGACTGTAACGATGCGACGTTCAGCGCATTATCATTTCGTTTTCCCGAGGTTCCTCGTTCGTATTCCCACCCGCCGATAGAAACATTTGAAAACACATCGAGTTATATCGGTGATACGTAATGTAATGTATGTAAGTACACACACCTGAAATACTGAATGAGTGAGATTTCAAACGAAATGGTAATAGCCTGAACGTCGTATCATTATTTTATGCGAATTTGTTTTCAATTCTTACGTATTTTGACGCATCTTCTTCAAATTATTATGAAGTTTGTATGAACAGAATGGATGATTATTTAATGTGTATTATTTTAAATGCGATTTTACCCAGCTCTGCTCCGAACCGTCAACATCAGATGAAAAAGGACAGATCATCCAGGAAAATATTCGCGTGTCATTGGATGAAGAAAAAGACGTGCAAAATTGTACTGGAATTTCTGAAGAGACACCAGAAGAATTGCACGAAAGAAATCAGTGCTTAGCCCTTCAGAATACCTCTGAACCGTCAACATCCGATGGAAATGGACTTATTATCGAAGAAATTCTTTCCTTGCCGTTGGACGACGAAAAAGACGCGCCAAATTATATAGAAATTACTGAAAAGGCAGCAGAAGAATTATCAGCGTATGATATTGGAGAAACAGAGAACATAGAAGACGAGTTACATATAGAAACTGCAACCAGTGAAAATGAAGAATTGTTCATACAGGAAGCAGTAATTCATGAGCCTGAAGAACGACCCTGTGTACCAAATGGCATGAGTATTGTGGACATGCAGCACATCTTGGCCGAAATGCAAAAAAAAATAGGTGACCATGCAAAAAACAGGGAAGACTGTGGAATTAGACACCTGAGAATTACCGGCGTGCAACGGTTATGCCTGAGGACCACCCTCAGCGTAATATGCGATATGTGCAAATATAAAGGTGAAATCCATAGTAAACCTGACGAAAGCAGTAAAATGGAAACCAACCAGAGTGCTGTTGCTGGAACAATTTTGAACGGAGGAAGATACGCCCAAATGGAGGTATTCCACATAAACTCGTGCAATCATTAATTGTTGCTGTAGAAGAAGAGATGGTAGCAGTAGCAGAGGAAGAAAAACGCTTGGCCATTGAAAGAGGCGAAGTTCTTCCGGAATCCGGAATTCCCCATATCCCTGTCGTGGCCCCCGGAAGCTGAATGAAGAGGTCCTACCGCACTGGAACGTATAATTCTGCGTCGGGAGTCAGTGTGATAATTGGATATCACACTAGAAAAGTTTTATTTATTGGCGTAAGAAACAAAAGATGTAAAATTTGTCTGTGCGCTGCAAAGAAAAAGGAACAGTCCTGCAAACACAAGTGCTTCAAGTACTGGGGCGCAAATCAAGCTTCGACTGCTATGGAAAGCTACGCTGTAGTTGAAGGTTTCAAGACCAGCGTAGAGAAACGTAGCCTTGTTTATTCCACGCTGATCGCTGATGGCGACCAGGGTTGGGTACGTATTATACGGGAGATATTACACAATGTATACATGGTCTTCTACAGTATAATACGTTACTTAGGTTTATATGTATTATACTCCAAGTGGCGCCATCTCTACATAACGTTATGTACTATAGATACTTCGGCGTTTGTTTCTGATTTGTTCTGATTCAGAATTTAACCCTTTCGCTACGGGCGGGTTCTCCGCCGCGGTACTTCCGCTGAACGGAGCGCCGCGACATCACTGCACGCTACGCGACGCCGATCGTCAGCGAGAGTACCGCGGCGGAGAACCCAAGCTGCTTGAATGTTTTGAACGAAAAATTCTTCTCCAAAGGGTATTTATAAATAAAGGGTATTCCAGGATATTTATATCGTCTTAGCATGCGCTCAGTGGCATCTTATGGAGGGCCACTAATAGTCGCCCGTAGTACCTCAGTGGCATCTTATGGAAGGCCACTATAGTGGCTCATAGTAGCGAAAGAGTAAATAATATTTCTGACACGACAATATGAAACGAAGTTTTGGCGACAGGTCTCGCCATAAATGTTGGGAAAATGAAAATTTTATACCAATACAAGAGGAAGGGAAAACAGTTGCGTATTGTTGTTTTTGTGAACATGGAGATTTTTAATTTTTCATTTGCTAATTGCACAGCTTCGTTGACCATATCTGTTAACTGCTGAGACGTTTCCTTTAATTCAGTAAAATCCCACGACTTAAGAATTATACACACAACATTTTTTGTGTTGGCTGCTGAATTTTTCCACCCATCACATATAAGAACTCCTTCAGAGCCGTGAGTTTGGGTCCTTTCCTTCATCACATTTTGATGTACTTCATCCAGCATCATTTTAGAAAGGCGTTTTCTTGTCGGTGGACGATAACTTGAGTGTAATAGCTGTAGAAATCTTTTAAATCGTGGAGATTCTACAACATTCAGTGGTATGTTGCATCCAAAGAAAAGTTCACCCAAGGATAGGTCAATTTCTTCTGTGTTTATCTGGAGTAATTATTAGAATTCGCATTACTTAAATGTCTTGATTTAAAATTAATAATAATAATGATAAAATATATTTCATATTTTCTCTTATTATTAAAAATAATTTCATTATATCTAAATATGTTGGCGAAAATCGATACATATATCGAGTCCGATCGCGAAGCACATCGATAGATCGAAACAAGGAAACATCGCCAGAGCACGCCGTGTGCGTTCTTCTCGTTCCTTCCGTCGACGCGTGAACACGTCTAACCTATACTTTATATATAATTTCTTTAATAAACGGATTCATACTCGTTCAACCTGCGTTGGAACCTTCACAACCTCTAACAAAATATAATCTAAGTATATTTTATTTAACATACTGTCAGTAAATATTCTTAAAAAATTATTTTTCCAATAATGAACAACGATTACTTACACAAGTATTTTTATTAGTAGAGGAGTTCATTTTTTGGGGACTATATTCTGTATTCTGTAACATAAATACATCTTTTGAGATAAATTAAGGCTATCCTGTGATTATTTCTTTATTTTTCAATTATATATTTGTAAAACTATCGTTAATAAAACTTACCAGTCACGTTAACTTGAATTTGGCGCAAATCTGGTAAACACTGGATGTTTGGTTAAGTTGATCATAGGGTATTATACGTTTTATACGTATCTTACCGTAAAATACTGTAAAATGTAAAAAACCCTAGAAAACGCTTGGATGGCCCAACCCTGATGGCGACAGCAGTGTGTACAAAAAAATTATTGATGCCGACTCGTATAAAGCGCAGAGTGTTAAAAAAATCGAATGCCCGAATCACTTGTTGCGCAATTTTTGTAAAAAAATGAAGGAAATTGCAAAGAAAACTGCACCTGCACCATTGAGACAAACCGTAGAAGGTAGTATCCGTCGAATGCCCACGGACATTGTAAAAGCTGCTGAATTTAGGTACAGCCAAAATATACCTATCGCCGAAAAAATAGAAAATTTGTACGACGATATTCACAATATCCCCAGTCATGTATTTGGTGAACACGCAGAATGCAAAAAATTAAATTACTTCTGCGACGGAAACAACAAAAATAATGAAAAGAATGTCGTCGAAGAATTAACGAAAATAGGAGCATACCAACAAATAAAAGAAATATTTCGGCCACTATTAGCTCATGCTGAGAGCTTACTGTATAACAGCAGCAACAATGCTGTTGAAAGTTTCAATGAAATTGTCGCAAAGTACATCGGTGGTAAACGATTGCATTTCGGCGAGAGAGGATCGTATACAGGGAGATGTGCTGCCGCTGTTTTCCAGTATAACACAAAGGAAGCGCTGTCAACATTAAGTACGGCAATGAAGAATAAAACGACCGACATTGTACGCAAAATGGAGTGCAAAAGGAACATGTATAATCAGAAAAAAGCCGAAAAGGAAAAAGAAAAGAAAATTGCAAAACAAGCACGTAAGCGCTTCCGTTTTGAGAAAGATCCGGATTACGGACCAAATGCTCAAAAGCCAGATATTGCAGAAGATATGTATGATCTGGTGAAGGAAAAACATATAGAAATGATTAGCAATTGGCAAAAAAGAAAAGAAGTCATCGAAGAAGAAACCATCGGGCAATCGAATAACCCACGATGGTTCAATTAGAAATCGAAGTTTCTGACGGCATCGAATTTCGGAAGAGTCTGCCGTCGACGAAGCGGCACACTGTGCGCAAATGCAGTAACAAATAAATGCAGTTTACAATAAACTGTTCATTAAAACCAAACTTAATTATTTCAGAATGAGGTGTACCGACAACCGGTTGCAACACCCGAGGAATGCGTTCTACGAATTCACGGCGCCTTGGAATGTATTTCAACCGACACGAGAGCCACAGCATGTTTAGATGTCAATGGCGGATATATCGAGCAATTTTTAAACCGATAAACAATTGGCCCCTTTCGGGGCCACCAATACCTTAATAACGTACGACATACTTTCGGAGCCAAAAACATTCGATTAATAAATTTATAAGAAAAAAGAAGAAAAAACGGCCCCTTTTGAAGCCAACGATTTTTAGATAAAAAAGTAACGGCTTTTTTAGGGACCTACAACTTTTGAATGCAAAAAAAAAAAATATCTTTAAATAAAACAGGTCCATTCTGGGGCCAGTAATCGGCAAAAATCGACTCCTTAATGGGCCAAAATAAAAAAACATTCAGGGCAAATAATTTAAATTTAAAAAATATGTAAGAAGAAGAGAGAAAGTAAAACATGAAAGACGTGTCGAAAACCGTCACGAGACGTCGAAGAATGTGTTGATCGGTAGCTAAGGAGACGAATCTGCGTCGCAAAACCGATCCGAGCGTGCGAGACGCGGGAGGATAAACAGTTCGTTGATGGCTAAAATAATATATTATCAGATTTATTAACAATTATTTGTCGGCGTTTCATTTCCGAAGTTGCCCCGCCTAAATAGGAAATTATTTCTAAACAATAAAATAAGCGAATTAATTGAACAATAATTGTAAAGTGACAGTGAGCGTGTAGTGGTGATATACGGTGTGAAGCGACGTGAGGTTGTTAACCTTCCAGTTTCATCAGCTGTGCTGCGCTGCTGTTTACTTCTTACAATGGCTACGGTCGGTAAAATGACAGCAGCAAAATTGACATCGAAGCAGATCGAGTTACGATTGAATTGGTGAGTAATTTTAATTATGCATGCACCTTTTTACATGAAACGTAGATAATTTTAACAATAACACAATTGTCTAAATGCTTCTTGATTTATCGATGAGATTTTTCGCTCGATCGATTTAATGCTGCGATTGATCGACAGTCTAGGACAACAAAACATTCATTAGTTCGTTCTAATCAGGATATCGAGTAGTTAGCTGATCTTCATTATTCTGTAGAGTCGATTAAATGAACATTATTCTGAATTTTTTTTATTCCTTATTCGATATTATTTGATATTTTTTCCTGCTATATCGACGGGGGTTTCGGCCGCGCTCGGACCAGGCAATCCGGGCCATAGTCACACCGCTGAGCGCGGGAAAAGCACGCGCTGTGAATGGTCAGTGTTTTTCCTTAATAACTCGAAAACGGAGCCCCATCCGAAATTATTGAAAAGAAAATTGTTGTTCAGAATCGTCTCACCTACCCCCCATTTCCGGCTCCTACGCCAATAATGGGACACCCTGTAGAGAACATCATTTCAGAAGCAATTAAATTAGAACAGGAAGTTAGGGAAAGGACGCGACGAATCGGAAACGAAAACAACAAAACTTTTACCAGAGCGTATACAACAAATGTCTCAGAAATACAGTGTTACCGATGTAAGGAATTTGGCCATCAGAAAACAGATTGCAAAGAAATATTAGGCACTTTAATCCGCGAAATTCGAATCAAATGTGGTGTGCATTCTGTAAAAGATCGGGACGTACAGAAGACAGATGTTTTAAGAAAAATAAAGGTCATTCGTATCTAAATTCCTCGCGAAGTCAAAAAGGTTGTGAAGGAAATTTAAACTACAGGATCGGATCGCAGACGGGCGCAAAGCGATCCGAACCGTTGATAGCAAGCACCAAATCAGGACAGTTTATGTCAAATTAAATTCTGAAAGGGTAGGCCAGTTACCGGTAGTTAGTTTTCCTCAACACATATTTCCTGGAGAATCTATTTCCTTTTTAATCGATTCCGGTTGTCAGGTTAATCTGTTAAAAAAAGAAGGAATTCGAAAAGGCGTAAGTATAGACACTGCAGTGGTTTGTAAACTTCGTGGAAGAGAATTAGGTTCAATACTCACCGAGGGAGAAGTAATTATTTCAATTCGAGGAATGAATATTAAATTTCAAGTAGTGAATGATAATTTTCATGTTAAACAAACCGGAATAATAGGAATTCCATTTTTAGAAACGCAAGGAATAACTTTGAAATTTAATGACACTTTACCTAGTGTTTTTCAAATTGGAGATGTAGAAACTCCTTTAAAACGAGCTTCTTTGGTGATTTTACCACCAAGATCAAAAATTTTAGTAACAATTCCAGTCAAAAATTCCCTTGATAATGGTTATATTAAGAAGTTGGATGTTCCTCTGGGTGTTGATTTGGGTGAAGTTCTAGCAATACAAGAAAACGGTTTCGTCAAAATTTTTGCCATTAATACCACTGAAGATCAATATTCGTTAAAAATACCAGAAGTAGAATTAGAAGAATTTGAAATAGGACAACCATTCCCTCGCACAGTACGACCAGGAATTTCTGATTTTGGAAAGAAACAAATCGAAGCTTCTAAATTTAGCGAATTAGCGAAGTTACTTAAATTAGAGCATCTAAATGAAGACGAAAAAACTAGCCTTTTAAAACTAATAAATAAATTTTCATTTCAATTTTACTTACCAACAGATAAATTGGGTTCAACAAATTCGGTATTTCACACCATTAATACAACGGACAAATTGCCAATAGAAACTAAACAATATCGGTTTGCACAAATTCATAAAACTGAAATTAAGAAACAAGTAGATTCTCTTCATAAAAGTAATATTATAAAAGAATTAATTTCGCCTTGTAACTCACCAGTCTGGGTAGTTCCTAAAAAGTCCGATGCTTCATGGAAACCTCGTTGGAAACCATAAGTGAAAACCATAAGTGATGCGTACCCACTTCCGAATATTACAGAGATTTTAGATCAGTTAGGTGGCGCGAAATACTTTAGTACACTTGATTTAGCTTCAGGTTTCCACCAAATTCCAGTAGGGGAAGGTGGGGGAATCACGGACAGCAGGTAATGGCGGACGCACAGGTTTAACTATGTTAAAACAGGATAGGAGATATTTTGAATGACGCAATCGTAAGTTGACCCTGAAGCCAGTGCCAAACAATAAGTATTAAAGTGAGGACGCGTTCGCGCTTCAAGGTAAGTTAACGTGATGATTTTTCAATAATTTCATCTTATTTTTGTGTAAATTTGGATGTGTGCTTCTTACTGTGCAAAAAAACATAGGAACATGGTTTTTTTTTTCTGTTAAATAACATTTAATTGAACAACGTTGTTGGGTCGCAGCAATAAGCACGACAATGGCCATAATCTCCTGGTCCTAGAGTTTCAACGAATTAACAAATTTTACAACAGATTATTAACAGATATAAAACCGTTACCGAGTCAATCTTTTAGTCAAGACCCTCTGTCTCTCGTTGTCCAGCTGCAGCCCATAAAACAATTAAGTAAACCGGTACCGTTCCGACGCCGACGTCACCCGTGTACCTGAAGGTCAGGAAAAACCCACAGTACACGGACCTTTTAGTTTTCCTCTTCTGCAAAATACTCCATACTCACCCCCAGATCCCACCTTGGTCTGTTCCCTTCCCTCCTCTTACTTTGAACCCCTAGTTTTAAAAACTGTTTCGAATCCTCAGAAGAACCACAACAGTCGAATCGATCGGACAAGCTCCGAATTCAGTATTAACTCACCGAACCGTCATACCTTTGTACAGTATACACTAAGCTTGTATCATTTATTTTTTAATATATTTGTTAGCTGTACACACTGTGCAGTCTTGTGATTGTATTTGGGAACCAATGACAACATTGACCCTCCAACCTCGCATTATACCAAATGTGAGGAATTAACAAACGTTTTAAAGCACTCGTATCATGCACCGCATAGTTCTAACCTCAAATAAAATATTTACTAGGAAATATTTCACTAGGAAAGGCAGCTATTACTTATTCTGTACCAAAAAAGCACTATACATGACTATCTTAAGCAAGAAACTATTAAGACTCCAAAAACTGGAAGAAAGGATATATTTTCTCAAGAACAAGAAGTAGAATTAGAGGACCATATTTTGAAATGCAGTAAACAATTGTATGGTTTAACTATTGAGATGGTCCGCAAAATAGCCTTCAAATTTGCCGAAGTCAATAATTTAAAGCACAATTTTGACAAAAAAACCCAAATGGCAGGAAAGGACTGGTTACATGGGTTCAAGAAAAGACATCCTAATATTTTGCTTCGTAGACCTGAGTCTACTTCTATTAATAGAATTACAGCCTTTAACGAAACGGAAGTGAAAATATTTTTCAATAACTTGGAATCACTACAAATAAAATATCAGTTTGATGATAATCGCATATATAATATTGATGAAACCGGCATTTCTAATGTGCAGAGAAATTCCAGGATACTAGCTCCAAAAGGCCAGAAGCAAGTCGGTATGATAACTAGTGGTGAAAGAAGAACTACAACAACAGTTGTTTACGCATTCAGTGCCTCAGGGAATTATATTCCTCCGTTTTTTATTTTTAAGAGGTGTGACGTACGGGTTATGGGGCAGTCTAAGGGGTGCCCTACGCGGAGGCGATCAGGGAAAATCGCTCTCGGCGCGTCCCGTGCACAAATCCACGGACGATTTGATTCTTTGGGCGCCAGTGCCGTAGCACTCGTCCGGAACCCTCGCCCTTCCGGCTGCTCAGTATGGGAGCGGAAATCAGGGGAGGTTAACTGAAAGTGACTCACGAGTGTTTCGTTGAATCGTTAACTTTAATATTGGCCGAAGTGGCCGTGTCAATCAACAGAAAGACGGGAATTCCGCGGTACACTTTTACGAAGAGGAAAAGGTACGCGGCCGCCAAGTGCGGCAAAAAGGAACCGCGACGCGGAAATTCCCAATACAAAAAAAAGTCTCTACTGTCGAAACTAAAACTAGGGGCCGAATACAAAATGTCGGTGGTCCTACAGTTTCAAATACAGGAGAAAAACGAAAGATTAGTCGGGATCGCGTATTCAGGTTCAGGGGGGACCCGTTCGCGATTCTAAGGCGGAGGCGCCGGCGCCTCGAGGAAACCGACTACAACTTTCGGCGCGCGAGATCGCGGAACGAAGATGCGCTTCGTTCGAACGCGCGGTACGAGCGTCAACGGTTACGAGTCCGAGGTCAAGCCGCCGGAACTCGCCAATCGGACGATACCGGACAACGAGTCGGTCGGGAGCGTGGTGAAGGGGATGGGCCTCGAGAGTCCTCGTCTTCTCGGGTCGATCCGGTCGCCGAGATCGCGGAACACGATACGAGATGGAATATTCCGATATTCCCGCGTTCACGCCGATCCTTTCGCACTCACACACGCTAGCAAAAATCACACAAAGGGCGTGAGTCCTACCTGGACCTGGACTGCGGCGACGTATCCACAGAATGGTGCGGGTGGCCCTTCCACAAACGGGCGCCACACAAACACACCCACAATGACAAATAATTAAAAAAAGGGACTCGACACCACGCAAACTGAATCAAATTCAAAAATCAATAAATACTCCAACTATCGACCGTTCTATCTCACCGCTCGCGCGCTTCTCTTTAAATTCGCCGCCGCGCCGGTACCCCCCCCCCCCCCCAATACCTAACCCTAACCACTCCACGATTTTGATTTTGACGTCAGATTCTGAATCAGCTGTACTAAAACCCCCCTAGAAGTATTTTTTCTTCTATATTAAATGATTGTTTTCTGTCTATGCTCGGAGATAACTACTAACGTTCAAAGGGTGGTTCAACCCTTAAATCCGCACCATTGCCGATATAAAAAAATACGTGTCGATTATTTTTCAATGTTCTACAGGTATGCAAAGTTTCATCAAAGTCGGTGAGTTACACTTCCCTAAGCCTCCTTGTCAGTACGAAGTCGTCAAACTTTTCACTAAAGCTTTCAATCGGATCAGCAATATTGAGAAAGCAGCAAGTGGATTCCGAACAGCTGGTATTTGGCCGTTAGATACAGAAAAAAAAATGCAACCGACTTCGAAATGCACTAAAAAGAACGAAATAATTTTAATTTACATTTCGAAGACGGCGCGAAATTAAAAATTTTCTTGATTAGAAATTGTCAAAATTCTTTTGATAGTAAGGGAGGTGTGTTTTTATTGTTGATACTTGGACATATGCAATGTTTATATTTATATTTTATTACGTACATTTACATTTATATTTTGTATTATATTACGTGTATGGATGTATGCTTGGATATATGCAAAACGACCGATCAAACTTCGACACCTCGACTGGATATATACAATGTTTGGGTCCAATTCGCACTTGCATATATCACCGACAAAAGACTGTCGTCGGTGTAAATATATTCAGGTTTTACTGTAGCTCCTTTCCTTTTGTCTCAGCTCGCGCCTTGGCCGCTTGCCTCTCAGTCAGTCCAGGTTCTTTCTCGATTCCTTGTTTCACTGCGCTTTTGGCATACCCCACAATGCCTCGTAAACGATGCCTAGGTTGCAATGTTGCCTTCAAGCGAGAAGACAAATTCTATTTTGTGTCTTCCCTCGATGATCCTCTCCCTAAGATTAATGATCTGCGAATTCAATCGATTACTGTGAACCTCAGAGCAAGATGTGCCGATCCTGCTACCCAATCGCAATGTATGTCCCCGTTCCAGTTCACCAACCACTTTTCGACAACATTCCCGATCTGTCCATTTACCGTCAGCCAACAAATGTCTCTGGTAATCGATGCTTGTTTGGTTGCCCTCGTTCTGAGAATAAGCAACTGCGATACACGCCCATGATGGAGTACAAACTCTTCACCACCCAAGATCACCGAATGTGAAGTACTCACATCGACCTCGCTGATTTCTGGCCACTAGTAAAATGTATCACCACCACCGTTGATTCTGATGATTTCCAAAAGTTTGCTGATTTAATGTTATATTTTCACCGCCAACCCGACATACGCAGAACTGTCCGATCCTTTTTGATCCCGACGTTCCCAATTCCGACGCCATCTCTGACACCGCTTTCCAGAAGTAGACCGGTTATTCCGAGCAACAATTCGGCACCATTTTCCAGTATGCAACAAATTGCGCACCAGTCTCGGTGGCAACCTTTCTTGTTAAAATGCGCACTTCTCTATCCAACTGTCAAATCGGTGCTCTTTTTGGCATTTGTAAAACCACAGTCTCCAATTACATAGAACGCGTCCGAGTGGACTTCACCCTATGCTTGATCCCATCATTCGTCAACAACCACTCACGTGCCACGTTTAAATCGCACATGGGCCAATATGCTAGGGACCTTTTTGATCTAGCTGACGACGGAGTGATGCTTGTCTGGGACGGGACGTACCGAATGACCCAAAAGTCGGCCTTTTTGATCTAGCTGACGACGGAGTGATGCTTGTCTGGGACGGGACGTACCGAATGACCCAAAAGTCGGCCAACTACAAAGCTCAGCGGTAATCTTGGAGCGTTCAGAAGAAACTGGCTCTATACAAGCCAATGGTCAGCGTCTGTCCAGATGGCTTCATCGCCTACTCATTCGGCCCATACAACGCCAAGGACCAGCTAAAGACTGGCGACATCATAATCGCAGATCGCGGCTTTCGCGATGTTGCCGAAGAAATCGAATCAAAGGGATTCAAAACGCTCGTTCCGACTGGCATCACTACAGGACAAGTTGAGACATCAGTAGCCAATCTGAATCGATTCATCACCAAAATCAGATGGATCGTCAAAGCGATTTTTGGCATTCTCAAAAAGAAGTTCAAGTATCTCGCTGTAACTGCACACAATGGCACATTGAAGACCGATTTTGCGATGTTTCAAATTCGACTGGCTCTTCTTGAATCTGTTCTTCGAGACCATTCATGCAGATCTATCTCTTCATCATGAGATTATTCCCATTATGAAATCACGTCTGCAGCTTTCCAATTTGCTACAACCTCTTGTCGAACACCATAAGTTGAAAACTAAGCGAGTCGTCTTCTCTCAAGTTGAAATTCCGGAGCTCTCCGATGCAAGCCTCCTGCCCTTAAACCAACCGAATGCCACCACTATGAATTTTCCACAGCTTACCGAGATTGATCTCGAAATGATTAGTTTGGGAACAGAATTATTGTCTTTCACATATGGCCTTCTGGCGCGTGCGCCGCCTTGCCGTACCCGAGTCTGTGCTCATACCGGCAGATGGTGGGTTAGCGTTTAACAAAATAAACCACCGCCAACGAGGGGCACCGCGTTCGGTGGGGCTCCCCTCGCCCTTAGCACCCATGTCGGTATGATTACTCACACCACGTTTGATGGGTAACCGCCGAGACCGCTTACGCGGCTCTCTACCACACATCTAATGCTGCGGAAATCGTCCGTTGCCCACGGATGTGGGATTAGACCGATTCAGGCGCAACTCTATGGGCAAAGGTCGTGTGGTCTGACTCAGGGACTCGTCTCGGATACTAGGACGAACCCGACACCTCAAACGACGGCCCTGCATTTACCCAGCGCGACAAGTCGCTACCACACTAGTTACTGCCAACGGCATCCGTTGCCCACATACGTAGGATTGGGTAGCTCCGGAGGCAGTTTTATGGGTGGGCACCGTGTGGTCTAACACCCACCCGGATTAGTTTGGGAACATACCAAGTACATAGAGCACATAGCGACTAACGAGGGCATCTTTCGAATCCTGCGTTACGATCCACCTGCAGGATCTCGACTACCGCCAATCAACTATGCCTCATACACCATCAGCGTGACCAGACCAGTGCTGTTCAAGGCAAAGCTCGCATCTCGATTCCGAAACGGCAAAGAACACTACCAATTCATCCTTACTGACAGTGCCATGTCCGGTCGAAGTGCCATCATCGCGTATTACTGCACTTGCGAGAGCAGTGCACGTACCTAATGTGTAATCATCTGGTTCTTAGGTTTTGCACACTGTCGCTTAAACTCCATCAAGATTCCCGGTCAAAATTAGCACACCATCAACAACCAGATCGATCGCAGTCAACGTGACTAGTATGACGCATCCTCTCTCAATGCGCAAGCCAGTTTTGACGGGTCCATAAACTCTCTTCTCACTCATGATCTCTAACTGTTCCTAATAAACGTTCAAATGTGAATGTTAATGTTCACAATCACAATGATTCAAGTTTTAATTATAAATATTTATTTTAATTGAGTTAATAAATGTTAATACGTCTTTTCAGTTTAAAGAATTATGAAGGAATTGGAATTTAGAAAAGGTTAATACATCTTTATGGTTTGAAGGATCATGAAGGAATGAATGTCCGAAAAAGTTATTGGAATTTGGTAATGTAAAATAAATGATTAGTGCAAATGTTAAATAAAGGTGGCGTTGACAATTTTTGTTGAATGATTTCTTCTTTACCAACTTGAACGCCAGCTGCCACAGCCGTGTAGCTCTATTGCTACATTGTTTTACCGACGTTCTGGATGGTGTAGGAAAGGTTGATAATTTATCCACTAAACCGTATTAACTGATGCTAACTCTTAAAATTCTTTATTCTATACCACCGACGAGGTACTGTTAAAGACTGCCAGCCTTACGGGACTTTGCGTATCCGAAAAATTCGCTGTTTTCGACCGCCCTCTAGGATATATTGCGGTCAGAATAAGAAACACTCGCGGAAGACGTGACTGGTCCTATCGTCTAAACGGTTGCCGGGGCGAGGGGAACTTTTCTGTCTCGCTTTGTCACATTTTGTTCCATAGGCGTTCTTTGTCACGAGGCGACCGCTCGTCGCTTTACCGTCGGAGCGACAGAGCCCATCAGAGCCCACTTAGTGGTACGCCAAAATACACAGGGGCTGGCAGTCTTTAATAGTACCTCGTCGGTGTCTATACATAACCACTATAATTACTAATTACTTTAACTTATAAATCACAAACTTTATTTACATTTGTCTACTTTTCCACTTCGCGTACAACCTTCTACTCTTGCGTCCTTCTAAGGAGTGTCGCTTTTTTTTTCTCTTCCGGAAAAACTAAAAACTACGAAAAGGTGGCGCTACTTCTGCTTGGCTGGTTTTCCGCCCTCCGGTGGAAATTACAAATTCGAGAAATTCACCCTCTTATGTATGGTGTGACTTCATGAAACTACCGGAATTAGGAATGAATTAAAGGAAACTTTAAAGTCAATTTTCTCTGGAACGATAAGCCAGTCTCACTAATGGTATACGTCGTTTTAATCAGGACGACGATACCTTTGATCCTATACCAAGCTTGTATCGAAATTTTGCTGAAGAAAAAATTGGTCCATCGCTTATGGTCTAAATGGCATTAGCCTTTGTCGCGCCAATTACATCCCCCCTACATTAGCATGTAATTGAAAAAGGTACCACGCGCACCAGCAGTTCCTGGAACAGTTCCAATTATACAGTGTGTTAAAAAAATTCTAGAAAAATACTTTTTGAAAAAAGTGCAAAAAGGCGCCAAGTGCACGCTTCCTAAAATTAAGATATAATCTATACAAAGAAATGTGTAACACAAAGATTATTTTATCTTTATGAAAACATTTACTTTACAAAAATACCGTACTATGAAATTGGTGTATTTCTCTCAATTCTTTATATATGTATTCATATTCTGTCTATAAAAGAGATGATATCACAAAACAGCGCCAAGCAAACAATTTGTTCTCCAACAAATTGTATCCGTAAACAGAGATTTTTAACTTTTATCTAATTGGTACAATATCGGCGACTGTCCCCCGAATGTTCTTTCTTCAGAGAAAGTATGTTAGCGACAACATATTTTTAAGGGTCGCCAAAGGCAATTAGCCTGACGCTATTTTGCTTTCGAGGGATTTATGATAGGGATTCAGCCTTCACGTGGCCTAAGAGGATGGTTTAAGAATGGCAATCCAGGCGCCCGACGATGGCTGGTGACCCGAAGTCACGTAGCTATCGGGTGCCATACGATTCATTGTTGAAAGGAAGCATGACAATGTTTAGGAAAGGCAAGCAACCCGACGTTGCATTGCTATACAGAATAAAGACGTAGTTCTTTAAGGATCTGGCCATCGAGCGGGGAAGGCAAGGGTGCCATCTGGTAAGAGGACTGAACTTGACCTTTCGGCTGTTACCCCCAAATCGTAAAATAATACGCATCGTTTTAGTCCATCATTAAAATATTTTTAAGAAGGAGTAGAAATGTTTTAAACACAAAATTTTTATAATCTACCTGCAAAAAAGTTGGCGCTGCTTTTTTGTAACAAACATGTCAAATATTGCAACTGAACGTTACATTCTTGTACAATTTGTTGTTGTACAACAAATTCATTGAAGTTGTGGATGTAACAAATTACAAAAAAAAATTTATTATGAAAATGACACCCCATACTACGTAAATCAGACTATTTTTAACGAAGTTAGCTATTAATTATGCAATTGGAGTTTTCTTGTAACTTGGTTAATTATTGTTCAATTTATGTCGTATTTGGCATCATTTTCATTGGAAAAACATAAGGAATCGATTGATGTCGCTTCCGCAAAGATCTGATCAAAAATGCGAAAGTTAGAATTTTCATTTCCAATGGCAAAAACCGGTTTTGTTTTTTGTAGCTCCATCGGGCTAGTTTCCATCCCCCTCCGAATGTCCACGGCCGGTCCCGAGCCGTTGACAATCAGAGAGGAATCACTGTATATGTATACTGTAGGTGCCGATGTCGGAACTGTATGTCTCTCATCGGATTTAGGACCGGGGATACCTGACACTCCAGGCGCGACGAATTGAAAGAGTCCCGGATTTTCATTATGAATAGGCGATAGAGAGTGCAGTCGTACAATTTCCAAAGTAGGTGTGTGTAGCCACTTAACCGTCGTTATGGTGCTGCATAACACATGTATTGTGTTAAGAGTTTCCTACAAGGTTCTGGCCACGAAGTGGAAAAGATGTTGAATCTCGTGAAGGACCATGAGAGACGGCATGGCGCTTACCCCAGAACTTCCAAGGGAAACGATACTTATTGTTGACATGCAAATTACATTTTCTCGAAGAAAGCCCACCGCCCTCCCCGTCGTATTTTAAAATCGTGATAATACGACGGTTTTCTGGTATAAATGCATAACTATTTGTGATAATTTTAGAACGTTTCTATTTTGCAGTATTGTAAACTGATTGTTCACATGTACATTACATTTTTTGAAAGAGAGCCCGCCACCACCCCCGTCGTATTTGAAAATAGTGATAATACGACGGTTCTCTTCCATAAATGCATAAGTATTTGTGATAAATTTTCATCGTTTGTATTTTACAGTATTGTAATATTGTGAAAATATAATGTATATTATCATAGAAATACATGAAGCTGTCTGTTCGGTTTTTCTGTAAAGTAAATTTTTATTATTTTTATTATATAAAGATAAAGTGATTGTGTTTTGACTTTATTTTGTACAGATTATACCACAATTGTACAAACATGGACTTGGCGTCTTTTTAAAAAATTACTGTTTTTTTAAATCAGTTTTAAAGTGCACATTATTTTCTTTTGTATTAAATGTAAATAACTTTAAAAGTTGTAACCCTTTTATACTGCACGGTAAAGGAACAGATTTGCATAGGAAAATAGTACATGTAAATTAGATTTTCTTAAAGAGAGCCCGCCACCACCCCATCGTAATTGTAAAGATATAGTTGAAGTACGATGGCCCACTTCAATAAATGTATAACTATTTGTGATAACATTTTTCTTCTTTACTCTGCAACATTATAATACAAAAACATTGGATATGGCTTGCAATATTCTATGTTGTCTTATTGTGTAGAGAAAAGAAATATACATAAAAGTGTGGTTTGTGCAGATGAAGTCGAACTTCGTTTTACCATAATGTAGAAAAATTACAAATATGAAATGTTACTTTATTAATTCTGCGAATTGTTTTAAAAATGAGAATTGTATAATTATAGAAATTGTGTATGTCCCGTATAAATAAAAAAGAATTCCGTAAAGATATTTAATTTTTATCAATTTTCTGCAGGAAAATAATATATATATTTTTAGCACTTCTAGGCCATTGCGTTTTTCTAATTTCCGCATCATTAGCTTCTATCCAAGTATTGGACATTCCTTCTCTGCATATACATGTATAATGACCTTTGTTACGTTCCCGCCCTCAAAATTTCCTTATTTGGAGTTGGCTCCGTACACCCGGCATTAGTCATGTAGTCTAGAATTTTCGAGACCAACGCGAAGCAAGGGCGTTGTCCCTCGAAGTCACGTAGCACACTTCCCCACCACCCTTTTTATCCTGATTTTTGGGTATAAAAAGGGTTGCGGCGAAGGCACTTTGGGTCTAGTCGAAATCTAGAAAGGGCACGTTACACGTCTGTACGTTTCTCTTACGACGCATAGCAACTTAGCGAGATCGGGTTCAAGTCCCCTTCGAGCATCTTCTTAACCATACAGTACGTAGTCGACTGTTAGGCATTTCATTTACGGTTGTAGTCGTCCCCCGTTTGCTCGCGTTCGTTAAAACCGAGAAGGATTAGATTCTTGCTTCGCGGAATCGAAACTAACAAATTCAACTATATTCAAGTAATCATTGTAACTTAAATTCAAGTTAGAACACCGCGACAAATTACACTATAACAGTTGTAAGTCCCGGTGTATTAGAATAAACTGAATCAAATAGATTTAGTGTTGATCAATTATAATAATCGTCCTGAACCCACTAAGGTGTACCTTTACCGCTCGAGGTGCACCGAATACGTTACGAGCACTAATACTAACATTTCCTGCGGCTCCCTACGTTAGCCATACGTAGGTTCGTCTCCGCGTCTATTTCCTCTTAACAAATTACCACATACCTAATATAAAGCCCCGGCTACGCAGCCGTGCCCCTCCGGCTCGTAACAAAGGGAAGGATCACTGTTTCGGAATATATTTTTATTGGATTGAAAAGTGACTTTTACAATATTGAAAATTATAAACACATTCTTTTTGTACAAAAATTGCTTGAAGGTCGCGTTTTTAAAAATTTGAAAAAATTATTTTCGGATTCCTTGAAGTTTTCTCTATAAAATATGTAAATTTCACGATGGTGTTTTTCTTATTAACGTCGCAATAAAATATTATAGACAGCCGCTACGCACCGTAACAGGTAGATGGGCCGTAATTCGGTTCGCTATTGTTATTATGACCGGGTTATGGGACCGATATTACCCTATATACCTGTTAATACAATGAATTCAAAAAAATTGAGACGTTTCTACTAATGCCTAAGTACTGCCACTTATACTTGCAGAAAGATGTTAATTTTCTTGTTTAATGTCACAAATTTTGCACAAAACGAGATAGCTTCAGTCGCTTTCTTATTTATCAGTTATAGTCCCAACATCTAAAATTATTCCATTCATATCATCCCTCCAAACCTATCCTCAACCCATCTGATAGTAGAAGCCCACCACCTTTCCATGGTTTCCATCGTAAAATGACATTTCCTTACAAATAATCACAAAATAAACGAACTGGTAGAAATTTTATTATTATAAAGGAAATATCATTGGATAAGAGTGGGTTATTAACATTTTTCTACAAATATGTATAAGTGCCAGTACTTATTGTTAGGCATTAGTAAAAACGTGTCAATTTTTTCGAATTCATTGTATTAACAGGTATAGGGTAATATCGGTCCCATAACCCGACCATAATAACAATAGCGAACCGAATTACGGCCCATCTACCTGTTACGATGCGTAGCGGCTGTCTATAATAGTTTATTGCGGCGTTAATAGGAAAAACACAACGAAAATAATTTTTTCAGATTTTTAAAAACGCGACCTTCAAGCAATTTTTGTAAAAAAAGAATGTGTTTATAATTTTCAGTATTGTAAAAGTCACTGTTCAATCCAACAAAAATATATTCTGAAAGAGTGATCCTTCCCTAATAAAATAAAAAAAAGTAAGTCAGTAGAATAAATAGTTCCCGAGATAAAAATTCAAACGTATAACTCATTTTCACGAAAATAGGCAAAAATCGCGAAATTTAAAGGCTTATATTTCTCAAACGGTTTCAAAACGGGCAAAATGATGACTTAACCCCCCCCCCCCCCCCCCCCCCCCTAATTTCACGGGAACTACAACATATTTCAATTAGAACAAAATCCGAGACATCGACCCAAAAAAGTGATCGATTTGGCGTGGAATTACCCTATACAGTTCGTACTACAATTGGGAAGCTACGCCAGTGCTGTAAAATAGAGATCGATGTTAGTTGCTCGTTTCGGCCAGATTTCCAAGGCACAGCCCCTCTGTACCCCCACTGTCGTTCTAGGCTCGTGGGCCCAGGAACGTATCTCCTTAACAGCGCAAGGAAATTTGTTATCATGCGGGTGGATCCAGACATATCTAACGTGATACATTCCTGGGCCCGCGAGCTTAGAACGGCAGTGGGGGTACCGAGGGGCTGTGCCTCCGAAATCTGGCCGAAACGAGCAACTAACACCGAGCTCTTACAGTGTAAAATCATTCTATTTCATTTTGTCTGAAGGTACTTTTCCTCGCCCTTTGTCACTGATCGTAGCCAATAAGGGCCTAACGCATGGGAGTAGGAGTGGTGGAACAGGGTGAGAAACAAGCCATCTTGTGATGGCACGTTCGATGCTCAGAAGTGCATTAGAAGTGCAAGAGTAAAAACGTGCAAAATTCGAGAGGAAGCAAGTGAAAAGGAAGAAATGAAGAAATCGAAGAAGGTACATATCTATTATTATTTCTTATTTTTTTTTATATCACACGTGTGCGGAAAGTGGCCCATTATGGTAGTGCAACAATACGTGCGGCTCTTAATTCGCGATTAGTACTTCCTTACTCGCGAAGATTCGTTCCAATATTGTAGGAGTAGAAAACCAACGGTCGATTGCGATTACGGGCACGATTACGGTATACGATTCGAGATTACGTTTTGCGATTTGTCGATTTTGTCCGCGTTTTGTCCTGATTACTGTACATCTTGTTTCTCTGTGTTGTAAACTTTTTTCTGTCGTGAACTGAATAGAACAGTTATTTCAACATTCTGTTTTCTACAATATTAGTGTGCAAGAAATTTCAACTGTTTTTCCTTTTTTTGCAAAATCCATTGTATTGTATTGTACAGTTTCTCGTCCTGAATACGAATCCGAAAACAAGATTACTGTATCACCCTCGGTTTTTGAAACATTCGCGTTTCTGTAAAAACGTGTTTTTCTGTTGAAAAATTAAGTATTACGCCAAAACTAAAAATGATAAATCATTCGCGTTGGTGTGAAAGGATATAGGAAGGTTTCCCGAATATAGTGATATATTTAGTTATTAAATTACATAATTTTTAATACATATCAGTGGCGTATTTTTACAGAAATGTGTTAATCTGACGTGAATGTGCTGTACATGATCGAATTCTGTAGACATTTCCGAAAAAAAGTATGTAAGTTAAGTGTTGGCGCAGTATGCAGTTTGAATAAATGAAAAAAATATCTAACGACGTCGCGTAAATGGCGTTTTGCCGCCATGCGTCCAACGCTCCCTCCTCGTGAATAGTCAGTGTCGTAGCTACGCATGATCAACACTAATGCTAAGGTTCAAAATGTATTCACTTTTGATATCTTTGACCTTTGGTTTTTTGATAATAGTATTATTGTTATTGTTATTATTATTATTATTTCTCTCTTAGTGTCATTCGTAATTGTTTTTAGATATCAACAATAACAGGATGAAATAGTTTAATCCAAAATTGAAAAATCGATCGGTTAGCATTACGATGTTATCAATAACAATAATACTACCATAAAAAAATGAAACGTCAAACATATAAAAAATGGATACAGTTTATTATCATTAGTGTTAATTACACGTAGCAACAACACTGACTAGCCAGAAGAAACTAGTGATGGCCACATGGCGGCAAAATGGCGTATACGCGACGCTGTTAAATATCTTTTTCATTTACTCGAACCGCATACTGCGACAACATTTACCTTAAGGGGGCCGGTTCGCTTCGAGTGAGAGTGTGTGAGTGCGCCGACACAAGCAAAGGAAAGCATGTAGGTATACGGATATGCGAGAGAGAGGTCCGATTTCTGTTTTTAGATTGTGCGTCTCGATACTTGAATAAATGTACTTTTCGCGAATCATGCACCCACGAGCATATCATGCTACAGGGTGCATGATACCGCTTTTACTGTAATAAGCACTATACTTCGAGAAAAATATAGAAATAGGCATTGTAAGAATGAGACAGACGGGCTGTCGCTGATTCGGCGCAAAAATCACGGTATGTAAGAATCTTATCATCATACCTGGGATCATGCACCCTGTCGGAACACAAGAGGATGTCGTGTATATTCGATTTTTCGCAATTTAACAAGTCTTGAAGCAACAGGATCTGAAAATACGTCAAATACGGCTTGACAGGACGACGTGATGGAAAATAGTTCAGCGATTGCCCGCTAGGGGCGTAGGTAGTGTTTTGCTGAAAAATGTTGGTAAAGACATAGCACTGCCGGTAAATGATATCTCCAATTTGACGACGTAAAAGAGCAAGCGAATGACGCAGGAGAGGCATGGTTGCCGATACGTATATACAGTTACGTTACATCTTGAATGAATACGGCCGAAACGTTTGGCGAGCGTCTGAATAATAGCCAGATGTTCGTGTAACATGTGGATACCTGGTTCGAGACTCTCGATATCTAGCAATTTTTTTTTTTTTTTTCAATTTAATCAGTTTTTTACATTTACGTTTTTAAATTAATATTACTGAAATTAAATTTTCATATTTAATAATGATTGAAGAATTAAAAAAACCTTGCGCATGTGGCAACACTTCTTTTATATGTTGTAGCAGATGCCGCTTCAATTTCCTATATCAGGAAATGTTGAATGAATACGGCCGAAACTTGCGATGTTTGGCGAGCGTATGAATTTTAGCGAGAAGGATAATGAAGTGGAAGGATCAGGTTGAATAGAACATATACTGATACTAGCGGACCCGACAGACGGTTGTCCTGTACAAAGTTGTACTACAAACGTCCATAACACAATCACAATCCGGCTGTCTGCCGGATCCAATGTAAAACATTCCAAGATCAACAACAAGTTATAAATAAAAAATTAATTTAAAAAACATTTTGTAGTTTTTATTTTTGTAATATGTATGTACAACTGCATTTTGTAGGAGTGTAATTAAATAATTGTCTGAAGACTCACTGGTTAAAAAATAAACGAGTAATCTTTAATATGAAATCTATCTGATTTAACGCCGTATAATAGTTCAATAGGTATAAAAATACGTCTTCCTTGGTTTACGGTCCAGGAAGGAATGCCTCGTCGCCTCTTGAGTTTTCTCTCGAGCGTCGAAGCGTCGCGTCGCCAGTCCTTATCTTTGTTTGGGTGACGATATTTTCCCTCCGTAGGCCCCGGGCCTGACACCCACCATGTGTCTTTTCCTTTTGTTGCCTTCAATTTTGTTTCGAAGTATTTACCATTTCAAAACGTACACTGCAACAAATCAAAGAATGTATATATGTTGTTATAATGTGATTGTTGCTACAAGACGTAGTGGTCCTACCATTTTTGTATTTTTCTCTTCGACGAGTAGATTTATTTTTTGGGTACAGTCCCAAAAGGTTGCGTGTAATAATTTCACAACCGGCTCCGTATTTCGCTTCTGAAAAATATATACATAACAGTTAATCACGGAGTCAAATTTGATAATAAATATCTCGGTTTGGTTAGGCTACATTATAATTTTCGTCACGTTGATATAAAATGATGTTTTGTATATTGTTACGGAGTACATTTACCGTTTGTTTCTTCGCTGTCCCGAGGAACATATCTGGCTGACCCTCGTGTAATGTAATTTCGGCGTGTAGACAGGTATAGGAGAGAAGTCCTGTCGTCCCACCTTGCCGTATTGTCACGTCGCGTATCTGACATTTACTCCATTGCGTGCGGGTTTCTGCAACAAATTAAATAATGTGCCTCTTGTACACATATATGTAAAGTATATTTGCTCTTTGCAGCAATTGTAACTCACTAACGTGGTACTGCACATCATGTGTGCAGCCTGTGCTCGAGCATCTTATGTGATCGAATGATCAGCTAATATATTTGCTCTTTGCAGCAATTGTAACTCACTAACGTGGTACTGCACATCATGTGTGCAGCCTGTGCTCGAGCAACTTATTTGATCTGATGATCAGCGGCTACATTTTCTGTTCGCGACCTTTTTCGCAAGCATGCTTTTTCTTCTATTAGGAATTGAGGCTCTCTAATCGGCATACCTCTATTAAATCTGCCATCGATTATTTCCGGTAACATGCATTCTAAATAAAATGTGATTAACTTTGGCTCCATTTCATTTAGCCAAAAGTTATCATCTCTCGCAACTTTTACATATTTCAACCCTTTTCGGGTCCATATGCAGAATATGCAATATTCTCTACCTGTGACATGTAGTTGACCTTGTACCTGATAGAAGTACTGGTGGCCTCTATTCAAGGTACTACCTGTTGCGTCTTCAAAGATCCTCTTTACATTTGGAAGACTTTGAATTGCCTCCTCCGGTGTTAAATTTTCGGCCGTTTTGGGGCACTTAATTTCCACTATTCCATCTTCACCGATGATTCCATCGGGCGAAGCGCCTAGAAACGGAATTTTGCGGTCGATGAATAAACCACATTCCTCAATGTTTGCACCAATTTGTTGTTGTAGATCTTCACGGGCTTGTTGTTCACACTCTCGCCCGTAGTTTATCGCAGGAACGTTCAGCATCGGCTGATAGAGAAACGTCTTCACTGCATTTCCGCACGACGTTCCTCGTTTCCGACGGCATACTCGTCCGAAGTTGGACGCCGTCAATAATCGAAAAAATATTACCATTTATCGAGCGGTTTTGTAAAGCGGTTATTTACGCGTTTCGTAAATACTGGTATATTTTTTATATTTTCTCAAATATTCGATAAAAGTTGGGTTCTGTTTTTACATGAGAAGATCAATATGTTGCAAAAAATTGTTTCTTTTAATCAATTATGAAGTTTATGTATTTTTTTTTTTTGGGCGGTCCCCATCTGCTGCGCAAAAACAGGTTACACTGTAATGTTCTACATAATTTGCAGATAGAAATGAACGAAATGAGAGAGGAGTTATTCGAGGTGGAGTTGGAGAGGCGGTGGCAGCAGTATTTATTAAAAAAAGAAGAGGAAGAAAAGAAAAAGAAAGAAGAGGAAGAAAAGAAAAAGAAAGAAGAGGAAGAAAAGAAAAAGAAAGAAGAGGAAGAAAAGAAAAAGAAAGAAGAACAAAAAGAAACCAAATTTTTAACGCATAAAGATGTAAGTAAAATGTCACCCGTTCATTGTGCAAAATTCCGTACGTTTCTGTGAAGAAGGTACCTCTTGTACCTTTACAATGTACTTTCTACTTACGTAGATACTATACGTCATGCATGAGTGTTTTCGTTCCACGATATTGAAATACCATTTTACTGTTTCAGATGAAAAAATTTTTAAAACATTATAGATACAGTTGGAACAGTAACAGAGGAAGAAGAGGAGGAAGAGGAGGAAGAGGAGGAAGGGGAGGAAGAGGAGGAAGAGGAGGAAGCGGGAATATCATATATAAATTTTATAATTATAAAAAATAAAAATATAAAATATCGTAAATCGTTTCATTCTCCGTCCTTTTCCCCTCGCGCTGTTCTTCCCATAGAGCAGGCTTCGGAATTAACTGCTCTTTTCGGCCGATTTTCAGGTGTCACGCCTCCTTTCCCCCGCCGCGCGTCTTGGACCCCGCGGCGGCCCAAGTGCTTCGATCACCTCAGGCGCGTGTCATATGAATCGCGCGTGGCGCATCAGGGCGACACTCGCATTAATAGATTTTCACATCATCCACGGAACTCTATTTTCAATGCGTTGTTTTTTGTCAGTGGTATCCATCGTAGGCCTATTCCACTGTATCGGATAATTTTTCGTCGCATCATTTTGTTATAAATCGCGTCAAAAAATAGATTTGGAAACTGCTTTCAAATTTTGCTCTCAAAGTTTTAATGAAATATGAAAAAACTAGGTTTTTCCGTACACTAAGATGTGCTCAGGGGGTTGTAAAGATAGAAAACAATATGAAATTTATTATTACGGGTGCCTCCCTACTGCACCACGCGCGATTCATATGACACGCGCCTGAGGTGATCCAAGCACTTGGGCCGCCGCGGGGTCCAAGACGCACGCCGGGGGAAAGGAGGCGTGACATCTGAAAATCGGCCGAAAAGAGCAGTTAATTCCGAAGCCTGCCATAGAGACATTATAGATAGAGCAGGGGATAGCGCTATTCATATATCTCTCTCTCTCTCTGTCTCTTATGTTCCTTTACTGCGCGCATGCGCGGGTAGAACGAGATAGATAGGATACCGCGGTTTTCTTTCTCTTTCTAGTGGAGGGACAGCGAAAAATCTTTCACGCTAGTCGAGAATCAGAACCTCGGCTGGAGCTGATTATTCGGCAAAAAGGAGAACCAACGCGTTATTAATTGCGTTCTAAGTTTTATTTCACCAAATTTTCTACGTTTCATTGATTTAAACTATATTTATAATATTAATCAAATATGGTCTTAAGTAGTTGTCCGCTGTTATAACGACATAATCTAAAGAAATGTCTGAAATATATGTAGTTTGTAGTGTTAAAACCAAAGCTATTGTGATATTATGATGTAATATACTTTAAAGTTTATTGTATATAAGTTCAATATGCGAAAATCTCAAGTTTTGAAATATGGGCAACGATTTACTGAACTATCAAGCGGTCTTCAGTAGCTGGCCGCCACTGTATATGATAAATGTAAAAATATAAAAATAAATGTATGTAAAAATATACACATGATGTGTATCATGTATCTAAATCGTTTCATTCTCCGTCCTTTTCCGCTCTCGCTGTTCGTCCGCGCTAGGCATGAATCAGAACCTCGGCTCAGCTCGTATTCATTCAATTTTTAGAACATACGAAATGCGGCAACAGTGTAATATAATTTGGCAACTATGCTTCCGCCGATACGCGTAGTAGAATGAACAAGCACCACTTAGTCGGTAAAAGGAACAACGAATTTATCTACAAGCTAGTTGTGGTAAAAATTACCGACCCTGTGTTTACCCTTCAGCCCGTTTATTTTCTTGGGGCGCCACGCTCGATTCGGAGGACACCTCAAACGGACCGGCCCCCTTAAAAAGCTTTTTGTTGTTTTTTACGGCACGGTGTCCAGAATGCGATCCTGTATAACAAATTCACGTCAGATAAACAATTTTGTATAAAAATAGGAAAGTGATACGTTGAAAATGCGTGCGGTGACTTTTTTTTTTTTTTTTTTTTTTTTTTTTTTTAAATTAAACTTAAACATCAACATTTGTATGTATTGAAAATTATGTAATTTCATAACTATATAGGGTGTTAAATAAGTGGCGGAATCGGCGCCGTGCATTCGGTAGAGAATGAAATTCTGATAAGAAAAAGTATATATATATATATATATGTAGGGTGTGAGAGGCATAGTATAACCGCTACGATTTTTTGAAAATTGATGAATTTAGCCAATGAGTGCGCAGTTACAAGCCTACGATCCTTGAAAATATAGACGAAGCGGGGAACGGCGGTCGGCGCGCCGAACCGCGATTCTTACGCTGATTGGCTAAATTCATCAATTCAAAAAATCACAGCGGCTACACTATGTCTCCCACACCCTACATATATACACCTTTTCTTCTCAGAATTTCATTCTCTATCGAATGTATGGCACCGATTCCGCCACTTTGTTTACACCCTGTGTATATCAGTATATTCAAGAAACCTTTCTCTGTTTTTTTAAGACCAACGCGAAACAAAGCAATCATGGTATGTTTGATGAAACCGACGACTACATAATTTGTAGTATGAAAGTCTAACTTTTCTAATTTGTCTTTTTTATCTGAAAATTTTGTTAACGGATTGGTGAGAACTTTCCGATTAAAATGGAAGGCCAAACACGATATAATTGTTATGATATGTACATATCTTTTTATGTAGAAGGGTGAAACTTTACAAAGAATGTTTGAGGCAACTAGTGTACAATAGGCCACTTTCCACGCACGTGTGACATACAATATATTTCAGCACAATTACAATTTTAATATTATTATGCAACGTTTCCTTCTTAATTCGTAGTTAAAGAAGATGTTGCCGCCACCACCGCCACCTCCACCGCCACCACCACCATCATCATCACCACCTCCACCGCCACCACCCCCACCATCATCATCTCCACCTCCACCGCCACCACCACCATCATCATCACCACCTCCACCGTCACCATCTTTTGCAGCAGCACCACATCAATTAGATTTGGCGCAGTTGCCACAACACATTGTAACAGGTAATTATCAAAAGTACAAATTTTTACATAAATTGTAATACTGTAAAAAAAATATCATTTTTTTTTCTTCAGAAATAATGATATGGCAGCAGGAGCAACTGCAGCCACAGCAACTGCAGCAACAGCAACAGCTGCAGCAACAGCAACAGCTGCAGCAACAGCAACAGCTGCAGCTGCAGCAACAGCTGCAGCAACTGCAGCAGCCACGGCAACAGTGGCAGCAACAGCAACAGCTACAGCAACCATATTTCACGCAAACATATTTACGTGAGTACACTCATCATAATAAATTGTACTATTTTATGTATTTAACAATTATTGTTTTACTCTTTCTATTACAGCACCCCGCTGGCAACGGCGAGGAGGGAGCCGGAGAGGAAGAGGGAGTTGGGGGAGGGGCCGAGGAGGGGGCGGTGGGAAAACAGTGTATATATTCAAAAAGTAATATAGATTTATAATAGAATATATTACAAAGCGTTCTATTTGAAATATTTTACTTCATCCACATCCTTTTATCCTGCCCATTAATCATAGTATTGGTATAAAATAAAGGGTCCATTATGGTTAGATAGGTCAAAGAAATAAGCAATTGTTGTGAATTTTTTGCAGAAAAAGTAAGGAACGTAGAAACGCAAATATTTTATATTGTATTTATTACAATTTAAAGTATATTTCAGTAAAAGAATTTCAGGCATTTTTAAATATTAATTTACTACAGCGGAATATGGAACAGCCAGAATATCTGCGCGCCTCTCTTGCCGAAGTTCTCCAAGTCTTAAAATTTGTTTGAAACAACCAACCGAAAGATTTCTCTGTTAAGAATAAATGTAATTCTGGAATGGAGTAAAGAAAATAAGATTGAATAAAAATGTAGAGGATAGCGATATTGCACAGAAAATGTTCAATTCCTACTAAACATTTCCGATATTTTTTTGTTGATTAAAAATAAAATATTACAAATATCGATGTGTTAATAGTCTATTCTAGAATTACGTTTATTCTTAACAGAAAAACCTTTTAGTTGGCTGTTTCAGACCAATTTTAAGGCTTGCAGAATTTCTGCCAGAGAGGCGCGCATAGATTCTGGGTGCTCCATATTCCGCCGCAGTAAATTAATAAAATTGATTGAAATTTGTTTGCAATATACTTTAAAGTTTGTGACGAGGCAAATTTCGCCTCGATCACGAGAGTCCGTCCGCTCCCTCCACCCTGGCGAGTCCCCGCCTCGACCGCGCCGTCCTGCGCCCCGGGCATTGTTCCCCACAGTCCCCCCCCCCCCCCCCCCCCCCCCCAGCATGGATAGAGCGAGTGGAGTCCCAACCGCGACGATCGCCCGCCGTCGGCCGCGGCCGCCCTCCACCCGGGCGAGGGAGGGCCGGACGGGCCCACCTCAACGCAGGACGACCCGGCTGACCGGTCGCCACCTCCGCCCCGGCAGACTCCCCGGGAGCGACCGGCAGCCGGACTTCGAAATTGCCGGGCCTGGGGGAAACGACCAAGCAGCCTCCCGCTCCAGCCCACAGAGGACTCCCCAGGTCCCGGCTGAAGCAGGACGACTCCTGGTGGCCCGCCTCGGCACCGAAACTCCCTGGGGAGGGGGAACCGCGAGTCGGCGAGATCGCGACCGCGGATAATGAGCAATTAGCGTGCGCGCGGCGAGACAGAGAGTACCGGGTCGTTGTTTCTTTTCTGCAATTCTTTTTTCTTCTTGGCGTGAAGGCCAATTCGAGTCGCGACGAAAGGGTGCACTCGCGGGTGTGTGGAGCAGTCCCCCGCCACGAAGGCTAGCATTGATCAAGGATCCGCCGATGCAGAGGTAGGATTCACGCCTCTTCACGTGCATTTGGGTGTTTGGGTGCGAGAGTGCGAGAACGGATCGACGAGAGTGAGCGGGAAGCCGCCGGGCCCGCTACCGTCCCCGTCCCCTTCGCGACGTTGGCGACAGGACGCAATCCGAGAGGCGAGGACCCTAGAGGTCGATCCCTTGACCCCCGAATCGCCGCCCTTCTCTGTGCAGGTTTCGAGCTACGGCGACTCGAAAATCGGCGTAACGGTTCGCCCGCGCAAACCGCCGAGTTCGTCCTCCGCGTTTGAACGAAGGTCGTCCTCGTTCCGCGAGCCCGCGCATTGCCGCCGCTGTCGGTTTCGTCGAGGTCATCGAGACCCCGGATTTGAATCGCGGACGGGTACCCCCGACCCCCCCGCGTTCCCGACTAATCTTTTTTTTTTTCTTCTTGTATTTGAAACTCTAGGGCCACCGACATTTTGTATCGACCCCTAGCTTTAGTTTCTGCGATCGAGGATTTTCTTTGTATTGGGAATTTCCGCGCCGCGGTTCCTCTTTGCCGCACTTGGCGGCCGCGTACCTTTTTCCCTTGCGCAAAAGTGTACCGCGGAATTCCCGTTCTTTGGTTGTCTGGCACGGCCACCTTGGCCTGGATTAAAATTCACGTTAAACGTCACTCGTGGGTCAAATTTTCTTTAACCTCCCCTGAGCCCCGCTCCCATACTGAGCAGCCGGAAGGGCGAGGTTTCCGGACGAGTGCTACGGCACTGGCGCCCAGAAATTCAAATCGTCCGTGGAATTGTGCACCTGGCGCGTCGAGAGCGGTTTCCCCTGATCGCCTCCGCGCAGGGCCACCCTTAGGCTGCCCCCATAACCCGTACGTCACAGGCTTCTTGTGATAAGCGTGTGATGTTCAGAAAATGTTCTTCCCATAGTTGTAATAATACGTCACGAAACAAGAAAAGCATATCTTTACACAGTTTTCCGATTAAAGACAATAGTCGAGTAATAGAATGGGCAGTGAATAGCGGTAGCGACGATTTTGTAGAATTCCCTGATGAAATTTTGAAAAAACGGTACATTTGTGCAGCTCACTTTGCGGATAAAAACATAATTATTCAAGTAAGATTAAAGAAGGACGCCGTGCTCATGCTGTATAATTTCAATAGTAATGATCAAGAGCCTACGCATAACACTAGTCGCAAGCGTCCTCCTAAATCCGTTTCTTCTATACAAGAGAAACGGAAGCAGGTGGAACAATTAATTAACAGCAGTAACGCGTAAATTACGTAGGCTCCTGATTTAAAAAAAAAAACATAAGAAAATACGCACGTTAGAAAATAAAATGAAGTCACATAAAATGACCGAACCACATTCCGTTCGTAGTGGAATAGAAACAATTTCAAACAAATTACAAACGTTCATATCAATGCAATTGAATCCGTGTCGAGTCTATTCGGAGGACGAGCAACAAATTTGCCTTTCTATGCACTATTCCTCGCCAAGTTTATTCAAAAAACTTCGCGACGATTTCGGTTTCAATTTACCATGTAATAGTACAACCAGTAGATGGTTTGGGAATATCAAAATGTGGCCAGGTATTTGCGCGAAAGTATCGTGGATGGATCCTTCTGAACGAAACTGTGTGTTACTGTTCGACGAAATGACAATAAAAAAATGCTTCAATTCCAATCCGGTTAAGCAGAAAGTGGAAGGTTTTAAAGATTATGGTGCCTTCGGGTCGCGGATGAAACCAGGCACTCACGCGTTAGTTTTTATGATTCGTGGTTTACTTTAGAACTGGAAACAGCCTGTTGCTTGCTGCATAAGCAGCGGGAGCGTTTTAACGATTTTGTCGAAAATGCTTGATACGGTAATTGCTGCTTTATGTGATGCTGGCTTACGCGTTCGCGCAATTATTTGTGACCAAAGTGCCGTAAATAACTCATTAGTGGACAGAAAATCTTTTTAAAAATATTCGAAACAATTTGCTCCGGAATGATTGTTCCATTAATAATTCGATAGTTTCGTGGTCGGACATTTCGCGTTTATGGAATCTGGAACGAACCAAAGGCACTAGAGCAGCCGTAAAATGATCGGAAAAGCATATTCGACCAAGTGTTTTCGAAAAAATGAATTGCAGACTGACACTGCAAGTTTTTAGTCGAACAGTTTCCGTAGCTTTGTAAACGGCTAACATATTAGGAGAGATCCGAAGCGAAACTGTTGTAAATACCGCGTCCTTTGTCCCCGTGTTGAACGATATTTTTGATAATTTAAATAGCAGAACGGCGTATGATCCGAATCCCCAAAAGTGTTCCGAGCAATGGCCAGCAGCAGCAGCAACAGCAGCAGCACTCGCGGCAGAGCACGGACGCAGAGGGAGCCTCCGGGACCGGTAACACCGCTGGGTCACTCCCACAGCCACGGCCGAAGCACGACCCTGGATTGTGGACGACCACCGGGGAACTTGGCGGATTCGAGTGGCCACAGGCCCGCCGACCGCCTCCGAGGGTTGCGCCGCCGCCCGCCCGACGACCAACGGCCGAGCTGGCCAGTGCACAAGTGGTCGACCTGTCTACCACCCCCGCAGGCCTGTCCGGCCGCCCCCGCCGGCAGCCGTGCGACGATCGACCCACCACCGGCGCACACTCGGCCGATCCGCCGCCGACAAGCCCGCACCGGGCCGACCAGCCGGCCGCTGACCCACAACCGGGCCAACAGCCGCCCGCCAGCCAGCCGGAGGCCATCCAGCCGTCCCACGACCCGCAGGGGACAGCCACACCAGCCGCCGGACCATACCGGTCCGGTCGCCCACGCACCAGCCCCGCCGGTACTACCGCCGCCACCGCTGGCGACTCCGACACCCCCGGCTCCAACGCCGCCTCCGGAACCGGCACCGACGACGGCACCCCGCCCGCCGACCACCGACCGAGGAACATCACCGACTCGGTGGCCAGAGAAGGACAGCGACCGGTCCAACCGCCGGCACCGACAAAGAAGCGGGGACGACCGCCGCTGGACCGTAGCCGAGCACCGGCAGGCATGCCGCGCCTGGCCGGCCCCACCCAACCAGCCCGAAGAGGTCCGGGTAGACCTCGCCGCCCTCGACCGCCGACATCTGTGCAGCGTGGTGCTGCCCCCGGGGATCCGAGTCACCGTCCGGCGGATCCACCCGGAGGCGCTCCGGATCCGCGCCCGCCTGGAGGAGCAGACCCCCCCGCCGCAGCCCGAGACTCCGGCAACGAGCCGCCGTAGATTTAAGGTAGACATAAGATAGAATTAAGCCTGTAAATAGCGTAGGTCAAGATAGATTTAAGCTAGGATTGTTAAGATAGAGTTAAGATAGGACTGTAAATAATGTACATAGGAGGGTCGCGCCCTAGGAAGGAAGGGGGAGATGTGACGAAACAATAGTGTAAGGACGCGACCCCGCCCAATTGACAACCCGTCGTACCGCTGGGCCAATTTGTAAGACAGTCGGATGGACCGTCTTCAATCGCTTGCCGACTCAGTCGGTACGTCGGGGTCGGGGTAAAATGAGCAAGACTGGTTGTAAGCGGTGATCGCGGTTTATTGTCCTTAAGCCTAGTGTTTACAAGTTCGCGGGCTATTTACAGAGGAAAACGCGGTCGTCTTAATCCTAACGCAGGTCGCCTTAATCCTATCCTAAGCTAGTGCGCGGTCGCGGTTCGGTGCGGTCGGGTGTGGTGGTGGGAGCGGAGGAGCTCGGAAGGGACTGCCCTCGGGAGTTCGGGGGGCAGCGAACACACCTCCCCTTGCCCCGGCAGTGGAACCGTGGTCCGTCGGACGCCGGCGAACACAGCGGTCCTTCGGCGGTGGTGGGAGGCCACCGAGAGAAATATCCTCCGGTAAGGGCCAGCGGATAAACGGCGCTCACGTCGCTGGACGGCGGCGAACACACCTGCCCAACGCTCGCCGTAGGGGGAGAGGATAGCTGGAGACCCAAATAACAAAAATAGCGTCTTGTATCGCATCAGTGCGTACGCTTTCGGTGGGTAGCTCGCGCTGTCGTACCGTGGGCGAGCCGCGGTACTTATACTCGCGGTCGCGAATTTCAGCCGCGAGAAACCGCGAGTCGCGAGGCGCCGCGTCGCGACTCACGCTCGCGGCGGTGCGTGGTGGAGCGCGTGGCCCAGCGGTACGACGGGTTGTCAATTGGGCGGGGTCGCGTCCTTACACTATTGTTTCGTCACAACCTCTCAGGTAGAGGAACATTTGATAAGGCAGGCTGCAGCGTGTGAACATTGTTTTACGCCGCAAGGGGGTCGGCAAGTACGTCCACCGTGCTTCGCCGGCTTCCAATTGACGATAAACGCGACAATACAATTATGGCACGATGTTCGCGATGAAGGTACAACATATTTAATGACATCGCGGTTACAACAGGACCCCATAGAAAATTTGTTTTCTATGATCAGGCATAATGCGAGAAGTTATGAACAAAACCCGTCCGCGAAATTGTTTCGAATTAATTTGCAGAAAAACATGAAACTAAAATACAAACCATCCCAATCAGGGAATTGTTTAGATGACGACGATTATAATCTTTATCCTACCGTACAGTGTCCCGAAACTTTTCCAACGTGTAACGACGTCAATTCACCATCAAATTCAGCAATTTCAATTTCTAGTGAACAGTTAGCAACGAATCACACAAGTGATATCTTCATCGCGGATATTTCCGTACCGGAAACTGTCCATAGCCTGAAATCATGTGCGATAAATTATTTTGCGGGATACGTCGCCATGTAATGCATTAGAAATACAAACTGCGACATATGCAAGTCGGAGTTATTAGATAGTGGAACTGTAATTTCGAGAAATGAACAAATTTTAATTTACCTTAGAGACTATAAAAGTACAGATAATCATTCTGATTTTGGAAGCCTCACAGCCCCCAGTAAAAAAATTTCTTTTACATTTAGAATTTTTAATGCAATTTTCGACAAAGTATATTCCACTTTAAGGGCTCAAGAAGGCATATTTGATACAATACTTTTTGTTACATCCGGCCTAGGTTTGTCCTTCGCTGCTCCGCATTTCGGAAACAGGTCGCGTTGCCCAAGCAAGCTAAGAATGTGCAGAACAGCACTTTTGCACGGTTACCGCTCAGGCTACGGCAACAGCGTAGTGCAACACCATGACCCAAAGAACTAGATTACGAAAATGCTACCCAGCAAAACTGCGCCAGTAATTGGGCACAGCCACGAATATAAAAGGTTGGACAACGTGGCCCGCGGGGAGTGAAAATTAACGATCTTTTGTGAGTCGACGATACGCAACGCGCGTATCCGCGCCCGCGATCGCGTACCCGAAGGAACCCGGACGTTTGTGCTCGGACGACGGTTCACGGCGTGTGTAACGCCGCGGTCAGACAGAGCTGACCCATAATTGGATATCCTCCAGGAGTGCACACGCCGCCGTGCAGTACCATCACGGACGCCGAAGTTCCCGAAGGGCCGAGACGCCAGCCGCGACGCGATTAACGAACGAGTATACGAACGAAAGCGAGCCGCGAGTGAGACGTGTGTGTGTGTCAGAAACGAGAGCGAGAGAAACGCCGAGAAAGCGACCCGCAACCTGAGACGCAACGGTTGGGTATGTAAAACGCATGTTTATCAAGGAATATAAGTATACCGCAGATATCAGAGTTGGTATTGCACCGAACCCTACTCCCCGCCATCCTACACCGGAAACCCGATAGCGCAAGGTAGGTCAAGGTGCGCTTTAGCGCTTCGACCCGGCCGTACCCGCGCCGCGTTTGTAAGATACTGGAAGAAGCCCGCGGTCCCGCAACGCGGGACGTAACATTTTCATATTTTGTACAGGGTGTCGACAGTTCACCCGATCTTCGTGGTTGGTTTGACAGTAGTACCTGTAACGAACATAGAAAATATATTGCCTATTTCATGATGAAAGAAAAAATTCATAAAGACACAATTTGGCTCGGTCAAGAGTTACGACGACCGAAAAGTACTAGTCACAAACCAACCCCGAAAGTTCGAAAATCGCAAGGCCTGTGAAGCATATTTTTTTTCCACGTATTTCTAATTTGTATTATTTAGTGTGTTTCTGTATATAAAAAAAACTTATTAAACACTTATTTCTGTATACAGGGTGTCCCGTAACTAGTAGTAACATCGGGAAATGGGGGGTAGCTGAGACGATTCTGAACAACAACTTCCTTCGCAAAAATGTCAGACGGGGCTTCGTTATTGAATTATTAACGAAAAACACTGAGCAATCAGAGCACGTGTAGCATGCGCGCTGAGCCGTGATAGGGTAACTTCGAGCCGGAACGTTGGACTAGAACGAATCACGGCTTAGCGCACGCAGTACGCGCACTCTGATTGAGCAGTGTTTTTCCTTAATAATTCAAAAACAAAGCCCCGTCTGACATTTTTGCAAAGGAAATTGTTGTTCAGAATCGTCTCAGCTACCCCCCATTTCCCGACGTTACTACTAGTTACGGGACACCCTGCATATTATAAAGGAACATATTCAAAAACCGTATGTTTTTGCCCCTAATGGATTTTGTTGAAACTTTGTGTATTTGTAGATCCATATATGGGTCATCAATTCCTAGCGTAACATTTCTGTAAGCCCTTGCAAAACAGCGGGGGAAGAGTTCAAAATACGCATTTTGCAAAATCTTCCGGAGGCTGTAACTTTTTATTGAAATAAGATATCGGCTTGATTCTTGCAGCAAAAAACCACAAAAAATTTAAGCTTTCGAAGGGTATATTGCTGTTGATGTTTCCAATATTGTTAACTTAATTTTTACGCAATTTTCTAGTTTTCGTATTCATGCAAAATTCGGAAAAATTGTGAAATTAAAAAAAAGTACCTTCAAATTTTATCAAAAAACTTAGTATAAGAAGCTTATCTTATGCGCTTTTAAATGATACATACCACATGTTGGGGAAATTGTTCGTTTTAGAGATACAACATAAAATTCAGGTTGGTGTTCAAGTTGTGGATGCGATGTTCAAACAAAATCAATTTTTTTAACATACTATAGTTCAGTACTCAAACAGAACCACTAGTGATAAAAATCCACGCTGTTCAGCAGCTTTAACATAGTTTTGGTATATGTCATTCACACTCTATTGTTTCTTATCGCATGCGACACTCTTCTCAAGTGCGACCTGTCTCTTGATATTTTCAACTTCTTTGCATCGCTTCACCGAGGAATTTGTGCGGTGATTAGTATCCTTTCTGAGTTTTTGATGTTCACATCGGTCAGAGCAAAATATAAGTTACAATGAATTCACATAATTGTAACAAGTGTGGTATGTCTTTGGTGAAAAAGTCGAAAAAAGAAAAGAAAGTGAAAGACAATCAGATCTTGTGTCGGAAGTGTTTTTTCGAAGCATCGTTTACAAATCCCATTCCAGAAAGCAGCAATATTACTATTACAGAAAGTGACAGTGCATACGCAGGTCTGTCAAATGCTACTGTTAGATTGTGTGTGATTTTGTATTTTTCTTTATTTTGTATTGGCAGCAATGATTTTACTTTTATATTTCTAAGATTGGTAATACAGCGAAATGTTTTTGTTTCAAGTAGTACACATAAGATGGCTGTTAAGGCAACCGCAAGTCGTCCTATGTACGTAAAATTAGTTTTTACAGTTAATAGTTTTAAGTTCTCTTGCATTATAAAATAAATAAGTATATATTTAAAATATTCCAGTTTTTTTGACTTTATTTAACAGCTACATATATGCCTTCCGATAAAAAGTACACACAAAACACATTCTAAATGTATTTTTGGTTGTAAAACTGCTAATGATCAAGATCTTCACAATATTAAGAAAGATATTAGAACTGAAATTCTTGTCAAGTATCGCGTCATTATTCACAATAACTCACGGTGTTGCAAACGACACGTTAAAGACGGTACTATCAACTGGGAAAATGATTCAGTCGTTGAAAAAAGTGTACAACATGATGTGACGAGCTTATCAGCGAATGAAGTACATAGTCGATATAATTGATGATCTTCGGAATTATAACTCGGATATACAAAACAACGAAACAAAGTGCAATTTTTTTGGTAACAGTGATGGAATAAAATATTGGGCAGGATTGGAGGAATTCCAATTTTTGAATCTGGCTGAATCTTGTTTTGGAAATAACGAACGTGAATGGAATATTAAGCTTGGATTATATGTAATGCAACTGTACCATGGCTTTCCTCAAAACGAAATAGGGTAAATGTGATTTAGTTCGGCCCCTATCCAGTGGTCAGCCGCTCCGTAACTGAATTGCTTAGAAATAAGAAGTAAAAACAAAATTTTAAACAGTTGAATAAGCCCAATAATCAACTAAATCCCCATTTTCAATACACAGGTAACATTTCATGACTTTAGCGGTGAAAATATGAACTATAGTAAGCCTCACGGTGATGGTGATTGAGTGGGTGACAAGCGATGAGAAAATTTGAATTATTTACAGTACAGGCGGTATCCGGAAATAGTGTATATTATGGATAATACGTAATTCTACATATTAAAATTTTGAACACGCAATTATTAACATTTAAACGAACTTTTTTGAGGTTAGGATTGTATGTAAAACGTTAATATATACGTATTTTTAACGAAGACGGCTACTGGTATTAAAAATACAAGGAAAACTAGTAACCAGCCCCACTGGCTGACTATTAGGTATTGGACAGAAGTCGCTAATTTTAACTGTATTTAATAAGTAAAGTTTACTTTTGTAAATCATTCTTTCTTATTGTTTTCCGTCAGAATCTATGTAAAACCAATAGCCGCCTAAAACACAAGACGGCTGACAATTGGAATCGTTGAATTTAGTAGTCGGCCATTTATAATTTAGATATACATATAAAATTGCTGGGAAGAAAACTGTTAAGATTTGAAATGCGGACGTCAGAAATAAAAAAAATTAAAAAAAAAATTGAAATACTTAATATTCTATTAATTTATAGTTAATTCATCTTCTTTATTATTATTTATTTATTATTTATTGTTATTTTTATGTACGGTTTTTTTTTTTTTTTTTAAGATGTTAATAAAAATGGTGCTACCTAAAAGATCCATTCACCAGTATTCCGAAGAAGCAATAAAAAATGCAATGCAAGCTATTCGTGATGGGACTACTATTAGAGAAGCCAGTAGAACTTATGGAGTACCTCGTGGTACTCTTCAGGACCGAATTCATGGTCGAGTAAAGGAGGGACCTCGAAAAAATGGGGCCGGATACATTTTTAACAAAAAATGAAGAACTGGAAATCGTAAGATGGATAACAGATCTTACAAAATGTGGTTTCCCGAGAAAAAAAGATGAGTTATTAGATAGCGTTCAAAAAATTATATTAGATTCAAAACGCAAAACTGTTTTTAAAGATGGTCGTCCAGGGGAAAAATGGTATAAGCTTTTCTTACAACGTCATCCTCAAATAGCACTTCGCGAGCCCGAAGGTATAAGTAAAGGAAGAAGTTGCATTACAGAAGAATACATTAGGAAATGGTTTGCAGATCTACGTGAATACTTTAAGAAAATAAACGCGGAAGATGTTTTAACCGACCCGACTAGAATCTTCAATGGAGACGAAACAGGGTTCGCACTGTGTCCCAAAAGTGGTAAAGTTCTAGCTCCAAAAGGTTGGGAAAACGTCTACGATATTAAAAAAGGTAATGAAAAGGAGACTATAACGGCACTAATGGTATTTCTCAGCTAATGGAGACATTATTCCTCCGATGATTGTTTATCCATATGTACGGCCACCAAAACTTGTTATTCAAAATATGCCAGTGTTCCCCCTCCTCTCTCTACCTGAAATTCGGCAAAGCCGCTGCCGTTCGCGGAAGTCGGCCATTCCCTAATCAAGCAGTGCAAGAGACAGGTGAAAGAAAAGAGAGAGAGAGAGAGCAAAACTAGATAAGCAAGGCGAAGAAAAGGAGAGACTATTTCGAGTAAATCTTTAGTATTTTATTGTACAAAAGCGCGCGTTAATAATCACAGCAGTGACTCGGTAAAAATAAGTTACAGTTGTAACGAGGCAAATTTTGGCCTCGTTACGAAGCGTTGGCGCGCCCCGCTCCCTCCGCTCCAGCGAGTCCTCGCCTCCGGGACGCGGATATGGTTGTGTGTGAATGAGTGAGTGCGTGTGCGTGTGTGTTCTTTTTTTTTGTTGCGGCCGACCGCCTCGCGCTCCGCCACGGCGGAGCCTCGCCGCCGCCGGTCGTGGGGGACCTCCACCCAGGAGAGAGAGGGGCCAGATGGGTCCCCCACCTTCGCTGGCCGACCGGCTGGCCGGTCGCCGTGCCTCCACCCAGCAGCCGCCTTGGGGGCGACCGGCAGCCGGACACCGAGGACGCCGGGCCTGGGAGCAGCCGACCACCGCCACCTCGCCCGGAGCTCCGCCAGAGGGCTCCCAGGACCCGGCCAACCGAGTTTACATCGAGCGGCCCATCTTGGTCGCCGAACTCCCTGGGGGGGAGAACCGCGTACCGGCGGCAGATTTAGAGAGAAGCGCGCGAGCCGGTGTAGAGAGCGGTCGTAAATTGGAGCGATTTGAATTTTAATTTAGTATTTTCGTTGCGTGTGTCGAGTCCCTTTCTTTTATTGGTCATTGTGTGTGTGTTTGTGTGGCGCCCGTTTTGTGGAAGGGCCACCCGCACCATTTTGTTTTGGATACGTCGCCGCACTCCATGTCCAGGTAGGACTCACGCCTTTTGGTTTGATTTTTATTGCGTGTGTGAGTGTGAGAGGATCGGTGTGAACGCGGGAATACCGGAGTATTCCGTATCGTACCGTGTTCCGCGACCTAGGCGACAGGACCGACCCCAGGAGACGAGGACTCTCGAGGCCCGTCCCCTTTATTCCGCTCCCGACCGTTTCGTTGTCCGGTACCGTCCGACGGTCGAGCCCCGGCGGCTTGACCTCGGTGCCGTAGCCGTTGACGCTCGTACCGCGCGTTTGAACGAAGCGCAGCTTCGTTCCGCGATCTCGCGTGCCGGAAGTTATAGTCGGTTTCGTCGAGGCCCCGGCGCCTCCGTCTCAGAATCGCGAACGGGTCCCCCCCATACCCGCGACCGCGATCCCGACTAATCTTTCGTTTTCTCCTGTATTTGAAACTCTAGGACCACCGACATATTGTATCCGGCCCCTAGCTTTAGTTTCTACAGTCGAGATTTTTCTTTGTATTGGGAATTTCCGCGCCGCGGTTCCTCTTGCCGCACTTGGCGGCCGCGTACCTTTTCCTTTGCGCAAAAGTGTACCGCGGAATTCCCGTTTTTTTGGTTGTTGGGCACGGCCACTTTGGCCGTTATTAAAGTTACCGTTAATTTACCGAAACACTCGTGGGTCACTTTCAATTAACCTCCCCTGATTTCCGCTCCCCTACTGAGCAGCCGGAAGGGCGAGGGTTCCGGACGAGTGCTACGGCACTGGCGCCCATAGAATCGAATCGTCCGTGGATTTGTGCACGGGGCGCGTCGAGAGCGGTTTTCCCTGATCGCCTCCGCGCAGGGCAACCCTTAGGCTGCCCCATAACCCGTACGTCACAAAATTGGCGCCCAACGTGGGGCCCTTGAAAGTTCTTTTGACCAAGGGACACGAGTGCCAGACTAACGTTTTTTTTGTTGTTGTTACCGGTTCGTCTGGAATTTACCGTTGCTCGAATCGTATATTTAGACGACGAGCCTTGCCTTTGTCTCCTAGTCGTAAACAGGGAACGGGTGATTGCTGTTGTCAGTTTGACACCTCCCCGCGTCCCCCTGTTCCAACGAGTAACAAGCGATTTGTCGTGTTGTGCTCGTTCCGGGCTAGTGAGGGCGAAGAATTCGGTTTGAAGCGGCTTGAAATAACAACGAGCGCTCGCGTTGCCGTGTTCGCTTTACTGTTTACCGTTTCGGTCGACGACTCGTTGTTCGAATCAGCTGTCTCGCCGTACCGTGCCGGCAGTGTTTGTTTTCGTACAGAGAACGAGGGGAAGAGTCCGGTTTTCCGTCTCTCTCCTTCTCTCGTAACCTGCCGTTTCGTTCCCGTCTCGTTTTTTTTTCGACCACCGCCCCGACCCAACGCGCTAAGATGTCGAGCTCCGAGGCTGCTCCATCTGACCGGCCACTCCGCCGCGCCCTCCGCGAACGGAAGTCGGCTGCGAGAGCGCGTTGCGCGAAGTTTTTAACTAGCCATCCGACAACGGACGTAACCATGCTGATGGACCTCCTTGGGATGCGGTCGGATTCCCCGTGGGGCCCATTATCGGACCGATTTGAGCGGTATCACCTCCGCCGCGAATTCGGCCCCGACGCGGCGAGTTGGGACCCCCAAAGGGACGAAAGGGACGAGATTTTGACCACGGCGGTCGAGGCCGCGCTGGCCGGAAGTAGGGGGGAGGATTTAATCGCCCGATACGAATCTCTCCTCCGACGAACCCCGCGCAGCCCGATCACCAGCGTCCCCCGGGTACCTCCGTGTACGTCCGCGGTCCCCTTGCCGATCCCGACCACCACCGTGACCTCGGTGACGTATTCGGTCGCAGGAACGCAAGCTAGAGTATCGTATACGGAAGCTCGCGTACCGGTGAGCACGCCCCCTCGCGAAGCGACCCTAGATTGGGTCGACGCAGGGCGTTGGCTGCCCACCGGTCAATCCGCTGGCCGGTGGAGGGACCCCCTCAGCCTCCCGGCCAGCCCGCGAAGGACCGACCACGTGACCGGGGCGATCCCGCGCCGGTTACCCTCTGCCGCGCCCTCGCGAAGAGCCCCGGCCGCGCGGGTAAATTTTGAGCGAGAGCGAGAGAGGAACGAGATTTCCTCTTCCTCCGGAGAGGACCGTTTCTCCGCTCCCGCCCCCCGAGTCACGTCGAAGTCGGCCGAGCCGCGCGTTAATCGCTCGGCTGACATTTACTTCCCGTGCGCCGATAAAGGGTTGAAGAGGAAGGGACCTTCGATGCCGCGCTCGCGTGGCACGTTGACCCCCCCACTCTCCCCTCGGCTGACCCACCACCGTACCGATACCGACGACAGCGAAAACGACGATTACGTCCCGCTGTACGCCGCTGCTGGATCCCGCACCTGCGGTCGATTCACGCGGCCGGAGACCGAACGCCGACACGCGGACGCGCCCCGTGTCCGGTCTCCCAGTAGCCGGTATTTACCGTGCGACCGAGTGGAGGTCCCTGCGCCTCGGCCCCATGCCTCCTCGTCCTATCGGGATGAGCCGTGGGAGCCTCGAGAGCGGGAGCCTCTGACGCGACGACCTCGACCCTCAGCGGTCAGAGGTCATCGCCCGGTCGCCCCGAGGGAGTCATCGGAGGAAGACCATCGAGTCTCCCCGCGGACGACAAGGAGGAGAGAGAGGGAAGCTCGCTCACCTTCGAGCGAGTCATGCCCCTCCCCCTCCCGTTACGCGGAGTATCGCGCCCCCGCGCGGTACGCCGAGAGACCCCGGGAACCCTGCCGCGGGCACTGTTCGTGCCCCTCCGCCAGTCGACAGCCGTCCCCGCGAGACTACTTCCGCGGGGACCGAGCCGTCGACACGTTGAATAAGTGGCATATCGCTTATTCTAACGAATTCGAGGAAGGCGCCGAGACGTTTTTGGACCGTCTCGAGCGTTGCCGCCGGAGCGCGGGATTACCGGACCGCGACCTCTTGGCCGCGTTACCGGCCGTTTTTCGACAAGAGGCGGCCAATTGGTATCGCCTCGAGGGAGCCGCTTGCATGTCCTGGCACGCGTTTTCCCGGGCTTTCCGGGCGCGCTTTGGGGCCCAGAATTTGCAGCGGCAGTTGTGGAACGACGCGCGAAATCGGACCCAGGGGGAAAGGGAAACGATTAGCGCGTTCCTCGACAACCTGCAGGTCATATTCTCGCACATGCGAAACCCGCCTCCCCGCGCCGAGCGCCTCGATATGGCGTACGATAATTTGCGCCCCTTTTACCGTAGACGTTTCCGCCGGTCAGAGTTCGCGTCCTTCAGCGAACTCCGCGAGTTAGGGAGAGAGATTGAGCTAGCCGCGGCGCAGGAACGCGTCCATCGGCCGTCCCCCGCGGCATCCGAGCTCGCTCTCCCAAACACCGCGTACAGACCACCGCGAGGGTCATCCGGGAGGGTTGCCGCGATCGAAACCTCCCCCGCTACCGGGTCTTCCACCGGTAGTTCCGGGGAGGGATCTCCAAAGAAAAGGAGAAGGAGGAGAAGGGCCAAAAAGACGGCAAAGAAGTCGTCTGCCTCCTCCCAAGAACGCGGCACCCCGGAGAGGCGAAGGGAGCCGCAGCTCCCGGCCTCCACGAGGCCGCCCCCGTCGCCGAAGAGAGCCCCCCCTCCGCCGAAGCCGAGGGGCCCTCCGCCGCCGAGGGAAACTTCTTCCCCGACGGCCAGACGCTACGCGCCAAAAGCGCCAGCGCCAGCGACGGCAGCCCCCACTCCTTCGACGTCGAGGGGGGGTGACTGCTTTAATTGTCGGCAGCCCGGACATTGGGCAGTCGACTGCCCCCGTCCCCGAAGAACTAGGGTGTGCTTCGGGTGCAATCGGGAAGGGGAAACGATTTTGACGTGCCCCGATTGCGCCGCTCGACGGGCGGCAAACGCGAGGCGGGATAGTCGCTGAAGGGTCGCGACTACCCGCACATGGACGAGGAGGCCTAACTTGTAGGCACGACTCAGGTGAAGGGGCCGTCAAAGGGACCGTACCTTTGTACGGCGTTCCCGGAGACGCCTATGACCTCCCCGAGTCGACCCTCCCGTCCTCCGCGCTGAATTCCGCAAGTCCATCGCCGGCCCCTTCTTCCCAGAAAGAAAGGGGGGCGTCTACTTGGGAGAGTACCCCAATTTTCCATGCGACGGCGACTTGGCCGGTTGGACCGAGGGAAAACCAAGTAGTCGCCGAAGCTAGCGATGAGACCCTCCTTTACCGTTCCGTTTTTTTTTGCGGTGGAGTGTTTGTATTGTCCCTTTTGTTTGTCTGTGGTTTCGGTTGTTCGTCCGTCCTTGTTTGGAAAAAAAAAAAGAAAAAAAAAAGTATAAAATCGAAAAAGAAAAAAAAAAAAATCATTTATGTTAGGTTTAGTTTGTCCTTTTAGTTTTGTTTTTGTCAGTCCCGCCACTTAGGCGAGGACTCCTCCTTTTTTTTATGTTTAGAATTTAAGTTATTTTTTTTCTTTTGGTGTCCCGGCCCCGCCACTCAGGCGTGGGTTCGGTTTTTGGTTTTCTTTTTGTGTGAATTTTGTTGGTGTACCACACTCCACCCCGCGCCGCCGCGCGGCAGTATTCTCAGCAACCTTCTCCTTCACGAGCCGATTAGGCCGAGAAGGTTGTGCAACCGAACTTTTTTTTGGGAAATCCTTCTTTTCCTTTTTTTTTGTTCTCTCACCGCCTCTCTCTTCGTTCAAGAAGCTGGAAGCAAACCCTCTGCCCAGCGAACGGGAGAGATCGGAGGCAACTCGGCGGGCCGCCAGTCCGCGAGAGACGCCCACTCGGAGTGTCCAGCGGGACCGCGAGTTTCGAAGCTGCGCAGAGACTCCGTCGTGAAAATGACGTTGAGCAGCTCGCGCTCCGAAACGTACGGCTAGCCGAGGTGAGAAATTTACCGTTACCGTGAGAATATTGCCAGCGGCATCGACGACGATGAAAAACGCTAAGCCCCGAATTGGATTAGGATAATCCCATTAGTTTTTGCGTTTCGGTGTGGCTTGGCGCGCCCGGATTAAGACGGCGCGGCTATTTCTTGCGCCAGTTCTTCTTCCGAGGCCCGTCGCTCGTACGTGCGCGAAACGTACCGCATTCCGCACCCCGCGGTCCCGTCGCCGATCCAGACTCGCAAGTATGAATGTGTGATTGACTGTTGATCGGTGGAATGTATGGGTAGAGGCGTGATTCCTCCCTGGACGTGGACCGGTGATGGTTCTAATTTTTGTATTATTTTCTTTTGAGTTTTTGTTGCAGGGGACCACCGCCGACCGATTCTTTTTTTTTGCCACGTCTCTCGCGTGCTCGCCGCGCTTCGCGGCCTCGAGACGCGGGAGGGGAGGAAGGAGGAGACCGCCAGCCAATGTTTAGGGGGGGGGTGTGTAACGAGGCAAATTTTGGCCTCGTTACGAAGCGTTGGCGCGCCCCGCTCCCTCCGCTCCAGCGAGTCCTCGCCTCCGGGACGCGGATATGGTTGTGTGTGAATGAGTGAGTGCGTGTGCGTGTGTGTTCTTTTTTTTTGTTGCGGCCGACCGCCTCGCGCTCCGCCACGGCGGAGCCTCGCCGCCGCCGGTCGTGGGGGACCTCCACCCAGGAGAGAGAGGGGCCAGATGGGTCCCCCACCTTCGCTGGCCGACCGGCTGGCCGGTCGCCGTGCCTCCACCCAGCAGCCGCCTTGGGGGCGACCGGCAGCCGGACACCGAGGACGCCGGGCCTGGGAGCAGCCGACCACCGCCACCTCGCCCGGAGCTCCGCCAGAGGGCTCCCAGGACCCGGCCAACCGAGTTTACATCGAGCGGCCCATCTTGGTCGCCGAACTCCCTGGGGGGGAGAACCGCGTACCGGCGGCAGATTTAGAGAGAAGCGCGCGAGCCGGTGTAGAGAGCGGTCGTAAATTGGAGCGATTTGAATTTTAATTTAGTATTTTCGTTGCGTGTGTCGAGTCCCTTTCTTTTATTGGTCATTGTGTGTGTGTTTGTGTGGCGCCCGTTTTGTGGAAGGGCCACCCGCACCATTTTGTTTTGGATACGTCGCCGCACTCCATGTCCAGGTAGGACTCACGCCTTTTGGTTTGATTTTTATTGCGTGTGTGAGTGTGAGAGGATCGGTGTGAACGCGGGAATACCGGAGTATTCCGTATCGTACCGTGTTCCGCGACCTAGGCGACAGGACCGACCCCAGGAGACGAGGACTCTCGAGGCCCGTCCCCTTTATTCCGCTCCCGACCGTTTCGTTGTCCGGTACCGTCCGACGGTCGAGCCCCGGCGGCTTGACCTCGGTGCCGTAGCCGTTGACGCTCGTACCGCGCGTTTGAACGAAGCGCAGCTTCGTTCCGCGATCTCGCGTGCCGGAAGTTATAGTCGGTTTCGTCGAGGCCCCGGCGCCTCCGTCTCAGAATCGCGAACGGGTCCCCCCCATACCCGCGACCGCGATCCCGACTAATCTTTCGTTTTCTCCTGTATTTGAAACTCTAGGACCACCGACATATTGTATCCGGCCCCTAGCTTTAGTTTCTACAGTCGAGATTTTTCTTTGTATTGGGAATTTCCGCGCCGCGGTTCCTCTTGCCGCACTTGGCGGCCGCGTACCTTTTCCTTTGCGCAAAAGTGTACCGCGGAATTCCCGTTTTTTTGGTTGTTGGGCACGGCCACTTTGGCCGTTATTAAAGTTACCGTTAATTTACCGAAACACTCGTGGGTCACTTTCAATTAACCTCCCCTGATTTCCGCTCCCCTACTGAGCAGCCGGAAGGGCGAGGGTTCCGGACGAGTGCTACGGCACTGGCGCCCATAGAATCGAATCGTCCGTGGATTTGTGCACGGGGCGCGTCGAGAGCGGTTTTCCCTGATCGCCTCCGCGCAGGGCAACCCTTAGGCTGCCCCATAACCCGTACGTCACACAGTATATAATTTATACGTGCGGACAATAATTTCTCGCGATTATACTTTTCGTTCCATTATTGACGGTAACGAATAAAGGTGTTACAAACTATAATTGAAAATAAGTGAGCGAAGTTTTCACACAAAACAGCCAGAGAAATGGTTTTTGGGGAAATCGGAAACTGGATGGATGCGAGGCGATATATTTTTTGAATATATAGCCAATAAAATAAATGTTTGGATTGACGAACACAAAATCATACGACCAATCATTTTATTCGTTGACGGGCACAAGTCGCATCTAACAAAAGAAATCAGCGAATTTTGCCATAAAAATCAAATAATATTATACGCTCTTCCACCTAATACAACTCACATAATGCAACCTGCGGATGTAAGTGTATTCAAACCGCTCAAAACTAAATGGAAAGAAACTGTCAGAGAGTAGTTAAACCAAGAAGAAAATGTAAATAACTGGGTAACAAAAATTAATTTTGCACCATTACTACAAAACGTTCTAAACGATTCGACATTAAAAAATTCTATAAAAAGCGGGTTTAGAAAATGTGGTCTCTTTCCCTTTGATCCGAATTTAGTGGATTATTCTAGGTGTATTAAAAATTATCACGAAGATTTAATTGAAAGTAACAGTACTATGAACTTTTCAAGTGAAACGTTAAAAATAACGGTGGAAGTTTTATTAGCTATAAAACCGCAGTTAAATGAAAATGCAAACATAACCACAATAATAACAAAATTAAAAGAAATGCAAATCAGATCAGAAGAAACTGAAACTGATTGTACTTATAACATAGAGGAAAATAGTGGACTAATTATAAGCAGAACTGAGACGCCAAATTTAGGTGTTACATGTGATTTGATCAATATGGATTCAGGAGAATTTCTATTTCTTGATAATCTAGGCAACAATAATTTTTTACAATCGGACACCAGTGATATATGCTACATAAATTCGGAACCCATAGAACATAAAATACCTGAATCAGAAGCCAACGAAAATAATGAATTAATCGAAGAAATAAACCCAAACATTAATACTGAAGATCTAACAGAAGACCTACCAGAAGACGAGACAGAAAACAGAGATGGAAATATTAATAAAGTTAAAATAACAAGTGATATAAGAATTAAGCTCGGAACTATATCAATCATATCACACGCAAAACAAAAGGAGAGCAAACATTTATTTTTTCCAAATACTATCAATAAAGCAAGTAAGAAAGGAAATACTATTCATCAAAATAGGCCAGCTGCAATATCTTCCGAAGAATACCGTGCCTTTTTGCAACACAAAGAAGAATTAATATTTGAATCGACGATTGACCAATGACGAAGAAAGAATCTTTGCAAGATTCATACCCCAGGGATTCCAATATAGGAGTCCTGGGCAAGCGATTTTTATATTAAATTTAATGCATTATACTCAATTCAACAAATCTAGAAATACGAAATTGTTTGTATTTGTCTTTTGCGCTATACTCTATGGAGACGAGCAGAGTGGCATTGTGCACTTAACTAACATGTGCACATGGTTCACTCGCGATACATGTAATTCTTGCTTTGAGAAAGGCTTGTTTGTAGATTTTGACGTTTCGTATCAGTATTCGATGGTAAACTTCGAATATAGCGATAGAGAGGTCACTTTAGCTCAGGATGCTGATCTTGCGTATCGCATTCTCGAACACAACGATCCTTCAGCGGATGATTATCCTCCGACGCTTTACGTCCATGAGCATTCATTCGTTATTATGAAAAGTCTCCGTTCTAATTTAAAATTCTTTGTAGGGTCAGGAAATGAGAAAGTAGAAGTGCAAACCAACGTGCCGAACCGTTCAATAAAGAACTGCGTCTCTTACAAATTCAATTTGTAACAGACGCAGTTCTTTATTGAACGGTTCGGCACGGACTGCCCGAATGCAGTCCGTTGAGACAGTTGACAATATCATGTGAACGTATTCACAGGAGGCCACGGAACCTCTTAGTTGTAAGAACTCCTGTGAATACGTTCACATGATATTGTCAACTGTCTCAACGGACTGCATTCGGGCAGTCCGTGCCGAACCGTTCAATAAAGAACTGCGTCTCTTACAAATTCAGATTTGTAAGAATTACAAGGTCGCCGGTGTATGAAATTTCCACACTCAAGGTCATTTGAAGATCGTAGTGTTATAGGTCAATGAACTCGCCTTGCCCTCAGCTATCATCGTATGATAACAAAAATATATGGTTTCATTAAAAAAAAACACCGATAACCTTGTAATCGCGAAAAAAATGACCTTGAGCAAAATTTTTCACCAATCAGAATATGTGCCCCATCGGATACAATAACTTTTTCTTCTAACATTTTTTTCTACCATGAAAAACAAGCGAGATATTTGAGATGCCAGAAATAGCTGGGACACCCTGTATATGAAGCAGACAGTTATCAGGATTTATCTGAAGATGAGTGGTATGAGCCTATCGAAAAAAAAAAAATTATTGGAAACTGTACCATTAAATGCCAAAATAAAAGCAGTTACTGTTGCTCGTCATCATCCGTCATGGCATTTACAAACACTTCGGTCCAAAAGTACAACATTTTTAAAAAGGTGTTACGAGCCGGAGGGGCACGGCTGCGTAGCCGGGGCTTTATATTAGGTATATGGTAATTTGTTAAGAGGAAATAGACGCGGAGACGAACCTACGTATGGCTAACGTAGGGAGCTCCAGGAGGTTGGTTATCAAGGACGAACCTACGTATGGCTAACGTAGGGAGCCTCAGGAAAGGTCAAGACGCGAGGACGAACCCACGTATGGCTAACGTGGGGAGCCTCAGGAAAGTGATATGCGGACGAACCTACGTATGGCTAACGTAGGGGGCCGCAGGAAATGTTAGTATTAGTGTTCGTAACGTATTCGGTGCACCTCGAGCGGTAAAGGTACACCTTAGTGGGTTCAGGACGGTTTATTATAATTGATCAACACTAAATCTATTTGATTCAGTTTATTCTAATGCACCGGGACTTACAACTGTTATAGTGTAATTTGTCGCGGTGTTCTAACTTGAATTTAAGTTACAATGATTACTTGAAAATAGTTGAATTTGTTAGTTTCGATTCCGCGAAGCAAGAATCTAATCCTTCTCGGTTTTAACGAACGCGAGCAAACGGGGGACGGCTACAACCGTAAATGAAATGCCTAACAGTCGACTACGTACTGTATGGTTAAGAAGATGCTCGATGGGGACTTGAACCCGATCTCGCTAAGTTGCTATGCGTCGTAAGAGAAACGTACAGACGTGTAACGTGCCCTTTCTAGATTTCGACTAGACCCAAAATGCCTTCGCCGCAACCCTTTTTATACCCAAAAATCAGGATAAAAAGGGTGGTGGGGAAGTGCACTTCGTGACTTCGAGGGACAACGCCCTTGCTTCGCGTTGGTCTCGAATTTTCTAGACTACGTGACTAATGCCGGGTGTACGCAGCCAACTCCAAATAAGGAAATTTTGAGGGCGGGAACGTAACAAAGGAAAAGTGATTGATTACGATGGGAGAAGCAAATTAAACAAGGAGGAACCAAATTTGAAAAATATAATATCATTGGTGAATGGACTTATGATCGGTTTCAAGAAGCTCGCGCGAATTTCCAGCACGTCACAACAAGACACCTTCAACAATGGGCGCTGGCAGGAGCTTACCAATATCAGTCTATTCATTTTCAGTTCCAAGCTTCTCCGCGGTGGGTGGCATATTAAAAAAAAGCATGGTATTCGTCAGCGGAAAGTTACAAAATATATTTCTTCAAATGAAGCAGCAAGTTTAGATGAAATGATGCAGGCCGCCGAAAAGTTCCGAAAAATGATAAGGTGTATTACCCCACAATTTAATACAAACTACATTATTAACACTGACCAAACCGGATGCCAATATCACAGTACATTTGAACGAACATTAATACAATTAATACAACTAACCGATTAATACAATTGGAAAGCGGCCACGTTCTGGACCAGCGCGCAGCCTATGGAAAACACTTTGTTGAATCTCGAACACTGCATAATGTGGGAGACGGAAGCCAACCGCCACGGCGGGGAAAAAATGGCCATAAGAACGGCCGAACGCGATCGGAAGAAACGCCGCAAAAAGCCGCGCACTTCTTACACCTGTAAGAAGTGCCGACAGCTGATCAGGGTTCACGAACTCGCCTAGGCGCGTCGGTTCGCGTGTACGAGTGCATGTATGTCTGCGTGTGTGCATGAGTGCGAGGTATTATTGTTTGGCCCGGAGTGCGTTGACTCCCACGAGCCGCGCGGCAACCGCCGATCGACTATCTGCCGAAATACCAAAACGGACGAATTCAAATGGAAAACGTCGAGAACGTTCCGACGACCCCACATAAAAGGACGCGTCCGCGGCGCGAGAAGACAGAACACGACGAAGTCCTTTACCACAAAGTATACGATACGCGCACGCTTACGACTGCGATTACGACGACTACGATCACGATTACGGATACGGAACGATTACGGTTACGACTACGGCTTGCGTTCACGGATCACGATTACGGTTTACCGCTTCAGATTGTATTTACGTCACAGTGTATTTGTCCGAATTGTATTTGTCGTGAAATTCCTGAATAAAGGATAGATTTTATAATTCTACTCCTACAATAATATAAAAAAAAAAAAAAGATTGCGTGGGATGGCGGACCGGACGGGCGCGATTCGACACCGTGACGAGCGACGAAAACTATTATCGCTGTGAGTGCGTATGTGTGTATGAGAGAATGACTGGGTGCTGCGTGCATGCGGAAGAGCAGAGAGGATCGAGACTCCAACGAGCGAACGCGTGAATAATCGAGTTTGTAAAGAGACAACAATAAACTTACGATTTCTGTTCATCTGTCGTTCCCTCAATATCCCACAATTGGTATAAACCTAACAAAAAATTTGTTTAGTGTATTGGACGTCCATCGCTACACTTTTTACCTTCAAGTGATCGAACCAAAATGATGCAACCTGAAAGTCTAAGAAAAGAACACTGTAGATGAGTTGGCATACGCAACCCAAATGAAAGTAAGATTCGAAAAGAAAACAATTGAAGCTGAAATCATTAAAGATATTATGTTCACATCTCCAAATAAAGCGAAGCAAGACAAAAATGTGTATTGTGATAGTTTAAACCCTCACATTCCGTACATACCCACAGAGGCCCTATGAATATTAGTCGAAGCAACATTAAGCAAAGAACAATACAATGTACTAAGAAATACTGCAAAAAAAAAAAACATAGATGTAATTTATACCCAAGATATGAATCTTTAAGGGTGTGCAGGAGCCACGGCCGAACTCCGAGCTGACTTCAGCGACAGTTGCGGCGAAATTAGGAAGCTCTAGAACAAGGACAGATAGTTCCTTGTCGCTCGAATGGCGGTGCGACAGAGAGGGTGACGCAACAATCGCAGGAGAGACGAAGACAGACGAAATCAAACAGCGTATTTTCAGAATTTGATGATCGCGATAGTTTGACCTGAAGAAGCCACATTTTCTTACACTTTTTTTTTTTAAAACATTCCTCATGAAATTTCCAGTCCTGCTATAGAGCCCTTTTTTAGAAAAACGGCCCACGAAAGAATTTATTCCATAAAAACGTACACTTTTATTTTTTATAAATTATCAGAAGCGAGATTCCAAAAAAGGGCTCTATAGCAGGGTCGGAAATTTTGCGAGGAATATTTAGAAAAAAAAAAGTATTAGAAAATATTGCTTCTTCGGGCCAAAATCTTGCGGGAACTTTTCGGATCGAGTCGAGACGATTTGTATGCCAACATGGCTGCCTCGCTATCGCGCTCTTCACCACAGCACTGGTGACGTCACTGTTTTCTGTTACTGTATCGGCGGTCTGAACACGGTTTCAACTCGCTTCGCACATAATGTAATAGCACGAATGAAATATCGGAGGTTCGATCCCATCCTATCCTATACATTTTTTTTTTCTTTCTATGAAACTTATTATACCCCTCTTCTTGTAAATATTACATATTACATATTTCTTATTTTCTTTTTCATACTCTTTATTTTATTAAATACATTTAGTCAACATTAGCGGACAGACGATTCGATTCTTCAATCCGTTTGTATTTTGCCGACGTCGACGAACGTAGAAAGAGACAGTTCGATAAAGAAGGAAGAAGGACTGAGAGTCGAGATGGTTGTAAAAAATTAAATGCCTACATATCAGTGAGATAATACTAATGCAACGTACAGAACCATAAGAGGCATCGCGGATAAATAGACAGTCAAGTGATGTTTGGTGTAGGGAGTAACGTGCCTGCCTACAAATCCGAGGTTCCCGGGTTCGAGTCCCGGCCAGAGTAACATTATTACGGTTTTTTCCACGATGGCTAAAATATTACTTTTTATAAGTAATATAGTTATGGGCAGCAAGTAACAAGTAAATCGAACTTGTGGAGTTAGTTCTCCAACGATATTCTCGCAAACCCTCAAACCCGAGCCGAGAATCGAGGATCGTGCCGAAAACCGAAGAAAAGGTGCCATCCTCGCTTCTCAGATTCTCGAGATCACATAGTCGAATTATGTGTGTTTCTCGTGCGACGTTGTAGTGGTTATTCTCACACTACAACACATTGATTCACACCGTTTCTCCCCATGCCCCTCGCTTCAACCGATGTCGAAGTTGTAAGTTGTGGTCGACTACAGCAAAGATTCTAAAATGCTCGAAAAGACCGATTTATTCTTACCACTGCACTGAGGGGGGACGGTTCCTCCTCGGCGCGAGCACGGGTGCAATATGATACGGTGCGGCTTTCCTTTGAAATTCTGTATCGCATTCGTATCGGTGAGGCATCACTGATGCAGCGATGAAACTTTATTTTTTATTTATAACAATTTTATTAACGTACTGATGAGGTTTTCCTGATCAAAATAAGACCAAACACGACATTGTTATAATAACTTTAACTAATCTAAATAATCTTAAAATAATCTACTTTCTATGAATGCTCACTTCACATGCTAAATTAACGGCGAATGAACAGTTAAAATTATATGTTAAATATTGAAATGTTCCTCAACGATCTCGACGTCGGCAAAATACAAACGGATTGAAGAATCGAATCTTCTGTCCGCTAATGTTGACTAAATGTATTTAATAAAATAAAGAGTATGAAAAAATAAATAAATAAATATGTAATATGTAATATTTACAAGAAGAGGAGTATAATAAGTTTCATAGAAAGAAAAAAAAATGTATAGGATAGGATGGGATCGAACCCGCGATATTTCATTCGTGCTATTACGTTATGTGCGAAGCGAGTTGAAACCGTGTTCAGACCGCCGATACAGTAACAGAAAACAGTGACGTCACCAGTGCTGTGGTGAAGAGCGCGATAGCGAGGCAGCCATGTTGGCATACAAATCGTCTCGACTCGATCCGAAAAGTTCCCGCAAGATTTTGGCCCGAAGAAGCAATATTTTCTAATACTTTTTTTTTTCTAAATATTCCTCGCAAAATTTCCGACCCTGCTATAGAGCCCTTTTTTGGAATCTCGCTTCTGATAATTTATAAAAAATAAAAGTGTACGTTTTTATGGAATAAATTCTTTCGTGGGCCGTTTTTCTAAAAAAGGGCTCTATAGCAGGACTGGAAATTTCATGAGGAATGTTTTAAAAAAAAAAAGTGTAAGAAAATGTGGCTTCTTCAGGTCAAACTATCGCGATCATCAAATTCTGAAAATACGCTGTTTGATTTCGTCTGTCTTCGTCTCTCCTGCGATTGTTGCGTCACCCTCTCTGTCGCACCGCCATTCGAGCGACAAGGAACTATCTGTCCTTGTTCTAGAGCTTCCTAATTTCGCCGCAAGTGTCGAAATTAGCGCCACTTTACCTCCTGCACACCCTTAAGGGTGCGCAGGAGGTAAAGTGGCGCCAATTTCGACAGTTGCGGAGAAAGTAGGAAGCTCGCGAACAAGGATAGCTAGATCCTTGTCTCTCCAATGGTGCTGCGACAGAGAGGAAGATACAACACTCGTAAGAGAGACAAAGACCGAGCAAATCCAGGCAGCACAATTTCTTTATGCAGCTGATCAAGTTTTTTGAAGCGAAGAAGCAATATTTTCTTATAATTCTTTTTTTAAAATTTTCCTTATACCTTGGCGCATGCCACTATAGAGCCCTTTTTTGCAATTTCGCCTTCAAAACCTCATAAAAAAAGAAAAGTGTGCGTTTTTATAGAATAAATTTTTGCACATACACTTTTTCCAAAAAAGGGCTCTATAGTGGCATGCGCCCAGGTATAAGGAACATTTTAAAAAAAGAATTATAAGAAAATATTGCTTCTTCGCTTCAAAAAACTTGATCAGCTGCATAAAGAGAGCATGCAGCTTGATTTTGCTCTGTCTTTGTTTCTCTTACGAGTTTTGTATCGCCCTCTCTGTCACAGCACCGTTGGAGAGACAAAGATCTCTCTATCCTTGTTCGAGACCTTCCGACTTTTTCCGCAACTGTCGCTGAAGTCAACGAAAAATTCACTAGCAGCTCCTGCGCACCCTTAATCGAAGCGAAAAAATGTGCTATCCAAATTGTTCGGGAATTGGCCTCCCGACGACAAGGGGGTCATCTGTCGGATCGTCTCGGCGGCTCAACGGATCGCCGCGTTCCTGATCAGACCCGGACGCGATGCGCCTGCGCGTCGCCATCTTGCAACCGGCTCGGCCACGCGCTCGAACCGGCAAGACGGCGTCGGCCATTAGCTCGCAAAGTCTACAACGAGGTGTATCGCTCGCGTCTAGTACCACAATTCGCCATCTTGGATCCTCTCTTACCGCGTCTGTACGCATCGTGTCGGTTCTGCTCGGACCTTTCTCTCAGAGGCGTTCTCTGATATATTTTTGTACAGTTTTTATTCGTAGTTTTGGTAATTTAAGTTAGTGTTTAAGAAAAAGACTTTGTGCGCGTAGTAGTTAAGGATTCCAAAAAATAAATAACTCTCGTAAGAGAACAGCTCGTCTCGGCCACGTATTTTCGTGCCTTAATAAGTTTCCGACGCTCCCCGCTTCGAGTCCCAGTAAAGACGGCCCTTCTCCTAACACAAATAATATTTCAATATCCGAAACTACAGCGGAAGTATCATGACAGGAATTATTAGATCATACATCAAACCGTCTATGTTTAGTTTGTGACGGCTGCCTTTGAATTCCGCGCCACACGAGCGAGGAGCGTTCGTCGGCCGAAATCTCCGTGCCTACCTGGTGAGAGGAAATTTATATAATTAAGTGAACCATGTGGGCTCGCTCTCTTTCGCCCAGGATCCATCGCTGGAAGGACACGACATGAAGGAGTCTATCATAGATCTCTATTAAATTAATCGGCTTCATCGTTTGAAGAAGAGCACGGTCCTGAGCGGGAGGGCCCACACCATCCCAACATTTAAAAGATAAGCATTTCACGCATATTATTACTAGCACCGACGAGCTACTGTTAAAGACTGCCAGCCTTACGGGACTTCGCGTATCCGAAAAATTCGCTGTTTTCTACCGCCCTCTAGGATATATTGCGGTCAGAATAAGAAACACTCGCGGAAGACGTGACTGGTCCCATCGTCTAAACCAGAGATGTCCAAGCTCGCTCCGGGCTTCCCCCACTCTAAAGCTCTGCCCCTCGTATAGGTTCTGATCCAGGAACAGCGCTCGTTGCGCTATGGTTCAGCGTCGATCGTGCTATTATTTATCGATATCGACAATACAGTCGATAATTAGGGTTTCTCCAAGAACAACAAAGTTACACGAGCAATTGTTTTTGGTTTTATGTATGACAGCTTTATTCAGGGATTACATCTCTCTGATATTCATCATTTGTCATACATTTACAACAAACACTCATCATGCACACTTACATATTTATTTGGATATGTTAGTGATTTTTAATAGTCTCCGGAATATCTAATTCAAATTTTGTTAACGCGATTCGTAGCGTCTGTATATCTACCATACTTCCACTCATGTTTAATGTTTCAGGACTTCTTCGACGATAAATCGAAAGAGACGTTGGGCAGTTTCACATATCTAACATGTGTATTTGATGGGTGTATGTGATGAGCGTATGTGATGAGTCCAAATGTATGACACATGATGAACATAAAAAAGATGTAATCTCTGAATAAAGCTAATGTCATACATAAAACAAAAAACAATTGCTCGTGTAACTTTGCTGTTCTTGGAGAAATCCTAATTATCGACTGTATTGTCGATATCGATAAATAATAGCACGATCGACGCTGAACCATAGCCCAACGAGCGCTGTTCCTGGATCAGAACCTATATGAGGGGAAGAGCTTTAGAGTGGGGGAAGTCCGGAGCGAGCTTGGACATCTCTGGTCTAAACGGTCGCCGGGGCGAGGGGAACTTTTCTGTCTCGCTTTGTCACATTTTGTTTCATAGGCGTTCTTTGTCACGAGGCGACCGCTCATCGCTTTACCGACGGAGCGACAAAGCCCACCAGAGCCCACTTAGTGGTACGCCAAAATACACAGGGGCTGGCAGTCTTTAATAGTACCTCGTCGGTGCAAACACTAATGAATATTTTATCAGCATAGTTATGTAGATTATTTCACATAGTTGGAGCTGTAGGCGGCGTTTGGGAAAGAGACGTGCGTGCTTTCGTCTCCTCCCCACACGCCCTTGGTTCGGGTCGGCGGTCGCTAGGTGGCGAGGTTTCTCGCTACCGGTGGTCCGGCATGTTCTTCGGATATATATGATCGTCCGAGGAACGGTATCAAGGCGTCTGGGGCAGGGATCAGCTGTCGTCAGCCCCACTGACATGTCTGACAGTCGATCCCGAAGCGAAACGCCGTTTCTCCTACACAGCAGATATGCAATTTGTTTTATACAGTTACATATTTGCTTTGATACAAATGCTTCTTTGCTGCAATCGCCTGGTGTTAACTTATTTTTGTTACGCACTGTAAGTGTAAATAGATAAGCATATTCTAGACTTACGAAATATGTATGAACTCTCCTGATTTTTGTGTGACGCGGTCAGGCAGAATTTCGAGAAAACGTGTTGTTGATTGTAAAACAAATTTGAGGGTAGACAAAACTCGCAAAAGAACTATGAACGGACCGAAGGAAAACGAATTGAGTTCAGTAACGGTGGAGGAAAAAAGGAACACCAGTCGAGTCGAATTCGAAAAACAACGGGAAGAAATTCGCAAATTACGAGCAAACCTGGAAGCAGCATACAAAGAAATTGACGACACGAGGCGAGATCGTGATATTCAAGTTTTCACTCAGCCCCTTGAATGACACCCACGAAAAAAATTAAGAATAACGCTTGATTAATTAACTATTATCTGTAAAAGCTTCAAGAGTGTCGAGTTGGTGGAACATGGTTAAAAAAAAATAAAACCGCCGTAACGTCTCGTCGCGAGGCAGAAGCCGGGCCGTACATTAGTGACTCTCAACCCAGCCGTTCTACAAGGGAACCGGTGCGGGCAGTCGTCAGCTCTTAGATAGTCAGATAGTTTTCTTTCTTGAGCTGTACGTTTTTGAATTAAATATTTAGCTAACAATCATTTGTTTAAACAATACATTAAGAATTTATATTTTTTAATTATTTAATTACTTAAACTTCTTGCTTTTTATTCACGAAAACTTGCGTTTTAAATGTATGGGAGCTCTGAAAAGAGTTGATTTTATTATGTAGTCCAGACGTGGGTTACCTGAAATAAGTATTATTGAGGATAGCGGCAAGAGCCTGCTTATGATTTAATTAGCGTATTTTCCAAAACTGTTTTGGTTCGCTCTTATAATTGGTTGGAATAGTTGCGCACCCCCCCCCCCCCCCCCCCCCCACACACACACACACACACACACACAGTTTCTCTATTTAAAGAACCTCTGCTTGTTAATACCTTACATTTTTGAAGAACACGTCGAGGGTTAAAGCACTTCGTGCAAATTCTTGGTGTATCTTCGAATGATTATCACACGTCCTAGAGCCAGCTACTAATTAAATATATTTTTACTAATATCTTATAGTGATTTTAGTAAAAATACATTTTTGAGGAATATGTCTCTCAGCGGCAGTAAGTGTGTTAGTTGCAATTTATCGAGGAAGAAATTCGTCGGAAAAGTGAAGAGGATCGCTACAGAAGATGACGTTTCGAAGTACCAGAGACACTGCAGCAGCGTTGTGACGATCGGCTCTGTATTTTGCGCCAAATGCAGATTTAAAATATGCAGAACGGAAACATCAAATGCAGGTATTAGCGAGACTGATAACACCGACAATGTTGCTGTGGACCCACACTTCCAGGTAAACAGCCGGAGTACGATTGTAGATGATAATACAATAGAATTAGAGTTTAAAAGAGTTGCATCGACCCATCGATATTGTACAATTTGTCATTTAACCGGTCAGCTTACTATAATACCACTAGAAGCACGCCTTCAAGTATTTGCATTAAAACGAATTTACATACCAAAAGGCAATCGGTGCTGCGGGTCACATATTATTAAAAAACGATTTTTCACAGAGGAACTCGATCTTCTTCGCATACATTCTAATTTTAGTTCCGTAGAAGCATCCGAAGTAGAATAAAATTATTTCTAAATCAATTAGCAATTAATGTAGATTGTTCATTACACGATAAAATTGGGAATTTTTCATTATCAGAAGAACAGTTAAATATTTTTACTGGACTCAATTGGGAAAATATTAGACAGATTCAGCAGTTGCTTGTTAGTATGAGAAATAGTGAGTCCAAATCAGTAATTCAAGGTTTAGTGGTTTTTTTATTTAAATTTAGAAGTGGCAATTCCAATAAAATGATTCAAAGCATACTTGGTTTGGAACGCGAACAACAAGTGTCGGACTATTTTCGTCAAACAATCACAGCATTTGAAAAAGATATATTGCCAACTTATTTTGGATTAAATGCAACATCACGGGAACATCTTATTTTAAATGAAACTGCACCCGTAGCACGAAAGCTGTTCGACATTAGTGAAACACAGTTAGCATTAATATTTGACGGGACCTACAGTGGGTAACAAAAGTAAGTAAACACCTGGCGTTTGCAGCAAAGAAGCATTTGTATCAAAGTCAATATGTAACTTTATAAAACAAATTGCATATCTGCTGAAACTACATGAAATAATCTACATAACTATGCTGATAAAATATTCATTAGTGTTGGATTTCTTCGTAAAAAAAAAGAAAGATTCACGATATGCAACGAATACACGTTCCAAAAGTAAGTAAACACGACCTACATTGCTCGATAACTTTTTAATCCTTCCGATTTTGTAATTTTTTTATAAACAATTCTTACAGATCCTTTTATTCCTAATAAGAATTCGCAAACTGTTTCTTTGCAGTGATTATAGTTTTTAAGAAAACTTGACTTAAAGAAAAATTGTAAATTTTCAACTTTGGAAATGTTTCACAGCCTTATAGTTGCTTTTATGCAGTTCACTTTTATACCAAACTATTCGGTAGCCTCTCCCAAATAAAATGATATAAATTGTGATTACATTGTAATTATTTAAATATGCTTAAATGTCAATGGAAGTGAGGAAGAAACCCAAGACGCGGCGATGTCTGCTGATATTTTTTCATTTATTTCAATGACTAAGAGCCTAGGATAAATTCTAATCAGTTCATGTGAAAGAGTAAAGATTTCAGTTAAAAAAAGTAGCCCACGAAACTGACAAATCGTGTTGTGTTTTGAGTACATGTGTCAAACTTTTTGGTAAAATTATCGCAACAGATTCGGTAAACATTCGCAGAAGACAAACGATCGTCAGCGATGAGTATCACTGTCGTTACGCTGTGAAGTTGTTACATTTTTGTTTATTCTTGATAAATCCGATATCGGTCACACGTTTAACCTTAAATTCAACGAACGTGCAACAGGTCCTACAAAAACAATATAAAACACTATGACTCGTACTATCAAGAATTAAATGATTATAGTAATAACAATTACATATTTGCTCAAACAATTTATTATCATGAATAATAATCGTGTGAAAAACAAAAATAATTGCAACGTTATAAGTTATAAATATAAATACAGTATTAAATTTTTATTGATATACAAAATTATACAACACACATATATTTAAATACAAAACTTAATACCCGCAATGATATCCTTTTCTCTGTGACATTTTAGAAATTCTATCTGGAACAGATAAAGCATATTTCAAACATTCCTCTACAGTAAATTCCTGCCAAGTTTCAATTATACAATTTTTCAATTCCTTAATATTTTTTGGCTTTTTCTCGGCTATTCTTAATTTAAGAATTGCCCACATATTTTCTATCGGCGACAAATCTGGACTTTGTGGGGGCCAATCTAATAAGTTAATACTATTAGTTTTAAGATAATTCATAACAACTTTGGCCTTGTGAATTGGTGCGTTATCCTGTTGGAGGATAAAATCGTTCCCTATTAAGCGCTTTCCTTCGGGTATTATAATTTCTTCTAGTAATTTTAGGTAAACCTTTGAGTCTACTCTTCCAGATAGTGGTACAATTTTTCCGATGCCATTTGCCGAAAAGCATCCCCAGACCATTATTCCTTGATTCATGTTTTTTAATGTTGGTTTTACACAATTGTATGATAATTCATCATTATGTTTCCGCCACACGTACATCCTGCCATGGCTATATTTCATACGAATCATAGATTCGTCAGTCCATAATATTCTTTTCCAAAAGTGGTCGGATTGCAATACATGTAAGTTATAAAATTGCATACGCTTCTTCAAATTTCTTTCATTTAAATATGGCAATTTTCTTGCAACACGTCCATACCTTTCTGCTGCATGTAACTTTCTTCTAATGATTTGTGTGCTTGGAACATTTATATTTTTTCCCATTAATTGGGCTCGTATCTTTGATGCCGATAAAAATGGAGATGACATTGAAATATGTACAATTTTTTTATCTGTACGAGTTGCTGTAATTTTCGGTCGTCCTGATCTTTGTAATACAGAAACTCGTCCGTCTTTCTTGTATGTAGCAACTATTTTGAAAATAGCAGCAGGTGTTTTTCCAAAACATTTTGCTATTTTTCGGTACGAATCACCTTGATTATGCATTCGTACAACAGTTTTCCGTTCTTCGCTTGTGAGTTGTTTGAATTTTCCCATTTTTCTATAACAAAAATAATTTAACACAATGTTCTTCTGTTGTAAAATTAAATAAATAACGAACAAGGCAATCAAATTTAAAATAGCTTACCTTTAAATTTAAGTATAATTTTACTAATATTTTATAAATGCACTCAAACACTAGAACGGTAACACGTTTAATGATGATTCCTGCATTCATTTGTCAAGAATAAACAAAAATGTAACAACTTCACAGCGTAACGACAGTGATACTCATCGCTGACGATCGTTTGTCTTCTGCGAATGTTTACCGAATCTGTTGCGATAATTTTACCAAAAAGTTTGACACATGTACTCAAAACACAACACGATTTGTCAGTTTCGTGGGCTACTTTTTTTAACTGAAATCTTTACTCTTTCACATGAACTGATTAGAATTTATCCTAGGCTCTTAGTCATTGAAATAAATGAAAAAATATCAGCAGACATCGCCGCGTCTTGGGTTTCTTCCTCACTTCCATTGACATTTAAGCATATTTAAATAATTACAATGTAATCACAATTTATATCATTTTATTTGGGAGAGGCTACCGAATAGTTTGGTATAAAAGTGAACTGCATAAAAGCAACTATAAGGCTGTGAAACATTTCCAAAGTTGAAAATTTACAATTTTTCTTTAAGTCAAGTTTTCTTAAAAACTATAATCACTGCAAAGAAACAGTTTGCGAATTCTTATTAGGAATAAAAGGATCTGTAAGAATTGTTTATAAAAAAATTACAAAATCGGAAGGATTAAAAAGTTATCGAGCAATGTAGGTCGTGTTTACTTACTTTTGGAACGTGTATTCGTTGCATATCGTGAATCTTTCTTTTTTTTTACGAAGAAATCCAACACTAATGAATATTTTATCAGCATAGTTATGTAGATTATTTCATGTAGTTTCAGCAGATATGCAATTTGTTTTATAAAGTTACATATTGACTTTGATACAAATGCTTCTTTGCTGCAAACGCCAGGTGTTTACTTACTTTTGTTACCCACTGTATATCAAACACGAGAAAAGTAGTAACAATGAATATCAACGAAAATCGTACTCTGGACAAAAGAAGGCGCCTTTATGCAAACCATTTACTATTTGCACCACTACTGGGTATATTTTATACATTGCAGGTCCATTCAACGGAACGATGAACGACGCGAGTATTATGCAGCTTTTATTAGATGACCCAGTAGGTTTAAAAACAATTGGAAGACCGGGTGATTTTTGTATTGTAGATCGCGGTTTTCGGGATGTTACGCAATATATGCAAAATCAAGGATATAATGTTCTAATCCCCGCGCATAAAGGGAACCGTGCCCAATTAACAACCGAAGAGGCCAATTCGTCGCGATTCGTAACAAAGGTACGCTGGATGGTCGAAGCCGTCCATGGTGCCATCGGACAAAAATATCGATTATTACACCATATTATGGATAATAAAATGCTACCCTCTGTAAAATCACTGTGCCGAATAGCCGGATTCATGCATAATACCTTCGGGAAAAGGTTAAATTCTGACGCGGAACTAGCCGACATTATAGTTAATCGTATGAAACAGCAACAACACGAACAAAACACCTTACACGAATTAATAGAAACCGAGAGATTAAATCGAAAGAAAAAACCTTTTACTTTAATATCCACAACGAGTTTAATGGATTTTACAGAATTAAATGAAAATGACTTGCAAATATTATTTACAGGTGCATACCAATTATCTCAAGCGGTATGTTACCTTGCCGAATTAATGAACGATAACAATACAGTAAACGTAGAATATTTAAAACAAAATAATCACATTTTAAAAATGAAAATTCGGTCGCGACATATAAATTCTAAAACAAATAATTGTTACATTCAGTATGAACCAAACATTAACACGTACACAGGTATAAAACAAACCGCGTGCGATTGTCCGAACGGTAATAGGACAGTAGGTTGTTGTTCCCATGTAGCTGCCATAATTTATTATCTATCCCATGCGCGTTATAGATCTAAAATTATTAAACCGTCCCAGACACTAACGCACTTGTTCGACAGAACTAATGCAATCACGGTTATTGAGACAAATAGCGATGAAGATTAGACTTCACTTCCTTCGGATTTAAACTGTCGATCCAAACTTTTTTATTTTCTAACAGTTTCTAAGTGTTTTATTTCAGGTAACCCACCTCTGGACTACATAATGAAATCAGCTCTTTTCAGAGCTCCCATATATTTAAAACGAGGAACACTTCGGTTGTAATTGCTTAAAGTGAATAAAAAGCAAGAAGTTTAAGTAATTAAATATTCTAGCCAAGTATAACAGCGAACCAAAACAGTTTTGGAAAATACGCTAATTAAATCATAAACAAGCTCTTGCCGCTATTCTTAATAATACTTATTTCAGGTAACCCACCTCTGGACTACATAATAAAATCAGCTCTTTTCAGAGCTCCCATATATTTAAAACGAGGAACACTTCGGCTGCAATTACTTAAAATGAATAAAAAGCAAGAAGTTTAAGTAATTAAATAATTAAAAAATATAAATTCTTAATGTATTGTTTAAACAAATGACTGTTAGCTAAATATTTAATTCAAAAACGTACAGCTCAAGGAGGAAAACTATCTGACTTTCTAAGAGCTGACGACTGCCCGCACCGGTTCCCTTGTAGAACGGCTGGGTTGAGAGTCACTAATGTACGGCCCGGCTTCTGCCTCGCGACGAGACGTTACGGCGGTTTTATTTTTTTTTTAACCCTGTTCCATCAACTCGACACTCTTGAAACTTTTACAGATAATAGTTAATTAATCAAGCGTTATTCTTAATTTGTTTCGTGGGTGTCATTCAAGGGGCTGAGTGCAAAATCCATCCCCAAAAATTTGATTGTTATTTTTTTACTCTTAACAATCGAACCAAAATTTTGAAAAAAAAAAAGATATAAAATGAAGCTAATTATCATCTACAATTTGCATTTTGAATTAGTTAAATATCTCCAATAGTTTTCGAGAAAAAAAATAATATAGTTTGGGGGTTTCACCCCCATATCTCCCCTATCGGGGGGCGGAGGGGGCTGAAATTACACAGAATTGTTCTTTAGGCAAAAAGCAATATGTGGTGTGACTATCAACCAAATTTGTTGCTGGGGCCGATTTCATATGCTTATACTGCTAGACCCTTTCGGAATGAAAACGATTATAATCCTTTAGAATTCCTTGAGCACTTACAAGGGGAAGGCACGGATGTTGCAGTCGCTTTTGGAACGACACCCTATGGAGGTTGTAGTACACATGTAGTACTGCAAAACCATTTTGGCTTTTTTCAGAATGGGCCTTCGTTTTCGAGATATTTTGGTTTAAAGCTTTTCATATGTCTTCTTAAGAGATATATAACAAACGGATTTAACAGGGTTCGTTGGATACATTGTTAAAGTGTCAGCTTATAAGGCGGCTGGCTCGGGTTCGAATCCAAATGGGGAATTTTTTTTTTTTTTTTCAATTTTTATCGTGGAAATATACTTTTTATATATTATGTACTATACACTGTATATTATATATTACCTTACGCATATTCTAAAATTGAAATTAATTTTTAACCTAACATATCATTCTAATCATCTATTTCACTATGGTGTTTTTATATTTTTGCGCTTTTAAAATATTTTTCTGTGTGAATTCTTTATACCAAAAGTTTCAACGGCTGCAATCGTCAAGCAGGCAAAACAGGACAGGTGGTCACATTTAACTGTCAGGGTAGTTTTACTACCCTAGTGAAATAGATGATTAGAATGATATGTTAGGTTAAAAATTAATTTCAACCTTAAAATATGCGTAAGGTAATATATAATATACAGTGTATAGTACATAATATATAAAAAGTATATTTCCACGATAAAAATTGAAAAAAAAAAAAAATTCCCCATTTGGATTCGAACCCGAGCCAGCCGCCTTATAAGCTGACACTTTAACAATGTATCCAACGTACCTTGTAAAATACGTTTGTTATATATCTCTTAAGAAGACATATGAAAAACTTTAAACCAAAATATCTCGAAAACGAAGGCCCATTCTGAAAAAAGCCAAAATGGTTTTGCAGTACTACATGTGTACTACAACCTCCATAGGGTGTCGTTCCAAAAGCGACTGCAACATCCGTGCCTTCCCCTTGTTAGATAAATTCTTCCGCGTTAGAAATATTACCGAGGATCGAAAGTTGACTGTAGTAGAAGCAATGTTAGAAAGTGTTCGGGAATTGACCTCCCGCGACGATCAGAGGGTCCTCTATCGGATCATCTCGCCGGTTTGACGGATTGCAGCGTTCCTGAACACACCGGACGCGACGCACATGCGCCGCGCCACCTTGTAACCGGCGCGACCACGCGCTCGAACCGGGAAGACGGCGTCGGCCATTACCTCGTGGATTGTCTCGCCATTAGTACGCTGCTCGCTTCGCTTACTAAACGACGGCGGCCATTTTGTCGCCCGCCACGGTTCTCGACGTTAAGGGTGCGCAGGAGGTAAACTAGCGCCTTTGTTGACAGTTGTGGAGAAATTAGGAAGCTCTAGAACAAGGATAGAGAGGGTGAAGCAACAGTTGTAGGAGAGACGAAGATAGAGCGATGGAAGCGGCTTGATTTTCCGCCAACTTTGGTGCAACTTTTTGAGCTTAAAAAGCAATATTTTCTTACACTTTATTTTTTGAATAATTCCTTGTATCATTACGGAGGGGGGTACAGAGTCCGATTTTGCAATTTCCCTCTGGAAAGTTTATAAAAAATAAAAGTGTATATCTTTATAGAACTTTTTTTCTGGACACTTTTTCGAAAAAAGGGCTCTGTACCCCCCTCCGTAATGATACAAGGAATTAAAAAAAATAAAAGTGTAAGAAAATATTGCTTTTTAAGCTCAAAAAGTTGCACCAAAGTCGGTGGAAAATGAAGTCGCTTCGATGCTCTATCTTCGTCTCTCCTACAATTGTTGCATTACCCTCTCTGTCGCACCACCGTTGGAGAGACAGAGCTTCCTAATATCTCCGCAACTGTCGCTGAAGTCAGCTCGGAGTTCGGCCGTGGCACCCTTAAGGGTGCGCAGGAACTGGCGCCACCATCGGAGAAGTAGTGAACTACTAAACAGCTTTTCCAGTTCTTCTGGCAGAATAAGGAGAAAAACACCTAATGATTACGCTTTTCGTAATCGGGAGAAGTACACCGATCGAACCACAAAGCGCTTTTCCCGAAAACTTGTAAAAAAAAATTTCGGACTTTTAAACGTATTTTTATCAAGTTTCAAAAGCGAAACTGCAAAACCAGGCTCTGTACTTCCCTGCGGAATGGCGTAAAGAATATTAAAAAAAAAAGAATTGTAATAAAATATTGCTTCCTCGCCTCAAAAAGTGGAATAAACTTCATCACTATACAACCTGGACGATTTGTATGCCAGTGTTACGTTCCCGCTCTCAAAATTTCCTTATTTGGAGTTGGCTGCGTACACCCGGCATTAGTCACGTAGTCTAGAATTTTCGAGACCAACGCGAAGCAAGGGCGTTGTCCCTCGAAGTCACGTAGCGCACTTTCCCCACCACCCTTCTTCCTCTAATTTTTGAGTATAAAAAGGGTTGCGGCGAAGGCATTTTGGGTCTAGTCGAAATCTAGAAAGGGCACGTTACACGTCTGTACGTTTCTCTTACGACGCATAGCAACTTAGCGAGATCGGGTTCAAGTCCTCTTCGAGCGTTTCTTCTTAACCATGCAGTACATAGTCGACTGTTAGGCATTTCATTTACGGTTGTAGTCGTCCCCCGTTTGCTCGCGTTCGTTAAAACCGAGAAGGATTAGATTCTTGCTTCGCGGAATCGAAACTAACAAATTCAACTATTTCAAGTAATCATTGTAACTTAAATTCAAGTTAGAACACCGCGACAAATTACACTTAAACAGTTGTAAGTCCCGGTGCATTAGAATAAACTGAATCAAATAGATTTAGTGTTGATCAATTATAATAAACCGTCCTGAACCCACTAAGGTGTACCTTTACCGCTCGAGGTGCACCGAATACGTTACGAACACTAATACTAACATTTCCTGCGGCCCCCTACGTTAGCCATACGTAGGTTCGTCCGCATATCACTTTCCTGAGGCTCCCCACGTTAGCCATACGTGGGTTCGTCCTCGCGTCTTGACCTTTCCTGAGGCTCCCTACGTTAGCCATACGTAGGTTCGTCCTCGATAACCAACCTCCTGGAGCTCCCTACGTTAGCCATACGTAGGTTCGTCTCCGCGTCTATTTCCTCTTAACAAATTACCATATACCTAATATAAAGCCCCGGCTACGCAGCCGTGCCCCTCCGGCTCGTAACACCAGCATAGCTGCTTTGATTTCCCTTCTATCCACCGCAGCGCTGCCGTCGTGTCTGTTGCCGTTGGGGTGCTGATATTCTGAAAATGCTTTCCAGTATGGTACAGGAATGTAGTAAGGTTAACGAGCGCCCGCGCTCATATATGTTATGTATATACTTTAAACAGTACATCAGGCGTTTGATCTTTGCCGGTCGACACGCTCGCAGCTTCTCTTTCTTTTGCACTCGTTTGCCTTTTCCACGTCCAAAACTTATTATTATCACCAATGATACCAGCGAATATAATTGAAATCGTATCGTGTTTGGTCTTAATTTAACGAGAAAAATGTCACAAATTTGTTGGTAAAAGTTTCATAATAACAAAGTGAAAACTAAAAAAATTCTAATATTGCATTACGATTTCCACTACCGATTGTTTTAGTTCGGTCGCTCTATCCTTGTCATCACTCGCAATCCTTCTTTACGTTCGACGCACTCGGCAAAAAAAAAAAATCATAGGAAATACAACAACGACGTCAAAGTTCGATCTTCAACGTTCCGCGTTTTAAGATGTTTATAATAGGGACCGCTTTCTTGTACGAAAGGACCAATTACGAAAACGTTTAGATGCAGCGGGAGGGAGATTTCTGCTTTTCTGGACACCTCTAGTCGGGACAGCGATCAGAATTCGTCCTGCCAAGAGAGAAACAATACGGTAAGTTCTTAGTTCGGGTTCGAAAAAATAGTTCACCATTCTGCTCATGTTTTGTTTTACATTACTTGAAATAAAGATTATATTTTGAATAATCACTTTTTTAATTTTCGTCTATTTTTAACATTATATCATACAGTTAGGAACGAAAGAATCGGCACACCATAACTGACAGAATATAAATGCATACAACTTCTAAATAAAGTGATTTAAGCAACAAACTTTTACACTTATTTGTATGTTGTCTATCGTAATTTATTGTGTGATTGCAAGAAATAAAATAAATAAAGCGATTTACGAAATACTTACGTAAATATGTTTCTTGACCACTTTATACCGACACAAAAGTATTGGCACACTCATCATCTTTTAAATTTACATGTAGATCGATTGTGTATATGTAGATTTTCTTCTTACATCAATTCCTATATATTTTTGTGCGTTGAATTCAAATCTGCATGCGGTTTGTTGTAGCGCCCACAGTTTTTGAGAAAATCGTACTTGAACAAAAATTTTTAACTTTTTAACTTCGATGTTTTGTGCTTTTACAATAGCAGTTATTTAAAGTGTTGATATAACACAATTCTACGGACTCTCCGGAATAAACGGACGTAACTTATTAATACATTGTCAAGGAAATTTTCCAATTTATTTCGAAAACCAAGTGTTTAAGACACAATGTAAGGATAGCACACGAGAGAGAAAAGATTTGTGTTAAGAAAAGCATTAAAAACGGTTCAAAATAATGTTTTGTTTTCAATTTACAAGCCTATCCATTTTGAATAATACTATAGGAATTGATGTAAGAAGAAAATCTATAGATACACAATCCATCTACATGTAAATTTAAAAGATGATGAGTGTGCCAATACTTTTGTGTCGGTATAAAGTGTTCAAGACACAGATTTACGTTATTATTTTGTGAATCGCTTTATTTATTTTATTTCTTGCAATCGCACAATAAACTACGACAGACAACATACAAATAAATGTAACAGTTTGTTGCTTAAATCAGTTTATATCATTTATATTCTATCAGTTATGGTGTGCCAATACTTTCGTTCCTAACTGTATGTAGTTGATACCAAGACATTTTAATGCAAATGAACAAAGATGTAACACCAAGAAAGGAGAACAGCAGGGTTAACTGAATACAATATGTTAATACATATTCATTAAACGGAAGTGAAATTTAATCTGAAATTTAACATACTTTTTCCTTTTTCATTTCACAAAAAAATGGAAAATTGGTATAGAAATGGTAAGATTTGCTGTTTATAGAGTCAGCCGCAGTGAAAATCGTACACCGCATTTATCGTTCTCATTTTTGCTAAACATGGAACCGTATGAACATGGAATATGGTAATGTCCGTTACAAAAATATCATGTTCGAACAGTTGAATTTTCAGCCAAAATGGAAACGATAAATATGGTGTACGATGTTCACTGTGTAAATTAATACAATTTCTCTGATATGTGACAACAGCAGTCATATTCCATCCGTGGCGGGGAGCGATCGGCGGGCAGCCACCGCTCTTGGCACCGCCGCCGACGCCGCCGCTGCCGCCACCACAGGATGTGGTAAGTCTAAAAATACTTTTCAGTGAACCAATTGTTTTTTTTTTTCTTTTTTGTATAAAATTTAATCAACTAATTTTTTATTTTAACTTCAAATTAATGTTTTATTCCATTATATCAGGCCCAACACCGGGGGCGAGTGCGGCGCCTCCTGCGTCGCCGAAGGAGGCAGGCGGCGTTGCGACAGCTGCGGCTGTTGCAGCAGCAGCAACAGCAACAGCCACGGCAGCATCAACAGCCACGGCAGCAGCAACAGCCACGGCGGCAGCAGCACAGAAATATCCGCGGCCGCGGAAGAGGCCAAAGGGGGCGGGTCGGCCGCGGGACGCAAGGGCGTCCCGTACAAGTTATACACAATCATTATTATCACTAAATAAATACAATAATATTAAATAAATATTATAATAATATTATAATATACAGGGTGGTCCATTTATGTTGAGACAGGTTAATATCTTTTAAACAACACATTTTTGAGAAAAATGTTTCAGACAAAAATTGTTGTGTGTCAGGGAGCAAATTGGATTCAAAATGTATTTAATAAAATAAAGAGCATGAAAAAGAAAATAAGAAATATGTAATATGTAATATTTGCAAGAAGAGTCGTATAATAAGTTTCATAGAAAAAAGAAAAAAAAAAGAAAAAAAATGTATAGAATAGGATGGGATCGAACCTCCGATATTTCATTCATGCTATTACGTTATGTGCGAAGCGAGTTAAAGACCGTGTTCAGACCGCCCATACAGTAATAGAAAAGGGAGATGACGACGGCGCTGCGGTGAAGAACGCGATAGCGAGGCACCCATGTTGACATACAAATCGTCTCGACTCGACACGAAAAGTTGCCGCCGCAATTTGACTCGAAGAAGCAATATTTTCTTATACCTTTTTCTTTTTTTTCTTTCCGAAATATTCCTTGCAAAATTTCCGACCCTGCTATAGAGCCCTTTTTTGCAATTTCGCTTCTAAAAATTTATAAAAAATAAAAGTGTACGTTTTTATAGAATAAATTCTTTCGTGGACCGTTTTTCTGAAAAAAGGGCTCTATAGCAGGACTGGAAATTTCGTGAGGAATATTAAACAAAAAAAGAAGTGTAAGAAAATGTTGCTTCTTCAGGTCAAACTATCGCGATCATCAAATTGTGAAGATACGCTGTTTAATTTCGCTCTGTCTTCGTCTCTCCTGCAATTGTTGCGTCACCCTCCGTCACAGCGTCGTTCGAGCGACAAGGAACTATCTGTCCTTGTTCTAGAACTTCCTAATTTCTCCGCAACTGTCGCTGAAGTCAGCTCGGAGTTCGTCCGTGGCTCCTGCACACTCTTAAAACGGGTTCATCTCTTTTCTCTCGTCGGCTCTTTTGCGTGTTATCGCGTACTTACAGTTTTGTATAATAGTATATAGTCTTAAGTAAGAGTTAAGTGTTCACGCGTTCGCTAGTGTTAAGAATGATTAGTGTAACGGCTCTTCTCGCACGCGGAAACAAAGAAACCCGGAACGGACATTCTCTTCCGCGCTGCAACTTTGTCGTGTTTCTCCCTCGCGTAGGCTATAAGGACCTTAACACTTTAAGACCGTAGAATTAATAAACGAATGTGAATTAACAACCGTCGCCACACCGTCTCATCTTTTCTTTCATCGCGTTTCGCGCTTCCCATTCCGTTAACTCTTTGGGGCACGGTGGGATGAGAAATGTCCCACCTTTTTGATGCACGGTAATGCATGGTGGGACATTTTTAGACCCACCTCGAAATATTGCAATAGCTGCAGAAAAATAAAATAAAATTTAAAAAATAAAAAAAATTCGGTGCAGCATGGGTCTGAAATTCTTCTGAAATTCTGTGCCCCATTCCGTTAACCAGAAAGTTAAAGTTCTCGCGGCCCTTCTCATAACAGAAAGGAAAGCCCGAATATGGTATAATTTGAAGAAATTTGATTCCTTTAACGAGTTTCGAAATGCCTTTATAAACGAATTTTATTCTGTTCCTATACAAGTAACCGTTAAAAGATTACGGTCGAATATCGCGATCATGAGGGAAATTTACAAACATATTACTATAAACAATTGAGAGAGGCCAACTATTTATTACCAAAATTGTCTGATTGTATGAGAAAAATTATATTATTAGTCAACAATTCCCCGTCTGGGTAAAGGAGGCGTTAGCCTCGGTTGATTTTGAAAAATCAAATTTGATTGGCAATGTGTTAGCTTACTTGGATTCCATCCGCGTGGAAAGACAAAAAGAGTGAGAACGTAAACAATTTGCTCGACCGGACGATCGACAAGAAGTGCGAGTGAGATAAATGAACGTACACGCGACGTATGGGAATAACACATTTCGCGATAATCGGAACAATAGTTACTATCTAATAGTTGCTATAGCAGAACGCCAGTTAATACGAATTTTCGAAATTCACACTTTGAAAATAACCGCCATCGATCTGATCGAGTAGTCGCTTTTCGTATTCGTAGAACTCCATTGCCAGATGTCCGTGTCCCACCGCCAGGATATGAGCGATTTTATTAATGGGTTTGAAAGGGGAATCGGAGGAGATGAGGACTGTCAAGGCGGTAACAATGGTAAGAGTGCTTGCCAGTTGTAGCCGTGTCCGCATTTATTGTTGAAAGTTAACGGAATAGAGGTTTTGCCTCCGTGGCAGCAATATCCGAACGCATATATAGTAGAATCAAGGAAAATAGTAATATATTAGAGTTTCCGGTATCAAAAGTAGTTGTTTTCACGACCATCATGTCTGTGTTAGTAACATAAGTAATAAACTGAGGTTAGTAATTAAATTCGAAGTACAATAAAACCACACAAGTTAGTATCGATTGCGTATAACGAATAATTAAAAACTGAATTTTTATTTTTCTTTGTCATTTTTAAGTAAGTTCGATGTGTTAATATCCAAAAATGTTAATTTTTAAAAACATTGGTGAGTTTCAATTATTCAAACCTCATTATTTGTTTTATTGCATTTTCCAAGTTTCAGAAGGGATTTAAAAAAAAACGAAACATATCGATTTTTTCTCCCGTTTACGAAAATAAGTTCCTTTTATTCTCTTTAATTTGGTTTGCTCCTGAATGCTCTTTCTTGAGATATTTTATTTACTTTTTAGAATTTGTAACCAATAACGATCTGTTCGAAATTTGCCGAAACGCCTCAAAAGAAAAGAGACGTGTTGCCATCTGCCAAAAAATATTGAGACGACTCTTCAATGTGGCTGATACCCCCCTCGCACACAATTCTCCACCCCATCCACCTAGGGGAGAACTCCGCTCGGACGATTTTCATGTTTCCCTGCCTCTCCTTTCTCAAGAACCTACCGATAACGGTGTACCCCTCCGAGACGTTCTCGAAACCATGCCTACCTTCGATGATCATAACATAACCGTCCTGAAGTTCAGTAGAGCCTGCAAAAGGGGACGCGAAATGATATCACCTCGGTTAGAAAGCCAATTAGTGAGATGCATCAGGGCAAAAATTTCCGGCCGATACACCTCACAATCACCTCACTATTAGAGTCACTCAGGAATAAATCTGCACCTTTGAAATCCCAATTATCCACCAACAGAACAGAAGATACTACATTACATTGCCTGTGGTTGAAGGGCCAAACGAACCAGTCAATGAAGCCAGATTGACTAACTGCGTCAAAGAAGCACACAATATGATAAATGGTAAAACCATAGTATCATTTGCTATCAGCGAACCTTCAAGAACAGACTTAATTCCAAAGTCTAAACTCCGTACCATCTTAGAAGAAGAATTCCTGGGATATCCAATTAAAATCACCATTTGTAAAAACCTAGTAAAAGTACCAACTACAGAGCGAAGAGAAGCTATAATAGAAGAATGTCATGCATCACCTTATGACGGATACAAGGGAGTAACCAAAACCTTCCAGAGGATTCGCCAATATTTCTACTGGGAAAATTTAAAAACCGATATCCAAACCTTCATACAAAGATGCCTGGAATGTCAGCTCAAAAAGTTGGTACGAGTTAAGAATACGCAACCAATGATATTATCCGACACACCCGGAAAAGTATTCGAGAAAATCTCCATGGATATCGTTGGACCCCTTCCGGAAACGAGGAGTGGAAGAAAATATATTATCACCATCCAGGATCTGCTAACGAAATATTCCATCGCGATACCGGTTGCAGACACCGTATCCAAAACAGTCGTAGCTTCATTTACAAGAAAATTTGTCTTCAAATTCGGAGCACCAAGGTATCTATTAACAGACAGGAGAACCAATCTAAACAGCCATATTACCAACATGGTATTGAGGGAGTTCAAAATCAAACACGCCGTTACATCACCATACCATCCTCAGAGTAATGGATCAACAGAAAGATCCCATCGCGTACTAATGGAATACCGTAAACAATATTTACAGAGCAAGAGGCAGTGGGATACTTGGATTGATTCGGCTATGTTCTCGTACAACACTAGTATACATGAGGGAACTCAATTCCCCCCCCCCCCCCCCCCCCCCCCCCCGCCCATCATTTGGTATTTGGAAAACCGGCCCGGATACCTTGGAATAAAGAATTCCTAGAAGAATCAGACGACGATGATACGTACTACGCGTACTTAGTAAACCACACCAAGCACCTAAATTATATGCAGAATACAGCAAGACGGAATCTCATGGCTGCAAAAGAAAAATCTAAATATTATTACGATCGGAAGCTGAATCCACAAGAACATCAAGCAGAAGACAGCGTTTTCGTGCTGAGTAAGAATCCAAGTAAATTCGACAATCAATACTCAGGACCCTTCAAAGTAGTCGAAATATTACGTAATAACAGTGCAAAAATAATATTGTTGGATCGGGACCTCCATTCTCGAAACATAACAGGCGTCGTGGAGAAATAGAGGACAGTCGGACGGTTTGGTCTAGGAAGTAGCGCGGTCGCCTACGAATTCGAGGTTCGCGGATTCGATTCCCGGCGACCGACGTCCGCTTTTTTCCACGATGCCTACAATTATTTGTGTCTCGACGCGAAGCGTTACGACGAAGGACACGAGGCCAATGTTTATTTCTTTTCGTTCTACGCGATGTAATTTGAGACACGCGTGCGTTTAAATAGTTCGTTTCTATTATGCGTAATTTATAGAATTTCTGAAAATGATTTCGTTTATCCTTTTCGTTAACCGATGTTTCGACCGAGGACTCGAATTCCGCCGTTTTTCCGTTATCTTAATTCTGTGAGCGTTTCCATACGCCACGACGGGTTTCTTTTTGTTAGTTATATTTTCACAGGTACAGAATCGTCCTCACCAGTTTACGACGTCGAATTTAGAAACTCAGAATTCCATTCCTTTGTTTTCACACGTAACTTCTTTTTTTCGTCTTCTTGAATAAATGTCATATCATTTGATAAACCCTTACATGTTCCCGATATTTTCCCCCATAGGAAATTAGACGGTTACAATCGGCAAGCCAGTTATAAGGACCCCGCGACAGGCAGATTTGGGGACTGTTTCTGGGTGTGAAGATGGGGTTCAAACTGCAGGCCATGCGATCAATCGTAGTCGTATAGAACCCCAAAGCCACTCGAAGTTGGGAACGAAAAGATTAGAAGGATTAAGAATGACAGAGTTGAAGAGTAAGGGTGGGAAAGATGATTTGCGATCTCTTAAAGAGGTGACCTCGTTTGAGCATGGAAGTAACAGACTAATTGAACAAGGTAAAGCTGGAATATTGGTGACACATAGTCATTCTTCCGGTGGATTAATAACTAAGGCTTCAGTCGATGATTCTAGACAAACAATTCAGTCTTCGACTTTGAATCATCTAGCTATTATCAACAGTAAAGATCATCTTTTTATGCGTATGGATAACTTTGTTCATTTTATGTCTGCCGATTATCAATTTACTTCCAAGGTTAGCGAGGACTTGATTGAAAGAAATAGATTTTCTGCCAAACAATTAAAAGGGTACAGAATTAATGTTGGAGAGGCAATTGCCTTTCAGAAAGGGAAATATTAAGTCCTTCATTTAATAATTAAAGGAATTTAACTGAAAATTTAGATGTTGAAAATATTAAGGGTATAGGGGAGATAAACTAGCGCCTTTATCGGAGTAAAAGTAAAACACTGGAAATTATGATTCGTTTCAGAAAAGAAACGAACTGACTGAAGGACGAGTTTTCGTTTTTCCTGCGCATGTAACGTGACGCGCATGCGCTCCTATGACGATCGTGATGTCAAATGTATATACCCAGCAAGCAGAAAATTGTATGATTCTAGTCGATCGCAGAATATTTGTTTATCTTTCTTCACCGCGTACATTTCCCTAGGTTCTCAAGTTGCGCAAATCCAAATCTAGTACCTACAGAGTCGCGTGTTCCCCAAATTTCAGACTTAATAACGAGAAAAATGCATTATAATTATGATATCTATAAGAATATAGATATCATAATTATAATGCATTTTTCTCGTTATTAAGTAATTATAATGCATTATTCTCGTTATTAAGGAGAAATATGCCCATCGCTGTACAAAGCCCCCCCGTCTTTTTTTTTTTTTTTTTTTTTTTTTTATCGTACCAGAAGAAATTTCTTTTACAAAAACGTGCACTTTTATTTATCACAAAGTTTTGAAATCCAAATTGCAAAATCGGGCTCTGTACAACGATGCGTAATGGTATAAAGAATATTAAGAAATGAAAATCATAAAGAACTACTGCTTCTTCGCCTCAAAATCTGGGAAAAACTAAGTTGCTAAATCGTGCTGTTGGGTATCGCTCTGTCTTCATCGTTGTTGATCATTGTTGTATCACCCTCTCTGTCACAACACCATTGGAGAGACAAGGATCTATCTATCCTTGTTCGGGACCTTTCTACTTTTTCCGCAACTGTCGCTGAAGTCAACTCGGAGTTTGGCCGTGGCTCCAGCAAACCCTTAATCGGCCCAGAGCTATAGTAAGAAGTTGAAATGAATGAACAAACATTTACTTCATCGGTTAATATTTCCGTCGCGAGTGAATTTAACAATTATTGTAATTGTGAGAAGAAACAATTACAGCATGCTTTAATATATGCAGAAGAGTATCTTCGCAATGCAAATTTAATTGCTAATCAATCATTCACAGTCATTTCCGATTGAAACTACCTGTATATATTTATTAAAGACACACACCAAAATCTTACACTGTCACACACCAACATCTGTAAACTCGAGCGTGTTCGACGACTGCCGGAGGACGAATATCCTTTTTATCTCACGATGCGATGGGGGTGCGCGTGAAGAGAAAGTTGCGATGTTGCATCGGAAAACTTTCCATAGTGAAGGCCAACGAAAACGGTGTTTTATGACGAGGCAACCTTCGAGCCCTCGAAAGTTCGAACGCTCGAGGTTCGAGGGTTTAACCGTCAAAAACTTGACCGATCCGTTGACCTGACATGGCCGGACCAGCACGGCTTCCGAAGTGGCGGAGGCCGAACTGTGTGCGAAATTGAGCCTGCTGGCCGACAGCAGTGATGAGGAGGGGCTAGACGCTATGTCCGTTGCGGCGGAATCGAATTCCACTGTCGTTTTTGACTCTGATTCAGCTGCTCTGAGCGATTACTCAGGCCCGGCGCCCGATGAACCCAACCAACCCGTGGATCTGCGCACCGCCGAGTCCTATCCCTGGCGGCCCGCGAAGTTTATGAAGCAGCCTCCGAGCCAGTCCACCGGTGGAGCTTGCGGATAAGCCGCTACGCCGCAATTCTCGTAACCCCACCGGAAAGGAGGCGTTTTGATCCAGTTGTAAAAGAGCTGAAACAGCAGTTAGGCTCGCTAGCGTTTCAAATATACCGCATGTGCAACAGCAGAACACAGGAGCTGTCTCTTGAGCTGATACGGGAAGCAGATCCAGAGCTATTCGCGCAGTCCCTAAGGTCGGCCACCCAGGACCGGTGGCGCGTTCGGGTAGCCGAACGCTCCCAAATAATTCGCGTCACCGGCCTGGAGCCGACCATAGAACGCGAGGAACTCCTACTCGACCTGAGCCGCACTGGTTCCATTAATCCCGAGAATATACGGTGCCAAGGTTATCGCCGTCAACGCGATGGTACCGTGGAGGCATCGATCGAGTGCACGGAAGAGGCCGCCGCGACACTCCTCAGCATCCGAAACATTCGTACGGGAATATGCGTATGCCAAGTTCGACCCGCGCAGCGAGACGCCACCCGCCGATGTTTCATATGCCAACAAGCGGGACACCTGGCGAGGAGGTGTCCCCGCAGATCCGTGCGCACCAGCGCGACCCGCCACGGGATCGCAATGAACCGCCCCACCCTGAGCCATGACCTGAGCCACCAGAGACGACGAAGTCAGGATCAGTCACCCGCGCGTCCCGCCCGACCGCAACGACAGCGTCGGCCTGAGGCCCGGCTCCACGCCGCCACGCAGATCGCCAGGGGGGAGCCCCGGCGCCAAGAGTATCCAGCCGCCAAACCACCGAGGCAGCCGGAGCAACCAGCACCCCCAACACGCCCCGCACCAGGCACTGACCATAATGCACCCTAATATTATATTCATTCTACTTCTTTTAATATTGTTTAACCATCAGTCCTACCTAACTTGAATTTCATTACTGCTATTACCACTACTATTATTTGTTTCGTTTTGTTTCAATTCATTTATTAGGAATTTTAATCCAGGGAACTTGAATCAAACGTGGTATACATATTGGAAAAGGTTAGAACATACAGAAGATATATGTTTCGAGATAAATAAGAATCATCCGTATCTAAAGTCTCCGCGAAATCAAGAAGGTAGTGAATGGGCGCAAAATGGGTGAATGGCGCCCGAGTCGAGTTTGTTGTCGGTCTCGCATCGCTCAAGCGACAACAGAGACGAGGGTAAAAGTCAGCCATTTTAGGTGCGTGTTACGTATGCCATTTTTCAAACCAAAGGGCACAAGAATCGGGCCTTTAATGTTTGTTTGGCGAGCGTAAAGTGCCCCATTCTCGCCTTAGGGCGCGAAGTAGTTAACTTCTCGCCTTTTTATTAGTCGCCTATTAATTAGGGTATACAGTACTGATGCCCGCATTAAAAGGAAAACGTCGACAACCAACGACATCAGAATCAAACAGTTCGCGCTAGGTTACAAAAATTCGGTGGATAGTACAAACAGTACACGGTATTATAGGGCAGAAGCTTCGTCTTTTACATAACCAGCTTAATAGTAAATTGCTTCCGTCAATTAACTCTTATTGTAAAAGAGCAAGGTTCTTATCCAGATTCAGATCTAGATATTGCAAATGAAATTGTAGATCGCATGTTAGATCAACAACACATCATCAACACAGTAGCAATAGAAATAGAAACAAAGCGTTGGTACAGGCGGAAAACTCTCTTCAAGAAGGTGTCGGCAACTTCCCAGAAATGACAGAGAAAGATTTAAAGTTTATTTTCACCTGTTCTTACCAATTAACTCACAACCAGGCAATTTCATATTTGGCGGAAATAATGGACAAAGAAAACAATATTAATATCCTTTCCTTAAAACAACAGATTGATATCGTTCAGTTTCAAGTTAGATCGCGACACATGAACAGTAAGATATACAGATGCTACATACATTACACTCCAAGTTCTATAGGCTACTCAGCGATTAAACGTTATTACTGCGAATGTGCTAATGCCAACCGCGCCATTGGTTGCTGTTCACATGTCGCAGCAATAATCTATTACCTTAGTCATGAACGGTTCCTTTCCACAACTGTGAGACCCGCCAAGATTTTAAGACGAATATTTCAAACAGAAGAGGTGACACCTGTCATTAATGAAGATAGTGACGAAGATTGAAGAACTTAATGGCAGTAGTGTTTAGGTGGTTCCAAGAATGTTGTGTCCGTGTAAGGGTGAACATGGCACCCAATTTATTAGTCGCTGATCGAGGCCGCATTATCGGTTTGCACAACGCGGGGTGGCTGGTAGTCGATATCAGTACAAAAATCGACTGCAGCGGCAGAACCGTGCGGCATTGGATTCGCGTGTGGAACGAAGGAGGAAGTTCGGCGCTGTACTCCAATCGTCAGGGCATGCGGTTGCTGAGGAAGTCAACTCCTCAACAAGATAACCTACTGGTCCAACAAATACGTGACAATCCCTTCTCCTCTGTAACGGAGGAAATTAGAAATTTAGATTTGCCGTTTTCCGAGGCGACCGGCAGACGCCGGCTTCGCGAAGCCGGTTTGAGCTGTCACAGGCCGGCTCGGAAAATAGCGTTAACACAAAGCCATCGCGAATCTCGCGTTGGCTTTGCATTAGAGCAATTATTGAGTACCGACGAGGAGTGGGATGCCACTATTTGGATGGACGAGAAGGTGTTCTGTTCGGCAACCGACATGCGTCCGTATGTTTGGCGCCCAGCAGGACAGAGGCCTGATCCGCGGTATGTAATACCACAGAAAAAAAGTGGCCGCATTACCTGTGCACTGTGGGGCTGGATTAGCGCACATGGTCCTGGTGAACTAGTCGAGATTTCTCCGCGTATGAATTCCGAGGAATACGTAAGAATTTTGGAGGATGTGCTTCTGCCTTCCCTCCGAAGTCAGTATTCCGAGGAGGACATGCCGGAGATTCGGCTAGTTCACGACAACTCGGCCGTGCATACAGCCCGCAGTGGCAGGGAATGGTTTTCGCGGCATCGTGAATTTCGTGTTCTTGACTGGCCAGCGCGTTCTCCCGATCTCAGCCCAATCGAAAACGTTTGGGCTGAGATGGTAAGAGGATGGACGCCTGGTCGGCCATGAACGCGAAGAGCTCTTACAGCTCATCCAATAGATACGTGGGAAACTTTGCGGGCCAAGCCAGAATTCTTTGCCGCCCTCCAGAATTCCATACCCAATTGACTGGCGCAGGTCATAGATCGAAGAGGATATTGGACGGATTATTGATGTTTTTTCAAATATAAATTTCATTCTTCTTCTTATTATTATTAGTATCATTATCATTATCACTATTAGTTTTCGACCGTATGGCTACCGGTCTTTTCTTAGAGCCAGTAAATTCAAAACGTGGGACTGCTATGGTGGGAGCCCGGAAACGGTGCTTGTTAGCGCCCCACAATTTAAAAGTTCCAACACCTCCGGATTCATACAAATGAATCCGTAGAGAACGTATGAATGAATGAATAACGTACTGAAAACGTCACGTCTGTCAATGAACGGTAAAATAAAAGACGAATAGGCGGCAAAGCGCGACGATTCCTACAATTCGCTCGAATTAGAAAATAATCATGAGATATTTGTCAGTTTACGGGACGAAATTAATTTTTATTTCGCCCATTCGTGATAAGGATAGCGGAAAAACGTATAGTTTGTATCGTTTTCCATTTGATGCGATCCCGCGCCGAAACGCGGCGAACCGACCAGCCAATAGCTGAGCGAGATGCTACTTCCATCTGTAGGCGCTGTGTGAACTCGGATTTTCTCCAAAAAATTATTCATACATTTATTACTGCAATCTCCCATTATTTTGTTATTATATAAGTAGCAATAAATGAGAAACAGCAACTAATAATAATTATCAACCCGTGTTAAAAAATTCATGTCGTGCTAAACATGTTTCTGACCATCAGACATATGTATGATGCGAATGATGCTTGTAATTTTCATTGTTAGAACGTAATCAGTCATGATCTTAGGTGAAAAACTGCGATTTTCGTAAATTTCAATTGCTTGTAGTTTCTAGATGCGTTAACCGATTTCGTCGAAACTTTGTGTATACATACAACTTACTGAAACCTACGAAAGCGTGTTTTAAATTTTCATTATTGGCTCGGATAAAAAAGTTGAGTAAAGTGATCCTCACTGTATCCTTCATAATTTCAACCGACTGGGACTTTTTCAACATTTGTTTTTCTTGTTATCCAGTAAACTAGTTCTTCTAGCTTCTCAACAAAAATTCAAGTCATTTGGTCCAATTTCAAACGAGGGAATTGTGTTTTAAAAGGGGTACGAATACTTATGGGATTGACTGTATGTATATCTCCAATAACAATATGTTGCCTTGAAAATCCAATAATCACCGAATAATTTTACGCCAATTGGGAGAGGAACTTTGTCTTCCAATAATTAGAAATCGATCAATCAATGTTCAAGTGATGAGACATTACTCTAGTAAATTAGCAATAGAAAGTATGCTGCATAAGTCACCAACAATGACCGATGTTCCTTCAAATTCAGGCACTGTTCAAGAGCGAGATAAAACTGACCGAAAAAGAGTTGTAGGCTCATGATGATCCTGATAGAAAACGTAGAAAAACACGAAAATATTTTCAAAACTGCATAAAACCAGTTTGCGACGAACACACAAATAGTGTGACAGTTTGTAAAAATTGTTCTATTATTGGTTAATAAGAGTAATTACACTAATAAATAAATAATATTAATTAAAAAAATATGTGTTGTATAATTGTGCTGTAAAACTTGCCTTCATAAGCATCCAACTACCACTTCCTATATATGGGTACCCGGGTACCCCGGTTATCCAACAACCGTATAAATAAGATTGAAGCCTTATTATTTAATGTGTTTTGCATCAATTTTAATTCCGAAACCGTAAATCGACAGAGAACCTTCTAAATAATGGGGATCCAGGGCGGTTTTGCGATATCTTCACAAAAACATAACAAATTATTGTTAGATAGATCGATATGCCTCACTCAATACGATGCTGATCGATGTAAACGTCGCGCAACTTCAGTCGGTTGCTTCTGTTCGGCCATGCGTTGCCACGTGCGTTCCATTCGTATTATATCTTACTTATTTTCGTTAGTAGTTTAAATTTCCTAATAAATATAATATAGCTCTAGAAATGAGTGAAAGTGTTCATTGAACCTTATCAGATTTAACAATTATTAGAGGAAATATAGAAATGAATACCCGGGTATCCGGTTATCCACATAAGGATTTAAAAGCCCTGTCAATGTTTGTTGAAGCTGGTCCATCAAAATATTGATATACAATCGTCAGGAAGTCAAACAAATCATTTTACCCACCGCATAACACATTATTAAAAGAAAAAATGAAGTGACATCCACATGTGTTGAAATAAATCTTCAAGACTTACTCAATCATACCGCCACCCGATTAGTAACATACTTAGAAGATGTTTTGATCAATCTGCATGAAGAAGAGTGCAAATCATTGATTTTATTATCAAAGTGGGGTTGTGATGGATCACAATAAAGTCGTTTTAAACAGACATTTGACAATGAATTTAAATCTGATGAAAATATATTTCAATGCTCATTTGTACCGCTGCAATTGAATTGTGCTTCAAGTGCAAAGAAAAATGTATGGCAAAATCTAACGCCTTCGTCTCCGCGCTATTGTCGCCCTATCAGAATTAGATTTGTACATACATAGAGTCAATCCACACGTGGTTGGTTTGGAAAAATCCACGACCTTCGTCGCCAAGATTTTGTCGCCCAATTAAAATTGAATTTTTTACACGAAACTGGCGAAGCAACTAGGGCAGAAGTTGACTGCATCCAAGCGCAAGATAGAAATCTTGTGCCCTTTCAGAGTATAGTGAGCGGCAAAAGAATTCATATCAATTTCAGACTTGTATTAACAATGATAGATGGTAAAGCTTGCAACTCCATAACACATACATCATCCAGTATGCGGTGCTACCTTTGTGATGCTACATCCGAAGACTTTAATAATATCGACGAGATGTTGGAAAGACCAACTAATAAAGATCGGCTCGAATTAGGAATGTCAACGCTGCATACTTGGATTAGATTCTTTGAATGTTGCTTGCATCTATCTTATAAATTAGAAATAAAAAAGTGGCAAGAGCGCAAAGAAGATAAAGAAAATGTTGCTAGAAGGAAACAAATATATACAAGAAGGTTTTCGCGAAAGATCGGGGCTGCTTGTTGATCAAGCGAAACCAGGGTATGGAAGCTCAAATGATGGAAATACTGCTCGGAGGTTTTTCGAACATTCCGACATTTCTGCATCCATCAGCGGAATCGATGAAGATTTAATAAAGCGATTTCATGTCGTACTACAAGTCATTTCTTGCGGTTTCGATATCGACATACAAAAGTTTCGAAAGTACTCTGAGAATACTGCACGAAAATTTGTTAACTTATACTCCTGGTACTTTATGCCAACTACTGTACATAAAATACTGATTCACGGCCACGAAATCGTGCAATCCTGGTTATTGCCTATCGGACAAATGTCTGAAGAAGCCCAAGAATCGTGCAATAAGTACATTAAAAGGTTCCGAGAAGACTTTTCTCGAAAATGTGACCGTATTAAAAATATGGAAGACATTTTCAATAGACTTTTAGTAACGTCGGCCCCCTTAATATCCAGCCTGCGAAAACTTTCTTCAACGAATCAAATGATATTTACTTAAACGATGATTACAATTCGCAGGACAGCGACTAATTATAACAGATGTTAAAATTATATCCATTATACATGCAACAAATGTAATTATAATGTTACAAATATATTATAAATGTTTATTATCATTGTAGTAATGATTGCTTACTTCATTCCAATCATTTTCTTCCCAAATTTTCAAATGTCAACTGTCGTTACGTTTTAAGTTCAATTTATTCACAATCATAATTTCCAGAATTTTTTTTTCCAAAAGTTGACTTCGAATTGGTGATTAACGACCCCAAAAACCCCAGAGTACAAAGTTTCACCCGAATTAAATACGTTTTAGACTTTTGACCAGCTTTTCAGGATTTGGGACCACTGTGCGTTGAGGAGATTTCTATTCTCCTGTCACAGTGAGTTTGTTGCAAAATGACACGTGGGACATTGTCCGAAAGGAAGACTGTAAAAATGTCATCGATTGTCGGTTGGTGCTTGTAAATAAGTACACCCCTGATGGCGAAATAGAGCGGCGCAAAGCTCGCCTGGTGGCAACAGGGTACCGTCAGCGATATGGTGTCGATTATCAATCAACATTTGCTCCTGTGGCGCGGCTTGAGACGCTGAGGCTATTATTGGCTCTTGCGGTGCAGTTCAGGTTACAAGTCTGGCAATTCGACGTGGTAACGGCGTATCTGAACGGATTCCTGGAAGAGGACGTGTTCATGAATGTGTCAAAAAGGTTGTGTGAAGTGTTAAATCGAATTGTGAGTAAAGAAAAAGAAAACTCGATGATTAGAGTTCGTGCGAAAAAGATGTTAATAGACATTAGTGCAGGTGGAACCGCGTGTAAGCTGAAAAAGGCTTTGTATGGATTGAAGCAAGCTGGTAGTCAATGGTATGCACGTCTGCGTGAAAAACTCGAGAGTATCGAGACCCGGCCGGTACGATAAACTGCTTGGCATCCATGCTGACTGTACTGGATCTATTATTGCTATCTGGTTAAGAACATGAAGAATTTGTGTTAGATTAACAAAATTCACGAAGGGTCAGGAGGAGGGATCGGGGTGTTTTCCGGACAAAAAATCGGTTCCCTTACATGAGTGTGATTCAATTTGTCAAGATGTTTCGCGAATCTTTTCCCTTGTGTTATCGGACACGATGGCGTTATGGTTATCCGTTATCTCTAGAATTGTATACGGCCCCACGTAAAGGGAATCTAATTTGCCTTGCGCGATTCCTTTAGCACGTATACCCGTTCATTCGGGGAGAATCTGACTTGTTTACATTTGTTATCATAATTTAATTTAGATCGTATTTTACAGATACTCCTCACTTTACGACCTATGTGCTTAACGACCACTTGCACTTACGACCAATCGAGTTTCGACTTGCAATTCGGGGAATTCCCCCCCCCCCCCCCCCCCCCCTTCAGCTTAAGTGTCAAATAGTTGCGAATCGTGACATGCACACTGAGCGTATTATAGGCTTGCTACATACTGTTTGAGTCAGTTTTATTCCAAAAATAATACATACAGATGTCGACGAAAAGACATAACCAAATAAACAAATGATAATATGTATGTACATATGGATGTCTTTTTATGAATAAATTTCAAGTTTGTTGTATAATTTTTATAACGACCCTATATTCCCGGTGTAAACTCCTCGCTTATCGAACAATTCGCTTAACGACGTAAACGTCAGAATGAAACTCGGCCGTAACGTGAGGAGTACCTGTACTTCAATTCCTCCCCGGGTTATACTATGGATTTTGTTTAATTTCTACACAAGGTTTTGGACGTACAGGGGATAGGTTTGTAATTCATCTTGGGCCGTGGGAATCAACGGATCTCTGGCCAATTGGCCGAAAACCACCTCGAATGGCGTGAAATTTGTCGCCTCGTGTACCGAGGTGTTATTCGAATAAATCGCGAATGGTAGAAGAATATCCCAGTCAACCTGTTCTCTTAAGAAGTGTTTTAAGTACTCAATTAATACGTGGTGACTCCCCTCGAGGGATCCGTTAGTCTGGGGTCTGTATCCCGACGTGGTTACATGTTCAATGTCGAAAGTTCGCGCTAACCCTTTCAGAACCTGATTAATGAATGTCCTCCCACGATCCGAGAGGATTGTTCGCGGCACGCCGAACATCGCGACAAAGAAGCGTGAGAAGACGTCTGCTACCGTTTCTGCTCGAATATCTGGTAGTGGAATCGCCATGTAGAATTTTGATAGGTAGTACTGTAAGGTGAAGATGTGCCGGTTTCCACTCGAGGTGATAGGCGCGGTCCGACAGTGTCCAGTGCAATTTTATCAAAGGGTTGGGCCTGTGTGTCGGCAATAAGCATCGGTTCGCGGGACTTAATCCGAACTAGTTTCTGTTCCTGGCAGCACTTGCAGGTACGTATGTAGGCTCTATATCTCTTGTACGGCTTGGTCACGCCTTTATGTTCTCCGATTAAGCTCTCATGGTAATGGCGCATGATGTTTCCACGTTGGTCCTCCGGTGGAGTTTGGATTTCACCGGTGCAGATGGTGATGGTTATTAGTACGTCTGAGAAAATGTGCATCAGTTGTTGCTCCATACTTTGGGCAGTGGCCTGGTGTAATGTTTCTCTGCTCGCTGGGACGCGGATGTGGCGTACGCTTTCGGTTTCGGCTGCCAGTTTTAACGCGTTTAGTAAATATAAGTGTTTGGCTCCAACGATACAGAAGATTTTCTTTTCTTCGGTTGGAGTAACAATAACGCGTCTCTCTGTTAATTCTTCGGTTAACAAGTTTGCTTCTGACAGTACACCAAGGGCCATGCTCGTCGGGCTTGTTAGTATTCCGTCGGCCGATATGAAATGCGCGATGTCGCCTGGGTCTCCAGTGAGGGTGGCTTTCGAGATAGAATTTTTGCTACGGTCCGGTTTACGCGGTTGCCGTTCCCTTCGGATCTGATAGGATTGATGACGGGAATTCTTCGGCATTCGTCTTCATTGGATTCTGGGGTAATTGATTGCAGGACCAGTAGTACTCCTGACGTAGCGGACGGCTGCCAGGAGTGATCGGAATCGGTCACATCTGGTAAAGACGTTGAATCATCGGACGTTCGCTGCGTGTCCGGAATAGTAAGGGAGGCTCTCCACGATACGCGTTTTGAAATTGTTCAGATACTATTCGCAATTTCCCTGGATTCCCACTCTATTGTGTCGTGCTCTACTACCCTTGTTGAATTCGCGCCGGGCTCTTCCTGTACCGGGTTCTTCCTGTACCGAGATGTCTAATGGTAGCGTGTCCTCCAGGATCAGTGACGATCGCTCCTCGTAGTTTGGTCTAGGCTTTCCTGCCCGACGTGCTCCTACCCGACTCGCAATACCTTCTTCCGCAGTATTTGAATTGTCTTCCTGTACTGTTGGCAATGCGTAAGGTACGCGTTCGCGTTCACGCGTCCTTGTTTATAGACAATTTGATAATCGCAGTTTGCCAAGAGTATTCTCCAGCGGGCTAGGCGCGACATCGGATCCTTAATCGAGAATAACCACTGAAGAGGTCGATGGTCGGTTACTAACGTGAATTTTCGTCCGTAAATGTAGGTCCGGAACTGTTTTACTGCGAAGATGATCGCGAGACATTCTTTTTCGGTGGTGGAATAATTTTGTTAAGCCGAGATTAGGGTCTGCGACGCATAGGTGATCGGCGGGTCTTCACTTACTTCGCCCTGACTCAGGATGGCTCCGACGGCAATGTCCGATGCGTCGGTAGTTATGATGAATGGTTCATCTTTTGTTGCTCTTCGGTCCAGGCGAACGGTTTTTTGAGACTTGTTCTTTCCGTTAAAGGTTTGGCCCACTTTGATAAGTCCGGTACAAAACGCCTGTAGTAATTTACCAAGCCCAAAAATTGTTTTAAAGCTTTCCGGTTGGTCGGAACGGGACCGCCCTAATTTTTTCCGGATTGGGTCTCACACCTTCGCAGGTAATTATGTGCCCTAAATAAGTTACCTCGGTTTTCATAAATTCTACCTTATCCAGTTGTAGCACGAGGTTGTTTTCGCGGAGGCGTTCGAATAGAGCCCCGAAACGGACTATCATTTCGTCCAGAGAGCGGGCGAAAACCACAATATCATCGAGGTATACGTATAAAATCATTCCAATTAGTCCTTGTTGGACATTTTGCATAAGTCTTTGAAACATAGCCGGTGCGTTTTTCAAACTGAAAGGCATGCGGACGAACTCGAAGTGATCTTCCGGAGTGGAGAAAGGACCGTTTTCTCCCGGTCTTCCGGTGCTATGGCTATCTGATGGAACCTGTTGGCCAAATCGAAAACGCAGAAATATTTCGCACCACCTAATCGGCCTAAGATGTCGGAGATGCAGGGAAGCGGTAAACGGTCGTCAATTGTTTTCTCGTTCAATTTGCGGAAATCTACTACCATTGTCCAACGTATGTTTCCTTGTGAGTCTGGTTTTTTCGGAACCAACCATAACAACGAGTTATAAGGCGAGTTCGACGGGACTATGATACCTAGTTCCTCGAGGTTTCGTACCTACTGGCTAATTTGCTCTTCTTAGTCTACGGTAAGAGGGTACTGCCTCGTAAATACCGGTGTTTTATCGCCGACTATAATGTTGTGTTCGATCGCGTTGGTTTGCCCTAAACGATCGCTGGGTACGAAAAATCTACTATTTCCTCGATTCGACGTCACGATTCCTCGGTTAAATGGTTTAATTTCAAGGTGTTGATGATAATTCTTGCGGCGTCGGGTTGCCGTGTAACGATGTAATCTCCCCGCTCATCGCCGTGTTCAGTTACTAGTCCGTGAGCGGGGTTAGCGGCCTCGCTGGCGCGTCAGCGGTTACGTCACGCGTTTCTTCCTTCAACGGTTGAGACTCCTCCTGCATCAGCGATCCTACGCTATGGTCCGTGTCGCGGTCATCGTCGCTCATGGAATTCGCTGGTGCGGCATTAAATATCGGTCGGTTACCGATGAACGTGAGAGGGACTCCTCGATGTCTTTGGCGAGAGGTTAGTACCTCTTCCATTTCACGCGAGTTCGAAAATCTCATGGGGTGGACTGGCCTCTTGCTCGTTAGGGCACAATGATGGAAGGAAAGTTCGCCTTCTTTGTTCAAAAGATAAGGACTTCCTAGTAACCCTACCACTCCCTCGAGGATGTCAGGTGCGTCCACGACATAAAAGAGAGTCCGACTGTCGTTTACAGTTATGTAAATGCTTCCGGCGGCGATGATACTTCCTTGAAGGCCCCTTAGGTTGACACCCTCGCTATTAAAGATCGGCGCGTCAGGTCGGAGGGCGTTCAATTTAATTAGGTTCAACATCGAGCCGGTATCTATTATGAATTCGCCGTTTCCGTTAATCAATTCCTCCGACCCAATCCAGATTCGGGGGGAGGGCGCCTGGAAGAGGCACGGGAGCTCGTTCGTTCCCGATACGTTTCTCGGGAAGGAGGGTCGTTCCTACGCGGAGGGCGTGATTCCTTGCGTCTGTTAGGATCACGCATTTCACTCGATTCTCGAAAATTACGAGATTTGCGCGGTCGGTATCGCTCCTGCGGTCTATGTTGTTCCCACTCATAAAGTTCACGCGGGTGTCAAGATTCGTGGTGGCCACAGTGCCCCTGGCAGATCGGTCCTCGAGCGAAGTTGCCACAGTAATGATGGGCGGGACACTCGTGGTTATATCCGATGCCCCGTGGCGGCCCATTCTCTTGGCGTTCACGAATATTTACGTAATAAGACGATCTGGGATATTCTTCCGGAAGTTCTATAGGACGAGGCGGTTCTCGCCATTCGGTCCAGTTCCTATCGTAGTCGAAGGGAACTGGCGGCGCGCCGGAAGAGGGTACGGATAAGGATTCGCGGGAAGGGTGTTCCTCCTTGTTATGTCGCTCTTCCCGGCGTACAAGGCGTCGTCCATAGCGTCTTCGAGCGTACGGAGAGAAGAGGCGACGACGGATTAGGCTGAATTTTGCGGTAATCCCTGAATAAATGATACGCGTGCTAAACGTTCTAACGAGACGGGGTCTCAGTGGTCGCCCATCTCGTCGCTCGCGTTGGCTTTGGCCTGATGTACCCATCGCGTACATCGGTGTATGTATTCTATTACGGACTCGCCGGACCTCATAGCTAGGTTTTCCAGGTCATAACGGATTTCCTGGTGAGTTCGATTGGGGGCATAACGCTTACGGAGCAATTTAAGCAGCTCAGAAATATTTACGCATCCTCTGTCTTCTATGTAAAATCTAACTGGTTGAGATAATTTATTCAATAATCTTTCGAGTAACGTTTCCTCGAAGTCAGCCGGGATTCTATTTCCCGTAATTTGTATCACGTTCACAAAATCTTCCAGTGAAACAAATTGGGGGTCAGCGCGCGGAACCGATTCCAAGATCCGGTACACTCGTTCCTCCTCCTCTCGGTTGATGCGCCAAGATTCATAGGCGAAGGTGCCGGGGACAATTGATGCACTTTGCCGGGCTCGGGATGATCCCTGGGCAGACGGAAAAGATGGCGGGGTGGGTGGTGCATCACGGAGTGGTGTGCGGTCGGTGTGAGGCATTTTGGTTGGATTTGGCAAGATATGGTTAATTTACGGCACCTGAAGACTGAGTAGCCTATCGGAGGCGTGACGAAATCTTCTTTTACGAACGCTAGGGAGAAATTGAAGATAAACGGGTTTCCATTCGGTTAACGGTACCCCACTTCTGATACCAATTTGTTACGTCCCGCGTTGCGGGACCGCGGGTTTTCTTCTAATACTTCACGAACGCGGCGCGGGTACTGCCGAGTTAAAGCGCAGCTTGACCTGCGTTGCGTAATAGGATCGCGGTATAAGATTGCGAAGGAGTAGGGTTCGGCACAACACTAACCTCCGTTTCCTTCAACGTGAATCAAATCAGAGTTCCTGTGAACTGCGTTCAATTTTGAACGCAGTTTAACACGTTCGTCGGCCAGCGCGATTCGGTTAAGTTTCTCGCGGGGCCCAAATCCGACTGTCAGAGCGCCAAGAAAGCTCGACTTATCTACTACTACACTACACTACTACTAATAAAAATCTAATCAACGCACGCATCGCAGCTATAGATGCCTCGGTAACCATGACAACGGATATTACTACAGTTATCTCAGATTTAGTCGAGAAACATACTTCTTTGAGACGCACGTCAGTCACTTTTTTGCAAATCTCCTTCATTTAATCGAGAAGCGTACTTTTTTTGAGACGCACGTCGGTGACTTTTTTATCCTCAAAATGTTTATTAGACTGCGTAAAAATATAATTGAAAGTGAGGAGAGTAGTGATGACGAAATAGTAAATTTTAGAAGAAAAGTGATAAATAGAATTTCGAGTTCAAACTCCGATACGGAGTAATCGTATGCAAGTGAAGACCTTGACGACATGTTGGAAGAACTTGCTCTAGACCAGGCTTCGGAATTAACTGCTCCTTTCGGCCGATTTTCAGATGTCACGCCTCCTTTCCGTCGCCGCGCGTCCTGGACCCCGCGGCGGCCCAAGTGCTTGGATCACCTCAGGCGCGTGTCATATGAATCACGCGTGGCGCATTAGGGAGACACACGTAATAATAGATTTCATATTGTTTTCTATCTTTACAACCACCTGAGCACATCTTAGTGTACGGGAAAACCTAGTTTTTTCATATTTCATTAAAACTTTGAGAGCAAAATTTGAAAGCAGTTTCCAAATCTATTTTTTGACGCGATTTATCACAAAATGATGCGACGAAAAATTATCCGATACAGTGGAATAGGCCTACGGTGGATAACACTGACAAAAAACAACGCATCGAAAATAGTGTCCCGTGGATGATGTGAAAATCTATTAATGCGAGTGTCGCCTTGATGCGCCACGCGCGATTCATACGACACGCGCCTGAGGTGATCCAAGCACTTGGGACGCCGCGGGGTCCAAGACGCGCGGCGGGGGAAAGGAGGCGTGACATCTGAAAATCGGCCGAAAAGAGCAGTTAATTCCGAAGCCTGATCTAAATGGTCACTTATAACGCAAAGACTTCTGCAACAGACCTGCTCGTGGTTGTCTTTTCTGTAATAGTACACATAAGGATGTAAGGTGGCTTGTGAGTTTGTCGAGTGGAAACTTTGAATTTCGTCTTGAATCACAAATGAGAAATTTTCAGAAAAGTCGCCCAAGATAATACAAACATCTTTTGTTATATTTTCTTTAAGTTCCTTCAGATGCGTTATAAGTGACCATTTAGATCACAATGCCGCTGCTGTACATACTTTTCAAAAACATCTGGTTGAAGATGTAAAAAATGTGGTTCCTGATATAAAAAAGATAATTTATTTCAGTGATGGTGCAAGCAGCCAGTATAAAAATAAGAAAAACTTCATCAATATTTGTTACCATTTCAATGACTTTGGTGTTGAAGCCGAGTGGAACTTTTTCGCTTCTTGCCATGGAAAAAATGCTTGTGATGGGATTGGTGGCACAACGAAGAGAGCTGCGACTAAAGCAAGCCTGTAACGACCATACAGTGGTCAAATTCTAACAGCGGAAGACATGTACAAGTATTGCAGTGACAATATCTCCGGAATAAGTTATCTCTATGTCTCAACAGAAGAAGTACAAGCAAACAGCTTGAAACTAGAGAAGAGGTTCGATACTTGTAAGAAAATTCCAAAAACAAGGTCTTATCATAGATTCGTACCTCTAAGCCCAACAACACCACAAACAATCAGATGTTATTTGTATTCGAAATCTACAGTGTTCAGTGATTATAGCACTTCATTTATTTTAAAATATAGTACTTCTTCATTTCAAAATAATGAAATCACTGCCTGTATTTACGATGGTAAGTGGTGGATCGGAAAAGTAAAAGATACAAGCGAAGAAAACAATGACTTGCTGATACACTTCTTTCATCCACATGGCCCAAGAACTTCATTCCAAATCTCCCAAGATGACAGAGTGTGGGTACCATGTAGTATGGTATTAAGAAAATTAACACCACTGGAATTCATTACCGCTACCACTACCGGTCGTAACTTTAACATCAGCGACAAATTGTGTGCAGAAATAACTCAGTTATTTACTTTAGTTACATCTTAAACAGCCACAAAAACAGGTAAACCTTTCAAAGCATGCTAAAAGATCTATTATATTTAAAGAAAACGAAAACCTCAAAAATACTTTGTTAATTTACAAAAGTTGACTTTATACAGTTTTTATGATATTAAAATGTTAATGATAAAATTTGGTTAAATATCATATATTGCTTCTATATAATATATTTATATTTTAAATAAAATCCATTTTAAAGAAACATTCTATGATTTTAACTTGTTTGTTAGGGCTTAATAATCAAATTTGAGGGATGCAATGAAAATGCGATTTCATCGTACTTCACACTTATGCTGCTCTTATATTAGCTAGGTCTCAATGATCAAATTTTAATGACTTATTACTACACATATAAAGTTAGTTTTGTGAAAGTTTCAAGTTTCTCTCATGTGTCCCTTTTGAGTTATTCCAATTTGAATATAGTCGATTTTACGAAATTCGCAATATTTAGAGGCTTTTAAAAAAATAAGGATGCGACTCTCAAGTTTCCGACTTTTTCAGGAAGTAGTCCCATATGAAGCCTCCATCGAAAAAAAAAATAGAAGGTGAGTCTCTATTTTTTCCTCAAAATATTTGGTTCCAAAGTTCAGATTTTTTGTTATTCTTTTAACGTTTTTAAACGTTTTGTGACGTTTTTTACGCTAAGTGTCGTGACAGTGACACCAAGTGCCAGTGACAATAACACTGATAAAGGATTTATTTGTTTGTTTGTTTTTAAAAAACTAAAAACTAAAAAACCTAAATTAAAACTAACAACTAAGGTGTAAGCGAGAGCAAAATCCCAATCGCTAACGGATATTGGATCTGTGGACCCAAGGAGTGTGCTACTACACGCTGTGGTCGCCTGGGGACAAGGGGCGTTCGAGAGCTTTAGCTGGAAGGCGAACGAGAAGCGGCTGGACAGCAGAGGAGAATAGTAGGTGGGGGCTGTGGCAAGAGGCGATAGGCGAATGCGAAGGTCAAACGCAGACTGCCCTACATCCTGAGGGACGCAGCAACGTCGTGTAGAGGCTGGAAGACGGTATAACTACCATGGGGGATGTAGTTCTGCTACAAATCTACCTGAATGGTTGTAGGGCTGCTCAGCAATTAATGTTTCAGGCGGCGGCGGAATTCCGGGCCGATATGGTGTTCATAAGTGAGCCTTATCGAGTCCTGGATAATTGGTTGGCTGACGCGAATGGCAGGGCAGCCATATGGTGCCCCAATGAAGGGCTGGCAAAGATGAGATTTGCCAAAAGAATCAGCAGTGGGGACGGCTTCGTGGCGGTGGAAACTAAAGAGTTCACCGCCATAAGCTGCTATCTGACGCCCAATGCGCCTTACGAAAGATTCCAAAGGCAGGTGGGGGCGATTCATGATGCAGTGGAGCAGCTGCCTAAACCAAAGATGGTGGCGGGGGACTTTAATGCATGGTCGGATAGATGGGGATCCGTATTGGAAAACGAACGAGGCAAGGTCGTTCGGGAGATGTGCGATGACGCTGGTCTCCGGATAGTTAACACTGAAGGGGGGTGGACCTTCGAGAGGAGGGGCACGGGATCCCGCGTGGATGTGGTTATGCACAGCGCAAATTGGAATCGGGGGGTGACCAGATCCTTTGTGGCTGACACCTACTCGGGGTCCGATCACCACTATTTGGTGCATCGAATTGGTGACAAGGCACAGCCCTCGTGGAGGGGAGGCAATGTGAGGACGAAGGGGCCTGTGGACGAAGAGGTCATTGAGTCTCGCATCTTGGAGAGACTGGCATCCTTCAACGAGGGTGAACACAGGGGAACCCGGATAGGGGTCGACGAAAGGGTAAAGCTGATGGAGCAGATAGTCGAATCAGCTAGGAAGGTGTTGCCACCGGCACTAGGCAACAGGAAGCCGGTGTACTGGTGGAATGATGAAGTTAAGGCGCCAAGGAAGGCGGCCTTTCGTGCTCACAGGGTCGTGGCTAAGGCGAGCAAGAGCCCGAGAAACAGTGAGGAAGTGCTGGCTAGGCTGCGCGCAGAAGAAAGGGGGGTCAGGAAACGGCTGTCCAAGGCGATATATCAAGCCAAGAATGGTGCATGGAAGGAATTGGTGGGCAAGGTCAAGGAGGACCCGTGGGTAAGGCCGTACAAGACGGTAATGAAGAGGATTCGAGGGAATCAGACAAGGGTTGAAATGGATAAGGATGAGTTTGACGAAGCAGTCTCGACACTGTCTATCGTGAACTACGACGAAAGATGGACAAGCGGGGTAGCCCGGGGACGGGAAAGGGCGAACAGGCCTCGCAGTGGTGCCGAGGCTAGCGGCAGCAGCTTGGAGCTGGCTGAAAGGGAAACCATTACGTTTGGAGAGGTGCAGCTGGCGGCCAAACAGGTGAAACTGGGCAACGCCCCGGGGCCGGACGGGGTTCTTGCCATGGCGGTCAGGGCGTTCGCCAAAGTGGCACCACAGTACGTGGCCAGGATCTCGGACGACTGTCTAAAGCTGGGGTATTACCCAGATGCTTGGAAAAGTGGAAGGCTCACGCTGATACTCAAGGCGGGTAGGCAGTATGCAACGGTAACGGATCTCAGGCCGCTGTGCATGGTATCGAACATGGCGAAGACTTTTGAGTACATACTCAAAGACCGGATCAACGTGGCTCTGGAGGAGTCAGGGGACCTGGCGGACAGACAATTCGGATTTCGGGTAGGCAGGTCAACCGTGCAGGCCATGCAGATTGTTAACGAGTGCTGGCGGAGTGCCAGCGAAACTGGCAAGCATTGCCTGCTGGTAACATTGGATGTTAAGAACGCATTCAATACGGTGCGATGGAGCAGCATCATTAGGGCTGTCAGGAGAAGGGATTTCCCGTGTGAGCTGGTAAATATACTTCGAAACTACCTGAGGAACAGGCGGGTTGGCACAATGCTGGAGGAAGGGACGTGGGCGTCACGGCAGGTTTACGGCGGTGTTCCGCAGAGGTCTGTATTGGGCCCGTTGTTGTGGAACATTGCGTTCGACGACCTGCTCAGGATGGAGTTGCCAAGGGACACCTTGAGCGTTGGTTTCGCCGATGATGTGGCGCTTGGCAGGTCCACCGAAGCGGTGCGAGCTAAAGTCCAGGACGCTGGGCGTTGGGCGAGTGGTACGAGAAGGAAGGGCTAGTCCTGGCAGTGCACAAGACTGAGTCGGTGCTGCTCACGGGCAGGAGGGTACCGCAGGGAATCTCCATCACATACGGGGAGTATATGATACAGACCCAGGAGGCCGTTAGGTACCTTGGAGTTATGTATCAGAACAACAGGTCGTTCAAGGTGCACCTGGATAAGGTGTGCGAGAAGGCAACGACGGTGGCAGGTCAATTGACCAGATTGATGCCTAACGTTAGGGGGTGTGGTCGGTCCCTCAGGGTGCTGTACTACACAGTCCTGGAGAGCATCGTTTTGTATGCTTCTCCGGTATGGGAGGGAGCGGAAAAGTTGGCCTGCATAAGGCAGCAGCTTCACCGGGTACAGCGCTTGGGGCTGACAAGGGTAGCTGGGACTTACAGGACCGCGTCACACGCGGCGCTGTGTGTACTGACAGGGCGCCCGCCATGGGAATTGCTTATTGCTGAAAGGTGCAGGCGGTATTAGGCGGAATCTGATGAGCAGATTGAAAGGATAAAGCGGCAGACGGTGGCTAAGTGGCAGTGGCACTGGGATCATGCTGAGCATGGCAGGTGGACACACAGGATCATACCCAATTTTGAGTATTGGCTGAAAAGAGAAGGGTTTCGGAAGCTGAGGTTTCATGTGACGCAGGTTTTAACCGGGCATGGAGTCTTTGCGTCCTACTTGTATAAGATTGGCAAGACAAGGAGCACAAGATGCTGGTTCTGTAGGCACCGGCCGGATGATGCGGAACATACGGTGTTCCATTGTCCTCAGTGGACAGAGCAGAGGGCGAAGGTCAATAGAGGAAGGGTTCAAATACTGACCCCGGAAAATCTGGCGAGGGCACTCATTAACGAGGGTGATGATCGGGAGGTCACTAACTTCATCATTGAGGTTATGAAGGAAAAGGAAGCCAAGAAAAAGGAGAGGCAAGAGGCACGAGCTAGGGGGGACTCGAGCACCGGTAGGCGCGTGCGTCAAAGTTGTCAGTAATTGGCGCGCGACGGAGCAAGTCGCGCGGGCGACGAGCTGCTAGTTGAAGTAGCAGGAGGGCTTTTACCTGCAATTTATGAGGTATCGCAGTTGTCCGTGATATCTGAGGCATAAAAGGCACCAATTCTTCAATCAGCATATGACATGCATCTTTGGTCAGTCTAAAATATAAAAAGCATGGAATCATATGGTGCAATATAAAACCTATCAATACAAATTGTACCTGTACAGTTTTCGAAATTCATTATCAGGGACCGAGGAAGGATCCGATACGTCTCTGAGTATTTTTCGCGTAACTCTCATAACCACATTGTCCGGTTCGAAAGCATCATCCTCTTCATCACCAAGTAATAAAATAGCAGCCATATAAGTTGCCATTTTTATTACTTACTTTTTGTGTACTTTCAAGGAGGTATATAAAGAATTCTTTCGAGAATTTATATGAAACAACGACACTTAACCTTTACTCAACTTATGTCACAAAACGCGTCGCGAGATCCACGATTGTGTCTATTACTTCCCTCTCGCTCTATCTCTCAATGCCTCTCTCTCTAATCTCACCATTCGACAAGAAACTTCTTGCCGAGCAAACTCCCGTGAGATGGCTCGCATTTTCACTATGGTGAAAGTTATAGAATCAAGAAATGTGAGCTGGCTCGCAGTAACCGTGACGATGAAGAGTGGTACGTACGACAGATATAATATTTTAACATTACATTTGCTACTTATTACATAGTACTTCTTAGCAGCCGGCGCTTTAATTTTGTTAGTTGGTGTTTCGTAAGTAGGTATCGCAAAATTGATAACATATTATGTTGTATTAGGTCGTGTAACATGAAATGTCGACTTTATAACGGGAACTGTACATACAAGCGCTTTTCTATTGCACGTTATTGATACATGCAACATTTCCTTACATTCCGTACATTATTTTCATTTTCAATACATTACAATGCAATTTTCCTACCTTCTTTTCGTTAAATTTTTGTTGCAATTTCAATTGCGCGTGCTTCACAGAAATGTACAGAGGACACGGTTTAAGTGCGTGAGTCGTACCACATTTCCATGATAACGCTGTGCGACAAATTCCGGCTATTTTTCGATTTTCTAACCTCGAACTGCATATGACTCTGAACACCGTTCCTCTCCGGAACCCACAGATTTTGAAAAGCTCATTTTTACAAACACTTGCAAATTTTCATCTTTGGCGATATCTTTGCTGATATTTTTCGATTTATATGAAAACCTGTAGGTCAGGATGAAAATCTCCTGTTCCACGTGATAGAGCGAACAATTCTGCTACGGAAAACGTGAGGCAGAAGTACAAAATCCTTTCATGTTTTTAGTATAGAAGCGAAATAGTTCGGCAGAAAACGTAGCGGGAGCAGTGGTACTCACAACCGGTCATTCGCCATAATCGATACGCCAAGCAGTAGGCATGACGACCGCCGCGCCGGCGTTGAGTACTACTGCGGCTGCCACGTGGTTGGCCGAACTATTTCGTTTCTATTCCAATAATGAAATATGATTTTTTTGAAGTTCTGCCTCATGTTTTTCCATTCTGAAATATCGACACTATCACGCAGAATCGATACATTTTCCACATAATTTGCAACTTCTTTCTTTTTTTTTTTCCACCTTATTTGATTCTTTCACAAACCATGGGTGCTGTTGAGAAACGGGTTTCACATTCGTATTCAGCCAGCAGAAATCTACAACAATTGCATATTGGAAATTGTAACATTTTTTCCATGTTGAGTACTGCACTTATTAACAATAAATAGTCTTCCGTCGATGTATGAGTCGTTGCAGTCTGCACAAGTTCTTCGGCGTATCGAAATGCTGCATGACCTCGGCATTCATGATGTTGACGCATACTGCATACAAACTTGACAGAGAGGCGTAAACATATGCAAATATTCGTACGTGAAAAGCGTCCGTAAAACAGGAGATTCTAGGTATCATCGACGTGCAGAACATTCCTCAGATCCGAATGTTATTACAAATATATACAAATTCGACATTTCATATTCCGCGACATCATATTCACATGCAAATATCCATAATCCGCAGAGTAACATTTACTCTCGTACTTTATAGAGATTTTCTTGTTATTATTCATATAATTGCTCAAATGTGTGTCTAATACAGCAGACATAGTTCTTTAAAATGTATAGAACATCACATAATTTCCTAGCACTGAGGGGCTTTTACGTATGCAAGGTGCAAAAATCATGTATGCTCACAGTACATTGCACTGTGTGACGACCGGGCGCCTTGACAACCGTCGTCAAGGCACCGTCGTCACCGCGAACCGTCGTCACCGCGCACCAGCACGGCGCACCGTCACCGCGCCCCACCCGCGAGCACCGCCGCGCGCACCGGCGTCACGCAAGACAGGAGTAATTAAGGAAGCAATCGATCACCGATCGATGAGTTGGCTCGGGGCTTCGGCCCCGACAGGACCTCCTCGGAGGTCCTCTCCAAGGCAGCCGGCTCTCCTAGCCCGAGGAGATGGCCCGGTCTAGGCGAGCCTGGAGGCCGGCGTCGTTGCGAAGGACAAGGCCTCGCAACGGGGCTGGCCACGCCAACCCCCACGGCCAGCGCGGCCGCGGCGACCGGTCCACCGGTTCTGCTACCCCGCGGACAGGCCCGGAGTAGCCGAACCGGGCGGGAACGTCGCGACGAAGGACAGGGCCTCGTCGCGGGGCTCCCCGGTACCGCTGGGCGCAACACCGGCCAACTCCAGCAAGGAACAAACTCTCTCTCGGACAAGAACAACTGACCAGTCGGCCAAAACTGGCCAATACCTGCCTACGATTTTCTTCCTCCCTCTCTCTCCTCCTCGCGACCGCGACCCCGCGCCTAGGTTAAGCGGCGTAACCGAGCCGCGGGCACCACCGGGTGCCCCGTCGTCCGTAGATATAAGTTCCGCGAACGCCACGCCGGGCGTTCCCCCGACCGTAGCTGATAAGTACCGCGGGGCGCCACGCCGGGCGCCTCCACCGACCGTAGCCTGTAAGCCGCGTAGGATTAAGTTTAGTGTGTAAGCGCTACCCCGTCGCCACTAATGTCTGTCGCCCCTACAGAACGACACAACTACCAACGAGGCCACCGCCCGCGCCTCCACTGCCGCGACAGCCGCCGTAACCGCTCCGCCGGACGCCGCCCGGAACACCGCGCCACCGGCCGTCGACCGGCCCGCTGTACCCGACGGAAATAAAATAATGTAAATCCGATCCGGCTCGTCTTATTACTCGCACGACCCGACCCCCTCCCCTCCGCGACCGGCCTCCTCGCGGGAACCCTGGCTGCTGAAGCGTCCAGCACCAGGAGGCCCGCGAGCGATGCCACGCCACGCCGGCTACCGGCGTGACGAGGCAGCAGCGTTACAACTGTTACATTGCAAACTAATGTATTTATTTCTTTTTGTAGATCAGAGCATGTCGAGGACGACCGTACGTATTTCTCCGATTTCATCAGCAATATACGATTGTACATAACACCGGACATAACAACGTACATATAACAAAAATAATTCTTTCTTTTTCTTGCAGCAATGATGGCGGCGAGTGGCGGCAATGGTAGGTATACCTTCACTTCCAACACTGTTACGTGTATAAGCTAATTCCTACATGGTATATATATTTTTGTCTTCCCTACGTTCAGATCAGGACCTGAGCAGCACCGTTGTTCGGCTTCAGGCAACGTTGCAGCAACAACAGCTGCAGCAACAACAACTGCTGCAGGAGCGCCAGCAGCTGCAACAGCAGCGACAGCAACTGCGGCAGCAGCCGCACGACGTTGATGGGCACAAAAAGGGTGACGCAGGGGTGGAGCCGCAGAAGCGAAGTAAGTGTGACAGAATACTGTTAGGCAAACGACCATGTACAACTACATATTTTCGTTTCCTTCGGATTTCGTAACCACCGGTACGCAATTATTACAGATCATTGTTCTCTAAATACGAATATGATGCACATTTCACTACGGGACGTATCTGTAACGGGAGAAAAGCAATGTAACGCTGATATTCTGTCAGTTATGGTGTGCCAATACTTTCGTTCCTAACTGTATGTAGTTGATACCAAGACATTTTAATGCAAATGAACAAACATGTAACACCAAGAAAGGAGAACACCAGGGTTAACTGAATACAATATGTTAATACATATTCATTAAACGGAAGTGAAATTTAATCTGAAATTTAACATACTTTTTCCTTTTTCATTTTAGAAAAAAATGGAAAATTGGTACAGGAATGGTAAGATTTGCTGTTTATAGAGTCAGCCGCAGTGAAAATCGTACACCGCATTTATCGTTTTCATTTTTGCTATAAATGGTACCGTATGAACATGGAATATGGTAATGTCCGTTACAAAAATATCATGTTCGACAGTTGAATTTTCAGCCAAAATAGAAACGATAAATATGGTGTTCGATGTTCACTGTGACTAAATTCACTGTGTAAATTAATATAATTTCTCTTATATGTGGCAATAGTTCTCATATTCAAGCCGTGGCGGGAAGCGATCGACGGGGTGCCGCCGTTGTTGGCACTGCCGCCCCTGCCCCCCGGCCAGCCGTCACCGCCACTGCCACCGCCGACGTCGCCGCCACCAGCACCACCACCGCCGACGCCGCTGCTGCCACCGCTGCTGCCACCGCCGCTGCCGCCACCACAGGATGTGGTAAGTCTAAAAATACTTTTCAGTGAACCAATTGTTTTTTTTTTTTGTATAAAATTTAATCAACTAATTTTTTATTTTAACTTCAAACTAATGTTTTATTCCATTATATCAGGCCCAACACCGGGGGCGAGTGCGGCGCCTCCTGCGTCGCCGAAGGAGGCAGGCGGCGTTGCGACAGCTGTGGCTGTTGCAGCAGCAGTAACAGCCACGGCAGCAGCAACAGCCACGGCAGCAGCAGCAGCACACAATAATCCGCGGCCGCGGAAGAGGCCAAAGGGGACGGGGCGGCCGCGGGACGCGAGGGCGTCCAGTACACGTTGTACATAATCATTACTGTAATTAAATATGAATAATTTTTACTGCATACATATACGTTTATTATAATAAACATACATACATAATAATTTTGTATTGTTATTGTATTCAAACCCTTCCTCATACTCTTTGTCCCCGCTACATGAGTACAGTAAAGACTATATTTATTCCCATCACTGAGGGAATAATGTTCTGGATAAATGTTCGCATTCGACACAACTATGAACTGTCACGTGACAGATCCTCAAGCTCTTTATATTTTTCCGACGACGACAGACAAACATAGAAAGGGACAGCGAAAAAAGAGAAACATTTACGAGCCTAATCATCATAACCAATTGTCATAACAATATCGCGTTTGGTCTCATTTTAATCAGGAAAATCTCACAAATATATTAGTGAAATTTGTATTAAAAAAAGATTAAAAATAAAAAAGTTTGTACGTTGCATTAGTATTGTCTCACCGATATGTAGGCATTTAATTTTTTTACGACCGCCATCGACTCTCAGTCCTTCCTTCTTTATCGAACTGTCTCTTTCTACGTTCGTCGACGTCGGCAAGATACAAACGGATTGAAGAATCGAATCTTCTGTCCGCTAATGTTGACTAAATGTATTTAATAAAATAAAGAGTATGAAAAAGAAAATAAGAAATACGTAATATTTACAAGAAGAGGTGTATAATAAGTTTCGTAAAAAAAAAAAAATGTATAGAATAGCATGGGATCGAACCTCCGATTTATCCTTCATGCTATTACGTTATGTGCAAACCATGTCGAACAGTATGTTTAGATCACCGAAACAGTAATAGAAAGACAGACGACGACAGCGCTACGGTGGATAGCAGGGAAATCAAAGCAGCCATATTGACATACAAATCGTACCCTTTCATAGTGATCAAGTCTAGTACACTTTCAGAGCCGAGGAAGCAGTATTATTTTCTAATAATTCTTTATATATATATATATATATATATATATATATATATATATTCCTTGTAACATTTCCAGTGGAAGTACAGAGCCCTTTTTTACAACTTCGTTTCTGAAAATTAAATAAAAATAAAAGTGTACGTTTTTATAGAATAAATTTTTGTATGGACACTTCTGCCAAAAAAAGGCTCTGTACTTCCACTGGAAATGTTATAAGGAATATTTTAAATAAAGAATTATTAGAAAATACTGCTTCCTCGGTTCTGAAAGTGTACTCGACCAAATCGTAAAAGCAGCGGCTTGGTTATCGCTCTGTCTTCGTCTCTCCTGCTGTTGTTATATCACTCTCTCTCTCTCACAGCACCGTTGGAGAGACAAGGATCTATCTATCCTTGTTCGAGAGCTTCCTACTTTTTCCACAACTGTCGCTGAAGTCAACGAAAAATTCTCTAGTGACTCCTGCGCACCCTTAAGATTTACAAAGCAGAATTGCAGTAGATATGAGAACATCGTTAAAGAACGATGAGATCTGGCAATTATGCCTTTGAGCTTTTCATTTGTCATTTAGGAAAATGACAGGCAATGGGATAATTGACAGATAATACGGAAAAAGAATTAAACTATAAGTACTGCCGTCGGATGTCGCATTACCAAATGTCCAGTTCAATTCGATTCGAAGTTGGCCTCAAAGGAGTCTGCCCCCTTAACCCTTTCGCTACAGGCGGGTTCTCCGCCGCGGTACTTCCGCTGAACGGAGCGCAGTGGCATATAGGTTGATAAGCATTTAGTTATTTCGGTTGTCAGAAACAAATGATGCAAAATAAAATACTACCAGTGCATGTCCAGAGTGAGATACTAATATAGAACGGCTATAGGGGCCTACTATAGGGGCCCGTAGTACCTCAGTGGCATCTTATGGAGGGCCACTATAGTGGCCCGCCATACCTGAGTGGCATCTTATGGAAGGCCACTATAGTGGCCCGTAGTAGCGAAAGGGTTAAGGGGCTAGATCTGGATAAGGCAGAGAGTCGACGTTACCGCCAAATTTAATATGAAATATAGGTTAACGGGAATCGACTTTATGTCCTTATGTGAGAATATTTTCGCCTGTAAAAGGGCTCATTGGAAAGACGATAATCAAATAGAGTGCGCGGCAGCCGTGGTTTAATATGATTTTGTTGATATTTAATAATATGAGTGTTATAAACTGAGCAAAAACGGCAATTACACATCGGTCAAATTAAACTATTTTTTTGTCATTGGAAGATTATCCTTCAGCGCGCTAGATTTAATGTTTAACTACACAATAAAATAGGTTTTGTCTTGATTCTCTCTGAAATAAAGTCAAATAATCGATTCCGGTATAGCTGTATCTCAACGGCCATACAATTCCTTTTAGTCACGTTACACTGTACAACAGCCAAATGATTTCGTAAACGTCACTATGAAATTCTTATAGATTTTTGCTAACTGAATACGAATATGAAATCCGTTTCTCTCTAGGACGTACAGGTTTTGAGAAAATTAATGTTAAAAGAAATTGCAAATTTTCAACTTTGAAGATGTTTTGCGCTTTTACCATAGCAGCTATTCAGTTGCTTTTGATACGAGAAGAATCTGTAAACTTTCCCGAATAAAACGATATAAATTGTTATTACATTGTAAACATTTAAATATGTTTAAATAATGATCAAAGTGAGAAAGACACCAAAAACGCACCAATGTTTGCTGATATTTTTCAATTTATTTCAAAAACTAAGGGACTGAACGAAAATCTAACCATCCTACGTGATAGAGCAGACATATCTGCTATAGAAAGCATCAAGCGAACTTACAAAATCACTTTCGTTTTCATTTTACAAACGTATTCGTTTGTTTCGTTTGCATCATGCCAGGAAATTTTCTAGAGAGCAATGCAACACTGATGTTTTGAACAGGTAAGATGGCATAACAATACTTCGACTTCTAGCTTGATCTTAAAGTGGTGTTAAACCATCGATTATTACTCATTTATTTCAATTATAAATAGGTTGTTATCTGGTGACGTCCGATGTGGACGCGCCTTGAGACGGATGACAGAGACGCGGAACGTCCCTGCGCTTGTGCGGCGAACAAGCGAACAAGCAAACGGCTCTAAGCCATGATGCGAGTGCGTGTAAAATACTATTTAATTTTTCTATAAATCTTTGTACGGTTTGCTAAATAATAATATATATATGTGTCATAAAGAAGACGAGTGAGCATGCTTGAATACCCGCCTAAAAAGATATACAACATAGGTTGTTGCTTACTTCCGATCCACTAATTTCTAGTATGCGAAAGAAGGTAAGTGAACAATCTAAAAGTTTTTTACCGGAAATAATACAGTTACTTCTTCTGGCACAAACCTCTGAGGACGAAGATAATCACGACGAAAGCGACGGAAATACAGATATCTGAAACGAAAGATAGTGGAGAAATTTAAAGACAACTGTTCGGGAATCGGCCTCCCGACGACAAGGGGGTCATCTGTTGGATCGTCTCGGCGGCTCGACGGATCGCCGCGTTTCTGATCAACCTGGACGCGACGCGCCTGCGCGTCGCCATCTTGCAACCGGCACGGCCACGCGCTCGAACCGGCAAGACGGCGTCGGCCATTAGCTCGCAAAGTCCACCACGAGGTGTATCGCTCGCGTCTAGTACAGCAATTCGCCATCTTGGATCGTCTCTTACCGCGTCTTTACGCATCGTTTGGGCTTCTGCTCGGATCTTTCTCTCAGAGGCCGTTCTCTGATATCTACTGTACAGTTTTTATTCGTAGTTTTGTTAATCTAAGTTAGTGTTTAAGAAAAAGACTTTGTGCGCGTAGTAATTAAAGATTCTATAAAAATAAATAATTCTCGTTAAGAACCGCTCGTCTCCGCCACGTGTTTTCGTGCCTCAACAAGTGTCCGACGCTCCCCGCTTCGAGTCCCAGAAAAGACGGCCCTTCTCCTAACAACAACTAATAATAATAAGTTAATATAAATTTATATATAAAACAGTACAAATTGTAAACAGGTTATGAATTAAAATAAATTTTCAAATTAGTAAAATAAGATAGAAATAAATGAATTAAATTCATTTATTAAATTCAATTAAAATAAATTTGTTGAATGGTTTTGTTACAATATGAAGATATTGTATAACCATAAGTATAATCGATTCGCGTGCATCTGTCGCGTTATATTGATTGTTAGTCTATCGAAAATTGCTCTATCCGTCCTAAGAGATTAAAGTATTTAGTATGTTGTCAACTTTACTAGGACTAGGATTAGTTGATTGTCTTATTATGTGTATTATACCATAAATATGTACCTATACCACGTACAAATGGGGCTGGAGCCTCAGAGCGCCTTCCTGGATGTGAATGGGTGCATAAAGGCATCCATTATGTAACATTTGGGAAAAACAATAAAGTAAAGTAAAGTACCACGTACAAATCACTTGAAAAAAGCACATTCCTTTTTATACCTATATCTTTGTTCAAAGAATATTCTAATGCAATAACGTTCGACTTATTTAACACGTCAAACGCCACGTCGCGTCGGTCCCTAGGGACCGGGGTTAGACTCTCCGTTGAGACTTGACGGCCGAGTCTGGGCCTGAACGGAACGGCAAGCAAATCGGGCTGGGCACTTAACGTGTTAAAAATAGAAAGTTTAAGCTTTAAAATGGTTTTTGCTTCATCAAATTTGGATGAAATTTTGCAGTTATGACAGTTTGAAGATTAAGAAAATTTTTAAGTAGTTTTTACCGCGTTTGAGAGGCAAATACCCCACTGTGCGGCGCTTGCTCTACGACACTGTACGCTTTCGTGTAGCGGACAATGGAAAGTAATGGAAGACCGTCCACGAAGCGTAGAGCAAGCGACGCGACGTCGTCTCTAAGGCTGTGGTCACAGTGGCACCGATATCGAACGATTCGCCCGACGTCAGACGTCGGGCAAACTTGTTCGATTGTTTCAAACCGATAGAGACATGTGTGTGGTGTCGGTGTAGCCCAGGGGTGGCCAAACCGTGGCGCATGTGCCAAACATGGCGCATTGGATGATTTCAAGCGGCGCATTGCGTCCTTGCGCCTACTTATTCTTTTGAAGTAAACTCTCTGTCATCACATTCAATAACTGCGGTCCAGAGTTATCTTCACCAAACGAGACTCTCCGGCAACTGTAGCATCATCAGCGGGTCTACAATAACGATCACCCTTTCGTCCAAAAGATCATTTCTGACTATTGTAGATTGGTGCTCCAATAAACGTGTGTCTTTTGAACTGGAGTAAATTAATTAATTTAATTGCGTGATTGAGTTATTCCGCTTCCTCCCATAAGCGAAGCAGATCTTACACCTATCCCTATTTCCAACTCCAACCGTGAACGAAAGAAGGTAGAAAAGGTGCTTGAGTTGTATGGCACATCTGAACTCATCTGTGAAAAAAATTGGCGCATGGTGTACATATGGTTGGCCACCCCTGGTGTAGCCGATCTCATCGGTCAAATATTGCCAAATATGGTTACAATAGCGACGATTTCGGACGATTAGTCCGACACGCCCGACGTCGCTCGATGGCGTTCAATTATTTCAACGCTATCGGAAGGGGGACATGCGTGATCTCAGTGGAACCGATCTCATAGGTACAGTCAACGTTGGACGGTGATCGGACAAAATCAAATTATTTTGTTTTGTTCGGCCGAAGCATAATGAACTGTGAAAAATTAATTAGCCTAGTGCAAGAAAGAAGTTTATGGGATCCTCGGCAGTCTCAATATCACAATAGAGATGTATCCCGGAGGCTGTGGTCTTCCGCGGAGGATCGATTAATCTAAATTAGATAAGATAAGAGCTACAGTGTAGCATATCTAAAATAGGCCATGCATCTGTAAATTAAGGGCTTAGTTTTAGTATTTTCAAACCCATCGTGGTGTACAGTTCGAAGTCGTAGCACAACTAGAAAGCATTTTCAAATCCTACATTTCTATAAAATAATTTTTTTGTAAAGAATATAGCTAAACGACAGAGTCAACGTACAACAGTGCGTGATAATGAATTTGAAAGTGATGATAGTGATTGTTTGGGCGACATAGAATTCATAAGTACGTAACGTTAGTAAGGTCATAAACGTTATCCAAAGTAAACGCTACCAAGCGGATAAGCGACTAGTGAAATCTATGCGGACCGGCTATTACGCGCTTACGAATCTAGCGCGGACCTGCTGGAACGAAACGGTGAAGAGCGCTCGGTCCGCAAAGGGTTAAAAGCAGTGCTCTTGCATATTGGGAATATACATATCCTTCTATCCCTGTGGCATATACTACAAAAATGACGGAATCTTATGACACGTTTAAGACACTTTTAATTCATATTCAATACGAGAAATATAACTGGAAAGTCTATGGAGACTTAAAAGTAATTGGCATATTGCTTGGACTTCAAACAGGCTATACGAAGTACTGCTGTTTTCTTTGTGAATGGGGTAGCCGAGCGAGAGACCAACATTATATTAAAAAAAATTGGACACCACGACAACAACAAACCCCTGGAGAGAAGAATATAAAACACGACAGTTTAATCGATCCTCAAAATGTTTATTTACCGCCGCTTCATATTAAATTAGGGATAATGAAGAACTTGTCAAGGCAATGGATAAATTAGGACCAGGATTTGCATATTTAAAAACAAAATTTCCATCCATATCTGATGCAAAAATAAAAGAAGTTATATTCATTGGCCCTCAAATAAGAAATTTGACGAAAGATAAAAGTTTCACATTAGTCATATTATCTAATAATTACATTCCGTAAAAATTAAATAAAATTTTAAAACAGAAAAATTTATCATCGACTCCCGATAGAACCCCGGATTACTATATACCATTTTTGAACTTCCATCGACTTCCAAGGGGTCCATCTGCACCCTGCTGGGATCCCCTGATGTATAATAATGTACAATCGAAAATAATAACAAAACACTATCAATACGTTAATAGTTGCTGCTTGGCTGGTGCATGACACGTCGGTAATGTAGATTGAATTTTTAAAACAGACTTTCCGTAATAGATTCAATTTAACGTAATACATACAAAGTACAAAACGTAATAAATTAATAACGCATCATTTACTTGCGTAACTGATATCTACGTAAGTACTTATGGTTGATACGAAATTAAAGATTCCACTGTCATTATTTCAATTTCCACAATACGCCAACTTCAAAGCTTTGAAGAAGTACGGGAACACAATCTCTTGTGTCATATTTTTTCTACGCACTTTCTCATGATTTCGATTATTTTATATTAATTATTGTGATATATCTTTTACAGCTCTGAGATATAACAAACAATAGAGATTTTAAGAGGGAAAAGAGAAAATACTTATAAATGCGTATTCTTATAACAGAACTTCTAAAAATCTAAACATTTATCGTTGTTCTAATCGTCAGACCCAACAATGTACAGGGACACTAGTCCACAAAAATGGACATTTCGTTCTCCAAAAGCAACACACGCACTGTAGCATCCCGAAATATGCAGAAGTATTGAAGTTAAAATTAGCAATTCTAGAAGAATGTCGAAGAACTCCTTCAACGAACAATAAGATCATTTTCGACAATATTTGTCGCAAGAATCCAGATGCATCAGCACATATTTCATACAACAGCTTGAATCTGTTATGTCTAGAGAAAAGTTAAAGTTTCAGCCACCACTGCCAAAAACCGTGCAAAGTACGCACGAAATACTTGAAGATTACGATGTACTGAAGGACATTTATATGGGATACGCAATTGCAAATGATAATAAATACACGCGCTGATATTTTCAAATACGACATTGGTAACTGCATTAGAAAATACCACAGAAATTTATACGAATGGTACTTTTTCTGTAAGTATTTAAGATAAACAATTTATGTAGTTAATACTTTTCAAGTGTAGCGGCTTCGTCGCTACCTGGCCCGCGCTGCGAAGTCGCTATTTTCAGGTCTCGGGCGACCCTGAGCAAGGCCCATGGCGCACATGGCGAGCACTTGCAAACCAGGGTTTTTCCCGGTAGAGAAAAAACTTTCACCGGCATTACCCACGCCGGTAGACGCGATTTTCCCGCCGGATTTTCGCGCCGTTTCCCAAAAACGGCTTGCTTTCTGTCCTTGTTCTGAACCGGGTATAAAACCCCGGCAGGACGCAGAAGCACAAGACAGTTTTGTACCGAAGCGCACCGAGCTACGTTCGTAGCTACCTACGTGTGCGTAGGATTTTTATTCACATACCTTCCTACCACACAAGTAAAGAAAGTTCTTTGATTTTGGTCATTTCTGATCTCTTGTTAGGTTGTCCCGCGAATACCACTTTTCCATCAGCTCTATACGGTGCACATACGTTACAATGACATGGTATACCTACTGCTATTGATCATTCTCGTTAGGCTTATTTCATACTATCAAACTAAAAAATGATGACAATTTACAGGGAATCGCTACCATTTTTGCTTTATGCGAATGTCGTACTGCGGCAATGTATAAAGCAATATGGAGGGAAATAGTTTCTTTAGTTCCAAAATTACAAGAGAATTTAGAAACTGTTATGTGCGATTACGAGAGAGCTTCTATGGAAAGTATATAAGCACAGTTCCCAAGAGTTACCATACATGGTTGTTGGTTTCATTTTACTCAGGTACAATATAACTGTTACCATTACTCTGTGACAGGAGAATAGAAATCTCCTCAACGCACTAAAGAAGTCCACCGCTGAAAGACTCGCGTACACCAAACAAGGACAACTCCCTTCCTTATCGACAGAATAATGACGAGCCCTCTAATTGTCAAAGGACCCACCGAGAGGGCCAGCGCCGCGCGCGCTCGATCACTAGTCGATACCTCGTCGCTCTGTCCCAGACTACCGTACGGTCAACACGTCACAGAATATTGTTAGAAGCGTTTAACGTTGAAAAGCGTCTCAGTGTTTCGCCGACTATTAATACAATAGTTCCGTTACTGTAAAGCCATAAGGAAAAGCGGAGGAGCGCTATAAGCGATTATATTCGACAAAACTGTAAGTCAGAGAATCTGTAACTTGCCTGGAATATATTCTGTTTCTTTATTCTATTTCCTATATAATTTTTGTCTTTACATAACGGGTCTCCAACCTGCCCACCCTTTGACAGAGTCTCGTGTCTCGTTTGCCGATTATCGTCAAAATCGGCTGGCGCCCACAAGAATCATTATTAAATTTCAATCATTTAATTATTATCTATTTAATTCATCTTCTTTAAAGCCCCGGCAGCCACTGACCCAGGCCGCGCCGGGTGGAATCTTCGTCGCTTTGTGATTAAAATTCTTAAATTTTATAAATAATTAATAATAATTTCTACCGCGGCAAAGATCCTGTCTCAACTCACGTATTTCTTTCATAATTTGTCTCACGAAAGTACTCAATGAAGAATTGAACGGTTCTTTTCTTATTATTCAGGCTCTATTGAGGAAATGGGGGAAGTCGGGATTACACGGAACACCAAGGGAGATTCCGTCAATGGCTATGACAATCCCTTTAACTCCGTCGGATATGTTTCCACAAGCATTACACGAAATGCAGTTGGTAGCTGATCGCTTATGTCGGGGACAGCGAACTGGCGGCCCGCGAGCCACGCGTGACTCTTTCCCCTATCTAGACTGTCCTCCTCTAAACCACAGAAAAATAACGCCTCTCACGCATATTTCACTCCCGCGGGACATAATCAGACTAATAAGCAATAAGCTATGGTTCCTTTACCATAGCAACGTCACATTGTTTTCATTGAGTTGAATTTGACGTAATTTCACGTATATTGAATCTTTTATGTTATTAATTTATAGTGTAGTGGTTTATCTTATATTAATATTGATTTCATTTTGTTAGTAGTGTACTATTTTTTACCGTTTTTTATTTTTATCGAATAATCCAATTATGGCAAAGAGGAAAATTGATACTGAAAATCGAATGTTTCAGAAAAATTGGGAAACAGAATTTTTTTTTGCTGAATTTAACGGACAGCCGAAATGTTTAATATGTAAAAAATAAATTACAAGCATGAAAAAGAGTAATGTTTCTCGCCATGCAGAAATATATCACAAATATTCCGGGCAAAGCCGAATAGAGATGATGGAAAGTTTAAAACAACATCTTAGCATTGAAACAGAAAGTAACAATCCTTCACCGTCTACGCAGCAGCAACAAAGCGTTGCAGCTTCTTACGCTTTTGCACTAGAAATTGCTCGTGCTAAAAAATGTTTTACCGATGGACAATTAATGAAGAAATGTGCAATTGAAATGGCCAGAGCTTTCAATAACGAAACTGCAATTGAATGCTTCAATACAGTCGCATTATCACCACATATTGTTTCAAAACGCATCAACGAAATTAATAGACACGTAGAAGAAAAGTCAAAAATATTATTCGAAAAGTGTCGTTATTTCTCCTTGTGTATCGATGAAAGTAAGGACATTACAGACACAAACCAAGTATCAATTTTTGTAAAAATGATAGACGATAATTTTTGTGTTAATGAAGAATTAGTTACCCTGGTTCCATTACATTTAACTACAAAAGGCGTGGATATCTTTAATGCTGTGCATGAAGAAATGGAAAAATATGGTGGATTTTCAAAATGTTCCGCGATTGTCACAGACGGTGCACGATCAATGTTTGGCGAAGGAACTGGATTTCGCGGTCTTTTAAAGAAGAGGGGGATCAACTGTTTAACATTACAATGTATAATTCATCAAGAGGCTTTATGTGAAAAAATTGTAATGCTAAAATCTGTAATGAAAATTGTGAGTAAAGTTGTAAACCTAATCAGAGGAGGAAACCGTGCACTTTCGCATCGTAAATTTCAGCAATTTTTACAAGATGTAAATGCGACTTATAATGATTTATGTTTGTACAATGATACACGTTGGTTGAGTGCAGGAAAAACCTTGAAACGTTTTTATTGCATTTAGTTTATACTTCCTAGAGAAATGAACCAAACAGACCGGACGGTCAAAGCGGACGGTCACCTAGAAAACCGGTGATAACACGCAATGCCAAACGAATGGCGGCGTATAACCAGCGCAAATACGAGGAATCCCTCATTCCAGAAATCTGGGCGGATGATCGTGAGCCCATGCTACCCGCAAGACCTTCCAAACCACGGGTAATGAATGATAAACAAAAACAACGGGTTAACAATTGGAAGGCTCGATCCCAACAGAGGATCCAAACCGTCACCGTTGAACCATTATGACAGGAGGGGCCATATTCGGGCACACATCCCGTTAAACGGATTTACAGCCGAAACGCCGACTTCTCGACTTTCCCCCTCTTATGTGAGCGAGTGTTTGCTGACCTCGAGGCCGAGAACCCGAGGGTACGCAGAGAAATGCCATATTGCGCGTTCCAACACGTTATCAACGCTGTCATTGTTGACCATGTAACCACCGTAACGTACGTGCAATCACAAGGATCGTCTGGATCGGCAACGGTGAACGCCGAATGCTCTCGACGCGCTGCGAGGCCGAATGTACTTTGTGTGCGATCGCAAGGATCGGCTAGAACGACACCAATGATACGAATGCTCGAGCTCGAACGGAGGGAAAAGGGAATGGAAATTCACGATTGAATTGTATCGATGGTCAAATAATTGTTTATTGACGGAAATGTTCCTTCATGGAACGAAAGACCGCGTGTAAACGCGTCGAGGGAGAAAGATAGCGGCTACCGTGGAACGGCCAATTATCAGAATTTACGATATCCGAATAAACACCCGATGAAATTAGAAGACGGATGAACCTGTCTTATGAGAAGATTGAAACAAAGGGGAGAAACGAGGGCACGCGGAGAATTCCGCGTGATAATGGCGGACGCCGCGTGGGACGCGGTCGCGGCCGCGGACGCGAATACGACGCACGAAACCGAATCGCGATTCTCGACAGACGAGAACACAATCAGTCACAATAACTCACGAGCTGTATCACAATGACTACGTTTCCACCGAGGGTTCGAATCGGGTTAGAGTTGGGTCAGATTCGGGTTGGGTGATCTTTTTTACGATGGAAACACCAATGAACCCTACCTTACCCTACCCAATAAAATTTTAAGGTACAGTCGAAATGAGGTTCGGTGGAAACGACCAGAGTTGAGTTAGTGTAGTGTTGCCAATTGTATTTGCGATATTCTCTAAAATACTGTTACATGTCCCGGTGGCTCCGCTTAGCGGAAATTTAATAAATTAAAAAATGCGCCGTATTCAAATTGTACAGTGATGTAACTGAAGTAATGCACAAGATTTTTTGTTGATTTAAATATATTTATTTAAATAAATGTTTTGGTTGCTAAGTTACATAAAGTTATAAAGCTTAATTTAATTTATACAAATGAATACAAAGCAAGAAAGAAAGAAGGCATCATCCTGGGATTTTGAAGAAACCGAATACTTCTTAGCAATTATGTGGTGTGTGTGTGGTGTGCGTGCGGGAATTGGGTGGTCGCGTGAGTGGGATGAGTGCATGGGGCGAATGACGAGTGCTTGGAACAGAGCGGACACGAGTGAATGTTTAGGTTAAGATATCAGCGGCGGCGCCGAAATCTTAGGACGACTGCGCGGGAGGGACGAAAACGTCGTCCGATGCAAGATGTTTTTTGGGCAGTGCGTGTTAGAGAGTTCTGAGAGACAGAAGTCGAGAGTTGCGAGTTTTAATAAGTTTGTATGTATCAGTTTGCTATATTAAATTAATTTTCAAATGTACGATTTTTTCGTCATTTCCTACAATTATAAAAGAATTGCAAGTAATGGCATTAATGGATGGTAAGAGGTACAGAACTTGCGACATTTTTAAAAAAGTAGAAGAAACATTCATCAGCAAAGAATACTGTAGAACACACACGCAGCTTTTAGAGAAATTTAAAGCAATGAAAAGTATGTAAATTTAAACATTTTAATTATTACCAGCCATTTATCACAACTTGCTAATGACTATAACATTTATTTTATTAAATGTGACAATGAATTTCAATTCAGCTTGCAATCGTGGCTTTTGCAATGTAATTATTTTTTACATTTAATGATTTTGTTTATTTGCAGAACGATATAAAAGTACAATGAATGCTTTGTCAGTAAGTGGTGCAGGAACTAACGTTAAAGCAAAGTGTCCTTTTTTCGAAGAATTAGGTGAAATATTTGGTCATCGACCAGTTATAAATGAAAAAGATGGTATAGATTCCATCACACTACCCCTGCATCCGAGTACAATTATTTACATTTTATATAATTATTATAAATATTGTTGCGATGGCGTGAAGGTGCCGCGCAATGCCACGAAGCTGCATCGTTGCGACAGCGTGAAGATGTTCCGCAACGATGTGAAGCTGCCCCGAAGAGCGAGCGAAAGCGAGCATTCGATCTTCCGGTTGCTATTGAAAGACCGGCAAATATTCGAAGAGTCGAATCCGAGAATCTGTCAGATTCAGACGTGCTATTGATATACGCGAAAGATCTTCCTTGTTGTATAAAGTTCTCATCTTTCTGGTTGAATAAACCATTGTACAGTGTCGCGTTATTTTATAAACCATGAGTTCTTCTTCGAATAACACTCCCCGGCGTAACAATATTTTATGTACGTACACATTATTATTAAAAATGTATTTATTTTTTAGATGATGTGACTTTTTTCTGCAAGTGATGATGAAATTTCTGTTGTTACCCCTGCAGATTGTAATGAATCAGAGGGTGAAAAATTCATTCAGGACAAAAGTTTGTCACCATTTATTTTAAAACATCAGAAGAGATCATCATCATCTTCAGATGTTCTATATAATCCATCACCACCCAGCAGCCGTTTATCGGAAAATAACATAACCACGCCTTCTTTTGATATACATGAAGCTGAAAACTGAAAATTCATGTGTTTCTTCAAAAAAACGTATATGTAAAACACCTACATACACAAAGGGTTTAAAAAATATCATGCAAAATTTTACTGACAAAATAATAGAATCTCAGGAAAAACTGCTTACAAAAACTATTGAAGAGCAACGCAAGCTAGAAAAAGAAATGCTGAACGAATACAATAAGATGTTTTCAAAGCAAACACAAACGTTATTGACCGGACTGCAGAATTTGAATTCTATTACAAATTATTCAGCATTTCGATAATTTTCCGGTTTTTCAACTGTGCCAGCAATGAGACCGATGTTTACAGAAACTCCAGTAATTCAGGAGTCTCCATTCATTCCTACGCAATCAATGTTCGCGTGTACGGCCGAAACACATGCTTACCCAAATTAAAATCAATCAAAAAAATCAAAATTACAGCCACATGATCGACAAAATGATGATGAAAACATTACGTATGAAAACGTAGAATATTTAGATATTCCTCGCGGACCGCGATCCACATCGGGACTCTTTTCCTCTCTCGTTGTATCGTTTGACGGTTTACGTTGTACGTTCACGAGAAGATGACTATGGCTAGTGAGAATGTTTCGCGCTCACTCTGTTCCACTTCTCCTGCTACCACATGCACTGTCTTATTGGCAGACAACAATTCATGTGGTAAATAGCAGGAGAGTTGGAATAGAGTGAGAGTGAAAACACTCTCACTAGCCATCTTCTTGTGAAAGCACAATAGGTATGGAGGGGGCCGTCCAGCGATACAACGAAAGAGAAGTGTTCCCCTGGGGAACATCCTTGTCTCTCCAACGGTGCTATAACAGAGAGAGTGATAGAACACAGCGACATTGGCGCCACTGTACCTCCTGCGCACCCTTAATTAGTTTTGAGATATAACAGATAAATAACAGATGTGTAGGAAATCGTGAAAAAAGCGGACTCCTTGCCGGGATTCGAACCCGGGCCCCACGCATTTGTAGCCGGCTATGCTATCCACTGCTCCACAGTCCGCTACGCTACTTGGTTTCCACGATTCCCTCTTCACTACTGGGTCTGTCTGGAGGTCCCGATCCCACAGATGTAAGCGACGTGTGTTCTATTTATTATTTTGAATGTAATTTTATGTGAAATAAAGATGTTAGATCGAGTATAGATAGTGGGTTTTGAATAATGTCGACTTTAGTCCGGGCTCCGAAAAATCTACGGCCGGCAACATATGTATCTCAACATGTGCGGGTCTTTTAAGGTTTAAGGCAACGAGAGAGAATTGACTATTGCGTACATTGTTCATCAGCAATAGATCTGAAAGGATAAACTGCCTTCAGTAAAAGGTTATTGAAAGCTCAAAATAAGCTAAAGAGCACCTAGATTAGGTAACTGAGAAGTGAAAAATGTTTCGGTGTACAAATAAAAATTTCCAAATTTGGTTTTTCCTTTGACGAAATTGATAATTTCATACAAATCGATAAAATTTATACAAAACAAAGTATTTATACAAGCGTTCCAATTTTGAAATTGCACTCTGGTCGTTTCCACCAAACCTAATTTCGACTCTACCTTAAAATTTTATTGGGTAGGGTAAGGTAGGGTTCATTAGTGTTTCCAGCGTAAAAAAGATCACCCAACCCGACACGGACCCAACTCTAACCCGATTCGAACCCTCGGTGGAAACGCAGTCTTTTATCCTTGTCTAATTTCTCCGTAACTGTCGCTGAAGTCCAGTCGAAGTTCGGTAGTGGCTCCTGCACACCGAGCTGCTAGTGATTTTTTCGTTGACTTCAGCGACAGTTGCGGAAAAAGTAGGAAGCTCTCGAACTAGGATAGAGAGATCCTTGTCTTTCCGACGGTGCTGCGACAGAGAGGAGGATACAATACTCGTAAGAGAGACAAAGACAGAGCGAACTCAAGCAGCATGATTTCTTTATGCAGCTGATCAAGTTTTTGGAATCGAAGAAGCAATATTTTCTTATACATCTTTTTTTTTTTTTAATGTTCCTTATACAATGGCCCAGCACCGTTGAAGAGACAAGGATCTATTTATCCTTGTTCGGGAGCTTCCTAATTTTTCAGCAACTGTTGAAATTGGCTCCACTTTATCTCATGCACACCCTTAAAGAAACTTATTTTTGAACAAATATTATTATTAAATTGTAATATTACGTTGAAAAATAATATATTAAGTTTCAAAAATAAAAATAAAAATTAGTAATGTTAGAGACATTGTTGTTTTTTTAATAAAATGATCTTCGTATTGGAAATTTTAACACGTTGAGCCCGGCGCCGCGCCGGTCCCTGGGGACCGGCAGTGAACTTTCCGTATGGCCGGCGTCGGTCCCTGGGGACCGGCACTGGAATTATCGTTTCATTGTTTTACATCGAAAAAGTAATCGAAACTTCTCCTTATCTCAAAAGCGATATCAAAGGCGTACCGCCGTTAACATTCGCTACCACGAGCTTTGTCATGCACAGGCAGGGCTTGTATGTCGGTAGCCGACAAAGCTCACCCAGCAGATAAACTCTACTGAGTGCGTAAAGTCGCGGATCACCATGCAACATTGGACCGGTTGATCGCTCGCTGCCGGCTGAACGGAAAGGACAGCAAATTCGGCGCCGGGCTCAACGTGTTAATAAATTATTCATTAGTATATTTCTAATGTTTGATGCATCCAAATTATCATATTCGCGTGACTTTGTTCCTTCTGGTTGTGGATAAAGTATACAGGGGATAGGTTTGTAGTTCATCTTGGGCCATGGGAATGAACGGATCTCTGGCCAATTGGCCGAAAACCACCTCGAATGGCGTGAAATTTGTCGCTTCGTGTACCGAGGTGTTAAACGAATATATCGCGAATGGTAGAAGAATATCCCAGTCAACCTGTTCTCTTAGGAAGTGTTTTAACTACTCAATTAATACGTGGTGACTCCTCTCGAGGAAGCCGTTGGTCTGGGGTCTGTATCCCGACGTGGTTACGCGCGTTCAATGTCGAAAGTTCACGCTAACCCTTTGAGAACCTGATTAATGAATGTCCTCCCACGATCCGTGAGGATTGCTCGCGGCACGCCGAAGATCGCGATAAAGTACTGTGAGAAGGCGACTGCTACCGTTTCTGCTCGAATGTCTGGTAGTGGAATCGCCATGCAGAATTTTGATAGGTGGCACTGTAAGTTGACGATGTGCCGGTTTCCACTCGAGGTGATAGGCAGCGGTCCGACGGTGTCTAGTGCAATTCTATCAAAGGGTCGGCCCTGTGTGTCGGTGATAAGCATCGGTTCGCAGGTCTTAATCCGAACTAGTTTCTGTTCCTGGCAGCTCTTGCAGATACGTATATAGGCTCTATATCTCGATGCATTTTGTGCCAGTTGAATTGTTCTCGGATTCTCTTGTACGTCTTGGTCACGCCTGTATGTCCTCTGATCAAGCTCTTGTGGTAATGGCGCACGATGTTTCCACGTTGGTCATCCGGTGGAGTTTGGATTTCGCCGGTGCCGATGGTGATGGTCGCTGGTACGTCTGAGAAAATGTGCATCAACTGTTGCTCCATACTTTGGGCAGTGGCCTGGTGTAATGTTTCTCTGCTCGCTGGGACGCGGAGGTGGCGTACGCTTTCGGTTTTGGCTGCCAGTTTTAACAAGTTTAATAAATAATATAGCTGGTTTAATTGACTCGAATGATAGAAGTGTTTGGCTCCAACGATACTGAAGATTTTCTTTTCTTCGGTTGGAGTAACAATAACGCGTCCCTCTGTTAGTTCTTCGGTTAACAAGTTTGCTTCTGACAGTAGACCCAGGGCCTTCAGGGTCTTGCTCGTCGGGCTTGTTAGTATTCCGTCGGCCGATATGAAATGCGCGATGTCGCCTGGGTCTCCGGTGAGGGTGGCTTTCGAGATAGAAATTTTGCAACGGTCCGGTTTACGCGGTTGCCGTTCCTTCGGACCTGGTAGGATTGATGCCGAGAATTCTCCGACATTCGTCTTCATTTGATTCTGGGGCGCGGTAATTGCTCTTGATTGCGGGACCGATAGTACTCCTCACGTATGGAGCAGCTGCCAGAAGGAGTGATCGGAATCGGTCACATCTGGTAAAGAAGATGTTGAATCGTCGGACGTTCGCGGCGTGTCCGGAACAGTAAGAGGATCTCCCCACGATACGCGATTTGAAACTGTCCAGGTAGTTTCGCAATTTCCCTGGGTTCCCACTCTATCGTGTCGTGCCCTTCTACCCTTGTCGAATTCACGCCGGGCTTGGGTTCTTCCTGTACCGAGATGTCTAGCGGTAGCGTGTCCTCCAGGATCAGTGACGGTGGCTCTTCGTAGTTTGGTCTAGGCTGTCCTGCCCGATTCGCAATACCTTCTTCCGCAGTATTCGAATCGTCTTCCTGTACTATTGGCAATGCGTAGGGTACAGGGTTTCGTGATAGGGCGCCCGCGTTCGCGTTCACGCGTCCTGGTTTATAGACAATTTGATAATCACAGTCTGCCAAGAGTATTCTCCAACGGGCTGGGCACGACACTGGATCCTTAGTCGAGAATAACCACTGAAGAGGCCGGTGGTCGGTTACTAACGTGAATTTTCGTAAATGTAGGTCCGGAAGTGTTTTACTGCGAAGATGATCGCGAGACATTCCTTATCGGTGGTGGAATAATTTTGTTGAACCGAGGTTAGGGTCTGCAAGGCATAGACGATCGGCGGGTCTTCACCTATTTTACCCTCATTCAGAACAGCTCCGACGGCAATGTCCGATGCGTCGGTAGTTATGATGAACGGTTCGTCGTAATTCGGATACCGTAGCACTGGTTCCTCGCAGAGTGCCTGGCGCAAATCCTCGAAACTCTTTTGTTGTTCTTCGGTCCAGACGAACGGTCTTTTGGGACTTGTTATTTCCGTTAAAGGTTTGGCCCGTATTGGTAAGTCCGGTATAAAACGCCTGTAGTAATTTACTGTTAGAGCAGGTTTAAAGCACAGTAGACATTTTGTTTATTTTTGTCTTAATATTAGTTTATTATATAAAGTGTTGAAATCTATAACGTGCGTCGAACATCGCTACGCCACAATTTTAGCCGGAAATAAGTAACAAAACAAAACCGACAGAAGGAAAAAGAAACGCCACCACGGAATGCACAGCTCAACGCGGTCGAATCGAACCGTTCCAACATTTACCAAGCCCAAAAATTGTTTTAACGCTTTCCGGTTGGTCAGAACGGGAAATTTATCAACCGCCCTAATTTTTTCCGGGTTCCACACCTTCGGAGGTAATTATGTGCCTTAAATAAATTACCTTGGTTTTCATAAGTTCTACCTTATCCGGTTGTAGCGCGAGGTTGTTTTCACGGAGGCGTTCGAATAGAGCCTCGAGACGGACTATCATTTCGTCCAGAGAGCAGGCGAGAACTACAATATCATCGAGGTATACGTATAAAATCATTCCAATTAGTCCTCGTAGGACATTTTGCATGAGCCTTTGAAACGTAGCCGGTGCGTTTTTCAAACTGAAAGGTATGCGGACGTACTCGAAGTGACCTTCCGGAGTGTAGAAAGCCGTTTTCTCCCGGTCTTCCGGTGCTATGGCTATCTGATGGAACCCGTTAGCCAAATCGAAAACGCAGAAATATTTCGCACCGCCTAATCGGCCTAAGATGTCGGAGATCCGGGGAAGCGGTAAACGGTCGTCAACGGTTTTTTCGTTCAATTTGCGAAAATCCACTACCATTCTCCAACGTACGTTTCCTTGCGAGTCTGGTTTTCTCGGAACTAACCATAGCGACGAGCTCGACGGGACTATGATACCTAGTTCCTCGAGGTTTCGTACCTTCTGGCTAATTTGCTCTTCCTGGTCCACGGTAAAAGGGTACTGCCTCGTAAATACCGGTGTTTTATCGCTGACCATAATGTTGTGTTCGATCGCTGGGTACGAAAAATCTACTATTTCCTCGATTCGACGTCGCGGTTCCTCGGTTAAATGATTTAATTTCAAAGTGTTCATGATAATTCTTGCGACGTCGGGTTGCTGTGTAACGACTCCCAGCTCTTCGCCGTGTTCCTCCAGCTGCTCGTCCGTAAGCGGGGTTAGTGGCCTCGCTGGCGCGTCAGCGGTTACGTCACGCGTCTCCTTCCTCGGCGGTTGAGACTCCTCCTGAGTCAGCGATCCTACGCTGTGGGAAAATCTCATGGGGTGGACTGGCCTCTTGCTCGTTACTAGGGTACGATGATAGAACGAAAGTTCGCCTACTTCGTTCAAAAGATAAGGGTTTCCTAGTAACCCTACCACTCCCTCGAGGATGTCAGGTGCGTCCACGACATAAAAGAGAGTCCAACTGTCGTTTACTGTTATGTAAATGCTTCCGGCGGCGATGATACTTCCTTGAAGGCCCCTTACGTTGGTGTTCTCGCTATTAAAGATCGGCGCATCAGGTCGGAGGACGTTCAATTTAATCAGGTTCAACATCGAGCCGGTGTCTATTATGAATTCGCCGTTTCCGTTAATCAATTCCTCCAACCGAATCCGGATTTGGGGGGAGGGCGCCTGGAAGAGGCAGGGTAGCTCGTTCGTTCCCGATATATTTCTCGGGGAGGAGGGTCGTTCCTACGCGGAGGGCGTGATTCCTTGCGTCTGTTAGGATCACGCATCTCATTCGATTCTCAAAAATTACGCGATTTGCGCGGTCGGTATCGCCCCTGCGGTCTATGTTGTTTCCGATCATCAAGAGACGCGGTCATGTCTCGCGCCAAGGTCACGCGCAGAGCGCTGCATGAAAGGCCGACCGTGTATCTATACGCGAGACCGAAAGTTCAGAGAAGCCGAGGTTATCAGATCTCAATAACGCGTGGGCGGAACGGCTTTCTATTAGGCTCAATCGATAGCGCGTACCCAAATTAGTTCACAAGTGTTTTTCTTTTTCCTCTACATGCCTTGTGAAGGAAGTTATCACAAGCTAAAGTTGAGATTGCGTAAAATGCATGATGAGATTTTAAGTCTTGGTCATCGTCGTCGTCTGTTCGTCATCCTTCTCTAACGTCTGTTACGGTGTATACATACCGCTTTGTCAGGGGTCTGGGAAATGTACTATTGGTGTCTTTGTCTTTAAACTAAAACCGCATAAGTTTGTCCCTTTTTCGTTGTTTCTTTTTCTAACGTCAGTTTGTCTTCCTGTCGCACACAGCATGTCCAGCGCTACAGCAGCGCCATGCATAGTTTGACAGCTGTCAAGCTTCAGAAGTTTGTTGTTATTAATCAGATTTATATGATTGATTTCATCGACAAATTTATAGATTACATACTTTTGTGCCGTATATATTTCAGTCATACATTTTCTTTCTTCTTATAGCACAAAAGCAAGGAAATTGCAATAGTGCAGTACAACTGTTAGCTGTCAGTGTAACGCCGTACTCGCAATTCTTTGTACGGCTAAAGTATGATAAATACAAATGTGTATAAGTGCAGCTATTTCTTAGTGACAAGGTGCGATACAAAATTATTTAATGAGTATTAACAATCATCAATAACGTAGCATTATAAATGAAAATTAATGAGTTACTAAATACAGTTTTTTCATTGGTTTCAGTTGCACACCAAATTATGTGAAAAGTGTACTGGAAATTATACATTGATTAAAAGTGATTTTATACTAACTAACAATATAATTGTTATTCAGTGAATATCAGTCAAAGATAATATATTAGGAAAAACAGAGTTTTCTTTGCGATCTGTCGTAACAACTAAAGTTATTATATTTATTATTATTTCTGAGCGATTACCGGGCACTCAGTCCTGTGGGACCATTGTACCCGAGCCCGTAAGGGCAAGCTCTAAACTGTGGGGCATCTGTGTAGACCGGCTACCCTTGCAAAACTTAGGAGTCTGTCCACACCGACGCCCTCCAAATTCATGGAGCTGAGGTTAGAGGCACCAAGGATCGAAAGCCTCTGCGCCTCCAGACCTCTGCATCGCAAAATCAAATGGAGAGGAGTTTCATCCTCTTCGTCACATCTCGGGCACCCAGGTTCGCATACGATACCCAGATGCATCAGGTGCCTCCTCGTGTACCAGTGACCCGTAACAATCCCCACGAGCAGGCGCAGTCTGTTCCTGTCTAGGCGACTTAAAAATTCGCCCAGAGGCCTCGAAGGCTCCTTTACCAGGGCCTTCGAGTGCTTCATGCCCTGAGCCCGGTTCCAGGTCTGGCAGAGCTGGGTTCTCACCCATTGCTCTATCAACCCCTTCACCGTGCCCATCGAGATGCCGACGGGATAAACCCGGCACGGGTTGTGCCTTGTGGCCCCTTCCCATGCCAGTATGTTTGCCCCCTCGTTACCCGATATTCCGGCGTGACCAGGAACCCATATTAGGTTAACATGATTGTTGTTCCCTGCCAACCTCGTAAGTATGTCGATGCACTCCCGTACCAGCTTGGATTCGACCACCGTGTTTTGGAGGGATCCAAGCGCGGTTCTGCTATCGCTGGATATGAATATGTGCTTGCCACTGTAACCTTTGTCCAAGTTATACTTAGCACGAGCCCAGATGGCAAACACTTCCGATTGAAGGACCGATACGTGGGAGCCCAGGGAAAAGGACAACCTCACCCTGGGCAGAAATTAATGATACTGCTCATTTAAATGAGACTGAAAATAATGATATAAATTGCTTATAGTAATTGGGGAAACAAATACTAACTAAGTTATTGATTTATCTCTTAACCATCGTATTGATTACCCTAAACAATTAAAGGACTTCTTACAACGACCACCAACACCAAACCGTACAGGGAAAAAATGTAATAAAAGGACATCTTTTGCAATTTTATCTCTTGAATGGAAGAAAAATGAAGAACAAAAATTTTTTTAGTGTTTGTCTGCCATGCCTCTCTGCACGGCGTAAGCACCCTAAAGCTTCGCGTAAAGTGGTAGGAACGGTCACACCGGTCACTTCCATGTGAAAGAGCCCTTAGAAGGTCCCCATGCACCTGTAGGATCTTGGTGTGGCCCGTCTTTACCTCCTTCCATAAACCTGCAAAGTACAACCTCAGGGCCGCTCTCTTTGCCCTGGCCTCCACCATCGTGTGAAGCGGTGCCAGGTTCAGGAGCGTTCCCATCGCCAGGGTTGGTGTGGTGCGCAGGGCACCAGTTATCCCTAGCAATGCCAGGCGGTGTACTTTATCTAGTATCCTCCTGCATGCCCAGTAGGTAGCTAAAGCCTTCTGAGCCTGCTTCTTGATGTGTTGTTTCGAGGTGAGCTTCGTATCCAGGGTGGCCCCTAGGTACTTCACTTCTGAGGAAGTGTTAAGCTCCACCCCAAAGATGGACGGTGCTTTGAATTTAAAGCATCGCTTCGTTGTAAATAGTACCATCTCCGTTTTACTTGGGTTTACCTTCAGTTTTTTGGAGAGGCACCATTCCTGCACGAGTTTAGTGCAATCTGCATTCTCCTCGCAATGTAGTGCGGGTGTCTGCTTTTGACTGAGATGACTATGTCATCCGCATATCCCTGCACCGTGAAACCCTCATCCTTGAGCCCACGGAGCAGCCCGTCCACCACGAGCGTCCACAGAAGCGGGGATAGGACTCCTCCCTGTGGACACCCCATGGCGGCACGAGCTCTAAGCGTGGTCCCACTGTAGTTGGTTGTTAAGGTCCTGGTCCGCAACATGTTACGGATCCATGCGACCAAGGGGTTTTCTATGCCAAAGCTGCTTGCAGCTTCGCACATAACTTCAAATGGAGTATTATCAAATGCTCCCTCTTTATCAATGAAAACGCTCAGGACGGATTCACCCTGGGACAGGGCCCCTTCAATCATCCCCACTAGATGATGGAGCGCCGTCTCAGCGGATTTACCCGCCTGATACGCATGTTGTGAGACTTGCACTGGTTTTGCTACCAATGCGTGCTCCCTTATGTACCTGTCTACCAGTCTTTCAAGCGTTTTTAAAAGAAAGGATGTCAGGCTGATTGGTCTGAAGGATTTGGTCGAGTCGTAGCTGCTCTTGCCTGGTTTGGGCAGGAACACGACTTTGGCTTCCTTCCAGATATTGCGTATATAGCCCAGAACCAGACAGGACCTAAAGATATGCACCAGGCGCCTTAACAGGTCCTCTCCAGCCTCCTGTAGGAGAGCTGGGAAGATCCCGTCCACGCCTGAGCTCTTATATCTTTTGAACGAGCCGATTGCCCATCTGACCCTGTCAAGTGTGACCACCTTGGACACTAAAGCCCAGTCCCTTTGGCCGTTACCGCCAGGTTCCAGTACCTGCACGTGCATGGATTGCCCCTGTGATACTTGCCTAGAGCCCGGAAAGTGAACTTCCATCAGGTGCTCGAGAATTTGCAGATGGGTCCCAGGAACACTCCCGTCGGGGAGCCTGGGCCCTTCCACACTTTGGGGTGGCCCGGATGCGAAAACCTTGCGAAGCCTAGCTAATACTAAAGTTATTATACTTCGAAAATTATACAAAGTAATGAGATCTGTTTTCCATCATGGTTCATGCATTGAAGAAGGTCATTATACGTGTATATGCAAAGAAGGAATGCCAAATACTTGAATTCAAAATAATGATGCATAAATTAGGAAAAAGCATTCGCATAGAAATACTACAGACATGTATAATATTTTCCTGCAGAAAATTTATAGAAATTAAATATATTTACGAAATTATTAATTATAGGTGGTATATAAAAATTGTCCTTTGTCACTGGCCGCGGCTACTAAAGGCGTAACGCATGGGAGCAAGAGAGGTGGAACAGAGTGAGAAAGCAAACAATTTGGTTTCTCATCTTCCCGCAAAAACAATCTTGCATACGGTAACACAAAGGCATGCATAGATCGAAAGTAGGGATAAAGCGATAGTAACACCTCTTCTGATCCAGCCCATGCGTGAAACAAGGTTATTCTTAGGATGAACAAAGAATAGCGTTCCGCGCATAAAACAACGGAAAGTCGTCTTTCCATCGTTGTCGACCAGCTTCACGGGCATACGCAATATATTCTCGTTTCCCGTGATATTCGCCGAGCTTGCCGTATTCGTCGAGCCTGCCGTATTTCTATAAATACATATTTTTATAAGTACATTCCCCGACCTAACGGCACCTGTATATTACGTATACACGGGTACTACGTATATACGTAATATATACATAATATACAGGTATATACGGGTATTACGTATATATAAGGTATATTATTATTTTATATATTTTAAATATACTACTTTACGTATTCTGCACGTACATTTGTGTATGTACTGTGCATTAGTATACATAAATAGAAAGGGCTGCTGTGCGCTCAAAAAAAAAAAATAAAAAGGGCTGCTATGCGCTCAGAAAAATAAAAAGGGCTGCTCTGCGCTTGTTAATAATTAATAAGAAGAATAGGCTGTTGTGCGTTCGTAATAACAGAAACGAGCTGAACAGAATCGATTTCTATTTTATTATCTACTTTCATAGACGAAAATGTGTACAAGTGTAGAAACAACGATTTTATCTCCTGTACAAAAAAATATTATTCTTCATGGAGAAATGTTAAACGAGACGCATATGAAACATTTCAACAAGTTGTTAATGTACTGTTCAAATTACAGACCTGTAGAAACATGGCAAAAACATTATCTTCATACAATAGAACCTATATCCGAAAATAGTAAACATATACAAATGTTGTTTAGCTCATCAGGTCCATGTACATCAGATGGACATTGGGTGTGCATTTACTATAACAGAAAGGAATTTATTTATTTATGATTCATTGAATAAAAAAAGTTTACACGATAATGATGATCAATTTTTAAGACGATTAATTCCAACCTATCCTTTTAATAAGCGGCTTGTCACATTTCCTACTGTGCGACATCAAACAAGTCATAATGATTCTGGAATTTTTGCAATAGCTTTTGCAATTTCACTTTTCTACAATATTAAACCTGAAAAAGTCAAGTACGATTGCAACTTAATGCGTTTGCATTTGATACAAATTTTTGAATCCAATACGATCGAGCATTTTCCTCAAGATCCAAAATATGATGTTATCCAAAATGTACTTCCATTATCGTTATTAAAAGCGAAGGAATCTGAAGCATCTCGTATTCGTCAAATGCGTCAAAATAAGAAACAGCAGAAGCAACCAAAGCAAAATTTGAAAAAAGAGCCTAGTATAGCGATGCAAACACCAGATATATCAGACTTTCAGAAAGATTCTGATGTAACAATAGTTAATAATTCTGTTAAAGAAATTATAAGTACAAACTGTAAACACATTACTGACATACGTAGAGAAGTACATTTAAAGGATGATAAGCAGAATGAACGTCAGTATCAACAAATATCTGTGATAACAGCAGAGAAACCAAAAAGTATGTCGTCTGATCAGAAAAAATTATTCTTCAAGGTGATTGGTTAAACGATACACATATGGTGCATTTTCATTATCTTGTAAAAATGTGTTCAGATTTCACACCTGTTGAAACATGGAAGTTGCAAATTCTTGATCTAATCCAGTCTATACCAGAAAATAAGAAACACATACAAATTTTATATAGTTCATCATGCCCCGGTACATCTGATGGACATTGGGTGTGTAGTTATTACGATGGAAGAAATATATTTATTTATGATTCATTGAACAGAAAGAATTTGCATAGAGATCGTGAGCAATTCTTGAGACAATTATTTCCAACTTTTTCTTTTGATCAGTTATCTGTTCAATTTCCTACAGTACAACAACAACCCAATGGTAATGATTGTGGTGTTTTTGCAATCGCCTTTGCCGTTTCCTTATTGTTCAATATCAAGCCTGAAAAAGTTAAATATGATCACAGTTTAATGCGTCCGCATTTAATAAAAATTTTTGAATCTAATGTCATTGAACATTTACCCCAACATCAGAAATGTATTCCTCAAAAAGTAATTCCACTAACAATGATAACAACAGGGGCAACAGTTGTACAAAGTACAATGCGAAATAATGAAATACTATCACGAAAATCATATATATTAAACAATATAGAGTGTGACCGCACAGAATGTGTACGACCACATAGAATTCGCCAAACACCGTATGAAAGCACCTTAAGAGTGCCAGCGAGGCGAGATCGTAGGCGCGTGCGCGAGGAGCATCCCCTCCCCAGCGCATGAATCCGCGAGGAACGACGTGCCGGTCGATGATCGATCGATCACTGGTCGCTGAGCGAAGATCGAAGCAGGATGCTAGTCAAACAGGCTGAGTATTAGACACGATCCTGACACGGGTCTTGATCGCACCATAGGTATCCGTCTCAATTCGCGAGTGCCAGAGCCGTATGACCCTGTCTTACGGTATCTGCTCTTTCGAGATCTCCGGCTACCTGGAGGACCCGGCGGGAAATCTCAGCGATTGACCAGAAAACTGCGACTGACCTGAGAGCCCAACGGCGAATTCGGGAGTTGGGAGTGAGAAGGGACGGCGGTAGGCCGAATGCTCAGCGGCGTGCCGCATGACGGCTACGCGTTTATTTCTTGCATAGAATAGGAGTATTCTTTAAATGTTTAGAGTAGATAAATTTCACGAAGCTCATAGCAGCGTAATTTCGTTCTTTAGATGTACATTATTTTCATCTCTCTATAATGATTTCTGTCGCATCCAGACGCGAAGCGTCACGCCGAAAAGGCCACGAGGCCGATGTTTATTTTTCTTTCGTTCGAAGCGATGTAACTCGCGACACGCGTGCGTTAAAGTATATTTTATTTTGTGCGAACTCTCATATTCTGTTGATTAATTTGATTTCTATGCGCGACGTCCGACGTCTTGACCGAGGATAGATTTTCCGCCGTTTCCGCTGTTCTAAGGCATGTGAGCGTTTCCATACGCCGCGTCGCGTTTGATTCATGTTAAATTCAATCTCTTTGATTTCTTCCGGGTCCTCACCTCGTTACGACGTCGAGTTAGATTCCAGATCATTAACTATGTTTAATTTAAATATTGTCTAAATAAATTCTAATTCGTGTCCTTATCAAGCAAATCAAGCCTCATAATTACTAAACCCTTACATGGTCCCGATATTTCCCGTAAGGAAAATAGACGGTTACAAGAGAATACAGCTAATAATGTTACACTCGTTGATAATACTGTTAAAGAAATTGATAACGAAAGTGATAAAGAAGAAAATAAAAATATAAGCAATTTGGAGGTAATTAATAACGTTACTGTACTCCGTGGTAACTTTGTTCATGATATAAGCAACAGTAAAACGGAAAGTAACACGGAAGAAAATGAAAATAAGCGTCAGTACTTAGAAAGTCACGCGCGTTATGAACAACATCGATATAATAGAAATGTAGAAAATAATCGTGCTAAGAAACGATGTCGATATGTAACAGATTTAGAAGAAAATCGCGTTAAAAAGCAGCGTAGGTATCTACAACATTTACAACAAAATCGCGCTAGCGAACGGCGTGCGTATGTAGAAGATTTAAATAAAAATCGCGCTAGCAAACGGCGTTGGTATGTACAAAATTTAGATAAAAATCGCGACAGCAAGCGACGTCGATATAATGCTAATTCCATAATGCGACGCATGCAAGAGCGTATACGTTATTCGTTGTTAATGCAGAACGAAGAGAGTAAGCAAATAATATTGCAACGTAAATGGCATTATAACAAAGAATATTACAAGAAGAAAAAAGAAGAGAATAATCATAAAAATATGGAAAATGTAATACATAATTGCAATATTGTGAATAAAATTACTAAAAAATATAAAACTTTGCAATCAAAGAATTGTATACAATTTTGCAGTTCTTTGACAGTATGTAAAAAAAATATTTTTGAAAAATTAAATATTGCAGACTCTACGGAAAAACAATTAGAAGCCGATAAAATAATACGTTGGTGCATGCATGTTAGAAACAGTTATACATATGTGTGTGTGCGTGCGTGCAGGCGGGTGTGCGTGCGTGCGTGCGGGCGTGCGTGCGTGCGGGCGGGCGGGCGTGTTTCTTTTTCTTTTTACTACGATTATACTACAGAGACATGTATGTACATTTGTTTCAGAGATGAACATGGATATTACCGCTGACAATCGTATGTATACCTTCATTTCATAACGATGAGATTTAATATATGAAGAATGGAACAGTTTGCTTCTAATACATTGCAAACCTTTGGGGAGTTAAGGACTGATATCTACTTGTGTAACATTTAAGGGGTTTTATGTACATTACCCACTTCATTGCAATTCCAGACACGGGTTTCTATGCTCACAATACGTGACTATGGGTCCTCCACTTACCCTACGATTTTTCTCAAAGTTATCGTTCACACCCTACATAACTAAACAAAAGAATAAATATATACATCCTTTTGTTTTTCTTCTTCTTCCTTCAGAAAATCAGATTGGGGAGGCGTTGCGATAGCTGCAGCAAATGCTGCAGCTGCAGATGGACGAGCGGCTCCGTATGCTGCACGCCGATCATGCGTCGGCAATGCAGTCGCTGCGGGAGGAGCCTGCGCCCGCGTCGTCCGCCCGCGGAGGCCGAATTGCCAGCCAAGCGAAGTGAGTTGTATATAATAACCTTCGATCGATAACAATATATAACAACTGTTGATTTATTTCTGAAACTTCGTTTTCGTCACCATTCAATTAGTATTTATATACTTGTTGCAATTTCGTAATCATCACCATCCGATTAGTATTTATATACTTGTGTCGGCTGAATAGGAACCTGAAATGTGTTACAGTCCATCACCTGGCGTTTCTGATACAATCAATGTATTGTGGCGGTACTTTTCATTTGATTTAAAAAAAATATATGAGGCTATGCGAGGGTCTAACTGTCTGACCTTTTTAACACTTCTTCTACTGTTTGTTGCACATTCATTTCCTTGTTAGACAGATCGATATGCATCATTTGTTACGGCGCTGATCGTTGTAAATCGTCGCGCAACTTCGCTTCGGTCGGTTGCTTCGCTTGGCAATACGTCGCCACGTGCGTTCATTCTTATTACGTATTTCTTAATCATTTACTTTACTAGTTTAAGTTACATAATAAATAATATAGTTCAAGTAATGTAAGGTAGTGCTTATTAAACCTAAACCAGACTTAACATTCCTAAATAACGTTACATCTCAAAGAGCAACGAGTTTCCAGACCGTATTGGGCTTACACACATGTGCTGCAATTACATATCGGCGGTTGCGAAATCATGATGTTGTTATGTATTGTAATTGATCCGTTAGCGTCATACGGAGGTATAAACGAAATGTCCTTATCAGCACATTTTTTGCTGTTCGATTTAAGGGCACATGGTTTTGAGAGTACACTGAACAGCATTACATATCCATGTATACATATTCTGCATTACAGAGAGAGGCACTAATGCCGGCCAGGCAAGGCGGAACGGGTACCGCGGGGGCCGGGGCGGCCAACGGAGTAGGGGCGGGGCCATGGCAGGGGTTGCACAAGGGGTTGCTGCGAGTGCTGCGGAGGGAGGTCGTGGCGGGGCCGTGGCTCGCACATCACAATCAACTACCACAGCAATGATGTATAAGTAAAAAATATACAGGGTGTTACCTGTTACGTTACTCACGAGTTTTTACCTACTTGCAGCCGTCTGGCAAAAAAAGTTTAGAACAAGAGTTGCAGGGTATGAAGTGCACAATAAATATCAGTAAAAAAAATGTCGAAAACAATTTATTTTGATGGCTAAATCAAGGTCACCTTGGGTTTTACGAATAGGCACCTTTTTTTTACCATATTGTAAGGGACATCGAGACGAATTCAAAACACATATTACATGATATGTTTATTAACATATTACTTGATTTACAGAAGTGGAAATGTGAAGTATTTAGCTTTTCGTCGTATTTGACTCTGACAGTGTAAACGGTATTTTACCCCGAAGAGATTACTGCAAACACGCGACTAGAACATAAGAAAAATGCACTTTATTCGTCATTGCAGTTCCTTCGTTAGTCTTCTTTTGTTTCCACACAAGATCGTTCTTCCAATATTTGGTGCAAAGTAATCATTGTAACAATGTGTTCTTTTTCTAATTCCGAGAGAGTTGAAATGATGTTAATTTTTGGCGAATGCAAGTGAAATGCTCGAGAAGCTAGTAAAATGTACAGAGATAGATTTCCACAACGAAAGCAACCTTCTGAAGGAACGTTTCGAAGTACTGTGAAATTTTTACGTGAAAACGGACGATTTCCTGATGGGAAACGGCCTAACCGTAATCGTCCCGTCACAAATGATGATAATGCAATTATAACAGTTGCTCATTTTCATGAGAATCCACATACGGTGTTGGTTCGAAATAAGCAACAGTTTTCTGGCTCGAAATAAGCAAATCTTTATCCCCCACCTTTTCGTTTGATGTCGCCCGCAGAGCGAGAGATCCGAAAACGAGCGAGAGGTCCGTAAAAGCGGCGAACTTATCGCTACACCGAACCCCCCTGTTTTTTCTACACGTTCCCCCTCGAGTCGCTCGAGAACAAAGTCAGCCGAATAGCATACCTGGCTCGTAATAAGCAACTGGCCAGACCCGAGCGTGTTGCTTATTTCGAGCCAATACTGTACATCGATTCGTACTGTTGCAAGAGATATGGATATGTCAATTAAAAGTGTTCATAAAATTTTGAGTAAGTTTAAATATCATCCCTTTAAGGGGCTATACCAGTGTGACCGCTCTAAAATTAAAGTGATTTTCGGGAATTTTTTTTGAAGATATATTACAGCCAATGTTTTTTAACTTAAGGGATATATTTAGTTAGAAATCAAATATCTACAATTATTTTTTGATACAGAAATAATGAAAAACAAGCGACTTGTGCGCTATCTCCCAGGGCTATAAAAAAAAACTTGCTGCAGTGATTGCCGCTGCCTGTGTGCCTAAAAAAAAAAATAACAAAGATGCTGTTAAACTAAAAGATATTCTCCGTACCATGAACTAGGATTTTTATGATTGGATGAAAAATGTCAATTTGGCAGTACAAAAACCAGTATTTTCTTAGGCTAAATTCCAAATTTTTTTTTCAAAACTTCCCCATTTCGTCAGATTTTGATATTTTTCAAAAATCCTAGTTCATGGTACGGAGAATACCTCCTAGTTCAACAGCGTATTCGTTATTTTTCATTTTAGGCACTCAGGTGGCGGCAATCACTGCAGCAGTGGAGCAACTTTTTTTTTTTAGCCCTGGGAAATAGCACACAAGTCGCTTGTTTTTCATTATTTTTGTACCCAAAAATTATTGTAGATATTTGATTTCTAACTAAATACAACCTTAAAGTTTAAAAACATTGGCTGTAATATTTCTTCGAAAAAAAAAAAAAAAAAAAATCCCGAAAATCGCTTCAATTTTAAAGCGGTCACACTGGTATAGCCCCTTAAATGCCAGATAAAACCCATACACATACATACATAGTCGCCTGGCGCGAACGGAAAGAATTGCTCTCACTGATGTACGAATTGTATCGTACATGTTTGGTATTATTTCTTGGGCTGCACTTTGTCTTAACCCTAACCCCCCGCCCCTTTGGGCCCCTCAGACAAAGTTTAACTAATTACGGAACACCCTGTATACAGGTCGAAAGGTCAACCGTTCCTGAGATATAAACATTTTTAGTATGAGAGAGTACTTAAATACGGTGTTCGGTCAAAGGTGGATTGGACGTGGTGGACCAGTTGCATGGCCTCCTCGATCCCCCGATTTCAACCCTTTGGACTTCTTTTTATGGGAATATTTAAAAAGCCAAGTGTATTCCTCGCCGATAAATAACTTACAGAAGAATTACGTAACCGAATCCACCATGCTTGTCAAATAATTCGACAGAAATGTGGAATTTTCGAGAGAGTTCGCAACTCTGTAAGAAGAAGATGCCAAGCGTGTATAGAAATGGAAGGTGGACACGTGGAAAATCTTCTGTAAATATCGAAAATTCAGTAGTAAGTCAATCATGATATTAGCAAACAAAAATGTTTATATCTCAGGAACGGTTGACCTTTCGACCTATGTTTACTAAAGCTTTTTTACTCGGTACAGTGCGTCCTATATACCATATAAATATTGAATGGTTTTTTTTTAACACCCTGTATACTGATCAAATTGAGTAACCTTTTACTACCTTTGAGTATCCTTTTCGAAGTCGGTTAAAAATTAGAAATAATCATATTTTATTATTTCCGCCGGCTAGCTTCATGTAGGTGTATTAAGGTCCATATATTTAAACAGGATTAAATCAAGCCAAATTAAATTCAAATCAGGTTGAATCAAGATATGCCAGCTTATGTGCGACTGTGTGACGTGATAACCGAGATAGAAGTAAATCAGGCCAAATCGTATCAGATTATGTTAGAATAAAGTAAGTTAAATCAAACTAAAATAAAATAAAATAAGGAAACATTGAATCAAAATAACTGGCCTAGATCGGATTAAAATACGCTATGTATGATTAAAGTAGACTATGACCAATCACGTTGTACAGAATAAAGCAGACTGGCTTAAGACCGATAAGGCATACTTACATAAATCAGGATATAACATCAAATATAAGGTCATATAACTAAAGTTATCAAAATTTCTTGGCAAGAAGAGTTAAATTACAGGCACCGAACTGTACCATGCTTACATTGAAACAATACAACATAAACTTGAGTAATAAACAAGTAATGAAATACAGAACATGTTAAATTGTAAAGTTACAGGAATATCACCTACCGTGTCGACAAGATCATGCCGTATAGTGAAAATCTGTTATTAGACATTGATATAAATAATTTAACAATATGTATTTGTCAATATGCAGATAGAACCATAAGATAACATATGCTAAAATGAATAATGCGTAAGTCAGAGGGAAAATAAAAAGCAGGAACAGTATGTACTGAAAATAAACTGTAAACTATGTTTGTAATACAAAACCAATGAAGCAAATGAACTTAATATAGTATAATATAATATAAAATAGATAACGTATAATGTATGATTGAAAAACCCCCAATTTATTCCTGAATCGTAAGACCCTTGAAACAATGTACACTGGAACGGATAAAGCCAATATTAATTTACTAAAATTTGACAGCAACTGTAGCTTTGCAGGTTAAGAGCAAATAAGAGAAAGGACAAACTTGTGTTAAACGTTAAAGGTAGAGTATTATAATGTGATGTATTAAATCTGATATATTGAACCTAGCAATTGCTTTACCTGCAAAGTATCGAATACAATGTGACTTAAGAAATGACGTGTTGCAATAACCAAAAACCGATACCTGTCAAAAACACCATGCAAATATCAATATTTGTGTCCATACATGAGCAATTTCAGGTGTCTGCGGAAGTTAGCATCACATTTTTAAAAAACAAACCTTTTAGCAAAAGTTCTATTTGCACCCATAATAGTTCTACAGTTGTTGATAGGTTTCAGAAATAGTTCCGGAGAAACACCCAAAATAATAGCATCTTGAAAATATCAGGTGCCAACTTTACGTGACACCGTATCGTGCAAATAATGTTACGTTAATCATATTTTACAGTTTTCAAAGAGTTCTATAGTTCCTGATCAATTTTAGCAATAGTTCCGATTGCAAAATATTTAAAAAAAAAAAAAAAAAATGTTTTCAATCGTGAAGCTGGCACCTCAAATTTCCATTATAGTGGCTAGAACTTTTTTGTTTTTGATTTCACATCTCCAGGCCTTAAAAACTTCTCATAGAACTCTTCGGAGTGCAAATAGAACTGTCATAAGAACTTTGGATTTCTCAGAAAATTTTGCTTTGGGACTTAGAAATTCCAGTTGCTCTTTTAAAGCGATTAACACCGAATAAACCTTCTCTTTCAAAGTTCTCCACTCGAAGAAATTCATGGGTGTCATGTCAGGTGATTGAGGTGGCCAAGGTACCACTCCTCCACGTTGAAGCAGAAAATTTATTCGATACCAATAAATTCAAGGGAATAACTGAGAAACCGAATCATGGCTGCAGTGCAACAAATATCCCAAGAGCAACGTCAAGCTGCAATTCAAGTGGTAACTAGTAAATGTAATGCATGCATTGCTGCAACAGGTCATCATTTTGAACAGTATCTGCATTAAATAAATGATAGCAGAATAAGTAAGTGTAAATAAATGAGAGGAAAGACGAAAACATTTTTGTTTCTTTTTTCATGATTTTCTCCAAAATAGAGCAAAAATGAACGCATCTCTAAAGAACTTTTTTTCTTAGTTTATCGGTGCCCTAGATGCTCCCAAAGATTTGACACTTAAATTAGGGACACCCTGTATATTGAATTTAGAATATCAAAAATTATGTACATAACAAAAATAGCTCCTTGAAGCCATTTTAATGACAGATAACCTCACGCACTGCCTCACCCCACTGTCAACAGCCATCATGATCAACAGTTTAATTAATAATGGACATCAATAATAAAATTCTATAAATTGGTTAATAAAATAAATAGGCAATATATGGAATCGAAAAATAGCAGAGAAAATGAGGTGTAATGACAGAATAAACTGTATACAAGCCAGGTAATCGAACAACACACGTTTATTAAAATTTAATGAGAGAAAACGGAAACTTGAGCTGGATAATTAACAAATTAAACCAAAACTTGTCGAAAACAGAGATTGAAAAGCCAGAATACACAGAACGATGCTATACTTAGTTAAATTTGATTTACCCAACCTAAAGTTTAATGAAGTGGACGCCCGACCCACGCGTTCGATAAATATCGAAATTATTAAATTAATAAACCCGAGTTTTCCCGGTGCATCGATACATCCAAAATTAAAGTGTAATCAATTTCCTACCTTTCGATGGCTTCGTGTACCCTCATACGTTCCGATTTAGCAGAATTTAACCTTGTTGCGTTAACGTCGCACTTCGATGTATCGAACGGCCATGCGTCCATGCGGTCAGCGTCTTATTCCTCGTGTTTCCTCGAACCTTTCACGTGCGAAAATCCTTCCAAAATCCTCGGCAACGATCTTCTTGTCTTCGCTGGACCTTTTCGCGTTGTTTCGATACCCACTAGTGTTTGTACTCGCAGCCGGTTGTTGGTATTGTTTGTTCGGTTTCCGACCGCGACCTGTGAACGACGCGGCCATATTGTCCCGTCGACCGCGTGTTCACCCGTGACAGTTTTTGCACCTTTCACAACAGATACCCATAATTGTCTACCCGGAATACACTCACACGCACTTCCGGAACAATATTTAGACTCTGCGCGGCTATCTTCCGCCCGTTAGCCTTTTTTAACCGAAATCGAAAATCTATCACGTGTCGCGACGCCACGGCGCGGCCGCCATTATACCTTAAACGACAGAAAATTGCAAATTTCGCGAAATTCGGGATCGCGACCGGCACAAATTATATATTTTCGTAATCTCGGTCACTAACCGAACAATCTGATACCAAATTTAGCACACTTAACGCGATTCTAATCACTTTAATCTTCGACCCCCTCTACGGAACCACGCAACACAAACTCCGCCGCTACGATCATGATCCCCTGCGGCCGGTGTTGCCAAACGGCACCGATTTTTTCGCGCATGCGCACTGAATTTAGCATCACTAAAGTAGCCGTCCGTGTAAAATGGGGTTCTGTAATGCCCCTACTTTTAAAACTTTCTTAAATTATTTGAAAATTTTAAAAATTTTGAATCAAGTGTAACGTTATCGTTTGAACTTGATTCAAGTAGTAAGCCGATAGAACCGCGTGATTATTGTTACGTAGGAATTGCGCCTCCTCGATACTGTAACCATAAATTAAGAGCGAAATTCGAAATAAACTAAACATCTGCGTACTGCGTGCAGAAAATTCATTGTTTAAAATACTCGCCGCGGATGATGGAGCAAGGGAAGGTTGAAGCGCCAGGGAACGAAAACCCATCAATAAGGAAACCTCTCGAATTAAAATTATTAGGGACCGTACGAAATTTGTTGTTTTTAGCTAAGTCACGTACGATTCCAGAGAATCGGAGGACCCCTCACGACATTCTTTCTATTCACACACTCCAAGAGGGTCGTGAATTTCCGGAAGGCACGGTTGGGCTCGCCAGCACAAGTTGTCTTAATTTAATCGTAGTGTCCCACGCTTTCTCTTAACACGTGGGCGCGATGTCGTCCTGGCCCATGGCGGGGCACCGTCACCTCCACTCGTCTGAGGGTGGACCAGAACCAGGAGAAAGGGATACCACCGGACGGGATGGACACCACTATCATTGGACCAAGGGAGGACCAGAAACTTTCCAGAGGAAGGATCCGGTTTCCAGCGAAGAGGGGATCGGCCGAAATTGCGCACTTCGCCCGCCAAGTCAGAACGATATCGAATGCACTGATAGATAGTCGAACTTCTTCCTTTGCATCGCCCCGCCGAGTTATATATTGCCGAGTATATTTGAACTTAGAAATAAATCGACGTCAAATAAAGTAATGTCTTATTTATTAATCGCACCGCGAGCAGAGCGTTTTAGCCCTCCACGGGTACTTTACCCACGTCACGAACATCATTATACATAATCCCTATTCCCTCACGGCGCATCCGCAACACAAGTAATTAAAACTGAATAAACTGATTCGACATATGTAATGATCAAAATAATAAAGTTTTGTTTTTCTCCAATTGATGAAGTAAGTAGTGGATTTAAAGCTCTGATGCAAATGGGTTTAAATAACCAAAGTTAGGGACTAATCCGATAGCAAAAAGAGCAGTTGCTGGTGGAAAGTAAATTGAAAGGAAAAATGTTAAATGGGTTCGTAAACTTATTCTTGCCAGAAATCAATTAATATTTTAAATCATTATTATCATGATTAAATCGTTATGTTAATTGCAGTATAATATAATGGTTATGTTGCGCTCTAACTCCATCTCTGCTCCGGCTCCCGTGCTCATCAGATACGCCTAGTACGTTACTGGAATCGCCATCGTGACGTCACGAAAAAGTCGCGCATGCGCGAAAAAATCGGTGCCGTCTGGCATCACTGCCTGGGACTCCCAAACCAGGCTTGTCAGTAAAATCCGTTACGGTAACGGCCAAGTGACGTCACATAGATCTATATACATCGATTGATGTTGTGCGTACCACACGGTGGAGCGCGGAACTAATCTGGGAGTCTAGTACAGTGATGCCAGACGGCACCTTTTCTTTTCGCGCATGCGCGACTTTTCGTGACGTCACGAAGCCGATTCCAGTAACGTACTAAGGGCGGTATTCATAGTCCGGTCTCAAGATGGAGCTTGAAAGCATCTTATTGAAGACAATCTTAATATCAAAGATTGTCTTAAGATAATTACTAATTCATAGTCATCAAGTAAGATGCTGTTTTGTAAGATGCAGGCATCGAAGACGAACTTATCAATCTGATGATCGTCTTTACTAAGTTTTTGCTTAAGACTTTCATCTTCGGCTTTTTTCGCTATTTCCGCTGTGTCGACCAATCACAGATTAAAAAAAGGAACATGGAGCCTCCATGATGGAGGTCGCTGTGTACCGTTACGATTTAAATAACGGTAAATCACCACAGCAAGAAGCGAAAGAACAAGAGAAGAACACAAAGAAGAAGACCAGAAGTGGCCAGAAGCGAAAGAATAAGAGAAGAAGCGAGATGTCCGCAAAAAAAAAAATTCAAAATGTGCGTACACGCCGATTGAAAAGAAATTATTTATTGATTTAGTAAAAAAATATGCAAACAGCATTGAGAACAAACATTATAATGCTGTAAGTGCTAAAGAAAAAGACGCCAGCTGGGCTGAGCTGGCCCATGAATACAACTCCTCCCACCTAATAAGCCAACAGGTAAATCAAATAATTTTTTTTTTTTTTATTATATTGTATGTAAAATATGATTAGAGTAAAAGTATATTTAATACAGAACAGTATAATAAATGAATCGACTATTTGCAGAGAGACGTAAAACAATTAAGAAAATGGTGGACGAATTTAAAATATACACAGCGAGAGGCCATCGCCAAACACAGACAGGTGCAGCTGGAAACTGGTGATGGACCTGCGGTTCCACCTGTCGAAATAGACCGAGAAATTGCAGCAATTGTACCGGAGCTGTTGACACCAGCACCCACATTATGCTCATCAAACGATGCCCCAGACCGAATGCAAATACGTGAACAGCAAATAATTAATGTGTTCACAGAAGAACATGGAGATATATCTGTAGGTGAGATAGAATTTATGTTAAATGAACCTCAAGGAAGCACCAGCGGTGAGCTACGAAAGACTGCTGCGAACAGCACCCAGCAAGGGAAAAGGCGGAGGAGTACAAGCCAATGTGAGGCAGATTCCAACAAGTACAAGTTGCAATGTCTGGAGGAGATGACGGCATCAGAAATAACGCGAAGCAATGCTAAATTAGAACATGCAAATATCTTATTTGAATGGAAAATGAATCATGCCAAGCAGTTACATGAAATATAGTTGCAAGAAGCCAGAAGCAAGGCGGAAACAGCCAAGCTAAATGCGCAGTATGCAAAAGAGCGGCCGGCATCGCTGCGTCGGTCGCAACGGACTTTTTTTTTGGGTAGTGATTAAGTATAGTTTTTAAGTTGTATATTTTCGTGGTATTAAGGTTTCTTACGGTTTCTATACACTTCTGAAATACCGTTAAATCTGGTGTGAATTAAACGTATGTGGGTGCAGTCAATAGCACCATCAATGGCTCTAAGCCCAATGCCTTCATGACCACAACCCATTCTATGAAATAATTCACGGTTTTCATTGATTCCTGTTGCTGTTGATGGCATTTTTATAATTCTGTGTATGTGACAAGCAATTAAAGCAGACACTCTGAAGATTATTCTTGATACTGTTGATTGTGACACTGTCATGATATTTCCTAAGACCAACTGAATAAGACAATGCATGCATTATGATACCAGCATGTACAATCAAATAAATTTTAAATAATTTTTACCTGAAAACTCGCGGTGGCATAAAACCGCAAACATATTAATAATTGTATAACGGGCGGAATGGGAAGACCACGACAATTCACTTTTGCTAAACCTTCTTCAACTTTACCCAATAAGCCATACATTACACATTTCTTCGTGAATCTAAACCGTCTCTTAAATTCCTTCTCAGAATAAAATTCGAATGGGTTTTGTTGGTCACGAATGTAACGTTTCTGTACTCTCGTCCTAACCTCTTCTTCACGATTACACGAATTCGTAATCAGGAAAATCATCCATATTTTCCAGATGTTATTTCTAAAATACTAATGAATTAAACATAATATCAATTGGATTTAAAGAATTATAAATAAGAAAGAAGACTGCTGTTTTGCTGTTGTACCAAATTGTTTCGAGCGGATGTTCAGTACAGATAGTTCCTTTCTCCTTCGTCTTGAGTCACCGACCGACAAGACTTGACGAAATTCGTCTTGTCGAGCATTTTTTAGCTTCAGTAAGATCGAACTTGACTGACTATGAAACTAGTTGCTCTTAAATCGAAACTTGAGCACTACAAGACACGTCTATGAATTCTGTCTTAAGCAAAATCTTTCAAGATCATCTGAACCAAGATTTGACTCGAGATTCATTCGCAAGACCATCTTATTAGATCATTGTGAATCGAAATGATGTCTTAAGACTTCAAATAAGACGAACTTACATATAAGTTCTGACTATGAATACCGCTGTAAGTGTATATGATGAGCAGGGAACCCGGGGCCGGCTCCCGGACCCAGAGCAGAGTTGGAGTTAGAGCGTAACAGAACCATTATGTTATATTGTAGTTAATATAACGATGTAATAATGACAATAATGATTTAAAATATTAATTGATCTCTGGCAAGAATAAGTTTACGAAGCCATTTAACATTTTCCCTTTCAATTTACTTTCCACCAACAACTGCTCTTTTTGTCGTCGGATTAGTCCCTAACTTTGGTTATTTAAACCCATTTGCATCAGAGCTTTAAATCCACTACTTACTTCATCAATTGGAGAAAAACAAAACTTTATTATTTTGATCATTACATATGTCGAATCAGTTTATTCAATTTTAATTACTTGATTAAAAATTTCTAAAGTTTTTAAATAATTTAAGAAACTTTTAAAAGTAGAATCTCATTTTATGCGAACGGCTACTTTATTGATGCTAAATTCAGTGCGCATGCACGAAAAAAAAAGTGCCATCTGGCATCACTGTACGCGACGAACGAAGCGACTAGTCCGGTCATACTACTCAGCGCAAGTAACACGTACTCAACGCCATCGGCGGTTTTGCAGTGCTCATCGCAAGTTCCAAGGCTAACGCTCAACGAATCTCGGCTCTCACCCGTGCTCAGGCTCGTCGCGCAACGCGTGGACCGTGGTTTCGTTCTTTCGCTCTGTCGCGGACCAATTAATACAATTGGAAAGCGGCCACATGCTGGACCAACACGCGGCTTCCATCTTGAGTCTCACTCACACTCGCGTGTGAACTCTGCGTCTCATCGCGTACATACCCGCGATTGCTTATCGCCGGTGGCCTATGGAAAAAACTTTGTCGAATTTAGAACACTACATAATATAAAAAAAAAATTGGTATAAACGTAACGAAAAATTTGTTTAGTGTATTGGACGTCCATCGTTACACTTTTTATCTTCAAGTGATCGAACCAAAAGGATGCAACCTGAAAGTCTAACAAAAAGAACACTGTAGATGAGTTGGCATACGCAACCCAAATGAAAGTAAGATTTGAAAAGAAAACAACTGAAGCTGAAATCATTAAAGATATTATGTTCGCATCTCAAATAAAGCGAAGCAATACATACCCACAGAGGTCCTATCAATATTAGTCAAAGCAAAATTGAGCAAAGAACAATACAATGTACTAAGAAATACCGCAAAAAACACAGATGTAATTTATACCCAAGATATTAATCTTTAATCGAGGCGAAGAAAATGTGCTATCCAAATAATATTTCAATATCCGTAACTACAGCGAAAGTATCACTACAGGAATTATTAGATCATACATCAAACCGTCTATGTTTAGTTCAAGAAGAAGTTATACCACCGATGAGGTACTATTAAAGACTGTCAGCCCCTGTGTATTTTGGCGCACCACTAAGTGGGCTCTGATGGGCTCTGTCGCTCCGTTGGTAAAGCGACGAGCGGTCACCTCGTGACAAAGAACGCCTATGGAACAAAATGTGACAAAGCGAGACAGAAAAGTTCCCCTTGCCCCGGCGACCGTTTAGACCAGACCTGTGTAACTTCTTCCTCACGAGCAAATTTCCCCTCCCTAGGTACCCCCACTCCGACCGAAACAAAGGCATGTGAGATCTCCCGTGTCCTCTCGCCGCACCTCTTGCGCCATTGTTTCGGTCGGAGTGGGGGCACCTCGGAAGGGGAAATTTACTTGTGAGCAAGAAGTTACACAGGTCTGGTTTAGACGATGGGACCAGTCACGTCTTCCGCAAGTGTTTCTTATTCTGACCGCAATATATCCTAGAGGGCGGTAGAAAACAGTGAATTTTTCGGATACGCGAAGTCCCGTAATGCTGGCAGTCTTTAACAGTACCTCGTCGGTGGTTATACTAACAAGAGAAGTTCGGTAACTCGAAAATTCAGATTTTTTTTAAACTTTGCAGGGTTGTAGAGGACCTCAAGAGAGGTATAGCGCTGTTAAAGTTATGCTCTCTCTCTTCTTCCTGTATTAGCAGTATGTATACTAAGAACGCCTTGTGCTGTAAATAAGGTTTTAGAATTGTAAAATACATTTATTAGTTAAATGTGCAACGTTTATTTATATTTGTGTACGACTGTCGATTTGTTGCTCTTTTAATAGGTTATGGGTCCAGAACTTTAACGATTATTGAGATAAATAGTGATTAGTTCGCTAGACAGTTTGTACAGGTTAAGTTAAGATTTTTCGAGAACAATGAATAGTGTAACTTGAATTCAACTGTTAGGAAAGGATGATTATGAAACGTGGCGTATGTAGATGGAAGCAGTACTTCTTAAAAATGATTCCTGGCAATATGTATATGGCACATTAGTAAAGCCTGAAGGTATGGCGCAGAATGCTAACGCAGTAGCAGAATGGGTAAAAAATGATCCCATGGCAAAGGCCGACATCATTCTGTGCGTGAGTCCTAGCCAGTTATTTCAATTAAAAACATGCAATACTTCAGGAGACGTATGGTTAAAGCTAGAAAGTGCTTTTGCGTCTAAAAGACAGCAAGAAAAGCTACTTTATTAAAGCAGCGTACGTTACAGAAAATGAATGAAGGCGATGATGTTACAGTTCACCTTAATAAATTTTTTGAAATTAAAGATAAGTTGACTGACATGAATATTGAAATTAACGAAGACTTGTTCTTGATTATGATGCTATATAGTCTGCCAGCTTCATGTAAAATCTTAAGATGTGCTATTGAAACAAGGGACGAGTTACTCAATACTGAGGCACTTAAAGTAACAATTTTAGAAGAATCTCATGCAAGAAAGTAAAATTCTGAGTCTTCGAGTGCTATGGTAGCATCAATGCTTAATAAAAAGTTTTACAAGAGTAAAAGTGAAAATCCTGGTAATGATTCAAAGTTTACAGGTTATAATAGAGCAAAAAATTATAATAAGTTTTCACATATGACTTGTTACAAATGTAAAAAAAGAGGACATATAGCACCTTACTGTAATAGGGTGAAGGATCAGATATAAGCGAGCTTTCAGAGAGAGCGTTTCAGAGAGTTTCCAAGCAAGGGCAAGCAAAAGCGGTAGACAGTGCAAAAAGTAAAAAATGTGATTAAATATTATTACTGTTCGGGAATTGGTCTCCCGACGACAAGGGGGTCATCTATCGGATCGTCTCGGCGGCTCGACGGATCGCCGCGTTTCTGATCAACCCGGACGCGGCGCGCCTGCGCGTCGCCATCTTGCAACCGGCTCGGCCACGCGCTCGAACCGGCAAGACGGCGTCGGCCATTACGTCGTGCAGTCTGACGAACGAAGCATCGCTCGTGTTCAAACCATTGACCGCCATTTTGCGCCCTTCTCGTTTCTCTGCTCTAAGAAGCACTCGTGGACCTTCTCGCCGCGTTAATAATCGGATTTCTCGGACATTGTTCATAGTGTAATTAAAGTTAAGCTAGTTCTTTAAGAAAAGACACTCAGTGCATAGCTTGTAAGACGTAGTAAAATAAATTAAAGTAAGAAAACGACCGTCTCCGCCACGCTCTCTTTTTGTACCTTCACCGCGATCGGCGCTCACCGTCTCTAGCACCAGACGGAAATCTCATTTTTTGGCACTTCTCGTAACAATTACATTAAGTGAAAAGTAGAGGTGGCAAATTGTTTATTAAGAATCCAATACAGAAAGATCTGTCAGATCTGATCTATTAGGAGCGAAACATTCTTTGTTCTCCAATTGTTGTCGCACTGCTTAATAAATATATTTATAAAAATTATATGTAATGGAACGTGCCCGCGAAGGTATGTATATTTTCTTTTATATTTATTGAAAATAGATTTATTTTTTCTATCAATGTTCAGTAATTCAAGTGACTTCTATCTACAGTGACCGGCATAATAAAGTGACCATCCTATATCGTGTACAGAATATTTTAAGACTAATGTTTTTAATGAAAAAGGATGCTGTTATTGAGCTTTTTCGAAAGGTTTACTATCATACCAAAGACTTTTTACAAAAATTAGAAGAATATTTGCAATAACAAGAACTTTGTAAGACGGTCGGATGGACCGTCTTCAATCGCTTGCTGACTCAGTCGGTAAGCCGGGGTTCGGGGTGAAATGAGCAAGCCTGGGTGTAGACGGTGATAGCGGTTTATTCTTACTACTATTTACAGGCTCGCGGGCTATTTACACTGTCGTCTTAATCCTAACGCTAGTCGCCTTAATCCTACCTTAAGGGTGCGCAGGAGCTGCTAGTGTCATTTTCGTAGACTTCAGCGACAGTTGCGGAGAAGGTCCGAAGCTCTAGAACAAGGATAGATAGATCCTTGTCCTTCCAACGGCGGCGCGACAGAGAGGGTGATGCAACAATGTAGGAGAGACAAAGACAGTGCGATTTCAAGTTATTGCAACTTTCTGATGCGAGGAAGCAATATTTTCGCATACTTTTTTTTTAAAACATTCCTTGGTTCATTTCGCAGCGCGCGATAGCACTTTTTCCCAATTTCATTATCAATTGCTTATAAAAAATAGAACTACGTTTTTATAGAATAAATTTTTTTCTGTGCACTTTTTCCAGAAAAGGGCTCTGTCGCGCGCCGCGGAATGAGCCAAGGAGAGTTTTTAAAAAAAAAGTATGCGAAAATATTGCTTCCTCGCATCAGAAAGTTGCAATAACTTGAAATCGCACTGTCTTTGTCTCTCCTACATTGTTGCATCACCCTCTCTGTCGCGCCGCCGTTGGAAGGACAAGGATCTATCTATCCTTGTTCTAGAGCTTCCGACCTTCTCCGCAACTGTCGCTGAAGTCTACGAAAATGACACTAGCAGCTCCTGCGCACCCTTAAGCTAGTGCGCGGTCGCGTGTGGTGGTGGGAGCGGAGGAGCTCGGAAGGGGTTGCCCTCGGGGGTTCGGGGGCCGGCGAACACACCTCCCCTTGCCCCGGCGGTGGAACCGTGACCCGTCGGACGCCGGCGAACACAGCTGTCCTTCGGCGGTGGTGGGAGGCCACCGAGAGGAATATCCTCCGGTAAGGGCCAGCGGATAAACGACGCTTACGTCGCTGGACGGCGGCGAACACACCTGCCCAACGCTCGCCGTAGGAGGAGAGGTTAGCTCAAGACCCAAATAACAAAAATAGCGTATTATATCGCATCAGTGCGTACGCTTTCGGTGGGTAGCTCGCGCTGTCGTACCGTGGGCGATCCGCGGTACTTATACTCGCGGTCGCGAATTTCAGCCGCGAGAAACCGCGAGTCGCGACTCACGCTCGCGGCTGTGCGTGGTGGGGCGCGTGGCCCAGCGGTACGACGGGTTGTCAATTGGGCGGGGTCGCGTCCTTACGCTATTGTTTCGTCACAACTTATAACTGTATTTTAACAAAACAAGCATTTCCATGTATGACAAAAAAACACTGACCACTTTAGAATTTGTAGTGTCTTCATTTAATCGCGATGTGTTAACACGATGTACCGCACGTAAAGTGTCAACAACACGATGACCTTACTAACAGTTCTTTGTTTACATATCGAATAAAGCGCAGCAGTATACATATAGAAAGATAGTGAATATAACTGGTCGACAAATTTCATATCAGGTTCGAAACCTGATTATTAAAGATCGCAAACGCGGTGTTTCTCAGCGGAAGATCGCTCAGAAATATGAAGTTAGCAAAAGAGATGTCCAAAAAGTTTATAAGAAATTTTTGAACGAGGGAACGGTAGCTGATCGGTCTGGAAGAGGTAGAACGCGAAACACAAATTGGCGTGATGATGCCAACATCATACGAAGGGTGTAACCGTACAAAATGTGTACGGCTACATAAAACTCGCCAAACACCGTGTGAAGGCACCATAATCGCGCCAGCGCGCTGGGTCAATAAATTCAAACAGAAGTACGGCATACGACAAAGAAAAATTACGCGGTACGTAAATAAAGGTGAAATTGCATCTGCAGAACAAATTCTGAAAGCTGCTAGCAATTTTCGAAATAAAATTAGAGCTTTATCAATGTTGGAGAATTCTCCTTTGAACACGCGTGGCCATTAGTGTTCGCAGCGAAAGTAGTTCGCTGGTGCGTCGTTACCGATAGCGGCAGCACCTCCCGGACACGCATGGCCACGATCGCGCCATCACGAAGAAGAAACCGGTACTGGCTCAACGGCCACGCGGTGCCGGTTCGACGCCATTAACGTTCTTACGGTCTACGCGCCAACACGTGCCTTTGTTATATCAGATTTTTGTGATTGTTCATTTCAGACCACGCTTAAATCTTGTCAAGTGCTTGCGCACGAAGTGCATTGCCTTGTTTCACTTATTAGTGTATTGACTTTCTACGATTACTTTTTGTTAGTTATAATTTAGAATAAGTCTCGCGTGTAAATAATCGTTGCGTCAACAGTAGACTAGTGTAATCATTAAGTGTAAATATAGTTAAAGTGAATTTGATTTGGACGTGTCTCGATTCAATTTCTGCCCGCTCTGCCCTCGCAACTCGCTAACAATCAAGTTTTTGTGCTGCAGAATATATAATAAATACTGATCAAACTGGTTGTCAATACCAGTCGTCCATAAATCGCACGCTAACAATGAAAGGTAGCAAATCGGTATTAGTGAGAACACAAAGTTTGAATAAAATATCACATTCATACACCGCACAGTACTCGATTACATTGTCTGGTCATATTTTACCATTTGTGTTTCTACGTCTGCAAGAAACAGATAATAAATTTGGTCCGAGGGTTGAAAAACAAATAGAACATTAAAAAAAAACATACAAAAATATTGTTGTAACATGCAGCAAATCGGGGAAATTGTCAAAATATTTGTATGCGGAGTATTTACGTGAAGTTTTAAAGAAGTATGTTGATTCTAATAAATTTTTATTAATTGTAGTGTAGCGGCTAGCTGTACAAGCATCGAAGTATAGAACGTGCAAACGGCTAGCACGGTTTATGACACGGACGACAGCGAAGCTATTTTTGAGTAAGCCGTTTTTACAGTTACCTTTCCAAAGCTTGTTCGTAGAGAATTTTTGCCAACGGCCTCAATGGTAAAGCGCTGGTGTCATAAACCCTGGGTTCCCCCAAGGGTCTTCGACGCGAGGCCGAACGATCGCGGCCGACCGCGGTACGGACTGCGGGCCCTGGGAAATTCCGCTGCGTTGCCAATTTTTGACCAGCAAACGCCGGACATCAAGTTCACCCCTACCCCGAAAAAGCGTGCTAAGGGCACAACGAGTAGGGGGGTACGAAGGCGGAAAAAAACGAAAAAGAAACGAGCGACGAGGAGTGATAGTTCGACCGCCAAAGAGCAACGAAGTCACGCGGAACATAATTTATACATCTCGTGATGATCGAATAAAAACAAGTTCAACTGTGATCAATTTTAATTCCTGGACACTCCTGCAACAATCCCTTTAGTAGATTCGTGGGGAGGTCAAACGGGAGACGTTTACGATAACGTATTCGATGAAGCTGATCATGATTGTAGCAATGACTGGAAACTGGCAGTGATATCCCCGAAATGTACTTCGTTAGTACAACCGTGCGATGTGTATTTTTATCGCCAAATTAAAATTTTTATTAAAAAGATTCAGCACTCCACATATGTATTAGAAAATCAACGTGAGCTATCGTCAAGAGATGATACACTACGCATTCACTCCCTAATTCATAATCAAATCAGTGCTCCTGTATTCCAGCAAATGATTTTATACGCGCGGTACGCGGCAGGATTATGCGAAATTACAAAACCACATTTTAAAAATGTTAGCGAAGTATGTTTTCCAACCATTTCAATGTATTGCAACTGTAAAAAAAATAGCACTAATGAAATGTGCCTGGTGCACAAATCCTTTATGTTTTGTGTGTTTTTATGATTTATATCATCCTAAATTTTGCACAGAATTTTTAAAACATTGTTAAATATAAAATGTAAAAATTGAAATCTTTGTAGAGATTTACTTACCCTCAGCGTGTAGGTATTCCACCATTCTTTTTATCAGGTAAAGCAGTAAAAGTACCGTAACAGTTAAATGTGACCGCCTGCCCTGTTTTGCCTGCTTGACGATCGCAGCCGTTGAAACTTTTGGTATGAAGAATTTACACAGAAAAATATTTTCAAAACGCAAGAATATAAAAACACCGTAGTGAAATAGATGATTAGAATGATATATTACGTTAAAAATTAATTTCAACCTTAAAATATGCGTAAGGTAATTGTTTCGGCGACGCGTCGGTACGTCGGGCTGCTGCGCTACCGACATACCTCTCGCTGAGCCGAAGGGGGTCTGGGGACGTCTCCCCACCCCGCGGCCCCGGTTGATATAGCATGCGAAGACGAGCCGAACGTTAGATTTTCGTTAGATTTCGTATTGCCAAAATACAAAACAGAGTTGCGTTAAAGCGTTCGTACACGATCCGACGATCGTCAGGAGTATAGTGACCAGCGTTTGCTTGTGCATTGTCACCGCGTATTTGGTTCTCGTTTGTTCGAAGGTGTATTCACTCGCTTATTAAAACGTATTTAAACTAATTGTGCAGTGATTCTAACGGACGCCCACACGACCTCAGTTTTCCACACCATCCGTCACTTCAGCACCTTTCCTGCGTCAACCGAGAATCCTCATCGTCGCGTAGACAGTACTATATAATATACAATATACAGGGTATCCCAGCTAACTCTGGCATCTCAAATATCTCGCTTGTTTTTCATGGAAGAAAAAAATGTTAGAAGAAAAAGTTATTGTATCCGATGGGGCACATATTCTGATTGGTGAAAAATTTTGCTCATGGTCATTTTTTTCGAGATTACAAGGTCATCGGTGTTTTTTAAAATGGAACTCAAGGTCATTTGAAGGTCGTAGTGTTATAGGTCAATGAACTCGCCTTGCCCTCAGCTATCATCGTATGATAACAAACATATATGGTTCCATTTAAAAAAACACCGATGACCTTGTAATCTCGAAAAAAAAATGACCTCGAGCAAAATTTGTCACCAATCAGAATATGTGCCCCATCAAATACAATAACTTTTTCTTCTAACATTTTTTTCTACCGTGAAAAACAAGCGAGATATTTGAGATGCCAGAGTTAGCTGGGACACCGTGTATATAGTTTCAATTATTCAACCGCTTACGCGCGTTAGTCCTCGGCGTAAAACAAGGTTCGGCGTTTACAGAAATTATTTCAGAAGTGGGATACACTCATAGCTCGCCGTTTTGGTTTTTTTTCTTTGTGCTAATTAATTATTTTAAGTTATTTGAACTCTTCGAGGGGTCAGTCAGACCATCTACGATCGGTGATCGAACGTTCGAGAAGATAGACATCTTGGAATTTGAAAGTGCGTCGTTAACGGTGATCCGTGGAAGGGGCGTTCTTATGGCTACGAACGTGTTGGTACGGGGGGTTACCTGTTGTTTTGTAAACACGCGAAAATTCGTATTGTGCGACATGGATCGAACGACATTGGAAAGTTTAACGATCAACGGCCTGCGAGAATTAGCCGCTCAATGGGAGGTTGATAGTAAAAACAGCCGAATAGATATATTAGAACGATTATTAGATCATTTTAATCAGGTCGGGTGGCCAACACCAACGACGTTGAGTGATGCCAGAAGCAATACGAGTAGAGATACTTATACATTCTGTCAAAAAAGTACCCGGAAAAGTTCATTTAAATCTCCCGCGTTATAGATATTTGAATTTCTTTTGTTTTGGTATGTTGGCACCACTGTACCAAATTATAATGCCAAGCTTGAGCGCGTTCCATCAAGCAGTTTGTTTACGGTAGTTGATATAGTCAGTTTACCTCTGTAGTGCATCACGATTTTCACAATGAATAAAAATATTGAGCAAAGGGTTTGCCTCAAATTTTGTGTTAGCAACGAAATTTCGTGTGCGGAAGCTTTGAAAATGATGGGAAAGACTTATGGTGAATCAGTTTTATCAAAAACACAAGTTTACGATTGGTACAAAGCATTCAAGGATGGTCGAGAAGTGTGTGAAGATTTGTCTCGGTCCGGATGACCATCGACAGTATCCACCAAGGAGAACATTAAAAAAGTGAAAGAAATCGTATTGGAAAATCGTCAGTCAGGCTTAAGAGAGGTAGCACAAGAGCTAAACATCTCTCACGAGTCAGTTCGTACGATTTTGGTGGATGTTTTGGGCATGAGACGCGTCGCCGCTCGACTTGTTCCAAAAGAGCCGCAGTTGTAACCGAATTTAAGGCCAAAAACTCAACAAATACCGTCGATCAACCACCGTATTCACCAGATTTGGCCCCATGTGACTTTTTTTCGTTCCCCAAACTAAAATTACCTCTCCGTGGAAAACGTTTTGAATCGTTCGAAGCCATAAAACAAAATTCGTTGAGGGAACTGAAGGCCATCCCGGAAAACGCTTATAAAAAATGTTTTCATGATTGGAAAAATCGTTGGCACATGTGTGTTGCATCAAATGGGGCTTACTTTGAAGGCGACAAAATAAATATTGATAAATAATTGAATATTTTGTGTTTTATTTAAAAATTCCGGGTACTTTTTTGACAGAATGTACTTCTCCGTATGTCCTAAATTGAAGAATGTTATTGACCCTCGTGGAGCACGTAATGTGTATGAAATTGACAAAAGCAATTCAAAGTTAAATTTGACTGTACTTTTTACATTTAATGCGAGTGGGCTCACAACTCCATCTACACTTGTACACCCATATAAAAGGTTGCCTTCTTCAGTTGGAAGATCCATACCTGATAATTGGGGAATTGGAGTTAACCCGACTGGTTGGATGGATACCGAATTATTTTGTGAATATTTGGAAAATATATTTAATCCCTATCTAAAGAAAGAAAAAATAACATTTCCTGCTAATTTATTCGTTGATGGACACAGAAGTCATGTCACATTAGAAGTTAGTATTCTCTGTTCTAACAATAAGTTAGAAATTATTCTTTTTTGTCTCTATCCTAATTCAACTAGGATATTACAACCTGCTGATGTAGCAGCATTTAAACCAATAAAGAATATGTGGAAGAAAAGTGCTCTAGCATGGAGACAACAAAATCCAACATTATTATTAACCTTACATAGAGTGGCCCCAATCCTGAAGAATGTCATTGACAAATTTTCACTCGACGGAAGTACTACAGTGAAAAATGGTTTTAACCACTTGCGCTACGATTTAACTTTCGGTAGCCATGCCGCGTTCTACGATATAACGTGCGCTAAGGCGTTACATTGATGCCGCACCGCGTCTGCGAGCGCAAAGCTTTAAGCAGTGCCTTAGCGCGTTGGTAGGGTCTTACATAGAGAATTTTACACGGATATGAATAAATATTCACAACAACAATAACATTTTATTAATTAATAATCTACTTTTGTATGGTAAATTTCAAAACACTTGGGAATATGTAATGCCACATGGCATTTCTAGCCGACGTGGCGGACACGTCGTTTTTGTTTCTGCGACAAATGCCTATTGACGTGTGTGGCACGTCTTTATAGCGCAAGTGGTTAAAACATGTGGTTTGTATCCATGGGATACGGATGCGGTTGATTACACTGAATGGCTTGGTGTAATAAAAGCTGCAGAAAATCAGATTTGAAACGTTTTCTCCATCACAAGATAGGGCAGAAGAAACGTCAGAAGAATTTTCAATTTTTTACAAATCGTTAGAAGAACATAAAAAATTAGCAAATAGTAATGAACAATTAATACAACCAGTAATGGACACAAATACAGAATAGAAACATGCAATATTACACTTACAAACTAATACTATTGAAGATTTAGATGTTGAGAATACATCAATAATTATAGCAAATAATATTATAGAAGATGAAATAGAAAAAATGAGTAACAATAGTACAACAGAAATTAATGATTATTATTATCATTCCTAAGCGATTACCGGGCACTCAGTCCTATAGGAGCATTGTACCCGAGCCCGTACGGGCAAGCTCTAGACTGTGAGGCATCTGTATAGACCGGCTTCCCTTGCAAACCTTAGGAGCCTGTCCACACCGGCACCCTCCAAACACACGGAGCTGAGGTTAGAGGCACCAAGGATCGAAAGCCTCTGCGCCTCCAGACGTCTGCACCGCAAAATCAAATGGAGAGGAGTTTCATCCTCCTCGCCACATCTTGGACACCCAAGTTCGCATACGATACTGTGATGTATCGGCAGCGCGCTCTGGCGGGCAAAAGCAGAGTGCCGAGGGAAAGCGTGGTAAAAACAGTGTGTAGAAAAGTACCGTCATATTATTGTATTGTAAGAATTGTATTTGGGAAATAATAATCTAGTACATCGTATTCAAGGAGAAATGCCATGTATTAATTACCCTTATATATCGCAGATACCAAGATGCATCAAGTGCCCTCCCATGTACCAGTGACCTGTAACGATCCCTACGAGCAGGCGCAGACGGTTCCTGTCTAGACGACTTATAAATTTGCCCAGAGGCCTCGAAAGCTCCTTAACAAGGACCTTCGAGTGCTTCATGCCCTGTGCCCGGTTCCAGGTCTGGCAGAGCTGGCTTCTCACCCATTGTGCTATCATTCCCTTCACCGTGCCCATCGTGATGCCGACGGGACAAACCTGGCCCGGGTTGAGCCTTGTGACACCTTCTCGTGCCAGTGTGTTTGCTCCCTCGTTACCCGATATTCCGGCATGTCCAGGGACCCATATCAAGTTAACATGATTGTTGTTTCCTGCTAACCGCGTTAGTGCCTCGATGCAGTCCCGTATCAGCTTGGATTCGACCACCGTGTTTTGGAGGGATCCAAGCGCGGTTCTGCTATCGCTGCATATAAATATATGCTTGCCACTGTACCCTTTGTCCAAGTTATACTTGGCACAAGCCCAGATGGCAAACACTTCCGATTGAAGGACCGATACGTGGGAGCCCAGGGTGAAGGACAACCTCACCCTGGGCAGAAATTAATGATACTGCTCATTTAAATGAGACTGAAAATAATTATATAAATTGCTTGGAAGTAAGTAACAGTAATGTTATAGTAATTGGGGAAACAAATACTAACGAAGTTATTGATTTATCTCTTAACCATCGTATTGATTGCCCTAAACAATTAAAGGACTTCTTACAACGACCACCAACACCAAACCGTACAGGGAAAAAATGTAATAAAAGGACATCTTTTGCAATTTTATCTCTTGAATGGAAGCAAAATGAAGAACAAAAATGACAAGAACAACGAATGCAAAATAAAATGAAGTGTTAAAAAAAAAAAATAGAAAACATAAAAAAGAAACAATTAAAAGAAAAAGAAGAAGAGCTAAAAAGATTAACGAGGTTGCGAAAGCAACAAGAAAACCAACAGAAAAACACTGAATGTTGAGAAAGGAAAGATAATAAAAATTGATAAAAATATAGAAATGAAAAAAAAAGGACGTTACGGAAGAAGAAAGTTCAGTCACTGAAAGAAATCGAAAATACAAGCGAGAAATATCTTAAAAATGAAAGCACTATTCAAAAAGTAAGACCAACAATTTTAAGTAATGAATTATTCCCCAAAAAAATACTTTTAATCGGAGATAGTAATTAATAATAAGTACTTATATAAAATGTATTTGAATGAAATAGTAATGTACAAGTATTACACAGTAACACGGTAAAAAATATAATTTACAATTTTTTGTTATTTACAATATATTATTTTCATTATATTATACAGGGCGTCCCAAGTTTTAACGTTCAAACTTTGTCAGTATATTCTATGTAGAGCCCCCATTTATACGTGTACGCGTGTAACACGTAAAGTCGTGTAGAAATTCGCGTAGCAAATACCCGTGGCTATATTACACGGATACACGTGTATTCTACGGTTATAATTATTCTGAATTACTTTTCACGTGTAAACAAGCGTAAATTTATTAATTACACGTGTACCCGTGTATGTCATTGTACGTGTTTCAGGCGAGAGCTCTACTTAATATGTATCGTGATTTCTCTGTGAAAATGGATGGATGCAAGTGTAGTAGAAAAAAAAGATCATCTGTAAAAATTCAGAAATCCGTAATAAAGAAGAGGAACAACGTTTCCAATCCTAAAACAGCTGAGGATGATGAGAGCAGTTTCAGTGCCCCAGCGAAAAAATTTCAAGAACCAAGAGGAGATCGTTGTTCCGCGCGATCTATCGGTTGAATACAACGGTTGAGAATACTTCTCAACAGAAAGGCAATACTGTAAGAGAACGGTGTTTCGTCTCGGGATCGACTGCCCAGACTCGTCAGTGGGGCTGACGACAGTCGATCCCTGCCCCAGACTAGACGCCCTGATACCGCTCTTCGGATGCTCGGTATATATCCGAAGAGCATGCCGGACGACCACCAGCAAGAGAACCTTGTAGCGGCTTGTGAATTGCCAACAGGGTCAGGTCATCCAAGCGTTTTCTAGGGTTTTTTTACATTTTACAGTATTTTACGGTAAGATACGTATAAAACGTATAATACCCTATGATCAACTTAACCAAACCTCTAGTGTTTACCAGATTTGCGCCAAATTCAAGTTAAGGGTGCGCAGGAGCTGCTAGTGTCATTTTCGTAGACTTCAGCGACAGTTGCGGAGAAGGTAGGAAGCTCTAAAACAAGGATAGATAGATCCTTGTCCCTCCAACGGCGGCGCGACAGAGAGGGTGACGCAACAATGTAGGAGAGACAAAGACAGTGCGATTTCAAGTTATTGCAACTTTCTGATGCGAGGAAGCAATATTTTCGCATACTTTTTTTTTAAAAACATTCCTTGGCTCATTCCGCGGCGCGCGACAGAGCCCTTTTTCCCAATTTCATTCTCAATTGTTTATAAAACATAGAACTACGTTTTTATAGAATACATTTTTTTCTGTGCACTTTTTTCAAAAAAGGGCTCTGTCGCGCGCCGCGGAATGAGCCAAGGAATGTTTTAAAAAAAAAAGTATGCGAAAATATTGCTTCCTCGCATCAGAAAGTTGCAATAACTTGAAATCGCACTGTCTTTGTCTCTCCTACATTGTTACATCACCCTCTCTGTCGCACCGCCGTTGGAGGGACAAGGATCTATCTATCCTTGTTCTAGAGCTTCCTGCCTTCTCCGCAACTGTCGCTGAAGTCTACGAAAATGACACTAGCAGCGCCTGCGCACCCTTAAAGTGACTGGTAAGTTTTATTAACGATAGTTTTACAAATATATAATTGAAAAATAAATAAATAATCACAGGATAGCCTTAATTTATCTCAAAAGATGTATTTATGTTACAGAATACAGAATATAGTCCCCAAAAAATGAACTTCTCTACTAATAAAAATACTTGTGTAAGTAATCGTTGTTCATTATTGGAAAAATGATTTTTTGAGAATATTTACTGACAGTATGTTAAATAAAATATACTTAGATTATATTTAGATATAATGAAATTTTTTTTAATAATAAGAGAAAATATGAAATATATTTTATCATTATTATTATTAATTTTAAATCAAGACATTTAAGTAATGCGAATTCTAATAATTACTCCAGATAAACACAGAAGAAATTGACCTTTCCTTGGGTGAACTTTTCTTTGGATGCAACATACCACTGAATGTTGTAGAATCTCCACGATTTAAAAGATTTCTACAGCTGCTAAACTCAAGTTATCGTCCACCGACAAGAAAACGCCTTTCTAAAATGATTCTGGATAAAGTACATCAAAATGTGATGAAGGAAAGGACGATAAATAAGGACGAAATAGCATTCTAGATTAAGTTTGTATATTTTCGGCGGCGCCGTGCAAACCGGCACGTACGCCAAGGTGCCGAAAGAAAAATGCCCTCTGAGAGGAAGGCGCATCGAGAGGAGAAAGAATCGGGCATTCCGTCACGAGACGAGCGAGTGACAACACCTTCTGGCAATGTTGGTGCATGGATTGCCGCCGGACGTGTGCGGCCGGCTAGAGGCCGCGCCATAGGGCCCCCGTGATAAGGAGGGTAGCTGACGGCGGGGGGTGGATCTCATCTGGGGTTCCCTTGTTCCCCCGCCGTCAGCAGATCGTGATGTAGAGTCGACGGGAGCGGGGGACGGCATGTCTAACGCCACATCCCCCCGGGCGGACGTGTTACCCAGGGCGGGGGCCCTGGGTAGCTGAAGGCGGTCGCCGGGATGGAGCGGTGCGGGGCGCGGCCTCCCTGCACTGCGGAACTAGAGGTCATAGGAGGGGGAGGATTAAACTCCCCCTCCTCGGGACGCGGCCGGTCATCAAAGGATAGATGACCGGCCATGGCGAGGGAGAGTCGCGGTGGTGTTCTCCAAGAGTTCCCGTGACTCCTCCGAATCCGCCAGATGTGGAAGAGCGTCCGAAGGTCGCCGTGGAGGTTTTAGTGGGTCGAACCCCACACTACCCCTCTGTCGCGCCCCCGAGCGGCAGGAGGGTGTCTGCCATTCAGATTTCCTCCATGTAAAAAAAAAAAAAAAAAAAATGGATTGCCGCCGGAGCTCCGTTTTGGCGGAAGCGGAGGATTTCCCCTTGCCCCGGTCCACCCGCGAGGTGGATCGAGCAGCTAAGCGGGGGCCGGGGCGGGAGAGGTCGCGCTGTTGCGGCAGGACGGCGCAATGTGGCGCGCGAGTAGCCAGTAAGAGTCTTTTTACCGTGAGACAATGGTCGTCTCTGCGATCCATTTGTTGAAGAATTCTAGTGAATGTCGAAACTAATAAATAAACTATTTACACTTCAAACAAAAACGTCTGATTGTGAGTTTCACGCAGTGGAAATCCTCCCCCTCGAACGCCCGTTCCGACCGGTATCTTTCTTAATGCGTACGTACCTCCGGACCGTCGAGAGTGCGACGATCGAGATCTAGCGAACATGCAATAAAGAATCCAGTAGCGAATATATGTGGAGTAGTCATTTTTACCAATACTGATCCCACAATGGGTAATACGATATGGACTACGTACGATCATTACTGTTCAACGAATGAGAATCCTCAACGTGAGAAGCGCCAAGTTGGAGAAGAGTCATGGTGCTGTTAGCAGTGGGCGGAAGCTACGAATGAATTAGAATCATTCAAACATAATTATCAGCCTTTACCACAGAATGTTGCTTCAACTATACGACCAATTTACGAAGATCACAGCGATAACAATTTATTAGAAAGATGCGAATCTGTAATAACAACACAGCGTGCCTTCCGTACTCGGTTTGATGTTGGTCGACATGGCGCTGTTCCGGACGGAAAAACAATTCGGCGGTGGACTGCGAACTTCGGGTTCAGGTCATTCAGGTTTCGCGCTTAACCTAAAATCTCCTGGGCGACCGCGGACCGCAAGAACACAGGCAAACGTGAATGCAGTGAGAGCTTCAGTACTGCGATATCCCAGGCGCTCGTCGGGCAAACATGCAGCCGCGATACGAATGTCTGATCGAAGTGTTCGGGGAATTTTACACATCTGACTCCAAATGCATCCTTATAAAATTCTGGTGGTACAGAAGTTAAATGAGAGAGATTTGGAAAAACGTTCAACTTTGTGTCGGGATATTCTTCAGAGTATTCTACCAAACGAAGTTTTTATTTGTAGCGATGAAGCTCATTTTCACCTAACGGGCACTGTTGACAAACAGAATTGCCGATATTAGTCCGAAGCAAACCCACTGGAACTCCACCAGCAACCACTCCGCAGCCCCAAAGTTACTTGTTTAGGGGTCCTTATTTTTTTTTTAAGAGAATCATAGTCGTAGACTACAGGATGCAAAAAGATTCGATCCGATTGGTCAATCCGTGTTAGAGTAATCGGCGGACATGAAAAAAAAAAGTAAAATTCGTCAGGCAAACTACACAATTTATTGATGTTTTTCATTCTTACATATTCAACGTTTCCAACTACTACAGTAAAAGGATGTTTTTTCCATTTATGTCAGTCGATGTATCGAAAAATACAGAAAAATGGATTAACGAGGAAATATGGAACTGATGAGCAAATTAGCATATTAATTAGACAAATTACTTGTTTCGAGCTTTTACAAGCATGAGAAATTCCAAATTGTTTTGATCATTTAAAATGTTTATTTCCAACAGAAGGTGAGGCAATTCTTCAGTGGTTTATAAAATATTATGTACATACATGGCACCGTTCGGCACAGGTATGATGGTACAGTTATTACGCGCCCTCCTCGATTCTCTCCACAAATGTGATCAATATACGACAATACTGTGCACTGCTTCCCAAGAACACATGTTGGGTCGCAGCAATAAGCATGACAATGGCCATAATCTCCTGGTCCTAGAGTTTCAACGAATTAACAAATTTTACAAGAGATTATTAACAGATATAAAACCGTTGCCGAGTCAATCTTTTAGTCCAGACCCTCTGTCTCTCGTCGTCCAGCTGCAGCCCATAAAACAATTAAGTAAACCGGTACCGTTCCGACGCCGACGTCACCCGTGTACCTGAAGGTCAGGAAAAACCCACAGTACACGGATCTTTTAGTTTTCCTCTTCTGCAAAATACTCCATACTCACCCCCAGATCCCACCTTGGTCTGTTCCCTTCCCTCCTCTTACTTTGAACCCCTAGTTTTAAAAACTGTTTCGAATCCTCAGAAGAACAACAACAGTCGAATCGATCGGACAAGCTCCGAATTCAGTATTAACTCACCGAACCGTCATACCTTTGTACAGTATACACTAAGCTTGTATCATTTATTTTTAATATATTTGTTAGCTGTACACACTGTGCAGTCTTGTGATTTTATTTGGGAACCAATGACAACATTGACCCTCCCACCTCGCATTAAACCAAATGTGAGGAATTAACAACACAAAATTTAATAAAATCTTGGCACAGACGTTCGCAATGCTTGGTTGTTCGCCATAATGTTGGCATATTCCAATTATTATAATTACAGACATCCAAGAGGAACAAGGTATTGTGGAAAATTCTATGGAAAGAATGTTACGAGGCGAGCCTCCACAAAAACGAAGAAACAAATAATCGGTTGAAGGTTGAACGAATAAATCGCATATTTTGCAATCGCCAAGAATATACACAATTAAATTTTATAAAAGCATTAGCAAATGATATTCCTTTATAAATAAAAAATGTAATTTACATAGCTTATGATTACTAATAGACATGTACATATTAAAAAAGAAAGATAATGTACTTTATTTTTCTATCTAATAATCTTCTGTACGAAAAAGATACATTTTTGAACAGCGAATACGTAAACGTTCGGTCGTTAAATATGATATTGTTAGATAGTTAGCATAAACGCAACGGTCAGGACGGGGCACGTGCGTTTTATCAGAACACTTTCCCTACTGCAAGGGAAAGTTCGTTGAGGCCCAAAGGGCCATAAAAGTCGTTGCTATGGGCCATGGTGACGTTGGCGTCTTCACGACTAGTATTTTGCCCAAAAAGGGGCAGTCTCGTCTAGACCGTGGACGTGTCAGCATGCCACGGAATAAACGCAGTAGTTCACTCTGACAACCGTTTTATTTAATTTTTACGCCCTGTTTTTACCACGGCCAATCCTGATTTCCTTACAATATGTCTGTCAAAATACATGTGGCTGAAATTGTATGTCTATGAAATTACATGTTGGTGAAATCATACCATCGATGAAAATAAATGTCAGTGAAATAGCGTCGGTGTGAATATTGTCGAGTAAGTCTTTGTCGGTCAAATGATACGGATCCTTCCGGAATCCGTGAAGAGTTAGTACGAAAAGATAGATGTGAGTGTAAAGATTTGTTTATACTCGACTATACCGGCAATATTAGATGAAATTCGCTAGCCCCATAACACAGCTATTTAACACGTTGACTGCCACAGTGAAAACGGACGTGTGTAGTCAGACACGCTGAAATCCTAATTATTAACAATACAACCAACTAATTTTCAAATTTAACTGTTCAATTGGATAGCTAGCGTTATTGGCTTGATGTTAACGCTATCCGTGGTTTATTTTATCATTTCTGTTGGTAATTATTTGATTGTAAAAAATTTCGGATGCCGGTCACCGGTGACCCTCGTGGCAGCTGTCACAGTCAACCTTGGCCCTGACTCACTAAACATACAGACAGTCATGAGCCCTTATCTCCAGGCAACCCCTGGACTTGACTCATCCAGCTTCCGTGGACAACGCCTCAGGAGTCACGTAGCCCAGTTCCCCCACCATAGTTTTCCCGGTCTTTCGCAACACATAAATACCCCATCAAAATGTACCAAGAAGCAGTTGGAAAATAAAAATAAGCGTGTGCAGAACAAAACTCTGCCCAAATTCATTTCGGCCCAAATCTGTGTCAAGCATTACGTGACACAGCCAACGTGTTAACATGTTAGCGTCGATCCGTGTGCAAGGGTAACACACGTGTCAGGGTCGTTGCACTATGGGGCTTCGATGTACTTTCGAGGACCTACAGTGGCGAGCATATAAATAGGGAAAAAACTTTCTCATTATATAATACAGCATTGTTTGGCACTCTGTTTTGTTTTGTCGCTCTGATTGTGAGTTACTTCGATGGCTCATACTATGTGTAAGCTGTTATTGCATATAACTAACTTGCGTAAGTCTGTGTTTACAAGTTGCAAGATTGTGGAGAGCAACTAAATAGGGAAAACATTATTTTTCAATTTCAAATCGTTTTTAGTTAAGAATTTTTTTTTTACTACGCTGTATAAATGAGCGTGGTAGTTGTATAATGTGTTAATAGTATATTATGCAACAAGGGCGTAAAATACGATTTTACGCACTAGTGTGATCGCCGTGCACTCGTGACGCCCGATCACACGAGTGAGTAAATCGTACGCCCTTGTTGCATACGATATTTTTTGCAACTAGTGCGTAAAATTCGTTACATACCTATACGCAATACTAGGATGGGGAAATAAAGGAAGGTAGGATCGGTAGGGGCGGGAAGGAGCAGGTCCAGGGTATCTATGATACAGATAAACTGTATCATAAAGTGACATTTTACGCACTCAAAGTAGGGCGTAAAATCGAATTTTACGCACAGTGTTGCAAAAAAAAATATACTTTATCCAATAGAAATGGGCCGTGGTAAACATATCACACCTTCACAGCGTGAGAAAATTCTTTGCCTCCGAAATGAAAAAATTACGCTTTCTGACATATCATGACGTCTTAAATTATCAATTAATGCTGTCCATCAAGCATTGGAACATATAAATAACAATAAGAGTGTTAATAATAACATCCAACATGCAAGACCACGAAAAACTACACCACGACTTGATAGAACTATCCACCGTATTTCGGAAGCGGACCGATTTAAGACAGCGGTCGATATTCATCGTAATATTTCGGCTCGATTTGATACGCAAATTAGTGTTCACACTGTTCGGCGACGATTAACCGAATTTGGATTAAAAGGCCGAATCGCACGGAAAAGCCTTTTATAAGCAAAAAGAAAATCGCAAGGCAAGATTAGCTTTCGCTAAGGAGCATCTTTGTTGGTCAGCTGAACAATGGTCAAAAGTAATTTTGACGCATTAAGCAGATATTTACTTCCTTATGCGAATGAAAAATTGCTGGATGATTGGATATTTCAAACCGATAATGAACCGAAACACACCTCTCGAAAGGCTAAGCAGTTTTTAGAGCAACATCACCCCATACAGTACAAAAGCTTGCAGTGACATTGCTGGAACGTTGCAATGTTGCACGTTGCAGTGCAATATTGCAGCAGTATTGCATAGACATTAGATTGCAATATTATTTCAGCAATGATGCAGCGACATTTTACAGGCTGTGACGCATGCGCATATGATCGCGTGGTGATGCCTCACCCCTCCGGCAAAAGAGAAAGTCTTTCTTTCCATGGATATCCATCGAACGGGAAACAGGTAATTGCGATCTGACGACTTTTTCGGCTTACTTTTATGCATTACTACTTTTATGCGTCTTCATCTATTAAGGGTGCGCAGGAGCCACGGCCGAACTCCGAGCTGATTTCAGCGACAGTTGCGGAGAAATTAGAAAGCTCTAGAACAAGGGTAGATAGATCCTCGTCTCTCCAACGGCGGTGCGACAGAGAGGGTGTTGCAACAGTTGTAGGAGAGACGAAGATAGAGTATCGAAGCGGCTTGATTTTCCACCGACTTTGGTGCAACTTTTTGAGCTTAAAAAGCAATATCTTCTTACACTTTTTTTTTAAATTCCTTGTATCATTACGGAGGGGGGTACAGGGCCCGATTTTGCAATTTCCTTGTGGAAAATTTATAAAAAATAAAAGTGTATATCTTTAAAGAACTTTTTTTCTGGACATGTTAATATATGTGTTAAATTTTTATTGTTAGATGAAAGTTTATTTGGCAGCTTATTATCAGACTACTCTGGTACAAAAGTCGGAAAAAAATGGACCGGTCGCGGTGTTGTCATTTGGAAGGGTGAATTTTTTCAGATTTAGATGCCCACCAATTTTGGTTATACAGGGTGGCCCATTATTGGTGTAAGAACCGGAAATGGGGGGTAGGTGAGACGATTCTGAACAACAATTTCCTTTGCAAAAATGTTGGATCTTCGTTGGGGCTTCGTTTTCGAATTAATAAGGAAAAACACTGACCATTCACAGCGCGAGCTTTTCGCGCGCTCAGCGGTGTGACGAATATGCAATAAGAAAACATTCAGAACAACATGGATTGAATCGTATCTCCAGAATAAGGAAAATAACCTAATTACTCGGTAACTCGGTAGAACGAATTAACCGAGGATGCGTAATATTTTTCGCTGTGTGAAATGACGAAAATTTTGAAATCACTCAATACCGGGATAGACACGCCGCTGAGCGCGCGGAAAGCTCGCGCTATGAATGGTCAGTGTTTTTCCTTAATAATTCAAAAACGAAGCCCCGTCCAACATTTTTGCAAAGGAAATTGTTATTCAGAATCGTCTCACCTACCCCCCATTTCCGTATCTTACACCAATAATGGGACACCCTGTAGACGGTTGCTTACGTGACCATTACGAACAAGCTTTTAGTAATGATGTATATCGTCTAGATGTAGCAGTGCTTGGAGAAACAGAGCCTCATACAAAGAATTATAAAGGTATTTATGAAAGAAGTCATCAATGGTATAATTTCAAAACACTTTACCAAAGGGTGGTAAATACCACAGAGTTTATTACCAGAAATTAAGTTTGCCAAAGCAGAAATAGTATTATCGGATAGTTGGAACTTAGGTGAAATAAACGCTTGTTTTCCAGTTGCTAGCGTGGAAGAAGAAGGGAACAAATTTGTAAGAGGTTCCGTGGTCACCTGTGAATACGTTCACATGATATTGTATGATATTGTAAACTGTCTCAACGGACTGCATTCAGTCAGTCCGTGTCGAACCGTTCAATAAAGAACAACTGAGTCTCTTACAAATTTATATTGGGAAGTGATAGACTATCTCAGCAACGTTGGAATTTTAAATACAAGGCAATTTTAGAAAGATTTAGTGTTATTCATAGTTACAAGGTAGAAAACCATGCCGATCAGAAAATTATAAGATATGGTATAGCAAAGCACTACATTCATTTTGAAAACGATTTAAATTCGAAACAAAAAAATTCAATACACGAGTTAGAAAATTACATTTTTAGTATTTTATTCTGGAGTCGTCACTTGGCACGAACATCGACATTTGAACAGAAGTTGGAACAAAAACCAGGTTATAGGTTTAATACGCTAAGAATATAATATAATATATTTATATCTTAATATACTTCACTAATATTTAGTGAAAACAGGTTGTGTCAACAAAAAAAAACTTGTTTTCTGATATCAAAATAGGCATAGTTAAAGAAGCAGTAGGTAAACATGAAAAATTCATCTACGGCTGAAGAAATAGTATTTATGTGAGGTAGATATGGAGTTCGATCAGAAAGATAGAGATGCTTTTAATAAACTTTTTACGGAAGTATCAAATAGTAGTAAATAGTTCATCTAAAAATACTAGTAAAGAAAATGAGAAAGGAGAAAGCAATGCAGAGAAAGTCTCAGATTGCAAAAAAGTATCAATAAAAAAAGGAGCTGGAATAAATGTAAGAGATTACACAGATTTTGCAAAGCAAAAGTGGGAAGAATTAGAGGAATGTTTAGAAAAACTAATAAAGGAAGAAACCGCTGCTAGAGAATGCAAGGACGTGCCACTACACTTTGCATGTCTACTAGGGGTAGGAGATGTTACGTGGCCGACGGTTAGGCAGCTCTAGTGGCCGGCAGACGTTTTCTAATAAGGAGGCCGCGTAACATTTATTTATTAAGAAAAGTCAATACAACCCGAGCGGTTAGATTGTATTGTTGTGGGAACCGTCACTGGTATTCACTGAGATTTAGAGAGAATGCTAATGTGGGTTTGACACAGTAAATATATATTACAAAATCAGTCTATTACAGTTGTTCTGTCGCGAATATAGGTGTGTATGTTGTATATTACCTATTCCGCTGGATGCTCGGTTTTGACGCACTGGCAATGCGGGGGTGTGTGTGTGTGGTTGGTAAGAATGCCAAATAGAAATACAAGCTAGTTTCGCAGATTCTATAAGGTTCACTTTGATCGACAGGGACTTCAACCCGATCTCACTAAGTAATAACCAACTCACGATTGTACACGAAGTGCTCAACGCTAGATGAACTTTGGTACTGCCCCCGTTCGTTGGTACCGAAGGAGTTTATATACCAATTCGAAAAGGCAATCTGGTTATTACTTAGATAATCGCATTGGTCCCATCTGTTTTTCCAGAAATGTTTAGAGTGGTTGCAGCTGGTGTTTAATCATGATGGTCCCACTGCTTTCCCAAAACGTATGGTTCTGTTATCGCAGTGGGCCTTCTGTTTGTTTCAAGTGCAGGCGGCCTGTTTGTATTAGAGTTTTCCTTTTCCAGACGTTAAAAAGGTTCGTTTTTCTAGAGGAGGCATATGTTTGATAAAACGATCTGCCTACGTGACACAGTAAAGAAGTAACTGAGGTATTAAAGAAAGAAACAGACAGAATTGAAAAGTTATTTGAAAAGCGAAGGGGAAAACCATCTACATACAAGAGGCTAGAAATGTGGAAAGAAAGGAAGAAATAGAAAAGAAGGTAAAGAATTTAGAGAAAGAATCATTAGAAGAGCTGAGGAAAATATGGGAAAAGGTATACGAGAAAGAAGCGCCTAGATACTCAAAGAAATATCTGATACCGAGATTAGCTTATAGAATGCAGGAAAAAGCGAACGGAGAAATGTCAAGAAAAGGGGCAAAAAGACTACAATATCTGGCAGATCGGCTAGAGAGGCGAAAAAGGATAAGTAGTGATAAATTACCAGTTGAAGGAACCGAGTTAATACTATAGCCAACCGAAGTAAGGTTTTCCCGAGCGCGAGCACTGAAAGACAAAATCAATAGGCGAATTAATATTGGGCCAAAAGCTTGGCAGCACTTTTCTTATGGCATGCTTAATGGCAAACCAGAACTTCTCAATCGGATTTAAATCCGGTGAGTATGGCGGCAAGAACAAAATTTTACACCCAACATTTTCTATCAAATTTTTCGTTCTTGCAGATTTATGAAAGCTTGCATTGTCGAGAACAACAGTCTGTCCAGGTTTTAATATAGGAACAAGTATGTTTTCTACATAAGCATAAAAAATCTCGCTGTTGCAGTAGCCCTCAATTACCCAGGAAGCTATAACTTTTCCCACATTTAGTGCTCCTATTATGCTACCCTCTTTCTTTTAAACCCTGGTTCATCGGCAAATAATATCAAATTTTCTTTTTCTATTCTTTTTTTTTATTTTTATTATTTTTTCATTTTTTTCATTTTTCCATTTTTTTTTTTTTTTTTTTTTTTTTTTTTTTTTTTTTTTTTTTTTTTTTTTTTTTTTTTTTTTTTTTTTTTTTTTTTTTTTTTTTTAATGAACCCCTTCACTTTCTCTTCATTCCTTTCCTGGTAGAGAAAAGTTTATTTACATGTATAGTTTACTTTTTTAAGATAATTGTAGACTGTGTCTTTGCAGATGTTGCCAAATTTTTCAATTATTTTTTCAACCGTAATATCTCGGATTTTATCCAGAAATTTGACAAAGCCATCCAAGTATTTAATTTTATGACTATGTCCCATTTGGTAGCCTGAAGACGGTTTTATATTTCCTGTTTCTTCTCTTCTTTTCCTCCACCAGTATATAGTTTCTCTTTTCTATCAATTTTGAACACCTTGCTTACTTCTTCCATAGTCAACTTTTTCTCGTCAACCACTTTTAAAACTCGTTCCCTCAGTTCCTCACTATATGGCTTTGGCATAAATCTACCTTAATTAAAGCAGCATTATACCCTTTTACACTCCTATGAGGATACTTTATTTCGGTTAGTTATAGAGAGAGGGAAAGAGACGCATGCGGTAATGGTAACAGACAAGGGTTTAATCTACAGAGAGGAGTTCTATACGTCGTTATCGGCAGTAACAGAGAAAATAATGGGAACGAGTTATAATGGGCCACTCCTATTTGGAATGAGAGATAAGGAGGAAGAATGCTAAAAGACGTAAGGTGCGCGATATATACAAGAAAATCAAATGAGGATGGGCTAGAACAAAAGTTTAATAATCTTGATGCACAGCCAGTAGCATGTGAAAAATACATAAACGGCCGAGAAGGCTGGGTAGTATTGGCAAAAAGGTACGACGATGATAGCTATTCAGGAAAAAATTTAGAAGGACCAGCGATAAAGGAATTATTTGAAGATGTAAAGGCAGGAGAAGTAGATTGTGCAGTAGTATATACATTAGACAGGCTATCAAGAAAAACGAAAGATAGTATAGAAGTAACATCATTTTTTAGAAGACACCGAGTAAATTTTGTAGCAATAACATCAATATTTGACAATAACACGCCAATGGGAAAGTTCGTACAAACAGTATTATCAGGGGCGGCACAACTGGAAAGAGAAATGATCGTGGAGAGAGTAAAAAACAAAATAGCAACATCAAAAGAACAAGGATTATGGATGGGAGGAGCTTTACCGCTTGGGTATGACGTAAAAGATAAAGAGTTAATAATAAATGAGAAGGAAGCAAAGACAGTGAAGCATATATTTGAAAGATATTTGGAGCCGAAGTCAATGGCAGAATTGGCAAGGGAGTTAAACAGAGAAGGATACCGAACGAAGAGGTTTGAAGCAAAATCAGGAAAAGTATACGGAGGAGAAATCTTTAAAAAAGCAACGGTAAGGAGAATAATAACAAATCCAATATATATGGGAAAAATGAGACATTATGAGAAAGAGTACGAAGGAAAGCACGAAGCGATAATAGAAGAAGAAGAATGGCAAAAAGCACAGGAATTGATAAAGAATCAGCCATATAGAAAAGCAAAATATGGGCAAGCATTGCTTAAGGGAATAATCAAGTGCAAGAGCTGTGACGTGAATATGACACTGACGTATGCGAAAAAGGAGAATAAAAGGTATCGATACTACGTATGTAATAATCACTTACCGGGAAAAGGTTGTGAATCGGTAAACCGGACTATAGTAGCCGGGGAAGTAGAAAAAGAAGTGATGAAGAAAGCGGAACACCTATATGAAAATTGGGGAGAAAAAGGAGAAGAGTGGAAAAATTTGAGTTTTGGAAAGCAGAAAGAAGTAGTGAAGAAATTAATAAAGGTAGTAATGGTAAAAGGGAATGGAATAGAGGTATGTTCAGGTGGCATAAAAGAGTTCATAGCGATGAATTTAAAGAAGAAAGCAAACAAATGCAAAGTAATAGAACCTGAAGGAAAAACAAATAATGCGCTACTGAAAGCAGTGGTCAGGACACATCTTTGGAAACGTCAGCTTGAAGATGGAAAATACGCTAGTGCAAAAGAGATGAGCGCTAAAATTAAGATAAGCATGAGGAGAATACAACAAATTTTAAGACATAGTAAATGGGAAACAACCGAGAGACTTGAAGTTAGTGAATTTAAGAGAAATACCGATGCTGTGGAGTGAACAATTGGAGAAATTTTATTGGTAGTGCTTGATTGAGAGATTAATAAGTTATTAATGAAAAAAGTACATAGAAGTAAACATTGCAGAGGAACAAGTATAATGCCACGGTTCAAAAATATCGAAAACAGGAAAAATATAACCTACGAGTTAGCATGTAATGAGGGTAAATTAACAAGTAAAGACAAAAAAATTCTTAATTTGGCAAAGAAAATACAGAAAGATGCAAATGTTGTCAAAAAACTCAAAAAACTTGATAAAATAGACGAGATTTTAATGGTAGAGATAGTTCGCAGATGTGAAGGTAGAAAAGAGAGACTTACGCTATTACAGCAAGCTTCGCTTTATAGTCAAAATGCAACTTTGGAATATGTTATTAAAAGAGCTGAGGAATACAAACTTTTTGAAAAGATTTCTGGTAAGAGAATTGTCTCAGAGCATTTACCATAGGTGATCATGGAGAGCTAATAAACACAACTTGCAGTACTGTTGTATGTGAAAATGGTGCAGTACAAAGAAAAACTTTAACTTGTGATAGTCAAGAAGATATTGGGGGAGCTGTTGATGATTATAGAAATAATTTTGATTTAAAGGAGCGAAAAGTTACAGAAACTGGTACTCAATCACATAAGGATATTAATGAAGATAAAGAAGATTTTCAACTGATATTTGAAAACAAGGAGAGAGCTGAAACCGAGTTTCCACTTCCTAAAGGAAAAATGGTGTCAACACAAAGACTAATATCATTAGATCCAGTATTATTAAACGACGAATATATAGGTAATGTTAATCTAACAATGATAGAACATGCTGAAGAAAAAGCAATGTCAACAAGAAAACTGCTAAAAGTAGATAGATCATTATTAGACAATGAAGATAACAAAGATCTTCAACTGACATTTGAAAACAGCAAAAAAGCTCAAAACTCCTCAATAGAAACTGCTGTACAAGAGCCAGATGCGTCTGATAGTCTATCTTTTAAACCATGTTTTAATAATGATGATGCAAACGAAAAATCATTAACAAAAGCAACGCAGCAAAAACAAACAATTCTGGCTGGTGGTATTGGAGTGATGTTATTAATAAGCTCAGTTGCATCCTATATTATGAAAATGCATGTAATAGCCCTAGCTGGCGGGATTTTTGGATTAGTGTGTATGAGTTTCGCGTTGTACAGTACTATGAAGCCTGATACAAAACTCGAAAAAGTAGAAGGCATAGAACAGTCTAATGTTCAGTCTTCTTTGAGTCGATTGTAAAGAACAGTATACTTACAATTAGAAACCTGTAAGCACTAGAATAATTTTTTAGAAAAATCTTTAAATCATTAAAGCGATGTTTTTAGATCTCCTGTTATCTTTCAATGCCTTGAGCGTGTGAAACTTTTAGCATTCCAGAGGGATTCCCACCGACCAAGAGTTTAATGAACTGTCCAAAATAGCTATAAAGAGGACGCATAATATTATATAAATAAACACCATAACAGAAACCTCCTATATCTTACTCAGCACACTTGGACCTGACTGATAATCAGCTTGATTCGCGGGACATAGTTAGATAGCACCTGCTCCTTGATTTGCAATATCATGATGACTATTTTTTGCTGCGTTCATTTTTTTCTGTTTTACTTTCGCTGATGCTTCAGTATCAGGTAGACTAAGTCCTTCTAGGAAACTTATAGCTTTGTCTACTTGTTGTTCTCTCTTTTCAGCGTCAAGTACTATTTTGTCGACAGAAACTGTATCTAGCCGACTGTCCGATTGATTTAGGATCTTCTGCTGACTAGTGCTTGGTACTTGGTTAATAATGCCATGATTGCCTTTTACCGTATTCATTTCCTTGGGTTTTATTTGGATTGATCCTTCAGTATTAGACACAAGCCTTTCTAGAAAGTTTATAGCATCATCTGTTTGTTGCTCTTGTTTTGCTGCATTAGTCGTTATATCATCAACATAAGCAGTTGTCTTATCCATACGGAATAAGTCTTGCTTTGTTTTTTTTATTAGCTCATCAATAACATTCATATGCTTAGACAGTTCTCTCATTTGCTTTCTCATACCGCCTTCTACATAACACTCAGGCTTAAATTTGTTTACTAGGTAATCTTTGCAGGTTTTCATTTCTTTAATAAATGCCAACTTTACTACCTCTTTGTTTAATTCATCTTTCCTCATATTTAGTAAATTAGCAACTGTTTCTTCGTACTGAGTATCTTCATTAAGATAACACATCAGGTAATAAGATTTACGGTATAAATCCTCTTGTACGTCATCTTTTTCAATTTCATGGACTTCTTCTTCGGGGTTATCCTTAAATAATTTCTTTGTCCATTCCCGACATTCCCGACATTTCCTATTTGTTACATTACCTACGCTATCAATTAGTCTTACATAAAATGGTAAAGAACATTTATTTATCTCCTCCCCCTGCGCATTACTACACATCAAAAGAACATTTACATATTCTATAAATGGTAATACAAAATACTTATCTACTTTTTCTTCATTATTCAATTTAAAGGGCTTCCATTTTCCTTGCGACTGCTTCATGGAAAACTCTTCCAACGTTTTCAATATATTTTCTTGGTTCTGAGCTTCTTTTAGCATTTCAGTTATTGAAGACCTCATACTTTCCAACCCTTGATCCTTACAGCAATCTTCTTCTATTAGCTTAAGTCCTTTCACAAAATCACCATACCGACATACACAACTACCTAGACAACACATAGCTCTATCCTTTTCACGCCTAAACTCATCCAAATTATTTGCAACAAAGTTTTCCATACTAGCTTGACTTGATTTAAGAAACTCATTTATGTTAGCTATTATTCCTTCTTGCTTAATTTCTGCCAATTTAGACAATTTAGTTAACATCTTAAAGCTAATTTGCTCTAATTCTTTGCCATTATTCAATAAGTTAATTGTTATTTTAGCATAAAAACTATACTTATATTCAACATCAATATCCTCGCAAAAGTGTGTATTTAAACTCTTTATTATTATACGCACTGCATTGAGCACTTTTTGTATTTCTTCAGCTGCAGCTATCTCTCTCCCTTCAGTTTCTCCCTTATTCATTATGCGATCAGAGTGATATAGCAGAGATCGTCTTCGTAGTTTTCTATCAAAGTCATTACAATATTGCTCGTGCTGTTCTTTTTTTTTTTCACCTTTTCTTACCATTTCAAGGCTATTGTCGAGATCTTTCAATAAACTAGGGTACTCAAACACTTCTAATGCCTTTTCTAGAGTTATGCTACCCATATGCTGCAAATTTTTACTGCCCTGTGGACCTACCTTATTTTTCTCTGGATTGGCAGTCATCTCGGTGCCTCTTGATATTTCTTCCTTGTAATCTTTATTCGTATTAGGCATACGATCCCCCCTCCTGTAATAAAAAATTAAATTATTTCGCTTTAAAGCTAGACGATGAACTAAAACCGATGTGAAAAAACTAAAGATTATCTTCCAAAAGAAAGAATAATTTTCAGTTTTCTACACTGAAAATTGTCAAAATTCTTTAATCTTGCGCCAATTTTTAATTTTGCGCCGTCTCCGAAATATAAATTAAAATGAAAGATGTTGCTAATGTGAAAATATGTAAAAGGATTAAAGAATTTTGGCAATTTCCAATGTAGAAAATTTTTAATTTTGCGCCGTCTCCGAACTATAAATTGTAGCGGCCAAACCGCGTCGCGAAACATCCAGATTGTACGGCGCGAGAAAGAGCGAAAGAGAAAACGTGACCCGCGAGTCCACGCCAGACAGAGAGCGAGCAACGACGATTCGCGAACATACGAGCACCGCGCCGCGCCGGCTCCGAAACTTCTAGCGCGACGACGACAGAGCGGTATTCTCCAGAAACCGAAAATTCGCGAAGTACCGTCGGTATGATATAACACGAGCGTGCGTGACATCACCGACGAGCTACTGTTAAAGACTGCCAGCACCGACGAGGTACTATTAAAGACTGCCAGCCCCTGTGTATTTTGGCGTACCACTAAGTGGGCTCTGACGCTCCGTCGGTAAACCGACGAGCGGTCGCCTCGTGACAAAGAACGCCCATGGAACAAAATGTGACAAAGCGAGACAGAAAAGTTCCCCTCGCCCCGGTGACCGTTTAGACTATGGGATCAGTCACATTCTGACCGCAATATATCCTAGAGGGCGGTAGAAAACAGCGAATTTTTCGGGTACGCGAACTCCCATAAGGCTGGCAGCACCGACAAGGTACTGTTAAAGACTGCCAGCCTTACGGGACTTCGCGTATCCGAAAAATTCGCTGTTTTCTACCGCCCTCTAGGATATATTGCGGCCAGAATAAGAAACACTCGCGGAAGACGTGACTGGTCCCATCGTCTAAACGGTCGCCGGGGCGAGGGGAACTTTTCTGTCTCGCTTTGTCACTTTTTGTTCCATAGGCGTTCTTTGTCACGAGGCGACCGCTCATCGCTTTACCGACGGAGCGACAGAGCCCATCAGAGCCCACTTAGTGGTACGCCAAAATACACAGGGGCTGGCAGTCTTTAATAGTACCTCGTCGGTGCTGGCAGTCTTTAACAGTACCTCGTCGGTGCATCAATCAAGCAGTCAGCGAGTCGATACGTCAGCGAGTAGTTATACCAACGGCCTCGGGCGACATAGAGCGTAACTATTGTTTAGTGCGTAAGACCGGTTATCATTACGTAGGCTATAAGTGTACGGTAATTGTGTATTGGAATAAAGTATATTTTTGTCGGATACGAACAACTCCCTTCAAAATTAAAATTATTTCGTCCTTTTTAGTGCATTCCGAAGTCGGTTGTATTTTTTTTTTCCAAAAATTATTTTATTTCACATTTTTTAGTGGCGATCGGAGCATTCCTTCCAGAGTAGCATCAAAGAATAGGAATTTTGCAATGGGAATAGTAGCTACCAACAAAGGGACGGGACGGGAAGCGAAGGCAAGAGAAGGGAAGTGAAGAGATGGGCAGGGTGGGGCAGGGAGGGGAGGAAGTGCAGGGGAGGGCAGGGAAGTGAAGGGAATGTTGCAAATAGGAGCATCATGGAAACATCTCCGGCCGCAAAATATAATACTAGGCTTCATCGATATTAGGCCGATTGTACGTGAAATAGTATGGTTTTTGCAATAAACGTGAGAAAACACGAAAAAAAAATTTTTGGAAAAAAATACAACCGACTTCGGAATGCACTAAAAAGGACGAAATAATTTAAATTTATATTTCGGAGACGGCGCAAAATTAAAAATTGTGTAAATGAAGGATGCTGTTAATGTGAAAATATGTAAAAGGATTAAAGAATTTTGACAATTTCCAATGTAGAAAATTTTTAATTTTGCGCCGAGTCCGAAATATAAATTTAAATTATTTCGTCCTTTTTAGTGCATTCCGAAGTCGGTTGTATTTTTTTTCCAAAAATTTTTTTATTTCACATTATTTAGTGACGATTGGAGCATTCCTTGAAAAGTTCAACAAAGGGATGGGAAGAGAAGGGCTGGGAAGGGCAGGGTAGTGAAGGGAAGGGCAGGGAATGTTGCAAATGGGATCATCGTGGAAACATCTCCGGCCGCAAAATGTAATACTAGGCTTCATCGATATCAGGCCGAATATACGTGAAATAGCACGTTTTTTGCGATAAAAGCGGAAAAAATGTAGAAATTCGAACCGGGTTTTTTTACGGGACCAACTGGGAGTCATACCCTACAAGATGCAAAAGGTTTGGTTCCGATTGGTCCATCCATCTCGGCGTAATCGGGGCACATACATACATAAAAAAAAAAAAAAAAAAAAAAACATGTCGAATTGAGTAACCTCCTTCTTTTTCGAAGCCGGTTAAAAAATGTATAATATGTTTGTTGCGAGACCAACTGGGAGTCATAGTCTACAAGATCCAACAAATTTCGAACCGATTGGTCAATTCATCATGGAGTAATCGGTGACCATACACGACGTCGATGAAAAAGTGCGACTTTATGCAATAAAAAATGGAAAACAATGAAAAAATGCAAAATGTTTTTCTTACGGGACTAACTGGAAGTCATACTCTACATTCCCTACAAGATGCAAAAGATTTAATTCTGATTGGTCTATCCATCTTGGAGTAATCGGCAGACATACATAAGGAAAAAGAAATATATACTGATTGAAGTGAGTAACCACCTCCTTCTCGAAGTTGGTTAAAAATTTATTGCCATAAATCAATAGTGGGAAATAACGAGTACTTATATCAGATTTGCAAATGACATATACTTTGTATAAACTTTGATTAGAAAAACCATAGTTTCCTGACGTTAAACTAAATTATTAACTTCTCTAAATATTATTTCAATTTGTCTAAACCAAGTCCTAACAATTACTTTGCATTTGGTGCGCATCGAGTATACCACTATTTTAGAATAATCCTTATGTGAGTTATGATTCCACGCATTACTAATTACTTTTATATATTTTTTGTAACTACTTGGCTTCTTTTCTACACCCTTATAATACACCTATATTTTTACAATGTTTGACAAACTATACTTTTAAGGATTGGAACACTTTCACAATGCTGTATACTGCTATAACGCTTGTTATAATCAATTACCGTGTTATTATCTGTATTATATCTACTTAAATACTCTATCAGCCATTCCATCAAAATTTGTAGCTATTATAAAATTTAAATAATGGTTGCCAATTACAAGATATTCCTTTATGAACAATATTTAAGAAACTAGAAAATTCATTTTCACTATTTTCTACTTTTTATTAATTAAGTGGTTTTTTTCATAAAATGCTTTGATAGCAGCTATATGTCTTTTTTATAATGAAATAATGTTTTTTAAATTTACACTGTGAGTCTTCTAATTCACTGTATTTAATCTTTTATTCTTCTGTATATTTGTATTTTGTATTTATTCTATTCTATTATTCTATTCTTTTGTATTTATTCTTTTCGTGTAAACCTTGTTTACAAATAGATTGAGGAAGTATTTAAACGATGTCTGAAGAAGTGTTTTAAATAAATAGAGAAGTGCTACAAAAAAAATTCATGTAGTCAAAATTGATACTAATCCTTTTTCAATATAATTTGCATAAATTATCTAAAGAGCACAATATCATAGATAATTAACCTAGTGTATAGTCCAAATTAATAAATTACCTCAGTTTTACTTAAGTCTGATGTAAATTATTGAGACAAAGTGCAGCCTTATTTTCTTTTCTGCCATTACTTATAATGATTTAGAAAAATTGCATCAGATCTCTTATATTTAACTCTGGAACGACACCTTTTTATTTTTCAGAGCTTGCGAACTACGCGTACACACTATGGGTTGCTTGCGACACAAAGGAAATCTTAATATTTCAAATATTACTGAATATGTTTTAAAAATTAGTTTTTCATTCCATTTTGTACATCTTACAAAATGATATCTACATAGTGAATTTTTTTCATAAATATGTAAACATGATATTTTAACTACACTGTCTTTTTTTTAATTAAAATGTACAAATAAATAATTAGGTTTATTTTCACGTCTGTAGACAAGATTAAAATTTTGCAAGATCACCGGCAATTATGGGGCGTGTTATCCTAGAGTTAATTGCGTATTACAATTTGTTCACAGAACAAATATATTAGTGGAACGTATATTAATCTTTGTACTTACAAGTTTCGGTTGACGATCAAATTTTGCTGTGTAACTTTAGAAATACACTTGCGCCAATGCACTTTATATACATATACAGTTCAATTCGAAGGTTAATTAAACACTATGCAACACTATGTGACTAAGGAACTTGATAGAGGATCGATATTATGCGTTATTATGATCGATGGGCGAATCACCAAGGAGAGTCGCAAGGTGTCGCGACTAATACACGTTTTAGTTTTGCTATACGCTTTCCGTTCTTCTTCATGCCGCGCGCCCTCTCGCCGTGGGTGTTACACTCACGCAGGTTGTCCTACGCACCGCGAGCATTGATATATATATAACTGGATACAGCATACGACCTACAGACTGTGATATTTTGAAGGCTCGATATCCCTGAAAATTAGCCATTTCGCCATCTGGCTCGGTAGGTAGGTACTAAGGATTTTTAAATTCAAACATATATTTGCTTGTCTCCATTAATGTTGCCATTGATATATGTAAGATATATATTATTATATATGTATACACATCAATGAATGTCCCGTGTTTTTGATTCATACACAACAATACAAAGATTTCTTCTAAAAGATAGGTGTAAAAATACAAATCAATAAGAAATCCGTAAAAAAGATTTGTACTTGTAGACCGGAACACCTTAGCATCTATATACCGAGACAGAGGGCGCAGTGTTTATCGTCAAAGATGGCTACTGCTGAAAGGATCACACAGTCTAACTATGCTAAGACATCCTATGCCGTATCCAGTTATATATATCAATGACCGCGAGTCCGCGTGTTCGCGACATGTGTTTACTATATTATGTTAATCTTACTCAGTTATATTAAATATATATTAAATAATTATGATAAGTAACCGGTGTGATTTTATTACGTAAAAACCCAACAGAACTATGTAACACCACAGTATATACAGGGCCGCCAAGCTACCGTATTTCGCGTTGAAGCCAGATTTTAATTCGCGCCCGCCTCTATCGCAGCGCTAGTGTCGTTACTACCACATACCAGGGCCTCCAAGCTCTACTCTTGTGAACTTGAAGCCGATTTTAACTCGCGCCCGGCTCTATCGGTGGCGCCACTGTCACTCTTTACGTGCCGTTGAGTTCATATTCTGTGTAAGTTTATTCTATAGTGTATGCGCCCGTCATCTGAGTCCAGTACAATTTTCATTGTGTATAGTTCATATAATTATCATTTCAGTAGTATATAATTTACCTATATTCATAAAATGTTTGTTTTTTCCATTTTTAGTAAAAGCTCGGATGAAAGTTTTAATTTACACTTTCATGTTCCTCGTCATTTTTGTCAATTACTAAACTAGGTTCTCTAACTTTACGAGAAAGATTCTAACGGAATCAGTTTATTTTTTATATATATATATGTATAAATAAATAATAAACTATATAATGCATATATTATAAATTTCTTATATATAAATATGTTTTTCGTATTTTTATACAATTGTATTTTAGATATTTTTTTTTTGTCTCAATTTATATCAACGTAATAAATTTCATTTTATATTAAGTACAGCCTTTTTTTTTCCTTCCATTATTTTTCTATTCAGATTAATTTAAAAGAAGGTATAAATCAGTATAAATACACATATATAGGACCATGCTGTTGTGTGTGTATCTCATTGATTACATCGTATGTGTAGTAACGACACTAGCGCTGCGATAGAGGCGGGCGCGAATTAAAATCTGGCTTCAACGCGAAATACGGTAGCTTGGCGGCCCTGCCACATACCATATGATCAATGAGACACATACACAACAGCATGGTCCTATATATGTGTATTTACACTGATTTATACCTGCTTTAAAATTAATCTGAATAAAAATGATAATGGAGGAAAAAAAATGCTGTACTTATATAAAATGAAATTTATTACGTTGATATAAATTGAGACAAAAAAAAAATATCTAAAATACAATTGTATAAAAATACGAAAAACATATTTATATATAAGAAATATATAATATATACATTATATAGTTTATTATTTATTTATACATATATATATATATATATAAAAAATAAACTGATTCCGTTAGAATCTTTCTCGTAAAGTTAGAGAACCTAGTTTAGTAATTAAGTGCCATGCTTTGACAAAAATGACGAGGAAAATGAAAGTGTAAATTAAAACTTTCATCCAAGCTTTTGCTAAAAATGAAAAAAACAAACATTTTATGAATATAGGTAAATTATATACTACTGAAATGATAATTATATGAACTATACACAATGAAAATTGTACATACATACGTGTTTTCTCTGGCATTTAAACATTTAAGAGATTAAACTTGTAGTAACCAGTCACTTCCAACCACCGCCGACGCGCCATCTAGTTTTACTTAGGTTAAGTAGTCTTTAGTCTTTAGAATAAGATAGTTGGTTACATAGCCCAAATGTAAAACATTGTGTATAGTGTATAACTGTATACGATACAGAATGCACCTTTACAATGACGCTACGATCGATTCGGAGAAGGTCTCGAAGGAAACGCCGTTCAAACTCGTTAACCGGCCAAAAATTGGCGTTCACGACGAACGCCGTTCAACTGATTTGAACTTTTAGTAAAAAATTGATGGAACGCAAAATGTCGTTGATCGGAGTTTAAACTCGGTTCAAATTTTGAACCACGTTGGAGGAAACGGGCATTACAGAAATAATCCTATAACCCCAATGTAGCAATTTCTAAATTTTATGCAACAGGATCTTTTATATGTTGCGTGCCGGCAACCTCCGATAAGTTCACTTTGAACAGCGCCAGCGCCACACAGCGAGAAAATCTATAATTAAATGTTAAAAGCGCGGTAAATTCTAATTTGTAAATGTAACGTAGCGGTGGCCATGAAATAGAAGAAGTTATAAATGAAGCTATCTAAAGCATATTTCAAGGAATGATAGTTTAGCTCAAATTTGTTGTAGAATCAAAGTTACCCAGAGAGATAGCATTGCCACCGCGTAAAACGCTCATTCTTAACATAATAACGACCAATTAAATTTAAGAATCATAAAGGAAAACTCGCGTGATTGGATGTAATTTGTAATTTGAAAATTATGTTTTGTTTCGGAAAAGCGACTGCGGGATAATTTGAAATAAACGATTAGACATAATTCAGCCAGCGAAAAGCGTAGATTAAAATAGTTTGTCAAACCATTAATTCCATGTTCCTTATTCTTTATTCATGTTCTTTAATAATATTAAAAGTTAATCATTGTGTTACAATTCTGAGTTGAAATTAAATAATAATTAAACTGTTCAAATAACCATTTTCTTGTTGGAATTTACTATATTTGAATTCACTAAACCGGATCACCACGAGCAGAGCGGTTCAGTGCTCCACGGGCAATTCGAACCTGCCTTCCCAATTAAAATTCCCTATTTCCTTGGATGAAGCCGCAACATATAATATCTGCAGGTTATTTTTCTGGTGTCAGTACTACTAGTGCTCACAGAATTATTGCACCAATCACGTCACTTGTTACAAATATAGTTTAAGTTAGCACGCATAAGGTATACGTTCAGTTGATCGGAACGAAGGTGGCGTTGGCGGAAAGCATAGTACGTTGACTAAAGATTAAACTGCGTTCAAAATTGAACAGGAACTCTGAACTGATCCACGTTGGAGGAAACGGGCATAAATCTTTCTTAGTTTGTTTATCTAAATCTTCTCTGTATAGTCTAGATTCTATTTCAGCTTTTATTTTATCAGCTATATTTTTCTCATCCAATTTCAACCGTGTTTGCTTCGTTTGAAAAATTATTTCAAGTATATTAATTGTAATAGTTGCTTTTAGGTTATAATTAGGTTACATACAACTAGTTTACATATTATTTTACACTTTATTATGGATAAGGAACAAGAAAATCAATCAGAAGCAAAGGCAAATGAGGAGATGTTGCAGCTGCAAGTCAAAGAAGCAACTAGCGATATTATTCAGCATTGTCAAGGTAAGAAAACGGAGATGGAAAATCTGATAGATAAGTTTGACAAAAAAATTGGATTAATATGGGATTCTAAGGTTCCTCAGCGTGATAAAAGGTGGTATTATTTTTTTACTCTAAAAGCTGTTGATGAGGAAAAGGTTAAGGCAGAAATACAAGAGTTTTTGACGTTGTATGAACGTATAGAAAAACTTCAAGATGTAGAGGGAACAGAAAATTATAAAAAGGCTTTGGAGAAAGCGGACGATTTACTTAAAATGCTAGAGAAAATGTGTGAAGACTCTAAAAACAAGCAATACACTTCAGACAGTCACACTGTTTGTACATTGTACGAGAACCTTGATTTAGAGGGAGGTACACTTAAACGGAAATTACAATGTGTTAGTCTTGCAATACACAGAAGAGAAAGTGCAGCTTCTGAAGCTAAAGTAAAACAGCTTCAAAAAGTAAATGAAGAACTAGCAAAGAGCGCAAAAGGTTTTGAGGAACGATTAGAAAAAACCACTAAGCAACTTGAGTCTCTTACTGAAAAGCATGATAGGTTAATGAATATCCTCATGGAGTTACATCCTGAAGTAGCAGCAATGATGCGAGATCCGCCTGAGATAACAGCCAATACTCAAGGAGCTAATGAACAACAAGTTGCTCAGGCTTCTAATGCTATATCTTGTCAGCAACAAAAACCAAACACTAATGATCCAAACATGTCCACTAATAGGTCATCAAGCCTGTCAAGTTCTAGTGCCAAAGATGGTGATCAGCCAAGTCCAAGTAGCAAGTTAAGTGAAATGTCGCCAATATCGAGTAGCCAGTCATTAAGTTCCTTATGTTCCAACAGTAGTGGCAGTGATATTGAAGTGGTTAGTAGGTCGCAATGTGTCGTTGTTCAGGCAAAAAAAAGTTATCAATTTTCTGAATCAAAGTAGACAATATCGTGTGTTATGGTGGAGTTTTGGCTCTACCATGCTTGAAGTTTTATGCAAGGAAAAGGAGTTTAATGCTAAAGAGCTTTTCAACAGTAAATCTAATAAAAATGAAGAAATAGAAGAACTATGCCTTCTACTTTTTCGAGTTTTATATCAGGCTTCATAGTACTGTACAACGCGAAACTCATACACACTAATCCAAAAATCCCGCCAGCTAGGGCTATTACATGCATTTTCATAATATAGGATGCAACTGAGCTTATTAATAACATCACTCCAATACCACCAGCCAGAATTGCTTGTTTTTGCTGCGTTGCTTTTGTTAATGATTTTTCGTTTGCATCATCATTATTAATACATGGTTTAAAAGAAAGACTATCAGACGCATCTGGCTCTTGTACAGCAGTTTCTATTGAGGAGTTTTGAGCTTTTTTGCTGTTTTCAAATGTCAGTTGAAGATCTTTGTTATCTTCATTGTCTAATAATGATCTATCTACTTTTAGCAGTTTTCTTGTTGACATTGCTTTTTCTTCAGCATGTTCTATCATTGTTAGATTAACATTACCTATATATTCGTCGTTTAATAATACTGGATCTAATGATATTAGTGTTTGTGTTGACACCATTTTTCCTTTAGGAAGAGGAAACTCGGTTTCAGCTCTCTCCTTGTTTTCAAATATCAGTTGAAAATCTTCTTTATCTTCATTAATATCCTTATGTGATTGAGTACCAGTTTCTGTAACTTTTCGCTCCTTTAAATCAAAATTATTTCTATGATCATCAACAGCTCCCCCAATATCTTCTTGACTATCACAAGTTAAAGTTTTTCTTTGTACTGCACCATTTTCACATACAACAGTACTGTAAGTTGTGTTTATTAGCTCTCCATGATCACCTATGGTAAATGCTCTGAGACAATTCTCTTACCAGAAATCTTTTCAAAAAGTTTGTATTCCTCAGCTCTTTTAATAACATATTCCAAAGTTGCATTTTGACTATAAAGCGAAGCTTGCTGTAATAGCGTAAGTCTCTCTTTTCTACCTTCACATCTGCGAACTATCTCTACCATTAAAATCTCGTCTATTTTATCAAGTTTTTTGAGTTTTTTGACAACATTTGCATCTTTCTGTATTTTCTTTGCCAAATTAAGAATTTTTTTGTCTTTGCTTGTTAATTTACCCTCATTACATGCTAACTCGTAGGTTATATTTTTCCTGTTTTCGATATTTTTGAACCGTGGCATTATACTTGTTCCTCTGCAATGTTTACTTCTATGTACTTTTTTCATTAATAACTTATTAATCTCTCAATCAAGCACTACCAATAAAATTTCTCCAATTGTTCACTCCACAGCATCAGTATTTCTCTTAAATTCACTAACTTCAAGCCTCCCGGTTGTTTCCCATTTACTATGTCTTAAAATTTGTTGTATTCTCCTCATGCTTATCTTAATTTTAGCGCTCATCTCTTTTACACTAGCGTATTTTCCATCTTCCAGCTGACGTTTCCAAAGATGTGTCCTGACCACTGCTTTCAGTAGCGCATTATTTGTTTTTCCTTCAGGTTCTATTACTATGCATTTGTTTGCTTTCTTCTTTAAATTCATCGCTATGAACTCTTTTATGCCACCTGAACATACCTTTATTCCATTCCCTTTTACCATTACTACCTTTATTAATTTCTTCACTACTTCTTTCTGCTTTCCAAAACTTAAATTTTTCCACTCTTCTCCTTTTTCTCCCCAATTTTCATATAGGTGTTCCGCTTTCTTCATCACTTCTTTTTCTACTTCTCCGGCTACTATAGTCCGGTTTACCGATTCACAACCTTTTCCCGTTAAGTGATTATTACATACGTAGTATCGATACCTTTTATTCTCCTTTTTCGCATACGTCAGTGTCATATTCACGTCACAGCTCTTGCATTTGATTATTCCCTTAAGCAATGCTTGCCCATATTTTGCTTTTCTATATGGCTGATTCTTTATCAATTCCTGTGCTTTTTGCCATTCTTCTTCTTCTATTATCGCTTCGTGCTTTCCTTCGTACTCTTTCTCATAATGTCTCATTTTTCCCATATATATTGGATTTGTTATTATTCTCCTTACCGTTGCTTTTTTAAAGATTTCTCCTCCGTATACTTTTCCTGATTTTGCTTCAAACCTCTTCGTTCGGTATCCTTCTCTGTTTAACTCCCTTGCCAATTCTGCCATTGACTTCGGCTCCAAATATCTTTCAAATATATGCTTCACTGTCTTTGCTTCCTTCTCATTTATTATTAATTTTTTATCTTTTACGCCATACCCAAGCGGTAAAGTAATCCTTGTTCTTTTCATGTTGCTATTTTGTTTTTTACTCTCTCCACGATCATTTCTCTTTCCAGTTGTGCCGCCCCTGATAATACTGTTTGTACGAACTTTCCCATTGGCGTATTATTGTCAAATATTGATGTTACTGCTACAAAATTTACTCGGTGTCTTCTAAAAAATGATGTTACTTCTATACTATCTTTCGTTTTTCTTGATAGCCTGTCTAATGTATATACTACTGCACAATCTACTTCTCCTGCCTTTACATCTTCAAATAATTCCTTTATCGCTGGTCCTTCTAAATTTTTTCCTGAATAGCTACCATCGTCGTACCTTTTTGCCAATACTACCCAGCCTTTCTCCTTATCTCTCATTCCAAATAGGAGTGGCCCATTATAACTCGTTCCCATTATTTTCTCTGTTACTGCCGATAACGACGTATAGAACTCCTCTCTGTAGATTAAACCCTTGTCTGTTACCATTACCGCATGCGTCTCTTTCCCTCTCTCTATAACTAACCGAAATAAAGTATCCTCAAAGGAGTGTAAAAGGGTATAATGCTGCTTTAATTAAGGTAGAATTATGCCAAAGCCATATAGTGAGGAACTGAGGGAACGAGTTTTAAAAGTGGTTGACGAGAAAAAGTTGACTATGGAAGAAGTAAGGAAGATGTTCAAAATTGATAGAAAAGAGAAACTATATACTGGTGGAGGAAAAGAGGAGAAGAAACAGGAAATATAAAACCGTCTTCAGGCTACCAAATGGGACATAGTCATAAAATTAAATACTTGGATGGCTTTGTCAAATTTCTGGATAAAAACCGAGATATTACGGTTGAAAAAATAATTGAAAAATTTGGCAACATGTGCAAAGACACAGTCTACAATTATCTTAAAAAAGTAAACTATACATATAAATAAACTTTTCTCTACCAGGAAAGGAATGAAGAGAAAGCGAAGGAGTTCATAAAAAAAAAAAAAAAAAAAAAAAAAAAAAAAAAAAAAAAAAAAAAAAAAAATTGAAAAAAATGAAAAAAATGGAAAAAAATGAAAAAAAAAAATGAAAAAAAAAATGAAAAAATAATAAAAATAAAAAAAAAGAATAGAAAAAGAAAATTTGATATTATTTGCCGATGAACCAGGGTTTAAAAGAAAGAGGGTAGCATAATAGGAGCACTAAATGTGGGTAAAGTTATAGCTTCCTGGGTAATTGAGGGCTACTGCAACAGCGAGATTTTTTATGCTTATGTAGAAAACATACTTGTTCCTATATTAAAACCTGGACAGACTGTTGTTCTCGACAATGCAAGCTTTCATAAATCTGCAAGAACGAAAAATTTGATAGAAAATGTTGGGTGTAAAATTTTGTTCTTGCCGCCATACTCACCGGATTTAAATCCGATTGAGAAGTTCTGGTTTGCCATTAAGCATGCCATAAGAAAAGTGCTGCCAAGCTTTTGGCCCAATATTAATTCGCCTATTGATTTTGTCTTTCAGTGCTCGCGCTCGGGAAAACCTTACTTCGGTTGGCTATAGTATTAACTCGGTTCCTTCAACTGGTAATTTATCACTACTTATCCTTTTTCGCCTCTCTAGCCGATCTGCCAGATATTGTAGTCTTTTTGCCCCTTTTCTTGACATTTCTCCGTTCGCTTTTTCCTGCATTCTATAAGCTAATCTCGGTATCAGATATTTCTTTGAGTATCTAGGCGCTTCTTTCTCGTATACCTTTTCCCATATTTTCCTCAGCTCTTCTAATGATTCTTTCTCTAAATTCTTTACCTTCTTTTCTATTTCTTCCTTTCTTTCCACATTTCTAGCCTCTTGTATGTAGATGGTTTTCTCCTTCGCTTTTCAAATAACTTTTCAATTCTGTCTTTTTCTTTCTTTAATACCTCAGTTACTTCTTTACCGTGTCACGTAGGCAGATCGTTTTATCAAACATATGCCTCCTCTAGAAAAACGAACCTTTTTAACGTCTGGAAAAGGAAAACTCTAATACAAACAGGCCGCCTGCACTTGAAACAAACAGAAGGCCCACTGCGATAACAGAAGCATACGTTTTGAGAAAGCAGTGGGACCATCATGATTAAACACCTGCTGCAACCACTCTAAACATTTCTGGAAAAACAGATGGGACCAATGCGATTATCTAAGTAATAACCAGATTGCCTTTTCGAATTAGTATATAAACCCCTTCGGTACCAACGAACGGGGGCAGTACCAAAGTTCATCTAGCGTTGAGCACTTCGTGTACAATCGTGAGTTGGTTATTACTTACAATTAGTGAGATCGGGTTGAAGTCCCTGTCGATCAAAGTGAACCTTATAGAATCTGCGAAACTAGCTTGTATTTCTATTTGGCATTCTTACCAACCACACACACACACCCCCGCATTGCCAGTGCGTCAAAACCGAGCATCCAGCGGAATAGGTAATATACAACATACACACCTATATTCGCGACAGAACAACTGTAATAGACTGATTTTGTAATATATATTTACTGTTTCAAACCCACATTAGCATTCTCTCTAAATCCCAGTGAATACCAGTGACGGTTCCCACAACAATACAATCTAACCGCTCGGGTTGTATTGACTTTTTTTAATAAATAAATGTTACGCGGCCTCCTTATTAGAAAACCTCTGCCGGCCACTAGAGCTGCCTAACCGTCGGCCACGTAACATCTCCTACCCCTAGTAGACATGCAAAGTGTAGTGGCACGTCCTTGCATTCTCTAGCAGCGGTTTCTTCCTTTATTAGTTTTTCTAGACATTCCTCTAATTCTTCCCACTTTTGCTTTGCAAAATCTGTGTAATCTCTTACATTCATTCCAGCTCCTTTTTTTATAGATACTTTTTTTGCAATCTGAGACTTTCTCTGCATTGCTTTCTCCTTTCTCATTTTCTTTACTAGTATTTTTAGATGAACTATTTATTACTATTTGATACGTCCGTAAAAAGTTTATTAAAAGCATCTCTATCTTTCTGATCGAACTCCATATCTACCTCACATAAATACTATTTCTTCAGCAGTAGATGAATTTTTCATGTTTACCTACTGCTTCTTTAGCTATGCCTATTTTGATATCAGAAAGCAAGTTTTTTTTTGTTGACACAACCTGTTTTCACTAAATATTGGTGAAGTATATTAAGATATAAATATATTATATTATATTCTTAGCGTATTAAACCTATAACCTGGTTTTTGTTCCAACTTCTGTTCAAATGTCGATGTTCGTGCCAAGTGACGACTCCAGAATAAAATACTAAAAATGTAATTTTCTAACTCGTGTATTGAATTTTTTTGTTTCGAATTTAAATCGTTTTCAAAATGAATGTAGTGCTTTGCTATACCATATCTTATAATTTTCTGATCGGCATGGTTTTCTACCTTGTAACTATGAATAACACTAAATCTTTCTAAAATTGCCTTGTATTTAAAATTCCAACGTTGCTGAGATAGTCTATCACTTCCCAATATAAATTTGTTCCCTTCTTCTTCCACGCTAGCAACTGGAAAACAAGCGTTTATTTCACCTAAGTTCCAACTATCCGATAATACTATTTCTGCTTTGGCAAACTTAATTTCTGGTAATAAACTCTGTGGTCTTTACCACCTTTTGGTAAAGTGTTTTGAAATTATACCATTGATAACTTCTTTCATAAATACCTTTATAATTCTTTGTATGAGGCTCTGTTTCTCCAAGCACTACATCTAGACCAGGCCTGGCCAACACGCGGCCCGCCACGTTAAATTGTGCGGCCCGCCGGGCAATTTTATATTTCTATTGAAACTTTTATTTCTCGTTGTATGTATACAAAAAATATTAGATAGCTGAAAATTTGCATGTGTCACTGCTATAATGCGCAAGTGCGATTACGAACTCCAGTTCTATATCCGTTATCGATGATCGCCAAATGTTATTGAAAGAACCGGTTTCGATAGGTAACCATCAGTAACGTTCAGCTGTAATTTGAATGCTAACTGCAATAAAAAAACAATCCACACATCTTTGCTGGAATGATGACGTCGTTTGCACAACGAATTGTAAGTACTTTTAGATCCACATATGTTAGTAAGACATTTTTTTCGAAGATGAAATTTACAAAGAATTCATCACGTGCTTCATTAACTGATGTCAATTTAGAAAATTAGCTAAGATGTGCAATGTCAAACATAAATATAGATTTACAAAAATTATGTGAGAGAAAGGATGAACAAATATCTTATTAATTAAGAGTCGAGAATTAATTACATTGAATCATAGTATAACAATAAAGTTTTATTCATTTTGCATTTGTATTATATTTTTTAACGGCGTGTTTACTTAAAGTGCGGCCCGCTGTAATGTTACGCGTCATCAAAGTGGCCCGTGAAACCATTTGGGTTGGCCAGGCCTGATCTAGACGATATACATCATTACTAAAAGCTTGTTCGTAATGGTCACGTAAGCAACCGTCTACAGGGTGTCCCATTATTGGTGTAAGATCCGGACATATAGTGACAGTGACCGGTGTAATCAAGAAAATTTTGTGAAATAACGTGAGTTCGTTAACCTGACCGTCTCATCGGCTGTTCAGCGCTGCAGGTCAAGTTGCGAGTGAACTGGTGAGTTTAATTTCAATAATTCTGTCGGCATCTTTTAATAGTTGACGTATGTAATTTTTAAAATTTTCTTCCTTTTCAACAACGATGAGTGTCATACAACTTCGATTTATTCGTTCTATCCGGATATTGAGTGATTTCAAAATTTTCGTCATGACAACACCGCGACCGGTCCATTTTTTTCGACTTTTGTACCAGAGTAATCTGATAATAAGCTGCCAAATAAACTTTCGTCTAAAGTCTAAAATAAACCTGCCAATGTTGTAATGATCGTTAAAAATCCTCATTATCCTCGATCTTGCTGGCAATGATAGTTTTGCTAGTTCTACAACTGCATCTATGAAGAAGTCATTTGCTACATGTTTTATCTCTATCCGCAACTCAAAAAAGTGTTCACCGCGTGGCTCTTCAATAATCGTAATATCATCTATATTTACCCATTTTAAAGCTATTTTTAGTGATGCTATTCCTGCTGTTCCTCTTAAACGCTGAAATTCTACCCCTTCTTTTATCGCTCTTCTTTTGTCTGTTACCCAATGCAGTATCTCTTCTAGACCATATTCTTCTATTATCCATGGCAATACTTTTTCTTTTAAACTAAACTTAAACCCTCTTATGCGACATGGGTCAACTTTATAGTCAATTGCTTCTACTATTGCTTTTTCTAATTTTGTTGCGTTTGGAGGTAATAACACTCGTTTTCTTTATTTAATTTTTTGTTCTTTCGTGTCTGTATGCTCCTCTGCTCCGCCAACAGACAGTTTAGAGCTAACAACACTTCCAGTAGCACTTTCTATAGCTTTAGCTTGTCTGTGGCCTTGGCTTAAAAAATACGTAACAACTCCTACACCTACTACAGGAACAAGTATAGACGCTATATTTAATCCTGCTTTGATACTAAATGAGAGAGATTTGTGTATTGTAAATGTATTAGTTCGGGCAATACTCACATCAGTGGTACTGGATCTCCTTCTCCACCTGAGTCTCCTGGATAGGCATCAACCTCGTCGAGAAAGAGGTATTTTACTGGCATAGAACGAAGCCCTACAATGCTCTTTGCTCCGGTTATTACTACAATTCCTCCAGGAAATTCCTTACTTTGTACAGTATTGCCTTGTCACGTCCTGTGACGCAAGAAAAAACTTAGAAGAACTCAACACAAGATTTAACACAGTTGCTCAAAAACTAAGAGAAGCAAACCCAAAGCTAGAACCAGAAAAATGCGAATTTCTTAAATCAGAAGTATGCTACTTAGGACACATAGTAAGCGAAGAAGGAATAAAACCCGATCCAACAAAAATAGAAGCTGTTCAAAAATTCCCGACTCCAAAGAATGTTAAAAATATAAGAGAATTCTGAGGACTCGCAGGATATTATAGACGATTCGTTAATAACTTCACAAAAATTGCAAAACCTCTAACAACTCTACTGCCAAATGACGCCAAATTTTTCTGGAACAAAGAACAACAAGAAGCCTTCACGGAACTCAAGGAAATATTATGCAAAGCACCCACATTACAATACCCACAATTGGATAAGCTATACATAATTACAACCGACGCATCTAAATTCGCCCTAGGTGCACTCTTATCACAAGGAGAAATCGGAAAAGACAGACCAATTGCATAGGCATCACGCGTATTACAGGAAGCCGAAATCAAATACGACACCTACGAGAAAGAAGCTCTAGCAATAATGTTCGCAGTAAAAACATTTCCAAATTACATTTATGGAAACAAATTTACAATAGTCACAGATCATAAACCACTACTATGGCTAAAAACAGCCGATAACAACACGAGAGTACAAAAATGGAGACTAAAGCTATCAGATCACGAATACGATACAGTCTACAAACCTGGTAAGCAAAATGTAAATGCTGACGCGCTATCAAGAAACCCAATAGACAACCCAACGCACAAGTCTCTGTCGTAACAAGAACACAGAGAAAGGGAGACAGCACAAGTTTGACGCCCACAAATCCTTCGAACAATAAAGAGAGAGGAAAAACTCCAAAAGGCAATCATACCATAGCCAAAAGGAAAAGAGGACGACCACGGAAGAACATTCAGGAACCAATAGATCAAGAAACAACCGCAAATAACGGAAAAACGTTCAAGCATAATACAGAGAAGGACAAAAGCGAAAAGGACAATACGGAAGAAGGAGAACAAAGAAACATCATCTACATAAGGAATTCGATTCTATTCAGAAATGATAACATTGCCCATATAATCACTCACCAAGGCACACCCGTGGACGAAAACACCAACACGATAATTAAAACTAATAACATATGCATAAACCCCAACTTAAAGGATAACGAAATCGAGATACTAGAACTAAACAACAAAAAACTCTTCATCTTATGTTTAAATATAGCATCATCACGAGATATAATAAAACAAAACGTAACAAAATTATTCAGCACATTAAAAGAGATATACAAAGAGGTATAAGCATCTTTAGCATTTCAAAAGATATTAAAATATTAAATATAAACTTTCAGTAAAACAGACATTAAAATAATAGTATGCTTACATAGTACCTATCGGATATGTAAAATCGGAAGACAGAGATAAAATATTCAACCAGTACCACGCTACAAAACTAGGAGGCTATTCAGGTGTAACGGCCCTAGACCTCTCTTAAGCTGGCAGGACCAAACCAGCAGAATCACATCGGACCTAGTGGAACATTTAGTACTTATTTTGTACTAATTTGTACCACAAACAATAATTTTGTACCTCTTGCCGTTTTCAAAAAAATCGTGGCGTTGCTAGCTTAATATTAAGCTAGCAGGACCAAACGTCAAAATCAATCAAAATGAATAAATCAAAGCGGTTATATTTAGTGCTGAATTGGTACTAATTTGTACCACCAAAAGAAATTTTGTACCTGGTACAGTTATCAAGGAAATCGGGACGACGCGACGCGAGTTTAACGTTAAGCTATAGAGCAAAAATGTTAAAATCAATCAAAATGAATAAATCAAAGCGGTTACGTTTAGTGCTGAATTTGTACTAATTTGTACCACCAAAAAAATACCTAAAATGTTCTTTACTTTTTCTTTCCTGCTATAATGAAAAATTGCGTTTCAAGGTCGCCTGGTAACGACGCGACGCTTGGTCTAGTCACTGATGTCTTTGAAGCAGATAACAGTTTTCATTGTTATTACATTTAAAAACCAATATTTCGGAAAGTATAAATCGTACTATAATACATTGAAAAATCTATCACATGGACTTATCAAATTGACGAGCCTTTTAAATAACATTTTTTTTCCCACGACTTGAAACATTTTGTTTTACATGAATATCCTCTATGAAAGTATATTTTACTTACCATTCTTTTTAATTTATATTTATTCATTTTTCAGGAAATATTGTTCTGATTGAAATTTTCTCCTCGACAAATGTCGATCCACAAATTAAATTGAATGACATTACGAAAACATTGGAAAACCCTTTAAATCAAAAGATGTATCAATTACTTGCGGTTGTTTCATACAAAAAGCCCATTGTTACAAGAGGCATAAACACAGTTGGACATTACACTGCTATCTGTTTAAGAGGAGGAGCATGGTTGGAATATAATGATCTGGAAAAAAAAAGAAAAATATATTAAAGGGAACTATTTAGTAACCCCGGCTCTATTAATGTATACAATTTATGATAAATAAAATTTTATTTTTATTTATTCATTTTGATTGATTTTAACATTTTTGCCCTCCAGCTTAACGTTAAACACGCGTCGTCCCGATTTCCTTGATGACGGAACAAGGTACAAAATTTCCTTTGGTGGTACAAATTAGTACAAATTCAGCACTAAATGTAACCGCTTTCATTTATTCATTTTGATTGATTTTAACATTTTTGCCCTATAGCTAAACGTTACAGTCGCATCGTCCCGATTGCCTTGATGACGGTACCAGGTACAAAATTTCTTTTGGTGGTACAAATTAGTACAAATTCAGCGCTAAATATAACCGCTTTGATTTATTCATTTTGATTGATTTTGACGTTTGGTCCTGCTAGCTTAATATTAAGCTAGCAGTGCCACGATTTTTTTGAAAACGGCAAGAGGTACAAAATTATTGTTTGTGGTACAAATTAGTACAAAATAAGTACTAAATGTTCCACTAGGTCCGATATGATTCTGCTGGTTTGGTCCTGCCAGCTTAAGAGAGGTCGACCCTAGGGCGTTGCGCGTATGAAAGGAGAGCGGTTCCGATCATACGCGACTCGAGTAGTTAGGTGGGAGAATGGGTTCGGATGGCGCGCGGTTAAGAATTGAAATTCAAAGTAAGATCTTTCATATAACTATTTATTAAATACTAAAAATACGTATATCTATATAATTAAATAAAGATATAAATAAGATATGATTTAATCGCTTTGTAATCGCGTGTAATTTCGAAATTCGGTTTAGCTTTGAGTATCTAAATATCTAGATTTGATTTATAATCGAGTATGGTTTCGCAAGTAATTGTGAGAATTGATTTGGCTCTTTTAAATATAAATGAGATATCACTCAATACTGTATTCAATTCTATAAATAACGAGTTTCAGAGACCAGGTCGCCCAATAGGGAGCTTCGCCCCTCGCTAGCTTCAATAGCTTTCGCTGTTTTAAACCTAGAGCGAACCCCGAGTTTCTGAAACTTAACGCAGTGCTCCAGCTATACCCCGAGTCGGGAGTCTTTTGACTCCTTATGGTCTGTTCTGTACCGAGGCCAGATCAATTCTGCCCTAAACGCTACCCCTGCACGTCTATTTATACTCCAGATTTCGCGTACTTTCACTCTTCAAGGTCGCGCTAGTACTAATCTCTATCGCAGTCGCTCGCATTGCAGAATTGATTTATTATATTAAATTACTTTAATTGCTAATAAAAATAACATTTATATAAGCGTTATAATTCTGTTTTACTTTTGAGATTATAGTTTTAATAAATATTTAATTAATTATATTGTTTGAATTAATTATTAACCAACCGTGTCGCTAACGACACGAAGTTAATTTCTCACAGAAGTGCAAAGACTTCTATAATTTTATATTGAAAAATAAAAAAACTATCGAAATCCGTGAAATTACAAGAAAAATATGCATTAAAAAAAAAAAAGTGACAAAAGGTTTTATTTATATGTAGATTGCACCATTTATTCGTTACATTTAGCTAAATTTAACACCATTAAAACATTTTGCTTTGCATTTTATCTGTTTTATTGAACTAATTGAAAACAGTCTGACTTAAGTTTGTTGTTTTTTATTTAAGTTATTTAACTACTCTTAAGAAAGTCATATTTTAAATTTTGTTATACGCTTGTAACTTTTAAACATGTTAACGAAATGTTTGTACTTTGTTTCAGTTTTGTTTCTGTGATTCTTACCTCGTTTAATAAACATGCAGTTATACAAGATTTTTAAAGGGTCCCGCCTTTTTATCCCGCGTCCCGCATTTGAATTAGCGATTTCCCGCAAAACAGTTTTTTCAAGATGGCTACCCTAGTCGTAATGGTCGGCTGTGTTTCGCGTCGCTCCGTAGGGGATCAAAGTTTAAGGTGGGAAAAAACGCGTTAAGTGTGCTAAATTAGGTGTCGAATTGTTCGGCTAGTGACCGGGATTCCGAAAATATATAATTTGGGCCGGTCGCGATCCCGAATTTCGTGAAATTTGCAATTTTGTGTCGTTCGAGGTGTCATGCCGGCCGCGCCGTGGCGTCTCGACGCGCGATAGATTTTCAATTTTGGTTAAGAGAGGCTAGCGAGCGGAAAATAGCCACGCGGAGTGTAAATATCGGCCCGGGAGTGCGTGCGAGTGTATTCCGGGTGAACAATTATGTGTAATCAACGCGAAAAGTGCAAAACCTGTCACGAACGAACACGTGGTCGACGGGACAATATGGCCGTGTCGTTGACAGGTCGCGGTCGGAAAGTGAACAACAATATGAACAATCAGCTGCGAGCAAGAACTCTAGAGGGTAACAAAACAACGCAGGATTGTCCAGCGAAGACGAGAAGACTGGGGTCGGGCAGCTTGTAAGGGTTTTCGCACATTAAAAGGATCGAGGAAACACGTGACGGATATTTCAATAATGAAAGGTAGGAAATTCAATACTTGCGAGACGCAATTTCGTACTGAGAAAAATCGGGGTATTTATTTATTAATTTAGATATTTATTGAACGCGTGGGTCAGGCGTCTGTTTTATTCAAATTTAGATTGGCAAAATTAAATTTAGGTTGGTATTTGCAATGCAGCAAACGCACTGTTTCGTTGCGAGGTTGGCAGCTGTTATCGTTCATAACCTCCAACTGTCAACGTACGCGGTGCACAATGCGTCGAGTATATGAACATAGTTGGACAAAAATCAGAATTTCAATCTTATGCTGATTGCTTGTTTTGTTGTGTATCATATTGTTGAATTAAATTCAAAATACGTATTTGCGAAAAAAAATAACAAAAAATGAAATTTTTACTTATGAACAAAAATATTTATAGAAATGAAAGTATGAAATAATAAACAAATAACATTATTTTTGTGTAATTACATGCGTATTTGATTATTTGAACAGAAATAGTCAGAACAAAACAACTTTTCAAAAATGTCTTCATTTCTCCTCGTTGGACATGTTTCTAAAAAAATCAGTAAAATTTAAGGGGTAGACACGAGCAAAAAATTGATTATAATAATGTCAAGAACTGTTCTAGAAATAATTTACCATAATCATCTCACAACAGGTTTTACCTTTTTCGAGAAAAGTTAGATTAAAGTAAAAGAATCGTATAATTTATGTATTTAGTGGGTGTATGACTTTGAGCTTGTGGAAGGAAAAATAATATATACTGTTGTAATAATACACTTTAAACATTAGATATATTAGATACATTTAATAATTGAAAATACTTGATGACGCGCAATACATCTCTCACTCCTTCCAACAAGAAGGTGGTTCCTTACACTCTTGCCAACTTAAATTTTTTTCACTCTTAAGCCTAGTTCTTAATACTAAATAAAAATAACCCTACACTCACCCCCCTTGTTTTTATTTGTTATTAAAATCTAGAAAACCTTTAACATTTTTAACAAATTAGGTCCGCTCAAAGCTTTTGTTAAACAATCTGCTTTCATTCTCCCACTTGGAACATGTAGAATCTGTACATTATTTCTTTTTACTGCTTCTTTAATAAAATATCATTTTCTATTTAATAATTTCGACTTAGTCTTAGAATTACCACCATTCGCTAACTTAACTACATTTAAACTGTCACACATAACTTCCTTTTTTAACCCCTTTCCTAATCCTACCTCATTCAACAGTCTGTCAGTCCATATCACTTCTTTCACACCCTCTATCATTGCCTCCAACTTGCTTTCAGTACATGACAATGCCACAATAGTTTGTTTTTTGCTCTTCCAAAATACCAAGTCACTATTTCTATACAATAATACTCCTGTAAAAGTCTTGCATCTCTTGTTTTATTCCACGATGCGTCAGTTTCGCACATAATTTCATTGCTTGAGTGGTTGTTTACAAATATCAGCCAATAATTAATTGTGCCTCTCAAATATCTTAGCACTCTCTTTAACGCCGTCATGTGCATTTCTTTAAGATTTTTTAATAAAATTTAATAATTGTGGCAAGCAGCTGTGTGTGTTAAGTTAGCACCCCAACATTCTAATTTCGGAGTTCCGATCAGAGTTCCAGCTTCTTCTTGGATAGATCTAGAGTTCCCTTTTATTTTTAAAAAAAGTTCTGGCGATTAACACCCTCATAGTTGCGTTTAAAAATAGGGGTGCTAACTTCACAACGAATTTCAAGATCGAATAGTTCTGAGAAGCTTATATGCTTTCTTTTGAAACACTCTAGAGTTCCTCATAAATAAAAAACATTTTTGTAAGAAAAAAACAGTATAAAAAATATAAAAAAATTTATTTTTAAAAGTTCCAGTAGTTCTGAAGAGCGTTTTAGAAAGTAAATTAAAAGAGTTCTGAAGATAACTCTAATGAAAAATTACGATTCGATCGATAATTAATGAGATATTTGGTCAAATTTAGCATATATAGTGAATATTTGAGGTCCAATATTTTGTTAATTACTTGTCGGATCGTAATTTTTCATTAGAATTATCTTCAGAACTCTTCATGCACTACCTGAAACGCCCATCAAAACTATTGGAAATCTTGAAAAAAATTTTGGAAAATTTAGCATAGTGAATATTTGAGGTCCAATATTTTGCTAATTACCGATCGGATCGCAATTTTTCATTAGAATTATCTTCAGAACTGTGCATGGACTATCTGAAACGCGCGTCAGAACTACTGGAACTCTTGAGAAAAAAAAAAAAAAATTATTTCATAACTTGACACGGTGAACCTTCGAGGGTCAATATTTTGCTAATTATCGATCGGATCGCAATTTTTCATTAGAATTATCTTCAGAACTATTCATCCACTATCGAAAAGACCAGTCAGAACTATTCGGAACTCTAAAAAGAATTCGACTTCGGAACTTGAAAAATTTTCTATTGTAGGCAAACTTTATGATTTTAGTGCCCCTTATGCTTGACAGCCGAGTCGTCCGGGACAGGAACCAGGTTTATGACGCGGATATAACCTTTAGCATTTTTTTTGAAGCAGGAAAATAGTTAGATTAAGCTGCTTAAAGGACAGCGTTTTAAATTCAATCAACGGACACTTACAATAGCAATGGTCGCGTCATAAACCTGGTCACCAAGCGAAATACAGGTAGGCGACCTTTCTGGGTGCAAACATCGTCACCGGGGGTTGCACTTGGAGGGGACGTCGGAAGGCGTGTTTTCGGGAAAAACATCTAATTGGTGAAGACGAGAAACGCCTATCCACCAAAAACAAAATAAAAAGCCTAACGCGCGAGGAAAACGAGCAGACTCCTCAAAGATTTTTAAACGGTGTAGTAACCTAAAATATAGACTGTGTAGTCACTTGTTTTGTTTTACCAAACTGTCTTTAAATATCTTTCACCACCCACCCACTCGGAACATCCTTACACTATCGAATTTCTAAATAATAAGAGTTTTGACCTTTGCGTGATAATGTACAGACAACACTAAACCTACCACGAACGGTCAGATGACCGTTTTTGAAATTTCGTTTAGAATTTCTTGCATACGACGTTGTTGGATCGCTATTTAACTTCACGACTTTTCTTATATAAACATTGAAATAAACACTATTGATTTTTAAATATAAAGAAATATTTGGTTCATTATCTAATTGTTGATAACGTTCACTATATATTAAGAAATATCTGTTTTTTAAAGCGGTCATTTGAGCGCTCAAGGTAGGAATAGGTATACACGAAATGTCATGTCGCGATGTCGGTAGGAATAGTGTTAAGGGTTCAAGAAATATAATGGTATGAACAAAATGTGGAAGCAACATACTGAGCAACATTAATAAATATTTATTAAACTTAAAGTGTAACACAGAAATGGTTGAAATAAGTCATAAAGGACACAGCATAAATAACATGATATAAGTAGTATAACGAAAATAATACAATATAAGTGTATATAATGTAAGACAAAAGCAATGTTGAATGTAGCCAAAGTATGAAGTGTAGTGTGTCTGATAAATTATTTTATAATACCTTCTGTCCGTTATTTAAATCTATTTAGAAATATCATATTTTTTTTATGGTTTTATTACATACATAATTACATGAGATGTCACTATTTTTTCCGGCGATACAAATTTTCTTGTTTTTGCAAGATCGTCATATTCGTACCAGTGCATTCCTGTATAGGTAATTGCCACGTAATGACCATCTCTATAGCTTGCAGACGATTTAGTATGTGCATATGATATATAATTAATAATGCCGCATAATATGTAGTTTCTATCACCAATTGTTATTAATTTTGTTATACTATCTGAGTTAGATGATACGCGATATTCAATTTTATAATTAGGATCTGTTAATAAAGATGTACCTAATATTATATGTGAACTGCATTCATAATTTTCTGTTAAGATAAAGTTGCACTTTGGACAGGGTTTCTGAGCTTTTTTGAACACCGTGTCATTAATTGCTCCTTGCATTTTTTCTAGTCCTTCAGTCAATAATATATCAATATTGATATGTAACGTAGCAAATTTTTGGTATTTAGAATAATCGCATTGTTGGCAGTAACTATTGCGTGTAATGCTTGGCATTATATTCGTAAAAATAATATCTATTAAATGATCCACATTACAATTAGCATTTAAAAATTCTACATCTCTAGTCGCAGAATGTTGACATATATTTGTGTTTTTTAATATTGTTGCAAGAGCTATATAATCGGCGCTAATAATTTTTCCACGATTAAGAATGTTTATACATAATTGGACGAACGGATGTTCTACGGCTATCAATTCATTTCTGTATTCAGGTTCTTTACCACAGGCATGTATAATCAACTGTACAAGTGCGTCAAATGCGCAACTTTCTTTAATTGATATATATTTCTCATTGATGCGCACACTTTTACATATACTTGCATTCTTTAAAAGAGGTACGACTATTGCTTTATGTGACTGAACTACATTCCATTCGGGACAAGCATCTAAATATGTCGGTTTCCGCCGCTTTTTGGATTCATCGTTTAAACCACCCCAATTTTCTTGTTGGTGAAGAGAATCGTCATTATTTACCTCAATGAAATTACGTTCTGGAATAAAATCTGATCGAGAAAGCGAATCTTCCGTTTTCCGTTTTCTTTAGCCGGCCAGCGCCTCTCGCGTGCGCCGCTCGCATTTGTCGGTTCTGTTACGTTGAGCGATAGGAGAAGCGCTGGCTGGCGATGAGTACCATTGCCGGTCTCACGCGTTTTGCCAAACTATTCTGATTCTGTATTCGAAACAGAAGCGGGCCAACAGTGTTCTTTGGTCGTTTTCATAGGAAAAATGTCTGCTCTATCACGTGGTGTAATTAGATTCCCTCTCACAGCTTTAGTTTTGAAAATATATTGAAGAATATCCGCGAAAATTGGTGCGTTTCGGGTGTCATTTTCACTTTGATCGTTGTTTAAACATATTTACATGTCTTGGATGTAACAATAACTTATATCATTTTATTTGGGAAAGTTCCTAGAATAATTCTGCGTTGAATGAAACCGAAGAGCTCTTATCGCTCAACCAGAAAATCATTTCAAAGTTGAAAATTTGTATTTTTTTTCAAAATCAAATTTCTCAAAAACTGTACGTGTAGGGGGAAAACGGTTTGCGGATTCGGATTCAGCGCACAAAAATCTACGAAAATTGTCTATTCATTATTAGGGGCCCAAATTCGTGTTGCACAGTGTAATCAAGGTGGCGAAATATAAACTTATCCACTCTTAACGGTAAATTACCTTTGAAAGCCCGATTCTTTATATTGGACAATTCATTTTCCACACTAGATAAAGTAGCTACAATAGTGCTAGTTTTGTAAAATGGTAACATTGCAGAAGTTAAAATCGGAGTGTAATGTAACATTTTTTCGAATTTTTTCGGCAACATCAATATTGAAACACGCATTTAATATGTCTCCTTGGGTACACATCTCTGCGTTTGAAACAGCCTTATCGTAAATAGCTTTGCTCCATGCAACCCACTCTGTATGACACTCAATATTGAAATCAATTTCATCTATACTCTGTTCACGTTAAGAATAACCTCGTTTAGCGCATGGGATGGGACGGAGGAGGTCCTAGAACGTCTGAACCGCCACTCAACCGCATACGACTGTCTTTGTTTTATCGCATGCAACAGTGTTTCCCATTCTGATGCCTTTGTTTTACGCAGTTTGGGCAGTATCGTTATTCGGTAGGTGGTCGGTAGGGACAGAGCGGTGACTAATCATATGCGTCAGGTTAGTAGGAAGTGGTAGAGGATGCGCACATCAGTCAAAAACTGGTCGAAGCGTTAGGTTATTCTTAACCCTTTCCTTACGGCAGTCCGCTCCGCTGGAGTGACGCCACTGAACGGGTCACCGCGCCGCGAAGTGTGCATTTTGCTCGTCAGTAGTCTTCGATATTCGGACTAACGTTTTTCAACGCCACTTTGTGATTGTCTTGTATGTACACTTTTTTAAGAGCTACATAACAACTGTTTCATCGTACTATAGGAAAAACATGAAAATGAGTATATTGTATGAATATTCAGTTATTTACGTATTTACAAATTTTGCTATTATATTATTAAAAGTAAAAATACAATTTGGGGTACTTAGACATTAAATTATAATCTTTAGTAATTTGATTGAGAATGATAAATTCTAAAACAAGCATACACGTCGATTATACACACAGGCCACCGCCTATAGGCGGCACCCGTAATGAAAGGGTTAAGGGTGCGCAGGAGGTAAACTAGCGCCTTTGTTGACAGTTGTGGAGAAATTAGGAAGCTCTAGAACAAGGATAGAGAGGGTGATGCAACAGTTGTAGGAGAGACGAAGATAGAGCATCGAAGCGGCTTGATTTTCCGCCGACTTTGGTGCAACTTTTTGAGCTTAAAAAGCAATATTTTCTTACACTTTATTTTTTGAAAAATTCCTTGTATCATTACGGAGGGGGGTACAGAGCCCGATTTTGCAATTTCCCTCTGGAAAGTTTATAAAAAATAAAAGTGTATATCTTTATAGAACTTTTTTTCTGGACACTTTTTCGAAAAAAGGCTCTGTACCCCCCTCCGTAATGATACAAGGAATTAAAAAAAAAAAAAAGGTGTAAGAAAATATTGCTTTTTTAGCTCAAAAAGTTGCACCAAAGTCGGTGGAAAATCAAGCCGCTTCGATGCTCTATCTTCGTCTCTCCTACAACTGCTGCATCACCCTCTCTGTCGCACCACCGTTGGAGAGACAGAGCTTCCTAATATCTCCGCAACTGTCGCTGAAGTCAGCTCGGAGTTCGGCCGTGGCTCCTGCGCACCCTTAAAGCCGGGTACAGACGTGCGCGCTGCGGCTGCAACGGCAATCGCAACGTGCGCGTGCTGCTCCGTTCGCTGCGCATGGAACAAATCATGGCTTTCACCGCGCATTCGCCATTAGTTTAGTGTGTGTCGCTGAAGATGAAAGACGAAAAAGCTCTGCTTCTAGCTACTAGCGCAGTGATAATTTTAGGATATAACCAATTGAAAGAATCAAGGAAAACGAAAAGAAGGTAGCAAAGATGGTGGCGCACAGAATTGTATGATAAACGAAACGGGCCGAAATTAATGCTGGATTTAAAAGTTCAAGAAATTAGTGGACATTATAAAAATTTTACCCGAATGAGTTCGTCGTGTTTTGAAGATTTGTTAACAAAAATTGCACCGAACATCATAAAGAAAGATACAAATATGCGAGTAGCAATTCCGGTTCAAGACAGGTTGGTGCATTTCAAAATATTTGTTTTAACTATGAGGTAATTTTCTGACTCTGGTGAAAATGACAAAACTGATCTATTCATAATGTATAATAATTTACATTGTGTAACCGTGCTGGTTACATACCAAGAGACGACACACGAACAGCCGAGTGTAATTGTGTGAGTGTGACAGATTCCCCTACCACCGTAAGGATCCGCGGTCCTGTGTCGCGTGCGAAAGAATTTAGGAGAAGCGCCCCACTAATTAAATATGCGTGCGCATCGATCCCCACTCGATATGGATCGAAGGAGATCGATGCTCGTACAACAAGAACTACTCTACGTCTGGAAGCGAACCAGGTAACACGCGTTTCCAATTCCGTTCAGCGAAAACCGGTATATAATTGAGAGGCCAAACCGACCTGGTAACTTAGTCAAACCGCCTAACTTACCCTCGTTATATACGCGCCTCAAACCGAGGAGTCACGAGCACAAACCGCGCCGTGGCACAGCTAGAACGCGATCCTTTTCTTTGTGTTGTTCCGGCGTGTACAGCGTAGTAGTCACCAATTAAATAAAATCAAATTTTAACATCATCACGAGTGGTAAATATTAGAATCTCAATTTTCGCTGAGTGGAACGAAACGGTGAGTAAGGTTGTTTGGAGTCACTGCTAATGGTAGAATCTCGCGTGGCAAAACCACAGAATCCGTGAACGAATGAGATCGGATAATTCTCATACATCCTGACTCAGCTCCCAGGCTCATGCAGGCAGTCGAAGTATCGCTCGGCCCACGTAAAGTGTCCCGCCGTAACTTCTGGCTGTCCCTGTGTGCCCTTGTGAGACGTGGACTCGATTGTGAGCATTATCACGATTTCTGCCGGCATTTGATCGTGGCATCGCTCACAGACTCGTTCGAGCATTCAAAGTGTCGCTCAGCTCACGAAAGTGCCCTGCCGTCACTTCTTGAATGTACTCGGATGCCTTTGTGAAGAGGTGGATACGACCGTGTGGCACGGTGATCGCTCTGTTTGGTGGCATCGCGGTATATTAATCTTCACCGATTCTAGTTGAGTAACCGAAGTGTCGCTCAGCCCACGATTCGTGCCTGCCGACATCTTCTGGTTGTTCTCAATTGATCGTGTGAGGTTATAGTGCAGGCACCACTTGATCTTCCCCGAATTGCTCGGCAGGATCAACCTGAGTGTTGCTGCACCGTACGTATCGCGAAATTCACGATCGGATTGTACACAGTCGAAGTCAGGCGTCCGGCATCGGAGAACACCTCGAGCCCACATTCGTGCCTCAGGTGAACTCCTAGGTGTCTCAACCTGATTGAGGCTTCGTGGCGTCTCCACCCAGACTCCTCCTCCGATTATTCGGCCGAGAGCGAGGGTGCTGCGACAGATCCTCAATCGTGCGATTGGAGAGCAGTGATTCAAACAACCATCCATCATATCCATTATCGAGTACTGTATCGCGAATCGGATAGTAGAAGTCGCAGGGAGGGAAATTAGTGTGCAATTGCGGGTGGATATTCAAAAGTATCCACGCGTCGTTGCACACTAGTAGTAGGGTTTCGTTAAAGCCAATCACTAATAATTTTATATTTAAAGCTAATCTTATATCCGTTACGTAGAACATTTAACTTGTATATATATGTATATCTCTATGTCTATCCTAATCTGCCAAAATAATATCGCGCGCAAATATTGATAAACATTCGTTTCCCCACAACCAAGGTCGAAATATTCGCGTTTTCACGTGAACGTGTGACAGAAGAAAGGACTGAGACATTTGCATTCGTGAACGCGGGAAGACTGTACGAAACGTAATCAAGCCTGTACAAATCGCGAAGTTCTGTTCATTTACCAGAATTGTGACCAGCCGAATCTAAATTTTTGTTCACTCAATTTTCACCAGAATATATATATATATATATATATTTCGTTTACATCATAAATTGTTTCCAACTTTTTCAACAACCGATCAGAACTCCCCGCTATCCAGTACCTGGAGGCCCGAATCCCTCCACCTAATCAATTCCATTTTCTGACATCCTAAATAGTTACATTGTGTTTATCAATTAAAATCGCGTACGGTCAATTCATCTAGAAACCGCGTATTTAAAGAGATTATGTAACCGTCGCCCAAGGGAAATCTCGTGGGTAGAAAATAAACGGTTACAATTGCAGATTAGCTGTGACATTACGATTTTTAGCAACGGGGGATTCATATGCAAGCCTTCAGTATCCTTTTCGTATATCCAAACAACTTATTTCGCAGATAGTTCCGGAATTCTGCGCGGCACTGATTGAAAAATTAAAGGAAAACATCAAGGTAAATACAAATCGTTATCGCACTTCATTTACAGGGTGCGGCAAAATGGTTGCCCCGATTTGGGATGTGAATAAAAACCAATCCGAACAAGATAAATAAAGAAACATTTTATTTTTGAAATGTAATTATCTTGTTAGTTTGAAATAGTATGTTTTAAAAATTACATCACTTAAATGACGGCCGTTGTTGTCAATGCAGTCATTTAAGTGATGTAATTTTTAAAACATACTATTTCAAAATAACAAGATAATTACATTTCAAAAATAAAATGTTTCTTTATTTATCTTGTTTAGATTGGTTTTTATTCACGTCCCAAATCGGGGCAACCATTTTGTCGCACCCTGTATATTTATTTCTAAACATGTCGATATGAATATTTACAAAATTGAATAAAAAATAAAAATTTACAAGTAAGTGATAAGAATATTTACAAAATTAAAGAAAAAATAAAAATTTACAAGTAAGTATAGTCTGGAATATCCTCGGGATAGAACATGTGTGAGGAGGAACTTTATTCACCGGACATGGTTGTTTCGGTGTCTACCTGCGTCGCATTGGACGGGAGGAGACGGCGGTCTGCCACCACTGCGGGGAGGAGGAGGACTCGGCGCAGCACACGCTGGAGGAATGCCCCGCCTTTTCAGCGCTGCGTCGAGTCCTCCGCTGCGAGACTGGAGGAGACCTCTCGCTCCCAGCAGTAGTTGGGGCAATGCTGGAGAGCGAGAGGAATTGGAAGCAGGTGGCCTCCTTCTGCGAGGAAGTAATAAAGCAGAAGGAGGCCGCCGAGCGGAATCGGAATCGTTCCCGATCCCGCTCGAAGAACCCGGGGGCGGCGGCGCGTGCGGCCTGTCAGAGGCCGCGCCGTGGGGCCCCCGGGATAAGGAGGGTAGCTGACGGCGGGGGGTGGATCTCTTTCTGGGTCCCCTTGTTCCCCCGCCGTCAGCAGATCGTGACGTAAAGTCGACGGGAGCGGGAGGACGGCAAATTTAGCGCCGTCCCCCTGGGCGGCCGTATTACCCAGGGCGGGGGCCCTGGGTAGTTGATAAACGGCCGTCGGGATGGAGCGGTGCGGGGCGCGGCCTCCCTGCACTGCGGAACCAGAGGTCATAGGAGGGGGAGGACTAAACTCCTCGGGATGCGGCCGGTCATCAAAGGATAGATGTAAGAGTTCCCGTGACTCCCCCGAATCCGCCAGATGCGGAATAGCGTCCGATGTGTGAGGAGGAACTTGTGGAAGGGGTGTGGGTTAAGTAGGCTGGCGGAGAAGGGTGGATGGGAACGGGAGAATCGGTGCAGACGGAAGGGGTGGCTTGTGGTGGTGTGGGAGGTTGGACTGCTGCGGGCTCAAATTGCTGAAGGTCGGCTTTTACAAGAAGTCCGTATACTTCATGCTGTATGCGTTGCCGCGTTGCGCGCGAATATCCCATCATTTTGGATGAAAGAAAAGCGCAAAACGTTTGGGCCTCCGTATCTGCTGCCGACGACGCCGCATTCAATCTCCCCGCTGTGGTTTGTAGAATGTGTACTGCATCTTCCAGCAGTTCCGTCCCCTTATCCGCTTTTCTTCGTTTCGGTGGTCGCGGACTGGCAAATGTCGTTTGCCCTGCTGCTCCACCTGATGCCGTCGGAAATGACTCCGGATTGTTCGAACCCATCTCTGCACTTTCGTCTCCGGCCAGTTCGCTGGAAAACCTAGTGGATAAGGACTCCTGGACAGAGAAGAAGAAGTAACAATTAGCAACAATTAGTTGATAGAAATAACAAAAAGTTTGTTAATTATATTAATGTAATCCAATGACTGTGTGTTTCAGCTTCCTAGAACTCCTTTGGAGTGGATGCGAAATGCGAGGTCTTCGAACAGACATGGCAGTTTATGCACTGCACAGCTGCAATTGATGGGAAGCACGTTGTACTGCAGTCACCAATTAACTCCGGTTCTGAGTTTTTCAATTACAAATCTCAATTTAGCATCATATTGCTCGCATTAGTTGATGGAGATTATAATTTTCTATTTGCTGATGTTGGATGCCAAGAGAAAATTTCCGATAGTGGCGTGTTCAATAACAGCAAATTATATCAAATGATAAAGGACAATTCCCTGGGGTTTCCAGCGCCAACCGAACTTCCTAGGCGACAGGTCAAAGTGCCTTATTTTATTGCGGCGGACAGTGCTTCTGCACTTCAAGATAATGTGATGAAGCCGTACGGAGGAGAGCATCCCAAGGGCTCGTGCAAACGAATTTTTAATTACCGACTGAGCAGAGCTCGCAGGGTCGTGGAAAATGCTTTTGGTATTTTAAGTCCGGTATTCAGAGTTTTAAGAAAACCATTATTATTGGAACCAGAAAAAGCAGAAATAGTTGTTACAACAACTATTTGTTTACACAATTATCTACGGCAATATTCAAGAACGATGTATATACCGCACGGGACTGTGGATTACGAAGATGAACAAGGACAACAAATAGATGGTTCATGGAGAAATGGTCGAGAGAGAATGAGCTCTATGCTCCCACTACAGAGGAGGCCCAGAAGATCGGCAACTGCAGTTGAACAGATTCGTGATGAACTCGCAGACTATTACTCGCATGAAGGGGCTCTCCCGTGGCAAGACAAATACGCGTGAAATGTATATTGTTGCGCCGGGGAATATTATTCGAAGAAGAACTCATTGTTTATAAAAGTAACTCGGCACTGTACAACGAATTTATTTACATGGGGGAAGGAAACTTTGTACAATAGTAAAGATATCTCGTATCGCAAGAACACGACCGTATCTGACAGGTCGTCGTATTCGACTCTTCGAATATTTGCCGGTTTCTTGATAGCAACCGGAAGCTCGAATGCTCGCTTCCGCTCGCTCTCCGGGGCAGCTTCACATCGTTGCGGAACATCTTCACGCTGTCGCAACGATGCAGCTTCGTGGCATTGCGCGGCACCTTCACGCCGTCGCAACAATATGTATAAATGTACAAAAAAAAAAGTATTCAGTCAGTCACACTGAAAATCGTACACCTACAATACCGCTCGATAAATGGTAATATTTTACGTCATTATACGTGATTCCTACCGATTTTCGTACGCTGAATACAGATATGTTAACAACTTTTTTTCTAGTGTCTACAACTTTGGAAAAAAAATGAATTTTTAGAAAAATTGTACATTTCCGACTTTGAAAATGTTTCATGCTTTTACTATAGCAGTTATTCAGTCCTCGTTAGTAACATATTTAAATGTTTATAATGTAATAATAATTTATATCATTTTATTTGCAAGAGTCCATAGAACAGTTTTATACTAACGAGGACTGAATTACTGCTATAGTAAAAGCATGAAACATTTTCAAAGTCGGAAATGTACAATTTTTCTAAAAATTCATTTTTTTTCCAAAGTTGTAGACACTAGAAAAAAAGTTGTTAACATATCTGTATTCAGCATACAAAAATTCGATAGGAATCACGTATTGGAAGTTATAAAATGGACAAAATATTCCCATTTATCGAGCGGCATTGTAGGTGTACGATTTTCAACCAAAATTAGGACAATAAACGTTCACTGCGACTGACTGTATGTATTGTTGCGACGGCGTGAAGGTGCCGCGCAATGCCACGAAGCTGCATCGTTGCGACAGCGTGAAGATGTTCCGCAACGATGTGAAGCTGCCCCGGAGAGCGAGCGGAAGCGAGCATTCGAGCTTCCGGTTGCTATCAAGAAACCGGCAAATATTCGAAGAGTCGAATACGACGACCTGTCAGATACGGACGTGTTCTTGGGCTGCGAGCTTTTGCGTCTTCTTGCGATCGTTCCGACACTGCAGATATTGTCAAACTTTGATACTACATTGGGCAATAACCTCATCTTCTTGGACTTAATTCGTTTAGTAACAGCGGCAAGTCTCTCGTCCCAGCGAGGGTCCCAATTCTCATTCAACTCTCTCCGCGGTCCCCTGAGATTGACTAGCAAGCCCGGTGGCTTGTTGTCTGCCCTCACCATTGTTTCCAGTAACTGTATCTTCCTGCCCGGCTCGAACCAATCGCCTCTCTTAATGGTTTTCCAACCCCTACCCTTAACTCTTAGTATCTGCTGCATTAGTAGATAGTGATACCTTTGCTCATCGCACACAGAAGCCACCAAGTACAGAGCTCGTCGCACATCTGCTAGTCGAGTACCATATCCGCTACACAGCAAATACCACTCTGGCGAACTTAAAGAAGTGGTTCCCAACTTAATTGCTTTGATCTTGGAGAAATGTTGCGTTAGCTCGTGCACCACTTGTTCCACTCCGTGCCACAATCCATTGATTTTAATACATGCTTTTCCTGCATTTGGCAGTTCTTTCACTAGCAACGAAATCGCAGATAACCGCACGTATCTGTTAACTGTTTCCCTTACTGTGTCCAGTCTTTCCCGCGGTGTATCCCGATCCTCCAAGAATTGAAACATGTCATATGCAAACCACCGGCTCCGATAAATCTCGGCTGTCCCTGTGTCGAAATAAAAAAAAAAGAATATTAATAAATGAATAGTTAAAAAAAAAAAAAATAGTTTTAATTAGAAGGACACTGTCACTACCTCATCGGCATAGAAAAGAGCAAATGGCTTACCTTTTCCTGTTCCGGTGGTCATCTTCATGCGTGATTTCTCATGACGATAGGATGAGAGCAAGCTAATAATTTTTCGCCTACAGTCGTCCGGCGATCTGCCCATTTCTTCACTAATTTTTACCCACGCATCACTTTTTTCGTTTTTTTAAAAATAGTTTTGGTGATGCGGATTCCACAGAACCTCAAACTTCCTATATGCTTCTATCAGAGTTGCCATTTCGGCCTCACACCACTCCATGTTAGCTACTCTCAGGCACAACACTTTGCACTTTTTTCAAATCACTTTACCGCTCCTGCACGACCGCTCCTACACGAAGGCTGTTTTCGGAATGCCATTCGCATTCCCGGTGCGTTTTTCCGGAACTATCTTGGAAAAACCCAGGAAAGGTCCCGCTCGCCAAAATAAAGGGGAACAGGCAACCGGCCCTACGTGCGCGAAGAAAGCATTTTATTGCTTTCGGTACCTGGGCTCGAACGCACCGCGGACTGGAATTCTGGTTTTCGTGGCCAAAAGTGCAAACATCTTCATGCAGTTTTCGTTTTCTAATTGCCCTCTGCTCGGGACCGGCCGTGCACAATTGGGGAAGAATAGAAACGAACCTGACATTTGTTTCAAGCCGCGCTGAGTCGAAAAATATCCGAATTATGTGGTGTTTGGTATCATTTTGATCGCAAAAATATAAGGAATCCATTGCTGTTATTTCCATGAGGGTCTCATGAAAAATATAAAAAATTTCATGAGCAGCAGTACGTTATTTAACGCTTGGCTGCTAGTATCTTTGGTTCTCCTTGAATCGATTCTTGCAAAAAAAAGAATTTGTTTATAATTTTTAACATTGTAAAAGTGATTTTTCAATCCAATAAAAATATATTCTAAACGAGTGGTCCTTCCCTAATTTCGTTCATCATTGCCCAAATTATGTCATGTTTTGATACCAACACTGCGGGAAGACCACAGCAAGGACTTGTGCGCGCCCTCCTTTGTGTTCGCGCGAAAGCAATGCCGCGTTGCATGTTCGCGCTGCCGTCCAAACGAACGAACATTCGCCGAACACGTTCGTTTCTTGCCGCACTGCTGTCGCGTTGCAGTCGCAGCGCGCTCGTCTGTACGGAGCATTTTTACAACCTTAAGCTGGGTATAGACGAGCGCGCCGCGGCTGCAACGCGGCATTAGAAAGTGTGCGTGGTGTTTTCGTTTTTACGACGAACACGCGCCGCGCACGGAACGAACCAACTTCAACGCGCCTTCGCCATCAGTTCAGTGTGTGTCGCTAAAGATGGAGGACGACGAAGTTCTCCTTATAGCTAGTAGTGCAGTGGTACTTTTAGCTTATAATGAGTTAAAAGAGTTAATAAAAACGAAAAGGAGGCAGCGAAGATGGTGGCACACAGATCTATATTGTAAACGAAACGGGAACAAATTAATGCGCGATTTAAAATTTCAAGAAATTAGTGGACACTAAAAATTTTACTCGAATGAGTTCGTCATGTTTCGAAGATTTATTAACCAAAATTGCACCGAACATCAGAAAGATAGATACTATAATAATATGCGAGAGGCAACTTCGGTACAAGATGGAAGTCTGCACAGCACTCATTGAAGAATTGAAGGAAAACATCAAGGTAAATATAAATCACTATCGCAGTTCATTTACAGTGGCTCTTAAAAGTATTCGGACACCCTTTAAAAAACACAATTCCCTCATTTGGTCCAATATCAAAACAGGGAATTGTGTTCTTTAAAGGGTGTCCGAATACTTTTAAGAGCCACTGTATATTTATTTTTAAAACAATTGATTACAATATTTGCAAATATGAGGAATCGTGAAAATCGTCAGAATGATACATATTTTGAGGCGAAGTCATTGAAGGAGTGGGGCAAGTGTCGGTATCGTAGTATGGAGAAGGGTGGAGCGGAGTTGGATGGGAATGGTGAGACGTTGAAGGAGTAGGTTGTGGTGTAGAGGATGAAAACTGTGGGGAAGGAGAAAACAGAGGTGAAGCGGTAGTAGTGCCATACATCTCATGTTGTATCCGCTGGCGTGTGTTGCGCGGATAGCCCATGAGTTTTGACGATAAAAATGTACAAAATGCATGTACTTCAGCATCCGCCGTCGGCATCGCATTAAGTTTGCTAGCTGTACTCCTTAAAATATTTACAGCGCTTGTTAATAACTCCGTACTCTTGTCGGTTCTGTTTGTCCGTCGCTTTGCTTGCGGCGGACCGACAAATGCCGCCCTTTCTAAATCTCCAGACGATGTTCCAAATGTATGATTGATGGTGTCTCTCACATTGCTTCGATCCTCCTCATTCTCACCATTTCCATCGGGTAACGTATTCGACAGGGACTCCTGGACAGAGAAGAAGAAATAATAATTGGTAACAATAAGTTTCAAGAAATAACAAAAGCTCTGTTAACTATATTAACTCTACTAATGTAGTCCAATGAATATGTGTTTCAGCTTCCTAGAACTCCTTCAGAGTGGATGGTGAAATGCGAGGTGTTCGAACAAACATGGGATTTTATGCACTGTGTAGCTGCTATTGATGGGAAGCACGTTTTAGTGCAATCACCAATTAAATCCGGTTCTGAGTTCTTCAATTATAAATCGCAATTTAGTATCGTACTGCTCGCATTAGTTGATGGAGATTATAACTTCTTATTTGCTGATGTCGGGTGCCAAGGAAGAATTTCCGATAGTGGTGTATTCAATAACAGCAAACTCTACCAAATGGTAAAGGACAATTCCTTGGGGTTCCCAGCGCCAACCGAACTTCCGGGACGACAAGTTAAAGTGCCTTGTTTTATTGCGGCAGATAGTGCCTTTGCACTTCAAGAAAATATAATGAAACCGTACGGAGGAGAGCATCGCAAGGGCTCTTGTGAACGAGTTTTCAATTACCGGCTGAGCAAAGCTCGTAAGGTGGTTGAAAATGCTTTTGGTATTATAAGTTCGGTATTCAGGGTTTTAAGAAAACCGTTACTATTAGAACCGGAGAGAGCCCAAATAGTTGTCACAACAATTCTTTGCTTACACAATTATTTACGACAACATTCAAGAACCTTGTATACACCTCGCGGAGCTATAGACTATGAAGATGAAAATGGAATACAAATGGATGGTTCATGGAGAAATGACCCAGACAGAATGAGTTCTATGCTTTCACTGCACAGGAGACCCAGAAGATCTGCAACTGCAGTGGAAAAAATTCGTGATGAATTCGCAGATTTCTACTCTCACGAGGAAGCTGTTCCGTGGCAAGATAAATACGCATGAAATTTACATTTATATAACCGTATTCGTTAACTTTTTTTCTTACCGTGTCGAGTCTTTCCCGCGGTGTATCTCTGTCTTCCAAAAATTGCAATAACCTGTATGCAAACCAACGGCTATGGTAAATCTCGGCTGCCCCTGTATCAAAATAAAATAAAAATAATAAATAAATAGCGTAAAAAACATAAAAATGAATAATTTCAATTATAATACAAGGGCAATGTTACTACCTTATAGATATAGAAAAAAAAATAATCATCTTACCTTTTCCTGTCGTCGTGGACATCTTTATCCGCGATTTCTCTCTTCGATAAGAAGAGAGCAGGTTGGTCATTTTCTTCCTGCACTAATCCGCCGATCTATTCATTTCACTGCTTATTTTCTCCCACGCATCAATCTTTTCGTTTCTTTTATAATAGTTCTTGTCGCTGGGATTCCATAAATTTTCGAATCTTCTGTAGTGTTCAATTAATTGTGTAACTGCTGATTCACTCCACTCCATGTTAGTAGCAAACACAACACTTTCGCAACACAGAAATTACCAACGCAAGAAGACGCCCGAGTGTCTGTTCCTGATGAGGACTGTCGTCGGAATGCCATTTGTGTTCCCGATGCGCTTTTTCCCCGAAACCACCCTGGAAAACCCCACGAAAAGTTCCGCACGCAGAAATAAAGGAACGTGCGCGGATAAAGCGGTGTATTGCTTTCGGTACCTGGCACAGTGCACAGTGGGCTGGAATCCCGCTTTTCGTGGTGAAAATTATTTTAGTATTATTTCAAATGATATTGAAAATGATACCAAACACCACATAATTTGGTTATTTTTTAGCTCAAGAACCAGCGAATTTCTAAATTGTCCGCGCCCGGTTTCGTTCAATGGACCGCCGTGGACAATTCAGAATTTCTCTGATTCTTGAGTTACAAAATATCCGAATTAGGTGGAGTTCGGTATCATTTTCATCGCAAAAATATAAGGAATCCATTGCTACTATTTCCATGAGGGTCTGATGAAAAATATAAAAAATTTCATGCGGAGCAGTACATTATTTAACGCTTGGTTGCTAGTATCTTTTGTTTCCCGCTGGACGCCTACCTGGGCTCATTCGGATGCCTAGGGACGAGCGGGTGATGACTCACCAATTTTTCAAAACATCAAAATGCGATGTGTATCGATGTGAATGTGGTACTAATGGATTCCTGGTGTTCTACCGCTTAAAATCATATCTCATATCGGGTAAATCCCATTATTTTTAACGAAGCTAGTTTTCATTTATGTGTAATTCCACGCCAAATCGATCATATTTTTTGGCGATGTCTCGGATTTTGTTCTAAAATAAATACATTGTATTTCACATGAAATTATATAGGGCTTAAGTCATCATGTTGCTCATTTCGGAACCGTTTGAGAAATATAAGCCTTTAAATTTCGCGATTTTTGCCCATTTTCCTGAAAATGGGTTGTACGTTTGAATTTTTATCTCGGGAACTATTTATTCTATTGACCTACACTTTTTTTATTTTGTTAGGGAAGGACCAGCGTCATTGGCTAAAAGTGGGTTATTAACATTGTTTTGCAAGTGTAAATGGCAGTACTTAGGCATTAGTAAAAACATCTCAGTTTTTAACCGACTTCGAAAAGGAGGAGGTTACTCAATTCGACATGTATGTTAATTTTTTTTTTTAATGTATGTTCGCCGATTACGCCGAGATGGATGGACCAATCGGAACCAAACCTTTTCCATCTTGTAGGGTATGACTCCCAGTTGGTCCCGTAAAAAAAATTTTGCATTTCACCACCGCTTGCCCCTTTTTTATTGCAAATAAAATAATTTTTGGAAAAAAAATATAACCGACTTCGAAATCCACTGAAAGGTATGAAATAATTTTTACTTGATATGTATAAATTCTATTCGGCTCTTTATAACATTGATTAAAGTATTACATTACATTTTAAATACAATGCATACTTTTCGGAGGCGGCGCGAAATTACAAATTGTGTAAATGAAAGATGTTGCTAATGTGAAAATATGTAAAAGGATTAAAGTATTTTGACAATTTCCAATGTAGACAATTGTTAATTTTGCGCCGCCTCCGAAAAGTATGCATTGTATTTAAAATGTAATGTAATACTTTAATCAATGTTATAAAGAGCCGAATAGAATTTATACATATCAAGTAAAAATTATTTCATACTTTTCAGTGCGTTTCGAAGTCGGTTATATTTTTTTACTACGTGAAAAGGTAAAGAAAGGAAGTTGAACGAGTTTGGCTTTTATTTAATAGATTAAGTATTTAGAATAATATCGATTGATGTCTTAATATAATTTTCGAAAAAAATGTATATATTTTGCAAAAACAAAAAACAAAAAAAAAATACTTGCTTTTCATGCCAAAACGGTCCTAAGTGGAACAGCAGTAGGTAAACAAAAAAATTTACCAATAGCTGAGGAGAGGGCTGTTTTATAAGGTTTTACTATTGAGGTGGTTATGAGATTTAGCAGAAAGGACAAAGAGGAATTTAATAAGGCGTGGAAAGAATTAGTAGAGAGCGGATTTGAAAATATTAATAAAAGAGACGAAAAAGGAACTGCATTATGCGATAATAATTTTGAAGCAAAGAAAAGTAGAGTTATTGATAGAAAAAGGCGCGAATGTAAATGCAGTAGATGTAGGAGGGATAAACCAGAGGTGGGGAACGTGCGGCCTCCGTGATTTTTTTGTACGGCCTTCATAAAAGCTAGCTCTTGTATTAATTAATAATTAATTATACAGATCACGACTTAATATTATTATTTTTCTAAAACGAAATAAATTTATTTAAAAATACTTCTACCAATATCATTTTTATTTCAAGTGGTATTTAAACATATAGTTGTTTATTGAAATTAAAAAATCTGGATAATAAATAGAAATACCAACAGTGAAATATAAAAAATTAGAGCGGCCTCCTTTATTACCGTCTAATTTAAATGTGGCCTCTAATGGTAAAAAGGTTCCCCACCTCTGGTATACACCATTGCACTTGGCAGTAACAGCCCAAAATCTAGAAAATGTAAAAGAGCTAATAAGGTCGGGAGCAAATGTTAATGCTGAGGAATATGGGAGTAAGAATACGCCATTACACCTAGGACGTATGATTGGTGAAAAAGAGATAGTGGAAGAACTAGTGGAAGCAGGAAGTGAAATAGAGAAAGAGGATAAGTTTGGGCTGACCGCGATGGATTATGCAAAAGACAGTAAAGAAGTAACTGAGGTATTAAAGAAAGAAACAGACAGAATTGAAAAGTTATTTGAAATGCGAAGGGGAAAACCATCTACAAGAGGCTAAAAATGTGGAAAGAAAGGAAGAAATAGAAAAAAAGGTAAAGAATTTAGAGAAAGAATCATTAGAAGAGCTGAGGAAAATATGGGAAAAGGTATACGAGAAAGAAGCGCCTAGATACTCAAAGAAATATCTGATACCGCGATTAGCTTATAGAATGTGTTCAGAATTGTTGGCTGGGTCAGCCTTATCGAAAGGCTTGGAAGTCGAGGTGGTCGAGTCACAAGCCGGGAGATTGGATGGTCACACAGATCGGTTATTTGGTCGTGTACCGATTTATACAAGTTACAGAGCGTTGGTTAACTTAATGATCGCGACTATATACAACGGTGATTGCACTTAAACTATTACACTAAACTAAATCTACAACTAATGTCCTAATTCTACTCCGATCCTTTTGACACGTGGTGGCACTGGTCGCACAGTCGTGTGTGTTTGTTCGGTCGTCGCAGTGACGGGTATTCTGAGCCGAGAACGATATTGGCAACACGCACGGCGATGCCGGTCCCGATTCCCCCTTTCAGGTGGGAATGCGCAAAGATGTTAATTAGCGCGTGACGCATGTCAACGGCGTTCGTGTAATTGGGTCTCGGCGGGGGTTCGTGAGATGGTGCCTCGAGTGTCCGCATTATCGCTTGAACCCACACAGAATGCAGGAAAAAGCGTACGGAGAAATGTCAAGAAAAGGGGCAAAAAGACTAGAATATCTGGCAGATCGGCTAGAGAGGCGAAAAAGGATAAGTAGTGATAAATTACCAGTTGAAGGAACCGAGTTAATACTATAGCCAACCGAAGTAAGGTTTTCCCGAGCACGAACGCTGAAAGACAAAACCAATAGCCGAATTAATATTGGGCCAAAAGCTTGGCAGCACTTTTTTTTTGGCATGCTTAATGGCAAACCAGAACTTCTCAATCGGATTTAAATCCGGTGAGTATGGCGGCAAGAACAAAATTTTACACCCAACATTTTCTATCAAATTTTTCGTTCTTGCAGATTTATGGAAGCTTGCATTATCGAGAACAATAGTCTGTCCAGGTTTTAATATAGGAACAAGTATATTTTCTACATAAGCATAAAAAATCTCGATGTAGCAGTAGCCCTCAATTACCCAGGAAGCTTTAACTTTTCCCTCATTTAGTGCTCCTATTATGCTACCCTCTTTCTTTTGAACTCTGGTTTGTCGGCAAATAATATCAAGTTTTCTTTTTCTATTCTTTTTTTTTTCTTTTTTTTTTCGAATTCATTGTATTATATTAACAGGTGTAGGGTAATATCTGCGCCCTGACAGAAGAGTGTCAATGTAGGTAAAGAGCAGACGCTCTCTATTCCAACATTCTGCAATTTATAATAATTTTACCTGCATAGTAATCGTGAATGAACTTTGAACTTCGCCTGAAACTGCGGCGATAGCCTAAATCAACCGGAGCGCGTTTATGGCTCGGTACGCAGCCACTTGTTGATTACTAAAATCAAACGTTGAAACGATTAAATAAAATTAATCGAATTATTATTCACTTTGATTGTTCACCGCACTAAGGTAACAAACTGAATTTACCGTTCAAAGTTTATTTAAAACCACGCTATAACACTTGTGACAACGAGAACGATGCAGATACGTATTGTTCATGATGCGCTGATGCTGGGACCGATGCAGCCTCTGCGTGAGACCGCGTGGATGTCGCGAAGCGGATGGGGACGTTGCGCACGGAGCGATGACGCGGAAGCACGACGGCTGGGAACAATGGGGCCCTTCTGGGACTGCACGTGCACTTTCCTAAGGGTCAGCGACTTGACCGCTCGTGCACTATTTGGTCGATACTCACTTCCTGTTGCAGAGGTTGTCGATCTCGAACGGATGTTCTTCACTCACGGTGACTGAATTATCCCACCGCTGCCACCTAAATTTGTCACGTCCCGGGTGGGTGGTTCGTGTTGGTTGCACACGGACCCCTCCTCTCTTACAGTACCTGTTGACGGATCTTAATCCGTCGTCTGTCCGGACCGTGGTGTACCGATGATATTGACTTCTTCGCTTCGTGAACGACGTCTCGGGTCGTTCGGAAGTATTGTCCGTTCACGACTTGATGGCAAGTGACAGCTGCAATGCTCTCACTCTGTTCCATCTCTCTCGCACCACACGCGTCGTTGTTATTGGCTGAAGACGATGACAAAGAGCGACGCCGAATCCATCGAGGTAGAGTGAAACAGTCATTCCATTGCAGCGGCGTAGCCTCTCGATTTTTATCTATCATCGCAGGTTTGATAATTTTTTTATCGATACAAAATTGAACGTAATTTCGCATTCCGCGTTTTTATAACTAATATCCGCAAATGAATTTGTAATGAAAAAAATTAATTGATATATGTCTCTTTTTACTCAGAATAATGTAACTTTTTTTAAACTCGCTTGTATTTAAATGAATTTCGTACAATTAACACTACAGATCATGAACAATCAAAACAGTACAGATCATGTTGAAATTAACATAAGTGTAACTCTCATATTTATTTACCTTATGTATCCTCCAGAAAAGAATTATTGTCTTCGGAATCGCTTTCTGCTGTTTCAGTTTCGCTGTCTTCTGTTAATTGAAGTTCGTCCATCATTTTTTCTAAAATACCATCCCGCTCCCAATATTGTTTTTCTATTTTTTCAATATGTCGGTAGCAGTTGCTCCATGACGTCGGCGAAATCGCTGCAATGCATTCTTTAGCCAGTATTTCCAATTCTGTCGATCTCAATGTTGATGTATTCCGTTCTCTCATCTTTGTTTTTAACTCAGCCCGTATAAGTTCAATCGGATTGAATAGACACATATAAGGTGGCAATCTTAGTACGCTGTGTCCATGTGATTCTGCGATTTGATCTACTTTATATATTTTCTTCGACCTGCGTTGTTCTATTAATTCCAGTAATTCAAATTTGCGCATATTTTCTGAGCATAAAATGCCGTCTTTTAACAGCCAATCTACCAGCTCTGTTTTATTTGAATTTTTGGGGGTGGTTTATTCAATTGTACCGAATGATACGGAGCATTGTCCATTACTATTACCGTGTTAGGTTCAATGTTAGGCAATAAGATAGATTGTAAACCACTTTTGAAAATTCGTTGCGTTCATCTGACCATGATAGTCACAACTTGTACTTCCCGCTTTAAAAATTAATTCTGCTCCGGGGATGAATCCATTCTTATTACCTGCGTGCAGGATAATTAGTCGCTGTGAGGAGCTGGAGCTTTGTAAAATTCCCGGCTCTTCGCTACTTTGCCAGCATTTCCCGAAGGTGATTATTGTCTTTTGCATATGGCCTTCTGGGGCGTGCGCCGCCTTGCCGTACCCGAGTCTGTGCTCATACCGGCAGATGGTGGGTTAGCGTTTAACAAGATAAACCGCCGCCACTAAGAGGCCAACGCCAACGAGGGGCACCACGTTCGGTGGGGCTCCCCTCGCCCTTAGCACCCATGTCGGTATGATAACTCACACCACGTTTGATGGGTAACCGCCGAGACCGCTTACGCGGCTCTCTACCACACATCTAATGCTGCGGAAATCGTCCGTTGCCCATGGATGTGGGATTAGACCGATTCAGGCGCAACTCTATGGGCAAAGATCGTGTGGTCTGCCTCAGGGACTCGTCTCGGATACACGGACGAACCCGACACCTCAAACGACGGCCCTGCATTTACCCAGCGCGACAAGTCGCTACCACACTAGTTACTGCCAACGGCATCCGTTGCCCACATACGTGGGATTGGGTAGCTCCGGAGGCAGTTTTATGGGTGGGCACCGTGTGGTCTAACACCCACCCGGTCATCTAAATTGTAAGAGATGGAAGAGATGAAGGCTGCCGTGCGGTGGATACGAACGAAGTTTATTTATTGGGATTATTGTAGATAAATGTGAAAGTATTTGGTATAAAAGATAGAAAAACATAAAGTACATAAAAACGTAAAGAACATAAAGAACATAAAGTACATAAAGGACGTAAGAGGCAAAAGAACATAAAATGCGTTTCGCCGACTGTTCTCGTCACACGCTCGACGAAGACTCGTCGCTGCCGACTGTCCCCCCCTTGCCGACGACGACGCGATGCGACGCAACGCAACGCACTTCAGATGTTATCGGCAACATAGCACCTTACAAAATATATGATATTTCGGCCCGCTCTTCGGAAACAATCTATAGTTTTAAAAAATTTTCCTCGCCAATTTATAATATCTGGCTTTTCCGTTAATATCATCCACATATTTGAGGTTTTCTTCCAAACGAAACCAATGCGTCTCAATAAATTGTACAACGTGGTACGCTGCCACGGAATGTTCAATTTTTCCCGGATTACAGGTAATAGCTTTCTTAAGGTGGGCACCTCCTTTTATTAATTGTTCCTCCTCTTCGGTGCAATGAAACTTCTTCTCAAAGGTCCAAGGTCGCTTCTTTCCTGGCGATGGTAAAGAAGTTCCTTCTCCAGCTTCCTCACTTTCCTTCCGTATTCTTGAAATTGTGCGCACAGACAAACCGGTGTACTCAGAGATACGATTATTTGATTGTGTTATCGGAAATAATAGCTCTCCTTTTGTAGCTTCTTCGTCACATTTTGCAATTATATGATGCACCAAATTCCTGGTGTCAATGTGCACCGTTTGTCCTTTTTTATGCGAGTGCATAATATTATATTTACAGTACTTAATTTAAAATAAATGAAACTAAATCAAACAAAAATTAAAAATAATCAAAAAGAAATTAACACGAAAAATAATCAAAAACTTAAATATAAAAATAATGAAACAGAAATTAACACGAAAAAAACACACACTAAACAACACTAACGCTAAATACAAACTTGAACTAAACTAATGTTAAACTTAGCTGTATAAAAATAGTGAAAAAAGAAAAAATAAATTAAACAAACAAAATCTAAGCTAAAATAAAAAATAAAACAAACACACAAACTTAGTTATATAAAAATATGAAAATAAAAGAAAAAGTATTAAATTAAGTAATGAAAAATATAATATTATATAATAAAATCGCACTGTGTTTTCTGAAGGATCGCTCTGAGAAGACTAAGCTCTTGGCTTTAGTCTCTTAACTTTGATCCTTATAGAACTCCCTTATCTTCAAACGAGCGTGTTAACATAAACATTTTTGGAGAAGTCAAAATTCACATGTTCCGAAATGAATATCGTTATAGTCGCAACAAGATCACGAATGTATGCGTCATTAGAGACATTCGCGGGTCATACTGATACGGCGTGGTGAATTAATCGCTCGCACGCAGGCTGTATCGATGAATATTCACGTGCAACTTCATCAAATACATATTGTTGAATTTCGCGGTTCCACGCACACCAACGCCATCTACTATTCGTCTTTCGTGCAATCGGCGGTACGCGAGACCGCATGGAGCGATGCGGCGGCTTCCGGTTTGTAACGCTAGCGAGGTGTACACGCGTATGATTGTAAAGCGAACGTTAATTACTTAAGTACAACTTTTTTTCTTGTTAAATGTTCTTTCGTGCTTATATTATCCATAATCTAACAGTGTATGGTCCCAGGACGATTAACACTAGAACTACCGACTATCCACTTACTTTTAAATCGAAAATAAAATAAAGCATGAAATGCATGAAGAATGAAAGATAAATTAACATGTAGAAAAATTCTTTATCTTGACAAAAATCAATCTGCATTCGATTAGAAGCGTCTTAATAAATTTTGTAACGTAAAATGAGAAATATAGAGCAAGTCATTTTGACCCGTATGGTAGTTCTAGTGTTAAACTGCGCCATTAATCGAAAATTTAAATGTGAAATAGAAAAAGCGAGGTTAGAATCGCGAGTGCTACGTGGTCGATAAAATTATAAAAATTAATCGAGGAAGAATCGAACAAATACAAAATCTCGATAACATGTACTATGAAACCTGGAAGATTCAAATGAAGAGTGTACTTAACAATTAGTAATATGAAATTACCAGACAATTTGTTATCTATATGGCTTTTGAATTCACTTCCAAGCGATTACGAAACAATGAGCATAACCATCCGGTCAAAAGATGAAATGGCGAGCTTGGAGGAATTGAAAACGAAGCTGCTCGAAGAGGAAGCAAGGAAACGACAGAGCACAAGCGAACTGGAGTCAGAGGAAGAAGAAGCTTTTCCAGAGAAGAGGAGCATAAAAGAAAGCACAACCAAAGGAAAGTATCTAAGCGACCCAAGGTAGGAAAGGTCCAAAATGTTTAAACTGCGGTAAGTTGGGCCATCTAAGCAGAAAGTGCAGATCAAGAGTAAATACAAAAACTAAAGAGAAAATACTACTCTTCAGAGATCAAGTGCATAGTGCCTGGATAGTGGAGCAACGAAACACATGTGCAACGATATTAAAAGATTCAACAAATTGAACAGAAAAGAGACAAACAAAATCTATACGGCTGTAGAAAGCTGCGGCAACCACAAGGAAAAGGGGAAGGAAATATAAAGGTGCAAGGCGATCACTCAAACAATGCGAGGTTACAAGAAACTATACTCTTACCAGAATTCGAAAGTAACCTGCTATCTGTGTCAAGAATCACGAAGCATGATTATCAGGTAACATTTTATAAACATCATGCTGTCGTAACACTGAAAAATGGATCTGTAGCAATGAAGGCTACCACTAAGGATGGACTATGTATAGTTAGTCTATCGAAGATCCACAGCAATAGCCTTACAGAATGGTATACGAGACTCGGACACTTGCATTTCGAGGGCGTTAAAAGGATGAAGAACCTCGTACATGGATTGGATGAAAATATGGATGGCCCAAACGAAGGATGTGAGGTATGCGACAAATGCAAACTTCATCAGTTACCTTTCAGACCATCTGTGAGAAGAGAAAGTCGAGTGTTAGGTTTCGTACACAGTGATATTTGTGGCCCGATGCAGGTACAATGGCTTGGGGGAGCGAGATATTTCGTTCCCTTCATTGACGATGAAACCAGATACCTTACAGTACAGATGCTAAAGAATACATCAGATGTGCTTAAGGTGTTCAAAGAATACAAATCCAAGGTGGAGAGGCGTACGGGACAGCTGATAATGAAACTTCGCAATGATAATGCCAGGGAGTACTTGTCGAAAGAATTCACAAGTTATTTAAAAAGTGGCGGAATTTCAAGAAAATTATCGGCTCCGTATACCCCCAAACAGAGCAAATTGCAGTGTAGTTGAAATGGCGCGGTGCCTGCCTCTACAGACCAAGATGCCTTTCAACCTGTGGGCGGAAGCTGTGAATACGGCGGGTTACATAAGGAATTGCTGCCCAAAAACGCTACCTCATACGAGGAATGGGCATGTTGAGAAGCCATGTGTGGGATTCATGAGAACATTTGGAAGCAGGGTTATTGCATTAAATAAAAGACATAGATACAATAAATTTGCCCCGAAAGAATTTATGTTAGTAGGATACTCAGAAGAGGCTAAAGCGGAGGCTTTAGGAGAAAGGTACTAACAAAATAGAAACAAGCAGGGACATGAAGTGACTCATGAGTCACTTCAATTTGAAGAGGCGATTTTCGAAATGTCCTTGATTCATCCAACGTCAGGCGAATCAGATGATGAGCAACAGAGTGTCGCAGAACAGGATACGAACAGACATCAGATCAAGGAATGCATCCGCCGAAAACGATCAGGGGACCAGGTCGCCCCAGAAAAGATAGAATTGGAAACAGGGGGAGACCGAGAAGAATATTTTCCACGTGCTCCACTCAAAGTGATGTGCCTACAGAGCCAAGAACAGTAAACGAAGTCATAGCTGGGTCAGAACAAGATGAATGACTGGAGGCGATTCGCACGGAATATGATGCCCTAACATAGAATAAGACTTGGACCTTGATAAGTAAACCAAATAAGAATAAAGTATTAAAATGCAAATGGTTTTCAAGGTCAAGACAAATCACAATGGTCCAATCGAAAAATACAAGGCTAGGTTGGTCGCAAGAGGCGACCAACAAACCGAAAGGAATTGACTACGAAGAGGTCTTTGCATCAGTGGCCAGACTGGAAGCGATATGCACACTCCTTGCATCAAGCGTAGCGAGAAAAATGCATGTTCACCAGCTAGACGTGGTGACGGCGTACGTTCAAGGGGACCTCTATGAAGATGTATACATGGAATAGTCTGAGATGTTTGTGAAGCCGGGTCAACAGGACAGATTGTGACGGAAATTGTTTCGGGAGACATAAAAAAAAAAAGAAATTCCTTTGGAGTTGTCTCCCAGTCTCGAATTCTTCTATTATTTTATGTATTAGACGTTTAACGCATTCTGCCTTATTTAGATAAGTCGCAACTTAGATTTAATGGGCAAGGTTTATTAGAAAACGTGTGACACTCTTAATTAACTGGCAGAGGCTGAACTTTATTCAGTATCAGAGTTTAGCTTTTATAACATATGCCTCACTTAGAATGGAGCTCGATTCTTCTATTCTAAGAGTGCAACCCAAGGTTTTCAGGAACTCGGTGTTGGTTGCCTGTCGCGTTAGATGTAGGCGTTGGGCGTCGTTACTGGCTGAAGCAAGCAGGTTGTCAATGGTACCGCAAACTAGACAATTACTTAATTAACCTAGGCTTTAAAAACACTGGAATAAATCCGTGCGTATATGTTGTAATAGTTGTGTATTAGTTGTGTCGATGACTTATTAATAGCGTCCGCGAATTTATCAAACATTATAAGAATAAAACACGAATTAGGCCGTAAGTTTAAAATGAAAGACCTAGGTAATGTAAAAGAAATACTTGGTATGCGTGTGGAATGGCAGGGCGAACTTGGAGATGTAACTACAAGTATAACGCAAAAGAAATACACCCAAGATATGTTACTGAAGTTCGGAATGGACGATTGTAAGCCGATAAGCACTCCTCTCGAACAAAACATTGATATCGCCGCGATAGAGAGCGAAAACGATGACGAACTGGTAAACGTACCACTTACCTAGCATTCGCGGCAAGCCTGCTGAGTCGCTTCTGCAACAGTCCCAAGTTGGTTTGTTGGAAAATTGCGAAACGGGTGTTACGATACCGGAAGGGGACCATAAATTACGGATTAAAGTATAGGGCAGAGGAGGACTGCTTAACGGCATACGTGGGCACGAGCGATAGACAGTCGAGTACTGGATAATGTAGTTTGTTTAGCAGGAGGCACGATTAGCTGGAACAGTCGAAAGCAAAGAACCGTGGCGCTTTCTACCATGGAGGCCGAGTACACGGCCGTCTTGGACGAACCCAAGGAAATAATCTCTTAGGTAAAGCGAGAAGAAATGTTTTTTTAACACTTGGATGCGTTTTTCAAGTCAGAGCAGCCAGAATTTTATAAAAAGGGCATCGAAAAGTTGTCTAAGTTATGGCAAGATATTGTAAACAACTATGGAAATTATCTGTCGGAATAAATATTATCGAAACGCTCTGCTTCGGGATAATATACTCGGTAGAGTCTCGCTGTCGCCGGCACAGCAGCCTTCGGCCTAAACTACTTGGCGTCGAGACTCTACCGAGTCTCCTGATGTACTTTTTTCTGTAAATAAATTGTTCGCATTGGAAAAAAAAACGACACTTCTTTTCGCTTTACCTAATATATGAGAGACTTGTTGAACTATGATCATGACCATGATCTTCTGTGATAGTCAGAGTGCGATTAAACTAAACAAAAATAGCGCATTCCACGATAGAAGTAAGCGCATTTCTCGCGTGAGGCCCAGGAGCGTGGCGGTATAATTGTAAAGAATATACTCACCGGTGAAATGCCTGCGGATATACTAACGAAACCAAAATTCCAAAGAATAGACATGAAAACTGTATCGAAACACTAAAACTGTGCGATCGAGATAGCGTCAGCGTGTTGGCGTACGGAAAAAGGGGGAGTGTTGAATTTCGCGGGTCTCTGTACACCAACGCCACCTACTATTCGTCTTTCGTGAAAGACGAAGGCGGCTTCCGGTTTGTAACGCTAGCGAGGTGTATACGCGTATGATTGTAAAACGAACATTAATTACTTAAATACAGCTTCTTTTCTTGTTAAATGTTCTTTCGTGCTTATATTATACATAACAGAATTTACAAGAGATGTGCTTCCTGCTAACACACCGTAATACATACTGAGTTACTGCCTGTGTAGTGGACTTACAAGTTGTTGAAACATCATAATTTAGGATAACGCGATCTTTGTCAATCATCGATACAGGCGGCGTAGCTGATATAAACTTCTGAAGACCAAATAAAAAGCCCGTGGATTCTTCAGATTCGCAGTTAGTGTCCAGCACGTACCAATTGCGAATGTGAATTTAAGAGCAGTGTCCTGTAGTAACTGTGGAAGGTACTGCATGTTGGATTTGTATTTCTGGTGCCGTGTTGTCTAATTTGACCGAAAAATTTTTCCACCGAATCTTGATTAAAATTGCGACCAATAAAATATAAAACACTAAGGTCGCACAAATAATTTCTTAAAAATTTTAAATTTTGAATCGTTCGAATCCAATTTTGTAGTACCTTCGAATGCTCTTTATCCGCAGGCTGTCTTTTAATTTTCATGCTTCGGAAATTTCGCTGCATCCCAAATATCGGGCGTTTCACTAGTCATTTCCGTAGCCTTTCCCGTATTTACTCTATCATTGTTGACACTGTCGAAGATGTCATTCATAAAATGAACGAATCATTCATTTCGTACGTTCCGCATACATTCTTGACTCTGTTACGACTCATACAAAGTGTCATGACGGAGACTGACTGAACACCTGCGCGCAATGAAGGCTGAACACCTTCATTTTTCTAATTTTATGTATTACTACATGCTTTGCAGTAAACTTCTTCAAAATTCGATCTTCATCAGAAGCATTACTGGTATCAATAAAATATAAATGTTCCACGTGTGACTGTTTAACCACACGTGGAAGATTGTCTGCCAAAGTAAAATGCAGGGCTTTAGTAAGTAAATTGTTCCGCATACACATTCCGCATTATTGTCATTTATGACAATAATACAATGCCGCAATGTTTCATCTTGTTGAAAGATATTTCTCTTGGAATCGTCAATCATTGCTTGTATAGCTGTACAACTGGTGCTACCTTCGTCGCAAACTGTTGCCACCACTACAGCGCCGGCCTGAAACGTACGGCGAACTAATTCTCTAAACATCCTAACGATGTTCTCCGCGGAGCTACTGCCCCTACAAAATGTATACGCGACATGTTGTTTCCAAGGTCGTACTCCATCTATGTCTTTCAACATCTACACTGTGGCATGATCCGTGATATCCAATTTTCTAGAGAAACCCGTGTCTACAAATCCTTCAACTATGTCCATTGAAGGATTGAACAGCGTATTTGCTGTTCTCATCGGAAAATGCTCTTTGAGTTCATGGAAAACATTGTCGCAAATTGCAGCTATTAGTGGAATTTGCGTCAACATTTTCCGAAGCGTTTCAAAGCTTGGCAAAAGCAATAATTTTGTCAAATCGATATCGAAACTCTTTGGGGCTTTGCTTATATATACTTAATCAAGTTATTAGTGTAGGATAGATAATACAGGGTGATCGACGGACACGATGGTTTTATTTTTTAACCGACTTCGAAAAAGAAGGAGGTTACTCAATTCGACATGTATATATATATATATATATATATTTTTTTTTTATGTATGTATGTATGTGCCCCGATTACGCCGAGATGGATGGACCAATCGGAACCAAACCTTTTGCATCTTGTAGGGTATGACTCCCAGTTGGTCCCGTAAAAAAAAATTTTGCATTTCACCACCGCTTACCACCTTTTTATTGCAAAAAAGCGTACGATTTCGTCCGCGTTGTGTATGGTCATCGATTACTCCAAGATGGATGGACCAATCGGAACGAAACCTTTAGCATCTTATAGAGTATGACCAACAGTTGGTCCCGTAAAAAAACCCGGTTCGGATTTCTACATTTTTTCCGCTTTTATCGCAAAAAACGTGCTATTTCGCGTATATTCGGCCTGATATCGATGAAGCCTAGTATTACATTTTGCGGCCGGAGATGTTTCCACGATGATCCCTTTTGCAACATTCCCTGCCCCTCCCTTCACTACCCTGCCCTTCCCTGCGCTTCTCTTCCCATCCCTTTGTTGAACTTTTCAAGGAATGCTCCAATCGCCACTAAAAAATGTGAAATAAAAAAATTTTTGGAAAAAAAAATACAACCGACTTCGGAATGCACTAAAAAGGACGAAATAAATTAAATTTATATTTCGGAGACGGCGCAAAATTAAAAATTTTCTACATTGGAAATTGTCAAAATTCTTTAATCCTTTTACATATTTTCACATTAACAACATCCTTCATTTACACAATTTTTGATTTTGCGCCGTCTCCGAAATATAAATTTAATTTATTTCGTCCTTTTTAGTGCATTCCGAAGTCGGTTGTATTTTTTATTCCAACAATTTTTTTTAAATTACAAACACAATCTCGAAACTTGCTCTCTGATTCGTTCCTCCGCTCTCTACACTCTTGTCAAAACTCCGCCTTCGCGGCTTAGCTCGCGTACATATACTGTTTCCACTCACACTCCACGGTTATCGCACTTTACACTCTTGTCTCACTCACATCCTCATTCGCACTCTCTCAAGTGCCCTTAAAAAATTTATTCTGGCAAAAATCAAAGTAGTGCCAAGTTGTTACGTACTGATACGGTACTGATAGCCGTAGATGTAAAAATATTGTTTGCGCGCTCGATATCGTTTTTTTATTATATCTTTTTAAATTCTTTGTTTGGAGAATTACTACTTTGGATCAATGTTTGGAACAACTAGAAAAATCTGGAACAATCACGAAAGATTTTCGAAAAATGAGATGCCAGATCAAAAAAACTTTTTTTTTTATTATTGTTCTAAGTAATTTTTTAAAAGCACGTACAAACTGAATTGGTGTCAGATTCAAAGAATTACCACCGTGTTGCCAAATGGATCCAAACAAGTTTTCGACACAGTCTTGATTAATTTTTCGTGTTCGGAGGTAAGAAAAATTATAAGATTTTAATGTATCCCACAATTGCATTATACTTGTAATTGTTATCTGTCAGCACTCAAAACATGGAATTTTTAATTTAAGATGTGAACCTTGTCTTGTCAAATGAGGCACTTCGGTTGATGAACATTAGACAGATAAACTGCATGTCATGGTGAAACTGCTCATTGCTGCTATAATTTAAATGCGTGACCTTCCCAGCCACTTCAAAGTCAGAGTCCAGAACAATTAGGGAACTTGGATCGGCAAGTATGTCCTCCTTCACACGATTATGGGCCTCGATGAGCATCTTCACCATTTGTCTTGGATTGAGTTCACGTAATAGCACAATTCTGTTCTCCCTCGTCCGGCTGCTCGACCCGGACACTCGTGAACATTGGGAATCCTCTCTCACGGCGCAGAGAGAGTTCCCGTCATTGGAGCAGCTAACCACCTTTCTGCTTGCTCGAGCCGGTACATTGGAGCAGCTCGAGGGAGTTTCCGACGTGCGCAACACGCAGACCACACAGTCAACGTCTTTCCAGCCCACGCAGACGACGTAGTCTCGATCTAGACCCGTCAAGAACATCAGTGCACCCAGCTGCTGTTCAACTAGGTGTTCTCGAACGAGTGAACGTAGTCAAGGCGCACGCATTGTGCGTGAATTGCCTCGGCCATCACGATCTGAGGAGCTGCCGGACCACTCAGCGCTGCAAGCTGTGCAACGAGCAGCACCATTCGCTGCTGCATGGTGCAGATCTCAGCCCGGTGTTGGCGCCTGGTTACCGAACACCCCCGTAGCCCTCGTCAGCAGTCTCGCAAGCAGCCTCAACGCCCACGCGCCGCATTGGTTTACCAATTTTACAATGATGAGTTGGTGCAGTCGTCGACCACGCTTCAAGGCCACGCAGGACACGGACCACACTTCTAGCAACGACACTCATACGAGTGCACACCGACCTCGCAGCGCAGCAAGTAACAGTTCTTATGGATTCAGGCTTGGAAATCTCACTTGTTTCAGCGTCTCTAGTAACGCAGCTTCAATTGAAACGAACACGTTCCACGTTGGATGTCCACGGAGTTGGTGGAGCAAGTACTTCGCAGACGAACGAAGTGATCAATATTACCCTCCATTCCAACTACAGGCCTCTCGCAGTCACCATTCAAGCGCACGTGCTCCCGAAGGTGACCATTTGCTTGCTATCAACACCACCAACTCACGCCGCACCGCCACCGCATCTGGAGAAACTGAATCTAGCAGATTCGCAGTTTCTCGTTTCCAGACCAGTGGACATCATTCTTGGAGCTGACGCTTATGGACAGATCATCAAGCCAAACATCATTCGACATCCGTCAACACCGCTGGTCGCGCAACTGTCCATCTTTGGCTGGCTCATGATTGGCCCTATCGAGGGCCCTCCTATTCCACGCAGAACTGTTCATCAGGCGACGGTCAATAAAACCAATTGCAGGCTGAGCGAGTTACTCAGCCGATTTTGAACGCAATAAGAGCCGCCGCAGGATACGACACCGTTGCTCACGCCAGACGAACAGGAGTGTGAAGAACACTTCAAGACCACGCATTCAAGGGACTCGACAGGAAGATACATCGAAATTACATCCAAGAACGCTAGGAAATTCCTATCAAACTGGCCTGTCTTCAGCGGATCCTCAGACGCCTCAGCAAGAGCAACCAGTACAACCAGCTGTACACCAAGTTTATGCTCGAGTACGAGCAACTTGGCCACATGGTAAGGCTGAACAACAACTCAACAATTAGTTCGTTGCAGTATTATCTCCCGCATCACGGCGTCCTCAAGATGAGCAGCACGACCACCGCCCTTAGGGTGGTGTTCAATGGCTCCAGTTCAACTTCCTCAGGATATTCGCTGAACGATCTTCTGCACACAGGCCCTAATCTTATGCTGAACATCGCAGATCTCCTCATCTGGATACGCAGATACAAACACTTGTTTGCAACGGACATCACCAAGATGTATCGCCAAATCAAGGTGCATCCTGACGACTGGAACTTGCAACGAATACCCTGGCTTGATGACACGCTGAAGGAAACGCACTACCAGCTGACCACCGTCACGTACGGGACGAAAGTCGTGCCGTACCTGGCTGCGCGCACGCTATTACAACCTGCCGAGGATGAAGGGTCGAGATATCCCCTCGCCGTGGATCCCATCAAGAATGACAGGTATGTCGACGATATTTTTGGTGGAGCAAATACGGCCGATCATCTCCTCGAAGTGACGCAGCTTTGCCAGGCGGGTGGATTTCCTTGGGCAAAATGGCACTCTACCAGCAAATCGTTGCTTGAAGTCTTCGCAACCGATCAGAAGAACACAGCAATCTCATTCGACGACTGCGAATCCAAAATTCTCGGAATAAACTGGACCCCGCATCAAGATACCTTCAACTTCTCAACTATCCCATCTTCTAAACGCACGCAGTTCTCCAAACGCCTCATCCTCTCAGAAGTAGGACAAGTCTTTGATCCGCTCGGTTTTGTTGCACCTGTAGTCATTAGAGCCAAAATTCTGATTCAAGAGCTTTGGCCAAGCTTTCCATCACACGATGGTTCAACACGACGACCACGTCTACCGTTGAACTTCACGGATTCTCTGATGCGTCAGTCTTCGCGATGGCAGCAGTCGTCTACCTCGTTGTCCACTCACCGTCCACGGGTACCCAAATTTCTCTCGTCTGCTCAAAAACGTGAGTGGCTCCACTCAAACGTCTAACCATCCCGAGGTTAGAATTAACAGCAGCGCTGCTACTTTCAAAACTGGTAAGGCATGTTCACGCTACTTTGAACATGACCATTACGCAGACATTTTTGTGGACGGACTCAGAAGTTACGCTTGCATGGATTAAGACGCACCCCTCTAAATGGAAGGATTACGTACGCAACAGGGTAATTCAAATCCAGGAGATTACGCAGAACTATCATTGGAGGCATACACCAGGAACATCAAATCCTGCTGACTGCGCGTCGAGAGGCATTTCAACGAAGCAGTTACATCAGCACACTCCATGGTGGACGGGACCACCGTGGCTCAAGAAAACGCAGAACGCATGGCCCAAGCAGACCAGTGGTGACGCAGACGAGCTAGGAGCTCCAGAACACTCCACACGTTGAACGCAGTCAAGGAATATTCATGGAATTTAATCTATCAATATTCTTCTATTAACAGGTTGTTCGGAATTACTTCTGTTTGTCTCAAATTCGTGGACAAACTGTTGAAACGATACGACGCTTCGCCCATGCCAGTGATCTCAGCTGCTGACATGGAAAGGACCAGGATGTACTGGATTCAGGCCACGCAGTCCCTCTACTTCAAGGACGAACTCGCAGCACTCGCCAAGGGGACTTCGCTTCCATCAACGCATCCTTTCACTCGGCTGACCGCTTACCTCGTCTTCAATACTCAGAGCTTTCGCACGAAGGCAAACACCCGGTAATTTTGCCTTGTGATTCACGGCTCTCAGCGCTTTCCCAGACAACGCTACTGGATCGTCGGTGGACGAGCTCCAGTGTAGACCCACATCCTCAGGTGCGCGAAGTGTGCTCGGCAGAGGGGGATCCGTGCCCATCAACTGATGGGCCAACTACCTCTCTGTCGGGTTACTCCATCGCGCCCGTTCATGCACACCGGCGTGGACTACGCAGGACCGCTCACTATTAAGACCTGGAAAGGCAAAGAATCGAAAACGCATAAAGGGTGGATTTGTGTATTCGTCTGTTTCGCAACCTCAGCGGTTCACTTGGAAGTTGTTTCTGATTATTCTACAGAAGCTTTCATCTCAGCCTATCGCAGATTCACTTCCCGAAAAGGCATCGCAGCTTGCCTCTATTCAGATTGCGGTACCAACTTCCAAGAAGCAGACGCACAACTCAGGATGCAGTTCAGAGAAAGCACACGCGAAAACCAAGACATCGCAGCGCTGCTCGCCCAGGATGATACGCAGTGGCATTTCAACCCGCCTGCCGCTCCACACATGGGCGGAAAATGGGAGGCCGTGGTCAAGTCACTCAAGTTCCACTCAAGACCATTGGAACCACTCAGCGACGATCCAGACGACGTTTCAGTCCTGTCACCAGGCCATTTTCTCGTCGGAACGCAGCTGAACGCAGTACCAGAACCCGCATTGCTTGATGTCGCGGCCAGCCGACTGTCAAGGTGGCAGTTCATTCAACAGCGCCTCCAACAATTTTGTTGGCTCTAGTCCACGCAGTATCTACAACGACTCCAGGCGATTTCCAAATGGCACCATCCAACCAACAAGATCAAGGTAGGCTCTCTGGTTCTTATTACTGATGAACGTTTACCCCCAAGCAAATGGCCCATGGCCAGGGTTCTCAGGCTCCTACCAGGGAAGGATGGATTGACCAGGGTCGTCGAGCTCAAGACCGCCACCACGACGCTCACGCGGCCCATCGTCAAGCTGGCCCTGCTTCATCAGCCCACTCAGAACGACGCAGACACGCAAATTTCATCACCGACCAGTCGCTGATGGCCGGGGGAAATGTTGGCGAATTCTCCCGTGAACACGCACGGCCATGGTGTTCGTGAGAGAAAGATAGCGGCTGCCGTGGAACGGCCATGCGCGCGCGTGCGCGCGTGCGTGACTGCGATCACGCACGACGCAATTACCAGAATTTACTATAATCGAACAATTTAGAAGACGAGATTAGAAGACGGATGTACCGGTCTTATGAGAGGATTGAATCAAACAGGGAACGAGACACGCGGAGAATTCCGCGTGGTAATGGCGAACCCCGCGTGGGACGCGGTCGCGAACACGAACACGACACGCCTTACGCGAATTGCAATTCCCGAAACACGAAAACACAATTGGAAAGCGGCATTGCGCGTTGTTATGGGATTTTAGGTTTAATCAGGAGGACTTGAGTTTATATATAAAGTTTTAATTGTTCGAATAAGTTTGACAACACTTTTCATTTACTCTCTTTCTTTCTCTATTTCTAGCACTCTCCGCTACGTGTTTGTGCTCACCGTACGAACGCTTTCGAACGACTGTTGACTTGACACAACGGCTCGCGGAATTTCGTACCAAGACCCGCTTGTATACAATAGCCGCTACATTTTCAAGGAGAAGGCACGATATTCTTAACACGCGTGATTTTATCTAATCGTACTGGAATTCGCGAGCTAGATTGCAATGTAAATTTGGGAATACTTGAGGTCGTTCGGCAACACGTCCATACGTTACAGTCGTCAGCGACGAAGTGAAAGTGAAAGTAAGCGGAAGCGACGCTATGCGTAGCGCCACGCGGTTGACAATTGTTGCCAAGTTAAAACAAAGGGCCGTCGCGCGGGACGGCGTAACGTAATATAATTGGACAATACCAACTATCAAAATTAAAGAGGGCGCGACGAATGTCGATGCATGCGGGCGCGGCCGCCAATCAACTTCCGACGGAACAATCTACGTTTAGTCGCCGAAAGATAATCTATTTTAAACATTGAAGACCGTTACTGCGTCCGATTAGGGAGTTCCCAGAATGCAATATGCATTATCGGATCACATCCGGTTAATACAAAAACAATAAAGGAAATTTTGAAAAAATTCCTGTTCGGAACGTAACATTCCTCGACGATATGTAACTATGGTAAATATGGTACAAAAATCAGTAATCGGATTGTAACTACAGTAACATCGATATGCTTCACGAGAACAATGGTGGACATCTACGATTATAGTAAATACGAAGGAAGAGATTTGCTTTATACTTCATCCAGGTTATACCACTCCCGCCCACGTACATTGCTAATGGTGTTATTCGATTGTTATTTCGCATAGTGGTCGCTGCACAGGTTAAGGTTGGTTTGCCTATATTATTACATCCTTCAAGCAATTGCACCGCAGATGTCCTCATCCCTAAACTGTCCCTACTATGTATTTCAATTAATGTGCTTAATGATTTTAAAAACAATCCTCCTACTGTTGGGTGCATATAATTTATTTCAATCGTTTCTATTTTTGTTAACTGCGAGAGAGCGTTCAGACCAAAGGTACCTTTAATGTTTGTGCATCCGCTCAGATTCAGGGCTACCAGCTGATTCATATATCGTCCTATTTGCGCTACTGTATCGGTTGTTACCCATCCACAGAAGGTTAAACTCAAATTTGTGATGTGGCTAAATCGGGCTGGGAGTGGCATAGCCTGCTCAACCGGTCCAAGCTCCAGCTCAATAAAATTTCCTTCCACTTCATTCTGCTCCAACTCAAACTCTATCTCCTGAAATGTCGGTGATTCAGTAAATGTACAATAGTGGAAGTTCATTGTGATTAGCGTTTCAGAAATATAACAATTATTAATGAGGGCCTGTAAAATGCTGTGATCTGTTAATGATTTACAGGAACTGATTTCTATACGCGTTCATGCACGTAACACTGATATAGTGGAAGATACAAGGGATGGAATTATGATGTTGCATTCATGGAGTGCTAATTGCTGTAGGTCGGGATTGATATTGTAGGATCGGGACCTTCCATACCCAAAACATAAGAGGCGTCGTGGAAAAATAGAAGGACAGTCGGACGGTTTGGTCTAGGAAGTAGCGCGGCCGCCTACGAATCCAAGGTTCGCGGGTTCGATTCTCGGCGAGCGGCGTCCGCTTTTTTCCACGGTGCCTACAATATGTATTAAGGATTCGCCTGTTATTGAGGTGCGTTTGGCTTGGAAGGTGGTTAGTTTTGTTGCTATTTTAAGTATCATTGTTAGTTCCGGTTCTATTTGACCCTCACACTTTCCTAGGCCCAGCGTGGTGAGCCTCGCTCCCAATTCCTGCAAATCTCTTAAGCCAGATGGGCTAATGATTGTTCCTCTGAGGTCTAAATGAGTTAAGTTTGGGTAATGCCTAACGGTTATTGCTAGTATTTGAGGTTTCAAATATTTTGATAATGTGGAATCGTTAATTACTATTGACTTTATATATGTACCCACCCTTTTTATGAACCAGTAAAACGCTTCTATTGATACCTCCATACCCTCCCAGCCATCTGACCAACGCCAATCATTCAAGTCTAGGTGGTGGACTGAGTTATACGAGGCGAGACTCCCTAGCCGCCATTTCCTAGAAACCCGCTCCAGTCTGGACCGGTCGGTAAACGGTAGGTACTGTGCAGTTTTGGATATTATTTCTATTGGTAACGGTGTATCATATGTAGAGGTCAATTCTGTAACTTGTTCAGCTGCGGGCAATGGTGGTATTAGCTTGATCTTATGCCAAGAATCAGCGGGTGAGATTTTAAGTTTCCTATTATGGCAGTATATTCCCAATTTTCCTTGGTCCAGGGCCTGTTCAGCTCCTTCCTTAGTACGGAATGTAACAAATGCCTGGTTGTCTGTTGGTTTCCGTAGTATTACGACATGCTCTGCTCCATATGGTTCAAATATTTTTATGAGCTTTTTCCGTTTCGTGTAAGGTGCCAGTCGGCTCACAAAAAGGTGACGACCTTTATTTTCGAATCGGTTTCTGCTGCACGTTGCCATTGCCAACCTATTGCATCAAATACACAACTTATAAAAGCTTTTGTAATCGCAAAAGGAAAAAGAAAAAGTATAAGAGTATCACGTATACACGGCTACATAATTCCTAAGCTATTATTATTCTTTGAGAGGGTGTCGGACGCGCGGTTTTCAGTAGCTGATTCTCCAAGAGTGACAGCTGTTGTTCCGACTGTCGTAGAAGTTGGTTGTCCCCTCTTCCCGCAGAAGCGTCCCAACCAAGCGAAGGTGTTTGTGTTCTCCCAAAGATAAAAAGATACGATTTCCAGTATTACTATTACTTGAGCGATTATAGTTCCATAAGTCAGTCCAAAATGGAATTTCCTATCGCGATGGTGGGTCTCCAAATTTTCCAGTCTTGCTTCAATCTCATATAAGGATCCTATTGCATTTCCGGTGGTTGGTTCTCTAAGACCCGGCTGAAAATCGCTAATGGATTCAATTAAATGATACTGCTTTACATTAGGAGACATCTCGCTAACGTTTAGGAGCAGGTTTGGATCGTAATAAAATTTTGCAAAGGGCGAAAAAGATGGTAGTCGGATATTTGTGGAGTTGACCTAAAAATTGAGTTCTCAGTTGTTCCTTTTCTTCAATTTGATGATCTTGGTATCTAAAATTGATATTATGTGTCAAGGTGACAATCAAGTTATTATTATTAAGTACGTCTTAGGTGTAATGTCTCTGCAGCTAATTTTATCATACCTATAATATCTATTGTCCATAATTTTTGTCGCATGCCCTCCGTCCCACCTAAATGATTATTGTAGAAGTGTTTTCCCGGTATAGGTTGATGCGGTTTGTCGTAATTGGGGGGGGGGGGGCATAATCTAGAATTCAAGAATACTTTACTTTTTATAAACCATATGTGATTGGAGCTATACAAGTTTTTGAGCTCAAACAGATCATCTATAAATCTTCCGACTGGCTCTACTAGAGCATGTCTGAATTTCATATTCCATTTGGATAAGTCCAAGTTGAGAATTCTTGTGTTAATTCCTTGTGAAGTGGCTATGTCAAGTAGACGCCTTGCTTGTTCTAGCTCGAAATTGGTCATTGTTTGTTCCGGTATGTATTTTAAAATGTGATTAGTGAGATTTTCCTCCATACACGTCTGAGCTAATCTTTGTAAATTAGTTTGCTTAACGAAAAGTCCACCTTTTAATTTCAATTCTTATTCTTTACGACATAAGAGTGCTGTACTATCTTGTAATGAAAAAATACCATTCTCTAGCTGTTGAATTTTATTTAATGTCTCATTCTCTTCGCCAATTAGGAATCTTTCCATTGTCCTTGTCGGTGGAGGTTTTTCTTTGAAAACTGGTTTTGGCTTGTCGTAAAATATTCTAAAGGCGCAAGGGTCATAAGACTCGGATCCATAATTTGTGCTCCTGCAGAGTTTTTGAACAATTCCGTTGTGTTCGGTTTAAAATCGATATCAAATAGTTTGTCAAATACCAGTTTCTCCCAGACGATGTAATTATAATTAACACTCTTACTGGGCATTAGCCTTTCTTGTATAAATCCAATAACTCTTCAGACACTTTCTTAAGTGAGTGCCATTTCTTATGTTGCGTAATATACTCTTTTATAAAGTCTCTCTTAAGGATTGAAGCTGCATTAATGGCTAACCTTTGGTCTGTAATATCCTTTTTTGTTCCATGTTCCATCACTTCATTAAACCCGTCTGTATCATTTAAACAAGGATGACCAAAATGTTTACTTAGTCCCGTAAGCTTGATAAATAGTTTTTCGCTTCCAGGATGAGTATGCACGGGGCACAGATTGTCTAAGATTTCTTCCTCCGATCCTTGATCGTCTACATCAGGCCTGGCCAACCCAAATGGTTTCACGGGCCACTTTGATGACGCGTAACGTTACAGCGGGCCGCACTTTAAGTAAACACGCCGTTAAAAAATATAATACAAATACAAAATGAATAAAACTTTATTGTTATACTATGATTCAATATAATTAATTCTCGAGTCTTAATTAATAAGATATTTGTTTATCCTTTCTCTCAGTTAATTTTTGTAAATCTATATTTATGTTTGACGTTGCACATCTTAGCTGATTTTATAAATTGACATCAGTTAGGGACATTCCATGCGAAGTCGGACACCTTTTGGAGCACCATGTCCGATTTTGTTCTAATTTGAATATGTTGTAGTCTGTAGTGATATATAAACGTATCTCGAAGGATTTTTCAAAATTTTGAAAATTGTAAACTTCACAGCTGTTGAAAATATAGTGCTCACATTTTTTCAATAAATTATAACTCCTAAAGTAAGAAACTGATCAAAACGGGCGTTTAGCTACTTATAGTGAAGACATGGGAGTATCTAATAAAAATTTTTTCAGTTAAAAAAAAAATTTTTTTAACCGCTTATTTTGCAATTGTTTTAAACAAATGCAATTTTATAGTAGTGGAGAAATGTTTAAAAATCTGAAAAAATTTGAAAACTGAGGTTTTGTATAAGTCCTTAAAGCCTAAGTCATTCTCATCGGATATAATTCTCCCAATGACCAAAGATTCCCAATTTGATATGTAAGTGAAGAATTTATTGTATCTTTTAATCTAAATCTTTTCCCTTCAAAATACTTAATAACGTAAATAATTTATTGTCTTTGTCGCACAGATGTGCGTATAATAATACAGAGAATCTATTTTGTAAAATATCTAAGATACATAACAGTAAATTAGTTGGGCCTAAAGATTTTCCATGATGTTTACAATGGAATATAAAGATATCTTGTTCTACTTCAAAATCCCTCTCTTTAATAAGTGAACCGAAAGGTATGGATGAATAACAGATTTTATCTTTAAAATCTTCCACATTTTTCATAACACCATACCGATATATTAAATCACCTCGAATGTCAGTGGAATAATAACCTCGATCACGTCGTACGGACCGGTATAACTACCCTGTTCAAAAAGTTCCAGGACAAGTCAAATAATACACGTACTATTCATTTATTTATCAATTTCTATATTGTCACCTTCAAAGTATTCTCCGTTGCTAACAATACACTTTTGCCAACGTTTTTTCCACTCTTCAAAACATCCTAAAAATTCAATTCCTGTGATGGCATTTAATTCTTCCAGCGAATTTTGTTTTATCTCCTCAATCGATTGAAATCGACGTCCCCGTAGCGGTTGTTTTAATCGCGAAAACAGAAAAAAGTCGCAGGGAGCTTGATCGGTCGAATATGGTGCCTGAGGAAGGAGATTCGTTGAGTTTTTAGCCAAAAGGTTGCGAACAAGTATTGAAGTGTGGGCCGGTGCATTATCATGATGCAAAATCCAGGTATTATTCTTCCATAGGTCAAGTCGCTTTTTACGAACTGAATCACGTAGCCGCTTCATGACACTCAAGTAATACTCTTTATTGACTGTTGTGCCAGTTGGTAGACATTCTTTGTGTACCACACCGCAATAATCAAAGAAAACCGTAAGAAGAACCTTAATCTTCGACCGACTTTGTCGTGGTCTTTTTGGTTTCGGTTCGTTCTGCTGCTTCCATTCAGACGATTGTTGTTTGGTTTCGGTGTCATATCCATAAACCCATGTCTCATCACCAATTATGATCCTTTTTACGAAGGTTTCGTCGTTACCAACTGCAGAAAGCATTTCAGTAGCAACGGCCTTACGACGCTCTTTTTGATCATAATTCAGCTCTCTTGGCACAAGACGTGCTGCGACTCGTCTCATTTGCAGGTTATTAGTTAGAATGCTGTGACATGATCCCAAGGATATCCCTACATCTGCAGCAACCTCTCGCATAGTTAAACGTCGATCAGACATGATCAACTTCTTTACTGATTCAATGTGAACATCGTCAGTTGATGTGGAAGGACGTCCCGACCGAGGATCATCTTCTACCGAATCTCGGCCCTCTTCGAAGAGTTTGTACCATTCGAGAACACGTGATTTCGATAAACAATCCTCACCAAATGCTTTTTGTAACATCTGGATTGTCATCGAACGGTTAATTTCGTTTTTCACACAAAATTTAATGCAGATACGTTGCTCAACGAATTTCGACATTATGAAAATCGCCGCTCGTTCGAACCTCAATCGACAAACTCAACTGCTGTTTGTAAACTATTCGACTGATCTGAAGTTGGCAAAATGCAAATATCTTCTAAACAGGTATAATAACTACATAGAATAAAAATAAGTGATATAGCATTTTACAGTTTCTTGTAAACGAGACTGTCCTGGAACTTTTTGAACAGGGTAGTATATGAAGTAACAATAGACATACTTAAGGGTGCGCAGGAGCTGCTAGTGAATTTTTCGTTGACTTCAGCGACAGTTGCGGAAAAAGTCGGAAGGTCTCGAACAAGGATAGAGAGATCTTTGTCTCTCCAACGGTGCTGTGACAGAGAGGGCGATACAAAACTCGTAAGAGAAACAAAGACAGAGCAAAATCAAGCTGCATGCTCTCTTTATGCAGCTGATCAAGTTTTTTGAAGCGAAGAAGCAATATTTTCTTATAATTCTTTTTTTAAAATGTTCCTTATACCTGGGCGCATGCCACTATAGAGCCCTTTTTTGGAAAAAGTGTATGTGCAAAAATTTATTCTATAAAAACGCACACTTTTATTTTTTTATGAGGTTTTGAAGGCGAAATTGCAAAAAAGGGCTCTATAGTGGCATGCGCCAAGGTATAAGGAAAATTTAAAAAAAAGAATTATAAGAAAATATTGCTTCTTCGCTTCAAAAAACTTGATCAGCTGCATAAAGAAATTGTGCTGCCTGGATTTGCTCGGTCTTTGTCTCTCTTACGAGTGTTGTATCTTCCTCTCTGTCGCAGCACCATTGGAGAGACAAGGATCTAGCTATCCTTGTTCGCGAGCTTCCTACTTTCTCCGCAACTGTCGAAATTGGCGCCACTTTACCTCCTGCGCACCCTTAATATGTGTAAATAGTTATTATTAGAAAAGAACTTTTTTTTAAGATATTTACTTAACTTTATTGTAAGAGAACGGCGTTTCGTCTCGGGATCGACTGTTCAGACTCGTCAGTGGGGCTGACGACAGCCGATCCCTGCCCCAGACGCTTCGATACCGTTCTTCGGACGATCGCATATATCCGAAGAACATGCCGGACGACCACCAGCGAGAGAATCTCTTACCCATCCTCATCGCCACCTGGCGGCCGCCGACCCGAACCAAAGGCGTCCGGGGGGAGACGAAAGCACGCACATCTCTTTCCCAAACGCCGCCTACATTATATACAGGGTGTCTCGTAACTAGTAGTAACATCGGGAAATGGGGAGTGGCTGAGTAACAATTTCCTTTGCAAAAATGTCAGACGGGGCTTCGTTTTTGAATTATTAAGGAAAAACACTGACCAATGACAGCGCGTGAGACGTCTGTCGAGCTAGCCCCCCCCACCTTGCAAAAATAAAAAAACAAATACATGTAAATTATGAGCTTTTTATGAGCTTTCATATTCTACAAATCAAAAATTTTGAGCTCGTCAAACAAAGCAGGAATTTGAAAATTTCAGTGGTGGGGCTGAGTCGACGTCGAAATAAAAATAAACATATCGGATCGCTCTTTGTGGCAGAATTAGGAGCTATTTATGAGCTTTTAAGACAATATAAATCAGATTTTTGAGCTCATCGTTTTAACCCTAAAACAACCCCTTAAATAATTTAACTCAAAAGAGAACTACACTTAAAATGAAAAAATTTAAATCTTTTGCAGGTAAATATTATTTGTTGATTTAAGAGCTCTCAAAATACGTATTTTGATTATTGTGGTGCAACCCCTTTACGGTGAAACCACCCCCTCGTCTCGCAAGCACAAGAGAGAAGTACACTTAAAATGAAAAAATTTAAGTCTTTTTGTTGATTTAAGTCTGTTTGTTGATTTAAGAGCTCTCTAGATATGTATTTTGATTATTGACTCACAACCCCTAATCAAAATATTTAAGTGGTTGTTTTAGGGTTAAAACGATCAGCTCAAAAATCTGAATTATATTATTTTAATAGCTCATAAATAGCACCTAATTTTGGAGCAAAGAACGATTCAATATATTTATTTTAAAAAATGTGGGGAAGGGGGGGGGCTATGTCTCTACGTCGTAATTCTTTTACTTCAAATATAATTTCTGTTGTACTGGATAGATTTGAGAGAGCAGTTTCATTGTAAAGGAGTCGTAGTTTAATAATTCAAATACATGTATTTTGCTCATAAGCAATTTTTTTTATAAACCAGATTATGCAACTCAAGAATCTTTTCAAATCATTAGTTTAAAATAAAGGTAAATTAATTGCACAATGTTCTCGCACATTTTGATAAATTGTTTCATATATTTATTTTTAATATTTTTAAATACTATATATGCATGCATATTTATACACATATTTACATAGGCACAGACACACACACAGTACAGGATAACAAAATTTAATAACATTTTTAAACAGTTATAATATTATATGCTTTCTTAATTAAATATGCTTCAGTATATATAATATTACAATACATACAATTAAACAGTATAAAACAGTAATTGTACATTCCCATTGAAATTCGATGATACAGCAATTTCTGTCTTTTTTAAATCATCATATTGTATCCAAGAACCATCTCTCCTTTGACAAATAGCAGTGAAGTGTCCTATTGTTTTTGGATCATAACTGCGTGTTCCAGAAGATCTCAAATTAACCACTCCTCTTAAGGGTGCGCAGGAGCTGCTAGTGAATTTTTCGTTGACTTCAGCGACAGTTGCGGAAAAAGTCGGAAGTTCTCGAACAAGGATAGAGAGATCTTTGTCTCTCCAACGGTGCTGTGACAGAGAGGGCGATACAAAACTCGTAAGAGAAACAAAGACAGAGCAAAATCAAGCTGCATGATTTCTTTATGCAGCTGATCAAGTTTTTTGAAGCGAAGAAGCAATATTTTCTTATAATTCTTTTTTTTAAATTTTCCTTATACCTTGGCGCATGCCACTATAGAGCCCTTTTTTGCAATTTCGCCTTCAAAACCTCATTAAAAAATAAAAGTGTGCGTTTTTATAGAATAAATTTTTGCACATACACTTTTCCCAAAAAAGGGCTCTATAGTGGCATGCGCCAAGGTATAAGGAACATTTTAAAAAAAGAATTATAAGAAAATATTACTTCTTCGCTTCAAAAAACTTGATCAGCTGCATAAAGAAATTATGCTGCCTGGATTCGCTCGGTCTTTGTCTCTCTTACGAGTGTTGTATCTTCCTCTCTGTCGCAGCACCATTGGAGAGACAAGGATCTATCTATCCTTGTTCGCGAGCTTCCTACTTTCTCCGCAACTGTCGAAATTGACGCCACTTTACCTCCTGCGCACCCTTAAGCGATACAATTGAGGCGTAAAACTAAATTTTAGAGTAGTTGGTATGTCCGAAAGTCTTACAGTTTTATTAATAGTTTCTATATCATATAACTCCAATATTATAAAATGACCTGCAAAAGAGGTAATAAATAATAAGTAAATAAATAAATAAAAAGTAATAAAAATAAATAAAAGAAGAAACAATAAATAAATAAATAAATATATATATATATATATGTTTATTTATTTATTTAATCTTAGATTATTGTATTACGTACATTCATCTGTTTGAATTTTTCTTTATTCGGAGTATCATATATTGCAATATATAAATATATCTAATAAAATAAACGATAATTTGGGGGAAAAAAGCGGGCGTGCAGACGAGTTAGGATGATTTGCCGAACGCGCTTGGCCCGGTGCGCGAGAGAAGTGGTGAGAATTGCGACGAATTCGCGTGCAACGACGAGACGAGAGAGACGTTGAGCGACGAGTGTGAGAGTCGGTAGGAAGTTACGTTCATGCTTATGTTAATTAATTTAGTTGAAGTCAGGACTACCGGGTTTTGTTTTTTTTACGTTAAGAAAAGGTGAATAGTTTATGTACACGCAAGTCAAATATCAAATAAAGTTTCAGTTTTGTAACAGTTTATCTCAGAAGTGGGATTCGAGAATATTCGCCACGTGGTCGCGCGTTCATGAAGGAAGAATCGCGTTCAGGTGTGAAAAAGGAGAAAACGACAGCCAGTGCCACGTCCAGTAAAGCAACGACTCAGGTATTGACCAGAGCAAAGGCGAAAGCTATGTCTTGTCCGGTAACCAGTACCATCGATGTGGAGGCGATCATACAATCGACCACGAGGGCCGTTATCGAGTCGATGCAAGCGGCTCAGCATTCGTCTTGACGTTCGGAACCTACACCGAGTCATAGAGATTTGGCTGCCCAAATTCCTACTTTTGGCGAAAATGAAGCGAATGATGTAGAAAATTGGCTGGATCGGGTGAGCGAAATTCAAATTGCGTATGATTGAAATGATAACGTTATGGAGTTAATGGCGACTTAGAGGTCACGCGCGTAGCTGGTACGATTACACTCCTGGGTTAGTAAACAAACCATGGAACGACCTAAAGGCCGATCTACAGTTGATGTTCGGAGACCGTTACGGCCACGTGTCACTTACGGAAAAAATGCGGGCACGCACGTGGAAAGTTGGTGAGACGTTTACGACTTATTACCATGAGAAAATGAAATTACTTAGCAAATCGAGGCTCGCAGAGCGTGATAATATTCAATACGTAATATCTGGCATTAATGATTACGTACTGAAAACCCAGGCACTTGGCGTCAAGCACGATAACGCTCCGCAGCTTGCTCGAGACGATGCAAGTCGTGACCGAGAACCAGCAAAGGAGATAGCCGAAAGGGGACCGCTCGTCTCCGCCGCCGCGCCGTTCCGGAATTTGGTGAAGAAGCCGTCGCTGCAGCCGAAGTAGAGCAGCTCGCATCCGGTGAGATGCTACAATTGCAACGATGAAGGACACGTTGCCACCCGATGCACGCGTCCCCGCAGAGAACGAGGATCCTGCTATTCCTGCGGACAGCAAGGTCGCAGCTTCCGAGACTGCACCGCCAATCGGAATGGAGCAACGGGGACCACGACTCCGACGACCACGGCGCTGATCGAAGATCCAGGAAGGGAAGAGGTCGTCGCGGCGGAGACACTGCCGCAACCGAGCGTTCCGTTGATAAAGAATGTAGTTACTATGCTCGGGATTAATCAGAAGCTATTGCCAAAATACAAAGGGCCGTATGTTCTATCCAAGGTGTTGGACAACCAGCGATATGTAATTGCGGATATAAAGGGGTTCCAGTTAGGGCGGAAACAGTTTTCCGGAATTTTTAGTCCCGATCGAATGAAGCTGTGGATAAAAAGCGTAGATTCCGACGCGGACTCGGACGCGGAAGCCGGGCAGGATGGTCGAGACGACCATCGGTCAGGATGGCCGAACTGTGGGGAAAAAGCGAGCGTGCAGACGAGTTTGGATGATTTGCCGAACGCGCTCGGCCCGGTGTGCGAGAATTATACTCGTTATACCTGCTTCAGGTGGTGCAGTTGTTTCAACACCAATACAATTTCTTCTGCAACATTTACTTGCGCAGCCCAAAAGAAAATGTTCTTCAATTATGTTGCTAAATTGTTCTTCTATAAGAAAGGCATGTTGAATTTGCAATGTTGAAAAACATTTTCTTCGTGGCGGACAGCCTTCGTCACATGAAGATGTTTCTTCCAGGCTTGGCGTTTTTAAAAATAATTTTGTGCATAAATATGCGACAGCAACTTCGCAATTAATAAAGCCACAATTGTGAGATCCTACTTCGATCGGAAAAATTTCTTGCAAGATTTTGGCACGATTATAATAAGTATTTTTTGAAATTCCTTTAATTGACGTATCTAGTACCATTTGGAAAAATAAATTTTCTTGTGCCATTAAATGACACTGATTTGCAAATAATTTGCTATCATAAACTGCCGCTAAAAATAATTGGAATGTGCTGTCAAAAGCGCAAGTATTTGCCAATGTTAATTTTCTTCCTTTTATATTTACAGCTTGTAACGTTAAAGAATTTCCATTGTTTAAAATCGGAACTTTCTGAAGCTTTTCGTGTAATATAAATTCATTTTGCTGAAAATTTTTGCGTAAATATCGCGATTTTGATTTTGGTACAGCTAAACCACGCCAATTTTCCACTTCATTAAGACTTGACATCCTACTTGTGATACGAGGTGACATACGATGACAAGATTTACAAATACGTTTTTGTCCAAATCCTTCGTCGTCTTCTTCGATAGCTTTTGAACAGGAATCCAATGCATGAACATTTTGTTTGCATATATGACATTTGTGTGCACCAGAGGGAAGATCATTATTTTTGCAAGCGGGACATTCTTTAATTTGTAGATTATCATTTCTAATTATGGTATTAGATTGCATAACAGAATGTTCTATGCTAACATTGTCTGTGTTTTGCGATATATTTGTTGGGATTTGCAACTCATTGTCAGTAACTTTTCCTGTCATAACGCTGTTTGCTAAATAAAGACGTCCTTTGAGATATTCGACATGTTTTATAATAAATGAATCTGCTCTCATTGGCAGTTTAGTATTAGAAAGTAATTGTGTTTTTATTATATTAAATTCAGCTTCAACTGCTGCACTAGATGCAGGTACTCTTCCATATCCGAATTTATCTCGATAGACAGCTGACCAGAGAGGAAACCATTTCATATCTTTTAATAATTTTAATTCTAATTGAGGAAGATAATGAGCGTTTTCTCTATCACCGTTGTTATTCAAATTTTTATGAACACGCTTACTAATATTGTTAGCCCATTTTTGCCAATGATTTACGGTATTATCTGAATTATTATTTATATTTATATGTAACTCTTCATCTTTTAGATCTTCATTATTAGTTACATAACTTTCTGCATCGTTTAATATCTCACTTGTTAATAAACATTTTAATTTCTGCTTTTGAATTTCGCAGCATGTGGGTGCTCCTTCGGGATTATTTCCTTCGGTTTCATTAACAGCAATAGTTAAAATAGCAAATAATATATTTTCCGCTTCTTCTATATCACGAGCTAATATTAATTGACTGATGCTTGCTAAGTAAAATGTTTTTACGCGTAAACGTGCAATTTTTAAAAAATTTGCGTATTCTTTTATATAATGGGCAACATCTATACGGATGTAACAAAAAGGTAGTTCCTTATCTTCGCATATATTATCAGCATAATCGTCAACGTTATTGTAATTGGTAAATGCTTGCACAACAGCATTAAGCAAGGCTGTTGATGCATCGCAAGTTACCTCTCGCGGAAAAGGAGCACCGCTTTGAATCCATTGCATCAGCCACATCCAAATTGCTATTGTTGTATGTGATTCACTTATCATTTGCGTAACCGGATATTTAATTTTATGTGAATTTATTACGCAAGTATATAGAAATATATGCTTGGACTGTGATTTATCATAATAAGTTATTTTTTTTTTACAATACTGTCAGTAGCATCAATGGCTATAGCAGCCGGTTCTGTAAATGTGTATTGTTTATAACTATCAAGTTGATATTTCAAAAAATAAATCGTGTAAAAAGGATCCATTCCTATTGTAGCGACGAAGGTTCGCGAAGGCACGAGCACCGCGCCGCGACTTCGAAACTTCTAGCGCAAAGACAGCGGAGCGGCAGCTTCCAGAAACCGAAAAATCGCGAAGTACCGTCGGTATATATATATAATACGAGCGTGCGCGACATCAATTAATCAGTCGATCCGTGAGCCGATACGACAGCGCGTAGAGTTAGCAGCGACCTCGGGCGACCAAGCGGAAGACCAGTGTTTAGCGCGTTGAACCGGTTGTCCACCCCAAAGGGGTTTAAGCGTAATATAGTGTATAATAATTGTTGAGTGCAATAAAGTATATCGTTAATAAGCAAAGTTTCCTTCAAAAGTGGTGACCCCGACGTGATTTTGAAAAATGTCCGAAGAACGGCAACCGTGGAATATTAGTGACAGTGAAGTGATGCGAGTTGGAATTAGAATACCTCCGTTCGTTATCGATGAACCAGAACTGTGGTTCATGCAGCTCGACTCGCAGTTCAGCCTCAGTAATATCACGGCGGAGACAACGAAATTCCACTATGCTCTTTCGGGACTGGATATTCAGGCGTTGAGAGAAGTCCGCGACATAGTGAGGAACCCCCCGGCCCAAGGCCCATACGAAAAATTAAAGGCAGAACTGATCCGGCGACTCTCGTCGTCGGAGGAGGCAAAAATTAGACAGCTCTTGGGACGAGAAGAACTTGGTGATAGAAAACCCTCGCAGTTTTTACGACATCTGCACAATCTTGCGGGCACGACTGTCCCCGAAAATTTGCTCCGCGCAATTTGGACCGACCGATTGCCCCGGAACCTGCAAGCGATCCTCGCCGGGCAAACGGAAATTTCACTAGAAAAGGTCGCGGAACTAGCGGATAAGATCCACGAGACAACGGCAGGGGCACAGGTGGCCAGCGTTTCTCCGCTGTCTGAGATGAGCGAGCTTAAAAGCGCGGTCGCCGAGCTGTTACAGGAAATCCGACGTGACCGGCAGCAAGGAGGTCCCCGGAGGCGAACGCGATTCCGCAGCAGGAGTCGTAGTCGAGCCCGCAACACGAGACGCGGAACACAGGCGCGCTCGCACGAAAATTCGCCGTCGGTTTGCTGGTACCATCGCACCTTCGGTGATCAAGCAACTCGCTGTCGCTCTCTGTGCACGCGAAGAACGGGAAACGGGACCGACCGCCAATGAACGCGGCAAGCATCGGCGGTCCAAAAACACGCCGCATATTCGTCACCGACGCCGTCACGAAGAGTCAATTCCTGATTGACACCGGCGCAGACGTAAGTGTTTTTCCGCGATCGAAGATTGCCGGCCCGCGGCGGGAGAATGATTACAAACTATACGCGGCGAATGGAACGCCTATCGCGACATATGGTACGGTAACGCTGAAACTAAATTTCAAACTGCGACGTGAATTCACCTGGCGTTTTCTGGTGGCAGACGTCGATAAACCAATAATAGGTATCGATTTCCTCGCGCATTTCGGCTTATCAGTCGACGTTCGGAATCATCGTCTCGTCGACACGGTGACGACACTCACCACGCAAGGACGCGTCGCGCACGGGAAGATCGACTCCATCAAGACACTCGGCGGAGGATCCCGGTATCTGCAGATATTAGCTGAATACCCAGACCTCACGCGACCCACGGGTCCCGACCACAAGGTGAAGCATTGTGTCACGCACCAAATCGAAACCACGCCAGGGCAACCCGTATTCTGTCGACCGCGGAGGCTGTCCCCTACCCGACTAAAAATAGCGCGCACGGAATTTGAACTCATGCTGCAACAGGGGACAATCAGACCATCCAAGAGTCCCTGGGCATCGGCACTTCACCTCGTGCCCAAAAAAGATAAAGGCTGGCGACCCTGCGGGGATTATCGAGCTCTGAATGCGCGAACGGTGGCAGACAGGTACCCCGTACCGCATATCGAAGACTTTTCGCACACGCTAGCCAACAAAGCAATTTTCTCGACGATCGACCTCGTCAGGGCGTACCATCAGATACCCGTCGCGGAAGAGGACATCCCGAAGACGGCCGTAACAACGCCATTCGGCTTGTTCGAATATTGCCGGATGCCCTTCGGCCTTAGAAACGCGGCGCAAACCTTTCAGCGATTTATCGACGAAGCACTCCGAGGGCTAGACTTCTGCTATGCATACATTGACGACATCCTCGTGGCCTCCGAAAATGAGCCACAGCACGAAGTCCACCTACGTACACTGTTCAAGCGCCTAAGCGAATTCGGGATCGTTATCAATCCTTCGAAGTGCGTGTTCGGAGAGCGCAAGGTACGGTTCCTCGGATACTCGGTAGACCAGGAAGGAACTCGACCGTTGGAGGAGAAGGTGCAAGCCATTCAACAGTTCCCAAAACCAAGGACAGTCAAGGAACTTCGTCGGTATCTCGGGATGGTAAACTTCTATCGGCGCTTCATCCCTGGAGCAGCCAAACTGCAGCAACCGTTGAACGCCTTGCTAGTCGGTACGCAAAGAAAGGGAGACGCCCCCGTAACCTGGTCGACGGAGGCAGAAAAGGCCTTTCATGCCACTAAGGACGCTTTGGCGAACGCCACCATGCTCGCGCACCCGATACCTGATGCAACATTGGCCGTGACCGTGGACGCTTCGGACACCGCGATGGGAGCTACGTTGCAGCAACGAGTCAACGGAAAGTGGCAACCCCTTGCCTTTTTCACGAAAGCCCTCGACCCGGCGCAGCGTAAGTACAGCGCGTACGACAGAGAACTTTTAGCTGCTTATGCTGCCGTAAAAAGGTTTCGTTTCTGTGTGGAAGGTCGCCCATTTACCATCTACACTGATCACAAGCCGCTGACGTACGCGTTCGCACAAAAACCCGAGAAGTGCACCCCAAGGCAATATCGCTACCTGGATTTCATCGCTCAATTTACCACCGACGTCCGATACATCGAGGGGTTGAACAACGTCGTAGCCGATGCATTATCTCGAGTCGCGGAAATCACAGCGGCAGTGGACGGCGAAGCAATAGCAGCGGCACAGAACGAAGACGAAGAGCTGAAGCAGCTACTGCAATCAAATTCAGCCTTGCAGTTAAAGAAGATCACACTCCCTGGAACGGAAACGGCCCTGTACGCTGACGTATCGACAGAAAGAGCCCGACCATATGTACCACAACCTCTCCGCCGACAAATCTTCGACTCGATGCATGGTCTCTCGCACCCCGGTAGTCGCGCCACGCAAAAACTGCTCACTGACAGGTACGTGTGGCCGAGTATTCGAAAGGATTGTCGGACATGGGCGAAAAACTGCATCCAGTGTCAGCGATCAAAAGTTGCGCGTCACGTGAGCGCACCAATCGAAACATTCGCAAGTACACCAGCTAGATTCGAGCACGTCCACGTCGATATAGTGGGGCCACTACCAAGTTCACGGGGTTATCGTTATTGCCTGACCTGTCTGGACCGATTCACCCGATGGCCAGAAGTCATCCCACTCCGCGACATCGAAGCGACAACAGTGGCCCGCGCCCTGGTTAACGGATGGATATCAAGGTTCGGAACGCCGGGGAAAATAACAACAGACCAAGGGCGGCAATTCGAGTCAAACCTGTTCAAGGAACTAACACGCCTAACAGGAACGACTCACATTAGAACGACAGCGTACCACCCAGCATCCAACGGAATGGTAGAACGCTTTCACAGGCAATTGAAGGCAGCGATTAAATGTCACGAGACCGAGGCATGGACAGACGTCCTACCACTGGTCTTACTGGGGATACGAACCGCTCACAAAGAGGATCTCAACGCGAGCACGGCAGAAATGGTGTATGGAACGACGCTTCGTCTTCCAGGAGAATTTTTCGGCGAACGCCAGAGAGACACGACAGCGACCTTCGTCGAGGACCTCAAGGCGCGCTTGCGAGCGGTCCAGCCGGTACCAGCATCGAGGCACGGAACAAGGAGAACATTCGTCTACAAGAACTTGCAAACTTGCAAGTTTGTTTTCCTCCGCCGCGACATGGTAAAAGGACCACTCCAGCCGGCCTACGACGGACCATACCAAGTGGTAGAAAGGGCACCGAAAACCTTCGTCATCCGGGTGAACGGCAAGGATGTACGAGTGTCAATCGATCGGCTTAAACCGGCGCACGTGTTGAGCGGGGAGAACCCAACAACGCAACACCGGGACGACGGAGAGGACAGCCACAACAACGACCAGGGAAACCAACCACAAGCGGACGCCGAACCTGCGCAACATCTGCGGACAAAGTCAGGACGACGTACGCAATCCCCGAAGCGATTACAGGTCAAATTCTAAGAACGGAACGACATCACTGTGAAGGGGGGTGGTGTAGCGACGAAGGTTCGCGAAGGCACGAGCACCGCGCCGCGACTTCGAAACTTCTAGCGCAAAGACAGCGGAGCGGCAGCTTCCAGAAACCGAAAAATCGCGAAGTACCGTCGGTATATATATATAATACGAGCGTGCGCGACATCAATCAATCAGTCGATCCGTGAGCCGATACGACAGCGCGTAGAGTTAGCAGCGACCTCGGGCGACCAAGCGGAAGACCAGTGTTTAGCGCGTTGAACCGGTTGTCCACCCCAAAGGGGTTTAAGCGTAATATAGTGTATAATAATTGTTGAGTGCAATAAAGTATATCGTTAATAAGCAAAGTTTCCTTCACTATATTATGTATGATGTTGATTAATGTAGTTCGTTTTAATATAGTCAATGATATAACTGGATTTTTGTCCAAAATTTTTGACTCTAAATATTCCGATTTTGCATCGCGGAGAGCTTTCTGTTTGTATAATTGAGGAGGCTCAGGATCGCCCGGAGACATCATCTTTGTAGCGTTTTTTGTTCGGTAAATTATAGCGGATTCATTTTCTTTACATAATTGTTCGCCTATTTCAGAACGTATAGGGTTTCGTAAGTATCTTTTGCTGCAAGTTCCTGATCCTTTCGTTATTTTGCATTTAATTATAACGGTTTCATTACTATCAATATTTTCCGCAACTCCATTAATAATGCTACCGCAATTGCATTTCCCGCATATTACTAAAGAATTATTAAAAATTTTATTTCGCTTAAATTGGTATCCGCATTTTAATTTATATTCTTCCCACAACTTTGTTGTAATTGCCTCTTGCCATATTCCTGCTTTTAATTCTTTATATTGTCTAAAATGTAAGTTGTGTTTTTTCTTTTCCGTTCTCGCATATTGTTTAATTTCTATAAGACTGTCCAATTCATTTCTATTAAATATAACATCTATTTTATTATATTCCGGTTCTTCATCTGAGGAGGGTAAAGTATTTTTTGATAAATCGGCAATGCTGCTACTTTCCAAAGTGCTAGTGTTGGAGTGATCTTTATTTATTTCCGATTTTTCCATTGTTTTATCAAGTAAGATGCTTTTAATATTAAAGCGATTATTTACTACCATAGTATATGTATAAGGCATGTGGTTGTATTTGTCCTATTTCTTTTGAAATCGTCGTCCATATCTTATTATGCTTAGATATAATTTTACCTTGGCTCGTTATAATTTCTTGTTTATAACAGAGAATGGTACGTTTTATCACTTCTTCGTCCAACACACGTGGTCTTCCTCGTCGAACTGACATACCGCACAATGGATCGAACTGTATTTAAATGCCGACTTTTTAACTTTTGTTTGTTAGAATTTTTTAAGTATTTTTTTCAAACTCTCGCGATATGTATTCTCTTACGGTTCTGGGCTAAGTGTCAAGAGGTTCATCATGGTCCTCTTACCAGAAGATACGTCACCTGCCCCACTCCGTGGCCAGATCCTTCGACAACACCCTTATCGCCCTGCACGCACCACGCAGTACGATGACGTCGGGTCATCAGCTACGGGCCACGGCTCCTTCGGCGATCCTCAAAGGAAGAGCATCGAACTTTAATCATAACATCCGCGACTTTTAGAATACGTCGCGGTCCTAGCTATCGGTTACCACCGATCCCCCGCCAGATGACAGACATAGGTCCTCGACATTGGCACCTTAAGACCCTCGATAAGTAAGTAAAAGCCTCCTAGTGCAACGACCCTTGCACACGGGCTAACGCTACATGTCCCGCTTGCAAAAATAATGATCTTCCCTCTGGTGCACACAAATGTCAATACGTATTTTGAGAGCTCTTAAATCAACAAACAATACTTACCTGCAAAAGACTTAAATTTTTTCATTTTAAGTGTACTTCTCTCTTGTGCTTGCGAGACGAGGGGGTGGTTTCACCGTAAAGGGGTTGCACCACAATAATCAAAATACGTATTTTGAGAGCTCTTAAATCAACAAATAATATTTACCTGCAAAAGATTTAAATTTTTTCATTTTAAGTTTTTCATTTTACAAAATATTAAACATTATACATATAAAAAGTGGGTGTCTATTGATTCCCATCATTGATGCTAATTACGCGTAGCTACGGCACTGACTCGGCGAGGAGAGCGAGCTATGGCCGCCTGGCGGCAAAACGCCGTGCACGCGTCACCGGCACATACTTTTTCGATTTACTCGAATTGTATATTGCTTCGACACTTGCTCCTCATAGTTTCTTCTTCAGAAAAGTCTACAGAATTCGGTACTGTACAGCGAATTCGCTCTAGGTAAACAACTTTTGCTAAAAATACAAAAGTAATACGTAGGAAATGCGTACATCGGCCGTTTTTTAAACTTTCATCGATATTTACATCTATTCAGAATGACGTAATATTACAACTATATATATCAATAGATTCGGGCAACTCTCCTCTATCTTTTGAAGTCAATTTGAACGTTCTAGTGTTTTTAGTTTTCGCGTAATAGCGAATTTTCCCCCCAAAACACACGTTTTTACAAAAACCCGTGTTTTTCAAAAACTGAGGGTGATGGAGCAATTCGGTTTTCGGATTCGTGTTCAGGACGAGAAACCCTACAAGGATCACCCAATGGGTATTGGAAAACAGAGATGAGGTTAAAATTTGTTGCACAGTGTTATTTAAGGGGTTGTTTTAGGGTTAAAACGATGAGCTCAAAAATCTGATTTATATTGTCTTAAAAGCTCATAAATAGCTCCTAATTCTGCCACAAAGAGCGATCCGATATGTTTATTTTTAAGGGGTGGGGGGGGGGGGGCTGAGTCGACGTCGACTCGGCCCCCCCCACTGAAATTTTCAAATTCCTGCTTTGTTTGACGAGCTCAAAATTTTTGATTTGCAGAATATGAAAGCTCATAAAAAGCTCATAATTTACATGTATTTGTTTTTTTATTTTTGCAAGGTAGGGGGGGGGGGGGCTAGCTCGACAGACGTGCGCGTGAGCATAGCTACGGGCCCTAGGACGTTTGGACTAGGCTGGGCAAACGCGTCGGCAAAGGGGGAGAAATTTAATTAAAATTCTACCGAGCAACGGATACAAATAATTAAACAGAGTATTAACGCAACTGTTATCCCCTGAAGACGGGATAAATCAGCTAACTAAATCGAATTTATTTTATTTATTAATTATTTGTATTCGTTGCTGGAAAAGAATAGGGAATAAAATGTGGGAAGGTGCTCTCGGAATTTTTGGGAAATGAATAACGATTGCGCAATAAAAAACGGACTCTAGCGTTATGAAAACAGAGAGATAATTAGAATTCGACTTACCAATTGATTTGCAAGTTGTTCCTGTTCGTTGACAATGGTCATCGTACGTTGTTCACCACAAAAGTATTCCACTTCACGATCGCTGACACTTGTCACTTTCACATTACACAAACACTGTATTCCTTCCTCGATTGTTGATCCTTAACAGGTTAATGTGCGTGTTTGAAAAATACAGACACGTTCTATCAATTAATTCAGAATGAAAAAAATAGACGGCGAACTACTCGAAAGGAATCGGTAGAAGGGCGGCTTTTTGTATCGCGTAATACAAAATGTATCGTGGAAATTCACAATTATTTCCGAAAAAACCAAGGTCTAATTTCGTAACCGGTCATTTGACTGAGTAATAAACTGTCGGGGTCAGGAACTCTGGCTCAACGCGATACAGATAAAAACTACGTAAAACAACGTCGTACGTCGAGCGTTCCGTCCGCTTGTCGACCAGCAACTACGCTTCTGCCGATTCGTCTTGCGTCGTTCGTCGTCCGACGAGATAACAGTCGGCCCCTTCCAGGATCGGTTACCTATTTCCTTTAACACGCACAATTTCCGGTTTAGAGAATCAAGAATCGAGAATGTGAAACTTACAAGTGCCAGTGATCGTGAGGTGAAACGCTTTTGTGGTGGTGAACGGTTCGGTAATCGGGCCGTTCCATCAGCTGTTCTGCGTTCGGATCTTCGTCCTTCCCTTTGGCAGGACACGTACGATGACCATACTCAACGAACAGGGCCAACTTGCAGGTGAATAGGTAACTTGAATTCTAATTATTTTACAATTTTCAGAACGTTACAGTCGTTGACACTGGATCAGTTGTATCGCACCGTCGCTTCACTATGCGATCACTTTCACTTGCCACTGTAAAAAGTGGGAATATTGAAGATCGATTTACTATCGCTACGTTTTAAAAATTGGGGCCCCGAAAGGGGCCGATCATGGTGGCAGTGACTTCAATGTTTGGCGGGTGGGTGATTCATGTCAAGGTCGCGAGGATGGGTTCTATGTGACCCCCCTGGACTTCAATACATGCTTCCGCGCGTCGGCGTATGTTCGGTTGAACTCTTCGTAGGGTGTCGCGAGATATCGTGGCGACAGCGCTGTGAATGCGCGCCACCACTTGTTCTTGCGTATCCACCGGCTCGCGGTATACTGCGGTCTAAAAAAACGAAGAAAGAAGCAAAATGTGTAAATAAAGACTTTTAAAGCGAGTCGAAAATAATAATGACACTGGACGCACCTTGAGGTGACCGCAGAAGAAAAAATCCAACGGATTCATATCCGGAGACCGTGGGGGCCACGGTACGGAACTGCCGCGGCCAATCCACCTGTCGTTAAAGGCTTGATCTAAGTAAGCTCGAACATTTGCGGCATAATGGGCGGGCGCCTCATCATGCTGGAAATACATGTTCCTCCGAATGTTTAAAGGAATTTCTTCCAATAAAGTCGGTAGAACATGCTCTAGAAAATTGTTGTATATTGAGCCAGTCAATCTATCGGGTAGAATGTATGGCCCAACAACAAAATCATCGCAAATGCCGGCCCATAGATTAATTGACCAGCGATGTTGTGCCGCATGTGGACGAATCGCATTCGGATTCGCGTCGTCCCACACGTGCGAATTGTGGGCATTAAAGCACCCCTCCCGTGTAAAAAGGGCTTCGTCTGTCCACAAAACGTACCTGCAGAACGACGGATTCCGCTCGATTTCCCCCAACAGCCACCTTGAATATTCCATCCGTTGGACGTAATCTCTGGGGAGCAATGTTTGTACCCGTACATACTTGTACGGGTGCATGCCTCGTTCCTACAGTAGCCGGTGTACTGTTGTCCGGCTGACACTAAAATAAAACAGAAAAGTACACCACTATAATAATTCCATTTTTATTATGAAATCTTTATGCATTTGAATATTTAAACTTACCCCACCCGGCTGCTAACCTCTCGTACACTCTGCGTGCCATCCCAGTCGAACTCTTCGATGACTGCGTTCAACCGTGCCGTGGGAATTCGACTCGATCGGCCCGTTTCTGTTCGAACGGATAGTAACGAGCCAGTCGAATGAACGCGAGTAGCCAACCGACGGAAGGCTGCCGCGTCCGGAGTTTGTTCGCCGGGATGCAACTCGCGGTACCGGTCAGCGGCAGCGCGAGCATTGCCATGGCACTGACCGTAAACAAAAAATATTTTGAGTAGTATTCAGCGATTATTCGCTCCATGTTGTTTCTGCGGTTAGCAAAACTGTTCTGCCAGTTTCAGTTCTGCCGGTTTCCGAGGTCCTAGATGGATGTTCGTTAGGGAAGGGATATTTTCACAATAGCACGTAAAACAAATGTTTGTTATTGAAAAGTTATCGCTTCGTGCCCTTGGCGTCGTGTGAAGGATAGTGCGTTGCTAGTTCGTTTCTCTGTGACCGGATGCAACCAGTATCGGCAGCTCCCTTTGTCGTGTTATGTCGCAAGATCATGACTAATCACGTTCTTAGGTGAAAAATTGCGATTTTCGTAAATTTCAATTGCTCGTAGTTTCTAGATGCGTTAACATACGACGTCTGTCGAGCTAGCCCCCCCACCTTGCAAAAATAAAAAAACAAATACATGTAAATTATGAGCTATTTATGAGCTTTCATATTCTGCAAATCAAAAATTTTGAGCTCGTCAAACAAAGCAGGAATTTGAAAATTTCAATCGACGTCGACTCAGCCCCCCCATTCCTTAAAAATTAGATTATCGAATCGTTCTTTGCGGCAGAATTAGGAACTATTTATGAGCTTTTAAGACTATATAATTCAGATTTTTGAGCTCATCGTTTTAACCCTAAAACCACCCCTTAAATATTTTGATTAGGGGTTATGAGTCAATAATCAAAATACGTATCCGGAGAGCTCTTAAATCAATAAACAATGTTTATCTGCAAAAGAATTAAATTTTTTCATTTTAAGTGTAGTTTTCTCTTCAGTTAAATTACTTAAGGGGTGGTTTTAGGGTTAAAACGATGAGCTCAAAAATCTGAATTATATTGTCTTAAAAGCTCATAAATAGCTCCTAATTCTGCCGCAAAGAGCGATCCGATATGTTTACTTTTAAGGGGCGGGGGGGGGGGGGGGGGGGGGCTGAGTCGACGTCGACTCAGCCTCCCCACTGAAACTTTCAAATTCATGCTTTGTTTGACGAGCTCAACATTTTTGATTTGCAGAATATGAAAGCTCATAAATAGCTCATAATTTACATGTATTTGTTTTTTTATTTTTGCGAAGTGGGGGGGGGGCTAGTTCGACAGACGTTAACATACGTGTATACATACAACTTACTGAAATCTACAAAAAGTATGTTTTAAATTTTCATTATTGGCTCAGATAAAAAAGTTAAGAAAAGTGATTCTCACTGTATCCTTTATAATTTCAACCGACTAGGACTTTTTCAACATTTTTTTTTTTTTATCATCTAGTAAACTAGTTCTTCTTGCTTCTCAAAAAAATTGAAACCAATTAGTCCAATTTCAAAAGAGGGAATTGTGTTTTAAAAGGTGTACGCAGACTTTTTTTACCCACTGCATAAACATATAAAAATACAAAAATGTATAACTATGAAAATATAAAAATAAAATTTAGTCTAACTTAATCCTCGTCGGAAACTAGCGGTCTGAAAAAAAAAACATGTATATGAGTATCTAAATTAATTATTGTTTTATTCTAAGTATATTTTCTTCGCATGGGCGCAGCCGGAACAGCTTGACTGCTGCCTGGGCAGCAGCTACTGTATGAAGGTCGCCCTTGGCCGCGTGATCTCCTTCCTCCCCGCCGCTGCTGCGCACGCAGCATTCTCTTTTGCCATCTATGTAATACAACAATAAGCACACTGTAGGACTAAAAATATAAATATTATTTTCGTACATATGCAAAACAAGTTTTGTATGTATTATTATAAAAAAAAAAAAAAGAAAAACCCAAATATAATATCATAATATAAATCAAGAGACACGGTCGTGTCTCGCGCCAAGTTCACGCGCAGAGCGCTGCATGAAAGGCCTACCGTGTATCTATACGCGAGACCGAAAGTTCAGAGAAGCCGAGATTATCAGATCTCAATAACGCGTGGGCGGATCGGCTTTCTATTAGGCTCAATCGATAGCGCGTACCCAAATTAGTTAACAAAAGTGTTTTTCTTTTTCCTCTACATGCCTTGTGAAGGAAGTTATCACAAGCTAAAGTTGAGATTGCGTAAAATGCATGATGAGATTTTAAGTCTTGGTCGTCGTCGTCGTCTGTTCGTCATCCTTCTCTAACGCCTGTTACGGCGTATACACACCTCTTTGTCAGGGAACTGGTAAATGTACTATTGGTGTCTTTGTCTTTAAACGAAAACGGCATAAGTTTGTCCCTTTTTCGTTGTTTCTTTTTCTAACGTCAGTTTGTCTTCCTCTCGCACACAGCGTGTCCAGCGCTACAGCAGCGCCATGCATAGTTTGACAGCTGTCAAGCTTCAGAAGTTTGTTGTTATTAATCAGATTTATATGATTGATTTCATCGACAAATTTATAGATTACATACTTTTGTGCCGTATATATTTCAGTCATACATTTTCATTCTTCTTATAGCACAAAAGCAAGGAAATTGCAATAGTGCAGTACAACTGTTAGCTGTCAGTGTAACGCCGTACTCGCGATTCTTTGTACGGCGAAAGTATGATAAATACAAATGTGTATAAGTGCAGCTATTTATTAGTGACAAGGTGCGATACAAAATTATTTAATGAATATTAATAATCATCAATAACGTAGCATTATAAATGAAAATCATATAATGTGTGTAGGTTATGTTTATCTTTGTGAAAAGTAAGATTACATACAAAGCTTAGTTGAACATAGAATTCAATGATGCAAAAGTTGTCATTATACAAAGACTACAGCTTTGAATAATATACTTCTTTCAATTCCGATAAGTAAAAAAAGGAAAAAAAAGTTATGATATTAATGAGTTACTAAATAGAAAGTTTTTTCATTGGTTTCAGTTGCACAGCAAATTATGTGAAAAGTGTACTGGAAATTGTACATTGATTAAAAGCGATTTTATACTAACTAATAACATAATTGTTATTCAGTGAATATCAGTTGAAGATAATATATTAGGAAAATCAGGGTTTTCTTTGCGATCTGTCCCAACAACTAAAGTTATTATACTTTGACAATTATACAAAGTAATGAGATCTGTCTTCCATCATGGTTCAAGCATTGCAGAAGGTCATTATACGTGTATATGCAGAGAAGGAATGCCCAATACTTGAATTCATGATAATGATGCATAAATTAGGAAAAGGCAATCGCATAGAAATACTACAGACATGTATATTATTTTCCTGCAGAAAATTTATAGAAATGAAATATATTTACAAAGTTATTAATTATAGGTGGCATACAAAAGTTGTATAATTGTAATTCTGATTTGTAATATTTTTTATAAAGTAAAATTTGATATTGATAATTATTTATGCAATGTTGTAAAACGAATTTCTACCTTATCTGTATAAACTACCCTTTAAGAAAAATAAATTATTTAATATCAATAAATAATGAATTCTGTCAATGATACTTTTTTTTTAATTATTTATTTACAGGCCTCCTTTAAGAAAATGTAATTCACATGGATTACTTTAATGTGTAAAATTTTACTACAAAAAAAGCGTTATATCTTCAAAAAAATACTTTTTTAAAATAGTACAAAAAGGCGCCAAGTCCATGTTTCTTAAAGTTCTGATATAGTCTGTATGAAAAGCTGTAAAAAGAAAGAAATGGTTGTATCTATATAATATAAAAACATTTACTTTGGAAAAGAACCATACCAAAAAATGGTTGTACTTCTATGCATTTTATATTTATATATATGTATTCATATTTTGTGTATAAAAAGGATGATATCACAAAATATACCAAATTAAAAAAATTTACTTTGCAATAAATTCTGCCTATGAAAAATACAAAATTACTGCACATGCTTTAAACACAAAATTTTTATAATTTCCCTGTAAAATAATTAGCACTGGTTTCTTTTAATTTGTTACATCCACAAATTAATTGAATTTGTTGTACAGCAACAAATTGTACAAGAATGTAACGTTAAGACGCGTTAAATTCATATGATTGTTACAAAAATGCGGCGCCAACTTTTTGGCAGTCAATACATACAAAATTACGAGAATTTAATTTCGTATGGCTTGCAATATTCTGTCGTTGTATTCAGGCTAATAAACAGAAATGTAAATTTTGTAGAAGGTGGTGAAAGTTATTTCACTGAAAGGTTCATTCTGGTTAGACAGGTCAAACAAATTGGCACTTTTTGTAAATGTTCTGTAGAAAAAGTAACGAAAATAGAAACGCAAATATTTTATATTGTATTTATTAAACTTTAAAGTATATTGCAAACAAATTTCAATCAATTTTATATTAATTTACTGCGGCGGAATACGGAGCACCCAGAATCTATGCGCGCCTCTCTGGCAGAAGTTCTGCAAGCCTTAAAATTGGTCTGAAACAGCCAACTAAAAGGTTTTTCTGTTAAGAATAAACGTAATTCTAGAATAGACTATTAACACATCGATATCTGTAATATTTTATTTCTAATCAAGAAAAAAATATCGGAAATGTTTAGTAGGGATTGAAAATTTTCTGTGCAATATCGCTATCCTCTACATTTTTATTCAATCTTATTTTCTTTACTCCATTCCAGAATTACATTTATTCTTAACAGAGAAATCTTTCGGTTGGCTGTTTCAGACAAATTTTAAGACTTGGAGAACTTCGGCAAGAGAGGCGCGCAGATATTCTGGCTGTTCCATATTCCGCTGTAGTAAATTAATATTTAAAAATGCCTGAAATTCTTTTACTGAAATATACTTTAAATTGTAATAAATACAATATAAAATATTTGCGTTTCTACGTTCCTTACTTTTTCTACAAAAAATTCACAACAATTGCTTATTTCTTTGACCTATCTAACCATAACGGACCCTTTATTTTATACCAATACTATGGTTAATGGGCAGGATAAAAGGATGTGGATGAAGTAAAATATTTCAAATAGAACACTTTGTAATATATTCTATTATAAATCTATGTACTACTTTTTAAATATGTACACGGTTTTTCCACCGCCCCCTCCTCGGCCTATTGATTATATTATTTCTTAAATATATAAATAGTTTTTTCTCCGCCCCCTCCTTGGCCTCTCTCCCAACCCCCTCTTCCTCTTCTATTGCTTCCTCGCCGTTGCCAGCGGGCTGCTCACGTAAATATGTTTGATACTGTTGCTGCAGTTGTTGTGGCTGCAACTGTTGCTGTTGTGGCTGCCACTGTTGCTGTTGTGGCTGCAACTGTTGCTGCATAATAACTTACGGGGTACTCCGGTTGTATTTGCTGCTGCACCTGTGAACAGAAATTGAAAACATATTGCAATATCGGTGTGTCGCTTTTTCAAAGGGTTGTCACGATCAAAATAACATTAGAACTGTGTTATGGAGTATAAGAATTATTGATTATATCGATTTTTGTCTCGGTTCTTCATAATCAATGAAGAACTGAAAAACAATTCTGAAATCGACACTCATGTCGAGTTTATAGTTATTAAAAATCTTCGGCATTGTTCTGCAAATTATGTATAAGTTTATATCTTTACAATCTGAAAGAGCAATATCTGCAGATTTTAGTTACTACGAAACCAATATGCGTATCCATTGCAGAATCGGTTCGGCAACGAAATACAGAATTAAAAAATAAGCTGCTTGTTTTTTCTAAATAGCCAAAGCTAAGATAAGAGCGATAACCGGTATATCTGTAACAATTGTACTATCATTACTTGAAATAGCTACATTAGGTACCTGCTGGTGAAACTGCAGTTGCAGCATGCTTAGTTGCAGCTACTGCAGCGCCTGCTGCTGCCGCTGAAATTGCTGGTGCAGCTCTTGCTGGGGTCTTGCTGAAACTGTTGTTGCTGCAATTGCTGCAGGAGCTCCTGCAGTTGCGGCTCCGCTTGCTGCTGCAGTTGCGCCTGCTGTTGCATTTGTCGCAGGAGCTCCTACAGCTGCTGCGGTTGCGGCTGTGCCTGCAGCTGCGGCTGCGCTTGCTGTTGTGGCTGCGCCTTCTGCTGCGGTTGCGGCTGCTGCTGCGGTTCAGGTTTCTTTTTCGTTAACTAAAAATAAGAAAAGTATTATTGTGGCACAAATAATGGAAAAGCAGTGTACAATGAACTGTGAAACATACTTACAGGTGTATCCCCCATGGACCGAGTGGTTCGAGTATCTGAAACAATAACATAATGTCTCAGGTGAATAGCATGTTATATGTAGAATACAGTAAAGACTCGGTAAGTGTTCAGAATTTGGGACCGGCGAGGTACATTTAACCGGCAGAAGATTCGATTTTTCAATCAGTTTGTTTCTTGTCGACGTCAACGCAGAAAGAGACAGTAGATAAAAGAAGACGATGAATTCGGATCTGATATAAGAGTTAAAAATTAAATATTCGTGAAACAACACTAATGCAACAAAGATATGTTTTTGTTTATACATTGTTTTTAAAGTGGTGGGGATAAACGGTGAACACAACGAATAGATACTTTCGAACTGTTGTGAGAATACAATTTATATTTTCGCGCTCAACGTCGGTCACATAAAATTAACTAAGTAAGTCAAGTGAGAAATGAAAACATTCGCTGTGTTTATTTGACTTCACTTCCGTTGTTGTTGTCGACGCGCATACCGGTCGAGCACGTGTTGACGGGTACCCAAAACGCCTGTGACGCTGTGATTTCTATATTTTCACGTCTGTGCAGAAATCTTAAAGTTAAATCTCAACCAGTTCCTTATTTCATTTCTTTCACACAATAAACTGTTTCTTTATTTGCGATATATGGTGTGTGTGTTTATTTTCGTGTATCCTGCCTTTTCCTAATTTGAAACAACACGAACACTTATCGAGTCTTTACTGTATAATTCTCGTGTAATATTTCGAAACATTTACCACTGAATATTCACAAAATATTGATAATTGTGTGAGTATGCAGAAGTTTCCATCGTTTTGAAAACAATGATCTCTTACAAATGTCACTAAAATACCACGTGTCCAATGAATACTTTTGAATACCTCCCCATTTTGATGAAAATGATTTTTCAAAAAATATAATTTTCAAATAAAACGCACTACAGTAACACGAAGAACTATAACAGTATTGGAAAAAATAATGAAGTAATCGCACAGAAAGATTACTTACTACTGCTTCTTGGCATGGTTCTTCATTATGATCTTTCGTGTTTGACGTTTCGAAACAAACTGAAGATCGGTTCCACTCGCGTAGTGCACATCCCTATGCGTGGTAGGGACACATCCCCACCTATGTATGTTCATCTCTGAAACAGAAAGAAATACATTTCTCTGTAGTACAATAGTCGAAAAAAGAATTGCAACGAAGTGGGTAATGTACATAAAACCCGTTTTTATATCCAAATTAGATCGCAAGACTTTAAGACGTCGCAAACACACGAACTGAATAACGCAACGTATTATTACTTGACTCATGCGGTAGCCATCGTTTGGTTGTTGCAAATAACAGTAGACGTATGAAATAAGAAGGAAATAATATTTCAAATCATACCGCAGAAAAAAAAACAGGATTGATTTAACCACTGGATGTTTGTGACTTTTAGGTATGGAAAAATCTTTGTAGAACATCCCGTGATAAAGTTATACTATGACATTTCAATATAATCTTCATTTTCGCAATCAGTTATCATCATCAAGTTTTTTTTATTTGATGTGACGTTAAATCACGAAACTCTAAAACTTTATCAACAATCCAACCTAAATTTTTTTTTTTTTTTTTTCTAACTCCATGTTTATTTACAATCTGTCTGTAATGACAATAAGTAAATTTTTACAGAAGAATACATAACATGAAAGTAATTAACCCATTGGTTAATACTTAAGTGACCAATTGTGAAACAATTTGCATCATATGACCCTTATTAACCGACTTCGAAAAGGAGGAGGTTACTCAATTCGACATGTATGTTAATTTTTTTTTTTTTTTTGAATATTTAAACATTTTACACATCTATAGATTTGTATTTTTTAAGTCTAGCGCTGTTACGGGTTTCTGCAGGTATGTTAGCTGCCAGTTGATTAGGATGCTCAGCTAACCTGTCCTTATATCTTCTGTAGTAGGTTTTTATTACTTCTTTAACCGTGGGAATATTTAAGTCTTTCCTAATTATTTCATTTGGAACGAACCAGGGAGCATTTACTAGGTTCCTCAATGTTTTTAATTGGAATCTTTCCATGACCTCGATATTAGAAGTTGATGCAGATCCCCATAACTGGATTCCGTAGGTCCACACAGGTTATCCAACCTAAATAGAAAAACAAATATTGGTAATTATGCATAATAAAAAGGAGTCTAACGTTAACACGTTGAATGCCACCGTGAAAATGGACGTATGTAGTCGGACACGCTAAAACCTTAATTATTAACAATGCAGCAATGTTTGATAGCCAGCATTATTAGCTTACAATTAGTATTGACGCTATCCACGGTTTATTTCACCGTTTCTTTTGTTAACACTTTACCGACCGGTAGCGGTTGCATATAAGCCTATAAATAGGCTACCTGTCCGTGAAGTTTTAATTAATTGATTGGGAAAAATTTCGGGCGCCAGGTACCGGTGACCCCGGCGGCATTCGACGTGTTAATTTCTACGCATAATATGAGTATGAGAGAAAGAGAGAGAAAGAGAATGGCGCTCGCAATTATTTGCTGAGATATAATGATTATTAGTATTAGCAAGCATTAATATTAATAGTGTTATTAATATACAAGTATTACTAATAGCATTCGTAGACATTAGTATTAATAAATGAGGGAACATTCCTAGAAAACGGACCGTTCACTGATGGGGGTGTGTTATACGTAAGCTGACCACACGTTCCGTTTTGAACGGGATCGTCCCGTTTTTAGGTAGCCTGTCCCGTTGTCCCTAAGCAGAGCTTCGGGACGCCGAAATGTCCCGTTTTTAGAAGGAGAGCAACCCACGGTAACAATTTAAAAAAAAAAGGGCGCTAAAAATCTAAAAAATCATCTGACGGTAGCGTCTAGTAGCGCACCGATGACGGCATGCCAATATGTCTGACACATTGTAAGGCTCACTATCTCACTACTATACACAATGCAGGGTAAACAAACAGAACAACGTTTATTTTGTAAAATAACCCCAGTTCGTGATAACTCGATAGAAATTTAACTCAACTTTAATATACACATTTAACATGTATTGTTTTCGGTCGACGCAATAGGAACAAAGACAAAATCAAGAATGCCGATTCCGAAATGCACACATACACGCCTTCCGATCTTTTTGTTTAATTCGCGCAAAAAACTCATGTGAAAAGTTAAAGAAAACAACTAAAAGATATTCAGACCTAAAAATTCAGTTTCCCTACACCAGGGGTGGCCAACCTTATACACACCATGCGCCAACTTTTTTCACGGATGAGTTCAGATGCGCCATATAACTCAAGCACCTTTTCTACATTCTTACGTTCACGGTTGGGGTTGGAAATTGGGATAGGGGTAGGATCCACTTCGCTTGGGGGAGGTAAAGGAAAAACTCAATCACGCAATTAAATTAATTAATTTACTCCAGTTCAAAAGACACACGTTTATTGGAGCACCAATCTACGATAGTCAGAAATGATCTCTTGGACAAAAGGGTGATCGCTATCTTGGAACCGCTGATGATGCTACAGCTACCGGAGAGTCTCGTTTGATGAAGGTAACTCTGGACCACAGTTATTGGATGTGATGACAGAGAGTTTACTTCAAAAGAATAAATAGGCGCAAGGATGCAATGCGCCGCTTATAATCATCCAATGCGCCACGGTTTGGCCACCCCTGCCCTACACTGTTACCTAAAAATTAGTAGATGTCCCGTTTTGAGGAAAAAAATAAATGGTCACGTTAGTTATACGTCATTCGTATCGTTTAATTCGGTACATTATTAATATGCATCTCAGTATTTACGGAAAGTCGTCGTAAAATTGTTAGTTCTCTTACAATTCGATTTTCTGAGGATAACAAGAATATATTTAATCTTTTCCGATTATGGCCATATGCTTTCAAAGCCTTGACACATGAAGAACGAGAGAAATTGTTGTTGGAGATCGATAACAGTGGTAGTTTATTTAATGATGGGCTAGTATGGCATAAGATTGTTAGTGAAACTGACAATGAGAACAATAACGTGGAAGATATGCTTAAAGTTGCCAAATTTGTTCCTGCAATTCAACGTGAACTACTGATATCTTTGTCATTTCCAGTTACTACAGCAACAGTAGAAAGATCGTTCAGCACAGTATGAAGAGTAAAAACATGGCTTCGCTCTACAATGTCTGAATCAAGAACTAGTGGCTTATGTATGTTAAGCATTCATAGGCAAATGGCTTTGTAAACAAAATTATAAACAAATTCGTTCAAGACGAAAGAAGATTGGTTTTTCTATTTAATTACAATTAAAAATACTAATTAAATATCAAAAATATTTTATTTCCAATCTTGAAAGTTTTATTTTTCTTTAATTTTAATAAATTACTTTAGAAACCTTTATTTTACTTCTTAATTAAACTTCTAAATGATTTAAATGTTTAACAAAGCACAAGAATATAATAAAATACAAAAAAAAAATATATAAAACAAAATAATAAACAAATTTTTAAACAAAAAAATAAACAAAAAGACAGGAAAACCTTTCTCGATTTACACCTACTTTGTCTCTGTGAGAAAGCTTTAATTGGTGTATAAATATACGCCATACATTCGTTAATGAAGAAGGGATATTTTATATCATGCCCCCCCCCCCGCCCCCAAAAGAATCCTGCGGCCGCCTGTGGCTGCATGGGCTGTCTAACTAACCTTCTCATGCAAGGTCTGTGCATAAAAAAATGATTTTTATGCATACATGGTTAACAAATTACCATTTGACAATCTAGCATTTTCAAATTAGATCAATCATTTATGAACGCAGTTACGATAGTCACTTGTTTCTACCCGTGAACCAGTCAAAATATATTTAACCCTACTTTATTACTGCAATTTTACAACTTAAAAAAAAAAAAATTTCCGCAAATAATGAAATGTATATTAATTATGTACTGAATCAGACAATACGAATGACATACAACTCACCCTCATCGGTGAACGGTCCGTTTGCTAGGAATATACCCAAATGAGTATTAGTAGGTATAACCGTTCCAAAATACAGGGTGTTAAAAAAAAACCATTCAATATTTATATGGTATATAGAGCACACTGTACCGAGTAAAAAAAGAACTTAGTAAACATAGGTCGAAAGGTCAACCGTTTCTGAGATATAAACATTTTTGTTTGTTAATATCATGATTAAAGACGGTGCTCGGTCAAAGGTGGATTGGACGTGGTGGACCAGTTGCATGGCCTCCTCGATCCCCCAATTTCAACCCTTTGGACTTCTTTTTATGGGGATATTTAAAAAGCCAAGTGTATTCCTCGCCGATAAATGACTTACAGAAGAATTACGTAACCGAATCCACCATGCTTGTCAAATAATTCGACAGAAATGTGGAATTTTCGAGAGAGTTCGCGACTCTGTAAGAAGAAGATACCAAGCGTGTGTAGAAATGGAAGGTGGACACGTGGAAAATCTTCTGTAAGCATCGAAAATTCAGTAGTAAGTCGATCATGATACTAGCAAACAAAAATGTTTATATCTCAGGAACGGTTGACCTTTCGACCTATGTTTACTAAAGCTTTTTTTACTCAGCACAGTGTGCTCTATATACCATATGAATATTGAATGGTTTTTTTTTAATACCCTGTATAAATACAAAACAAAAAAAAAGAGCTTTGCACCGTACTCTGTACTCCTCGCCTCAAAATAATCGAACCTAACGTACAAGGGCTCGGAAAAGTATTTGGACACTTTTTAAAACACAATTCCCTCTTTTGATATTGAACCAAATGACTTGAATTTTTTTCAATCGACTGGGACTTTTTGAACATTTTTTTTTTTATCATCTAGTAAACTAGTTCTTCTAGTTTCTCAAAAATATTCAAGTCATTTGGTCCAATATCGAAAGAGGGAATTGTATTTTAAAAGGTGTCCGAATACTTTTCCGAGCCACTGTAACCTAATTTGCTTTTGGGATAGGTCAAACTACCCTATTCCGAATGACGCTGAATTTAATTCAAAAGTGCTTTAGGTTAGGTTATATTATATCATTTTGCAGTAGTTGGGGTTAGATTAGGATTAGGGTATAATTGCGACCGCCTCATTCTTTTTTTTTTTTTTTTTTTTTAATACTCAGTATAACTCTGTATAAGTATGTATAACAATCAGCGTTAGACACCTGCGTGCATGTGACTTCTTTATGTGTGTTCACCCCAAACAAGTTCTTGAAATTTTTGAAATATCAGACAAATAAATTAATTCAAAAAATTGATCGTCCTATTTTAATACTGTTGCTACTTCCGCCATTATTTATCTAGTGATATATGAATTTAATGATCCTCGACTCACTTATTCTATAAAATAAACCGTTTGCAAGGAAATCAATAAATTTGAAGTTTAGAAACATCGTGCGTGTAGTGCGACAAAAAAATAGACTGACAAATAGAATATTATCGAATAGTAAATGTTATCGGTTTGGACGCTATCATAGAATGTCCTGTGGTTATTTTTTTTATCATGTTAGTTAGTCCATCGTTGGACGACCACGATTTTGTAGCTATTCGATACCAGATTAGGGCGACATCCCGCTAGGGGCTCACGTAAGGAAGTCAGTTCTAAAAATTGATAAATACAGCGATGATTAATCAACAGGACAATGATAAATACATTATTCTAGAATTCTATAAACGGTGTTAGAAAAGTGAATATTATTATGCATACATACGTATCAAAATGCTGCGCCTGTTGTAGGCGCGCCACTATTTTAAAACCGCTGTCCAAAATCGAATTAAGACTACGTGGGGCCCGCGGCTATCCAAAAAATGGTTTCCTCTGAACGGACAAGTAAGAGATGAAGACGTGCGGAGAAACTTTAGGGCATAAATTACTCACAAAAATCTATTGAGAGTAATTAATTCAAAAGGCTGTAATAACCTATAAAATTAAAACTTAAGGCTTTCTTAAAGCGTAGCCCCCCCCCCCCCCCCCCCCTAATTCGGTCCTACCACTATCCTACAGTATGCGTGTACATAGGGTGAGTTATTTAAATAAATTCCCCGAAATGTCTTCGAAACTATCCATTATATGAAAAAGCGTTTCAAATAAAAGTTGTTCGATTTCAGGGACGAAATAATTTTATGGAAGAAAACTTGTTACAAATGTACGCGTAGAACACATGTGAAGGTTATTAATGCATTTTTAAATGGAATCGTATATTTTTTAATACTCGAGTTGATTCCATTTGTCATTTCCTATAGAAATGTATTAAGATGTGTATGCCGAAAAATCATTTGTTCAGGAGATATGTGAATTTTAATATTGCAATATGTTAATAGTAGTGCACACTGTGTAGAGCAGAGGTGTGGAACCTTTTTACCATTAGAGGCCACATTTAAATTAGGCGGTAATAAAGGAGGCCGCTATAATTTTTTATATTTCACTGTTGGTATCTTTATTTATTTAAGCATATATATATTTTTAATTTTTTTCAATTTTTAAAATTTTAATAAACAACTACATATTTAAATACCACTTCAAATAAAAATGATATTAGTAGAAGTATTTTTAAATAAATTTATTTCATTTTAAAGAAATACAATAGAAAAATAATAATATTAAGTCGTGATCTACGTAATTAAATATTAATTAATACAAGAGCTAGCTTTTATGAAGGCCGCACAAGAAACTCACGGAGGCCGCACGTTCCCCACCTCTGGTGTAGAGTATCATAGGGTCTCCTAGGGAACATGGCAGTCTAGGAGAAGAATGTTCCATCACTTGTCTTAATATTCCAAAATTAGTACCGATATATTATGTATTTGGGTTAGTATTAATTTCGAAGTGAACTGGTTGATTTAATAATAAATTAAAATGGATGATAGGTTTTATACATTATCGCGCCGACGTATAATCCTTAGTAACTTGCAAGTGTAAGATTAACACTAGCATTGCCTAGTGTTAAATAAATTTTTAATTAAAAGCATTCTGAATGAAAGATGTTGTTGATTAAGATCTCATTGGTGTAAGGCTGACTTGGTAATAAATGGGCGGTAAGAGAAAATACATTAACACGTGAAAACACGTTCAGGAATTTTTTAATTTTGCGCTACCTCCGAAAAGATTGCATTGTATTTAATATATTATGTAATAGTTTAATCAATTTTATAAAGATCTGGAGAGAATTCATATAAATTAAATTAAAATTATTTCATACTTTTTAGTGCATTCTGAAGTCGGTTGTCTTTTCTCAAAAATTATTTTATTTCGCACTTTTTAGTAGCGATCGGTGCATTCCGTGCAGAGTAAAATCAAGAAATAGGGATTTTGCAATAACAATAGCTATGAACAATAAAAAAGTCCATAAATTTTTGCAAATGAGATCTTCGCGGAAACATTTCCTACAAGATGCAAAGGGTTTCATTCCGATTGGTCCATCCATCTCGGCGTAATCGGCGAACATAAAAAAAAAAAAAAAAAAAAAAAAAAAAAAAAAAAAAAAAAAAACGATCTAATTGAGTAACCTACTCCTTTTTGAAGTCAATTGAAAAACTGTGAACATATTTAGGAAGTATGTACATTCATTCCGTAAAGTTCGAATCCAAACGGTAACACCTCAAACGATCGAAGGCCCTCGCGTTGTTTAATCGTCGCTGATCTATGTCGATGATACGAGGCACAGGGCCCGCTCTAGCGGTTACGTTGCCTCGGACAAAAAAACAAATTGTCGCCCCTTAAGAATACAGGTAACCCTCCTATAACACGGTAGTTAGGTTCCTAGAAAATGCCATGTTGTGTGAAACCGTGTTGCATGAGACCCAGAGCTACTACAAAAAGGGGGTTTACGTTCCTTTCCCCCGCCGCGCGTCTTGGACCCCGCGGCGGTCCAAGTGCTTGGATCACCTCAGGCGCGTGTCATATGAATCGCGCGTGGCGCATCAGGGCGACACTCGTATAAATAGATTTTCACATCATCCACGGGACACTATTTTCGATGCGTTGTTTTTTGTCAGTAGTATCCACCGTAGGCCTATTCCACTGTTTCGGATAATTTTGATTGGATGCCTGAAGTGATCCAAGCACTTGGGCCGCCACGGGGTCCAAGACGCACGGCGGGGGAAAGGAGGCGTGACGTCTGAAAATCGGCCGAAAAGAGCAGTTAATTCCGAAGCCTGACGTAGGTAAAACCACACTGAAAACTGACTGACTGACTGACACCTCGAGGAAAACACACACGCATCTTAAACTAAAACTATTGTAGGCGTTGCCTAATTATTAAGCAGCAATTGTGTGTTCCCAGCCTAACTGGGCGTACCCCAATGTCCTACGGGGGACACAGGCCCAGATAAGAGGAACAACCGTGTTACAGGATGTCGTGTTGTAGGAGGGTTCCCGCAATTTACGAATCGGGTTATAGCGAAACCGTGTTATAGGAGGGTTACCTGTATGTTAGGTTGTCCCAAAAGTTCCTTTCCCTATCTACATACAACACTCTGTCTGGCAGTGTTAAAAAAATATAGTATTATACAGCTTTCGAAGAAATGGAAGAAGATAATAGGCCCAAGTGAATCGTACGTAACTTAATAACGTAACACGAAACATAAAGTATTATAAATCCGTTATTTATTAATAAAACGAAAGGAACTTTTGGGACAACCTGATATACAGGGTGTTCGACAACAGGTGGGCATAATTTCAGGGGGTGGTAGTTGGGGTGATTCTGAACAGCTTTTTCCTTTGCCAAAATGTTCGTTAAGGCTTCATTTTTGAATTATTAATGAAAACCCCGGACCAATCAGAGCGCGAGTATAGCACGCGCTCAGCCGTGATTCGTTCTAGTCCAACGTCCCGACTCGAAGTTCCCCTATCACGGCTGAGCGTATGCTATACGCGCGCTCTGATTGGTCACTGTTTTTCATTAATAATTCAAAAAGGAAGCCTTAACGAGCATTTTGGCACAGGAAAAAGCGGTTCAGAATCACCCCAGGTACCACCCCCTGAAATTATGCCCACCTGTTGTCGAACACCCTGTATAATATATATATTTTTTGTTGGTAGGGTGTATAATTTAGTCTTGCAGCTTTAGCACTTACGTATACATTATTATAATAATAAGCAAGAAAGAGTAATAGCATAATATAACAATGATTGAACTCGACACGTGCGCATGAGACGGGTTTTTACAGAGAGAGTGATCCACCGGTCGTTGACGGAAAACGGAAAGCAAATCCTACGGTGGCGCTCCCTTCTACGAGCGCCTTATTTTTTAAATAAAGGTACATATTTTTTATTTTCAATAAAAATCAAGTATATGCATATTCAAACAAATTCAAGCAGCGCCCTTTACAAATTCTGCGTTAATTTTTCAATAATAGGGTAAATATTCTTAGCTTTTATACACAAACAATATAAATACGCTAGGCACTGTACATTTTTAACGAACGAAAAAATCGATATGTGAAGTTTTCTATTAATTGAGTATTTAACACATCAATATTTTTCTCACATTTACAGCCAAAATGGCGCCCCGGAATAATGTCCAGGTTGCCCGCCCCTAGAGCGGGCGCTGCGAGGCACAACAAACAAATAATCGAAATAAACGATATCTATTGACAATATTCATATAAATAAAAAATAAAAATTTGTCGTCTGCATTCTAGGATAACTCATTTTACGGATTTGTTTATTTCCATGGTCGGTCAACCGGTTGAGCGGTTGTGGGGACTCGCAATGGTGAAGTAGGGAGGGATGTGGTGGTGATGGCGCGTTCCTAGCCAAGGGGAAACCGCGAAATTTAAACTAGGACGAAACCGGAAACTTTTTGCCCGGGGAATACTGTATATAAACGCATGGTCAATTGCTAAGTGCTGCATTCTCAACGATTGCTTCTTGGTCTGTGCTGTAGATTAAGAATATATTGTTAATTTGAACAGTGTATTTAGCTTCGTTGGTGTTATGAAATTGTAGAAAAATGTTTAAATTAATATCATCAAAAGCATTCTTTTTCTTCAACGAAACTGGTAAGTGGGAATTTATTGTTAACAATGTTGGCATACGTTAAGAAGACTCCATTGGAAAAATAACCAATATATTGTATAATGTATCTTGTTTCTAGTAAAATGCTGCTTAAGGTTTCTTTGTTACAATTATAGCATTAAAGTTATAATTTGAGTTTATTTAAAATTTCGAGGATACTATTAGCCTGATTGAACTCACTTTTTTCTCCTTTACTTAACACTAGAACTACTAAACCCGTCAAAATGACGGATTGAGGGTTTCTTATTTTAAATCACGCATTTGATTAAGTAGCTTTCGTTAAAATGTATACTAACTACTTCCAAGATAAAGACTTGCTGTATATGCTGGTATATGTTTCGTTCCATATTTATTTATTTTTCTATTTTATTTTCAACTTGAAAGTAGGTATACATAAACCGTCAGCAGTTCTAGTGTTAAAAGTAAAGGGTCTAGCCGGATAAGGTGGTCAAAAGTGCCCTTGAACCAAATTCGACTTGCGACGGGTCATTCGATAGCTTATCAAGAAAAAGCAAGGTGTATCAAGTTTGAACTTGATATCTCGACGTGGGGGGTAGTAAAGGGCAAAAGTTAAAAATCACGTTTTTGGCCAATTTCTCCCACTGTGATGCATGAAAAATTCTGAAAAAAATCAGAGGCATTTCTATTAACGGGACACATATAATAGAATTTTTTCAGATTTTTCCATTGAACATCCAAACTGTGAAAAATCAAAAACGCAAAAAAATTCAGAAAAATGCCGATTTCGTACCGAAGGAGTCGCGGATCAGTGATCATATTTTGCCAGTAAATACTTATTATTGATACTGTTCTTCTGGATTTTTTGAGGATTTTTTGGTCACCTGCGCCGTAGTCAAAAAAATAAAAAACTGTGATTTTGGTCGTTTTCCGCGTATCCAAGTAACATACGGCGAATTTTCATATATTCTTTATGAAATAAGTGTTTTATGCAATGTTTAATAATGGTTTCGTTATTTGAAAAATTTATTTCATAATACCGAAAATTATTAGCAAATTTTTGCTTCATAAATTTCTCTATCAAGGACAGGAAGCGTTTGAATTGAAAAAAGAAACTTATCCTGAAACCCTATGCACAAAATGAGCACTTATGCAGAACGGTGACTGGGATTTCGTAGGGAAAATGGCCGATATAAATCTACCATTGATTTTACCTGTCTACAAAATTAGTTGCCTTGTTTCGAAATATTAGGAGTATGCAAGTTTTCATCGTTTATAAGTAATTTGTTATTTATTAATAACTGTAATATTTCTTTATTATGACGTAATCAATGTATTAAAATTAGCTTCTTTTAAAATTTAACGTGTCAGTTTAATTTATTAAATTACAAATGAAATTGTGATGACATTAGAAATAATATCAGTTTTATTTGGCATTAGAATCATCCACACACGACACCCCTGTATTGCCAGTGCGTCAAAACCGAGCATCACAATGGAATAAGTAATATACAACACAGACACACATACCTGTATTCGCAACAAGGAACAATTGTAACAGCCTGAATTTGTATACTGTGAGTTTACTGTGTCAAAACCACATTAGCATTCCCTCTTCTAAACTCACAATCAGTGAATCGTAGTGACAGTTCCCACGACAGTACAATCTAGCCGCTCGGGTTGTATTAACTTTAAGGGGCTATACCAGTGTGGCCGCTCTAAAATTAGGTGTGTTTTTTTTTACTTAAGGGATATATTTAGTTAGAAATGAAATATCTACAATAATTTTTTGGTACAAAAATAATAAAAAAACAAGCGAGTTGTGCGCTATCTCCCAGGGCTATAAAAAAAAGTTGCTGCAGTGATTGCCGCTGCCTGTGTAACGGCAAGATAACAATAACTAGGAGATATTCTCCGTACCATGAACTAGGATTTTTTTGATTGGATGAAGAATGTCAATTCGGTATTACAAAAACCAGTATTTTCTTAAGCTAAATTCCAAATTTTTTTTCAAAACTTCGCCATTTCGTCAGATTTTAATATTTTTCAAAAATCCTAGTTCATGGCACGGAGAATACCTTCTAGTTTAATAGCGTTTTCGTTATTTTTCATTTTAGGCACTCAGGCGACAGCAATCATTGCAGCAGTGGAGCAACTTTTTTTTTTAGCCCTGGGAAATAGCACTGGGGAATAGTTTTTCATTATTTTTGTACCCAAAAATTATTGTAGATATTTGATTTCTAACTAAATACATCCTTAAAGTTTAAAAACATTGGCTGTAATATTTCTTTAAAAAAAAAAATTCCCGAAAATCACTTTAATTTTAGAGCGGTCACACTGGTATGGCCCCTTAATATTAAAATATAAATGTTACGCGGCTTCTTCTTCTGAATAAAGGTCTATTTCAGGGGTTCCCAACGGGGTCCAGGTGGACCCCTTGGGGGTCGATGAAAGTTTAAAAAGGGTCTATAGTATTCCAGGGGTCCATTGGGGGTTGATGATAAATTTGTATGTTTTAAAATTTTACTTAATTTTTAAGGAATGTAATTATCACATAATAATATCAGTTTTAATATGTATAAATATAATATAATTATATTGTGATTACATTTAAGTCAGTAAAATTGAAAAATTGCTTAATAAAATATATATTTATATCTGTTATGTTACGATAAGCAATTTCCGGCCAAATATTAAAAATATTTTATCAATACATCAATCACAACCACCATATTAATTGAAATCGAACTATTACGCAATTACAACTTGTGGTTCTGAAATCTTGTTTATATTTGAAAAATGAAAAAAATGAAAACAGTACAAAAATAATAAACCATAAACCTAATAAATCACTTTTTTCTAACTGTCTGTTCATATTCTTAGACAAATTGTTATCTTTAGAGAAACATGTAAGGGGGTCGATGAAGAAAATCGTACTTTTAAAAGGGGTCGATGTAGGAAAAAGATTGGGAATCCCTGGTCTATTTGCACATATCCGTAACGTATCAGTGCCGCATCCGTTCAGTTCCGTCATTTTCCGTCAGTGTCAGCGATGTTCAATATTTTTCTATCGTTTTTGAATCGACATGTTCACACACATCCGGCACAGCGCCATGACGTGATATTTGTTAACCGACTTCGAAAAGGAGGAGGTTACTCAATTCGACATGTATGTTAATTTTTTTTTTTTTTTTATGTATGTTCGCCGATTACGCCGAGATGCATGGACCAATCAGAACCAAACCTTTTGCATCTTGTAGGGTATGACTCTCAGTTGGTCCCGTAAAAAAACCATTTTGGATTTTTTCATTTTTTACCGCTTCTATCAAAAAAACGTGCTATTTCACGTATACACGGCATGATATCGATGAAAACCTAGTATCACATTTTGCGGCCGGGGATGTTTCCACGATGATCCCATTTGCAACATTCCCTTCACGTCCCTGCCCTTCTCTGCACTTCCCCTCACTACCCTTCCCTTCCCATCCCTTTGTTGTTAACTACTATTCCCATTGCAAAATTCCTATTCTTTCATGCTACTCGGGAAGGAATGCTCCGGTCGCCACTAAAAAATGTGAAATAAAAAAATTTTTGGAAAAAAAATACAACCGACTTCGGAATGCACTAAAAAGGACGAAATAATTTTAATTTATATTTCGGAGACGGCGCAAAATTAAAAATTTTCTACAATGGAAATTGTCAAAATTATTGTTCACAGTAGCAACATCTTTCATTTACATAATTTTTAATTTTGCGTCGTCCCCGAAATATAAATTAAAATTATTTCCTCCTTTTTAGTGCATTCCGAAGTCGGTTGTATTTTTTTTTTCTTTTTCAAAAATTTTTTTTATTCAATCCCAACGATATTTTTGTTATTTCACGGATAGCTTACGACGGTCAGTATTTATCCATAGTTTATTCAATATCAAACCAAATCTCCAAATCATAGATTTCGGTGCAAATAGAATATTATGTCTATCGCGTAATTTTTTATATCAATTCTTGTATTCTATGCTTAAATATTTCTAGAAGAGTTGTACATAAAAGATGAATGACGAACAATTAATTGAATCAATTCGTGAATATCTCGCATTGTACGATTTGTCACATCCCAAATACATGGATAGCACTTTTAAACTTAATATTTGGAATATTATTCAAAAAATTTTCCTCCATCTTTAATTAATTCTTTGTACAACGTAACAAATTCTCCTTCGCTTTCTCTTTGTTCCCAGGCTTCATGCACCCACTTCCTTTTCTTCGACTTATTTTCTTCATTTTTATTGTCTTTTATAGCAATTATTGCTAGTTCATCATCCGGAAAACGTGGATAAATTATTGTAGCCTCAAATAAATTTCATTCAAGAATATATGTATATTATTTTTATTTTTTCTATTATGTAATAATCAGTTTAATTTTTAATAAAAGTCGTGTCTGTATATTCTTTTTCTATTTATATAATATAGGGTCATGCCACGCCAAATCGATCACTTTTTGCAGTCACCATTGGCGATTTTGTTCTAAATGAAATATGTTGTAGTCCATGTGAAATTAGGGGGGGTTTAAGTCATCATTTTGCCGGTTTGGAATTTGTTTAGAAATTACAGGCTTTCGAAGTTTGCAATTTTTGCCAATTTTGACGAAAATGGGCTCCACTTATTAATTTTTATCTCAGGAACTATTTGTCCGATTGAGCTAAATTTTTTTTTCATTCAACTCTAATCGATTTTAATGATATTGCAATATGGAAAAGCGTTCTTCTCGATTGCTCGAAGGAATCTGCCGTTGTTGACCAAATTCCCACAAAACGCCCGTGTTTCATTTGTTCACGCTACGGATTCACACACATCCACACCTGCATATTGGCGATTACGCATTATAATATTTACAACCTTGTAGTTGTAACGCTAAATAAAAAGATAAATAATTTCCCTAATTGCCGTAGACCCCGGAAATGGATACATTGTAAGATGCAGAGGTACTTATGACGCGATGATTTTTCGGATTTTTAAAAACGCAACCTCGAGGTGAAATTTGCAAAATAAGAATTTGTTTATAATTTTGATTACTGCAAAAATCATATTACATAAACCACGAGTCTCCGAAAGAGCTGGTAGGCAAGGTCAAGCGACCGACGCACAGTGGGGTATTTGGCCCGAAAAGCCGGCAAAAATTAATATAGCATTATTTGTAGGCTTAAGATCATAGTGTAATAGGTCAATGAATTCGTCTTAACATCAGCTATTAGATTATGAAGTCAGAAATGCATTTTGTAATTTTTTAAGATAATGTTACCTTTATTTTTTGATAAAAAAATTTTTTATCAAAATTTTAAATACTTACGTTTGTAGATGTCTGAATACTGTTTAACTTTTGTTTGAAACACTTTTTTCTTAAATTATCGGAAACCCTTGTAATATTGTGGTTATGGTAGAGTAGCTGCACTGGAAAGCTGAACAAAATTATTCTCGCACGTAAGGCATATGCCACAATGTTCGAAGTTCTTCGTTTGAAGACTTAGGTCGAAGAATTATCTAAAGGATAGCATAAACATGCGAGTGGCAATAATCTAAACAGTTCCGTAGAAAAACTTCGCAGAAGCCGTTAACAAGAGCGCGTCAAACGCTGCGTACCGGTTAGTACTAAATTAGTTATAAAACTTGAATCCGGACGAATCCGGAACCAAATGTTGTTGGCTTGTAATCACAAATCTCTACCGAATTCAATAAGACCAAAACCAGCGCTTAATTCTGCTTAGAAATATAACAAAATTCTTATTGAAATTTTACAATTGTAAAGAAAGCTACTTAATTCTTTATTATCTTCAAATGTTAATATTTATAAAAGTATATAAGATAATGAAGTAAAACCTGTTGGAAGATAAAGTATACAGCTTCCTGAAAATTTTCCATATTGCAAGAATTTACACAACTATTTTGAAGTATGCAAAAATTGCCAACAACTGTAACGCGTTTCATAGGATCGTTGAAATAGTAACGTGCACCATAAAATCTCGTAACTTTCGATAAATATTACTGATTTATGAGCGTACAAATGGAAAAACGGACATTGGTACATTGTTCCTCACATATTCAACTGTATTGAACAGTAATACTTTTACAGCTTAGGCACAATTTTTGAAATCGACTTTTTGCCGGCTTTTCGGGCCAAATACCCCACTGTGGCGACGGCGGGTGACGACATAAGAACTAGGCTCGAAAGAAATCCTGCTGCATTGCTGCATTTCTATTGGCAAATACTATCCCGCCAAAGCGCACTGCCTTTCCGCAGAAACGCGATAAGGCCGCAAGGCGGTGGTTTATAAAAATAGATAGTACTTATCTGCTTGTTTTTCTCCGACGCATCAGTTAAACTAATCAGGGAAATAGGAAGCTGAAATCTTTCTGAAAAAGTCAAACGCTTCTGACGGTAAACATCAACAATAAAAATAAAATTGTATTCTAATAAAAATGATAATTAATTGTGTTTCCGTTATTATTTGAATGTATTAGGTCGTAACATATGAAATGTTCGATTTTGTATCATCAATCTTTTACATCTGCTTTTTCGATAAATATTTATGTACTTCAGATGTTTGATACATTAATTCAAAGCTTAGAATCTCCTCTTTCACTGGTCATTTTAATTTTTCAATATTTACATATTTTGACACATTTTTTCCAAGTTCTTGTGAAATATGAATCGACATGATTTTTGCGAAAGTCGTAAAGCGTTTTGATTCGTCAAGGAAAATATGTAGATCCCAACGATTTTTTTATTTTAAAATAAAACTGATTTATTACAGTAAATTATCATTGAAATTTTTCAAGATTATCGTATTTGAACGTGCCGTTCTTGCATTTATGTAAAACATGAAAAATCGTAATTTTTTCGAAAATTCATGAAATGAAAGTAGGAATTGTGTAATTTTACAGATTTTAATAGCTGCCATTTTGATTATTAACGTTCAATATAACAAAAATTAGAATTTGTTTAAAGTCGCAATTATAAATCGAATATTTCATGTGTTACGACCTAATAAATTCAGTACAATCCAGAACATAGAATTAATTGTACTTGAAAATATTAGAAAACATTAAAACATTTTATCAAAAATGCGAGTGAAACGCAACATTTTCGCTGCACAGTGGAGTAGGGCGCGTGCGCATGCGTGAGAAATACGTGCGAGCGGGGAGCGTCTCTAACGTGCATTAAAAGCGCGCGTGTACTGTAGCAATATAAAAAGAATTTTATTCCACATTTTCGACTTACGTATCTTTTCACGTAAAATCATCTCCTTTCCATTTGTTGCCGACATTGAGAGCTGTTGTCGTCTTTGCCATGTGTTTTCTTGTCAATTACGAGTTTATGCTGTGAATAGGGTTGAGCAGTTCAATTCAAGTGCTTATCTGAGTTTAGTAGGTATATAGATAAATAGTGTAACCTTCAAATTAAACTGTATATAAAGTGTATTGGTGCAAGTGTGTTTCTAAAGTTACGGAGCAAAATTTTATCATCAACGAAACTTGTAAGTAAAAAGATTAATGTATTAGGTTATGTAGGTTCCACTAATATATTTGTTTTATGAACAAATTGTAATACGCAATTAAATTAACTCTGGGATGACACGCCCCATAATTATTGCCGGCGATCTTGCAAAATTTTAATCTTGTTTACAGACGTGAAAATAAACCTAATTATTTATTTGCACATTTTCATTAAAAACAAGACAGTGTAGTTAACATAGCCAACTTATATATTAATATCCTAAGTCATTCAGAGCAGATGATTGATTGTGGAAACAAATTTTTTAATAGTTCAGTTACGTACAATATCATTAAGATTTTAAAATATAAGAATCTTTTCTGTATTTTTAATAAATTGGAATAATGGGACAAGGGTTATTTCTAATGTTGAACAAATATTTTCTACTATACAATCTTTGTTTCTGTTTTGTTTTTATATTATGTAATGTTTTTTGTAATCAGTATTAAAAAAAAATTACTTGAAAGAGATTGAAGTTATCTATTCATATTTGCAAGGAGCACCAAATGGTAATGTGTTTAGATTGCAAACATTTAGAATAGAAAAATCTATAGCAACAACACTATCTTAGCTACTTAAATAAGTTATAAAATATATTTTCCATGTAATTATAAGATTATGTACCTATCAAGGAAGCCACAAAATCATGATAAAGAAAGCACGTACAACGAAACATTAACATGCATTTCAGAATGGTTTAACAATTTTTATTTTCTATTTTTAAAAGAAAATTGCACTATATAGATATTATTTTGTAAAATGTACAGAATCGATATTAAGTAATATTTGAAATATTAAGATTTTCTTTGGAGTCACAAACAAGCCAGTGTTACTAGCTCTGAAAAATAAAAAGGTGTCGTTCCAGAGTTAGGTATAAGGGATCTGATGACATTTTACTAAATCACTGTAAGTAACGGTAGCAAAGAAAATAATTATAGTTCAAACTTATATATTGTAGTTTTAAAAGAAGCTCTAAAATTTATATGAAAATAATTTACATCAAACTTAACTGAAACTGAGTTAAATTATTAATTTGAACTATACACTAGTTTAATTATCAACGATATTGTGCCCTTTCGATAATTTATGCAAATCATATTAAAAAAGGATTAGTATTAATTTTGACTAAATGAATTTTTGTAGCACTTCTCTCTATATGTAAAACACCTCTCCAAATATCGTTTAAATACTTTCTCAATCTATTTGCAAACAAGGTTTACAGGAAAAATAGTATAACGGTTCAGGCCTAAAAGATTAAATACAGTAAATTAAAAGACTAACCGTGTAAATTTAAAAAACATAATTTCATTATAAAAAAGACATATAGCTGGTATCTTAAATATAAACTTTCTGAAATATTATTTATAAAAGAATATCTTGTAATTGGCAACCATTATTCAAATTTTATAATAACTACAAATTTTGACGGAATGGCTAATCGAGTATTTAAGTAGATATATACAGATAATAACAGTGTAATTGATTAAAACAAAGGTCACAGCAGTTTACAGCATTGCGAAAGTATTCAAAACCTTAAAAGCATAGTTTGTCAAACATTGTAGAAATATAAATGCATTATAAGGGTGTAGAAAAAAGCCAAGGAGTTAGAAAAAATATATAAAAGTAATTAGTAATGTGTGGAATCACAAATCAGATAAGGATTATTCTGAAATAGGAGTACACTCATTGTCAGTGCACTCCAAATCCAAAGTAATTATTAGGACTTGGTTGAGACAAATTGAAATAATATTTAGATAAGTTAATGATGTTTACAGTCAGGAAACTATGGTTTTTCTAATTAAAATTAATACAAAACATACGTCATTTGCAAATCTGATATAGGTACTCGTTATTTTCCACTGTTTGTTGATTTATGGTAATGAATTTTTAACCGACTTCGAAAAGGAGGAGGTTATGCAATTCTATCAGTATGTACAATTATTAATATTTTTTTTTCCTTATGTATGTTCGTCGATTACTCCGAGATGGATAGACCAATCGGAACGAAACCTTTTGCATCTTGCAAGGTATGACTCCCAGTTGGTCCCGGGAAAAACATTTTGCATTTTTCCATTGTTTAACCATTTTTTATTGCACAAAAAGGTTACTGTTTCATGTACGAGTTCGGCGTGTACTTTGCAGGGAATGTACCAATCGCCATGACACCTTCCACATTTAGTACGAGATTTTCCGCGATGATCCCATTTGCAAAAATTTATGGACTTTTTTATTGTTTATAACTATTGTTACTGCAAAAAATCATATTCTTTTGATGTTACTTGGCACGGTATGTACCTATCGCGATGAAACCTTCCACATTGAGTAGCAGATGTTTTCGTGATGATCAAATTTGCATAAAATTTATGATCTTCTATATTGTTTCTAACTATTATTATTGCAAAGCTGCTATTCCTTGATCTTGTTCTGCAAGGAATGGACCGATCGCCACTAAAAAGTGTGAAATAAAATAATTTTTAGAAAAAATTTCAACCAATTTCAAAATGCACTAAAATGTATGAAATAATTCTAATTTCATTTGTATGAATTCTCTCCAGCTGTTTGTAAAATTGATGAAAGTATCACATCACATATTAAATACTATTGGGAAGGACAGTTCCAGGAAGACTAGGAATACCGAAGAAGATATCTAATAAACAATTTATTAGTTATATTCGAATAACAATAGAATTCGGTGACGCGGATACAAAGATGGCAAACATGCCGGTAACCAAACACGCGCGATAGAGACGGCTAGTGCGCAGTCGCAAACCGTCAGTCCCGCCACCGACGAGGTACTGTTAAAGACTGCCAGCCTTACGGGACTTTGCGTATCCGAAATATTCGCTGTTTTCGACCGCCCTCTAGGATATGTTGCGGTCAGAATAAGAAACACTCGCGGAAGACGTGACTGGTGCCATCGTTTAAACGGTCGCCGGGGTGAGGGGAACTTTTCTGTCTCGCTTTGTCACATTTTGTTCCATAGGCGTTCTTTGTCACGAGGCGACCGCTCGTCGCTTTACCGACGGAGCCGCCAGAGCCCATCAGAGCCCACTTAGTGGTACGCCAAAATACACAGGGGCTGGCAGTCTTTAATAGTACCTCGTCGGTGGTCCCGCTGTAGCGAAGGCAGGGACGTATGACCCAGTGGCAGGCGCCCCGAAGTGCAATCCAACAAATACAATGCAATCTTTTCGGAGACGGCGGAATATTAAAAAGGAGCATATTCAAAAACCGTATGTTTTCGCCCCTAATGGATTTTGTTAAAACTTCGTGTATTTGTAGACCCATATATGGGCCATCGATTCCTAGCGTAACTTTTTTGTAAGCCCTTGCAAAACAGCGGGGGAAGAGTTCAAAGTACGTATTTAGCAAAATCTTCCGGAGGCTGTAGCTTTATATTGAAATAAGATATCGGCTTGATTCTTGCAGCAAAAAATCGTCAGAACGTGTTTTGTCTAAATCAAACAATAAAATTTTTCTGAATATGATTTTAAATATTTGGTAAGCGAATAAAGTTGCCTGCATACTGTGTCAGGTAATGTAATTAAAGTAAATTTTTAATCGTTCTTTTCTCAAAAACAGCTTGTTCTTATAAAATTAAAATTGTTATAAGAACTCCTTTGTTTTGTCCTGTTTCTAATGGTATGTGACACTTTGACCATTTTCTGCAAATTGCTTGTACGTGAGCAAGAAATGTGCGCAGCGGTACGCTGCGATCTGCCATAGATTAAACAGTTGTTATGGTAATTGTATATCGGTAACTTTTATTTATTTAACAGCTCTATAAAATAAAATTACTTACGCTTTCTATGACGAAAACAAAATTATAACAAAAATAAAAGTCTGAAAGAGATTTATTTTCGATGTTCAAAATGTGAACCGTTGTGCCTTATACAGGAACGTGCTCGTCTTCGGGTTTCACTGGTAGTAATGTCTAGTTTCATTTCTTCCGTCATTTTTGTAAAAGCTTCTTCAATTTGTGGCATTGGAAAAGAAAATTTGGCATTTTTTGTATCCAGTTCAAAAAATTTCGAAGTATCAAAGCGAAATTTTTTGGCAAATCCAAAGTTCTGATACAGTCTTTAATACATAACCAGTTTTCTTCGCCCAGATTTAACACTAAACCTACCACGAGCGGTCAAATGATCGTTTTTAAAATTTCGTTTAGAATTTTCTGCATACGGCGTTATTGTATCGCTATTTAACTTCACGACTTTTCTTATATACACATTAAAACAAACACTGTTTATTTTTAAATATAAAAAAAATATTTTTTTTCATTACCTAATTGTTCATAACGTTCGCTGTATATTAAGAAATATCTGTTTTTTCAAGTGGTCATTTGACCGCTCACGGTAGGCATAGGTATACACGAAATGTCGGTAGGAATAGTGTTAAGAATATATTTCGATACGCTTGGTGGAAGTGTGGGTATATTGCAGAAAAACCAGACAAATGCGAAGCGCCAACAGATTTCTGTTTGAAAAACTGCAATGGCACATGTGAACTGTGCAATGGTATTGTAATAATGATTAAATGTGCTTGGTGTATGACATCAATGTGCATGCAGCACTTCTTTACCGTAACAAACGGTAACTCTCCACATTACTGCACTAAATTTCAAATGTAAATCGAAAAGCACTCCGATTCGTGAGAGGCAAGGGGACTCACGTTTAAAAAGCACCCCAATGGGATGAGAACCCTATCACGTCCACGTCGTTCATCATTACAAATTTTTTGCTACAAATTCGCCTCAAAGTTATGCTGATTTCTTACATTTTTGCAATTTTTGCACTTTCTTACAGGGTGTAAAACTTTACAAAAATGCGACCGTCATATTAAATTCGCCGTTTTAAATTCTTAAAAACAAACTTCAGATTCGTTATCAGCAACCCCAAGAATCCTTAGTTACCTAATTTCGCAACAATCGTAAAAATAATTCGTAAAATAGTCGAATCTACTCCCAAAATCGATAAGGGTGATTTCTACCCTTCAAATAGCTTTTGGGCCGATATAACAATATACGTGCCCAATAGTTTTCCATGTACTACTTGCATGCCTTTCAGGAAAATCGCCGTATGGCATTTGCCTAGTGTTACTTGTGAATAGAAGAGTATACGGAGGTGGCAAACAATATAAGAATCTTAATGATTTGAAGGTAGCAATTCTGAAAGGTTGGGCAGACTTAAAAAAATGATATAAAAGTCTGCCAGAACGAATGATCGAAGTTGCTCAAAATAAAGGAAGCACTACCCACTATTAACATTTCAAAACGTGTGAGAATTCTGAAATTTTGTACATTCTTTTCTTTTCTTTTAAGCAGCGACTTATAATATTATACCCAAACGAAAGTGTGTTATTGTCGAAAATATTAGGAATTCGTTATTATCTTTTCCAAAAATTTATCAAGATGTTATTAAAAAATAAACAATTTTGATTTGATCAAATGTATTTTCATATAACTATAATATTAAGTACCTAAACTAATAATTTGCAGGGTGTCTTATAATTTTGTTCATCACTGTATATACGAAATATTTGCCAAATATCATTATTTCTCACTTACACCGGTGAATGTCGACAATCAGTATGCACTGGTGGCGAATGTGTATTGAAGGGGGAAAAAAAGTACCTTCCATGAGCCCTGCGGGGCTAAAAAATAAACACCCCTTGCCACCATAGATCACTACCCACCCCTCAACTCGGCCACCAAGAACTTGTCTGTTGTTACCCCCCCCCCCCCAAAAAAAACAACGGGCAAGTTCTTGGTGGCCAAGTTGGGAGGTGGATAATGATCTATGGTGGCAAGGGGTGTTAATTTTTTTAGCACCGCAGGGCTCATGGAAGGTATTTTTGTTTTTTATTACAGAAAACAAAAATAATGTCAGGAATTGTGGTCACCAGAGCTCATCTGTGTTTGTCGACATCTGCCGGCGAAGATTTGAATGTATAATAATATTGAGAAATATTCGGGTTTTCGCCAACGTGTTTGGTACGTGTCGACATTCGCTGGAAAATGTTGATATTCACTAATTTCGGTGTTTCACAGTAACATAGATTCCAATAAGAGTCGCGATTACAAATAATGAATTAAAACCTCTCTTCTTCCATGTTCCATCGCCGGACACAGTTATTCCTGTCATTGAATTTTACGTTTTCAGAACTTTCGAACGTCAAGATTTTTAATTTTCTCCACTTTTGCTGCTTTTTTCTTCAGTATATCAAATACTGCTTTTGATATAATATAAAGTCGAGCTAAATACTAGTCTTGTGTTTATTTCTTACGATTTATTGTTAATCAAAGGAGACGAAGATATATATTGGACACCACATGTACATTGCATTGTTATTTTAAATTCTAATCCACGAGCACTAGATTCTTCAAAATTTATTTGTCTTTTACACACTTTACAAATTACGAATTGAAAAATTGCAGTAAACACAGACAAAAAAGCAATAATTCGGTAGCCATTAGCTGGATTCACTGTAATTCCCTCGTTTTGCGTTGTACTTGCAAATGTACTTGCCCATGTACTTGCAAATGTAGTTTTTTTTTTTTTAGCCCTTGAATGTATTTTATCCACTTTTTTCCGTAGACGCGATTTACGCGTGCGTGTATGCTCGACCAAATAATATAGACAAGTTCAAATCTGCTCTTCGAGAAACCTTTCGTCGAAACAATGAAATCTATTTACATTATATTGACCACGCAGCAGGGAGTTCAAACAATTGCTGTGCGTTTCAAAATATACCTGCGCGTCAAGTCGGTTTACGGTTTATAAATTTCATAATTTAATTAATTTTAAATTTAAACTTTTCATAAGTATTTTGAAGGCTTTAAACTACAAGATTCCGTAAAAAAATCGATTTTTTATTAAAAAAAAAAAAAAAAAAAAAAACCAGAAAAAAAAAAGAAGATTCCCCCTAATTGTAAGATCCATATTTTCACTTCAACATTCCTTCAATAAGAACTAATAGTTTCTAACACTGCTGATCTATCATTACGATTTTTTTTCTTTTTTCCTGTAGAAAATGGCATCTGATATGTGTGCACAACATATGAAGAATATTGTTAAACTCCTTGCGACATTTGCATCTAAGCGGAAGGAAATAGAGGGCAGACAGATAACTGAGTGGTTCAACACAGCAGAAGACATTTTTCAAAAGTTTCATCAACTAGGAATTTCTGTTGGGTGGAACTTGTCTCTAATTAAAGCCCAATCTACAGCGTCAGAAATAGTTGCTGGAATCACAACAAATCAAGATTGGCTCCAGACTTTTATTAGCTTCTATCCGACGCTTAGAATAGATTTTGAGGGTGCGTCTCCGGCTGCAGACATTTGTAAGATTCGATCTGGAATAGAGGTTCTCTTGCGGGGATTTGCCAATATCAATTCATCGTTCGATAAGGTATTGAGGAATCTAGAAGAGTTGGGTGAATTGGATGAACTTGATGGACGTTTGAAAATCTGGAAGGAAACAGGACATCGTCCCGATTTCTTTCCTGGAGATAAGCATTCAAGCATACCTCAATCGCATTGGTGGTGGTTCTAAAAAAGTTAGTTTGTTTCACGTATGTTCACATACGCATATAATTACAATAATCGGGATATATTATTATTATTTTATGATCATAATTCGCATTTAACATTGCGAGAAGCGACTAGTGCGTTACAGTTTGATAACTCCTCGACGCAAAATGGATGTCAAAGAACATGAGTGGTTAGAAAAGGCTACTGAGAGAATAGACCTGTATTTCAACAGAGGCGGGGTAGGTCGTGGTGATGAGGCACAGCTTCTCGGAGCATCGGATCTAAAAAACACTATAGGCATAGCCATGGGCCATGAGATGCAAGACCCACTGAATTGGACTGAGGGTGAGAAAAGGTCAGCTGAGAATGGTGAGCTCGTTTACTTTAAAGGAACGGCACGAGAAGCCATTGATATTGTATATAACCAAATCATACATGTTTGTGGTGGAGATATGACGAATTATGTAACTGTGTTGCCAATTGAACTGTATTATCAAGAGAAGCTGTATGAAGTGCCTTTGTTTAGAGTACAACGTTACAAATATGAACGTGCTCACTACGTGGACAGCATTGGAAGAAGTTACACGTCTGTCGATGATTGGTATGACAATAATAAGCTACCGTCAGGCAAAATGGCATACCCAGAAGACCTAGAACTGAAAATGAATTCTGAACATACGCATTGCAAGATTTCTGTTGCAGACACCCCCGCTGCTAGGCCAATATCCCAAATTACTGAGACTATAGATACAGCTGCTTCCGTGGCTACTATTGCGTCAGTGGTCGCTTTAATGTTTGCAACTGGTGGCTTGGCAACTCCATTGTTGTTGACTGCAGTTGGCGGTACAGTTTGGAGTACAGCCAGAGCTGGACAGCGATTAGCAGACAGAGAAATACACGGGGAAACTGTGAATCCTCTCGCTGATTCTGAGTCTCGAATGTTGTGGCTTAGCATAGCAGCAAATCTATTCAGTTTTGGTGCTATGGGCGCATCATGGCGACTGTCTTCTTTGGCCCTACGTGGGCAAACAATATCAAATGCTTTCCGAATTTTCACCAATATAGCTGCTGGAACTAACCTCGTTGTGAGTGGAATTGCGATCATAGACAGCACTGTTTTCTTAATCGACCACTACCATGAGCTGAGTAAAGCGGATGTTCTTCTGCTTGTTGCTTCGATAGCTTTCTGGACAAGGGGCGCGTACACTTACAAAACAGCAAGCGGGTTGATCACAGATGCCCAAAATGCGGCATTTAAGCAGATAAGTGGTAAGCTAAGTCAGCAGCAAGCAGCAGACTTAGCTGCATTTCGAAGGCAATTTCAGAGTGATGAACTACTCCTGCGGGAATATCACAGAGCAGGTAAACTGGGGATATCTCCAACGGAGTTTTCTCAGATTTTGGTTGATGCCCACACCCAAGGCGAAATACACTTCGATGCTGCAGGAAATTTGGTGTTACCAGGAGAACAGAGATTTTCATATCAGTTCCTTAACAATGTACCGCGGGATATCAGAGTTACCGGTTTTCAAGTTCTTGCAGAACTCACTCCAGAACAAGCAAGAGTTCTTAATGACTTTCGTCAGTTCTTAAATAATGATATGGTATTAATTAGAATGGTCTCTCTATTTGAGACGCATCTCAATTGGAATCCACGCGAATCTATCAGAAATATAATAAGCTTCTGGGGAAGATACACAGAAATGAATTTGGCCAATACAGGAACAAGGATCAGAATCGTACAAGATAGTTTGGTGATTGGAGAAGCTCCACCGGTTAGTATCGCCACGTTGCCGGCATTGCCAAATCCGGTGATTCGCTTCATCGGGGAACATTTGAGTCGTATGAAACCTGAGACTAGTCGTTACTGGTCTTCATTGTCTGTCCCTGTTCTGGTGAATCTTGAAACCCGTGGCATGTTTAGAGTTTGTCCTGTGACGGAAGTCGTTCCAGGTGGTCGTTCTGTTGTCGTGTTAAACAACGAACTTCAAATCAGCATATTCAGATTAGATGCCATACCAGCAGATGATTGCATACAAATTTTCTCCTTGATTGGTCAGTTGCCATCAACTGTATCAAGTTCCAGCTTGCCATCTAACGTAGTAAAACTGTGCGTTAGTAAGTACAGATTACGATTTAAATGCCAGAGAATAGAGTGTGAAAATTGGATGAAAGGCCACGTTCATAACCACGATTCACTACGCGCAATACTTGGAGCAGATTTGCAGACTTTTGAAATGGATAGATTGTATACATTTAAGAGCACTGTGAGTGGTTCTAAAGCAGAGTCGTATATCGGGCAGATGATGTCATTTATTGCTGAAATGAATCCCAGAAATATTAGCGAAATTGTATCTTACGGTGAATTTGCTGTTACATATGTTGATACACAGAGAGCGATAGTCGCTGAACAATTGAGGAACAAAACATTGAAGCTGCCTCACAACGCCAATGCGAAAGAGTGGACGAGTAAGTACAATATACCATTAATTAAATTTCTAATTAAATTTCTGATGGTATAGCGCTTACAGAAGTTCGTAGATTGGAAGATACGTTCGAATGTATGAAATTGTCACTTTTCAAAGTTGGTATTCATGTGTCAACCGATTCTGATGCGGTTTGATAGATTTCCATAGTGCAATCGGGGATCTCCAACAGCCCCGTATTATTGAATTGTAGTCATAGAATTTCTGTTTTGATGAGATTCGAGATATCATTCCTACCTTCTTTGTTAACGTTTGTCGCAGCCGGAGCCGGATTTTGACGTCTCTGCGTCTATTCTTCTGCTAAAAATTAATATACTTTATACAGTTGCTAGTCAAATGAATCCATTTTGTATTTCTCGTAATCATAGGAATTCTAAAATTCTTTATTAACTGTTAGTTAAAATTTAAGCACTTTATTTTCTTTTGTTCCAGGACAAATGGCTAGTGAAATTGCATTCAAAAATATGGATGCAATGAAACAAAAGTTTAATGAGCTGTTGACCATAGTAAGGAATAATAATATGGCTGGAGTTGAACAGCTTTCGAAAGGTTTAAGCGATCAAGATCTGGTAGCAGCCATCAGAGAGAAAAATATTAAGTTCGGAAGTGATATTTCCGCTGCTTATCACATCTACAAACACGAAGTAGGACCCCACGATACCTACATCACACGTGCAAACGAGGCTATTCGTTTGTCAGGAGATCGGTATACTGTCACACTTACTCAAGATGGAGATGCCAGACTCATTAACTTTTCACATGAAACCGGATCGAGCGTTCTTCTTGAGAGAGATGGGCGTGTACTTCTTTGCACTTATATCGCGAAAAAGAAATGATAAATGCTTGTACCTGGAAATGATTTTGTTTTTTCTAAGAATGAAAGGAACGGATGCATCATAACGAACTTCACTTTTCTTAATAAAATGATTTGATCGTATTGATTGGTAGGAATCACATGTTACATGAGATTATTCGATGAATTATGTACCAGATGAAAACAACGTATCCGTTGGATATTGTTGTTTAATAATTTGCTGTCGTTTCGGATTCGGTGATTTCATTCTATTCTTTTAAAATTACACGAAGTTACATCGAAATAATCTAACTTAATTCTATGTGGTTGTAAGTAATAATCTAACCTCTAAGTGGTTACCGTGGTTTTGATAGGGAGGCATGTGTCATTTCTTATTCATACTAATATTCACTAATCGCTCTTAATGTATGTGGGCTAGGTACTTTGCTGTTCGAGGCACGTCCCTTTGTGCGTTACTGCCTTCCAGATTGCGACTTATCAGTGACTTCTGTTTTTGTTCTCCCTTCAAATTCCTGTCAGTTTCATTCTGTGCCTTAACTAATGGTCGTGCAATTTTCATGAGAAAGAATTGTTGGTAGTGTCTTAGAATTCTCAGATATCAGGTCCATCTTACTCATTGAAGTGCCTTTTGTCCTGAAGTAACCGGATGATTTTGTTGAGGAATTGTCAGAAAGTGTTAATAGGTTGGGTCCACGTTGTAACGTCGTTATTAAAATACATATTTTGGATAATATTAAGTTCAACGTAATAATTGTTAGTTTGGAACTGTCCACGTTTACGCGTCCTCCTTTTGTTCTATAATATTTTATGTTGCTGCTTTTATCTTAACGCTTTAATATGCCTGAGTAAGAAATCAATCGAATTATCGTGATTACGCTTGCCGCTTTTATACTTTTATGCCTAACATATATGTAAGGGGTTAGGCTTTAGAAAAATTGATATTTTTCCACATGCTTTTACATTATTATAACATTTTAAAAACATTTTAATTTTTAATTGATGTTAAAGTAAGTAAATCTGACAGAGTTACAGAATTTGTAAAATACTTTATCGTCATCGACGGTGACTTCTTCAATTTACCCAAGCGTACTACCTCAATATATCTGTTCATTTATGTATCTTTTATGTATCTGGTTGAATTATATCTTAAATAAATTTCTTATTATTACTATCATGCAACATGTAGTCGTTGATTTGGAAAGCTTAATCGTTTCGTTATCAAAGGCGGTTATTGCAACCGCTGAGCACTTCCTGTATTACAGCCATATCTTACTAGCCGTGCTGAAGGTAAAAATGAAACAACGGGAGAGTCCTGCTTCGATACACCTATCCCAACTGTCCTTATCAGCCTCTGGTTTAGAATCGTTAATCTGCCACACTAAGCATGACATTAGACATAGATGCGGCCTCAGAGGATTATTTAATGTGCAGTTGATGCGAGCAATAGGTCTTGTTCAGACATTTTTTCAAATTTCAAAATTTACGATAATGTGCATATGAGCAAAATTTACAACGAACTGTCCGTCATCAGCCGGCGAACAATTGTGCAATCGTTTGCGTTTTGTTCTCGAACTATGTCTGAGCTCATCTGCGAATTTTGCTCGCGAGCAGCTCGCAAACAGCTCGAGAACTGTTCGCGAACATTTCTTTCCAGTATAGACCCGGCATTAGGCGTACTATCAAGACGCTATCCAGGGCAGAAGTGAAGTGGAATCGCCCGGTGATCGAGCCTGTGCGACGCTGGCCCTCGCTATAGGTGTTTTTGGCAATTAGGAGGCTCGTGTCGATGTCCTGCCGATAAGGAAAAAAATCATGGCGACGACAGAGGGTCCTGTCACGGATAATTACCGTAGCGGTAATTACCTCAAATTAAGGTAAAACTGCACATAATTGCGTCACGTCATTTCATAACCATTATTTATGCAAGCACCGTTAGGTGTTTCAGTTTTTTCACAGTTCACAAGAAATAACTATTTTAAAATTCGAACCGCGCTGGGCCGCTTTTTAAACGCAAGAGGGTTTTAAACGCAAAACATTTAATTTTTTGCGGCAGGAAAACTGTCAGTGATGACGGTGTTCATTTTATTGTATTTTGTTTACATACAAAATTCTCATGAGATTACTGGAGCAATTTCTACTTCCGGCAAAATTTTAAACGTAAAATGTTGTTGCGAAGCTGGGTTAAATAAGAAGTGTAAACACAGTGTAGCTGTTTTCTTACATCTAAACAGGTAAGTTTATTATTACTATTTTTTTCTCCATATTCTTATCATTAAACGTATTATAAAAATTATGATTCTTTGGTGTCGGTTAAAAATTATTAAGTTAGATTTAAGTTATATGTCAGTTATAAGAAAAGAGATATTTTTATTCACAGGATCTGTTTGTAGATTACAATTTAATTTATGTGATTGTATATAATTGTTTATAATTGTTTTTCCTCTTTCATATTATAAATAATTTATTTTCCCGAATGGATGTTAATGATTTGTACTTAGTATCATGCACAGATATTAAATGTTTATCGAAGATTCCTCATAAAAAATCTGTGGTATCTATCAAGTCCATTGTCAGAGCATGAATGTTTTAAACAAAAATTCAAGATAGAGTATTCTGTAATAATATCAGAACAACAGAGAAAAGAAATAAACGAACTTGCTATCAATAGAAATAGGGATTTAGCTTTATACAAGCACATGTATGGATAATTTTTATAATTCATTTTTGAATATTTACACATTTGTTATAATTAATTCCTAAATCTACTTTAATTTGTACATACGTATTAAAAAAAAAAAAATAACATTTCATACAATTAAACGAAATCATGAAAAATCAATTAGAATAAAATAATGTGATGTTCGGAAACAACATTACATATCACTTAATTGTCATATACATTAGGGTAGTCCTTATTTTCGAACTTTACATATTTTTATGTAGAACCCGTTCAATTTGTTCCCTTATAGAAATAATTAATTTCTATAAAATTTGGGCTCTGTTAATAAATATTAACCCCTGCCCCACGAGGCTCAAAATCTATAAATAATGGTAAATCCCTAGAGTTTATTATTCAATATTTTATTTCAATGTATAAACCTATTTTCACGCAAAATACTCGTTTCAACGTGGCAAAATAGCACAAAATTGGTTATTTCAATCGGTAGGTATAACATATCTTTTAAATAATGATTAGCAAAAAATATTGAAAGATACATATATTTTCTAATTTGACCTTGATGGGGCACGGGTTAACGGTACCCAATTAATCTCAATTTTTGTCAGAATTATTTTTTTGTGTGGAATGGAACAGATTTTGGGGGTCTTATTATTTAAATTAAAAACACCATTTTTTTTTTTCTATATAAATAAGGACCACCCTAATATACATATACAAGAAATAAAAAATTATTAGTTAACACGTTGACTGCCACAGTGAAAACGGACGTGGGTAGTCAGACACGTTGAAATCCTAATTATTAACAATACAATCAACTAATTTTCAAATTTAACCTTTCAATTCGATAGCTAGCATTATTAGCTTAATGTTAACGCTATCCGTGGTTTATTTTATCATTTCTGTTGGTAATTATTTGATTGTAAAAGATTTCGGTTGCCGGTCACCGGTGACCCCCGTGGCAGCCAACGTGTTAAGGGTGCGCAGGAGCTGCTAGTGTCATTTTCGTAGACTTGAGCGACAGTTGCGGAGAAGGTAGGAAGCTCTAGAACAAGGATAGATAGATCCTTGTCCCTCCAACGGCGGCGCGACAGAGAGGGTGATGCAACAATGTAGGAGAGACAAAGACAGTGCGATTTCAAGTTATTGCAACTTTCTGATGCGAGGAAGCAATATTTTCGCATACTTTTTTTTTTAAAACATTCCTTGGCTCATTCCGCAGCGCGCGACAGAGCCCTTTTTCCCAATTTCATTCTCAATTGTTTATAAAAAATAGAACTACGTTTTTATAGAATAAATTTTTTTCTGTACACTTTTTACAAAAAAGGGCTCTGTCGCGCGCTGCGGAATGAGCCAAGGAATGTTTAAAAAAAAAAGTATGCGAAAATATTACTTCCTCGCATCAGAAAGTTGCAATAACTTGAAATCGCACTGTCTTTGTCTCTCCTACATTGTTGCATCACCCTCTCTGTCGCGCCGCCGTTGGAGGGACAAGGATCTATCTATACTTGTTCTAGAGCTTCCTACCTTTTCCGCAACTGTCGCTCAAGTCTACGAAAATGACACTCGCAGCTCCTGCGCACCCTTAAGGGTATCGGGGAGTGACGGTCAAACTCCGAGTTGACTTCAGCGACAGTTGCGGAAAAAGTAGGAAGTTCCCGAACAAGGATAGATAGATCCTTGTCTCTCCAACGGCGTCGCGACAGAGAGGGTGATACAGCAATAGCAGGAGAGACAAAGACAGAGCGATACCCCACAGCCCGATTTAGCAACTTAGTTTTTCCCAAATTTTGCGGCGAAGAAGCAATATTTCTTTATGATTTTCATTTCACAATATTCCTTATACCATTACGTATCGCTGTACAGAGCCAGATTTTGCAATTTGGATTTCTAAATTTTGTGAAAAATAAAATTGTACGTTCTTATAGAAGACATTTCTTCTAGTACAATTTTCAAAAAAAAAAAAAAAGGGCTTTGTACAGCGATGGGCACATTTCTCCAGAATATAAATATCATAATTATAATGCATTTTTCTCGTTATTAAGGGGTTATACCACTGTAGAATTTAAAAAAAAAAAGAAAAATTTTTGTTTTTGTTTAAGAGGTGTTTTAGGGTCTTAAAAATAATATACCAAAAGATGGAGGGCGACAAAAATGTCTAAATGTCCAAATTTTCAGTTCTACCGCAACGCTCTCGTGTACGCCCCGAACGCCTTTTGTTATCACTGCGTGCGCTGTAATTTTGTTTTAAAGTACGGACGCAGGAATAACAACAGTCTATAGAGAAGGTACTGTCCTCCGAATAGTCTAGAGTTTAGAATCTATAATGTTAAGAACGTCTGTATAGCGTTAGTAAAATGAGGATGGACCGTTGAAAAGGACGGTACTTAAAACTTTAAATGCGTTTTTCTCGAAACCACTTTTTTTTTAACTGGTCGGAAACATAACTCGAACAAAGCTTCACCGATCGATCTAAAAATTTAACAGTATATTCAAAATTGCTTTCTCCAGCGACGTACGTAGGATTTTTTTTTATATTGCATATGTTTGCTTTTATAAACAATTTTGTAGCGATTTCTTTCATGAAATTTTAAACTTTTTCTTCAAAAATACACCATTTCGCGAAAAATCCTACGTACGTCTCTTGCTGATGTTTTATAGAATCGGAAAGACTTTGGTTTTTTGTTCCCGATCAAAAATTGCGGGAGTTAGGTTTCCGGCCGTGGATCCTTTCAGAAAATACGCACCGACGGAGAAATGCTGCGCAGCCACCATTTTCTCATGAACGAAGTTGAAAAAAATATTTTTTGTACTTCATTACTAGAATTATAAATTTCATTTTACAGAATTTCGATTGATCTCTTTATTGCGCAAAAAGAAATTCCCGAAATATGCCTATTTTTTCGTGCTCTACAGTGGTTTAACCCCTTAAGTCCGAAATTTGGGAAAAACTCGACCCTGTAGGCACTAGATTCGGATTTGCGCAACTTGAGAGACTAGGGAAATGTACACGGTGAAAGAAGAAAAACGAACATACTACGAAACATACTGCGATCGACAAGGATCGTACAATTTTCTGCTTGCTGGGTATATACTTTGGACGTCGCGGTCGTCATAGGAGCGCATGCGCAGAAAGAACGAAAACTCGTCCTTCTTTTCTGAAACGAATAACAATTTCCAGTGTTTTACTTTTACCCCGATAGAGGCGCTAGTTTAACTCCCCTATACCCTTAAATAGATAAAAATTTCAGTAATTCATATACCAGAATATCCTTTTCTGTTGATGCCAACTCAGTAGTCAGAGCCCTTTATGTTCAGTATTAATGACTTCTGTGCCGGTTGATTCTACTCGTTTAAATTCTTGAAGAATTTCAGGAGATAGGTTTTGTTCGAATGTTTCTAAATGGCGTTCATCATCTTCAGCTACTAAGTTTGAAGTTGATTGCCTTTCATCCTGTTGTGTTTGTGTTTCAGCATTATTAACCGTTCGAGTGCCATGGGTCTTTGCTGTTTCCCCGTTCAAAAGTGGGCGCTTGTCTTATTCCCCCTTCAAAAATGCCAAACGACGCGATAGCGCTTGTCTTATTCTCCGATCACAAATGCCAGGGAGTGCTATTTCGCTGTTTTCTGCTCGTATACGGTAAGTTGTAATTCTTTCAATTCAGTAAAAAGATGTACACTTGCGAAGTGTAATATTCCTCCAATTTTTACGTAAAATGGAACGGTAGCCGTAAAGTCGCGCATCGACAGAAACCAAACGTGTCACGATTGTCGGCTTCGCAGCCTAGAGCGCTGGCACTTCTCGAGCCAAACAAAAGAAGTGCAAAATCGCTGCCTGGTACTCAAACGGTTAAACTTCTTTTTCTTTTTTTCCAGTATGTTGTAATCGATAGCTTTCGGGTTGAAAGGCAGTATACTGCAAGGTTTAAAGCCATTTCGAACAATAGTTTTCTCTTCGACAAAATCTTTCAAAACTTTCTTTAAAACAGAAGGGAATTGTTCCTTCTTAAGTCAGTTAACATTATTTTCCGCCTTCCATTTTTGTATAGTCTTTCGCCACATAGCTTTAAATCAGAGCTCGGCAAGATTTGCACTTCTCGGCCGATTTTCAGCTGACTCCGCCTACCGTTACTTCCCTTATCCCGACGTTCCGCACGTAGTCTACAAACCGTTCAAGGCTCAGGAGCGTATCACTCGTAAACGTATGCTGGCAATAGCTTTCCACATCACCGTGAAGTACTATTGTCGATACGTTTGTCGATACACTCCTGAGCCTCGAACGGTTCGTCGGCTGCGCGCGGAACGTCAGGGTAAGGGGATTAGCGGTAGGAGGAGCCAACTGAAAATCGGCAGAGAAGTGCAAATCTTTCCGAGCTCTGCTTTAAATGGATGAAATACTGCGACATCTAGAAGGTTGAAATTTTTACGTTTCCACCCTCAACATTTCCTTATTTGGAGTTGGCTGCGTACACCCGGTATTAGTCATGAACATCTAAACTCTGTCCATCGTAAGAGTAACCTCACGGTTCGAACAGTTTTCGACCGATTTGCGCATCCCCCACCATTGCCTACCGATCTGACGCATATGATTAGTCGCCACGCTATCCCCACCGGTCTCCTACGTCAATTGTCACTGGGTATAACAAAAGCGTCAGAATAGGTAATAGTGTTGTGTGCGGTAAGACAAACGCAAGCATAGGCCGTTAAGTGGGGATTCGGCGGTTGTAGCACCTCCTCCGATCCAACCTATGCGCGAAACGAGGTTACTCTTACGATGGACAGAGTATAGAATCTTCGAGATCAACGCGAAGCAAGGGCGTTGTCCCTCGAAGTCACGTAGCGCACTTCCCCACCACTTTTTTCCCTCTAATTTTTGGGTATAAAAGGGGTAGCGGCGAAGGCGTTTTGTGTTTAGTTAAAATCTAGAAAGAGTACGTTACACGTCTGTACGTTTCCCTTACGACACTTTACAACTAGGCGAGATCGGGTTCAAGTCTCCTTCGAGCATTTCTTAACCGTACAGTACGTAGTCTACTGTTAGTCTCCCGTTTGCTCGCGTTCGTTAAAACCGAGAAGGATTAGATCCTTGCTTCGCGAAATCGAAACTAATAAATTCAAGTTTTTCAAGTAACATTGTAACTTAACTTCAAGTTAGCACTTAACTAAGTTGTGGCTTACACAAAATATCATAAGTTACTGAAATTGTTTTGAAAAAGATTTAGAAATGGAAGAAGCTCCTTTACGATTTCCTGATATCAAAATCACGTCAAATCTGAAACTTTTATTCATAATAATACTGTATATGTTGAATTACAAGGGCATATTTATATGATGTTACATGCTGAAATCACATTCCAAGTCGACTGAGAAAACTGTCTATCTGTAGGGTGAATCACCCCATACAGGTGTGGTTGTACAAGTTATTTTCCCTCATATAAAAAAAAAAAATGACACCAGAATCAGATTCTACGGGTCACAAAACCCCTAATATTTACCTACTTTTAAAAATAACGTGTCACTAACAGAGATATGTATGAGTGTTGACGCCGTTCGTACTAAAAAGGTTAATAAGACATGAATAAGCATGTGCTACGGTAAAGAAAGAGTACGAATTTAATTCGTGTTGCTTGCCTCCTACAGAATGCTACACTGTAAACTGGCCTTGAAGCGTCACTTGATGCAAGGAGGCGCGGAGGAGAAATGTATGTATGTAAAGGGTGTCCCAAAATTCACGCAAGATTTGAATTTTGCGCCATTCACGCGGTAAAGTGCTGGCAATGGAGAACAAAAGCCAGCGTGACAGCTGACAGTTCAGGGTTATTAAAAATTGAGTGCTACACGAAAGAACAACGTGTTTTCATTGTTGAGCAATATTTTAAAAGGTTTGGCAGCTACAGTTCGCAATTTTCGTACAAAATATGGTCGGAATAGTGATTTATTTTAACTTCATCAACTGTGAAGAGATTAATTCAAAAATTCAGGGAGGCTTGGATCAATTAGTGATCTTAGATACTCTGGCCGTCCTTCAACAGGTCGTTCAACATTAAACATCAAAACAGTTCTTGAGGGTGTTGCTGAGAGTCCAGAAACATCAATTCGGTACCGTGATCAAGAATTGGACATTTAACGTCGCTGGACTTTTTTCTTTGGGGTTTTTTGAAGTCTTAGGTTTATGCCAACAAGCCCACGATCACGCACGTCTTGAAGGAGAAAATTGAGCGCTGTATCAACGAAATTCAGCCACGTGTATGCAAAACGGTCATAGATAATTTCGATAAAAGAGTGCGTTATGTGCCAGCAAAGCCGTGGAGGCCATTTACTCGATATGCTATCCATACATAACCCTATACTGCATACTTTATGAATCAATAAAAAAATTCACAATTTTAAATTAAGAACCGGTGTTTTCTATCAAAATTACTTCTTGCGTGAATTTTGGGACACCCTTTATATTCACGAAAGTGAAGATTTTATTTTTATTTTCCATGTATTTTTATATCCATTCTTTAGAATGCATATTTTCTTTACCACTTTCTTCCTCATCATCAGATATATGAAAAATAAAAAATTATGAAAAATAATTTCATCGCAATCGCTATCACTATCTTCACTATCTATTCTAAGTTATCGTTTTTTTTTTTTTTTTTTTCTGTATTTGTTGAAATAATATCGCTCTCCATTTGACGATATGAGTTGAAATTACTAAGATAAAGTAGATGTATTATTTGATTTGGTACAATAAAATTTATTGCAACTATATCGATGATATCACGCGACGCGTTGCAATCTGAAATTGTACTTGGACAAATAATCTCAGCCGGCTTACCACGCACGACAATTTTTATTTCTGCGAGAATTGTGTACCGACGAGTCCATCAAGTCGCACAGTGCGACGTAGATGGACAATAATACAGAATGTAAATATTCATATGAATAATAGTATCCGATCTTATTGAATTGTTATGTGATTGTATTTTTTACAAAGAAAAAAAAAATTATATGTACATTCATACAGGGTGTCCCACGCTAAGTGTTACGGTCGTATTGTCGTAGTTCCGTTTTTTAAATGGAACCATATATTTTTTTTCAGACTATTTGGTAATGCTTTTCAAAACGAATTCACTGACCTTTAATGTATCTACCCGATTTTAATTAGTTTTCAAGATATAGCGCTTACAAATTTACTAATTTTTGACGGAAAAGGCTCGGTTCGAGCAGGGTAGGTAAGTACTACGGGTTTGACACCTTCTTGTTGAAAGCGCAGACCTGTAGTACTTACCGCATCAATGGGACCGCCCGGGGTACACCCTGCTCGAACCGAGTCTTTTCCGTCAAAAATTAGTAAATTTGTAAGCGCTATATCTTGAAAACTAATTAAAATCGGGTAGATACATTAAAGGTCAGTGAATTCGCTTTGAAAAGCATTATCAAATAGTCTGAAAAAAAATATATGGTTCCATTTAAAAAACGGAACTTGACCATCATATCTCGTAAAATAACAATGTAAAAAAATATTCGTTTCTACCAAAACATGCTTCCCATTTTACCATGCAATTTCCATATTAACAATTTTTCATACGACCAATAGTTTTGCAATAACGGCTCCGTAACACTTAGCGTGGGACACCCTGTACAGGGCCGGCGTGACCTTTTGCGGGGCCTGAATACACATTCAAATCCTGCAGCTAAATTTTACAACGAGGAATTATTTATTTACAAATGCCGTTACATATTATATATTCTTTACAAGATGAATATTAAATAATAATACAATCCAATTGGGGAGTCTTATCTCTATTTTATTAAGCAGTTTTTTAAACAAATCCAAGTAATATTTTTTCGCATCCATAATTCGCTTTCAAGGCGCAAAAAATTCAATGAAAGTACAAAATCTGTAATGTCATGTATGACTTGCAAGAAATTATGGATGTACTTTAATCTCTTACTCTGTACTTAATTTTTTTATCTAAAGTAGTTTCCAGGATATGAGGACTTTATGGAGTTACACTGAACTTTGATGATTTTTGTCACTCCTTTAAACTGAATCATCGCTGCTAAAAAAATGTCTTGCATCTGTTAATGCTATTATCATTCTGTAAAATGTTAATCAAAATCGAGGTTTTTTAATTGGGTAATTTTCGTAGAACGCGGGGCCGGGTTCCGGCGAACGCGCTGAACCTGCCTTGCGGCGGCCCTGCATACATATGTACATGCGCGCGTCTGTGTGTGATAGAAACTTAAGTACGATATTTGTTACTATTTATTACTACAAATACATTAGTATGAATCAGTTGGAAATTCGAGAAGCTGTATGAATGTGAGGTACGATAAAGAAGTGAAAAATGAGTGTTTATATCTAAGATATTGATAGTGGTGGAAGTGATAAGGTGTGGTTGACTATGTTGACCTTCGAGGAATGATTAACAGAAGGGAAGGGTTTTAAGATAAACAAAGAAATTCACGCGTGACATAGGATTAAGAGAGCTAGTGAATAGTTGACAGTTAAGAAATTAAGAGTCAGATACAAGCGAGCTTTGGTCGGAAGAATTGTATAATTGTTTAAAGATGGAAAGTGTAGAAGTGTGAGTGAAAGTAGAAAGACTAGTTAAATATTGAACCAAGTGAAAACTAATAGTTTAACAAGCATAGTTTTAGATTTAACAAGATTCCGTCGGAAATCTAACATTCCTGCATTGGTGCTTAGACTAATCAGTATTTTATTGTAGAATTCATTATTGAATATATTTATAAACATTTTGGTTAAATTTTAGTTTAGGGGACCCAAAATATTCGACCTTTTTTTTTAATTCATAGTTTTTTATTCGTAGAATCTGAAAATGCAAGTCTTAACTTTAGGAATTCAGTGGATGAAAAGTTTGACATTTCTCGTGCATTTGCTATGTTACTGTGACGCCATATTGCCTTATACAGGGTGATCCTCTCGCTAGTGGACCGTAAAGGAAGTGCCGCCTCAATAGAATGTAGAAGTCGACATCCTATTTCTGTCATCGTAAACTTGACGACGGTAACCCCCGCAGCGGAGGCGACTGTGTGCGTGAAAATGTGTATAATAGCAGAACGCTGCGGAAAACAGAATATTTTTGTGAGACGCTTCTCCTCATTACACACATTTTTACGCATACGGTCGCCTCCGCTGCGGGGGTCACCGTCGTCAAGTTTACGTTGACAGAAATGAGATGTCGACTTCTACATTCTATTGAGGCGGCACTTCTTTACGGTCCACTAGCGAGAGGATCACCCTGTATGTATAACCCACGGACATAGGAATATAGGGACCGGGCAAAGCGCAACCCGGAGTGAAGTCATGTCCGCCATATTACGTTGCTCTTTCTAATTCATGAGACTATAGTCTATGGCTATAGAACTAACCTGACCACATTCATTTATTTACTGTTAGAAGCGTGTGGAAGCGTCCATAGTTGCGTCTAGAATAGTCCAGAGTAATTGTATGCGAAAGTGTATTGAATCTGTGTAAAAACAGATAAACCAGTAAACTATATTTATAATAAATATGTGCGTTTTATATTCATTCGCATACCTAAGATACTCTGCAAATTTCATTCCCATATTCCAGCAATTGAGATAAGTGCATTCCTTTTTATTTAAACAATCACACTCATATGTAAAGTAGTTGCTTAGTTATTCGGACAGTTTTTAAAGAGAAAGTCATAGATACATTGTAACCATTGGTAGATCCGAAAAAAGTAACAAACTACAACAAAAAATTAGATATTTAAAGTGTTGAAACTAAAAATTTATTTTCAAAAATATAACCATATTTTCAATTATTTAAACTTCCCGCTGTAAAAGAGCAACGTAAGATGGCCGATGGCCCTCCCCCTTTGGCTTCATACCGCACCACGTCCCTTGCCAGCCTATGCCCAGTCCTTATATTCCTATGTCCGTGGTATAACCTGAATGGTGGTTCTCGCTTGCCGATTCACCTGTCGCCACAGGAATTCGCATAATCGCTCGGCGAATTCGTGGTCGTAAAAACGACCCCTCCCCCTCATCCAGTCCTTTGCCGGTCGCCAGTTTGATTCTATTTTCTGGGTATGGGTCCCATCGCCACCTGTATTTCAATTACTCATAGAACCGATACAGTAGAAGCAATAGAACATTTCTATGGATATCATTGTTTTTGAGTGTTCCCATAAACGCGACCCCATAAACTACACTAACTAATACCTAGTGGGGCGTGAAAGGTTTTCGGAAGTTAAGCCGAAGCAATAAGGCAGAACAATCGAAAAGGCAAAGAGCTAAACATGTGCGGAACACATTTGGCTAAAACGGTTTGACTAAACCCGCCAAAGTAGTCGGCACCCACGTGCGTCTGCCTGCATCTAGCGGCATCGTCCACTGGACAAATTATAGACAGAAGCCAATATGGCGTCACGATAACGTAGCAAATGCGCGAAAAATGTCAAACTTTTTAACCACTGAATTCCTAAAATTAAGATTTGCATTTTTAGATTCTACACATCAGAAACTATCGATTATAAAAGAAAAAAGGTCCAACATTTTGGGTCCCCTAAACTAAAGTTCAACCAACATTTTTTTTTAAGTGGAAGGTACTAATCGTGGTATGTATATTTTATTTTATATTTTTAATGCGTAGATTGATTTTCGCAACTGTATGACAGATCAAGCGAAGCTTTGAATTAACATACAAACAAGCGCCTCAAAATATCATGGGTTAATAGATTTCGTTTCGTTACGTTTTCTATTTTGGAAATATGAAGAGCTTTTTCGCTGTAAACTGTTGTACACAATTTTACATGCATTTTTCTGGTTCCGATCATACAATTTTTTATGATGCCTCATTAATATATTAGGTGCCTGGATGGTTATAAATTTCGCACTTTTTTAACATCCTCCTTTATACTCGGCTCTAGTCTGCAGCAGTCATAGTTCGGTGTTGTTTGGCCGATTGCAGTCGTTTCTTTTTCATAGTCTCGGTGAGGCATGGTTTTTAGATAGGTCGACGACCCATCAGATTCTCTTCGGTCAATCGCCTCCGGACTGTCCTTTTCGAAACTTTTATATCTTTATCGTTCAGCATCGTAGTCAGACGGGCAACACTCTTTTTACGATTTTCGAGGAGTTGTGATCCTTCTCCTGCTACATTTTCTTACACGGTCTGTTTCCAGAAGTTTATTTTTATCGATTTTAATTTTGATTCGATTGACGACAGACTCGGAAACCCCTGCAATAGTTGCTGTATCTCTCTGGGAATGTGTGGAGTGCAGTAACAATGTTTGTATTTCTGTACATTTTCTTGGAGAATTGTCCGAAAACCCTTGCCCATACTAAAAAGAAGCAAAGTTGAGATTATCACGCCAGACTGTTAACAAAATGTAAATTCACAGCTGAAACTTAGCAAAAGTATTGTAATACGGCGCATTACTTACTTTTTCATTATTTTAGATACGAAAACTGGTGAAAAATAAATAGACAATATTCAGGACGACAATACAGCAAACCGCATTTTTTGACGAACGATAACCAAATGTGAAGAAACATCACATAATTGAGAAATGACGCACGTTTCCAGCGCTGCCACTTGTGTGTGTTCTTGATTTTGAATATTTAGCCACTTGCATTAATCATACCCACCACATGTCCACACTAAACAGATACACACTCGAAACACACACCAGACACCTACACACGAAGTACAAATCCATCCGTGCAACCTCTACACTCTACGTGGTATACCTGGGGTTATTCCAATGCCGGCGGCTCATTTTTCATTCGAAGTACAATAAAATGGCGAAAAAAAATCGTACATTAACTTTTAGGGGGTGATTATAAAGAGGGGGCTTCAATCCTTAAAACGGTGATGATTGTATCTCTGAAAAAAATGTTTCAATGTCTGTAGAGTCGTTTGAATTTGAACAATTTTTGAAAAAAAGCACCCTCGCTTCTCCACCCTCTCACATGACGTAGAAATGACCCTGAAGAATACTGCCAGAGGATTCTTAGAATAGAGGCTTCAAGCTTTAAAATCAGTTCAGAGTGACTGTTGTATGATGTTCTGTTACGGAGTTATCATATCAGCAATTTTTCAGAGAAAATTTAGTGTTCCCTATTTTTTGCACGCCATATTTTCTCGAAATTCTTTCTTTTTGGTATTTCTTGTACCGCTCCGCAGGGGAGTAGAGACCCCTTTTTTGAAAAATTGTTCACGTCAATAGTTCTACAAAAACGTGTGCTTTTATTTTTTATAAAATTCCTAAGGGGAAATTCTAGAATTAGGCTCTTGCACCCCTCCGCGAAGCGGTACAAGAAATAAAAAACAAAAAAATTGCTTTTTAAACTGAAAAAGTTGTACCAATTTCGTCAACAAACCGCATCGAGTTCGTCTTTGTCTCTCCTGCGATTACTGTATCTCCATCTCTGTCTTTGTTCGGAGCTTTTCAGTTTTTCCGCGCGAAATCTCCAGAGTCAGTTCGAAATTTCCTTCTAGCCCTTGCACACCCTTCAGAAGCTGTATTTTCATCTCAACCACCCCTTAAACAAGAGCTCTGATAATTTTAGATACCAGTGATCTATCGTCACAATTTCATCTTTTTTCTTATCTGCAGAAAGTGGCATCTGATGTGTGTGCACAGCATATGGAGAATATTGATGAGCACCTTGCGACATTTGGAAATACATCGAAAGAAATAGAGGGCAGGCAAATAACGGAGTGGTTCAATCCAGTAGAAGACGTTTTTGAGGAACTTTATTAAGTAGGAGTTTGTGTTGGGTGAAAACTTGTCCCACAGTACCAGAAATAGGAACTGGAATCTTAACAAATTGAGATTGTCCCTAGACATTTATTAGTATTCATCCGACGACTAGAATTTGTATTTGGACGGTGCCCTTCCGGCTGTACATATCTGTATAGTTTGATCCGGAACTGAATCCCTACTGCAGGAATTTGTCAATCTCGATTCATCGTTTAATAAGGTATTAAATAATTTAGAAGAATTAGGTGAATGAATTCGATAGATATTTGAAGGCGTGGAAAGAAATCCCAGCATACCTCAGTCTCATTGGTGGCGGTTCTGAAAAAAGATTACATCTTCTTAACGTGTGTTGAGTGTAATAATTTGATAAGGTCTCACAGCACAATGGATGTCAGTCCATCTGAGTGGAAAGAAAAGGCTATGGAGAGAATAGATATGTACCTGAACAGAGGTGGGGAAGGGAAGGGTGATGATGCACAGCTACTCAGAGAACCGGATCTACAGAACACTATAGGCGTAGCAATGAACCTTCCAATGGATAACCCACTGGTATGGACTGAGGACGAGTTAAGAAGAGCCGGGAGGAATGAACTTGTTTACTTTAAGGGAACTGCGCGAAAAGCCATTGATATTGTAGTTAACCAAATGAGATATGTTTGTGACGGAGATAGGGAACATTATGTAACTGTGTTGCCAATTGAACTGTATTATGAAGAGAAGCTGTATGAACTGCCTTTGTTTAGAGTACAACGTTACATAAATAGACGAGCTTACTATGTGGACAACGTTGGAAGAAGCTACACGTCTGTCTATGATTGGTATGAGAATAATAAGCTACCGCCAGGCAAAATGGCATACCCAATTGGACTAAAACTGAAGCTGGGTTACCGAAGTAATCATGCAGCTGTTTGTTTCACACTCACCCCCCCTACTAGGCCAGACGCGATAGCTGCTCGGGCTATAGATATGACTGCTGCCATTGCTGCAACTGGTTCAGCTGCCGCTTTACTGTTTACAACTGGTGGCTTGGCAACCCCATTGTTATTGACTTCAGTTGGCAGTGCAATTTGGAGTACAGCCAGAGCTGGAAGCCAATTAGTAGATAAAGGCACACACGGAGAATCGTTGAATCCTATAAATGATTCTGAATCACGAATGTTATGGCTTGGCGTAGTAGCAAATTTGGCCAGTTTTAGTACTATGGGTGCATCGTGGCGACTGTCTTCTTTAGCTCTACGTGGGAAAAAAATATCAGATACTTTACGAATTTTCTACAACGTTGCTAGTGGAACTAACCTTGTTGTGAATGGAGTTGCAATCGTAGGCAGCACTCTTTTCTTAATCGAACAACGGGAGAAGCTGACGAAGGAGGATGTTCTTATGGTCGTTGCTTCGATAGCTTTCTGGACAAAGAGCGCGTACACCTACAAAACAGCAAGCGAGCTGATCACACATGTACAGAGTGCGGCATTTAAACAATTAAGTAGTGAACTAACTCAACAGCAAGCATCAGAATTGGCTGAATTTCGAAGGCAGTTTCGGGGTGATGAACAACTCTTGCGAGAATATTACAGAGCAGGTCAATTGGGGATATCTCCAACCGTTGTTTCTCAGATTTTGATCGATGGGCACATGCAGGGACAAATTCGCTTGGATGGCGCTGGAAATTTGATACTACCTGGAGGAATCGCCTTTTCAATAAGGTTCCTTAGTACTCTACCACATGATATCAGAATGAACGGTTTTTACGCCCTTGCAAATCTCAGTCCGGAACAAACAGCATCCTTTAATGATCTTCGCAGTTTTATTAACAATGACGCGTTGTTGGTTACTAAGATTTATGAGTTTGGAGTTCATTATGATTTGAATGCGCGTCAATCTGTCGAACATGTAACAAACTTCTGGCGAAAATACGTAGACATGAATTTGGCCAGTAGAGCCACAATGGTCGGTTTTGTAGAAGACAGTTTAGTGATCGGGAGAGCTCCACCGATTAAAATTGTCACGTTGCCAGAATTGACACCTCCTGTGGTTCGCTTCATCGGTGAACAGTTAAGTCGCGTGGATGCTGCTACTAGTCGCCAATGGTTTTCATCATTTGTCCCTGTTCTATTGAATCTTGAAAGCCATGGTATGCTTACAGTTTGTCCTGTGACGAAAATCGTTCCAAGCGGTCGTTCTGTTGTCCTGTTAAACAAGCAGCTTCAAATCAGCATATACAAATTAAACGCAATACCATCAGATGATTGCAGACGAGTTCTCTCCTTGATTGGTCAGTTACCATCAACTGTGTCAGGTTCCAGCTTGCCATCTGACGTAGCAAAACTGTGCGTTGGTAAGTACAGATTACGATTTGAATGCCAGAGAAGGGAGTGTGTACAATGGATGACAGAACACGTCCAGAAGCACGATTCACTACGCGCAATACTTGGAGCAGAATTGCAGACTTTTGAAATGGATAGATTATATACATTTAAGAGCACTGTGAGTGGTTCTAAAGCAGAGTCGTATATCGGGGAGATGATGTCATTTATTGCTGAAATGAATCCCAAAAATATTAGCGAAATTGTATCTTACGGTGAATTTGCTGTTACATATGTTGATACACAGAGAGCGATGGTCGCTGAACAATTGAGGAACAAAACATTGAAGCTGCCTCACAACGCCAATGCGAAAGAGTGGACGAGTAAGTACAATATACCATTAATTAAATTCCTAATTAAATTTCTGATGGTATAGCGCTTACAGAAGTTGGTAGATTGGAAGATACGTTCGAATGTATGAAATTGTCACTTTTCAAAGTTGGTATTCATGTGTCAACCGATTCTGATGCGGTTTGATAGATTTCCACAGTGCAATCGGGGATCTCCAACAGCCCTGTATTATTGAATTATAGTGATAGAATTTCTGTTTTGATGAGATTCGAGATATCATTCCTACCTTCTTTGTTAGCGTTTGTCGCAGCCGGAGCCGGATTTTGACGTCTCTGCGTCTATTCTTTTGCTAAAAATTAATATACTTTATACAGTTGCTAGTCAAATGAATCCATTTTGTATTTCTCGTAATCATAAGAATTCTAAAATTCTTTATTAACTGTTAGTTAAAATTTAAGCACTTTATTTTCTTTTGTTCCAGGACAAATGGCTAGTGAAACTGCATTCAAAAATATGGATGCAATGAAACAAAAGTTTAATGAGCTGTTGACCATAGTAAGGAATAATAATATGGCTGGAGTTGAACAGCTTTCGAAAGGTTTAAGCGATAAAGATCTGGTAACAGCCATCAGAAAGAAAAATATTAAGTTCGGAAGCGATATTTCCGCTTCTTATCACATATACAAACACGAAGTAGGACCCCACGATACCTACATCACACGTGCAAACGAGGCTATTCGTTTGTCAGGAGATCGGTATACTGTCACACTTACTCAGGATGGAGATGCCAGACTCATTAACTTTACACATGAAACCGGATCGAGCGTTGTTCTTGAGAGAGATGGGCGTGTACTTCTTTGCACTTATATCGCGAAAAAGAAATGATAAATGCTTGTACCTGGAAATAATTTTGTTTTTTCTAAGAATGAAAGGAACGTATGCATCATAACGAACTTCACTTTTCTTAATAAAATGATTTGATCGTATTGATTGGTAGGAATTACATGTTACATGAGATTATTCGATGAATTATATACCAGATAAAAACAACGTATCCGTTGAATAGTGGTGTTTAATAATTTGCTGATTTTTCGGATTCGGTGATTTCATTCTATTCTTTTAAAATTACACGAAGTTACATCGAAATAGTCTAACTTAATTCTATGTGGTTCTAAGTAATAACCTAACCTCTAAGTGGTTACCGTGGTTTTGATAGAGAGGCATGTGTCATTTCTTATTCATACCAATATTCACGAATCGCTCGCTTGATACGCTATTAATGTATGTGGGCTAGGTTCCTTGCTGTTCGAGGCACGTCCCTTTGTGCGTTACTGTCTTCCAAATTGCGGCTCATCAGTGACTTCTGTTTTTGTTCTTCCTTCAGATTTCTGTCAGCTGCATTCTGTGCCTAAACTAATGGTCGTACAATTTTCATGAGACGGAATTGCTAGCAGTGTCTTAGATTTCTCGGATATCAGGTCCATCTTACTCATCGAAGTGCCTTTTGTCCTGAAGTAACCGGATGATTTTGTTGAGGAATTGTCAGAAAGTGTTGATAGATTGGGTCCACGTTGTATAATAAAATGATACATATTTTGGATAATATTATGTGTAACGTAATGAGTGTTAGCTTGGAACTGTTCACGTTTACGCATCCTCCTTTTGTTCCATAATATTTTATGTTGCTGCTTTTATCCTAACGCTTTAATATGCGTGAGTAATAAATCAATTGAATTACCGTGATTACGGTTGCCGCTTTCATAGTATCATGGCCTAACGCAGGGGTCATTCCACGTCAAATCGATCACTTTTTGCAGTCACCATCGGCGATTTTGTTCTAAATGAAATATGTTGTAGTCCCTGTGAAATTGGGGGGAGGGGGTTAAGTCATAATTTTGCCGGTTTGGAATTTGTTTAGAAATTACAGGCCTTCAAAGTTTGCAATTTTTTAACCGACTTCGAAAAGGAGGAGGTTACTCAATTCGATCGGTTTTTAAAATAAAAAATTATTTTATAATAGACCAATCGTTTCTGTATAAAACAAAAAAATGTTTAGCTCAATCGGATAAATAGTTCCTGAGATAAAAATTAATAAGTGGAGCCCGTTTTCGTCAAAATGGGCAAAAATTCCAAACTTTGAAAGTCTGTAATTTCTGAACAAATTCCAAACCATTGCATTTTAAGAACATTTTAATTTTTAATTGTTATCAAAGTTTGTAAAACTGACAGAGTCATAGAATTTGTAAAAATTCTCTATCATCAGCGACGGTGACTTCTTCCTTTTACCCAAGCGTACTACACTGCCGCTCAAAAGTATGTGGACACCTACAAATTTTATGAAAGTAATGTATAATGTATATTGATACTGGTAAATGGTATTTATTGCTAGATTCTATTACGAACATGTATGTAACATGTGTGGGTGTATTTACTCGAGTAAATTAATTGTACAAATCTTATAAATAAATATTTTCACGGTGGGTATAATATTACATTATATTCTGCTGCGTGCGAATGAATTGTAATGCTTCTTTCTTCTGTTTCACGATGACTGCATCGCTTTAGTGTGATCTATAATGTTTCAAAGACTAATATAAATATTTTGAAACATGATTCGCCACGAAAAATACATGAAATACAAATGCAGGATGGCTTTTCCTTCCCATCGAGATCAGTTTTATTTCAGATATTTAAAATATTTAAGATAAGACATTTAATAAATTATTGAACACTTATATTCTATAAAATAGTACAAATTAAAATAAATAAAACTGAGTGATATTAATTAACAATTTTATAACTATTTTTAGAAACTTATACTTAAGGAAGTGTTCACATACTTTTGAGCGGCAGTGTACCTCGATATATTTATTCATTTGATGAATTAATCCTTCTATAGTTAGGGTAAAGGGAGGAAAGTTGAACCACCTTTTTAAAAAAGCAAAATAACTTTTCTATTGAGTCCTTGAATAAGTTAACGGTGGAGCCGCAAAGAGCTTGATGATGTAATAATGAGCGTGGAGCGTAACACGTCGAACTTGGAGCGTGGAGCGCGCGTGGACGCAGCGCGTTACTTTTTTGATAGAGCCCGAGCGGATGATCGGTCGCATTGTTTTATACCGCGTAAGTAGGGCGTAGCGATGATTTGTTAATTCCGGTGAGCTACATTTACTTGGATCGTCGGCATTTTTGCAATGTGCGACCCGAATAAATTGCTCACTCGAAATTGGGAAATTGATGAATTTGGATGACGCGGAAGAATTTAAAGAATGCGTCACAGGACGTGACAGAACATATTTTTTTGACGGCCAAATGTTTATGCAATATTGAATGTATGCTGGTCCCACTAATGCCCAAGGATGCCTCTATCTCACGATAAGTCACATGGCGATCTTGCAATATCAGTTCACGTACAGCATCAATGTTTTCTGGAACAACGATCGATTTTGGACGACCTTCACGAAATTCGTCAGCGAGCGAACGACGACCACGACTGAATTCGGTGTACCACCGATACACAATGGTTTTCAATGGTGCTTCATCGCCAAACGTCGAATTAAGTTCATCGATTGACTGTTGGTGAGAGAATCCACGTCGAAAATTGTAAAAAATAATCGCACAGAAATGTTCACGAGTTAACTCCATTTTTCGGCCGAGATAAATTTTTCAAGTTACTGTAAACAACACAAATAGCGTTTGTACATCAAAACATTCGCAGTACGAATACTGAAAAAAAAGTTGAACTTTACGACAGAAACGTCGGTTTTCAGATGGCAGCACTAGGATCGCCCATGTGGGAGACCATACACGGTAAGGAAGGACACTGCGGAAACTCGCGGGTTAAAAGAAACTCGGTAGTCAGCGTTTTCGACTCTCACAAAAAGAACACTTTATTCTTACTCTGCCGTCTGCACCCCATGAGTCGATCTATTTGAAAGTACGCGTCCCCTCAACAGAAAATCGGTAGGGGCGCGTGTCTCTATATACAGGCTTACCAACTATCTTATTCCGCCGACGAGGTACTATTAAAGACTGCCAGCCCCTGTGTATTTTGGCGTACCACTAAGTGGGCTCTGATGGGCTCCGGCGGCTCCGTCGATAACCCGGCGAGCGGTCGCCTCGTGACAAAGAACGCCCATGGAACAAAATGTGACAAAGCGAGACAGAAAAGCTCCCCTCGCCCCGGCGACCGTTTAGACGATGGGACCAGTCACGTCTTCCGCGAGTGTTTCTTATTCTGACCGCAATATATCCTAGAGGGCGGTAGAAAACAGCGAATTTTTCGGATACGCGAAGTCCCGTAAGGTGCTTATTCTAAAGACTAAATACTACTTAACCTAACTAAAACTAGATGGCGCGTCGGCGGTGGTTGGAAGTGACTGGTTACTACACCCATTCCCGAAATATAAAAGGCAACCTACGTATATACTTTGGCCGGTTCTACCATCGCAGCCCCACTTGCAAATCAAAGTCAAGTTACTATATTGTTCAGAACTCAAGGTGTTAATGACATCCATTTGAGTCGATAAAATTCGTCCAACTGTGTGATCCAATAAAGCCTGTAGTTTTACTTCTGCACTGCATTCAGTTACAGTAATGCTTCATTTATCAGGATAACATTTACGTTTAGCTATCAATACTTCTTTATATGATGGATGATTAAATGTGCTAAATTTGGTATCAGATTGTTCGGCTAGTGACCGGGATTACGAAAATATATAATTTGGACCGGTCGCGATCCCGAATTTCGCGCAATTTACAATTTTCTGTCGTTCAAGGTGTCGTGGCGACCGCGACACGCGATAGATTTTCGATTTCAGTTAAAAGAGGCTAATGGGCGGAAGATAGCCACGCGGAGTGTAAATGTTGCAGAGGCCGGTTGGAATCAGGATTTTAGTTTTGTCCTTTTAATGGTGTTTATTTCTTTAAACTAATATAATGGTTATACAGTGACAGAAAGTAAAATAAAATTAATAGTTAATCGTTTTCCTTTTAATCGATTCCTACGGATTGGAAATTTTTATAACAACGGAACGTTTTTACTGTCATATAGACCTTTTCTTACACACACACAACCAGAGGTCGCTATTTCCGGAAGCGAGACGAAACCCCACCTCTTTTTCTCAATCGAGGCAGTCAGCGCCCTCTCGGGATTGAGACACTTACTTAACAGTAAATATTGGTCCGCAAGTGCGTGTCAGTGAATCCTGGGTGTACAATTATGTGTATCTATTGTGATAAGTGCAAAAACTGCCACGGGTGAACACGCGGTCGACGGGACAATATGGCCGTGTCGTTGACAGCAGGCCCCCCAAACTACCGTATTTCGCATGAAGCTAAATATAGTTCTCCGTCGACTCTACTTGGAGCGCTGGTGTCGCTACTAATACATATCATGACGTCGGTGAGATACGCACACAAGAACATGGTACTATATATGTGATGTATAGTATTTATACTTATAAGTAAAATTTATTTAATTATAAAAATAGGTTATGGGGAAAAGAAACACAGTATTTACGAAAAGAATAAGATATATTAAAATAATATAATACAATTTCATGAACACATAGTACATGTGTTCACCTTTGTAAGTACAACCTGCCATGTAGCCCTTCTTCCTATAAACAAACATTTCAATAACTAGTTAATTACACTATAACTGCATGAACAATATGGAATAAAAAACACGATCATCAACAATTCCTTTTGATTTCTAGTAATTTCATTAAAATAAGTACTTACTTCGTATGCATCACATGTTGATCCATGTTTCAGCCAAGACGGCTCCAAAAATTGTAGCGGGAACGTGACGTCACGATCTCTTACTTTGTGTGCAAAATCGGCGATATGAGGTATACATATGGAAGTGCGACATCAGCGCTCCAAGTAGAGTCGAGGCAGAATTAAAATCGACTTCAAGTACAGAAGAGTAGAGCTCGGAGGGCCTGGTTGACAGGTCGCGGTCGTAAGCGAACAATACGAACAACCGGCCGGGAGCACGAACACTAGCGGGTGCTAAACCGACGCGAGAAGGTCCAGCGAAGACAAGAAGACCGTTGCCGAGGATTTTGGAAGAATTTCCGCACGTGAAAGGTTCGAGGAAACACGAGGAAGGAAGAAGACGGCGACCACATGGACGCATGGCCGTTCGATACATCAAAGTGCGACGTCAACACAACAAGGTTAAATTTTGCTAAATCGAAAGGTAGGAAATTACACTTTAATTTTGGATGTATCGATGCACCGGGAAAAATCGGGTTTATTAATTTAATAATTTCGATATTTATCGAACGCGTGGGTCTGGCGTCTGCTTCATTAAAATTTAGGTTGGGTAAATCAAAAACTAATAATAAGATATAGCGTCGTTCTGTGTATTCTGGTTTTACGATCTCTGTTTTCGACTAGTTTTGGCTTAATTTGTTTATTATCTAGCTGAAGTTTCCGTTTTCCCTCATTAAATTTTAATAAACGTGTGCTGTTCGACTACCTGGCTTGTATACAGTTTATTCTGTCGATATTGACTATTTTTCGATTCCATACATTGCCTATTTATTTTATTAATCAATTCATCGAATTTTATTGTTGATGTGCATTATTAATTAACTGTTGATCATGAAGGCTGTTGACAGCGGGGTGAGGCAGTGCGTGGGTTTATCTGTCATTAAAATGACTTCGAGGAGCTACTTTCGTTATGTACATAATTTTTGACATTCTAAATTCAATATACAGGGTGTTCCTAATTTAAGGTCAAAACTTTGGTAGCATGTAGGGCACCAATAAACTAAAAAAAAAAGTCCTTTAGAGATGTAGGTACTCATTTTTGCTCCATTTTGGAGAAACTCGCAGAAAAAGAAACAAACAAGTTTTCGTCTTTCCTCTCATTTATTTACTTTCACTTATTCTGTTATCATTTATTTAATGTAGATACTAGTTACCGCTTGAATTGCAGCTTGACATTGCTCTTGGGATATTTGTTGCACTACAGCCATGATTCGGTTTCTCAAAAAAGTTCTAGTCACTATAATAGAAATTTGAGGTGCCAGCTTCACGATTGAAAACATTTTTTTTCTTTAATATTTAGCGATTGGAACTATTGCTAAAATTGATCAAGAACTATAGAACTCTTTGAAAACTATAAAATATGATTTACGTAACATTTTTCGCACAATGCTGTGCCACACAAAGTTAGCACCTCATATTTTCAAGATGCTATTTTATTAGGTGTTTCGCTGGAACTATTTCTAAAACCTATCAACAACTGTAGAACTATTATGGGTGCAAATGGAACCTTTGCTAAAAGGTTTGTTTATTAAAAATGAGATGCTAACTTCGCAGATGCCTGAAATTGCTCATGTACGGACACAAATATTGATATTTGCATGATTTTTTTGACAGGTATCGGTTTTTGGTTATTGCAACACATCATTTCTTAAGTCACATTGTATGTGATGCCTTGCAGGTAAAGTAATTGCTAGGTTTAATATATTAGATTTAATACATCACATTACAATACCTTACCTTTAATGTTTAACACGAGTTTGTCTTTTCTCTTATTTGCTCTTAACCTGCAAAGTTACAGTTGCTGTCAAATTTTATGAAATCAATATTGGCTTTCGCTGTTTCGCTGTACATTGTTTCAAAGGTCTTACGATTCAGGACCGAATTGGGGGTCTTTTAGCCATACATTATATGTTATCTATTTTATATTATATTATACTATATTAAGTTCATTCGCTTCATTGGTTTTGTATTACAAACATAGTTTACAGTTTATTTTCAATACATAATGTTCCTGTTATTTATTTCCCCTCCGGCTTACGTATTATTCATTTTAGCATATGTTATCTCATGGTCCTATCTGCACATTGACAAATATGTATTGTTAAATTATTTATATCAATGTCTGATAATAGATTTTCACTATACGACATGGTCTTGTCGACACGATAGATGATATTCCTGTAATTTTACAATTTAACATATTCTGTGTTTCATTACTTGTTTATTACTCAAGTTGATGTTATATTGTTTCAGTATAAGCATGGCACAGTTCGGTGCCTGCAATTTAACTCTACTTGCCAAGAAATTGTTATAATTTTAGTTATATGACCTTATATTGGATGTTTTACCCTGATTAATGTAATTATGCCTTATCGGTCTTAACACTTATGTCAGCACCCAAACTGTATCGTCTGTCGAGCTAGCTCCCCTGCCTTGCAAAAATAAAAAAGCAAATACATGTAAATTATGAGCTATTTATGAGCTTTCATATTCTGCAAATTAAAAATTTTGAGCTAATCATTTTGTTTCCACCCCAGAACAATTATTTGAGCAACAAGGATGTTCACTTTCTAGAAAAACAATCTGGTTTATTACTTCATTAAAATAGTTATTTGATGTTTCCGTGATTTTTAATCCATCTATTTGAATAACAGATAGCTTCTTGCATCAAGGCGGGCAACCAGAATCGCATTGAGATGTTTCTTCAAAACTTGGTGTATCTTTGAAGAGAATACTTGCTAGGTAACCAGCATTTGTCTCGCAATTTACATATTTGCAACCACCAATATCAGAAATTGGAAATATTTCTAAAAGTATCTGCGCGCGTAATTTATACGAAGAGAGATTAATTCCATTATTTATAGAGTTGATAATTAGTTTAAAAAATAAATTTTGCTCTGCTATTTCCTTCATATATACTTGCATATTATTTAGATCATGTCCTGCAGCAAGCAATATTTGAAATATACTGTCAAATGCACAAGTATTAATGACAGTATAATTGTTATTATTTATATTTAAAGATTTTAAAGATAGGTTATTGCCGTTTTTTAAAATACATATTTTTGCTGCTTTTTTTGCACGTCAAAGAATCTATTACTTTATCTTGATTTCAACCGAAATATAGTGTTCCACTTCACGACTTGCTAAAATATCTTTTATATTTTTTACATTCTTGCACATCATGCATACAGGGTGTCCCACGCTAAGTGTTATGGAGCAGTTATTGCAAAACTATTGGTCGTATGAAAAATTGTTAATATGGAAATTGCATGGTAAAATGGGAAGCATGTTTTGGTAGAAACGAATATTTTTTTACATTGTTATTTTACGAGATATGATGGTCAAGTTCCGTTTTTTAAATGGAATTCAAATTGGGCTTTGCTATCGGATCTGGATGACTGGTTGCCATTTTCCAAGTTCTCTTTCGCTGAATATTATGATAAAACACCCATTTCTCGTCACCAGTGATCAATCGATCCAAAAACGGCTCTTTATCTAGTCGGCCAAGTAATGAAACCGCGGCGGAAACACGACTCAATTTATTGGCTTCTGTAAGCAAATGCGAGCTATTTATAGCCGAGTTTTTTAATACGCCGAAATTCAGTCGATCTGTCGACATTGAGTTTCTTTGCAACTTCTTCCGTAGAAATTCTGCAATTATTTTCCAGTAAACTACGGACAACATCATCGTCCATTGATGAAGGCCGACCAGAGCGTGGTTTGTCCTCTAGTTCGTAATTGCCACACCTGAATCTCCCAAACCATTTTGTAACGGTCCGAAGAGCTGGTGCACGGTCTTTGTAAACGTCCTGTATGTTTTTTGTAGCCATTCCTACTGTTACACCTCTTCGAAATTCATATAACATAACGTGTCGCAAATGGATTTTTAGCTCGCTCATTTTCAAGATCTTGTTTTACAGTGTAAAAACGATTGAAAGTTAACGGTCTACTGAGGAAATAACAATTGAATATAGCTCTATTTATCCCCTATGAAGTTGGCACGTTTAACAACAAATGCCGCTCGCAGACAAATAATGTTGACATCTATTAGAATCGGGCACGAACTTTTGCACTCACCCAATAGTAATGATTTTATTTTATTAAATTAACTTTCGACGGATGTCCTAGATGCAGGTACTCGACCGTAACCAAATTTATCCGTGTAAATATTTGACCAAAGGGGTAATAATTTAATATCAACCCTAAGACGATCAACTAATTGAGGAAAATAAAGTGGATTAATTCTGTTACCTTCGTCAGAAATAATCGACGATTTAACATTATTTAAAATTTCTTTACCCCACATAGTCCACGAATTTTCAAGTGGATTATTAAAACTATCTGTTTCATTTGTATTTTCCATTTCCAATAGAGCACTATTATAGTCACTGTCGGTTTCGAAGTTCTCTATTTTCAACTCATTACTATTTGTCATTAACACATTGAGCGCCGGCCCCGCGATAACGCGGGCTTCTGGGTCTACCGCTTGAGCGCTGGCCCTGCGGCAATTTCGATTGTGTTTCTACTTTTCGTTTCTGTTAAATTGTACATGACGAATATTGAATCAAAATATACTATTTTGCGAAATGTATAAAGTTTTAAATATTTTCTTTCGCTACTCATTGTTCAGAAACAAGCAAATGAGGCCGGTGTTTGGGCTGTAAGTGGCTGCTACGTTGCCGGCGCTCAGGCTTTAAATGGCTCATATGTAGCCGGCGCTCAATGTGTTAAATTTATTAATGCAATACGTGGAAAATAATGCTTTCAATGTGTTAAATTTATTAATGCAATACGTGGAAAATAATGCTTTCCGTGTTCGCGGATTTCGCCTGCTCGCGGTTCCCCTCCCCACGGAGTTCGGTTACCGGGACGGGCCACCAGATCTCGGTAATCTTCAGCCGGGTCCTGGGGCGTCCTCTGTGGGCTGGCGTAGGAGGCGGCGGCTTAGTTGTTTCCCAGGCCCGGGAATTTCGAAGACCGGCTGCCGGGGCGGAGGTGGTGACCGGTCAGCCGGGTCATCCGTCGGCGCGGCGGGCCCGTCCGGCCCTCCCTCGCCCGGGTGGAAGGCTGCCGCGGCCGGCGGCGGCGTCGCGATACAAAAAAGAACCTCCCCGTCTACTTAAGGGGGAACGCGGGGGTAACAATGTGGTCCGGGGCGCAGGACGTCGCAGCGGAGGCGTGGACTGGCTAGGGCGGTCTTTCCCAATCGTGGCGAGGCGAAAATTTGCCTCGTCACATTTAATATTGTCTCCTTTATTTTTTCAGGATTAACTTTCCCCGGTCTACCACGTATTGGAGCCATGATACAAATAATGTATTTCGCTGCTAACTCTGAATAAATGCTGTTTACATAACAGAGATCCAGCTAAATGATTTTATGGGTGGATCGCGGTTACGCCGCGAAACAAATACTGACGAAGACGAAAGACCGAACTACGTCGACTTGTGTCAAAAAGTAACAGTTAAACAACGCGACAGTTCCGACAAACTTCGGTTACAGATTAGCGCGAATATTCTTTTCTTTAATATTGTTTAACCCTTTCGTTACGGCATTCCGCTCCGCTGGAATAACGCCACCAAACGGGGCACCGCGCTGTCGGAGTAGCGCCATTGAACGGAGAGCTTCTCCGCAAATGTGCGTTTGAAATATACTTTTAGTGAGATTAACTCAATATAGATCAATGGAATTGCACCTCAGCCGGCATCAAAAGACGGACTGTTCCGCGCTTTGAAGTTTCGCGAACACTGTTAGTTTAAAGAAGAGTGGAGCGTGATGTTTGTCCCGATTGCTTCCAACCCAGTGCATGTCTTATTTTTAGAGCAGTGATGTCCAAGCTCGCTCCGGGCTTCCCCCACTCTAAAGCTCTTCCCCTCATATAGGTTCTGATCCAGGAACAGCGCTCGTTGCGCTATGGTGCAGCGTCGATCGTACTATTATTTATCGATATCGACGATGCAGTCGATAATTAGGATTTCTCCAAGAACAACAAAGTAACATGAAGAATTGTTTTTTGTTTTATGTATGACATTAGCTTTATTCAGAGATTACATCTCTTTGATATTCATCATTTGTCATACATTTACAACAAACACTCATCATGCAAACTTACACATTTATTTGGATATGTTAGTGATTTTTAATAGTCTCCAGAATATCTAATTCAAATTTTGTGAACGCGATTCGTAGCGTCTATATATCTACCATAATTCCACTCATGTTTAATATTTCAGGACTTCTTCAACGATAAGTTAGGCAGTTTCACAAATCTAACAAGAGTATTTGATAGGTGTATGTGATGAGCGTATGTGATAAGTGTAAATTGTAAATGTATGACAAATTATGAATATCAAAGAGATGTAATCTCTGAATAAAGCTAATGTCACACATAAAACAAAAAACAATTCTTCATGTTACTTTGTTGTTCTTGGAGAAATCCTAATTATCGACTGCATCGTCGATATCGATAAATAATAGCACGATCGACGCTGCACCATAGCGCAACGAGCGCTGTTTCTGGATCAGAACCTATATGAGGGGAAGAGCTTTAGAGTGGGGGAAGCCCGGAGCGAGCTTGGACATCACTGTTTTAGAGTAAAACAAATGAAAACGAACTAAAGAATGACAAGTGCTATCGATGTGCTACGTGCATACAAACGAAAGAAATAAAAGTTCGCGGGTCCGTTGGGTGAGCGGTATTACGCTGGCGCCGGTTACAGCCGGCGCTCGTACACACAGGTCATCGAATGGATGCCGGCTATATCCGGCGCTCGTACACAGAAGTCATCGAGTGGATGCCGGCTATATCCGGCGCTCGTAACGAAAGGGTTAAGCGTAATCATGCTAAAAACATTTGCCTCCGCTGCGGAGCCTACGGAGTTACGGAACAAATGACGGCTGGCTCCGTAGCGGACCCAATGGAGCGCTAAGGGTTAAAAATGTAGAATTCCATCGGACCGGCATACCTTTAATAAAGGCTAGGTGCTTTATATCCAGGAACACACAACAATTTTTTAAATATTTGTGTTCTTTTTGAAGAAAATGTAATAAAATGGATCAGTTTCGATATTTTATTAATTTCGTATTCAGGTTCTTTAAGTCCAGCTTGTATAACTATATTTAAAACATGTGCGATGCAAGGCATATGTGTGACATCCTTATAATTTTCATTGAATGCTATTTATAGTAATGAACATTTGTAGTTTGCTGCTGCATTATCTGTCGTAACAGCGAGAAGTTTATTCGTAAGACCAAATTCTGTTATAACATATTCAATTTTCTGCATAATGTTTTCTGCTGTGTGCGGACATGGAATAACATCAAATTCAATTATTAACGAATGTATTTTACCTTTTAACGTAAAATGACTGGTTATAATAACATAAGGTCTGTTAGTTATTGACGTCCAGAAATCGAATGTTAGAGATACTTTTTGGTTCAGATCTCTAAAGTGCTGAATAATTTTAGTTTTCGTTTCTTTAAATCTATTTTGAATCGTTCGAGTAATAGTATACCTGATAGGAACTATATAGCTGGGGTTCTTCTTCGACAATTCGTAGTGAATGGCTTCCATCAATTATGTCATTCATTAATAGTTTTTGAATATCACTGTCTCTGTTACATTTTCCAATATTTTTTCGTATTCTTTGTATAATATTAGTTTGATACCCCCCCCCCCCCCCCCAAAAAAAAAACAACCACTTCCAAGAGCTTCTGTGGATATCTGACGATGTCGCATGTCATGTGGAGATCGCAAGCTCGGCTGACATTCGAGGCAGGAGTACGATGACCCCCTATATGAAGTTATGAAGATAAGAAGTTTAATATTGGAAATAGGTGGCGGAATAAAATAGATTACACAGTTCAAATATTTTAACTTTAAAATTTGCAACTTTATCGAAGCACTTGGAAGAGTACGTCTTTACTGCAAGGAAGAAACTGCCAGAATGAATGAGAGGTCAGTGACGAAGAATTCGTCACGAACCCATAGACCCTATCGGTCCTATACTTTGTCTAAACAAGTCAAAAAGGGACACGGTTGCACCCTCTTGACTTGTGTCTCGCAAAGAAACCCAATACGCGCAGAGATGGTTTTTGTAAAAGAAAACTTTCTCTTCTTGGAAGAGAAAAACTAACATTTAATATATCTCATGAACTGTTAGTTTTTTTTTGACATAGTACCCTAATACTTTTTCACGCAGAATATCCCAAGGAACTGATCGACGTGAAAAGAATATGAGGTTCCCTTAAAGAAAAACAAAAGGTCACTGCGAAATATCGGAAAATATGATCTGTAGATGAAATTCACCCTATTCACCTAATTTGCTCCTTGAAATACAATAACTTTTTCTAAATGCATGTTTCTCAATCTTTGCAAATAACGAAATAATCGAAGGTGGTATAGTTATGGCGGACACTTTCTGTGTTATTTCTCTTCCATTTATCGTTATTATCACTACTATTATCATTGGATATTATATTTGCTATTATTTACTCTGCATCTGGCTGGAAAATGTAAGTAGATTGTAATTAATGTGGACCCGGATGTAAGTAGAAGTTCGGTTGAGTTGCGGATCATGGTCCCTTTCAGACTTTGTAGGACTGCGACCAACAGTCCGACTACATTGTAGGGTTTGAAGACTACAAAAGCATTCGAATATCAAAATACGCAGATCATGCATTGTTATTTATGATGAGAGCAGTGCACAGTGGATGGAAGTTCCCCATCGCATATTTTATGACGGAAAATCAGGCAAATGCCACGTATCTAATACAATGTATTAGGAAGATTACACGAAGTATAATAGACTGTCGTTACTTGTCTGCGATCAAGGAAAAACCAACGTAGCTGCAATCGACAAATTGAAAGCAGACTCAATGATAAATATGGCCGACAAAATGAAATATAGTAAGTATTAATATACCAACAACATTGTATAGTGCTGGCCATGGTCCCAGTTCGGAGCAGCCGTATTTCATACATACATACATAGTCTGTCCCACTTCCGGTGAGCCGATTGCAACGTCATCTTCGATTCATCTATTAACCTTTGTAGATACATCTTTCGTCTATCTTGACACTGAATCTCGTAGCGCTCCCATTGTTCTGTCAATAGTTATGACATTATAACCAAACGTTCAATGCGTTAGTTTGTCGTAAAATCGAACAATGCGCCATCGCACAAAGCCCTAATTGTACGCGAGTTTTTGGCTAAAAAAAAGCATCATAACGCTCGTCCACCCTTCGTACTCGCCTGATCTAGCACCGTGCGACTTCTGGCTGTTCCCTAAACTTAAATTAGCGACGAAGGGGAACATCTACAGTACGATTCCTACCATCCAGAAGGCTTCGACCGACATCCTCAAGGCTATTCCGGCTCACGGGTACCAGACATGCTTCCACAAGTTTTATGATCGCTTACAACGCTGTATTGACTTAGAGGGGGACTATATTGAATAAATATGTTGAAAGAAATGCACTGCAAAGCGTCTTTTTTTTTTTAATTTGGAGTAGTCTCATCGGAAATGGGACAGACTGTGTACATACGTTTATTTCATTCTATTTTATTATTTTGTAGGTAACACCATTTACCTTTGTGGACGGTAGATCTGTCCTTTGTACGACCCACCTCACCCGATAAAAGGGATTAGAAACAATTTATTAAATAAAGATTTTGAAGTAGATTTTAAAGATAAGATCGATGATGTACGACGTTTTGCCTCTTGGCAAATAATTCAATTAGCATGTAAGATGGACATTAACTCCAACTCCATTTATCGACTAATGCCTAAACTCACGGACGAGCACATTGATAAACATAAAATTAAAAAAATGAGAGTCAAATATGCAACTCAAGTTTTTGAGTCGATCCGTGGCAGGTTTTGTTTGATGGTAAGTGTTTTTACTGTGAAAGTATTCTTTACAGTGAATTTCTTTTAACGTGTATTTTACTTGTAGGCGGAATGGAAACACAGATTGGGACGTTCACCATGCCAAAGAAGGAAGGTCACGATACAGCAGAGGTCATATTATTTTTTGACAAATTATTTGATTCACTGGATGGCTATACATTCAAGTCGGAAACGGTCCTCCGCACTGTTGTAACCAAGAATGGAGTACTGCCATTGATGTGCTCAGTGGAATGCGATTCGTCAGTACCAGTAACAAAAGTCCAATATATAATTCCCCTGTGTTAAAGCATTGGGTAACGACAGTTCCAGGCTTCCAAATGCTGTGGGAGATGTTGCAAGAGATAGGATTTAAGTATTATGAGTACAAATTAGTTCGGTCCGTTTCCAAAAAAATGGCTCTGGCTGTTATGAATGTTTCATAGTGACAGCTGATTTCGGTGGTTTCAGAGAGGTTAGACGTCTGTCAATAATATTCAGTTTATATCGCTTTGAGTTTAATACAAAAACCTTGTTTTTTACTGTGTTGAATATGTCAAATTTTGTGTTAACTCAGCAGCGTTTGCTGGAGGTTTTGGTTTTCTGCTTTAATTGGAAGAAAAGTGCAGCTGAAGCGCATCGAATGCCTGTGGAAGTTTATGTTGACAATGCTCCAACTGATAACTCATGTAGGAAATGGTTTCGACGTTTCAAAAATGGTGATTTCTAGGGATGTGCAGCCCGTCTCATGTGTCGGGCGCCCGAGTCGTTACATCGAGCTGGAAAAATTCGAGCGGGCTCGAGCGGGCTCCCGAGACATTCGAACTCTCGGGCGGCTCGACTTTTTTCGGGCGGCCCGACTGTTTCGGGCGGCTCGATCGTTTCAGGCGGCTCGACGCGACGCGACGGTTCGACGGTTTGACTGTTTCAAGTAGATCATACGAGTTCGGACGAGTTGCCGCGATGCCCCAGGCACGACCAAGATATGGCGAACACACTTCCCGTTGCCCCGGCGGTGGAACTGTGACCCGTCGGACGGCGGCGAACACACCTGCCCAACGCTCGCCGTAGGAGGAAAGGATAGCTTGAGTCCCAGTGACAAAAATAGCGTACGCTTTCGGTGGGTAGCTCGCGCTGTCGTACCGTGGACGAACCGCGGTATTTATATCCACGGTCGCGAGTTTCAGCCGCGAGACGCCGCGTCGCACAGTGGTCGGAAATCGGAATCTAGCGGTTCATTTGCTAATAAATCACTATCCTCGTATCGATGTTTAAGGAATATATATTGGTTTTTAAATGTTCATCGGTTTGGAAACGAAGGAATTAAGGGGAGAAGTCCCTATTGTCACGTCCTGTGACGCATTTTTTAAATTCTTCCGCGTCATCCAAATTCATCGATTCCCCAATTTCGAGTGAGCAGTTTATTTGGGTCGCATATTGCAAAAATGTAGCTCACCGGAATTAACAAATCATCGCTACGCCCTACTGACGCGATATAAAATAATGCGACCGATCACCCGGAGCGCTCCACAGTAAGATTACCATCATTAACACTTTACCGACCGGCAGTCGATTAATCGACTTTTTGTTCCCAGGGCTTACCGACCGGCAGTCGATTAATCGACTTTTCATATTCCCGCACCACAGTCTAAGCCGAAACCGAGCCGGTGTTTGGGAACATCTGCGACTGAGTGGCCGGTGAGAGGGGCATAGAATTTTCGAAACGCTATCGGTCGGTAGAGTGTTAAGTTAACACGCTAAGCCCTCGCTCTCGACACTCAGTTTTAATACCCGCGAAGTAACGATTCTGCACGGAATCCGCGACTCTGCTACGAGGGCGCCAGAACCTCGACAGAGCAAGATCTCGTCGACTCTGCCACGAAGGCGCCAGTACTTCGACAGAGCGAGACTTTACCCACGTGATAGTGTAATCATTGTACGAACCGGTATCAGATTGTAATATCCGCGAGCGAATTATCGTAAGAACTGTATAAATCGAATAAGAACGAATAAATCGACTGGTGATCAAGTGCGTGAACTTACTTCGAACGCCTTCCCTATCGTTCCAACCCTGGACGAGCTACTCCGAAGTCACCCTAAACACCCACGACAAGGTAAGTAAACCCATCTTATTCTATCGTGAAAACCCTCATGGTTCTTACAAGAAAGCCCGCGGTTTGGTGAGAGTGAACCGGCAGCAGGACTTTACACTATAAACGGTTTAATTTTTTATATACTTTTAGGAATATGTTGCAAAGAAACCAATGCGCTAATACTGTCGGAACTTTAAGGGTACTTTATTTAACATTATGACAAGTAAAAAAAAAAATTGTTATGACAAGAAAATTATGATAAACACAAAAGAAATGAAGCAATATCGTAAATAAGTTTTTTATCGATGTGTAAATCGACGCCGGTTGTAGCATCTCTGGTAGTTATTTAGAAGAGCCCAAAGAAGGTTTTTTTTTTTTTCAATGTATTTGACAATTGTAAGAATATGAACCTAAAATCATGCAAAAAATTGCATCTTTAAGAAATAACGGCACTTTAAACAAAATAGTATGATTTTCGCACTACTTTATTTGTTTAAAAGGATAGTAGAAATTAATAATTTGGTTAAATCTTAAGGTTCATATTCTAAGGAATCTTATAAGCTAACAGTGTGCAAAATTTCAAGTTGATTGGTGAAATAGTTTTGGAGTTATCACTGGCGTTAATTTTGAAAACAAGGTTTCGAGAAAAATGCATTTAAAGTTTGAAATCAAGAGAAATTGTATTTTATTTATACCTACCGCTGTCGCATATACAGTACTTATTTGTAGCGTTACTTTTGTTTCCTTTTCAAACAAAAGCGTTTTGTAGAATAAAAGTAAGGATGAAAGATGTGGGAGGGGAAGGGGTTAGACAAGCGTTGAGAACGCGCACGGTAAATGTGCTCCGCGATTGAAGGCGTGCTGATTATTTATAGACCATAGTATCGATACAAAGTTGAATTTTGGTCTATAACTTTGAGAATACATTTTTTAAATATTTTAAAAGGGATTTATGGGAAAAAATTTTAAAATATAAAAAATAAACAAAAGAATGCATATTTGGACAATAATTATAGTTTCTTTTGTTTATAATTAAGGTCCTTCGAGTCCCACCGGATTTTCTTTTTTCAACTGAAAATAGACATAAATATAAACATTATAATCCAAAAAAAGTCTACGACTTTTCGCGACCTTGGCCACAGTGCGAGTGCAAAATCCCAAAACCGTGGCAATAATTTCAAAATTATTTCTAAATCAGATATTATAATATTTTAATAATATCAATGTGGTATTATCTCAACCAATTAACGAAAGTAATTTAAAATTTGGATTGTCACCTCTCCATGCCTGGATTTGCTTTTTCGAATGTTTGTTACGGGTATCATACAAATTGTGTATTAACCAGTGGCAAGCTAGGAGCATCGAACACAAAATGCAAGTGAATGAAATGAAAAGAAAAATTCAAGACCAATTTAAATTACAGCTAGATCTATTGGTAGATAAACAAAACGCAAATTATGGAAATTCGAACGACGCCAACACCGCCCGTCGATTTTTCGAAAACTATACTGTTTTGGCACGCATAACTAGTATAGATGAGGACTTGATTAAAAGATGTTATTATATTTTACTTATCATTTCTAGTGGATATCATATAGATGTTCCATCTTTTGAACAATACTGTTTAAATGCAGCACAAAAATTCGTAAACCTTTACGAGGGGTATGTCCAATATGAGTCCAACAGTTCATAAGATATCAATTCATAGTGCACAAGTTATTTCCCAAGCAATTGTACCTATGTATAGGCCAACTTGGAGAAGACGCACAAGAAGCGAGAAATAAGGACGTCAAGAGATAGAAGACGTGTTTCATAGACTTTTGATTTCTTTCGATCCATATTTATCAAGTTTAAGATTTTTAAAACCAAAGAAATTAAAACAATACCCAAACGATGTTCTTCAGTTTTTTAAAGAACCTAATGACGGATGAAATTGTAATAAAATCATTTAGTCCATTAAAAAGAAATACGAGAAATCATTTTTCCAAATTGTTTATCCCTTTCCCATTAATTAATTTTTTCCATATACATATATACTTTATTTTACACAACAAGTCACAAAATGTCATAATGTATGATTTAGAAATAGTTTTGGAATTATTGCCACGTTTTCGGGATTTTGCACCACTGTGCGACGTTTCGCGACCGGGAATACAAGTATCGCGGCTCGCCCACGGTACGACAGCGCGAGCTGTCTCTCATTTCTAAATCTAGAAATATTCCATGTCTCGCATTGATATTAACACTTTGCCGGCCGCACATTTTTCGCGTCGCCCGTTACGCTGCCGCCGGCGATTTTCAGTTTGGCGTAAAGAAGTCACGCATACGTGACAGCGGCAGATAACAGTTAACGAAGGGAAGTCATGCGTACGTGACAGCGGCCGGCAAAGTGTTAAATATTACATTTCTTCTTATATAAATATAAACATATTCCATATTGCGTTTTCTTATTCAGGTTTAGAAATAATTACGTATTGCGTTTTCATATTAGCTATTACGTCGTTCCTATTCAAGTTAAGAAACAATTGAGGCGTTGGATGGAAGAGGGGCACACATAGGCTTATGTGCCCTTTTTCCGTAAATCGTTTAAATCGTTTCGACTTGTATGCTTATTATATTTTAAAGACATGTAATTACATTCTTACAAAAATTTGACTTGAAAGCATTGATACTTATTAAATTATTCAATTATGAAAACTTTGAAGTCGATTATCTCGAAACGGCATTTCGGCGTATGTGCCCTTCTTCCATCCAACGCCTCAATTACATATCGTGTCTTCCTATTAGATTACTTTGTTTTACTCTGACCTTAGGAATATTCCATGTTACATATCTACATTTATATTCGCGTTCCCTATTCTTAATTAGTTCGTTGTAACGTTTATTCGCCTTGTAATACATACATAAATTCTTGATTGATTTAATTCATTAGCCTTCCAACTTAAGGGTGCGCAGGAGGTAAACTAGCGCCTGTGTCGACAGTTGTGGAGAAATTAGGAAGCTCTAGAACAAGGATAGAGAGGGTGATGCAACAGTTGTAGGAGAGACGAAGATAGAGCATTGAAGCGGCTTGATTTTCCGCCGACTTTGGTGCAACTTTTTGAGCTTAAAAAGCAATATTTTCTTACACTTTATTTTTTGAAAAATTCCTTGTATCATTACGGAGGGGGGTACAGAGCCCGATTTTGCAATTTCCCTCTGGAAAGTTTATAAAAAATAAAAGTATATATCTTTATAGAACTTTTTTTCTGGACGCTTTTTCGAAAAAAGGGCTCTGTACCCCCCTCCGTAATGATACAAGGAATTTTTCAAAAAAAAAAAAAAAAAAAAGTGTAAGAAAATATTGCTTTTTAAGCTCAAAAAGTTGCACCAAAGTCGGTGAAAAATCAAGCCGCTTCGATGCTCTATCTTCGTCTCTCCTACAACTGTTGCATCACCCTCTCTGTCGCACCACCGTTGGAGAGACAGAGCTTCCTAATATCTCCGCAACTGTCGCTGAAGTCAGCTCGGAGTTCGGCCGTGGCTCCTGCGCACCCTTAACGATTCTATCAATTCCAATTAATAACGGCATACGAGCGTTATAATACTCTAACCTAAATAGTGAGAACAAACTTAACGTCTCTCTTAACCTCTACACCCTCTGCTTCAGGATTGTTCTCCCTTTCGGTGCTGGACGTTCCGCACGGGGAGGGTCCAATCCCGAAGCCCGCATTGTTTCTCTTATTCCTGGAAATTATAAAGGTTCTGTATTTATTAAAGCCGTTGCTGTGGTCGCAAGGTTAGCTTCTGCTTCCACCACATTACCTCCGGATTGTTCTTCCTTTCGGTGCTGGACGTTCCGCAAGGGGAAGCGCCGTCTCAAAATCCTGTGAAGCTCCGGTGTCAGTTTCAACGCCTTGCTTCTCCTACTTCCTGAAAATAACGAAAAGCTGGAACTGACGCTCGCCTACTCAGCAACCCGGATTGCCTTCTATAAGATATTTGGACTTACCTGTTAGATACGCTCGTGCCAAAGGTTCGCCGAGCCGATAGAAAATACCAGCTACGCTGCATCCATGTGGATTTCTGCAACTTCGCCATCAGTTCCCCGTGTTTAGGCGTGGCTAACCTAAACAGAGGACATAATTGAATGCGATAGATATCCAAGGCACATAGGAGCATTTGTATAACAAATCCGGTTATAAATCGAAAATATCAAGTGAGATAAGAAGGCGCGTAGATAGCTTATTTTTGAAGTTTAATAACCGATCTGTCAAACCGTAATAATATAAAATGCTAATGTGCGAGCCCCATGGTGTATGATAAGTTAGAAAACAGTCATTGCTGAAACCATTTTTTTAGTTCTCGGTACTTCTAGATAGTTACTGTACTATTTTTCAAATTGTGTTGTTGTTAGTTGGAGTGTATAAACAATTCATTCTAAAATGGAAGTTAAAGGTATGTAGTTTATTTTATTATAGTTATTAATTAATTTCCAAATTGGATAATCTGTCTTAGAGGCGTACAAACAATTGTGCTGAAAGCGCTTTTATTTTCTGTTAAATATCAGGTGACCAAAAAAGTTCTGTCGCTCGTGCGCGAGGTATAACTTAAAGTACCATATACATGTAAATATACCGATTGTCTACTGTTTTTCAACTGCGTAATAAACTGCAACGATTTGTGCTTTCACTCACACTGTTTCAAGGCATCAACATCGATTTAAACTGATATTTCAACCTTTTAAAATGTCTGTGCCAAATACTGTTATTCGAGCGTGTTTACTTTACGAATTCAAACTTGGGACTAACGCTGCTGAGGTTTCTAGAAAGATTTGTACCGCATTTGGAGAAGATTCAGTAACCTCAAGAACCGCTCAGAGGTGGTTTAAAAAAATTTCTTCCGGCGATGAATCTTTAAAAGACGAAGCCAGGTCAGGAAGACCATCAGGTTTAAATACTGATGAATTAAGGACAATGATTGAGATGAATCCAAATTTGACATGTCAGATGCTTGCTCAAAAGTTTCAAGTAAGTGATGAAACAATCAGACTTTATTTACACAAAATGGGAATTTATTTATATCTCAAAAAGCGACAGAACTTTTTTGGTTACCTAATATTTTGATAGTGGTGTGTACGTTTACTTGTCAAGGCTTGTCAAGGTTTAATCCTTTTACACATTTGTAGCTATGGTTATTCTTAAGTAATTAATACAAAAACATTGTACGCTTACATACGTTTTTTGGTGCGCTGAAATAGATTATTAGAAATGTGGCGGAGCGATCCGTAAACACTGGCGCTGTATGCGATGCGTGTGCAGTCCTTACAATTTGCGGTTCTGTCCCGAAGTAAACCTTATGTACTCAATCATATTAAAACTACTTACTAAAGTACATTAAGCTATTCTTTTCCTACCCGAGACGCTACAGAAAATAAATTTCCATTGAAATGTCTTTGATTTTTTTTCTCTCCTGATACTTCAGGGAACTGAACGATAACGCTCGCACATCTACCTCTCGATCCCCTCGTAACCTCAATCCGGAACGCGTCGTCGCTATCAAATCATCCTCGCCTGAACCCGACGCAAATCATCCCAAGTTCCTGACGAGTCCCCAATCACTCGTGAATCGGCGACCACTACAGCGTCTGTGAAGTTAGCACCTCACTTTTAAAAAACAAAACTTTTAGCAACAGTTCTATTTGCACCCGCAATAGTTCTACAGTTCCTGATAGGTTTCGAAAATAGTTCCGGCGAAATACCCCAAAAAATAGCATCTTGAAAATATGAGGTGCCAACTTCCCGTGGCACCGCATCATGCGAAAAATGTTATTTACATCATCATATCTTATAGTTTTTAAAGAGTTCTATAGTTCCTGACCAATTTTAGCAATAGTTCCGGCCGCTAAATATTAAAAAAAAACGTTTTCAATCGTGAAGCTGGCACCTCATCTTTTCATATAGTGGCTAGAACTTTTTTATTTTTGATTTTACGTCGCCGGGCCTTAATAACTTCTGATAGAACTCTTCGGGGTGCAAATAGAACTGTCATCAGAACTTTGGAATTTTCAAAAAATTTCACTTTCGGTTTTGGAAATTTTCTGAGTGCGTAAAACTTTTTTATTTTTGATTTTACGTCGCCGGGCCTTAATAACTTCTGATAGTACTCCTCGGGGTGCAAATAGAACTGTCATCAGAACTCTGGATTTGTCAAAAAATTTCACTTTGGTACTTGGCCAAAAAGTGAAACTTTTTGAAAATTCCAAAGTTCTGATGACAGTTCTATTTGCACCCCGAGGAGTTCTATCAGAAGTTATTAAGGCCCGGCGACGTAAAATCAAAAATAAAAAAGTTTTACGCACACAGAAAATTTCCAAAACCGAAAGTGAAATTTTTTGAAAATTCCAAAGTTCTGATGACAGTTCTATTTGCACCCCGAGGAGTTCTATCAGAAGTTATTAAGGCCCGGCGACGTAAAATCAAAAATAAAAAAGTTTTACGCACACAGAAAATTTCCAAAACCGAAAGTGAAATTTTTTGAAAATTCCAAAGTTCTGATGACAGTTCTATTTGCACCCCGAGGAGTACTATCAGAAGTTATTAAGGCCCGGCGACGTAAAATCAAAAATAAAAAAGTTTTACGCACTCAGAAAATTTCCAAAACCGAAAGTGAAATTTTTTGAAAATTCCAAAGTTCTGATGACAGTTCTATTTGCACCCCGAGGAGTACTATCAGAAGTTATTAAGGCTCGGCGACGTAAAATCAAAAATAAAAAAGTTCTAGCCACTATATGAAAAGATGAGGTGCCAGCTTCACGATTGAAAACGTTTTTTTTTAATATTTAGCGGCCGGAACTATTGCTAAAATTGGTCAGGAACTATAGAACTCTTTGAAAACTATAAGATATGATGATGTAAATAACATTTTTCGCATGATGCGGTGCCACGGGAAGTTGGCACCTCATATTTTCAAGATGCTATTTTTTGGGGTATTTCGCCGGAACTATTTTCGAAACCTATCAGGAACTGTAGAACTATTGCGGGTGCAAATAGAACTGTTGCTAAAAGTTTTGTTTTTTAAAAATGAGGTGCTAACTTCACAGACGCACCACTACATCCCTCCAACCTGTCCCTTGGAACCCGCGTACCCTCGACTACCGCATTCGTCTACCTGAAATAGAAAATATCTCGCCCACAGACCCGCGTTACGCGGCCTACAAATATAGGCTCCTTCGTATCTTGGCCAAAAGATACCAGACTAACCGCGTTCAGGTGGTGTCGTCGGCTCAAAAACCCTGTTTTATCATCACCAGCCAACCCCTGCGTACTTCATTCCTGTCGCTCTCCCAAGTAACTAACTCGTGCCGCAGCAGGGAGCCCGAGTAGACGCGGTTTAATTCGCCGCGTGACTCTAAAGTGCCGCTTACCGTCCAGAAGTGCGAGAATTTCTGGATCTTTACAAATCCAGACAGTCCTCGTTCCCCAGGACGTGACAACAAGAAGAATTTTAATCTGCAATATCCTTTGATTGTTCTAGGATTTCTGGCTCTAAAACCGAATCCGAAAGCAGAATTGTTCTATCACGTATCGTTTTTGAAAAACAGGCGTTTTTATAAAAATGCATGATTTTAGGGATAAGTATGGTATTGCGTAAAAACTTTGTAACGAGTCGGTGAGGCCGCGACCCCTTACCGATAAGGCTGTCGTACGTGACGGCCCAGGGAACGAGACGGAGACAAGTGACGGCTGGAGTAGCTCAGGGGTCGGTGCTCGGTCCGCACCTCTGGAACGTCACGTACGACGGCCTATTGCGCCTGGATATGCCGAATGACGCGTTCCTCGTCGCCACCGTTGTAACAGCACGGAGTCCCGAGTTGGCCCAACTTGTATTAAACCAAGTAATGCGCAGGGTCAACGGTCTCCAATTGGCAGCGGCCAAAACAGAGATCGTGATCCTCACGAAGAGGCATATCCCCACTTCCATCGCCATGATGGTCGGGACTCAGCCTGTGCAGACCAGCAGCTTTACGAGGTACCTGAGGGTGATGTTGGATAACCGACTCACCTTCAGGGACCATATCCGCAGGGTCTGCAACAAGGCTGCGCAGAGCACGGCGGCGTTGAGTCGTCTCATGGCGAACATGGGAGGCTCTTGCTGGTGTCCGTCCAGTCACTCCTGCTTTATGGGGCTGAGATCTGGGCGGACGCCCTTAAGGTCGAAAAGTACCGGACTCGGATGTCCGCCGTCCAGTGTTGCGGGGCACTGCGGGTCGCTTAGGCATACCGTACAGTGTCCGAAGACGCGGCGCTGGTCGTTGCCGGCACCATTCCAATCGATTTGCTCGCCCAGGAGCGAATGGAGATTTATCTACATAGCTCCATCTTAGGGCAAGCTAGCGCCGCGGAGCAGGCCCGCGAGCGTACGATCAGGTGCTGGCAGCGACGATGGGACGAAGGTACCAAGGGACGGTGGACCCGGCTCTTGATCCACGACCTGAATGGGTGGATTAATCGTCGACACGGCGAGGCGAACTTCTACCTGACCCAGTTCCTGACAGGACACGGATACTTCCGTAAGTCCCTGTCCAGGATGAGGAAGGTGAGTCCGCCTCGTTGCCTGTTGTGTGGCGACGCAGAGGACGACGCCCTCCACACCTTCTTCGTCTGCGAATACTTCGCAGACGATAGGAGAGGTGTGGAGCGAGCCACCAGCCAGTATGGCATCACCCCGGAGAACATCGTCGGGTTGATGCTACGCGATGGACGCATCTGAAACGCTGTGACGCAGTATGTGCAACGCATACTACGTCAAAAGCGTGAGGAGAGTTGCCTCCGGGCGGCCCAATGAGGGGGGAAGCAGCGCGGGTGCGCCTATGGCGCCAATAGCACAGCCCCGGAGCCATAGTAATGCTAATGCAGGCCCGGCTCCGGTGAGTATCTGTGGGACGGAGGAGGGGTTTTAGGGGGTAGGCCCGGGGAGCAAATTCTTGCACCCCGGGAGCCCATCACTACCCGGCGGAGCCATAGCATGGCATCCCGCCGGGCGTGCGTAACAGCATTTCCCCTGCTCCTTAAAAAAAAAAAGTTGGAGCTAGGGAATTTCACCGACTCTCTTCTTCTGATGTAGCAGCCGCCATACGAAACAAGCGACGACGCTCCAACTCTCCCAGCTCCGGAGCATCACCCCCACGATGGTATCGGGGGTGATTGGGCCAACCTCCTGTTCGAGAGCATCCCTCTCGACCTCCCAACGGTCGCACGCAAAGAGGGTGTGCTTCGCACTATCTTCCACATCGTGGCAGCCGTGACCATATAACGGCGAGGTAGCGTTACCCATTCTATAGAGATAGGCACGGAAGTATCAGTGCCCACTCAAGGCTTGGGTAAGGTAGTAGTCCACCTCGCCGTGCTTTCTGTCGACCCAGGGGCTGAGATTAGGAATAAGTCTCTAGTCCAGCGCCCCCGGGGTCTCCTCGCTCCGTTTCAGCTGCCAGCGATGCAGGGATCCAAATCGCAGCAGTCCCCAACGTGTCGGCGAACCACGTTGAGCCTTCCTAAGTTCTGTACGACTATGGGTGGATTCCGAATTTCGCATGAAGCGCGTAGAGTACATAGACAGTCGTTCCGAATTAGCTATTGCGCGCTTCAAAAACGCTTCGAGGGAGCTATGAATTCCCTAGAGTGTACTAACCGTACTGAATTCTTAGCACCTCTCCAGCGCATGGGCTGCTTCCCTTTCGACCAGAGGCAGTGAATACGTTCGATGCGTTTAAGCGTTCTACGCGTTTGTCGTGTATTTCGGAACACACTTTTCACCGTGCACATCGCTTCCATGATCATTGTGTATCAAACGCTTGGAGCAGGACAGTTTACGTATTTTATAAACTTGCAAAGTTGTGCAAGATGACTGACGACAAACACATAATTGTAGTTCTAACAGACGAGGAGTACGAAGAAGCAACAACAGGTAAAATCATAATGTATTTATTATTTATGTATTAGTATGATTCGTTTCATTAAATGCTTAATTTCATTAAGATGTTAAGTTCATCGTTATTCTTTTCTTATGTACAGTCGCAGAAACAGCAGAAGAACCCGAAAATCCTGCCAACCAAAACAATTTAGGTAACTGATCAGTTTTTGTATAATCAATGTTTGATAAACTTTTTAATTTGTTTCTAAAAGAAATTATCTAATAACTTTATGCACTTTTTATTTGAATGCTTTTAGAGAAAACAAAAGGTTTTACAAGAATTATACAGAGAGAGGGAGGAAGATTTTGCAAACAGGCTAAAGCGTAACATAGTAACAAGATTTGGAGTGACCCACAAAAAGTACATTACATGTAAAAAAAGGTAACGCCAAGTAGTTTAGGCACTGTGAGCGGAGCACTTCTTTGCACCAATACACAATGCATATTGAAAACATTTGGAAGCTATTACATATTTTGTGGATTTTCTAAAAAAGTAATGGATATCATGCGAAACCAGCCAAGTATTGAGTTATATATATTTTTTTTTTCAAAATATTTATGCTTGGCGTCTGGCTGCCTCGTTGCGATCAAATATATATAGCATTAAACAACTATTTATAGTAATTAACTTTATATAAAATCGATAATATATTCACAGATTTGGAATAACGTACAACTAATTTTGTTGGATCGCAACGAGGCAGCCAGACGCCAAGCATAAATATTTTGAACAAAAAATATATATAACTCAATACTTGGCTGGTTTCGCATGATATCCATTACTTTTTTAGAAAATCCACAAAATATGTAATAGCTTCCAAATGTTTTCAATATGCATTGTGTATTGGTGCAAAGAAGTGCTCCGCTCACAGTGCCTAAACTACTTGGCGTTACCTTTTTTTACATGTAATGTACTTTTTGTGGGATATCACGACGTTTTCAGGGCCACATTGAAGTGCATTATATATTAGTGCAAAAAGGTGCTCCGCTCGTAGTGCCTAAACTACTAGGCGTTACCTTTTTTTTACATGTAACGTACTTTTTGTGGGTTATTTTATTAAATGTAAGTAGAAGAAAAAGGTAAGTAGGAGAAAATAGAAGAAAAAGTAAAAGAATAAAAAAAGAAATTAGAAGGAAATAATAAGGAAAAAAAAATTAGAATAAAAGAAGTAGAAAATAATTAAAATAGATATGTATAGTATGAAACGCTTACAAAGCTAAGAAAAATGAACGAACTGCTACCGTGCACCGGGTAAAATATGCGCATCATGGAAATTTATGGCAACAGGGCAGTGTCGTTCATTGGCATAAATAAACAAAGTACAGTGATGCTTGGTTAAATTTCATCGTAAGAGAATAGATGTAATAACGAGAGGAAGTGAGATAGATCGTATAGGTATACGTCGAGCAACGATGGTCGAGCTACGACACTTCAAAGGGATGCCGCGAGTAAAACAAATGAGCATCCAGTAATGAAAATTTCACTTGTAATAATTTTCATCTAACCTCAATGAAAATTTCACCAACGGATTGCTGGGAATTTTCCAATTAAAATGAGTCCAAACACGACTTAAATCGGTTTAATATTACTTTAATTGGCTATTAATGGTTCATTCAACCACTTTAAGTTGATTACTGTAATTACGCTATACGTATATGTAATTTCTCATCAATACTTCTAAAGTTACGACAAGCAACGAAAAGAGGTCGCGGTTACAAAAGGTATTTTACATGTGTAATAACAGGATGATCTTGCGTTATGATACGCGTGTAAAGTAAATAGACGGACAATTCATTATTTCCATAAGGTGTGATCAGAATTAGGTATTGCTTGAAATAATCTTGTGATAATTTGTGATGTAAATTAACATTTACATTATTTAAAGTAAAATAAATCGTTACTCCTCTGCTGTTCTCATGAAATAAAGAAGATTACTTAAGGGTGCGCAGGAGGTAAACTAGCGCCTTTATCGACAGTAGTGGAGAAATTAGGAAGCTCTAGAACAAGGATAGAGAGGGTGATGCAACAGTTGTAGGATAGACGAAGATAGAGCGATGGAAGCGGCTTGATTTTCCGCCAACTTTGGTGCAACTTTTTGAGCTTAAAAAGCAATATTTTCTTACACTTTTTTTTTTTAAATTCCTTGTATCATTACGGAGGGGGGTACAGAGCCCGATTTTGCAATTTCCCTCTGGAAAGTTTATAAAAAATAAAAGTGTATATCTTTATAGAATTTTTTTTCTGGACACTTTTTCGAAAAAAGGGCTCTGTACCCCCCTCCGTAATGATACAAGGAATTTAAAAAAAAAAAAGTGTACGAAAATATTGCTTTTTAAACTCAAAAAGTTGCACCAAAGTCGGTGGAAAATCAAGCCGCTTCGATGCTCTATCTTCGTCTCTCCTACAACTGTTGCATCACCCTCTCTGTCGCACCACCGTTGGAGAGACAGAGCTTCCTAATATCTCCGCAACTGTCGCTGAAGTCAGCTCGGAGTTCAGCCGTGGCTCCTGCGCACCCTTAAAAAGATTATAATTTCTAAGTAAGTAAAGGAAATATTTTATTCAAAATAATGCATAGGCGACCGATGTATTATACTACCGTTTTGAATTTTGTACGCGTCGCCGCGACGCGACTGATGCCGCGCGCCGTCGCAAAACGATCTTAACGTGTGAGAGTATCACACGCCATGATGTTGAACCAACGCGAATATCAGTAACGGCGCATGTGCGTAACGTAAGCCACAGCGCTAACAGCGCCTCTAGCGGCAAAAATGTGTGATCCACACTGACGTCAGCATGACGTAGGTGGTTAATGAAACTGATTGAAATTTTTCGATGAAAAACAGTTAATATCTCATAAATAAATGCACCGATTGAGGCGTTCTTGGGCTTAAAAGAAGGAGAAAGACAAGTCGAAGCAGACTGTGTTATTAGAATGAAGCTGAGTTGCGTACTTTTTCAGCAATAGCAAATTATTTTTTGCAAAACGCCCAAAACGCTCTGCTTCGGGATAATATACTCGGTAGAGTCTCGCTGTCGCCGGCGGAACAGCCGTCGGCCTAAGCTACTTGGCGAGGAGACTCTACCGAGTCTCCTGAAATTGCAGCAGATATGAAGGAGGCAAATAACACTTATACTGTAACAGGACAGCAATGTGCTTCTAAAATGTCCGGCCTAAAGCGGACCTACCGACACATCACTGATCAAAATAAGAAAAGTGGAAATCATAAAACATCGTGGGCGTTCTTTTCGGTAAGGATGTTTTATGTATATGTTGTGTAAACAAATGTATTGCCAAATACCTATTTTTGTCATATGCATTAAGTATATTTTACTGTACACATTCCATTGCATGCAATATCCCAGACAACACAAGGTATTGGAAAAAACTTCATTTGTGACCAATTTTGTAAAACGATCAGTGCTATATTATTAATAACTACGGATTTTGGACTCCATTCTTGGAGAGAAGGCATTGATCAAGCCGCTTGCGGTTGCATCAAGCGATGAAACAGCAGATCCACGAAACGAAGATTTACCGCTACCGTTAGATCTACCAACTAGTTCGCGTTCTGCGGCAAAAAGTAAGTACCGTAACTTGTACATTAACTGTTAGAGTTTAGCTTGACGAGGTTTATGATATGGCACCGGTAGGCAGGCAGCGATCTTTGAAGTCATTATTGAGTGCTGTACGCGACAAAGTTAGTATTTTTTCCCTTTTTTTCTCTTGCTTTCTACGTGTTATTTGCTAATGCATAGAATCTTAGATCTCCGTACCGCAGGTCATGTCATAAACCCCGAAGACCCGAAGGGTGGCTCGGCAAAGAACGACGTCACCAAGTTTTTCCAAACTCATTGTACCTTTATTATACACATGCTTTGATATAGTAGTAATTTTTTATATTATTCGTTACAGGTCCACGGCGAAAAAAAACCAAAAACTGAAAACCTCATGGAACAAGTATTGTTGAGCATGCTTGCGGAGAAAGAAGAGAGAAAAGAAGAGGCAAAACGGAGAGAAGCGAGGCGCGAGGAAAAGAGGATGGAACGGGAAGAACAACACAAAGAATTATTAAAAATTCAACTATCTCTTGTAGCAATTTTGCAAGATTGCTTGCATAAAAAATAACTATATTTCTTTTTAAGTTTAGTTTTTAAGTTGACTTAAGTTAGTTCTAATGACTTTACCTTTATAAAGCGCATAATAACCGGTGATGAAACATGGGTTTATGAGTACGATATGCAAACAAGTCAACAATCATCGGAATATCGCTTCAAAAATGAACCAAAACCTAAGAAACCGCGTCAAAGTCGTTAAAAAAAAAATTAACCCTTTGCCCTCGAGCGGCGCCGCTACGGCGCCCGGGCGGTTTGATGCATCCACTCGAGCGGCGCTGCCACGGCGCCCGAGAGGTTTGATGCGTCCACTTGAAGTGTACCGTATCGGCGACCCGGCGGTTTGGAACTCGATATGTTCATTTCCGACGTGCGATAAGATATTTTTATCGCAGCCACTTCCGTGACCAGGCTCAGCCTGCGTTCTTAGCCGATTCTCAGCTTAGCCTAGTTAGTCTCAACGTACCCGGGGGCGGCGGCGCGTGCGGCCTGTCAGATGCCGCGCCGTGGGGCCTCCGGACTAAGCAGGGTAGCTGACGGCGGGGGGTGGATCATATCTGGGGTCCCCTTGTTCCCCCGCCGTCAGCTGATCGGGATGTAGTGTTCGACAGGAGCGGGGGGACGGCAAGCAAAACGCCGTCCCCCCGGGCGGCCGTATTACCCAGGGCGGGGGCCCTGGGTAGTAGATAAACGGCCGCCGGGATGGAGCGGTGCGGGGCGCGGCCTCCCTGCACTGCGGAAACAGAGGTCATAGAAGGGGGAAGATTAAACTCGCCCTCCTCGGGACGCGGCCGGTCATCAAAGGATAGATGACCGGCCATGGCGAGGGGGAGTCGCGGTGGTGTTCTCTAAGAGTTCCCGTGACTCCCCCGAATCCGACAGATGTGGAATAGCGTCCGAAGGTCGCCGTGGAGGTTTTAGTGGGTCGAATCCCACACTACCCCTCTGTCGCTCCCCCGAGCGGCAGGGGGGTGTCTGCCGTTCAGATTTCCTCCACGTAAAAAAAAAGGCATGTATTTCACACTCACAAAATTGAGCGTCCATCTAATAAAATCACTTTTATACATTGTTCGCGAAACCGGTGTTATTGTTTCGGGATTGCCAGAGATATTCGTTAATATGCATTATATTTTCGTCAATTCGATAGGAATGTACAGAGGTGTTCGAATACATGATATGCCGGTTGATCGGCTTACAATGGCGTTGTCAAAACACCGTTGTAAAGGGTATTTGTTGGAGCCGTCGGTCGGAGCAATCTCGGTTGTCGAGAGAGTCTTCGGGCACCTATCATTTCTTCTTCTATCGAGTCCGTTTGACACGTTGTCTGTCGAGAATCCTGGGCGTTGGCTGAACGTGAATACCTTCTATGCGTTGACTGCAAAATGACTTCGAGATGCTGTGCGCTGCCGAGCTTGGAGCGCCGTTAATCTTGGATTCGCGCTATCTTCTTTCACAATTCACGTGGCGTAGGCACGCGTCGAGGTCCTCTCGCTGAACTCGGCGTAGGAGTCGAATAACTCACTATCCGCTTCACTGATGAACCGGAGCTGTCCTTTTTTTGCACGCACTCGTAATAATCATGGTAGGAAAAGTCGATAATCGTCTCTAAATCGCAAGCACGCGAGAGGCATTTACACGCTGGACGAGCAAGACGGTAATCGCGCTTGACGAGCAAACGGTACTCCCACGCTGAACGAGTAAAACGGAACTGGTCGCTGCCGAAACGCGCACGCTTTTGCACGAAAATGGGCCAAAAGTATATCGCGACGTAGATCGATCCGTCATTCGATTGACCCGGTGGTCGGCAGATGGCGCTTCCTTGGACATAGATATTTCGCAAACATACATACAATTATTGTTCTGTTGCGTAATTTTGCTTCGTGGCATTAATTCCATCTGTATTTTGGTTATCAATTCCAAATTGTGTGTTTATTTTCCATGTTTAAAACAGACAAATACTCTAGAATGAAATAACCGACGCTTATCGAATAAATCCCACAGATTGTACAACTACTAACAAATATGTAAACTGATGCAACAGGACATTAATTTTATGTATATCAGTGATTTTATTAGGCGAATGCTCAATTTTTTGGGGCATTCTGTATTTTCATTTGCGTATAAGGGCATCAATCAGTTAATTATAAATTCAAAAAAAAAAAAAAAAAAAAATAACCTGAAGAGGCCAGCTAGGCTGATGCGCCGGCGCCTCAGCTGGAGGGCTGTTCGCTCCTGCGGCGGGCGGTCGTTTGGCCGATGTCGGAGCCGGGGTCGCCTCCCTGACGGCCTGAACTACGGCAAGGCGCCGTGCGCGCTCCTCCTGGCGACGCTGATTGCGGCGCTGCCTGGAGTTGGTTTCGGTAGCGTTGGCCTCGTTTCCCTGATGTTGCCTGCGGTTGGTGGTGCGGCCGGGGGGACGGTCTCGGTCTTGGCGGATTCGTGACGTGGTAATGCGATAGCGGCGGCACGGCAGGGTCACTTTCCCGACAGGTGGCCCGCCTGTCGACAAACGAAGCACTGTCGTGGTTCGTTGGTCTGGGCAGGTCGTACCTGGCAGGTGCAGATGCCGGCATGGACATTTCATACGAGGAGCAGCACACTGGCTGCGTATTCAGTGTATCGTGGCCTCGTTTGTGCCGTCGCGTTGTCCTCTGAGGCCCAGGCAGCGGATGTCGTGCGGGTTGATGGATCCGGCACGGCTGAGGTTGAGCAAGAGTTCCTCGCGGTCGAACGTTGGCTCCAGACCGGTCACCCGCAACATACGCGAGCGCTCAGCGACTCTAACGCTCCAGCGGTCTTGGGTGGCCGACCGGAGGGCGAGGGCAGATGCATCTCGATCCGCATCCCTGGTAAGCTCTATTGACATTTCCTTGATCCTGGTCTCTCTCACTCGGAACACTTGGGGAGCGAAAAGGCCTAGGTGGTTCTTTAGTTCCTTTAAGGCGGAATGGAATCGTCTTCTCTCTGGTGGGGTGACTAACACAGCGGCGTAGCGACACAGTCGCAGTCCCCACCGGTGCACCACGTGGTGGTGGGCTTCGGCGACCTCGCTGGCCTCGATGTAATACATGCTGCGTACCCGGAGATCAACAGGGGTTTCTGACGGTGACGAGCCTTCGGATGGCGGGGCAGAATAGTCACTGAGTAGTACCGAATCAGGCCCGACGACGACGGTTGAATCAGAGAAGGTGACGGGCATTGGCCGGACTTGTCTGCTTGACCCGGCCGAAGCGGCGAAATCCGTGTCGCTGTCGGCGTCTGGGTCATCTGCTGCTGGCGCGGGCCGTAGTTTGGAGACCCCTGTAGCATTAAAAAAGCTCATGGATAAAGCAAGAAGCATTTAGACAATTGTGCTATTGCTAAAATTATCTACGTTTCATGTAAAATGGTACATGCATAATTGAAATTACTCACCAATTCAATCGTAACTTGTTCTGCTTCGATGTCAATTTAGCTGCTGTCATTGTGTCATTGTACCGACCGTAGCCCTCGTAAGAAGTATACAGCAGCACAGCTGATGAAACTTGAGGGTCAAGAAACTCACGTCTCTTCACACCGTATATCACCACTACACGCTGTCACTTTCCAGTTGTTCATTTAATTCGCTTAATTTTATTGAGAAATAATTTTTTATTTGTAGGTGGGGCAACTTAGGAAATGAAATACTGACAAATAATTGTTGATAAATCTTATAATAATCTATTTTAGCCATCAACAAACTGTTTATTTCCCCGCGTCTCGCACGCACGGATCGGTTTTGCCACGCAGATTCGTCTCCTTAGCTACCGATCAATACATTCCTCGACGTCTCGTAATAGTTTTCGACACGTCTTTCCTGTTTTACTTTCTCTTTTCTTCTTACATATTTTTTTAATTTAAATCATTTGCCTTGAATGTTTGTTTATTTTGGCCCATTAAGGAGTCGATTTTTGCCGATTACTGGCCCCAGAATGGATCTACTTTATTTAAAGATACTTTTTTTTTTATATATATAAATTTATTTGTCTAATGCTTTTGGCCCCGAAAGGGGCCGACTGAAGTGTTGTTTACCAATAGTTTCATACGTTGTTAGTGAACACGCTAAGGCTCTAGTTGCAACGCTGCGTTGCACTCTTCTCAGGGTTTCGGTAGAAATGCATGCCAAGGCGCCGTGTATTCGGGCGTTGCAACCGGTTGCCGGTACATCTCATTCTGAAATAATTAACAGGTTTAAGTGAACAGTTTATTGTAAATTGAAGATATTAAGATGTTAACGTACCTTCAAGTATCTCCAACGGAAAAAATCCAATGGGTTCATATCCGGTGACCTTGATGGCCACGGAACAGCACCGCCTTGGTCAATCCATCTGTCCTGGAAGGTTTTATCTAAAAAAAGCTCTGACATTTGCGGAGTAATGAGCAGGTGCCTCATCATGTTGAAAGAATATGTTCCTCCTAATCTCTAATGGAATGACTTCCAAGAGAGTTGGAAGAACATGCTCCAGAAAGACATTGTATGCTGGGCCGTCCAATCTATCTGGTAGAATGTACGGCCCAACAACAAATTCTCCAACAATGCCGGCCCGAAGATTGATCGACCAGCGGTGTTGTGCTGCTCATTGCCGAATCGCATGCGGATTCGTGTCGTCCTACGTGCAAATTGTAGGCATTAAAGCGCCCGTCCGTGGTGAAGAGGGCTTCATCTGTCTACAAAACGTACCTGCAGAACGACGGATTCCGCTCGATTTCGCCCAACAGCCACCGGCAATCCTCCACCCGTTGGATGTAACCCCTTGGGAGTAAAGTTTGCACCCGCACATATCTGTACGGGTGCAGACAATGTTCTCGAAAAATGCGATGGACCGACGACCGGCTGACGCTGAAATAAAATACAGATACTCATTGTAATAAATGTAACTATTAAGTGAGGATGATAAACAGTACAACTTACCCCGACGTGCGGCTGATGTCGCGTACGCTTTCTGTGCCATCCTGATACACTTGTTCGAGCACTCCGTCCGCCCGCGTCGTGGTATTCGACGCGGACGTCCTGCATCGGAATGTACAGGATAAAAAGAGCCACTCGAGTATAACCGCCTTGCCAGTCTGCGGAAGCAGTTGGCAGTGGGCGGATGTCTATCGGGATGCAGATGACTGTAGCGCCGAACAGCCTCTGCTGTGTTGCCCCCACACTGCACGAATAAATAAAACATTTCGCAATTGTCGCCATTTGAACGCAGCGCTTCTGTAATGGCGAATATCTTGATTGCGAATGAAAAATATTATTGTAATTTACAAATGAACGTTAGAAAACATCAGTGTTTCTGATTCTGTCGAAATTTAATGCACTCTCGTACTTCGTTAATAACGAAAGTACGTTAAAAAATATCTTTAAATAAAGTAGGTCCATTCTGGGGCCAGTAATCGGCAAAAGTCGACTCCTTAATGGGCCAAAATAAACAAACATTCAAGGCGAATAATTTAAATTCAAAAAATATGTAAGAAGAAAAGAGAAAGTAAAACATGAAAGACGTGTCGAAAACTGTTACGAGACGCCGAGGAATGTGTTGATCGGTAGCTAAGGAGACGAATCTGCGTCGCAAAACCGATCCGTGCGCATGAGAGACGAGGGAGGATAAACAGTTCGTTGATGGCTAAAATATATTATTATAAGATTTATTAAGTGTAACGAGGCAAATTTGGCCTCGTTCCGAGAACGCTTGTTGCGCTCAGCTCCCTCCGCTCCGGCGAGTCCTCGCCTCCGGGACACGGCATTTGAGTGCGTGAATGCGTGTGAATGTTTTTTTGGCCAGCCGACGGCCGGTCGTGGAGACCTCCACCCAGAGGAGGGAGGTACCGGTTGGATCCATCACCACTGCTGGCCGCCCGGCTGACGGGCCGCGGCTTCTCCACTCTAGCAGCAGCCCTGGAGGCGACCGACAGCCGGCCTCCGAGGACGCCGGGCCTGGGAGCAGCGAGTCCAGCGCCGCTCCGCCGAAGCCACCCTCCAGCCATGCCAGAGGGCTCCCAGGACCCGGCCAACCGCATCTGAAAGATCGAGCGGCCCATCTTGGTTTCCGAACTTCCTGGGGGGATAACCGCGTACCGGCGGCGAAATTCGGGGGTAGCGCGCGAGCAGGTGTAGCGAACGGTCATAGATTTAGAGCTATTTGATTTTGTATAGTTTTCTTTATTTTGAGTGTGTTCGGTCCGCATTTACTTTCTTGTCTTTCGTATGTATTTTCTATTATTTAAGTTGTACTTTTTCGTTTTGTGCGTGCGTGTTTTGTGAAACGCGCCACCCGCACCATTGTTTCGATAAGTCGCCGCACTCCATGTCCAGGTAGGACTCACGCCCTTTGTGATTTTTGCTAGCGTGTGTGAGTGCGAGAGGATCGGTGTGAACGCGGGAATACCGGAGTATTCCATATCGTATCGTGTTCCGCGACCTAGGCGACCGGACCGACCCGAGGAGACGAGGACTCTCGAGGCTCATCCTCTTGATCACGCTCCCGACCGGCCCGTTGTCCGGCATCGTCCGATTGTCGAGCTCCGGCGGCTCGACATCGGGAGCGTAACCGTCGACGCCTATACCGCGCGTTTGAACGAAGGGCACCTTCCTTTCGCGAACTCGCGCGCCGAAAGTTGTAGTCGATTTCGTCGAGGCCCCGGCGCCCTCCGCTTTAGAATCGCGGACGGGCCCCCCAGAACCCGCGTTTGCGACCCCGACTAACCTTTCTTTTTCTGCTGTGGAGTGTTTGTCGTGTCTTACTTGTTTTTCTTTTTGAGTTCTTTTGTTCGTCCGCCCTCGTTTGGAAAAGAAAACTATACAAAATCATATAGCTCTAAATCTACGACCGTTCGCTACACCTGCTCGCGCGCTTCCCCGAATTTCGCCCCCGTACGCAGTTCTCCCCTCCCAGGGAGCTCGAAAACCAAGATGGGCCGCTCGATCTTCCAAATGCGGTTGGCCGGGTCCTGGGAGCCCTCTGGCGTGGCTGGAGGGTGGCTTTGGTGGAGCGGCTCTGAACTCCTTGCTCCCAAGCCCGGCGTCCTCGGAGGCCGGCTGCCGGTCGCCTCCAGGGCAGCTGCTGGAGTGGAGGAGCCGCGACCCGTCAGCCGGGCGGCCAGCGGTGGTGGTGGATCCATCCGGTACCTCCCTCCTTTGGGTGGAGGTCCCCACGACCGGCGGCGGCGATGATCCGCCGTGGCTGTCGGCCAGCCAAAAACATTCATATCCACACACGCATTCACGGATTTCACGCACACAAATGCCGTGTCCCGGAGGCGAGGACTCGCCGGATCGGAGAGAGCGAGGCGCGCCAAGCGTCCTCGGAACGAGGCCAAATTTGACTCGTTACATAACAACTATTTGTCGGTGTTTCATTTCCTAAGTTGCCCCGTCTACAAATAGAAAATTATTTCTCAATAAAATTAAGCGAATTAAATCAACAACTGGAAAGTGACAGCGTGTAGTGGTGATATACGGTGTGAAGAGACGTGAGGTTCTTGACCTTCAAGTTTCATCAGCTGTGCTGCGCTGCTGTTTACTTCTTACGAGTGCTACGGTCGGTACAATGATACAATGACAGCAGCCAAATTGACATCGAAGCAGAACTGGTGAAGTAATTTCAATTATGCATGCACCTTTTTACACGAAACGTAGATAATTTTAACAATAACACAATTGTCTAAATCCTTCTTGTTTTATCCATGAGCTTTTTCAATGCTGCGATCGATCGACAGTCTAGGACAGGCTTCGGAATTAACTGCTCTTTTCGGCCGATTTTCAGATGTCACGCCTCCTTTCCCCCGCCGTGCGTCTTGGACCCCGCGGCCGCCCAAGTGCTTGGATCACCTCAGGTGCGTGGCGCATCAAGGCGACACTCGCATTAATAGATTTTCACATCATCCACGGGACACTATTTTCGATGAGTGGATCCGGGTGCATTGGCTCTTCGGATCCACTTATAACGTGATTTACTCTTCGTATATAATTCTTGACAACATATAAGATACAGTTACATATGATATATGTTGCCAAGAAATTTCCATGTTCGGAGCATGTGGATTCAAAATTCTCATGCTCCGAAATGAATACCGTAACAGTCGCAACAAGATCTCGAGTATATGCGATGTTGCAAACATTTGCGAAGCACAAGGACACGACGTGGTGAATCAATAACTCGCACTCAGGCTGTATCGATCAATACTGACTTTAAAATTCATTATGTGCATACACTAAGCCTAAACAGAATCTACAGGTGATATTCGTTTTGCGAACACACCGTAATACATACTGAGTCACTGCCCGTACAGTAGACTCAGACGATTCCGAAACATGATAATTTAGAGTAATACGATCCTCTTGATTGATCGTAACAGACGGAGCAGCCGATAAAAACTTCTGTAAACTAAGTAGAAAGCCAGTGGATTCTACAGATTCGCAGTTAGTATCCGCACATACCAACTGCGAATATGAATTTAAGAGCAGTGTCCTGTAGTAACCGTGAAAGGTACTACAAGTAGATTCGTATTTCTCATGCCGTGTTGCCTAATTTGACAAAAAAAGTTTTCTAGCGAATCTTGGTTAAAATTACGACCAATGAAATGTGAGACATCAAGATCGCACAAATATGTCTTTAAAACTTTTAAATTTTAAATTTTGAATCGTTCGAATCCAATTCTATAGTACCTTTGGATGCTCTTTGTTCGTAAGCTTTCTTTTTATAAACCTCATACTTCTAAAAATTTTAATGGCTTTATCCCAAATATCGGGCGTTTCGCTCGTTATATCCGTAGCCTTTCCCGAATTTACTCTATTATTATTGACACTGTCGAAGATGTCATTCATGATAGGTTTTTCATTGAAAACCAAGTACAAAAATTAATTTTAATTTATTCTTTTCTTCTGAAGGAAAGAGATGTATCTTCCTGCGTATATTCCCTCGTAAGATTCGGCTTTCTGTTTATACAAAGATGCGATAGGACCTCGCATAAGCAGAGGAGAGATATTAATCACCTACCCCTCAGATCATCGGCCCTCCTTGTTCTTTTGACTGTTAGTCAGTTCTCTTGTAAGAGTCGAAGTAGAAAGGTGTCTCTCTCAAAGCGTATAAAATAAAGGATTATATTTGTTTTAAACATAAAATCTGAACATTTTATTTACAAACCCATTTCCAACAATTCATGAAATGAATGAATCTAGCAGTGCCAACAGCTTCTACACACTCTTGATTCTGTTACGACTAATAAGTGTCATTACGGAGCCAACCGACCGACTAAACACCTGCGCGCAATATTTCACCTTCATTTTCATAATTTTATCTTAACTACGTGCCTTGCGGTACGCTTATGCAGGACACGATCCTCTTCAGGAACGTTACTGCTATCAATGAAATACAAATCTCTGTGACCATTTAGCCACACGTGGGAGATTATCTGGCAAACTAAATTGCAGGTCTTTAGTCAGTAAATTGTTCGGCATACACTTCAACATGTGCGGAGCATCAAAGAGCGGTACGATGTTATTGTCATCTATAATATCATGCCGCAGTGTGTCACCACGTTGAAAGGCATTTCTTTTTGAATCGGTAATTAGACATTCTATAGCTGTATAATTGGCGCCACCTTGGTCACAAACTGTCGGTACTACTACAATGCCGGCCTAATTCTTTTAACCCCTCAGCAACTGGGTACGTAAGAAATACGACTTGTGTGAAGTTAGCCCCCCAATATTAAAAAAAATAAGCGTTTTATAGCTCAATCGATTGCTCATCGTTTGCACATTTTGAATTTTTGTTTGCACACTTTTAATAAAAAAGTTATTAACAAAACAATTTGGGGGGGGGGGGGGGGGCAAGTTCACACTAGCCCCCCAAATACGAGCAAATTAGATCGAAATAGTCTTAATCAACAGATTTTCGTTTGCACATTACGAAACAGATTGATTTTTCGTTTGCACAATCATAGTTACAGAGTTATCAACAATTAAAATTTCCAGATTTAAAGTTTTGACAATTCTGTTGAGAGTTCTGGACAGTACCTCAAGAGTTCTACAAAAAGCCCTTATGACGAATTTAATTATTTTCAATAGTTTTAAAGTTATCGTCGATTTAGACATTTCATTTTGTGAAGTTAGCACCCCCAAAATTAAAACACCGATTTTTTAGCGTAATTTGCCAGAACTATTTCTAAAATTAATAAAGAACTCCAGAACTCTTTGGGGTGCATTCAGAACTTAAGAAAAAAACAGTTTTTTTTTAAATGAGGTATCAACTTCACAAAGATAACATTCTTGTTTCGAGCATATCTGCCAAAATCAACCGATCTGGAAGTTTTAATTGTTTATAACTCTTTAACTAAGATTGTGCAAACGAAAAATCGACCTGTTTCGTAATGTGCAAACGAAGATCTATCGATCAAGACTATTTCGATCTAATTTACTGGTACTTGGGGGGCTAGTGTGAACTTGGCCCCTCCAAAATTGTTTTGTTAATAACTTTTTTATTAAAGGTGTGCGAACAAAAATTCGAAATGTGCATACATGTGCAAACGATGAGCAATCGAATGAACTATAGAAAGTTTATTTTTTTTTAATATTGGCCACCATGATGTACAAAGTCCGACCGAGCAACCTCCTCGCGGTGTACATTGGGTAACGCTAATGCCGGCGGCATGAAAACTTTGAAAGTTAATAACTCAACAATGACTTATGTAAAATGCATGCATAAGTAGTGTTTTGAAAACGTGTCAATATTAGCTACAAGAATATGGAATAAAAAATATAGAGTTCCATTTAAAAAATTAAATGTGACCTTCACAGGACGCACCAACGCTATCTGGAGGTCAAACAATTACCATCACGGTATGTCCCCCACGATATCATACAACTTTCATCTGAAACATTTCTTTGTATCTCTAATACTTATAGAAATAATCACGTGTAGATACTTAAGACGGACATACTGTATATTGTATACAGAATATCTCAAAACTAATGTTTTTGATGAAAAAGCATCCTATACATAAACAAAAATAATTACTTCCATGCGCTACAGCGAGCTTGGGATAGTCTCGATCCAAATCATCTACATAATCCCGCCAAAAGCATGCCCAGACGGTTGGCTGCAGTCATTAAGGGTGCGCAGGAGCCACGGCCGAACTCCGAGCTGACTTCAGCGACAGTTGCGGAGATATTAGGAAGCTCTGTCTCTCCAATGGTGGTGCGACAGAGAGAGTGATGCAACAGTTGTAGGAGAGACGAAGATAGCGCATCGAAGCGGCTTGATTTTCCACCGACTTTGGTGCAACCTTTTGAGCTTAAAAAGCAATATTTTCTTACACTTTTTGTTTTGAAAAATTCCTTGTATCATTACTGAGGGGGGTACAGAGCCCTTTTTTCGAAAAAGTGTCCAGAAAAAAAGTTCTATAAAGATATATACTTTTATTTTTTATAAACTTTCCAGAGGGAAATTGCAAAATCGGGCTCTGTACCCCCCTCCGTAATGATACAAGGAATTTTTCAAAAAAGAAAGTGTAAGAAAATATTGCTTTTTAAGCTCAAAAAGTTGCACCAAAGTTGGCGGAAAATCAAGCCGCTTCCATCGCTCTATCTTCGTCTCTCCTGCAACTGTTGTATCACCCTCTCTATCCTTGTTCTAGAGCTTCCTATTTTCTCCACAACTGTCGACAAAGGCGCTAGTTTACCTCCTGCGCACCCTTAAGGCCAAAGGAGGCCGTACTAAATATTAAATTTAATTTTCTTTCAAGTATAAATAAAAATTTACAAATTGGTCACTTTTTTTGTCATATACGAAAATGCTTGTTATGTTAAAATAAAGCTATAAGTTCTTGTTATTGCAAATACTTTTATAATTTTCGTAACAAACCTTTGGTGTGATAGTAAACCTTTAAAAAAAACCAATAATAGGATCCTTTTTCGTTAAAAACATTAGTTTTGAGATATTCTGTATACGATATAGAATGGTCACTTTGTTATGCCGGTCTTCTGTATGTACGATACGCGTCTCACACTGAAAATCGTACATCTACAACACCACCCGATAAACGGTAATATTTTTTCGATTTTGTAATATCCAATAAGCGATTTCTATAAATTTTTGTATGCTGAATGCAAATATGTAAACAACTTTTTTCTAGTGTGCATAATTTTGGGGGGAAAAAATCGAATTTTTAGAAAAATTGTACATTTCTGAATTTGAAAATGTTCTATGCTTTTACAATAGCAGTTATTCAGTCCTCGTTAGTACAAAACTATTCTATGTACTCTTCTAAATAAAATGATACAAATTATTACATCATTACATTATAAACATTTAAATATGTTTAAATAACAATCGAAACGAACGGAATGCCCAAAATATCCAAATCTTTGCTGATATTTTTCAGTTTATTTCGAAAACTAAAAATTTAGGAGAAAATCTAGCCATACCTCATGATAGGCAAAACATTGTCATTCAGGGGGCAGACTCCGACCACGCGCCCGTTTCCCGGCGCAGTACAGCGTACTCGTCTGCGCGCGCATGTCCCTTATGCCAGGACGCATGACCTCTTGCGCACGCCATTCGTACATCGCAGTCTCGTCCAATAGCCGCCTAGCGTGCTTCGCAGTTTCGCATCTCATTTATTATATCGATATATCGAGCTGTCAAGATAGCGTCCCCATGCCGCCATTGTCTGCCGTGACTTGGATCAAGCAGTTCACCTTTCAATAGTGTCAAGCAAATCTCCGTCTTTCTACAATAGCCCGTGTCCAGAAAAGGCGCAACAGAACCAAGGAGAAGGAAGATCACGTTGCCGTAAGTATTACTTCCATAATATGCTCACAAGCCTCTCACATCAGCATCATCCCCTCCGCGCGGTCCTTACATTGTGTGATCGATTACAATAAACTCCGTGAACATACATATTTCACCAAACCATTCCCCGCGCTTGTTCAATAACCAGATAAGCGGCAAATTTGTCAAAGAGCACCAGCGCAATCCCCTCTTGTCCGATTATGTCAGCGAAGGACACTCAGAGCGCGAACGTGGAGAGCGGCCCAAACGACTCATACGAGCGTTCCCCGCTCGTGCTCACACCTGAGACACGTTTAGACGAGCAGCCTGAAGAGGCCGCTCATCATGCGCCTCAAGCAGAGGAGGAGAAACATGAAGAAGCAGGGCAGATAGTTTCCTAAACTAAAAACATCATAAATTAGTCAATGTATTTAATACTAATGAGACATTTGTTTGGTTGATTCACTCAGCTGCTATTGCATCACTGCAAGAGTCACGACCAAACTTCAGCAGGACGAGCTCCGGTTCTGAGGTGGCCGAGGCTGAACTCTGCGCAAGGTGTGCCTGTTGGCAGACAATCCTGATGTAGACAGTGATGAAGATCTCGCTGCTATGTCAATCGCGGCATCTGACTCTACCGTAGTCGTTGGACCAGAATCGGAGCCGCTTAATGACTACTCGGCCCCGCCGTCTGGAGGCTCGTCAACGTCTGGATCACCCGTCGACCTGAGGACGCCCGGCACCTATCATCTGGCGGCCCACGAAGTCATTGGAGCTCATCATCACCCGGTGCACCGGTGGGGACTGCGACTGAGTCGGTTTGCCGCTATTCTCGTGCCCCCGTCGGACAGGAGGCGTTTCAACACAACCGTTAATCAGCTGAAAGAACACCTAGGACACCTCGCTCCGCAGATATACCGGGTAAGGGAAAGTCGAAACCAGGAGATGTCGGTCGAACTTGTCAGGGAGGCGGACCATGACTCCTTTGCGCTCGCCCTCAGGTCGGCCACCCAGGACCGGTGGAGCATCCGAGTTGTCGAACGCTCCCGGATGCTGCGGATCACCAGCCTGGAGCCGACTGCAGAACGCGAAGAGTTACTGCTGAATTTGAGCCGCGCCGGGTCAATAAACCCCCTAGACATACGCTGCCTTGGCTATCGTGGGCAGCGCGGTGGTACAAATAAAGCCACCATAGTGTTCGGAGGACGCCGCTAATACTCTTATCGAAATACGCAACGTACGAGCCGGCATATGCGTGTGCCAGGTGCGCCCCGCGCAAATAGTCCACCCCGAAGGTGTTTCAGCTGTCGACAGGTGGGCCACCTGGCAGGGAGGTGCCCCTGCCGGACCACCTCCGCCGCACCGCCGAGCCGCGAGGCCGCAATAGGACGCACCAACCGGAACCACCACTGGAGCGCCGCAACCAGCGCCGCCGTCCAGTCCGCCAGGGAGGCAGGCCCGGCCCCGACATCGGCCATACATCAGAACATCGGAACAATCAAATTACGAACCAAACGCTCAAAAGCCAGATATGGCGAAAAATATTTATGAATTGGAGCATAAAAAACATATAGAAATGTTGCATAATTGGCAAAATAGAAGAGACGCCATTGAGAACGAAACCATCGGTCAAGCGACAAATCCACGATGGTTTAATTATTAATCTAAACTTTTGACGGCCTCGAATTTTGGGCGAGTATGCCGTCGTCGAATTGGAACGTTTTGTCCAAATGCAATAAAATCATTTGCATATCCAAGACTAATTAGTGCACCCGGAGTACAGTATGGGCAAGAATGTGAAAATTTAGCACGTGAAGAGCTAAGATCATACATTGGGGTTAAAATTCAAGAATGAGGATTATACATTGATGCTTCCTACCCATTCTCAGGGGCTTCGCCAGATAGAGTAATAGACGAATAGGGCATTGTGGAAATCAAATGCCCGAAAACGGCAGAAAATTTATTGCCGCAGGAGGCAATCGAAACTGTTGCAACTGTTCGCCGTATTTTTGCAAATGCAGAAGGAAACAGGTTAAACAAAAATCACTATTATTACTACAAGATACAAGGACAATTACATATCACAGGTAGAAAATATTACTTATTTAAGGGTTAAAGTGCATTCGAGTAGACAAAGATGATAACTTCTGGGAAAAAAAAATTAATTCAAAAGTTAATTCAATTTTATTCACATTGCATGTTACCGGAATTAATAGATACCCGGTATAATAGAGGAATGCTAATTCGGGAGCCTCAATTCATAACAGAAGAGAGAGCAAGCTTAGAAAAGCGAAAAAGGTCTCTCTCTGAAAGTACGAGGGCAATCAAATATAAACGAACCTTTGTTCGCTGTGTGTCGGGAAACATGTGTGTGATTAAACAGTTGAAGTCCTGAGGTAGACATTCCCAGAGTAAGGAAACAAGAAAGGTCGGCTTATCCCATGCTTCGTTCGAGAGCTCTAACGATGAGTGAGAAAACTGTGCCCGTCTCTATAGAGCAACGAGTAATTATAAAGTTCCTATCTCGTGAAAACTTGAAACCAGGCCTAGTTTGGTGTAGATACCCTTTCGTGGCCAAGAGTGAAGGTTTGGTGCAACGAGTTCAAACAAGGTCGTGAACGCGTTGCAAATCAAGCGCATTCACGTTGTCCTTGCACCAGTACCACTGATGAAAACATTGCACGTGTTCGTGAGCTTATCGAAAGTGATCGACGCCTTACAGTGCTCGACATTTCGGGAGAAATTGGTCTCAGCTATGGAAGTGTCCAATCTATCATTAGAAAGCAATTGGGATTCAGAAAAATGTCTGCTCGTTGGGTTCCAAAGCTGTTGAATGATGATCAGAAAGCTGCACGAGTTCGCATTTCTCAGTTGAAGCAGGAGGAGCATGTGGTTGAGAGGGTGAAGAGAGGGGTGATGGCTATGAGGCAAGTGTGGGGGATAGGAAGAAGGAAGTTTGCAAGAGACTGGGACAGAAGAATATAGCTGTTCGACAGGTTAGTGTGGGCAGTAATGGGGTATGGAGTGCAGGTATGGGGGTGGAAAGAAAGGGGGAAGTTGGAGAGGGTGCAGGAGAGGTACCTAAGATGGGTGTTGGGAGTAGAAAGATCCGTGCCAGGGTATATGGCAGGCATGGCACGAAAACCGCTCAAAGAGCCGCTTTGATGTCGGGCCAGTTTGGGAGCTGCTTATGTGTTCTACTTACTAGAAGTGGAGAAATATCGATGGCACTATCGATAGTTTCTGATAGCTACTACTATCGATAGTATATCGAGCTATCGAAAAACATCGGTTGTGTGGCGGAGCAATCATCGATGTCGGTAAAACAGGACACGTCGACGAAGAAGGTCACCGCCGATATTCAGAAAACTGCCACCTCGATTAAGATTAAGATTAATATTTCTTTCTAATCCCTTTGTCTTTTCGCGGTGGCGGTCAGTTTTTGTTGTTTATACCTTTGTTTCACGGTAATGTTTACCTAAGTCATACGCTTATGTGCCTGGATGAGTCACCAATGAGTCACCCAGCAGCAGCTAGATAAGATAGGCATATATCTATCACTATCGGAAACTATCGATAACTATCGATGATTTGTGATCCAACTACCGATGGTGTGGACTATCGATGTTTCTCCACCTCTACTACTTACAGCTCTCTTGAGGTGGTGGTGATGCGTTGTAGGGACGACCGCGCTGCAGCGGCAAGGAGGGATGGCCTCTCTGCCGCTCGGTTCGGTTCGCGCTCGCATTTGAGCTCGCCGGAGAGCGCTCTCGCTCCGCTTACTACTTGCTGCCGATGCCTGGTCTTACCATATGGTAAGAGATGAGTTACAGAGAGAATTATTGGGAGGAAGAGCAGGTATGAGGGCGTGGGAATATGAGAGGAAGCTAAGTGAGGGGAAAGGAGGATACATAGCAAGGAAGTGCTGGATGGAGGTAAGAGAAGGGGCAAATAAAGGTAGGACACTTGGGGAATGGGAGGAGGAGAGGAGGAAGTTTTACGAGAAGAAAGGATGGACATTAGAGGAAGTAGAAGAGTTGAGAGAAGAAGCACGGTTGAGAGGAGAAGAGCTGATAAAAAGGGAGAAAGCTATACGGAAGGAGGAAAGGTGGAAAAGAATAAAAAAAAGTGATGGTGTGCCAGGGTACCTGAAGAAGAATTCGGAAGAAAGGAGGTGGCAGCTGATAGCGGGATATAGGCTAGGGAGTACAATGAAAGGGGGAAGGTATTGGGAGGAGGAGGATAGGAAGAGATGTAGGATACGTGGGAGAGGGGTAGAATCGTGGGAGCATACATGGGAGGAATGTACGGAATGGGGGAGGGATAAAGGTTGGCAGGAAGTGGTGGTGGAGGTGTTGAGGGAAAAAGGAAAAGGCGATGTATGGATGAAGAGAGTGGAAGAGCCGAGAGAAAAATAATGAATGAATGGAATGTGCGTACTCTCTCCCTCTCTCTCTCTCTCTCTCTGAATATAACTAATAAAGGCGTTAGAATAAGATATGTATCGAATGAAAAGGTGGCGTTTGTAAGCGGAGCGGAGGTCCGCGTTTGTACCCCGCAATGGAAATAAACTACATGACAGCATGACAGCATACATATATATTTTTATATTTTTTTGACCTCGACCACGACCGCCTCGGCCTACCCATGCTCCCCGGCTGCCTCGGCCGCCATAATTATTTTTTTTTTTATTAATTTTTTAGATTGAAGCATTAAAATAAGAAGTACATTAGTTACATCCGCACAAGCACGGAAATATTTTCCTTGTCCAAAAATTGAGCAAAAGTATACATGTTAACAAACTTTTTTAAAAATTAACCCTTTGCACTCGAGCGGCGCCGATACGGCACCCGGCCGATTTGTACTGTCAACTCGAACGGCGCTGCTGCGGCGCTATGGTCTTTTGTAACTCGATCTGTTTATTTATAGGATGTGCGATAAGATATTTTTCTCGGAAGTACTTTCGTGGACTAGGCTCTGCTGACATTGTAGCCAAATCTTAGCTCGGTTTAGTTAGTCTCAGCGTAGCATTCGCTTGAAACGGGAAGCTTCACGTAATACTAAAAGGGCCAAAAAGGAGCTGCAAGGTTTGTTCTGACCGTAACACACCTGGAGGTAAACGGGAAATTTCGTATTACTGTGATCGTGTCCTGACAAACCTAGGATGCATCTTGGATATTGTTTTACAAAATCTCACACCAAAACTAATTACAGAGTGTAATATTTATCAAATAAATGAATAAACTGGTGAAATTTTATTATTTCTATACGTTTGTTTGTTTATAAATGTTTTTAAAGTACTTGTAAAGTGTTTGCCGAATTTGACCGAAATCGTCTCGAGTTCCTGGTTCGCGCAAGTGAAAAAAGGCCGCGAGTGCAAAGGGTTAACACTTTTCTTACTTTTTTAATCGATTTAGATTCTTCCTCTTCCATTTTTTTCATTTTCTAAGACATCCTCTTTCCCTTCTTTATTTCTCTCTTCTTGCTACTCTTTTTCTTTTACTCCTTCCTCTTTTCCTTTCATTTCAATTTCCATCTATTATTATACAAAAAAAAAAGTAATAATATATATAAATATACAATTGTATTTATAATGCACCTTATTATACTTTATAACACTTACCATGTCCTGTTTCTTTTGACGTCCGTGGAGAAATGACGATTAATTGCATACGTTCAATTGCATCGACGTTCATTCGATAAAACAAAACAGAATCAACCCTTGAAATACAATTGTGTACACGTAAACTAATCTATTAGTTACAATCCGAATTTCTAAAGCGATTCGTGTAACGTGATCTATTATTTTAACTAATTTTCTTTTATCTTTATTCTGTTCATTTTAAGTTTAACTACTCCTTCTTTATTTATTTTTTCCATTCTGTGAGTGGCCTTTTTTGTGTTAGTTTCAAAGTGAAAGGTGTAATTTAGAAATGAATGAAACACAAAATTTGTGTTTGAAAAAAAAAAAAACAGGAAGATGTTAAAAATAAGTTTAGACGAAAATTAACGGCATCTATAAGAAGATATTCGACGAAGAAAGCATGGCGTGACAGGAGACAACGCTTAGCCCTTAAAAAAAAAAGGAGGAAGAAGGTGTATCATCGTTCGAAGAAAGTATAATTACGAGCTCAGTCGAAATTGCTGAAGAAGCAATAGAAGAATTAATAACAGACCAGGGCAAATCACAAAATACAGAAGAAGGGTCAGATGTTGAAAGTGCAATTATCGACGAAAAAGAACACTTCGTCATCGAAGAAATTAGAATGTACGAGCCACAAGAACAATCATGCCTCTCCAATGGCTTGAGTATTGTGAATATGCAGCACATCTTCGAAATTCAAAAATTTGACGATCATGCTAAAAACAGGAAAGACTGTGGAATTAGTCACCTGAAAATAACTGACTTTAAACGGTCAGGCCTGAGGACCAGCCTCAGCGTAAGGTGTGATATGTATGGATGCAAAGGTGAGACAAACAATCAATCTGAATAAACCAAAGCAATGAACATCAACGAAAGTGCCGTTGTTGAAACATTTTTTACTGGAGGCAGCTATGCACGAATGGAAGAGTTTCTTGCAGCAATGAATATACCTTGCACGTCGAAGAAACAATTTACAAAGCATCACGACAAAATTGTAAACACACTACTTGTTGCTGCAGAAGAAGAAATGATAGCAGCAACTGAGGAAGAAAAACGATTGGCCATTGAAAAAGGGGAAGTTCTTTCAGAATCCGGAATTCCCCATATCCCTGTCGTGGCCGACAGTGTTGCCAGGAACCTTTAAGTATACATCGCCATTTACAGACATCTAATTCGCCATAAGTCGCCACATATCGTTTGCAATACAGCCAAAAAAAAAAAAAAAAAAAAAAAAAAAACAATGAATTTTTGTTTAAATAATGCTTTCAAGATAAGCTATAATTAATATATTCAAGAATAACATTGAAGAATTAATATATCGGAATTAACTTGTTCGCATCTGTTTTCAATATCAAAATATGCCAGATAAAATATACTATAGATATAATTTGCAAAATAGGCTGAAATTTAATTTTCTGTTACACGCTTTCGCATTAAAACGTTTTAACTATTTCTTTGTTTTGCTCCCCTTCTTTTCGAAAATCCATCGTTTTTTTTTTTCTTTTTTTGAATCCCACAGATAATGTTAGACTGGGAATAACTTCAACCAACGTTAAACAATGATTAATTATTTTTCTAATAGTTTATTAAAGCTCCGTGTTTATATTCGAATAATTAAAATATTGGAAATCGATTTTAATACTCTTAAAACTATAATATTTCCTTATTATTTGTTATAAAAATAGTTACAAATTGTGCTTTTGGCAGTGCTGATCATTGATCTAGGAATTTGATGGTCCTGAAGGATGGTCCATAAAAATAAGGCATAAATCGAAACTGAAAATCACACATATATCTATAAATATAATTTATTTTATTATCATTTATTTGTACTATTATTACGTTAAGGCGATCTATAGATATAATTTTATATTTATTTCGAGTCGAAAGTAAAAATTGTACTAAAAATAATGTTAGAAATAGCCGTCGCCACATCTAAAAATTATATCGCCAACTTAAACAAAAAATCGCCATTTTGGCTACAAATAGCGACACTTGGCCACTCTGGTGGACGACGGAAGCTGGATGTAGAGGTCCTACCGCACTGGAAGACTTCTGCGTCCGGAGTCGGTGTGATAATTGGATATCACACTAGAAAAGTTTTGTTTATCGGCGTAAGGAACAAAAGATGTAAAATTTGTCTGTGCGCTGCAAAGAAAAAGGAACAGTCCCGCAAACACAAGTGCTTCAAGAACTGGGGCGCAAATCACGCTTCGACTGCTATGGAAAGCGACGCTGTAGTTGAAAGTTTTAAGACCAGCGTAGAGAAATGTGGCCTTGTTTATTCCACTCTGATCCCTGATGGCGACAGCAGTGTGTACAAAAGAATTATTGATGCCGACCGGTATAAAGCGCAGATTCGTGTGAAAAAAATCGAATGCACGAATCACTTGTTGCGCAATTTTTGTAAAAAAAATGAATTGCAAAGAAAACTGCACCTGGACTATTGAGACAAGCCGTAGAAGGTAGTATCCGTCGGATGCGCACGGACATTGTAAAAGCTGCTGAATTTAGGTACAGCCAAAGTATACCGATCGCCGAAAGAATAAAAAATTTGTACGACGATATTCGGAATATCTCCAGTCATGTATTTGGTGAACTCGCAGAATGTAAAAAATTAAATTACTTCTGCGACGGAAACAGCAAAAATAATGAAAAGAATGTCGTCGAAGAATTAACGAAAATAGGAGAAATATTTCGGCCACTATTAGCTCATGCTGAGAGCTTACTGTATAACAGCAACGACAATGCTGCTGAAAGTTTCAATGGAATTGTCGCAAAGTACATCGGTGGTAAAAGATTGCATTTCGGCGAGAGAGGATCGTATACAGGGAGATGTGTTGCTGCTGTTCTCCAGTATAACACAAAAGAAACGCTGTCAAAATTAAGTACGGCAATGAAGAATAAGACGACCGAAATTGTACGCAAAATGGAGTGCAAAAGGAGGATGCATAATCAGAAAAAAGACGAAAAGGAAAAAGAAAAGAAATTTGTAAAACAAGCACGTAATTTGGTCCGTATCCGGATTACGGACCAAATGTTTAAAAGCCAGATATGGCGGAAGATATGTATGATCTGGTGAAGGAAAAACATAGAAATGATCAGTAATTGGTAAAAAAGAAAAGAAGTCATTGAAGAAGAAACCATCGAGCAATCGAATAACCCACGATGGTTCAATTACAATTCGAAGCTTCTGACGGCATCGAACTTCGGAAGAGTATGCTGTGCGCAAATGCAGTAATGTCACTTTTATGTCCGAAATTGATCAGTGTACCTGTAGTGGAATATGGAAAGGAATACGAAAAAATTGCTCGAGAAGAATTGAGCAAGCATGCAGGGATACACATTAGAGAATGTGGAATTTTTATCGATGGTTCAATCCCTTTCTTAGGAGCTTCACCAGATGGAATCATCGATGAAGAAGGCATTGTTGAAATTAAATACCCAAAACTTATTTAAACAAAGCCCATCACTATTTCTACCAAATACAAGGGCAATTACTTTGTATTTGGACCCGGATAGGGTTAAAATGTATTCGAGTTGAAAAAGACGATACCTTTTGGAAAATAAATATGGAGCAAAAATTGATTCAATTCTATATAGAATGTATGTTACCGGAAATAATAGACAGCCGGTACAATAGAGGAATGCCCATTCGGGAGCCTCAGTTTATAATGGAAGAGAGAATGCAAACAAAAAATGAAGTTTTTCAGGTATAGAGGGATTTTTTGGTAGAAAAAGAGAAAGAGATGAGGGAGATAAAGAGAAGTCGCGAATGTTATGATTAGAGTTCGATGCTTTTCTTTTGAGGATCGCCGAAGGAACTGCGTGGCGCGTGCAGGACGATAAAGGTGTTCCCGAAGGATCTAGCCACGGAGTGGGGATGGTGACGTACCTTCTGGTAAGAGGACCATGATGAAGCTCTTGGCACTTACCCCAGAACCTTGACCGAGAAAACGTCTCCGAATTCCATATAATTATATTAATTTCTAACATATATTGTTAATAATTGTGATACATCCTTCACGGCTATAAAATATAACACACAATGAAGATTCTACGAGGGATGTTGCGTAGAGCCTCATATACAGTCGTGCACGACGAATAACGAAACGATTATACGTAAAATAATGGTCGTGTACATGTACGGACATACACAACATACGCGCCGATCTTCTCGGAGAAACCAAAACTCAAACAAGATAACGCGAAGACATACGTAGAAGTGGTGAGAAGACGCAATTCTTTGATGACGGCGGTGCTGGCGATCGGGTTGCATGAAGGGTCTACCGCGCTGCGCAGAGTTCGCAGCGGGTGTCAAGGAGTCAGTCAAGAGTATAAATGACGGACGCAGGGTAACAATTCCCAGGCGCAGTCCATACCGTGTGACTCTGGGTATTCGTGCCCCTAGGCGGTGTCCACGGAGTGCGTTAATACGATAGTTATAAACAATAAAAAATAAATGATTATTAACTGAACTACTGTGTAAAGATTAATTTAGTTACACTGCTACGAAACAAGGGAAGAGCAAAAATACTTTCGTATACATTTACGAAGGTTATTCTTATAACAAAGATTTCTAAAATCCTAAAATTTATCACTGTTCTTGCCGTCAGACGCAACAGTGTACAGGAACAGTAATTCAAAAAGGTGGACATTTTTTTATCCGAAAACCACACACGCATCCTAATTATCCGCAATGCGCAGAAGTGTTAGAATTAAAGTCAGAAACTCTATAAATTAATAATAATAATAATAAAAAAAGGAAGATACAACCGACTTCAAAATGCACTACAAAGCATGAAATAATTTTAATTTAATTTGTATGAATTCTGTGCAGCTCTTGGTACAATTGATTAAAATATTACATACAATGCAATCTTTTCGGAGACAGTGCAAAATTAAACATTTGTAAATGAAAGATTTTGCTGATTATGATCGTTACACTAAAACCTGCACGGGGACCTTCAAGCATCTTCCTCATCTGTCGATTTAGAGGGAGCCACGGGAGCTCTTGCGAACACTACCACGGCTGCCCCTCGTCCATCTAACCTTTGGTGGCTGGCTGCATCCCGAGGGAGAGTTAAATCCTCCCCCTTTATCCTCCTAACTCCGCCGTGCAGGGAGTTAGCGAATACCTAGGGCCCCCGCCCTGGGAAGGCTGCCAGGGGTACGATATTAAGTTTACCGTCTCCCTACTCCCGTCACTTCCTCCAGTCAATCAACTGACGGCGGGGATTAAGTTTGCCCCGCCACATCCAACGGACCTCTCCCGATCCCACTCAGCAGCTTCCTTTTGCGACATCACCTCGTCTCAAAAGGAGACCACCATCTTCCAGTTCTCCTTGCTCTCCAGCGTAGCCCCAGCTACTTCTGGGAGCAGCAAGTCTCCCCCAAGAATTAAAATTCTTTTTCGGACATCTTAATTTCATCGGATTTTAATACAATAAAACGTATCAATGTTAGGTAGAATACGTTTCAAATTCTATTAGTTACATGGCAATAACAAGATATACATGAGACTGTGCGAATGGCAACAGGACAGTAGGTTGCTGTTATTTATTACTTGTCGCACGGGCGGTTTAAGTCAAAAATTGTTAAACAATCGGAAATGTTAACAAATATATTCGATTCAACAGAAACAAGCGATGAAGATTAAATAAAGACTTCTTCCTGATAACATTAAAATGTTTTTTAAATTATTTAACTATGTTCCACCCATCCGACAATCTTGAGGATTTTATATAAAATAATTCGATGATAGAGCATTATCCGTAATTTTTTCGGTGATTGTCACTCAAGGGGTTGTTTGCAAAAACCAACCCAACAAATTAAATTAATTTTTTTCCACCCCTTGTAATTAAATTAAAATTCTGAAAAATACATATGTAGTAGAACTACTAAGTATCTATCATTTCCTTTTGGATGTGTTGAAATATCACAACCCGTTTCCGAGAAAAAAGGTGTTAACGCTGAGAGTTGTTACCCCTATATTTACTTTATTAGTTATGACTTTAAAAATGTTGACAAAATTGGCTCTTGGCAGTATATAAACAATTGCTTATAACTTTTAATCTATTCAACTACAAACGAAACGGAAATCACTACAAACGGTACTAAAGAATACTGCGTCAGCGAATTTGAGATATCTCAATCTCGGGTGCGGGTCATTTTTCAATTTTTTTTTTTTTATTTATTAACTCATGCAACTACTAACGAAACTCTTGTTGCTACGATCAACTACAAACAAAATATGTACTACCATGTACTTCCATAAAACAAAAATTAATTTTTTGAAAGACGGGTGCCAGGTTCGCATAGTCCGGGTGGATTTTTATTCGCGGGTGAGAGTGAAAGCGATTGTGTATCATTGAAACGTCAGTTCGTGGTAAAGAGTAACAGAAGTTGAACTAAAGAAAGGTAAAGATGAAATATAGGGAGTGACAAATTGAATTCCTGTAACATGTCAAGTTCATATTCGTAACGGAGTACGATTTCTTTGTTACACTGTCAACAAATTTCGACCGTTACAATTACAAGGTCAACTACATGTCACAGGTAGAGAATATTGCATATTCTGCATATGGACCCGAAAAGGGTTGAAATATATAAAAGTTGCGAGAGATGATAACTTTTGGCTAAATGAAATGGAGCCAAAGTTAATCACATTTTATTTAGAATGCATGTTACCGGAAATAATAGATAGCAGATTTAATAGAGGTATGCTCATTAGGGAGCCTCAATTCCTAATAGAAGAAAAAGCATGCTTGCGAAAAAGGTCGCGGTTTGCAAGTAGCGGCAAGTCGCGCTGCACTGTAAATGTAGTCGCTGATCATCAGATCAAATATGTTGCTCGAGCACAGGCTGCACACATGGTGTACAGTACCACGTTAGTGAGTTACAATTGCTGCAAACAGCAAATATATTAGCTGATCATTCGATCACATAAGTTGCTCGAGCACAGGCTGCACACATGGTATACAGTACCACGTTAATGAGTTACAATTGCTGCAAACAGCAAATATACTTTACATATGTAGGAAATCGTGAAAAAAGCGGACTCCTTGCCGGGATTCGAACCCGGGTCCCACGCATTTGTAGCCGGCTACGCTATCCACTGCTCCACGGTCCGCTACGCTACTTAGTTTCCACGATTCCCTCTTCACTACTGGGTCTGGAGGTCCCGATCTCACACATACAGGGTGTCCCGTAACTAGTAGTAACATCGGGAAATGGGGGGTAGCTGAGACGATTCTAAACAACAATTTCCTTTGCAAAAATGTCAGACGGGGCTTCGTTTTTGAATTACTAAGGAAAACCACTGACCAATCAGAGCGCGCGTACTGCGTGCGCAAAGTCATGATTCGTTCTAGTCCGACGTTCCGGCTCGAAGTTACCCTATCACGGCTGAGCGCACGCAGTACGCGCGCTCTGATTGGTCAGTGTTTTTCCTTAATAATTCAAAAACGAAGCCCCGTCTGACATTTTTGCAAAGGAAATTGTTGTTCAGAATCGTCTCAGCTACCCCCCATTTCCCGATGTTACTACTAGTTACGGGACACCCTGTATATGTGTACTAATTTCATTTTAGGTTTTCTGTGTTTTAGGTACTAGTGAATGTGTACAAGAGGCACATTACATTTTTTAAACTGTTTTTTGGCATTGTTGTTGGGGGTTTTTGCCAATTGTTGGCGAATTCTCCCGTGAACACGCACGGCCATGGTGTTCGTAGCGAAAGTAGTTCGCCGGTGCGTCGTTGCAGATAGCGGCAGCACCTCCCGGACACGCATGGCCACGATCGCGCCATCACCAAGAAGAAATCGGTACCCTCGCAACGGCCACGCGGTGCCATTAACGTTCACTCTGTTCACGCACAAACACGTGTTGTTCTCAGTCCGCAGTTTCGCTTATTTTTATATCTTGAATTACGCACGCGTTTAACGTAAATTGCCCGCGCAGTAGCTGCAGTGTTCGCCTTGTCGTGAGGACAATTTCTCGTGCCATGGACACTCGATTGTTGTTTAATTTAGTATTAGAGTTTATAGCTAACGTACAAGTGTAGTCTTTAACAGTAATTATAAGTCGCGGTATAGTAATTAAGTGTAATTTAAACTGTAAATATAATTATTCAGTGACCGTCCAAAAAAGGTGTCGTGTCTCTTCCTTTTCCGCCCGCTCTGTCCACGCAAAATCTCAAACAACCTTCAAGTACATTTATGAAGAAATTACTTTGTGGGAAGTATGATGTGACAAAATTGTCATACAAAGACAGAATTTAAAGAGTCAATGATGTATGCTTAACTCAGGATAGTTGGACGGGCGGGCACGTATGTCCACCGCATCCCGACGCGTCCTTAGGTGGTGGATAGAGGAACGGCCAGCAGATATGTTGGGTAGCTGCGAAATAAGCATCCCACGGGATGACGAATCAGCAGTCGCGGACCAAATGGACTACGGGAAGGACGCCGGAATAATAAACCAATGATGGATAGTACATCGCTAGGAGTTTTGACTACGGTGCAGGGGCTCGGAACCCCAGTACCGGCGTCTGCTGTGGGTGCGCAAGCAGGCCCCCTGACGTCGTTATCCAACGACTGCAGTGCTACGCAGGTGAACCACATGGCCTGCGTAGCATTAAATGCTACAAGTGAGGAGAAGTTAACTAGGACTCCTAACGATCTTGTGGGAGCCAGCTCTGGGACACCCAGTGTCCGGTTAGAGTGAATCGCCGGTCCGAGGTCACGGCCTCGGTCGCGCGACGCGAGCGGGGACTCTGAACGATCCCCCATTAGTGTCGCCAGTGGTTCGGGGGATGTTGTATCCCACCCACTGCTGGACGGTGGCACGTCAGGCCAGGCGGAGGATGGTCGCCGGATGCGAAGAGGCAAGCGCTGCACATCCGCTACCTCAGACGAAAGGGAGGACGCGGACTCGGACGCCTCGTTCGAGTCCGTGCGGTCGACGACGAGCAGAGTGTCGTCGATTGCGTCGACCAAGAAGAAGTGGGAATGGGGCTGCATCTAGTGCTCGGCCGGTGTTAGCGGGTGTGCCGCAGGGTTCTATTCTCGGCCCTGTCTTGTTTAACTTATTCGTAAATGACATACCCACACCTACTACGTGTACGCTTGCCTTGTTCGCGGACGAAACTACGCTTCTTACCGCATCACGCCGACCGCGGGTGGCCAGCGATCGCCTGCAGCGGTACATAGATTTGGTTCTCGACTTCTTTGAGCGATGGAAATTAGCTATTAACGCCAGTAAAACCGAAGCTATCCTTTTTACACGTCAGCGCAATTCTCCTCCAACAAACCTCATCGTAAATGGACACGCAGTCCAATGGTCAAAGACCGTCATGTATCTTGGAGTCATGCTAGACTCCAGACTAACTTGGGCCGCGGTTGTTGACGATCTCATCGCCAAAATGCAAAAAGTCTTTTCCGCCCTTAGACCGCACTTATCTCATCGTTCTAACTTACATGACAAAATTCGCCTAGCCATATACTGTATGTGTATCCGACCGGTCCTGACATACGGTCTGCTAACCTACTAGGACTGCCTTTCGCCCGAGCACAAACGGAGGGTCCAGACGGCACAAAACAAGGTTCTAAAGGTAGTCTTGAATTTACCATCTAGGTTCCCGACTACCACGTTGCATCAACTTGCTACGTTACCGCCTGTGAAGGTCTTCGTCAATAAACTGATTGTTAATTTCAAGTGTAACGATCATGGAAATCCGCTTGTTCGCCGATTGGCCGATGTAAATATACATACGATCCCTTATCGTATAAAATACAAATTTCCATTGCACTCTAAGTTTGACCAATGCTTGGCCTGACTTTGTGCTTTTCCTCCTGAGCGTGGGTTCGTATGCGGGCGTCCGCCGTGGCGTTGGTTTCTTTATCATCTTTTTGGCTTGTGCTCTTTTGCACAAACTTCCCAGCCTCACTCTGCTGGATGTTCTTCACTGCTTTTCTTTTCAGATCATGCCTCTGATGGTTTTTTGAAAATTTTCCGTCATGAAATCTCAATTACCCTAAAATAGGGTCTTACTACCTCATGAGGTTAACGGCATGCCATTACCACGATTGTCGGTAAGCTGGCTTTAGCTAGCAGGCACAGCACACACAGGGAGGGGCGCGCTCACAGAATATACACTTGGGTGTTTCCAGCTATTGTTATCAACGAGTCCAAAACCTTTTCCAAAAGTTATCGCCCCCCCCCCCCCAAAAAAAAAAAAATGCGTCGACCAAGAAGAGGGGGCGGCCGCCAACGACCGGCGAGTATGTCCGCCTCGCAGAAGCGAAGCGGAAGTATGCGTATAAGTATTTGATAAGATTTGATATTTACCAAATTAGACGGTTACAATCGGCAAGCCAGATATAAGGACCCCGCGACAGGCAGAGTTGGGGACTGTTTCTGGGTGTGAAGATGGGGTTCAAACTGCAGGCCATGCGATCAATCGTAGTCATATAGAACCCCAAACCCACTCGAAGTTGGGAGCGAAAAGATTAGAAGGATTGAGGATGACAGAGTTGAAGAATAAGGGTGGGAAGGATGATTTGCGATCTCTTAAACAGGTGACCTCATTTGAGTATGGAAGTGACAGACTAATTGAACAAGGTAAAGCTAGAATATTGGTGACACATACTGATTCTTCCTCTGGATTAATAATTCAAGCTTCGGTCGATGATTCTAGACAAGCAATTCTGTCTTCAATTTTGAACTATCTATCTATTATCAACAGTAACATTATAACTTGGTTCATTTTATGTCTACCGATTATCAATTTACTTCCAAAGTTAGCGAGGTCTTGACTGAAAGAAATGGATTTTCTGTCAAACAATTAAAAGGGTATAGAATTAATGTTGGAGAGGCAATTGCCTTTCAGAAAGGGAAATATTATGTCCTTCGTTTAATAATTAAAGGAATTCAACTGAAAATTTAAATGTTGACAATATTAAGGGTATAGGGGTTGTTAAACTAGCGCCTCTATCGGAGCAAAACACTGGAAATTATTATTCCTTTCAGGAAAGAAACGTGTGACGACCGGCCGCCATGACACCCGTCGTCATGACGGCAGTCGTCACCGCGCACCGTAGCCGACTCTAGTACTAGCCATGCTGAAGGTAAAAATCGCAACAGTCCGGCTTCGACATATCTACCCTCTCAGCTTCCGAGCCTCTGATTACGTAGCCAGGGGCTCAGAGAAGCTGATTGGGTAGATATGTCGAAGCCGGACTCCCGGACTGTTGCGATTTTTACCTTCAGCACGGCTAGTACTAGAGTCGGCTGTGTGTTGATAATAGATAGATAGTTCAAAATCGGAGACAGAATTGCTTGTCTAGAATCATCGACCGAAGCTTGAATTATTAATCCAAAGGAAGAATCAGTATGTGTCACCATGGTCGCGTACACCGTCACCGCGTACCTCGCGATCGATAAGAGGAACGATCGATCAAGCGATCGAAGAGTCGGCTTCGGCCCCGACAGGACCTCCTCGGAGGTCCTCTCCAAGGCAGCCGGCTCTCCTAGTCCGCGGGTAGGCCCGGGCTAGGCGAGCCGGGTGGCCTGTGTCGTTGCGGAGGACAGGCCTCGCACCGGGGCTGGCTACGACAACCCCTGTGGCCACGCGGCCCGCCTGACCTGTGGATAGGCCCAGTGTTGTAATATGGGACGGGTTTTCTCGCGCATGCGCGACTTTTACAGAGACGTATCCATACGTATCTGGTGATGGCGCAAGTGCAACTAGGGGGCGTAGTGTTCCTAGCGGGAAAAAGCATAAACATTCATCACGAGACGGACGGACTACGAAGTTTTGGTAAGGTACTAAGTAAATTATATTTAACACGTTCAACCCGGCGTGGACCACCGGTGGTTCACAGGCATTGCTTTCATCTGGCGGCGTGAACCACCGGTGGTCCACACGTAGTTTGCTCCGTCTGGCGGCGTGGACCATCGGTAGTTCCCATATGTTTCTAATTTTATTTGAAAAAGCATACTTTAAATTGAAAGGCTGAGAAGAAACTAAATGATAATATACAATGGAAAAGAAACATTATTTTTACAGTTGTTTTCAATATACAAACAAACGCCGCCAGACGAATAAACAACTGATAATCTCGAGCACCCCGACCATACGGACTTCGAAAAAATACGCCGGGTTGAACGTGTTAAATAAAAAATGGCAACTAATATTGGTGAAGGAGCTATTAAACAACGTAGAGTACATAGATTCCAACAGTCTTGGTTAGATAATGAGCTTTTTAAAGTGTGGCTAACACCATCTCCAGAAGAAAATAAAGCGCTTTGTATTGCATGCAATAAAACTATCAAATGGCTGCAAAGCAGATTTAATCCACCATTCACAGACAGTCAAACATATCCAAAATACGAGTTCGTTTAAAGATATTATTGATGATAACAATAATAATAGCACTAATTTATTGCATAAAGAGAGAAGGAGGATCTTCGAGCTGAGCTCGGAGATGGGCAGGACAGAGGCCGCGAGTCTGGCGCGCTCTCAGACACTCTCAGAGTGGCAGCGCCGCTGGACCGCGGACAGCACGGGCCGATGGACAGCCCGGCTGATCGGGGACCTGAGGCCCTGGCTGGAGCGCCCTAGCGAGGTAGATTTCTACCTCAGCCAGCTCCTGTCAGAGCATGGCTACTTCCGGTACTATCTGTACCGGCTGGCCAAAGTAAGGTCCCCGACGTGCTGTTACTGCGACGCCGAGCGAGACGACGCGTTCCACACGTTCTTCGTCTGCGCTCGCTTTAGCGAGGAACGCTCCGTAGTGGCCAGCGCTGCTGACCCCGACATCACCCCCGATAACATCGTGGGGGTGATGCTACGGAGCGCACAACTGTCGGACGCAGTCTCGGCGTTCGTGTCCTTTGTCCTGGTGGCGAAGAGGATCGATGGGTGCCTCCGGGATCCCCGTCCGGGCCCTGACGAGTAGAGGTGGCCTGCTGCTCAGCGTAGGCTAGCACGCCACAAGCCCAGACCGCTGTAATGCGATGAGCGGATTCCGGTCTGAGCCCATATGTGGAGCAAGAGAGGTGGTTTTAGTGATTAGGACCTTCAACTCCACCTAAAGGAGGAGTCCCACAGTCCCCCCGCAAACGCTGGGGGCTGCGGAAGGCATTTCCACCTCCTTAACATAAAGATAAAGTGAAGCGAGCTGAAATTAAATTATCCGCCTTTTTTGCAGAGCATAATGTAGCTTTCCGTACAGTAGATCATTTAATTCCTTCATTGAAAGATATCTGCATTGAACCCCAAGTTGGACAGCATCTTTCACTTGCTAGACATAAGTGTACCCAAATTGTAAAAAATGTTATTGCAAAGCGCGAAATTGAAAAAATTATTGAATGTTTAAAAACGTGTAGATTTTCTATTTTAATCGACGAAAGCACAGATATTTCTGACATGAAATTAATGTGCGTACTAGTTAAATACGTATCGCCAGTAAATAGTAATGTTACCACACAATTGTTAGAACTATTGCCTCTCGATAGTACCGTTTGTTCCGCGAGTAAAATTTTCCAAATTTTCAAAAGCTTTTTAGAAGAAAAAGATATTCCTATTAAAAATATTATTGGAATGGCGTGCGATAATGCATCCGTTATGATCGATTGCAATAATTCATTTAAGTCTCATCTTAAAGCAGAAGTACCGGAATTAATAACATTAAATTGTCTTTGTCATTCTTCCGCTCTTATAGCCAGTCATTCTTGTGAACAATTGCCTTCTGCTTGTGAAAACTTAATTAGAGGGGTTGCCACTTACATTTCCGGCAGTGCAAAGAGATGTGCAATTTTGGTTGAGTTCCAAGACTTTTTTGAAGTTCAACGATTAAAAATTTTTTAATTGTCAAACACGAGGTGGCTTTGTTTATAAAAACGTGTTATTAGACTACTAGATAATTGGGACGTTTTGAAAAGTTTTTTTATTTTAGCATCATTAGAAGATAAATTAAAATCTGCCGAAAAGATCTTAGAATATTTGAACGATTCCACGATTAAAGCATATATATTGTTTCTAAAATATTCATTAAATTATTTTATTAATTTCAATGCTCTATTTCAGTCCCCCAGTATTTTAATTAATAAATTATATGAACATAGCCAGCAGCTAATTCATCGAATAGGGCAAAATTTTAGTAAACCTGAATTTTTAAAAAACAGACAATTTAGATATAGATAACAAAGATAATATTCGTAGTATAGAAAATATATATACAGGACCGGAATGTGAGAGCTTTTTAGTCATTAGAATTGGAATGTGCCCAACAAATTCGATTAAGATGTTTGAACTTTTATACTACTGCAGTTCGAGAGATGCTTTTACGTTTACCTTTAAAAGATCCCTTTTTCCAACAATTGATTCTTTTAGATCCCAAAATATCTTTGTATGATGAAAATAGACAAAAAATCAAAGATTTAACTTTTATCGCCAAACGCGTAAAACTTGTCAATTTTATATAATTAGCTTTCGAATGGCGAATTTTACCTTTAGCTTTTGATGACGAACAAAAAAAAGATTTAGCTACCTTAAATTTAGATAAAATGTGGCAAAATATTTTAGAGTTTTCGAATTTCGATGGGGAAAAAATGTTTCCAAATTTAAAATCATCAGTTGAGATAGTTCTTTCTTTACCTCGCTCAAATGCCGAGGCCGAACGAATATTTTCAATTTTAACAGACGTCAAAAATAAAAAGAGGAACCAATATTATCTAATGATACGGTGTCTTCAATTTGTGTAGTTCGGTCTAGTTTTCAAACTAATAATATTAATTGAATTAATTTCGAAGTAGATTCGCGACACCTCGAACTGCACAATGCTCAAAATTTGTATTAGGTTGGTGCAAAAATAATTGCGGGTTTCGCAACCAGAGGCTTCAGCGACTAATCTAAAATGAATTGTTTTGGAACTACGTTCATACGGTACACTGCTTCAAAGCGTGAAGTTGACTCTATCAATATATGTTTGTCACTTCTTTTTGATTGTAGACATTTAGTCATATTTCGTTAGTAAAGTGAAAATGGAAAAATTACAAATTCGAGCGATATTATTATACGATTATAAACTTGGACGTAAAGCTGCAGAAACTGCTCGCAATATTAATAAAGCATTTGGCCAAGGAACTGTGACTGAGCGTACAGCTCAACATTGGTTCCAAAAATTTCGTACTTGATGAAAGGCTTGAAGACGAATAGGGTCGCGGACGTCCCTCTGTGATGAACGACGATGAATTAAAGACCATTATCGAAGCAGATCCACGCGAAACGTCTCGAGAGGTTGCAGAGGTACTAAATGTTGACCACACAACGGTTATTCGTCATTTATCTCGAATTGGTAAACGCTAAAAACTCGATAAATGGGTACCGCACGAGCTAAACGAAAATCAAAGATTTCGTCGGTTTGAAATTTGCTCAGCTCTGCTTGTAAGAAACACAAACGACCCATTTCTTGACCGAATTATAACGTGCGATGAAAAGCGTTTTGCTCGGTGGTTAAACCAAGATGAAAAGCCAAAACATTTTCCAAAACCAACATCTGGACAACTTTTTACTTGAGAAAAATTTCAAAACTCAGTCAGCGGCGGAAAATGCATTTGAAGAATTCATCGGCTCTAAGACACCAGAATTCTACAATAATGGAATAAACAAACTTGTATTACGTTGGCAGAAGCGTATAGAATCAAATGGCTCCTATTTTGATTAAAAATCTTTATTCTAACCTAATATATATTGTTTTAAAGGTTATATTTCAAAACCGCAATTATTTTTGCACCAACCTAATATAGTAAAGGCGATCTGTTAGTATGTCGCAGACCATCGAAACAGAGAATGAGAAGTGCCACGGATTTTATAAGTTGAAGAAGAAAGAAAATTTTCTGACTGAAATATATACGGCATAAAAAAAGTATGTAATCTATAAATTTGTCGACGAAATCAATCACATAAAGCTGATTAATAACAACAAACTTCTGAAGCTTGACAGCTGTCAAACTATGCGCTGGACACGCTGTGTGCGAGAGGAAGACAAACTGACGTTAGAAAAAGAAACAACGAAAAAGGGACAAACTTATGCCGTTTTCGTTTAAAGACAAAGACACCAATAGTACATTTACCAGTCCCCTGACAAAGAGGTGTGTATACACCGTAACAGGCGTTAGAGAAGGATGACGAACAGACGACGACGACGACCAAGACTTAAAATCTCATCATGCATTTTACGCAATCTCAACTTTAGCTTGTGATAACTTCCTTCACAAGGCATGTAGAGGAAAAAGAAAAACACTTTTGTGAACTAATTTGGGTACGCGCTATCGATTGAGCCTAATAGAAAGCCGATCCGCCCACGCGTTATTGAGATCTGATAATCTCGGCTTCTCTGAACTTTCGGTCTCGCGTATAGATACACGGTCGGCCTTTCATGCAGCGCTCTGCGCGTGAACTTGGCGCGAGTCAGGACCGTGTCTCTTGATATGGCAGCAGCAACAGCAGGAGCAACTGCTACCACAGCAACTGCAGCCACAGCAACTGCAGCAACAGTGGCAGCCACAGTATGAAACATATTTACGTGAGTACACTCATCATAATAAATTGTACTATTTTATGTATTTAACAATTATTGTTTTACTCTTTCTATTACAGCACTCCGCTGGCAATGGAGAGGAGGCAGCAGGAGAGGAAGAGGGGGTTGGGGGAGGGGGCGAGGAGGGGGCGGTGGGAAAACAGTGTATATATTCAAAAAGTAATATAGATTTATAATAGAATATATTACAAAGTGTTCTATTTGAAATATTTTACTTCATCCACATCCTTTTATCCTGCCCATTAACCATAGTATTGGTATAAAATAAAGGGTCCGTTATGGTTAGATAGGTCAAAGAAATAAGCAATTGTTGTGAATTTTTTGTAGAAAAAGTAAGGAACGTAGAAACGCAAATATTTTATATTGTATTTATTACAATTTAAAGTATATTTCAGTAAAAGAATTTCAGCCATTTTTAAATATTAATTTACTACAGCGGAATATGGAACAGCCAGAATATCTGCGCGCCTCTCTTGCCGAAGTTCTCCAAGTCTTAAAATTTGTCTGAAACAGCCAACCGAAAGATTTCTCTGTTAAGAATAAATGTAATTCTGAAATGGAGTAAAGAAAATAAGATTGAATAAAAATGTAGAGGATAGCGATATTGCACAGAAAATTTTCAATTCCTACTAAACATTTCCGATATTTTTTTCTTGATTAAAAATAAAATATTACAGATATCGATGTGTTAATAGTCTATTCTAGAATTACGTTTGTTCTTAACAGAAAAACCTTTTAGTTGGCTGTTTTAGACCAATTTTAAGGCTTGCAGAACTTCTGCCAGAGAGGCGCAGTAAATTAATAAAATTGATTGAAATTTGTTTGCAATATACTATAAAGTTTAATAAATAAAATATAAAATATTTGCGTTTCTATGTTCATTACTTTTTCTACAGAACATTTACAAAAAGTACCAACTTGTTTGACCTGTCTAACCAGAATGAACCTTTCAGTGAAATAACTTTCACCACCTTCTACAAAATTTACATTTCTGTTTATTAGCCTGAATATAACGACAGAATATTGCAAGCCATATGAAATTAAATTCTCGTAATTTTGTATGTATTGACTGCCAAAAAGTTGGCGCCGCATTTTTGTAACAATCATATGAATTTAACGCGTCTTAACGTTAAATTCTTGTACAATTTGTTGCTGTACAACAAATTCAATTAATTTGTGGATGTAACAAATTAAAAGAAACCAGTGCTAATTATTTTACAGGGAAATTATAAAAATTTTGTGTTTAAAGCATGTGCAGTAATTTTGTATTTTTCATAGGCAAAATTTATTGCAAAGTAAATTTTTTTAATTTGGTTTATTTTGTGATATCATCCTTTTTATACACAGAATATGAATACATATATATAAATATAAAATGCATAGAAGTACAACCATTTTTTGGTATGGTTCTTTTCTAAAGTAAATGTTTTTATATTATATAGATACAACCATTTCCGACCGTGTCTCTTGATGTAAGAAATATAGAGATCAACGACATCATGATATGATTAGAGCAATCTTGAGAGAAGAATAGCCGTAAGAAAATATGATAAAAACGTAACTGATTTTTCTTCTATATACAATCCAAAAATATATAATTCATGCATATCAGCAGTTCGCGAAGAAAGTAGTATACAGGGTGTCCCGTAATTAGTGTCGAAGTCGAAAATGAGGGGTAGCTGAGACGATTCTGAACAATAATTCCCTTTGCAAAAATGTCGGATGGGGTTTCGTTTTTGAATTATTAACGAAAAACACTGACCAATCAGAGCGCGCGTAGAACGCACGCTCAGCTGTGATTTGTTCTAGTTCGACGTCCCGGCTCGAGGTTACCCTATCATGGATGAGCGTGCGCTCTACGCGCGCTCTGATTGGTCAGCGTTTTTCGTTAATAATTCAAAAAGAAAGCCCCATCCGGCATTTTTGCAAAGGAAATTGTTGTTCAAAATCGTCTCAGCTACCTCTCATTTCCGGCTCCTACACTAGTTACGGGACACCCTGTATATAAGGTTCCTTCTATTGCCTCACGACTTGGTGCTTTAATAAAAAAAAAAGCTGGACAACTATGGATTACAAAATGTATAAAAAAAGACGATAATGAAACTAAAACTCAAACTGAAAATTTCTTACTATTGCTCCAAGATGATTTTGGTACAAGTGTGAATAAAATAGTTGAGAAGACTGTCTCGATGCAGAAGCGACACAAACAGGTGCACCTACCTCTTGATGAAGACATTAAGAAATTGTATTCTTATTTGTCAAAGAAAAGGGCGACTTTATACCGCAGTTTGAAAGAAACATTTAATTATGAAGTATGGTTGCAACTGTTACAAGTTACGTTGATTTCTCTACAAGTATTCAACAGAAGAAGGGCTGGTGAAATCGAGAGAGTTTTAATAGAAGATTACAAATGTCAGGAAAGCATAGCTGAGGGAAATAACCCTATACTCTGTCCACCGTAAGAGTAACCTCACGCTTCGACCAGTTTTCGACCGATTTGCGCATCCCCCACCATTGCCTACCGATCTGACGCACACGATTAGTCGCCACGCTGTCCCTACCGGTCTCCTACATCAATTGTCACTGCGTATAACAAAAGCGTCAGAATAGGTGACAGTGTTGTGTGCGGTAAGGCAAACGCAAGCATAGGCCGTTAAGTGGGAACTCAGCGGTTGTAGCACCTCCTCCGATCCAACCTATGCGCGAAACGAGGTTACTCTTACGGTGGACAGAGTATACTATTATCTGAGACTGCGCAAAAGGTGAGTTAATAGTTAAAAGGTTGTCACGGTCTTCCGGTCCGTCGGAATTGACCGTCGCGAAAGTGCCGACTCAGTCGGTACGCCGGGGTCGGGGCAAATGAGCAAGGCTGGGTTTCGCTTGATATGATGGTTTACTGACTACGTAGCTTACAATCTAACGCGGCTTAAATCTAACGCGAACTTATCCTAACGCGAGCTAAATCTAACGCGGACTTAACCTAACGCGAGTTAACCGAACGCGAGTTAACCCGCTTCGCAGTCGCTGTTCCTATTCCGCTGTCGCCGGTCTATCGCAGTTTTGGTCGCAGTTGTTATCGCGGTCGCATCGCAGTTGTATCGCGGTCGTATCGCAGTTATATCGCTGGGTCCTAAGCGGCGGCTTCGCGGTGCTACTTGGTCGCTGGCGGCGCTCCGCTATCGCTGGGTAGGAGGATCGGCGGGTACGGACTGGACGGTGCCTTCTGGGACGCGGGGGCGATTCCACCGCCCGACAGTCCCGGCGAGGTGTAAGGAGACCCGCGAGAGGCGAACCTCCGCGTACGGTCAGCGGTTAAACGGCGATACCGACAGACGAGCGGCCGCTTAAGCGAACCAGCTCCTGCGCACCGTAGGAGGAAGAAAGAGGAAGGGCGAGAGACGTGTGTGAAAATTAGCGGCACGGTGTGTACAATGCGTACTATCCGGCGGCGATTATCTCAAGCCCCCGACTGCTTGTCGCGGCGCGGTATATATACTCGCGGTTCCGCGGTTCTACCGCGAGAAGCGCGAGTCGCGGCTCGACACCTCGCGGCCGTCGCGAGAGTCACATGTGTGTCGGTCGCGGGGTGGGGGGCTCGCGGCCCCGCGGTACGGCGGGTGGTATCGGTAAGGGGTCGCGGCCTCGCCGACTCGTTACAAGGTGTTTAACTATTAATGCCAGCCATTATTTACAAATTATTATATTTGCGTAATGTATATAACTGTTCTGTTACATGAAAGATTCAACTGCTTTTTCAGGCAACCAACCAGTTTGTCAGGTTTGTTATAAGAGGAAAATTGGATCGTACTGTGCCAGTACTGCTGAATGCGCAGCTGAAAGGATGCACTGAACTCCTACTACAGAATAGAAAAGATGCAAAAGTACAAGAACGGAAGCCATACTTGTTTGGAATTCCTGGATATGACAAACATCGATTTAAACACTTGCGTGCATGTCCATTAATGCGTACGTATTCGGTGGAGTGCGGAGCAGCAAACCCTCTCACTTTGAGGGGCACACAACTACGGAAACGCAGTGCAACCATATGTATCACATTAAACCTGTCGGACGAAGACGTTACCGAACTAGCTAATTTTATGGGCCATGAAAAAAGTATCCACGAGTCTCATTACCGACAACCAATTCCTGAATTGGAAATACCTCGTATTGCAAATTTATTACAACTAGCAACGGATATGAACCAAGAAAATGAAACATCGATTCATAATGAAGCATGTACAAGCGATAGTATAATACCTGCAAGTATAGTAGATAACGAAGTAGAGACATACCCATCCCAGTGATTCAGATGATACGAATAACACGGCTTCAACTTCTGTAAATAAAAAGCGGATAAAACGACGCAGCAGTAGAAAGGAATTGTTTCTAAATACTCGCAGCAATAGAGAAAGAAATGAAAAAATGAAACTAGACCAAGACAATTTGATCTCCGAAATACTCCCAATTTATCAGTTTTTGGACATGTTCGGAGGACATGTTCGATGGAATCGAGCATGCGAAGCTTCGATAAGCTTCCAAACAGATCGTGGAGGCTGCCGCGCGGCGAGAGAAATTCGCGAACATTCACGCCTAACGACGCGGCTGTTGACAATCGCAGTCGCAGGTAGCAACCGAGCAATATAAATTAAGGGCTCTCAGAAGCATTCGGCCTATTTGCCATTCCGGGAGAGAGGACGAGGTAAGACCATCGGCCGCTCTCGGAAATCGGCATAGGGACTCCGGCAAGAGAGTTCGGCGATAATACCTGGACGCCTGCCCGGAGAAGGGAGAATACGGGGGTCTGATCCTGGACGCTCGTCCGATGAGGAGAGTTCGGAGATAATACCTGGACGCCCATCGGTCGAGAGAGTATAGAGCTGCCCCTGGACGCCCAAGGTTATAGTGTTGGCGCCGTCCCCCTAATATTTGCGGGCACAAGTCATAACTCGGCGATATCCGCGGATGACTAGCTGTTTGCGATGACCAGGACTAGACCTTCATCTCAAACTCTTGGTTATCCAGGATAAAAGTCCGACCAGGGTAAAAGTTCAAAAAGAACCATGCCCCCTCCCTTGTGCGAACCTTAATATATAAATGCGGAAATCGTCAAGAAAGCGCAGTCGTTATTATAAGAAAAGCGGGGTCGCTGTCACTCTGCTAGTCGGTTTCGTGAAATTGTGCATCAAAGTTGTGAACTGTGTGAAATATATATATATATGTATACATGTAAAAGACTCAAAGTTATTTTATGTCCTTGATCCTACGACAATAGGAGAGGAGAGGACAGGAGTTCGTTCCTGGTCGTCTGCTCGACAAGGAGAGTTCGGCGATAATACCTGGACGCCTGTCGAGCAGAGGAGAACAGAGCTTCTCCTGGACATCCCAGTTAGAACTAGGGGGAGGTTATTCCTAGCCACCTGTTCGTTTTGGAGAGTTCGGCGACAAATACCTGGACGCCAATTCGAGCAGGAGAGTACAGAACAATTCTCCTATTCGAGATAAACCTTTTGTATTAAAATCAGATTCGAAAAGTATCATGGCCGATCTTTTTATAATATGTAGCTGTGAGGAGAGCGAATCTTGTGTACATTTAGAGAACGGGAATAAATGAAGAACAATAGAAATTAAATTTCTGATCACCACTTCTATCTTATTAATGTTTTAATTATGTATTACGTAGTTAGTATATTTTATTGGGTCCTTTTTTAATGTATACCTATGTGTTTTAGGTGATGTTTCTTCAATGGACAATGACAAACCCACTGATATGTGCACAAAGACTTCAGAGCAATTACACATAAGTATGGATAATATGACAGAAAGTATGTTTAACCTTTACTGACATTTTCAGACGATGTTTTTTAATACATTTTGTTCATTAAAATTTGTTTTCAGATGCTGGCGTTTGTACGAGTACTGAAAGTAATTAAGAGAATTTAATGGAAGGTAAATTTTTTACGTATTCGTATCTTTACTTTTGGTTTTCATTCAATGGTTTTATCAACATTTTACAATTTTTGACAGTTAACCGTCCACACCTTATGCATTTTCTCTTTTCTTTTTATTAAAAATTGAACTTAAATCAACATGCAAGTTTTGTACCACACATGATATTCCATGTGTGTTATTTCTTATTTTTGTGTAAAAGATGAATCGAATTTTTTGAAATGTGTGCTATAATTAGAGTTTTTCCTAGATTTTATCCTTTTCTCTTGGGTTCTTCTTCAAACATATTTGTGTTTATAATGTAATAGTAATTTATATCATTTTGTTCGGACGAAGGCATACAACTGTTTCGTGTCCGAAGGAACTGAATAGCTGCTATTGTATAAGCACCGAACAGCTATATACTAGGTGTGCAAATAAATTCGGTGCCTTTTTATTGAATCCATCGTAACTTTGGTTTGAATTTAAATTTCATCCCGCTCTTGGTGGCGTCTTAAGATGTGTACCTTCAGCTTAAAAAGGACCTCGTTGAGTGTTACAGTGCCATTGACCAAGCCAACAAATCAGTCATAAACAGCATGGCCTGCGACAAGCATCATCTCCGTCACTCTTCGCATTTCAAATGAAGAAAACGACTACTGATGCCACTCGCATGATCTGTGAAACGCTGGGTGAAGATATTGTGACATACAAAACGTGCAAGAAGTGGTATCAAAGATTTAAAAGTAGAAATTTCAGTTTAGAAGATCAAGAACGCAGCGGTGCACCGTAACAATTTGCAGACGAAGAGTTGGAACAAGTACTCGCCGAAAACCCAACAGAAACGCAAGAAGAACTGGCAAAATTGATTGGCGTCACAAGGCAATCGATATCTCTTCGTTTGAAAAAGTTGAGGAAAATTCAGAAACTGGGGCGTTGGGTCCCCCACGAATTAAGCGAAGAAAACAAGAGACACAGAATTAGTATGGCGGCATCTTTGCTTTCACGCTTCAAAAGGAAGAGTTTCCTACATAAGATAATAGCAGGTGACGAAAAATGGGTCCTATATGACAATCCAAAACGGCAGAAATCATGGGTTAGTCCCGGGGAACTTTCCACATCGATGGCCAAATCCAGTATCCACAGTAAAAAAGTTATGCTTTCTATTTGGTGGGATTTTAAGGGCATTATGAATTGCTTGAGCCTTACTGCAGATTATTATCAGCAGCAATTAATGAATCTACACGATGAATTGGAGAGAAAACGGCCTTTTACAGGCCAAGGAACCAGGCACGTGATCCTGCAACATGACAACGCTCGGCCGCACGTTGCACAAGGAACGAGAGACACAATTTATGCGTTGGAATGGCAAGTCATGCCACATGCGGCAGATTACCATCTGTTCAGATCCCTCCAACACTCTTTGTCCGGCGAACACTTCAATTCTTTCGAAGAGGTGAAAAAATGTATTGACGACATCATCGCCAGCAAACCAGCGTCCTTCTTCCGGGAAGGCATCTATAATTTACCCCGGGTGGGTATTAGACCACACGGTGCCCACCCATAAAACTGCCTCCGGAGCTACCCAATCCCACGTATGTGGGCAACGGATGCCGTTGGCAGTAACTAGTGTGGTAGCGACTTGTCGCGCTGGGTAAATGCAGGGCCGTCGTTTGAGGTGTCGGGTTCGTCCTAGTATCCGAGACGAGTCCCTGAGGCAGACCACACGACCTTTGCCCATAGAGTTGCGCCTGAATCGGTCTAATCCCACATCATTGGGCAACGGACGATTTCCGCAGCGTTAGATGTGTGGTAGGGAGCAGCGTAAGCGGTCTCGGCGGTTACCCATCAAACGTGGTGTGAGTTATCATACCGACATGGGTGCTAAGGGCAAGGGGAGCGCCACCGAACGCGGTGCCCCTCGTTGGCGTTGGCCTCTTAGTGGCGGTGGTTTATTTTGTTAAACGCTAACCCACCATCTGCCGGTATGAGCACAGACTCGGGTACGGCAAGGCGGCGCAGGCGCCAGAAGGCCATATGTGAAAGACAATAATTCTACAATTTACCACATACCAGGTCTGTAAATATGAAACCGGAATTTGCCCATAAGTGGCGGTAACTTTCAATGTAGCTAACTTCACTACGCATCATTGACGACATTTTCTTGTTTCGACATCTGGCAAAGATGTCCAACTCGCAGCAGTACAAGTTTCGTACAAGAACATAGTTTTTAGTAGCGTTGAAAATGTTGAATTTTGTGCCTGGAAACTACGATTTGCGGACAGCACTGATTTTCTGTTACCATTTGAAGACAACTGCTGCCGAATCTTACGGTGAGCATGCTCTTGGTAAGTCGCAGTGCTTTGAGTGGTTTAAGAAATTCAAAAGTGGCAATTTTGACGTGAGAAACGAAGAACGTGTAAGACCACCGAAAAAGTTTGAGGACAGCGAATTGCAATCATTGTTGGACGAGGATGATGCTCAAACGCAACAGCAACTCGCGGAGCAATTAAATGTGACACGAGAAGTCGTCTCCATACGTTTGAAAGCCATGGGAAAGATCCAGAAGATACGAAAATGGGTTCCGCATGAACTGAACGAAAGACAGCAGGAAAACCGTAAAACCACTTCCGAAATGCTGCTCGCCAGGTACAAAAATAAGTCATTTCTCCATCGAGTTGTGACTGGACATGAGAAGTGGGTTTATTTCGAGAATCCTAAGCGAAAAAGATCATGGGTAACCCCAGACGAATCAGCGACATCGACTGCAAGGCCAAATCGCTATGGACGGAAGACATTGCTCTGTGTCCTGTGGGATCAGAAGGGTGTGATCCATTATGAGCTGCTAAAACCTGGCGAAACGGTAAATACTGAACGATATCGACAACAAATGATCGATTTGAATCAAGCTTTGTGTGAAAAAAGACCTGAATACCAAGAAGGGCAACTGTTCGGGAATCGGCCTCCCGACGACAAGGGGGTCATCTGTCGGATCGTCTCGGTGGCTCAACGGATCGCCGCGTTCCTGATCAGACCCGGACGCGATGCGCCTGAGCGTCGCCATCTTGCAACCGGCTCGGCCACGCGCTCGAACCGGCAAGACGGCGTCGGCCATTACGTCGTGCAGTCTGACGAACGAAGCATCGCTCGTGTTCAAGCCATTGACCGCCATTTTGCGCCCTTCTCGTTTTCTCTGCTCTAAGAAGCACTCGTGGACCTTCTCGCCGCGTTAATAATCGGATTTCTCGGACATTGTTCATAGTGTAATTAAAGTTAAGCTAGTTCTTTAAGAAAAGACACTCAGTGCATAGATTGTAAGACGTAGTATAATAAATTAGAGTAAGAAAACGACCGTCTCCGCCACGCTCTCTGTTTGTACCTTCAACGCGATCGGCGCTCACCGTCTCGAGCACCAGACGGAAATCTCGTTTTTTGGGCACTTCTCGTAACAGCAACATAAAGTCATTTTCCTTCATGATAATGCATCAGCACACACAGCAAGATAGGTCAAGGAAACGATTAAGGCGTTTAGTTGGGAAATACTTTCGCATGCGGCTTACTCACCAGACTTGGCTCCATCCGACTACTACTTATTTGCGAAGCAGCGCTTCACATCTTACGAAAATGTGCGAAAATGGCTCGACGAATGGTTGCCTCAAAAGAGGAACAGTTTTTTTGGCGTGGCATCCACAAATTGCCAGAAAGATGGGAGAAATGTATAATTAGCAATGGGCAATACTTCGAATAAAATACTTTTTATCATTTTCATACAATAAACGTGTACTTTCTTTACAAAAATTCCGGTTTCATATTTACATACCTGGTAGATAGGAAAAAGTAGTGGAAAATAATGGGAAATACTTTGAAATATAATCTTGTACATTCTTTTTCTAAATAAAAGTTGAAAACCACTAAAAAAGGCACCGAATTTACTTGCACACCTAATATCATCCATGGATGGTTTGAAAAATTCAAATTGTCCGGTGCGCGCCGCTTGTCCTGCCATGATGTCATAAGCATATTTTAAAACTGCTAGATAATTTTCTTTACCTACTATAGTTAACTGTACATTGAATACATGTGTGTCACATGCAGGCATCATTTTTTTTTGCAACCGGTGTGCAAAGTTTTGTTTTCTTTAAATCAGGTTGAGAATCAACCACCTCCGCTTCCCCTTTTTTCTTATCCCTTTTTGGACAACTACAAACTCTAACGGGAAGTCTTCGTCTACCTAATGTTTTTCTTTCTTGATCAACTAAAGCAGGCTTCGGAATTAACTGCTCTTTTCGGCCGATTTTCAGATGTCACGCCTCCTTTTCCCCGCCGCGCGTCTTGGACCCCACGGCGGCCCAAGTGCTTGGATCACCTCAGGCACGTGTCATACGAATCGCGCGTGGCGCATCAGGGCGACACTCGCATTAATAGATTTTCACATCATCCACGGGACACTATTTTCGATGCGTTTTTTGTCAGTGGTATCCACCGTAGGCCTATTCCACTGTATCGGATAATTTTTCGTCGCATCATTTTGTGATAAATCGCGTCAAAAAATAGATTTGGAAACTGCTTTCAAATTTTGCTCTCAAAGTTTTAATGAAATATGAAAAAACTAGGTTTTCCCGTACACTAAGACGTGCTCAGGTGGTTGTAAAGATAGAAAACAATATGAAATTTATTATTACGGGTGTCTCCCTAATGCGCCACGCGCGATTCATATGACACACGCCTGAGGTGATCCAAGCACTTGGGCCGCCGCGGGGTCCAAGACGCACAGCGGGGGAAAGGAGGCGTGACGTCTGAAAATCGGCCGAAAAGAGCAGTTAATTCCGAAGCCTGAACTAAAGTAAAAATTAATTCCGTCGGTCGTCTATTCATTCCTGACGGGCAACTATTTTTACATAAAAATGTAAAACACACCGGTATATATTGCGAGCCAGGTTGAGGCGTATTAAGCGGTGTCGATCGATATCTCGATTACTTGGATTACTTGGTGCCATATGATTGTGGCACCTTTTGACTGGATCGCTGGCGTATTGGTCCAAGGTAAAAACCATAGTTGTACATAAAAGAAAACCATCTATTGCCAGTTCCCACTTAAATCGTAGTGGTAATGTTTCTTCCATGTTAATAAAAACATTTTTTAATGTTTGAGAGTACTGTTGAAAATTAAAAGGTATACGTTTAAGTCATTCGTACATATAATAAATTGATCACTTAATTCTGCACTTACAACTAGAACTGTTCGAGTACTCGGAAAAGGCGAGCCGAGCCGAGTACTCGAAAGAAGCGAGCGGCTCGAAAGAACCGAGTAACTCGGATTGAAGCAAGCGGCTGAAACGATCCACGTAGATTCTAAATGTTTCTGATGCGCCACGTGATATGCAAATTTATGCACATTGAAAGTGCCTCTGTGATGGTGACTGGAGGGAATTCTTCCACTGAAACGGAGGAATATCGTAGAAACAAAAGTGCTGTGTGGCGATGGTTTTCACGAACGAGTAGGGATGAGAGCACGTGCAGTTTATGCCAGAAAAGACTAAAGTGCAAAGGCGGCAGTACCACGGCATTGAAGAGGCACGTACAGCATCAACACAGTGACGTTTATTGTAATGGCGCGGAAGTGACCGCGAGAACTAACAACGGAAGTGGAGTAAACACCAGGGAAGTGGTAGCAGCAGTAACAATGCTTCCGGAAAATTCCGGAAGGGCGGCAGAAATAACTGCAGGAATAGCAAAAATGATGATCTTGGATTGCCAACCGCTTTGTATTGTGAGCGACAAAGGATTTCGCAATTTATTGAGAATAGTAGAGTCACGGTACAGCATACCAAGCCGCGCCACTTTTCCTGATACAATTATTCCCAGGATGTATCAAGAAGAAAAACAAAAAATTAAAGAAATTATTTAAAAAAACGACATGGCACAAGTAAATAATGTTACTATATTTAAACATACACGTAGGACATGTTATATCATTCACAACGGTAAATTATGTCATTTTTAAACCACAAGCTTTCTCAATCGAATACAAAAATTAATATTTCTTTTTAATGTTTTGAATTAGGTGCGGTCCTTCGCTTTCACCACTGACGCATGGACGTCGCGAGCAAACGAAAACTATATGTCCGTGACGGTGCACTATTTGAATGCTGCTTTTAACATAGCAAATTACACATTGAACATTAACGTCCTTCCTGATGGTGACACCAGCGAAAATATAAATGCATATTTACAACAGACTTTAAATGAATGAGGATTCATAGGTCATAATTACGAAGTATATTTCATAACCGACAACGCAGCCAATATTACAAAAGCAATTAAATTATGTGATGCATGGGAACGTATCCCTTGCTTCGCTCACACATTACAGGTAACCAAAAAGTATCAAGCAATTAAATGTTACAGAAATTAATATATCGCCAACATTTCACACTTACATATACCTTATCCTTTTCAGTTAGTAGCAAAAGACAGTATCAAGCAGTGTGGACCATTGATTGATGTGCTAAAAAAATGTAAAGCAATCGTAAATGTTTTCCACCGTTCTACATCGGCACAAGCGAAACTCAAAGCAGAGCAAGCAATATGCTATCTGCATCGCAAGCCTCTTAAATTGATAAATGATATCGAAACACGTTGGAACAGCCAATACGATATGCTACACCGATTATTTGAGGTGCGACGAGCCCTCGCTGCTGTGTTATGTGAGTCACGAATGCCGGACGGCATAAACAGCCGCGAGTGGGAAACGATAGAAGAATACTGCAGAGCACTGAAAATCTCTTGACAACCGACAAAAAACCCACCTTACCCAGATATTTTCCAGCCATTTATGGCATCAAACAAAATATTGCAAATATGATTACGGACCATACCGTAAATTTCAGGAACATTTTACTCATCGAAATAGACAATAGATTCCGATTTATTGAAAATACGAAACATTTGGTCGTTGCCATGGTTGTGGACCCACGCGGTAAAGACCGTCTGCTAACAAGTGAAAAAAAAACAGGAGGCTCGCGAATGGTTCCAGAGAGGAACTGGAAGTACCGAGTCCAATATTGTATCTCGTGGAACATCAGGTAACTACAGAACTATTAACAGAACATACGGCATTGAGATTGCTGTCACTGTTACATATGAAATATTATATTTTTATTACAGAATCATCATCATCCGGGGCGTTGTTTTCATTTTTCAACGACATAGCACAGCAAGAGGAACAGTCGGAAACAGATGCATTAGACCAGAGCTCGGCAGGATTTGCACTTCTCGGCCGATTTTCAGTTGGTTCCGCCTACCGATATTCCCCTTAACCCGACGTTCTGCGCGCAGCCTACGAACCGTTCGAGGCTCAGGAGTGTACCGAAAAACGCATCGACAATAGTACCTCACGGTGATGTGGAAAGCTATTGCCAGCATACGTTTACGAGTGATACGCTCCTGAGCCTCGAACGGTTCGTCGGCTGCGCGCGGAACGTCGGGGTAAGGGGGATAACGGTAGGCGGGGTCAGCTGAAAATCGGCCGAGAAGTGCAAATCTTGCCGAGCTCTGCATTAGACATACAAATAACCACCTACATGGGGGGAAAACTAATTGCAGCAGACAGTTGCATCTTGCAATGGTGGGCAGACAATCAGACCAGATTTTCATGTTTAGCAACAGTTGCCAAAAATCTGTTTGGCATTCCAGCAAGCCAAGCATACAGCGAGAGGCTGTTTTTTCACGAGCTGGGAACATCGTAACTGAAAAGCGGACATGCTTGTGTCTACCCCCTTAATAACATGAAGAATTTGTGTTAGATTAACAAATTTATTCACGGAGGATCAAGAGGAGGGATCGGGGTGTTTTCCGGACTCCCAATCGGTTCCCTTACATGAGCGTGATTCAATTTGCCAATATGTTTCACGACTCTTTTCCCTTGTGGGTCTGATAGGATGGCGTTACAGTAATCGTTCGCTAAATGAGCTAACTCGGAGGTCCAAACCGGTTTGAGCTCGTTTACGGGACAACCAATGGCATGAGCGCTCACCGTATCCGTATGCTCGACCGGCGGAGAAGGGTACGTACGCGAGATAAAAAAATCATGCGAGCATGGGGCGTTCCTAAAGCTCGTTTACGAAACGCTCATTTAGCGAACGATTACTGTATGGTTGTCCGTTATCTCTAGAATTGTATACGGCCCTACGAAATGGGAATCTAATTAGCCTGTGCGCGACTCCTTTAGCACGTACCTGTTCATTCGGGGAGAATCTGACTTCTTTACATTTGTTATCAAAATTTAATTTAGATTGTATTTTACTTACTTCATTTCCTTCCCGGGTTACACTATGGATTTTGTCTAATGTTTGTACAAGGTTTTGAACGTACAGGGGATAGGTTTGTAGTTCATTTTGGGCCGTGGGAATCAACGGATTTCTGGCCAATTGGCCGAAAACCACCTCGAATGGCGCGAAATTTATCGCCTCGTGTACCGAGGTGTAATACGAACAAATCGCGAATGGTAGAAGAATATCCCAGTCAACCTGTTCTCTTAGTAAGTGTTTTAAGTACTGAATTAATACGTGGTGACTCCTCTCGAGGGGGCCGTTGGTCTGGGGTCTGCATCCCGACGTGGTTACATGTTCAATGTCGAAAGTTGGCGCTATCCCTTTCAGAACCTGATTAATGAATGTCCTCCCACGATCCGTGAGGATTGTTCGCGGCACGCCGAAGATCGTGATAAAGTAGCGTGAGAAGGCGTCTGCTACCGTTTCTGCTCTAATATCTGGTAGTGGAATCGCCATGCAGAATTTTGATAAGTGGCACTGTAAGGTGAGGATGTGCCGGTTTCCACTCGAGGTGATAGGCGCGGTCCGACAGTGTCCAGTGCAATTTTATCGAAGGGTCGGGCCTGTGTGTCGGTGATAAGCATCGATTCGCTGGTCTTAATCCGACCTAATTTCTGTTCCTGGTAGCTCTAGCAGGTACGTATATAGACCTCTATATCTCGATGCATTTTGGGCCAGTTGAATTGTTCTCGGATTCTCTTGAAATTGTCCAGGTACTATTCCCGATTTCTCTGGGTTCCCACTCTATTGTGTCGTGCTCTTCTACCCTTGTCGAATTCGTCCCAGGCTCAGGTTCTTCCTGTACCGAGATGCCTAACGGTATCGTGTCCTCCAGGATCAGTGACGGTGGCTCCTCGTAGTTTGGTCTAGGCTGTCCTACCCGACTCGCAACACCTTCCGCAGGATTCGAATTGTCTTCCTGTACTATTGGCAATGCGTAGGGTACAGAGTTTCGTGATAGAGCGCCCACGTTCGCGTTCACGCGTCCTGGTTTATAGACAATTTGATAATCACAGTCTGCCAAGAGTATTCTCCAACGGGCTGGGCACGACACTGGATCCTTAGTCGAGAATAACCACTGAAGAGGCCGGTGGTCGGTTACCAACGTGAATTTTCGGCCATAAATGTAGGCCCGGAAGTGTTTTACCGCGAAGATGATCGCGAGACATTCCTTTTTGGTGGTGGAATAATTTTGTTGAGCCAAGGTTAGGGTCTGCGAGGCATAGGCGATCGGCGGGTCTTCACCTATTTTGCCCTGACTCAGGATGGCTCCGACGGGAAGGTCCGATGCGTCGGTAGTTATGATGAACGGTTCGTCGTAATTCAGATACCGTAGCACTGGTTCCTCGCAGAGTGCTTGGCGCAAATCCTCGAAACTCTTTTGTTACTCTTCGGTACAGGCGAACGGTTTTTTGGGACTTGGTATTTCCGTTAAAGGTTTGGCCCGTTTTGATAAGTCCGGTATTAAACGCCTGTAGAAATTTATCAAGCCCAAAAATTGTTTTAATGCTTTCCGGATGGTCGGAACGGGAAGTTTATCGACCGCCCAAATTTTTACCGGATTGGGTTTCACACTTTCGGAAGTAATTATGTGCCTTAAATAAGTTACCTCGGTTTTCATAAATTCTACCTTATCCGGTTGTTTTTACGAAGGCGTTCGAATAGAGCCTCGAAAAGAGCGGGCGAAAACTACAATATCATCGAGGTATGCGTATAAAATCATTCCAATTAGTCCTCGTAGGACATTTTGCATGAGCCTTTGAAACGTAGCTGGTGCGTTTTTCAAACTGAAAGGCATGCGGACGTACTCGAAGTGATCTTCCGGAGTGGAGAAAGTACCGTTTTCTCCCGGTCTTCCAGTGCTATGGCTATCTGATGAAATCCGTTGGCCAAATCGAAAACGCAGAAATATTTCGCACCGCCTAATCGGTCTAACATATCGAGATGCGGGTAAGCGGTAAACGGTCGTCAATGGTTTTTTCGTTCAATTTGCGGAAATCCACTACCATTCTCCAACGTATGTTTCCTTGCGAGTCTGATTTTTACGGAACTAACCATAGCGGCGAGTTCGACGGGACTTTGATACTTAGTTCCTCAGGGCTTCGTACCTTCTGGCTAATTAGCTCTTCTTGGTCCACGGTAAAAGGGTACTGCCTCGTAAATACCGGTGTTTAATCGCTGACCATAATGTTGTGTTCGATAGCGTTGGTTTGCCCTAAAGGATCGCTGGGTACGAAAAATCTACTATTTCCTCGATTCGACGTCGTGATTCCTCGGTTGAATGGTTTAATTTCAAAGTGTTGATGATAATTCTTGCGGCGTCGGGTTGCCGTGTAACGACGTAACCTCCCAATTCTTCGCCGTGTTCCTCCAGCTGCTCGTCCGTGAATGGATTTAGCGGCCTCGCTGACGCATCAGCGGTTACGTCACGTGTTTCTTCCTTCGACGGTTGAGACTCCTCCTGGATCAGCGATCCTACACTGCGGGCTGCATCGCAATCATCGTCGCTCATGGAATTCGCTTGTGCGGCATTAAATGTCGGTCGGTTACCGACGAACGTGAGAGGGCCTCCTCGATACTTTTGGCGAGAGGTTAGTGCCTTTTCCATGTCACGGAACGAAAGTTCGCCTTCTTCGTTCAAAAGATAAGGGCATCCTAGTAACCCTACCACTCCCTCGAGGACGTCAGGTGCGTCCACGACATAAAAGAGAGCCTGTTATGTAAGTGCTTCCGGCGGCTTCCTTGAAGGCTCCTTACGTTGGCGCTCTCGCTATTAAAGATCGGCGCGTCAGGTTGGAGGGCGTTCAATTTAATCAGGTTCAACATCAAGCCGTTGTCTATAATGTTCCAGATCACAAAGTTCACACGGGTGATAAGATTCGTGCTGGCTACAGTGTCCCTGACAGATCGGTCCTCGAGCGAAGTTGCCACAGCAATGATGGGCGGGACACTCGTGGTTGTATCCGGTGCCCTGTGGCGGGCCATACTGTTGGCGTTCACGAATATTTACGTAATAAGACGATCTGGGATATTCTTGCGCAAGTTCTATGGGACGAGGCGGTTCTCGCCATTCGGTCCAGCTCCTATCGTAGTCGAAGGGAACAGGGTGGGTGCGCTGGAAGAGGGTACGGATAAGGATTCGCGGGAAGGGTGTTCCTCCTTCTTATGTCGCTCTTCTCGGCGTACAAAGCGTCGTCTATTGCGTCTTCGAGCGTACGGGGAGAAGAAGCGACGACGGATTGGGCTAAATTTTGAGGTAATCTCCGAATAAATGATACGCGTGCTAAACGTTCTAACGAGACGGGGTCCCAGTGGTCGCCCATCTGGTCGCTCGCGTTGGCTTTGACCTGATGTACCAATCGCGTACATCGGTGTATGTATTCTATTACGGACTCGCCGGGCCGCATAGCTAGGTTTTCCAGGTCATAACGGATTTCCTGGTGAGTTCGATTGGGAGCATAACGCTTACGGAGCAATTCAAGCACCACTGAAATATTCGCGCATCCTCTGTCTTCTATGTAAAATCTAACCGGTTGAGCCAATTTATTCAATAATCCTTCGAGGAACGTTTCCTCGAAGTCACCCGGGATTCTATTTCTCGTCATTTGTATCGCGTTCACAAAATCTTCAAGTGAAACAATTTGGGGGTCGACACGCGGAACCGATTCAAAGATCCAGTACACTCGTTCCTCCTCCTCTCTGTACTTTGCCAGGCTCGGTGTCTGATCACTCCGCACACCACTCAAATCACGGAGTGGTGTGCGGTCGGTGTGAGGCATCTTGGTTGGATTTGGCAAGGTATGGTCAAGTTACGGCACCTTAAGACGGAGCAGCCTATTGGAGGCCTGACGAAATTTTCTTTTACGAACGCTAGGGAGAAATTGAAGATAAACAGGTTTTCGTTCGGTTAACGGTATCCCGCTTCTGATACCAATTTGTTACGTCCGCGTTGCGGGACCGCGGGTTTTCTTCTAATACTTTACGAACGCGGCGCAGGTACTACCGGGTTAAAGTGCTAAAGCGCAGCTTGACCTGCCTTGCGTAATAGGATCGCGGTATAGGATGGCGGAGGAGTAGGGTTCGGTGCAACACTAACCTCCGTTTCCTCCAACGTGGATCAATTCAGAGTTAGAGTTCAAAATTGAACGCAGTTCAATCTTTAGTCAGCGTACTTTGCTTTCCATCAACGCCATCTTTGTTCCGATCAACTGAAACCTATACCTTATGCGTGCTAACCCAAACTATATTTGTAACAGGTGATGTCATTGGTGTATAGCACTGACTACAGTTCCAGTGACTTCTGTGCATAGGTAATGAGACCAGAAAGAAGTATAGGAAACCAAAAATCATCAGAAGCAGCGTAACCAAAGTCTGTATAACCTTATTTATAATATTTGTATCTGAAAATAATCGGCTTATAATTTCAATTAAATTGTTTTTTCCAGAATGGAAGCAGTAATAAAAAAAAGAACGAACTAAAAATTTTACAGAGCCAGAAAAAATGCTTTTGATCGAGCTAATACAAGAAAGATAAAAAATATTAGAAAATAAGGCTACGAATAGCGTCACCGTAAAAGAAAAAGAAGATTGTTGGGATGAGTTAACATTGCAGTTTATGTCCCGTTCTAAAGGAGCGGCACGGACCACACAGTCTTTGGAAACGTGTTGGGAGAATATCAAAAAAAGAACAAAAAAACAATATGCCCAAGAAAAACAGGAAATTTATAAAACAGGTTCCTACCTTTATTTGCAATATATATATATATATATATATATATATATATATATATATATATATATATATATATTACAAATACACATTTTACGAAAACTAAAGGGAAACGATAAATATAATGTACCGCATTTTCATAGGCGGAGGACAGTATAAAGCTGTTAGTGACCCCATAGCGGACCAAGTGCGGGAAATGATAAGACCTGCCGTAGAAGGCCTGTCATGTGCTTCCGACAATGACTGCGTCCCAGGATTTAAAAGTATGCAAATGCATTATATCTTATTTTATTTTTGTAATATTTAGTTAATGCCATAACAATTTTCATACGCCAACGATGAAAAATTAATGTGGCTCACTTGACATGGAACCTTTTTTTGTTTTTTTTTTTTTTAACCAAGGCGGAAATGCTTGATGCACACCCCCGGCGTGCGAGTTATGGCGTTGCCAGGGGTAGTGTGGGACTCGGGAGGTGCAATCTACCCACTAAAACCGCCCATCTAGTAGGGTACCAGGCCGCGGAACTCTCGTGCAGAGATTACTACAGCAGCCTGGTATATCCCCGAGCACTGAAAGCCTGCAACCTCGCGGTCGTCTACCCGCTCACTTGCAGGCCGGCCGCCCCCTCCGCCAAATGAAGGGAGATCCGGCAACACGGTGCACCAGGGAGGGGCCGGCGACAACAAAGCGCAGATCCACTACTCCCCAATGCGTTCGTCCGCCCCGACAGCACGGGGACAGGGATATCATCCCACGATGCCGACCCGTCGGTTGTTGTTCACTGTCTCTGGAACCACGAGACAGGGCCTCCATTAGTCCCTCGTTGCCACTAGGTGGTCAGTCCGTCGTGCGTCAGTACGTCCATCGTGCGTCAGTACGTCCATCGTGCGTCAGTACGTGCGTTCGTTCGTGCGTCAGTCACCTGAAATAAAACGCCAGCCGCTCGTGTCGCCACAGCTAGGGCCACTTGTTCCCCCTTCCAGAACCAACCGTTCGGTTACATACACCTCGACAGCCATCCTGCCTTCGATGTGCCATGCGCTACCCGGAGCCGTAGCCACGCTAGCATTTCCCGCGCGACCTTGCTCGCTACTCCTGCCTGGCAGCAGTTGCTGGTTTAATTGCCGTTCGGGTCGTACGCAGCTACAGCTACGCGAACCACCCCCCTATGTACCCACGCCTGTCTTAACCTTTACCTTTGCTTCACCCTTGCTTTTACTCGAAAGCGTTATCACCAAGAGCTGTTTGCAGCTCAGGTTGTGCAGACCAGCCCACACAACCGCCCCCTAACCAAACACCCCGCAGCTAAAGCTACGCGAGGAGTTCGTGTGCCCCTTACTTCTGTTCCCCGTTCGAGTCACCCGCAGCTACAGCTACGCGAGCGACTCACGCGCACTAGGCGCGATCCTCCTGCATTACCTGGGCTTTCGCCCTATTGTACAACCGTTTTTATGCCCTCGCTCTTGCCTAAGAGCGTCCTTGCCAATGGCCGTTAACAGCGACCGCCCATCATCGAGCTCTCCGCAGCTGAAGCTACGCGAAGAGCTCCCATACCTCTTACCTTTACTTTTACCTTTATTCCGTCCGAGTTTTCCGCAGCTAAAGCTACGCGGACAACTCCCAGCCCCTCGCTCTGCGCAGTCCTGGTGCGTCGTCCTATGCCCTTCGCGCTCGCGCGTACCTGCCTTTACGGCATCACCCTTGTTTAAGATTGCTTCCACCTAGAGCCGTTCGTAGCTCAGGTTGCACAGCTACCTGCGCAACCACCCCCGGTCGAACACCCCGCAGCTGAAGCTACGCGAGGGATTCGTTTACCTTCTGCTTTCTTACCGTTCGGACCATCCGCAGCTATAGCTACGCAGACAATCCCTCGTGTCAGCACGAATCATCTGGGCGTCACCGCCCTTTGCCACGCGTACCAACATTCGCTAAAGTAAGTCTCTCACTCCCGCCGCTCGAGAGTTACGTGGACGCCTTTGGTTCAGCCCCGCACCGTTTCCTAGCCCTTCATTTCATAGAGCATGCCCAGCATGATCCACCCACAGCTTGTAGCTACACAGGTGGTTCTCTCATGGCTCAGCCAAGGTATCTGAGTGCCCCAGCATCCTCATCGTACGTCAGCCTCGAGACCCGACCCTTCAATCTCCCCTGGTTCCAACTCCCATTATAGCTGCTCCGCTCAATGATATCAAGCAAGCACTAAGGCGAGTGCGTTCCACTTGACATGGAACCCTGGATATATATGCATATGCATTTTTTATCATAATATTATTTACTTATTCATATTACAGACGATTTGAACAGGAATGAGGAATTCGTAGAAGAATAGTTGGAAGAAGGTATTGTAGAAGATGTTCTTTACCTACTATATTTAACTGTACATTGAATACATGTGTGTCACATGCAGGCATCATTTTTTTGCAACCGGTGTGCAAAGTTTTCTTTTCTTTAAATCAGGTTTGGAATCAACCACCTCCGCTTCTTACAGGGTTGAGAACTTCAAGAAGTTGGTCGTTTTTACCTTAATAAGTTTTAAATCCTTAATATGGATAATCGCCAGATGGCATATAAAAACAATTCCTTTGGAAAACCAAAGAAGGTTGTCCGCGACATACAACGTATGTACGCATTCAATAACAAAAAGGCAGAGCAGATGCCGTTCCTCAGTTGGAACGATGAAATCGAGTTAGAGTCTCGACGGGATGACGCTTTACAAAAGCCAGGCCCAAGCAAACCAAGGCAGTCCGAAAAACAACGAAATCGGGCTTCGAATTGGAGAAGCAAGTCCCCCCCCCCCCCCCCCCCCCCCTCTCGAGGGGCAAAGAGAAAGCCAGTATTCTGGTGGAACGATGAAATAGCAGCATGTAGAGACGAAGTCCGATGAGCTCGTAGAGCCCTGGTGCGGAAGCGAGGAAAGCGTACAGAGGGAGGCACAGCCCCCGAGGAGCTTACACGAGCGGTCCTAAAGGTGCAGGAGTTAAGAAAACAGCTAAAAAGGCTAGTTTATATGGCGAAGAGCGACTCATGGCAGGAGTTATTGGATACCGTAGATAATGATCCATGGGGAAAACCGTACAAGGTGATAGTAAAGAAGGTGAGTGCAAAAACCACTGTGGTACAACCAGACGAGGAGAGGTTTACCGAGGCCGTGGATACTCTATTTGTGACCGAGCACCAACCCGAGTGGACCAGCGGCGAACACGAAACCTCTCCGGCAAGCCAATCAAACGAGATTGCGATGCCGTCAGGAAGTAGATCAGGTATCATCAATCCCAGAGCATCCGACACCCAAGTTTGGATAACCCCAGAGGAGGTAACCGAGGCATGCAAACTGATTAAATGCGGTAAAGCGCCCGGTCCTGACGGAATTACTGGAGAATCCGTCCGAACCATTTGCAACACCGACCTATCTAGCCTAGGTATATTATTCAATGAATGCTATCGGCAAGGTTATTTCCCTGCAGCATGGAAGGTAGGTAGACTGGTGCTGATTACCAAAGCAGGTAGGCAATTCGAAACGATATCAGACCTGAGATCTCTGTGCATGCTTTCCAATGTCGGAAAGTTGTATGAGTATGTGCTGAAAGGCAAAATAAATCAAGGCCTGGCCAACTCAGGAGATCTTTCTAACCGACAATTTGGTTTTAAGAGCGGCAGATCCACCATGCAGGCCATGAAGCTGGTGAATCATGAGTGGGGCGAGGCCACCAGGCGTTACCAGCATTGCCTGCTATAACATTGGACGTAAAAAACGCGTTTAACACCGTGAGGTGGAGCAGCGTAGTCGCAGCTACGAGGAAAAGAAAATTTCCCCCCGATTTAATACGTGTGATGCAAAGTTATCTGCATAACCGAAAGGTAGTGATGAAAGCTGTCGAAGGACAATGGGTGGAGAGAGAGATATATGGGGGAGTACCCCAAGGATCAGTGCTAGGACCTTTGCTCTGGAACATTGCGTTCGACGATTTGCTAAGTGTGGAGCTACCCCGAGATGTGCTCAGCGTGGCGTTTGCTGATGACGTGGCACTAGTGGTCACAGGTAAGCCGATCGAGGTTGTAAAAGAGAAGGCTCTGGAAGCCCTGACGATACTCGGAGAATGGTATAGAAAGGAGGGTCTAGTACTAGCCGTACATAAGACCGAAGCAGTTCTGCTTACCGGACGAAAGATGCCACAGGGAATTTCAATTAAATATAACAACTACGAGATTCAGACCCAGAAGCTGGTCCGCTATCTGGGCGTGTATTATAAAAACAATCGAGTGTATAGAGGGCACATCAACATGATGAGCGCAAAGGTCAGTCAGATGGCGCAGCACATGGTCATGCTAATGTCCAATCTACGGGGTTGCAGCAGAACCCCCCGAATGTTGTATTACCGGGTTGTCGAATCAATCATGCTGTACGCCTGCCCTGCTTGAGAAAAGGCGGTATCGTACACATGCATGATAAAACAACTCCAGAGAATTCAAAGGACTGCCCTGATTAGAGTAGCCCGGGCCTATCGCACCACGTCGGCAGAAGCACTATTTGTGATAACAGGGTGCAAACCATAGGAATTGTCAATAAGGGAACGAAGCCGTCTGTTCGGCATCAAGAGCGATAAGGAAAAAATTCAACGAATTCACCGGCAGGCCCTACTGACTTGGGAATACACGCGGAGCAAGGCCAAACAGGGAAACTGGACGAGACGACTCATTCCAAACATAACGGAATGGATAAAGGCCAAAGGACCCTACGTGCTCAATTACTACACCACCCAGATCCTGACTGGGCATGGCTGTTTCTCTACGTACTTGCACAAGATCGGCAGGCTAAGCAGCCCCGCCTGCTGGATGTGCGGCGAAAGTGAAGACGACGCAGAGCACACGCTATTCGTCTTTCCTGAATGGGACCATCTCTGGGCAGAGGTGTATAACAAGGTAGGCTAACTAACCGTGAATAATCTAGCAATAAAACTCGCCAAGGACAAATCAGGTACCAGCCGGGGCTATATAGAGGAGGTAATGAAGCACAAAGAGAGTGTGGAGCGCGACAGAGAGTTGGCTGGGATCACTGTCCCAAGACCAAAGCGCGCCAGAAGACACTGAACCATCAATTTAGATTCGACACTCAAATACCACCATTGGTAAGCATCCAATTCGCTTCCAATATTTAAGAGACGTTGCCCTCCGGCCTCCTGGATTAAATAAGATAATATAAGGTATCGTTCATACACCTAGGGAAGGAAAGATGCAGCACTGGCTACATCCTTTGGTTTGAGGAATACCAGGAAATCAGTAAGGTGTTTATAAACGTAACACCAGCCTCCCAGGGTCGATTTCGCTGTGTATTACACCTGGTTCCAATCCGGAGAGCCTCCTTAAAGGGAGAGACACAAGTAATTGAGTAAGACAGTCATGTGATACGAGTTGACTGCCAATATGGCTTTCCACATTGTCTGTCATCACTCTTACTCTGATATCGTACTTAAGAAAACATTAAAAAATATCTTTCAAGAGACATGATCAGTACAAAAACATTTCTTCTTGGTTTCTCAAATATACCACAGAATGAAAGCAATAAACATAGATTTAAATTTTTTTTTTGAGATGCTTGATATCTTAGAAAGAATGAGATACCATATTCACACTGCAGATTCATGGACAACAGAAGGAACCCTCAGTTTTATAACTGAATATGAAATGTTGCAAGAGGTGATAGATAAAGGGAGACTAAAACAGAAAGATGCGTTTGAGAAAATCGCAAATAATTTGCGGGAAAAAATATTTTAATTAATGCGAAGCAATGCTCGACAAAACTTGCATCCTTAAAAAGAACATACAAAAAAATTAAAGATCATAATCAAAAGTCGGGAAATGACCGTCAGACATGGCAATATTTTGAGGTATGTTCATAATTAATTTTTACATGAGTTTCCAATAACGAAGAATATTTTTTGTTTTGCTACTACTTTTAACTTTATTTACAGAGGATGGAAAACATTTTTTCCAAAAAGCCATGGATCCAACCAGTGGCTTTATGCAGCTCAAGGTCAGAAGAAGATGATTCTGAACAAGAAACTACCGAGGAAGTGCCTGCATCTCGTAAGTATGATTAATTTGTCTCAAAATGAACCCAAACTATTAGGGACTGTAGCAAACTATGCCTCATAATTTGTTTACTGTAAACAGCGCCCCTAGCCGCAAAAATGTGAAATCCACGCTGACGTAATCATGACGTAGGTGGTTAATGAAACTGATTGAAATTTTTCGATGAAAAACAGTTAATATCTCATAAATACAAATACGTGACATACAAATCGATTAAAGTTCATAGCGATGAAGTTAATTACACTTTTAAAGCCGAATAAAAAAATTTTTGGAAAAAAAAAATACAACCGACTTTGGAATGCACTAAAAAGAATAAAATAATTTTAATTTATATTTCGGAGGCGGCGCAAGATAAAAGCTTGTGTAAATTAAAGATGTTGCAGATCAGGAGACTCGGTAGAGTCTCCTCGCCAAGTAGTTTAGGCCGACGGCTGCTCCGCCGGCGACAGCGAGACTCTACCGAGTATATTATCCCGAAGCAGAGCGTTTTGGGCGTTTTGCAAAAAATAATTTGCTATTGCAGAAAAAGTGCGCAACTGAGCTTCATTCTAATAACACAGTCTGCTTCGACTTGTCTTTCTCCTTCTTTTAAGCCCAAGAACGCCTCAATCGGTGCATTTATTTATGAGATATTAACTGTTTTTCATCGAAAAATTTCAATCAGTTTCATTAACCACTACGTCATGCTGACGTCAGTGTCGATCACACATTTTTGCTGCTAGAGGCGCTGTTAGCGCTGTGGCTTACGTTACGCACATGCGCCGTTCCTGATATTCGCGTTGGTTCAACATCATGGCGCGCGATACTCTCACACGTTAAGATCGTATTGCGACGGCGCGCGGCATCAGTCGCGTCGCGGCGACGCGTACAAAATTCAAAACGGTAGTACATCGGTCGCCTATGCATTATTTTGAATAAAATATTTTCTTTACTTACTTAGAAATTATAATCTTTTTAAGTAACCTTCTTTATTTCATGAGAACAGAAGAGGAGTAACAATATATTTTACTCTAAATAATGTAAATGTTAATTTACACCACAAATTATCACAAGATTATTTCAAACAATACCTAACTCTGATCATACCTTATGGAAATAATGAACTGTCCGTCTATTACACGCGTATCATAACGCAAGATCATACTGCTATTACACATGTAAAATACCTTTTGTAACCACGACCTCTTTTCGCTGCTTGCCATAATTTTAGGAGTATTGATGAGAAATTACATATATAGCGTAATTACAGTAATCAACTTAAAGTGGTTGAATGAACCATTAATAGCCAATTAAAGTAAAATTAAACCGATTCAAGTCGTGTTTGGACTCATTTTAATTGGAAAATTCCCAGCAATCCGTTGGTGCAATTTTCATTGAGGTTAGATGAAAATTATTACAAGTAAAATTTTCTTTACTGAATGCTCATTTGTTTTACTCGCGGCATCCCTTTGAAGTGTCGTAGCTCGACCATCGTTGCTCGACGTAACCTATACGATCTGTCTCACTTCCTCTCGTTATTACATCTATTCTCTTACGATAAAATTTAACCAAGCATCACTGTACTTTGTTTCTTTATGCCAATGAACGACACTGCCCTGTTGCCATAAATTTCCATGATGCGCATATTTTACCCGGTGCACGGTAGCAGTTCGTTCATTTTTCTTAGCTTTGTAAGTGTTTCACACTATACATATCTATTTTAATTATTTTCTACTTCTTTTATTCTAATTTTCTTTCTTCCTTATTATTTCCTTCTTATTTTTTTTTATTCTTTTACTTTTTCTTCTATTTTCTCCTACTTACCTTTTTCTTCTACTTACATTTAATAAAATAACCCACAAAAAGTACGTTACATGTAAAAAAAGGTAACGCCTAGTAGTTTAGGCACTACGAGCGGAGCACCTTTTTGCACTAATATATAATGCACTTCAATGTGGCCCTGAAAACGTCGTGATATCCCACAAAAAGTACATTACATGTAAAAAAAGGTAACGCCAAGTAGTTTAGGCACTGTGAGCGGAGCACTTCTTTGCACCAATACACAATGCATATTGAAAACATTTGGAAGCTATTACATATTTTGTGGATTTTCTAAAAAAGTAATGGATATCATGCGAAACAAGCCAAGTATTGAGTTATATATATTTTTTTTCAAAGTATTTATGCTTGGCGTCTGGCTGCCTCGTTGCGATCCAACAAAATTAGTTGTACGTTATTCCAAATCTGTGAATATATTATCGATTTTATATAAAGTTAATTACTATAAATAGTTGTTTAATGCTATATATATTTGATCGCAACGAGGCAGCCAGACGCCAAGCATAAACATTTTGAAAAAAAATATATATAACTCAATACTTGGCTTGTTTCGCATGATATCCATTACTTTTTTAGAAAATCCACAAAATATGTAATAGCTTCCAAATGTTTTCAATATGCATTGTGTATTGGTGCAAAGAAGTGCTCCGCTCACAGTGCCTAAACTACTTGGCGTTACCTTTTTTTACATGTAATGTACTTTTTGTGGGTTATACTTTTCTTGGGGTAAGGTGGACTTGGTATTATATGGTTCAGAAGAGAAAATTTATTAGCATGGGAAGACACGTAACAGAATTAATGAATTGTTGCAATTGTCAGCGTAGAAAAATTTTTATCTTGCGCCGCATCCGAAAAGTACGCATTGTCTTTAAAATGTAATGTAATGTAATATTTTAATCAATGTAAATTATCAAAATTTCTTGGCAAAAAGAGTTAAATTACAGGCACCGAACTGTGCCATGCTTATATTGAAACAATATAACGTAAACTTGAGTTATAAACAGGTAACGAAATACAGAACATGTTAAATTGAAATGTTACAGGAATATCACCTGTCGACAAGATCATGTTGTATAGTGAAAATATGTTATTAGGCATTGATATAAATAATTTAACAATATGTATTTGTCAATGTGCAGATAGGACCATGGGATAACACATGCTAAAATGAATAATGCGTAAGTCAGAGAGGAAATAAATAACAGGAACATTATGTATTGAAAATAAACTGTAAACTATGTTTGTAATACAAAACGAATGAAGTGAATGAACTTAATAGATAACTAAACTAAAATAGATAACGTATAATGTATGATTGAAAGGCCCCCAATTTAGTCCTGAATCGTAAGACCCTTGAAACAATGTACACCGGGACAGATAAAGCCAATACTGATTTAATAACATTTGACAGCAACTGTAACTTTGCAGGTTAAGAGCAAATAAGAGAAAAGACAAACTTGTGTTAAACATTAAAGGTACGGTATTGTAATGTGATGTATTAAATCTAATATATTAAACCTAGCAATTACTTTACCTGCAAAGTATAGGATATAATGTGACTTAACAAATAACATGTTGCAATAACCAAAAACGGATACCCGTCAAAAACATCATGCAAATATCAATATTTGTGTCTATACATGAGCAATTTCAGGCGGCTGCTAAGTTAGCACCTCATTTTTAAAAAACAAAACTTTTAGCAAAAGTTCTATTTGCACCCATAATAGTTCTACAGTTCTTGATAGGTTTCAGAAATAGTTCCGACGAAATACCCAAGAAAATAGCATGTTGAAAATATGAGAGGTGCCAACTTTACATGACACCGCATTGTGCAAAAAATGATATGTCAATCATATTTTACAGTTTTAAGAGTTCTATAATTCCTGATCAATTTTAGCTATAGTTCAGATCACTAAATATTAAAAAAGAAAAAAAAAAAATGTTTTCAATCGTGAAGCTGACACCTCAAATTTCCATTATAGTGGCTAGAACTTTTTTGTTTTTGATTTCACGTCTCCGGGCCTTAAAAACTTCTGATAGAACTCTTCGGGGTGCAAATAGAACTGCCATAAGAACTTTGCATTTGTCAGAAAATTTTGCTTTGAGACTTAGAAAAATTCCAGTTACTCTTTTGTAGTGATTGGCACCGAAGAAACCTTCTGTTTCAAAGTTCCACACACGAAGAAATCCATGGGTGTCATGTCGGGTGATTGAGAAGGCCAGGGTACCATTCCTCCGCGTTGAAGCAGAAAATTTATTCGATACCAATAAATTCAAGAGAATAACTGAGAAACCGAATCATGGCTGCAGTGCAACAAATATCCCAAGAGCAACGTCAAGCTGCAATTCAAGCGGTAACTAGTAAATGTAATGCATGCACTGCTGCAAGAGGTCATCATTTTGAACAGTATCTGCATTAAATAAATGATAACAGAATAAGTAAGTGTAAAATAAATGAGAGGAAAGACAAAAACTTTTGTTTCTTTTTTCGCGATTTTCTACAAAATGGAGCAAAAATGAGCACATCTCTAAAGGACTTTTTTTCTTAGGTTATCGGTACCCTACATGCTCCCAAAATTTTGACACTTAAATTAGGGACACTCTGTATATTGAATTTGGAAAGCCAAAAATGATGTATATAACAAAAATAGCTCATCGAAGCCATTTTAGTGACAGATAAACCCACGCACTGCCTCACCTCGCTGTCAACAGCCATCATGATCAACAATTAATTAATAATGCACATCAACAATAAAATTCGATGAATTGGTTAATAAAATAAATAGGCAATGTATGGAATCGACAAAATAAACTGTATACAAGCCAGGTAGTCAAACAACACACGTTTCTTAAAATTTAATGAGGGAAAACGGAAACTTGAACTGCATAATAAACAAATTAAGCTAAAATTTGTCGAAAACAGATATCGTAAAGCCAGAATACACAGAACGACACTATACTTAGTTAAATTTGATTTACCCAACCTAAATTTTAATGAAACAGACGCCCGACCCACGGCGTTCGATAAATATCGAAATTATTAAATTAATAAACCCGATTTTTCCCGGTACATCGATACATCTAAAATAAAAGTGTAATCAATTTCCTACCTTTCGATGGCTTCGTGTATCTCCATACCTTCCGATTTAGCAGAATTTGACCTTATGGCGTTAACGTCGCAATTCGATGCGGTCGCCGTCTTCTTCCTTCCGCGTGTTTCCTAGAACCTTTCACGTGCGAAAATCCTTCCAAAATCCTCGGCAACGGTCTTCTTATCTTCGCTGGACCTTCTCGCGTCGTTTTGGCACCCGCTAGTGTCGTACTCGCGGCCGGTTGTTGGTATTGTTTGTTCGGTTTCCGACTGCGACCTGTGAACGACGCGGCCATATTGTCCTGTCGACCGCGTGTTCACCCATGACAGTTTTTACCTTTTTTACAATAGATACACATAATTGTTCGCCCGGGATTCGCTCGCACGTACTTCCGGACCAATAGTTAGACTCCGCGTGACTATCTTTTGCCCGTTAGCCTCTTTTAACCGGAATCGAAAATCTATCGCGCGACGCGACGCCAGGGCGCGGCCGCCATGACACCTCGAACGATAGAAAATTGCAAATTTCGCGAAATTCGGAATCGCGTTCGGCCCAACTTATATCTTTTCGTAATCCCGATCACTAACCAAACAATCTGATACCAAATTTAGCACACTTAACGCGATTTTAATCACTTTAATCTTCAACCCCCTACAGAACGACGCAAGACGAACTCTGCCGCTACGAACATGGCCCCCTGGGTCCAGTGATGCCAAACGGCACCAATTTTTTCGCGCATGCGCACTGAATTTAGCATCAGTGAAGTAGCCATCCGTGTAAAATGGGGTTCTGTAATACCCCTACTTTTAAAACTTTCTTAAATTATTTGAAAATTTTAATAATTTTGAATCAAGTGTAACATTATCATTTGAACGTGATTCAAGTAGTAGGCCGATAGAACCGCGTGAATATTGTTACGTAAGAATTGCGCCCCCACGATACTGTAACCATAAATTAAGAGCGAAATTCGAAATAAACTAAACACCTGCGTACTGCGTGCAGGAAATTCATTGTTTAAAATACACGCCGCGGGTGATGGAGCAAGAGAAAGTTGAAGAGCCAGGGAACGAAAAGCCATCAATAAGGAAACCTCTCGAGTTAAATTTATTAGAGACTGTACGAAATTTGTTGTTTTTAGCTAAGTCACGTATGATTCCAGAGAATCGGAGGATCCCTCGCGACATTCTTTCTATTCACACGCTCCAAGAGGGTCGTTTTCCGCAAGGCTCGGTTGGGCTCGCCAGCACAAGTTGTCTTAAGGGGTTACGCCTAGTTGGCCTAGGGGTTACGATAAATTGGCAGTGTATTATGGTTTGGCAATTCGTCGACATGCAGATTCGGCCGAAGCAATGGAAAATGCGATTTGGGCAACGTATAATCATTACAGCTCTACCAACAATGCTTCAAATCATGAAAAATGCCCGCCTGGAAGTGACTCGTGGTGTGAATGCCAGAGAGCCTACTCAGCGCTATCAGTAGATAAGAAGAACGAAATAGCAGATTTTCAGCACACTTACAAAGCCTCTTCCTCCAGATGTTTTCAAAGCTATCAAGCCTATTTACGGCAGAAGTGAGATATACTCATAGCTCGCCGATTTGGTTTTTTTTCTTTGTGCTAATTAATTATTTTAAGTTATTTGAACTCTTCGAGGGGTCAGTCAGACCATCTACGATTGGTGATCGAATGTTCGAGAAGATAGACATATTGGAATTTGAATGTGCGTCGTTAACGGTGACCCGTGGGTTACGTGTTGTTTTGTAAACACGCGAAATATCCGTAAATCTGTATTGTGCGACATGGATCAAACGACATTGGAAAGTTTAACGATCAACGGCCTGCGAGAAATAGCCGCTCAATGGAAGGTTCATAGTAAAGGCAGCCGAGTGGATATATTAGAACGACTATCAGATCATTTTAACCCTTTGACTGCTGAACACTCCTGGCCTATGCAGTCCGTACGGACGGCGGGCGGCGAGTACTAACGATCGCTGTGGACTGAATACTTTTTCGCTAGGCTGAACTCTGTTGATGAACTATTCAAAGCATAACACAACTCTTACAACAAAGCATTGTCGGCATTTGTTTACTGCCGTTGCTAAGGAATGCATTTATACGTATCTCACACACGAATATATTAATTCTGTGTAGGTGCTCGAAAATTTGACAAACGCATATATGCGTCCTTAGTCCATGCAGGACACTTACAGAAAGCGCATATATGCGTCCTTAGTCCATACCGATAGCTTTCGCCAGACGCATATATGCGTCTGTAGCAGTCAAAGGGTTAATCGGGTCGGGTAGCCAACACCAACGACGTGAGTGATGCCAGAGGCAATACGAGTAGAGATACATAATTTATTAGAAAACAATTATTTACGTATGTAGGCATTGTGGAAAAAAGCGTACGTCGGTCGCCGGGAATCGAACCCGCGAACCTCGGATTCGTAGGGGGCCAAACTTCCTAGACCAAACCGTCCGACTGTCCTTCTATTTCTCCACGACGCCTGTTATGTTTTTGGTATGGAGGTCCCGATCCTACACATATTTTAGAAGAGCCAGGACGTGTATTTAACAGCGATGAAACATATACTTCTTCGTATGTCCTAAACTGAAGAATGTTATTGCCCCTCGTGGAGCACGTAATGTGTATGAAATTGACAAAAGCAATTCAAAGTTAAATTTGACTGTACTTTTCACATTTAATGCGAGTGGACTCACAACTACATCTACACTTGTATACCCATATAAAAGGTTGCCTTCTTCAGTTGGAAGATCGATACCTGATAACCGACTGGTTGGATGAATACCGAATTATTTTGTGAATATTTGGAAAATATATTTCATCCCTATCCGAAGAAAATAAAAATAACATTTCCTGTTATTTTATTCGTTGATGGACACAGTAGTCGTGTTATATTAGAAGTTAGTAATCTCTGTTCTAACAAGGGGAGCTACCCAAGTGCTACCTCACTTATTTATGAAACTTTACCACCTTATAGAGTTCGTCCAGCTGAGTATTCCGATATCCCCTTTTGGGCGTAGACGGCCAATAGTTTAGGAGATATTAACGATTAAAATTAGGGGGGATAAAACATTAGCATCCAGAGGATCGCAAGAAATAGCATTATGTTAAACATATCAAATCTGTTGCTAATGATAAAGATATGATAATTATTTAAAGCGACTCTTGTACTGTACAAAATCGTAATACAAAAATAGCTTCGTCTCTGTTAAAATTAGTGCAAAGTGATGATATTGCAGCGAAGGTTATAGAACAGAAATTCTTAATATCAGGACATTCGTTTTTACAGAATGATTCATATTTTGGATGTGTTGAATATGTAAGACGCCATACATCTACTTACATGAAGATTGATATCACTGTATGAAAACTGCTCGACATTCTAACAAGTTTGTGATTTATGAAATGAAAAGAAACAAATTTTGTTCAACTAAACCAGGGGTCTCCAAACTTTTTAGGCCAAGGGCCACACTGACTATTTCACAAAGTCGGGCGGGCCAAGACCTAGCACGCCGTACTAACATACTATAACTTTTCTGAAACAAAAATGGAACAAAAATGGAACAAAAATTTTCGCTACAGCTACATAAATCTCATTAATCATAATTATAATGTTTAATTTCATTATGTGAATTACCTATGTATGTCACTTATTGTAAGTTTTTAAGATAATTATGTATGTCAGCAATTGTGTTTCTTAATTGGTCGTTAGATAAAAACATCTGATTATTATTTTGTATGATTTACTTACATTGTAAATTTTACAATGCAATTAAAATAAACTATAGCGGGCCGGATGCCGGGTAATGAAGGTTGTTAGACCCCTGAACTAAACAGTTAGAACGGTCAATAACAAAGCGTAATAAAAATACTGTAGAAAATCGTGAAAAAAGCGGACTCTCCTTGCCAGGATTCCAATCCGGGCCCCACGGATTTGTAGCCGGCTACTCTTACGCACTGCTTCACAGTCGTTTCAAGGATTCCCTCTTCGCTATTGGGTCTGGAGGTCCCGATACCACAATACATTACTACAAACTATAAATTGGCTCACCATTCAGTGGTTGCACTATGAACGCGGAAAGCAGTTTGATAATTTTTGTAAAACTAAGATTTCTGCGGACGTCGAGTTTGAAATATTAAATATTCAGCGTGCTCGGTGCGGCAGACCATTGCAATTGAAAAATATAACGAAGGAAAATTTATATCCATCTGTGCGTCCTGATTCTGTGGCTAAAAAGAAGGACATGTTAGATTTGCTGAAATTTATCCCTCCGATTCATTATGCATTTTTTCAAGCATTACAAACCAGTACAATTGAAGAAACTGTTGAAGAATCCAGTAATGAATAAGTTTCTAGTACATTAAAAATAACATTTGTGTAACTTATGATTAGTAATATATTAAGTAGCCATATGGCGTAAGTCACTTTCCAACAAAGAAGAATATTGCATGATACTCACAATAAGAAATTTATTTAAGATATAATTCAACTAGATACATAAATGAACAAATATACTGAGGTGGTACGCTTGGGTAAAAGGAAGAAGTCACCGTCGCTGATGGTAAAGAATTCTTACAAATTCTATGACTCTGTCAGTTTTACAAACTTTGACAACAATTAAAAATTATAATACTCTTAAAATACTATAATAATATAAAAGCATGTAAAAAGATATCAATTTTTCTAAAGCCTAACCACTAACATATATGTTAGGCATAAAACTATAAAAGCGGCAACCAAAATCAAGGTAATTCGATGGATTTATTACTCATGCATAATAAAGCGTTAGGATAAAAGCAGCGACATAAAATATTATGGAACAAAGGGAGGATGCGTAAACGTGGACAGTTCCAAACTAACAATCGTTACGTTGCACTTAATATTAATCAAAATATGTATCGTTGTATTGTATTTTAATAACGATGTTACAACGTGGACCCAACCTGTTAACACTTTCTGACAATTCTTCAACAAAATCATCCGGTTACTTCAGGACAAAAGGCACTTCGGTGAGTAAGATGGACCTGATATCCGAGAATTCTAAGACACTGCTAGCAATTCATTCTCATGAAAATTGTACGACCATTACTTAAAGCACAAAATGGAGCTGACAGGAATTTGAAGGAAGAACAAAAACAGAAGTCACTGATAAGTAGCAATTTGGAAGACAGTAACGCACAAAGGAACGTGCCTCGAACAGCAAGGAACCTAGCCCACATACATTAATAGCGTATTAACGTAGCGTAACGACATAGAGGTTAGGTTATTACTTACAACCACATAGAATTAAGTTAGATTATTTCGATGTAACTTCGTGTAATTTTAAAAGAATAGAATGAAATCACCGAATCGGAAAAGTTAGCAAATTATTAAACAACAATATCCAACGGATACGTTCTTTTCATCTGACATATAATTCATCGAATAATCTCATGTAACATGTGATTCCTACCAATCAATACGATCAAATCATTTTATTAAGACAAGTGAAGTTCGTTACGATGCATCCGTTCCTTTCATTCTTAGAAAAAACAAAATCATTTCCAGGTACAAGCATTTATCATTTCTTTTTCGCGATATAAGTGCAAAGAAGTACACGTCCATCTCTCTCAAGAACAACGCACGATCCGGTTTCATGTGTAAAGGTAAGGAGTCTGGCATCTCCATCCTGAGTAAGTGTGACAGTATACCGATCTCCTGACAAACGAATAGCCTCATTTGCACGTGTGATATAGGTATCGTGGGGGTTTACTTCGTGCTTGTAGATGTGATAGGCAGCGGAAATATCGCTTCCGAACTTAATATTTTTCTGTCTGATGGCTGCTACCAGATCTTGGTCGCTTAAACCTTTCGAAAGCTGTTCAACTCCAACCATATTATTGTTCCTTACTGTGGTCAGCAGCTCATTAAACTTTTGTTTCATCGAATCCGTATTTTGAAATGCAGTTTCAATTGCCCTTTGTCCTGCAGCAGAAGAAAATGAAGAGCTTAAACTACGTAAAATGTGAAATGGATTCATTTTACTAACAACTGTATGCAGCATATTTGTTGTTCATCAAACTCCGGTTCTAGCTGTGACAAACGCTAACAAGAAAGGTAGGAATCTTATCACTAAAATTCGAAGATTCCCGATTGCACTGTGGAAATCTATCAAACCGGATCAGAATCAGTTGGCACATGGATGCCAACTTTGAAAAGTGATAATTTCAAACATTCGAACGTATCTACCATTCTACCAACTTTTGTAAGCGCTATACCATCAGCAATTTAATTAATCGTATATTGTACTTACTCGTCCACTCTTTCGCATTGGCGTTGTGAGGCAGCTGCAATGTTCTCTTCCTCAGCTGTTCAGCGATCATCCCTCTCTGTGTATCAACATATGTAATAGCAAATTCACCGTAAGATACAATTTCGCCAATATTTCTGGGATTCATTTCAGCAATAAATGACATCATCTTCCCCATATACGTCTCTGCCGTAGAACCATTCACACTGCTCCTAAATGTATACAATCTATCCTTTTCAAAACTGTGCAAGTCTGCTTGGACTATTGCGCGTAGTGACCTGTGATTCTGGACGCGTTCTGTCATCCATTGTACACACTCTCTTCTCTGGCATTCTAATCGTAATCTGTACTTCACAACGCACAGCTTTTTTACGTCAGGTGGCAAGCTGGAACCTGATACAGTTGATGGTAACTGACCAATCAAGGAGAAAACTCGTCTGCAATCATCTGATGGTATTGCGTTTAATTTGTATATGCTGATTTGAAGCTGCTTGTTTAACAGGACAACAGAACGACCGCTTGGGACGATTTTCGTCACAGGACAAACTGTAAGCATACCATGGCTTTCAAGATTCAATAGAACAGGGACAAATGATGAAAACCATTGGCGACTAGTAGCAGCATCCATGCGACTTAACTGTTCACCAATGAAGCGAACCACAGGAGGTGTCAATTCTGGCAATGTGGCAATTTTAATCGGTGGAGCTCTCCCGATCACTAAACTGTCTTCTACAAAACCGACCATTGTACCTCTACTGGCCAAATTCATGTCTACGTATTTTTGCCAGAAGTTTATTATATGTTCGACAGATTGACGTGCATTCAAATTATGACGAACTGTAAACTCATTGATCTTAGTAACCAACAACGCATCATTGTTAACAAAACTGCGAAGATCATTAAAGGATGCTGCTTGTTCCGGACTGAGATTTGCGAGGATGTAAAAACCGTTTATTCTGACATCATGTGGTAGAGTACTAAGAAACTGAATTGAATAGGTGACTCCTCCTGGTAGTATCAAATTTCCAGCGCCATCCAAGCGAATTGGTCCTTGCGCGTGCGCATCAACCAAAATCTGAGACAACACAGTTGGAGATATCCCCAATCGACCTGCTCTGTGATATTCCCGCAAGAGTTGATCGTCACCCCGAAACTGCCTTCGAAATGCATCGAATTCCGATGCGTGCTGCTCAGTTAGTCCACTACTTAACTGTTTAAGTGCCGCATTCTGTACATGTGTGATCAGCTCGCTTGCTGTTCTGTAAGTGTAGGCGCCCCTTGCCCAGAAAGCTATCGAAGCAACAATCATAAGAACATCCCCCTTAGTCAGCTCCTCCTGTTGGTCGATTAAGAAAAGGGTGCTGTCTACGATTGCAACTCCGTTCACAACAAGACTAGTTCCACTAGCAACGTTGTAGACAAATCGTAAAGTATCTGATATATTTTTCCCACGTAGAGCTAAAGAAGACAGTCGCCACGATGCACCCATAGCACCAAAACTGATCAAATTTGCTCCTACACCAAGCCATAACAGTCGTGATTCAGAATCGTTTATAGGATTCAACGATTGTCCGTGTGTGCCTTTATCTATTAATTGGCTTCCAGCTCTGGCTGTACTCCAAATTGCACTGCCAACTGAAGTCAATACCAATGGGGTTGCCAAGCCACCAGTTACAAACAGTAAAGCAGCACTTGAACCAGTTGCAGCAACGGCAGCAGTTATATCTATAGCCCGAGCAGCTTTCGCGTCTAGCCTAGCAGGGGGTGTGTCTGCGAAAGAAACAGTTGCATGAGAACCTTGGTAACTCAGCTTCAGTTTTAGTCCAGTTGGGTATGCCATTTTGCCTGGCGGTAGCTTATTATTCTCATACCAATCATGGACAAATGTGTAGCTTCTTCCAACGTTGTCCACATAGTAAGCTCGACTATTTAAGTAACGTTGTACTCTAAACAAAGGCACTTCATACAGCTTCTTTTCATAATACAGTTCAATTGGCAACACAGCCACATAATTGTTCCTATCTCCGCCACAAACATATCTCATTTGGTTAACTACAATATCAATGGCTTTTCGCGCAGTTCCCTTGAAGTAAACAAGTTCATTCCTCCCGGCTCTTCTTAACTCGTCCTCAGACCATTCCAGTGGGTTATCCATTGGAAGGTTCATTGCTACGCCTATAGTGTTCTGCAGATCCGGTTCTCTAAGAAGCTCTGCATCATCACCCTTCCCTTCCCCACCTCTGTCCAGGTACATATCTATTCTCTCAACAGCCTTTGTTTTCCACTCAGATGGACTGACATCCATTGTGCTGTGAGACTTTATCAAATTATTACTGAAGACTGCGGTATGCTGGGATTTCTTTCCACACCTTCAAATATCTATCGGGTTCGTCCAATTCACCTAACTCTTCTAAATTATTTAATACCTTATTAAACGATGAATCGAGATTGACAAATTCTCGCGGTAGGGATTCAGTTCCGGATCGAATTACACAGATATGTACAGCTGGAAGGGCACCGTCCAAATACAAATTCTAGTCGTCGAATAAATACTAACAAATGTCTAGAGACAATCTCAATTTGTTAAGATTCCAGTTCCTATTTCTGGTACTGTGGGACAAGTTTCCACCCAACACAAACTCCTACTTGATAAAGCTCCTCAAAAACGTCCTCTACTGGATTGAACCATTCCGTTATTTGCCTGCCCTCTATTTCCTTCGATGTATTTCCAAATGTCGCAAGGTCCTCATCAATATTCTCCATATGCTGTGCACACGCATCAGATGCCACTTTCTGCAGACAAAAAAAAAAGATGAAATCGTGACGATAGATCACTAGTATCTAAAATTATCAGAGCTCTTGTTAAGGGGTGGTTGAGATGAAAATACGGCTTTTGAAGGGTGCGCAAGGGCCAGAAGAAATTTTCGAACTGACTCTGGGGACCTCGTGCGGAAAAACTGAAAAGCTCCGAACTCAGGATTTGTTCATTCCTGATTACGGTCAACTCGGGTGCATAGTCAACGCTATCAATATTTGCCCTATATTTGCTCCCTTAAACAGTACAACTTTTTTCTCTTTCTTTTTCAACTCTTTTCATCTATCCTTAAACCAAACGAAGATAATTAAGTGTTCTGTTTCTCGTGAATAACCCGGTATATGTATAATTTTTTTTTTTTTTTTTTTTTTTTTTTTTTTTTTTTTTTTTTTTGTAAATGAAACAATCACATAACACATTCAGTAAGATCGGATACTATTATTCATACGAATATTTACATTCTGTATTGTTGTCCATCTACGCCGCACTGTGCGACGTGATAAGACTCGTCGGCACACAATTATCGCAGAAATAAAAATTGGCGTGCGTAGCAAGCCGGCAGAGATTATTTGTCGAAGTACAGTTTCAGATTGCACCGCGACGCGTGGAATCATCGATACAGTTGCAATAAATTTTATTATACCAAATCAAATAATACATCTATTTTATTGTAGTAATTTCAACCCATATTGTAAAATGGAGAACGACAGCGAACTTAACGATATTATTCCAACAAATACAAGAAGAAAACGATAACTTAGAATAGATAGTGAAGATAGTGAAGATAGTGAAGATAGCGATAGCGATGGCAATGAAATTATTTTTCCACTACGGAAGTGGTGTAGAATCATATCTGATGACGAGGAAGAACGTTGCAAAGGAAATATACATCCTAAAGAATGGATATAAAAATCTCTTCGCACAACTCTTCGACCATAATTTTAAATTATTTTCAATTAATTGTGTCTACGGAACTTATAAAATTTATAAGAACACAGATAAATAATTATTTTCAATATATTGTAGAAGACGATTCTATAACACTAATAACTAGGACGATAAACGAAATATATTGTTTTTTAGCGCTTACGTTATTGATGTCGAGAGTAAAGAAATTATCTTACAAAGAATATTGGTTAAAGAACAAAATATGTACAAATATTTTTCATAAAATTATCAGTCGTGATACTTATTTATTTACTTTTAATAATCAGTGCTCGAAAAAATAAAACACACGAGTTTACTTTAACTGCTTAGTTACGAAAACACAATCTGGTTTCATACACTTCAAGCGTGATATAAATTATTACGTTACTGTTACATTTTTAAAAAGTAAATTAATATGGCTAGCACATCAGAAGGTAAGTACAAGAATACGTATTTATATGCAGTAGAATTTTTTAAACTGTGCCAAGTGTTTCCCGATGGAACTCTCTTTTCTTAACTTCAAACATCTATTTGACTTCAATAAAACTGCACGCTCTCGTACATTTATGAGATATTATTCTTGCATGGCTAACCTGTTTTTACAGATTCACGTTCGAATAATTGTATTACAATAACCAGGATGGAATTGTATAATATGTTCAAGTTTTCTGGAGAAAGTTCATTTAATGGAAAACTGGGAAACGTGTATCGGGAAATTATGGATCGCACTATATGTTCACATAATATGCAAGTTTCCTTGAAAAACAATCGTGGTCTCGCTTCAAATCATCATTTAAGGGGTATGGCCACTAGGGTGGCCCTTATTTTTCGACTTTCAATTTTTCTTCGTCGCACCCCCTAAAATTGTGACACTTGGTGAAAAAATGATAATTACAAAGTTTCTGCGTGATTGAACAATAGGAACCCGTGCCGCAATCGAGTTGAAGATTTAAAATTTGTACGATTTCACGTTGACATCGAATGTATTCGTGTCATTTTATTTTATAAATAGTAGCAAATATTTTGTACTAAAAATATAATTTTTTACCTGTATAATTACAGCGTTTGTGTACGATTTTCAAAAATATACTAAGAATTACTGAATCTTACCGCTAAAGTTAGGCCATTTGTCCACGGAGAGATTCGTCATAGACGCGTATTAGACGCGACGTCGCTTGCTCTACGGCACTGTACGCTTTCGTGCAGCCAGCAATGGAAAGTAATAGAAGACCGTCCACGAAGCGTAGAGCAAGCGACGTCGTCTCTAATACGCGTCTATGATGCGGCGCTCCGTGGACAGACGGCCTTAGTATCAGCCTTATTGCGTAGCTGCGGAATCGGCTATTTCAAATACGAAAACCAATCTCCTATTCAACTAGTCCTTAGAGTTCTTATATAAAATAAAACAAATAAGACAATATATTCCGATGATTAAATGCATCTCCTGTAAGTCACATCGGTCATTTTTCATTCTGTTTTGTGAGTTCGAAGCGTTCGTATCGTGAATTTAGTGTGAGAGTATAGTGAAATTGGAAAGATGGAAGTCAGAAGCGCTGACTATTTTTGTTGGGACATGATGAAAGCCAAATTATTGCCTCCAAATTACCAAGCAATGGACAAGTTTTGCGTGTTCTGTTTTATAATGTGCATAAAGTTAAACTGGAGCTCCGTCCAAGCGCAGCTATAGTGATAAAGGAAGCGGAAGTTTTCTGGGATAAAGCACGTGTAACTACAAGAACAACGCACCATAGCATCGATAAACTATTAAAATTGCATAATAATTGACGTTTGTTGCAAAAATCTCGAAAACGCCGGAATGAGGTATAGGAAAGAAAGGAAAGAGAGTTTCTTGATTCGTTGGATGCCTTTTTGACATCGCTCATTCTGACGCTTTAAATATTATTAAAATCGAAGAATACAATCAAGATTATTAGAAAATTTACCAACTTTTGAACAAATTGTATACAGGTCCCAGTTGCCGAGCAGTCACTTTATCCGGTGGCTCAAACGCTATGTTACATATCAAGTTTAATGCTAAAATTTAATCATTTTTTGTATACTGCTGAAAGCCGAATGCAAATGCTAGTATTACACGTGTAAAAAATTATATTTTTATTATAAAATATTCACTGATACTTTCAAAATAAAGGGCCCCAAAAATATCCGACGTTAACCTGAAATCGTACAAATTTTAAAACTTCAACTCGATTGCGGCACGGGTTCCTGTTATCCAATCATGCTAAAACTTTGAAATTATCATTTTTTCACCAAGTGTCACAATTTTAGGGAGTGCGACCATGAAAAAGTTGAAAAAAAAATTTGGAGCTCTATAGCTAAGGGCCACCCTAATGGCCACAGTAGAATTAAAAAAAAAAAAAAAAGAAATCGATTTTTCTTTCTTTTTCCTCAACAATACTTTATAATCATAAAAATAAGATAACAAATTTTTATAACACGTTGAGCACCACGCGAATACTTAACCCCTTGCACTATTTTGACGAGTCAGACTCGTGATGAAAATTTTAGGAAAAATTGAACGTCACGAGTCAGGCTCGTTGTTTAATTTCATGTCAAACGTGAATATCACGAGTCTGACTCGTAATCGACATTTCGGGCCAAACATAAATCTCACGAGTGGAACTTTCGATTAAGCTTTCCGAATCAATGACTACATGTTGCATGATACTCACAATAAGAAATTTATTTAAGATATAATTCAACTAGATACATAACAGATACACAAATGAACAAATATATTGAGATAGTACGCTTGGATAAATTGAAGAAGTCACCGTCGATGACGATCAAGAATTTTACAAATACTATACCTCTGTCAGTTTTACTAATTTTGACATCAATTAAAAAGTTAAAATGTTTTTAAAATGCTATAATAATATCAAAGCACGTGGAAAAATATCAATTTTTCTAACCCCTTACATTATATGTTAGACATGACAGTATAAAAGCGGCAAGCGTAATCACGGTAATTCGATGGATTTATTACTCATGCATAATAAAGCGTTAGGATAAAAGCAGGAACCTAAAATATTACGGAGCAAAAGGAGGATGCGTAAACGTGGACAATTCTAAACTAACAATCGTTACGTTGCACTTAATAATATCCAAAATATGTATCAGTTTATTATATTTTAATAACGATGTTACAACGTGGACCTCACCTATTAAAACTTTCTGACAATTCTTCAACAAAATCATCCGGTTACTTCAGGACAAAAGGCACTTCGGTGAGTAAGATGGACCTGATATCCGAGAATTCTCAGACACTGCTAGCAATTCTTTCTCATAAAAATTGTACGACCATTAGTTAAGGCACAGAATGAAGCTGACAGGAATTTGAAGGAAGAACAAAAACAGAAGTCACTGATAAGTAGCAATTTGGAAGACAGTAACGCACAAAGGGACGTGCCTCGAACAGCAAGAAACCTAGCACACATACATTAATTATTAGCGTATCAAGCGAGCGATTAGTGAGCATTAGTGTGAATGAGAAATGACACATGCTTCTCTATCAAAAGCACGGCAACCACTTAGAGGTTAGGTGATTACTTACAACCACATAGAATTAAGTTAGATTATTTCGATGTAACTTCGTGTGATTTTAAAAGAATAGAATGAAATCACCGAATCGGAAAAGTCAGCAAATTATTAAACAACAATATCCAACGGGTACGTTCTTTTCATCTGACATATAATTCGTCGAATAATCTCATGTAACATGTAATTCCTACCAATCAATACGATCAAATCATTTTATTAAGAAAAGTGAAGTTCGTTATGATGCATCCGTTCCTTTCATGCTTAGAAAAAACAAAATCATTTCCAGGTACAAGCATTTATCATTTCTTTTTCACGATATAAGTGCAAAGAAGTACACGTCCATGGCATCTCCATCCTGAGTAAGTGTTACAGTATACTGATCTCCTGACAAAAGAATAGCCTCATTTGCACGTCGTGTGATGTAAGTATCGTGGAGTCCTACTTGGTGTTTGTAGATGTGATAAGAAGCGGAAATATTGCTTCCGAACTTAATATTTTTCTCTCTGATGGCTGCTACCAGATCTTGATCGCTTAAACCTTTCGAAAGCTGTTCAACTCCAGCCATATTATTATTCCTTACTATGGTCAACAGCTCATTAAACTTTTGTTTCATCGAATCCATGTTATTGAATACAGTTTCACTAGCCATTTGTCCTGCAACAAAAGAAAATAAAGTGCTTAAATTTTAAATAAAAGTTAAAAAAAGAATTTTAGAATTCCTATGATTACGTGAAATACAAAATGGATTCATTCTACTAGCAACTGTATAAATCACATTTATTTTTAGCGAGAGAATAGACGCGGAGACGTCAAAATCCGGCTCCGGCTGCGACAAACGCTAACAAAGAAGGTAGGAATCTTGAATCTCATCAAAACAGAAATTCTATCACTATAATTCAATAATACGGGGCTGTTAGAGATCCCCGATTGCCCTGTGGAAATCTGTCAAACCGGATCAGAATCAGTTGGCACATGGATACCAACTTTGAGAAGTGACAATTTCATACATTCGAACGTATCTACCAATCCACCAACTTTTGTAAGCGCTATACCTTCAGAAATTTAATTAATCGTATATTGTACTTACTCTTCCACTCTTTCCCATTGGCGTTGTGAGGCAGCTTCAATGTTTTGTTCCTCAATTGTTCAGCGACCATCGCTCTCTGTGTATCAACATATGTAACAGCAAATTCACCGTAAGATACAATTTCGCTAATATCTTTGGGATTCATTTCAGCGATAAATGGCATCATCTTCCCGATATACGACTCTGCTTTAGAACCACTCACAGTGCTCTTAAATGTATACAATCTATCCGTTTCAAAAGTCTGCAAATCTGCTCCTAGTATTACGCGTAGTGAATCGTAGTTCTGCACGTGTTCTGTCATCCATTGTACACACTCTCTTCTCTGGCATTCAAATCGTAATCCGTGCTTACCAACGCACAATTTTACTACGTTAGATGTCAAGCTGGAACCTGATACAGTTGATGGTAACTGACCAATCAAGGAGAAAACTTGTTTGCAATCATCTGGTGGTATTGCATTTAATTTGTATATGCTGATTTGCAGCTCTTTGTTTAACAGGACAACGGAACGACCACCTGGAACGACTTTCGTCACAGGACAAACTCTAAACATGCCATGACTTTCAAGAGTCACCAGAACAGGGACAGACAATGAAGACCAATAACGACTAGTCGCGTAATCCATACGACTCAAGTGTTCGCCGATGAAGCGAATCACCGGATTTGTCAATGCCGGCAACGTGGCGACACTAACCGGCGGAGCTTCTCCAATCACCAAATCATCTTCTACGATTCTGACCCTTATTCTTCTATTGGCCAAATTCATTTCTGTGTATCTTCCCCTGAAGCTTATTATATTTCTGATAGATTCGTGTGGATTCAAATTAAGATGCGTCTCAAATAGAGAGACCAATCTAATTAATACCATGTCATTATTTAAATACTGACGTGTCATTAAGAACTCTTGCCTGTTCTGGAGTGAGTCTTGCAAGAACTTGAAAATCGTTTACTCTGATATCCCGCGGTACACTGTTAAGGAATTGATATGAAAATCTCTGTTCTCCTGGTAGTACCAAATTTCCTGCAGCATCGAACTGAATTTCGCCTTGCGTGGGAGACAACCAAAATCTGAGAAAACTCCGTTGGAGATATCCCCAGTTTACCTGCTCTGTGATATTCCCGCAGGAGCTGTTCATCACTCTGATATTGCTTTCGAAATGCAGCTAAGTCTGCTGCTTGCTGTTGACTTAGCTTACCACTTATCTGCTTAAATGCCGCATTCCGTACATCCGTGATCAGCGCACTTGCTGTTTGGTAAGTGTACGCGCCCCTTGTCCAGAAAGCAATAGAAGCAACAAGCATAAGAACATCCGCTCTAGTCAGCTCATCGTAGTGGTCGATTAAGAAAACAGTGCTGTCTACGATTGCAATTCCACTCACAACGAGGTTAGTTCCAGCAGCTATATTGGTGAAAATTCGGAAAGCATTTGACATTGTTTGTCCACGTAGAGCCAAAGAAGACAGTCGCCACGATGCGCCCATAGCACCAAAACTGAACAGATTTGCTGCTATGCTAAGGCACAACATTCGTAACTCAGAATCAGCAAGGGGATTCACAGTTTCCCCGTGTGTTTCTGTGTCTGCTAATCGCTGTCCAGTTCTGGCTGTACTCCAAACTGAACCGCCAACTGTACAGTTAACAAGAATGGAGTTTCCAAGCCACCAGTTGCAAACATTAAACCGACCGCTGACGCAATAGTAGCTACGGAAGCAGCTGTGTCTATAGTCTCAGTAATTTTGGATACTGGCCTAGCAGAGGCTACGTCTGCAACAGAAATCTTGCAATGTGTATGTTCAGAATTCATTTTGAATTCTAGGTCTTCTGGGTATGCCATTTTGCCTGACGGTAGCTTATTATTGTCATACCAATCATCGACAGACGTGTAACTTCTTCCAATGCTGTCCACATAGTAAACAGGTGTATATCTGTAACGTTGTACTCTAAACAAAAGCATTTCATACAGCTTCTCTTGATAATACAGTTCAATTGGCAACACAGTTACATAATTTGTCGTATCTCCGTCACAAACATATGTGATTTGGTTAAATATAATATCAATGGTTTCTCGTGCAGCCCCCTTAAAGTAAACGAACTGGCCATTCTCAGCTTCTTTGAACTCGTCCGCAGTCCAATCCAGTGGGTCCTGCATCTGAAGGCCCATGGCTACGGCTACGCCTATAGTGTTTTTTAGATTCGATACTCCGAGAAGCTGTGCCTCATCACCCCGACCTACCCCACCTCTGTTGAAATACAGGTCTATTCTCTCAGTAGCTCTTTCTAACCACTCATGTTCCTTGACATCCATTTTGCTTCGAGGAGTTATCAAACTGTAACGCACTAGTCGCTTCTCGCAATGTTAAATGCGAATTATGATCATAAAATAATAATAATATATCCCGATTATTGTAATTATATGCGAATGCCAATTATGTGAACATACATGAAACAAACTAATTTCTTTTAGAACCACCACCAGTGCGACTCAGGTATGCTGGGATGCTTATCTCCAGGAAAGAAATCGGGACGATGTCCTGTTTCCTTCCAGATTTTCAAACGTCCATCAAGTTCATCCAATTCACCCAACTCTTCTAGATTCCTCAATACCTTATCAAACGATGAATCGATATTGGCAAATCCACGCAAGAGAACCTCTATTCCAGATCGAATCTTACAAATGTCTGCAGCCGGAGACGCACCCTCAAAATCTATTCTAAGCGTCGGATAGAAGCTAATAAAAGTCTGGAGCCAATCTTGATTTGTTGTGATTCCAGCAACTATTTCTGACGCTGTAGATTGGGCTTTAATTAGAGACAAGTTCCACCCAACAGAAATTCCTAGCTGATGAAACTCTTCAAAAATGTCTTCTGCTGCGTTGAACCACTCAGTTATCTGTCTGCCCTTTATTTCCTTTGGTTTAGTAGCAAATGACGCAAGGTGTTTAACAATATTCTTCATATGTTGCGCACCCATATTAGATGCCATTTTCTACAGGAAAAAAGAAATAAAATCATAATAATAGATCAGCAATGTTAGAAACTACTAGTTCTTCTTAAAGGAATGATGAAGTGAAAATGTGGATCTTAAGGAAAAAAGAATCCAGATTCATTTTCTTACTTTTAGAAACGATGTCATAAAATAGTGCAAAGATTAGAAAAAGTAGTTCATAGTTTAGTTTGATGAATATTTCTTTTTTTAATATGATTTATAAACTAAAACTTGTTGAGTAAACAGAACTATAATGTAACTACATAGGCAGATGTATTTTAACTCCTGATACACATTACCTATGTCAGAAACAGTATAAAAGAATGTTTAGGATAAGTTGGTAACAGATTAAATTTTCATTCCTAAGTTAATACTTAAGCTGTGCCAGTTGGTATTAAGTAGAATAAGTGTTCTATAGTTTTTAATAACACGAATAGTGATAGATCTGCAATCTTGTAGTTTAAAGCCTTAAAAATACTTCTAAAAGGTTTAAATTTAAAATGAATTAAATTACGAAAGTTATAAATCGTAAACCGACTTGACGCGCAGGTATATTTTGAAACGCACAGGAATTGTTTGAACTCCCTGTTGAGTGGTCAATATTTAATGTAAATAGATTTCATTGTTTTAATGAAAGGTTTCCCGAAGAGCAGATTTGAACTTGTCTATATTATTTTGTCGAGCATACACGCACGCGTAAATCGCTTTTTGTAAGTAGCTTGCGAAACTAATCACAATAGACGCGTCTACGGAAAAAAGTTGATAAAAAAATACATTTAAGAGAAAGTTCTAAACGTGCTGATAGAGCTAAAAAAAAAAACTACATTTGCAAGTACATGAGCTAAAAAATTAGCGTCAACGCAAGACGAGGGAATTATAGTGAATCCAGCTAATGGCTATCAAATTATTACTTTTTTGTCCGTGTTTACTGAAATTTTTCAATTCGTAATTTGTAAAGTGTGTAAAAGACAAATCAATTTTGAAGAATCTAGTGCTCGTGGATTAGGATTTAAAATAACAATGCAATGTATATGTGGTGTCCAATATATACCTTCCTCTCCTTTGATTAACAATAAATCGTACGAAATAAACAGAAGACTAGTATTTAGCTCAACTTTATATTACGCTGCTTTAGAAAACATTTACATAGGATCGAAAGCAGTATTTGATATACCGAAGAAAAAATCAGCAAAAGAGGAAAAAATTAAAAATTATAAAAACGGAAATTCAATGACAGAAATAACTGTGTCCGGCGATGGAACATGGAAGAAGAGAGGTTTTAATTTGTTATTTGTAATCGCGACTCTTATTGGAACATATGGTTGCCAATTACAAGATATTCTTTTATAAATAATATTTAAGGGTGCGCAGGAGCCACGGCCGAACTCAAGGCTGACTTCAGCGACAGTTGCGGAGATATTAGGAAGCTCTGTCTCTCCAACGGTGGTGCGACAGTTGTAGGAGAGACGAAGATAGAGCATCGAAGCGGCTTGATTTTCCACCGACTTGGGTGCAACCTTTTGAGCTTAAAAAGCAATATTTTCTTACACTTTTTTTTTTTTTTTTTTTTTATTCCTTGTAACATTACGGAGGGGGTACAGAGCCCTTTTTCGAAAAAGTGTCCAGAAAAAAAGTTCTATAAAGATATACACTTTTATTTTTTATAAACTTCCCAGAGGGAAATTGCAAAATCGGGCTCTGTACCCCCCTCCGTAATGATACAAGGAATTTTTCAAAAAATAAAGTGTAAGAAAATATTGCTTTTTAAGCTTAAAAAGTTGCACCAAAGTTGGCGGAAAATCAAGCCGCTTCCATCGCTCTATCTTCGTCTCTCCTACAACTGTTGTATCACCCTCTCTATCCTTGTTCTAGAGCTTCCTAATTTCTCCACAACTGTCGACAAAGGCGCTAGTTTACCTCCTGCGCACCCTTAAGAAAGTTTATATTTAAGATACCAGCTATATGTCTTTTTTGCAACGAAATTATATTTTTTAAATTTACACGGTTAGTCTTTTAATTTACTGTATTTCATCTTTCAGATGTAAAAGGTTATACTTTTTATTCCAGTAAACCTTATTTGTAAATAGACTGAGAAAGTATTTATACGATGTATGGAGAAGTGTTTTATATATAGAGAGAAGCTAGTCAAAATTAATACTAATCCTTTTTCAATGTAATTTGCATAAATTACACTGTGCAACAAATTTTAACCTCATCTCTGTTTTCCAATACCCATTGGGTGATCCTTGTAGGGTTTCTCGTCCTGAACACGAATCCGAAAACCGAATTGCTCCATCACCCTCAGTTTTTGAAAAACACGGGTTTTTGTAAAAACGTGTGTTTTGGGGGGAAAATTCGCTATTACGCGAAAACTAAAAACACTGGAACGTTCAAATTGATTTCAAAAGATAGAGGAGAGTTTCCCGAATCTATTGATGTACATAGTTGTAATATTACGTCATTCGCGATGTACGCATTTCCTACGTATTACTTTTGTATTTTTAGCAAAAATTCTTTACCTAGCACGAGAATTCGCTGTACAGTGCCGAATTCTGTAGACATTTCTGAAGAAGAAACTATGCGAAGTAAGTGTCGAAACAATATACAATTCGAGTAAATCGAAAAAGTATGTGCCGGTGACGCATGCACGGCGTTTTGCCGCCAGGCGGCCATAGCTCGCTCTCCTCGCCGAGTCAGTGGCGTAGCTACGCGTAATTAGCATCAATGATGCGAATCAATAGACATCTACTTTTTATATGTATAATGTTTAATGTTTTATTGTTATTATTATTTCATAATTACTATTATTTATCTTTCATTATTACTCAATATTATTTTTAGGTACCAACAATACAACGATAAAGTACTATAATTCAAAATTTAAAAATCATTACGACTTTATCAAACGACACTCGATTGAAGACAATTTTGAAATCTGTTTATAATACAGAAGAAATAAAATGTATAAGATGAAGAATTACTTGCGGTAAGCGAATTTAAAAATTTGGAAGTTTATTTACGATGTAAAGATAATTTACTATATAATTATTATTGTATATATTACAAGTTAAAAAAATCTCAAAATAAGTTTTAAATATTTTTCAAATCACTGATATTCATTATATTATATGCAGTTAAGATAAGATACTAATTAACATAAAAAAAATTCTAAGTCCGAGCGGGATTCGAACCTACGACTAAAAGTATAAGCAGCGTTTCCGCAACAAGTCCTTAAACCGCTTCGCTAACAACCTTGTTGAGAAATTGTTTAACGTTACGGTATATAAGGGCATCGAAAGCATTAATTAATTATGTTAATTTAACTTCTTCAATCCATATACCATTTATGTGAATGTGAATTTGTTTATTACTACTTATTACATATACTGAAAAAAGATGACATACAATCTCGAAGCAAAAGTCGATATTTTACGCGAAATAATCAGTTTTTGATTTTTTTAACTACGACGCACTGTACCAAAAAATCTAAAAAAATTCAGGAATATTAATCATGCTAATATGTTGTTACCATAATAATATAAAAGTTGTACGGCTATTACTTCAATACGAAATCGCATTTTTTTCGATTTTTTTACGGTTTTTTATTTTTTACAACACGGTTTGCAATGAAAAAATCTGAAAAAATTCCCTAATATGCGCTGCTGAGTCTGCAATGTGTCAGATTTTTTTCAGAATTTTTGCATGTCATTAAATAGGGAAAATGGGGCAAAAACTGGATTTTCGATTTTTCCCTATTACTACCCTCCTGGTCAAGGTACAGGGTTGAAACTTGGTGTAACATGTTTTCTTTGGACATGCTATCGAATGGTGCATTACACATTGAATTCGGCTCAAGGGCACTTTTGACCATCTTATCGGGCTATACCCTTTACGAAAATCGCAGTTTTTCACCTAAGATCGTGACTAATCACGTTCTTAGGTGAAAAACTGCGATTCTGGTAAATTTCAATTGCTTATAGTTTCTAGATGCGTTAACCGATTTCGATGAAACTTTGTGTATACATACAACTTATTGAAATCTACGAAAAGTATGTTTTAAATTTTCATTATTAGCTCGGATAAAAAAGTTGAGAAAAGTGATCCTCACTGTATCCTTCATAATTTCAACCGACTGGGACTTTTTCAACATTTGTTTTTCTTGTTATCCAGTAAACTAGTTCTTCTAGCTTCTCAAAAAAATTCAAGTCATTTGGTCCAATTTCAAACGAGGGAATTGTGTTTTAAAAGGTGTACGAATACTTATGGGACTGACTGTATATATATCAATAGATTCAGGCAACTCTCCTCTATCTTTTGAAATCAATCTGAACGTTCCAGTGTTTTTAGTTTTCGCGTAATAGCGAATTTTCCCCCCAAAACACACGTTTTTACAAAATCCCGTGTTTTACAAAAACTGAGGGCGATGGAGCAATTCGGTTTTCGGATTCGTGTTCAGGACGAGAAACCCTACAAGGATCACCCAATGGGTATTGGAAAACAGAGATGAGGTTAAAATTTGTTGCACAGTGTAATTAAACTAGTGTATAGTTCAAATTAATAAATTAACTCAGTTTCAGTTAAGTTTGATGTCAATTATTTTCATATAAATTTTAGGGCTTCTTTTAAAACTATAATATATAAATATGAAGATTCTATCATACGTCGATTAATTATTTTCTTTCCTACCGTTACAGTGATTTAGTAAAATGTCATTAGATCTCTTATACTAAAACTTGGAAGGATACTTTTTTATTTTTCAGAGCTAGTGATACTATGAATTCTTTGTGACCCAAAAGAAAATCTCAATATTTCAAATATCACTTAATATGTTTTAAAAATTCTTTTTCCTATCCATTCCGTACATCTTACAAAATGATATCTACATAATGCAATTTTCTTTTAAAAACAGGAAATGAAAATTGTTAAACCATTCTGAAATACATATTAAATAATGTTTCATTGTATGTGCTTTCTTTATCATAATTTTGTGGCTCCCCTGATTACTATACAACCTTATAATTACAGGGAAAATATATTTTATAACATATTTAAGTAGCTAGAAAGTGTTGTTGCTATAGATTATTCCGTTTGGTGCTCCTTGCAAATATGAGTAGACAACTTCAATCTCTTTTAAGTCATTTTTTTTTTAATATTGATTACAGAAAACATTACAGAATATAAAAATAAAGCAGAAGCAAAGATCGTATAGTAGAAAATATTGTTCAACATTAGAAATAACCCTTGTCCGAGTATTCCAATTTATTAAAAATACAGAAAAGATTCTTATATTTTAAAATCTTAATGATATTGTACGTAACTGAACTATTAAAAAATTTATTTCCACAATCTATCATCTGCTCTGAATGACTTAAGATATTAAGATATAATTTGGATATGTTAACTACACTGTCTCTTTTTTAATGAAAATGTGCAAATAAATAATTAGGTTTATTTTCACGTCTGTAGACAAGATAAAAATTTTGCAAGATCTCTGGCAATTATAGGGCGTGTCATCCCAGAGAATTTAATTGCGTATTACAATTTGTTCATAAAACAAACATATTAGTCGAACCTATATAACGTAATACATTAAATCTTTGTACTTACAAGTTTCGTTGATGATAAAATTTTGCTCCGTAACTTTCGAAACACACTCGACCAATACACTTTACATACAGTTTAATTTGAAGGTTAATTCAACACTATTTTCTGTTCACGTTAAGAATAATCTCACGCTTCGATTAGTTTTTGACTGGTGTGCGCATCCCCCGCTACTTCCTACTAACCTGACGTATACGATTAGTCACCGCGCTATCCCTGCGGACCACGTACCGAATAACGATACAGTCCAAACAGGAGTTAATTTTCACTGTGTAAAACAAACGCGTCAGAATAGGAAACAGAGTTGCATGCGGTAAGCCAAAGACAACCGTATGCGGTTGAATGGGAGTTCAGACGTTCTAAAACCTCCTCCGACCCGTCCCATGCGCCAAACGCGTGAACAGAGAATATCTATATACGTACTAAACTCACAATCAGATAAGCGCTTGAATTGAACTGCTCAGCCCTATTCACAGTATAAACTCGTAATTCACAAGAAAACACATGGCAACGACGACACAACTCTCAATGTCGGCAACAAATGGAAAGATGATTATTCGTGAAAAGATATGGAAGTCGAAAATGTGGAATAAAATTCTTTTTATATTGCTACAGTACACGCGCGCTTTTAATGCACGATAGGAACGCTCCCAGCTCGCACGTATTTCTCACGCATGCGCGCGCGCCCTGCTCCGCTGTGCAGCGAAAAACGAGAAGCACGTTTTCGGTGTTGCGTCACTCGTATACATACTTCCAATCACAGAAAATAGGTGTATACACCGACGAGGTACTATTAAGGGGTAACACCACTTTGACCGCTTCAAAATTTAAGGCTTCTTCGGGAATTTTTTTTTAAGAAATGCAAAGTGTTTATGAAAATCCAATTATACTAATTTATTATACATATACTAAAGTAGAAATCGTTTTTTTTTTTTGTTGATATATGAAAAAATGGCGGCTTGACAGCTGATGATCGAGAGCGCTTCGAAAAAAAGTGCGTCAAATGGTGAACACGATAACTCAAGCTAAATGTGACCTAGAGCAATGAAACAATAGGATTATATTTTTTAGTCCAAACGCTAGTGAAATACGTAGCCGTTTTTAAAAATATGCATTTTTAATAAAATGGCATCGATTTAAAGTAAAACATACATTTTCAACCAAAAATTTCGTTATTTAAAGTTATACAGAAAATCGAAATATCAATATTTTGAAAAAACTCTACGTATTTCACTAAAAAAATACGTGACGATTAAATTACAAAAAGATTCAAGTAGATTGATTGAAAATTGGCGGAGCTAGAGTGCCCACCGGGTTTAAAGTTTTCACTACTGCTTATTCGTGCATAGAAACGATTGAAATGAAAGCTTGAAAATTCCCTTTTCGTTTTCGATATCGTCTTCAAACTAATAAAATATGATTTTCATGTGTATAAAGAGTACTTTAAGCGAAAAAAAAAATTTCGAAATTTCTAAACGGTCAAAATGGTGTTACCCCTTAAAGACTGCCAGCCCTTGTGTATTTTGGCGTACCACTAAGTGGGCTCTGATGGGCTCTGTCGCTCCGTCGGTAAAGCGACGAGCGGTCGCCTCGTGACAAAGAACGCCTATGGAACAAAATGTGACAAAGCGAGACAGAAAAGTTCCCCTCGCCCCGGCAACCGTTTAGACGATAGGACCAGTCACGTCTTCCGCGAGTGTTTCTTATTCTGACCGCAATATATCCTAGAGGGCGGTCGAAAACAGCGAATTTTTCGGATACGCAAAGTCCCGTAAGGCTGGCAGTCTTTAACAGTACCTCGTCGGTGGTGTATAGTATATAAAATGTTTTAATGTTTTCTTATATTTTCAAGTACAATTAATTCTATGTTCTGGATTATACTGAATATATTAAATCGTAACACATGACATTAAACAAATTATAATTTTTTTTATATTAAACGTTAATAATCAAAATGGGAGCTATTAAAATCTGTAAAATTACAGGTTTCCTACTTTCATTTCATAAATTTTCGAAAAAATTACGATTTTTCATGTTTTACAGAAATGTAAGAACGACACGTTCAAATACGTTAATCTTGTAAAATTTCAATGATAATTTACTGTAATAAATTAGTTTTATTTTAAAATAAAAATCGTTGGAATCTACATATTTTCCTTGACGAATCGAAACGCTTTACGACTTTCGAAAGAGGAGATTCTAAGCTTTGAACTAATGTATCAAACATCTGAACGACATAAATATTTATCGAAAAAGCAGATGTAAAAAATTGATGATACAAAATTGAACATTTCATATGTTATGACCTAATACATTCAAATGATAGCGGAAATACAATTAATTATCATTTTTATTTGAATACAATTTTATTTTTATTGTTGATGCTTCCGATCAGAAGCGTGTGACTTTTTCAGAAAGATTTCTTCTTCCTATTTCCCTGAATGGTTTAATCGATGCGTCGGAGATAAACAAGCAGATAAGTACTATCTACAGTCTACAGTAAAGACTCGATAAGTGTTCGGAAGGATCTACACGTTAAGTGTACGCGGCTTATCCCCACCACTGGGGGGGGGGGGTGTCCCCCTCGACGCGAGCACGGGGGCGTTATGACACGGTGCGGCTTTCCTTTGAAACTCTATATCACATTCGTGTAGGTGAGGCAGCACTAATGCAGCGATGAAACTTTTTTTTTTTTTTTAATACAAATTTCAATAACATATTGGTGAGATTTTCCTGATTAAAATGAGACCAAACACGATATTGTTTGCTGTCTCTTTCTACGTCCGTCGACGTCGGCAAAATACAAACGGATTGTAGAATCGAATCTTCTGTACGCTAAATGTTCCTCGCCGGTCCCAAATTTCGAACACTTATCGAGTCTTTACTGTATTTTTTTAAACCACCGCCTTGCGACCTTATCGCGTTTCTGCGGAAAGGCAGTACACTTTTATTTTTCACAAAATGTAGAAATCCAAATTGCAAAATCGGGCTCTGTACAGCGATGCGTAATGGTATAAAGAATATTAAGAAATAAAAATCATAAAGAAATATTGCTTCTTCGCCTCAAAATCTGGGAAAAACTAATTTGTTAAATCGGGCTGTTGAATATCGCTCTGTCTTTGTCTCTCCTGCTATTGTTGTATCGCCCTCTCTGTCACGACGCCGTTGGAGAGACAAGGATCTTCTATCCTTGTTCGGGAACTTCCTACTTTTTCCGCAACTGTCGCTGAAGTCAACTCGGAGTTTGGCCGTCACTCCCCTATACCCTTAAGGGTGCGCAAGTCACTAGAGAATTTTTCGTTGACTTCAGCGACAGTTGCGGAAAAAGTAGGAAGCTCGCAAACAAGGATAGATAGATCCTTGTCTCTCCAACGGTGCTGAGACAGAGAGGGTGATACAACACTCGTAGGAGAGACGAAGACAGAGCAAAATCAAGCTGCATGATTTCTTTATGCAGCTGATCAAGTTTTTTGAAGAAAAGAAGCAATATTTTCTTATAATTCTTTTTTTTTTTTTTCCTTATACCTTGGCGCATGCCACTATAGAGCCCTTTTTTGCAATTTCGCCTTCAAAACCTCATAAAAAAATAAAAGTGTGCGTTTTTATAGAATAAATTTTTGCACGTACACTTTTTCCAAAAAAGGGCTCTATAGTGGCATGCGCCAAAGTATAAGGAACGTTTTAAAAAAAGAATTATAAGAAAATATTACTTCTTCGCTTCAAAAAACTTGATCAGCTGCATAAAGAAATTATGCTGCCTGGATTCGCTCGGTCTTTGTCTCTCTTACGAGTGTTGTATCTTCCTCTCTGTC